>JABFTP020000001.1:70943369-72291457 GCA_013387265.2 Cryptolaemus montrouzieri | reverse complement strand
CTTCAGTGAAGTTGAAACTTACATTTAACATCTCTTAGGCAATTTTATTTTGCCTACCTTTATCAATCTATTCAATTTGGTCAGCAACTCCTGCAGCTGTATGAGGTTAAGAAAGAGCAATATCTTTCACGAAATCCCCTAATTAATGATGTATATTAGTGTGTTGTTGTTACCTACTGTACACGGGATGGAGCATAATTTCAAATTTTCATGTTTGCTTATGATAGAATGTGAAAAGATAGTCTCATAAAAAGTGCATAAGAATCTTCACAGAAGTGCAAGTGTTAAGCTGATAGGGAATATGTTGTCTGAGAGAAAGGGTGTACGGGCGAAGAATATTCGTAATTTCGTACTCTTAATTATGGTCTTATACAGGGATCTGTTCTTGCATCTTATTATGCAATTCATATACGAGTGATATTCCCACAACTTCGTTCAATGAGTATATTTATTTCTTACGTTTGCCACGATAACCTCGAAACATAGAAGACGTTTTGACTACCGATCTAGAAATTCTGAATTTTGTTGTTTCATCTCAATAATCAAAGGAATTGAAAACTGAGGATAATTCATAATGATTCTTCACTTAATCTCAAATATCTTGGTATCAGCCAGGGCCTCTGATTAACTGTGTGTGATTAGCTGCTCTGGTATTTTCTACAACAGAGCTCTATTATTCTGTCTGGTTAAATAATACTTAAGTGCATCATTTACTAATTGAATTATTCCTAATAAATACAAGAATTATGGCAGGTACATTTATGACAGTCCCAAATCCATGGCTACATATCTTTTGCAATATGATTGGTCCATATATCCGGGAGCTATCTGATTTGGATGAATAGAAAAAGTTCCTCATACAAGTTCATAATCACAAAGTTCCTGGTTTTAGTATCAGTTGAAAAGTTTGGTACACAGAATGAGAAGTGGGCGTTGTTATAGTATTCTTTTCAGGAAGACTTATACAGTGTGTTCCAACGAAAATTTGACCCCCCCTCTAACTCCGAAATGAGTAACATTAGCGAAAAACACCAAGACACGTCGATTTTTGTTTCGAGGGGGAGCATTTTTCGAAATAATTCGAAACTTCTCAGATCAACCCCCTACCCCCAGCAACCCTAACTTTGAAATTCATCATAGAGAATAAGGGTCGAGTGGCACCTTACTGAAAAGGTCTGTCAATTCTCCACCTTGATTTGTCATTTTTAGAATTTTAAATTAACATACAGGGTGTCCCAACCAAGGGTGAAGTTGAATTCCTGGAAATCCCAAATACTAAATGAAATAGATTTATTTTGGCATAATGCAAGCGCAGGTTTATGCTCGGTCTAGAAAAACGACCTACACTTGTGAATTTGGAGTTGGTGCAATCAACCCCCTATTTCCAGCATCCCCAACTCAAAAATCATTCGATCGATAGTAGGTCAAGTGGCACCTCGTTGGAAAGGTACTGCAATTTTCTCTTCGAATTTGGTATTTTCGAAATTCAGAATCATCATACAGGGTGTCCCGAAGCAGGAACATTGAAAATCCAAATAACTTTTTGAAACTGGTTCATTTCGGTATACGAGAACATGTTTGATCCGAGAATAGGACTTTCTTGTGTGGTTATAGAATTTTTGCAATCAACCCCTTCCATTCAGCATCCCCAACTTGAAAATCATACAAATAATTCAAGTGGCATATCTTCAGAAAGGTTTTTTGAATTCCAGAATGATTAAAGCATTTCATTCAGTTCGGCTCTCCATACAGGATGTCGCTTTCGAAAAATTCAATATCGTCATTTGAAATTATCAACTAAAATTAATTCGAAACTGTTAAAAGTATTGGGGTACGATGTGTTGAGCATCAATTACGAAGAAATAAAGCTGATTCCTGCATTGAAAATGTTCACATTTTTTTCATTTCCATCTAGCGTGCAGTCATCTGTTATTTCTCATTTTTGCAATGAAAGATTATTATTATTCAGATCAGTTCCTCATTATTGTTGTTGTTCATCAGTTGAAATTAATCTGAAAATGGTTCATTCCACTGAGGAAAGGGTCGAAATTGTATCGACGTATTTTCGAAATAACAGTTGTGCCAAAGAAACGGCAAGGATATTCGATAGGAACCATCCTGAAAGAGAAAGGAGTCAGTCACCAGTACGTTAAATATTTGGTTGACAAATTCCTAGCTACGGGTTCGGTGGCAAACAAAAACATGAAGTGGCATGTCCTGTCAGAAATGAGGCAACGGAAGTGGCAGTAGTGGGTCATCTACAAATGGAGAATACTACTTCGATCAGAAAACTATCTCGTCTGACTGGTGTATCAGCTACAACTGTCCATAGAATCGTGAAACATCACAAATTTCACCCCTACAAGGTAAAATTAGTGCATGAAATAAACGAAGATGATCCAGATCGTCGTTTACAGTTTTGTGAAAATCTAAGTGAAAACCTAAACGCTAATCCAAATTTTCTGAATAACATCTGTTTTTCTGATGAAAGCACCTTTATGCTCAGTGGTGAAGTGAATAGACATAATTGTCGATATTGGGACACACAGAATCCTCATTGGTTTAGAGAGGCCCACACGCAAAGGCCTCAGAAGTTGAACGTTTGGGCAGGAATTTTGGCAATCATCTAGTTGGGCCTTTCTTTATTGAGGGTAATCTGAATGGAAATGGCTACCTACAGTTGTTAGAGGAACACATACATCCTAGATTGACAGAAATTTTACAGAACGATCCAACTCTTTCTGAGGACGAAATGCGTTTTCAACAAGACGGTGCTCCTCCGCATTATGATGCTCGGGTGCGCCAATATTTAGACGAAAATTTCCCAGGAAGGTGGATTGGTAGAAGAGGACCTGTTGAGTGGCCAGCCAGGTCACCAGATTTAAATCCCTAGATTTTTTTTGTGGGGCCATCTAAAATCTAAAGTTTATGCCACAAGACCAGAAAACCTGGAGGAGCTGCGGATGAGGATTATCACAGAATGCCGACTTTTGACTCCTGAAGTTTTCGCTAATGTGAGAAGAGAGTTCGAAAATCGTCTGTATAACTGTATGGAGGTGGGCGGAGGTCATTTTGAACAATTGTTGTAATAATCAAGTTAGTTTTTCGTTTTCAATTGAATACAAGTTCAATAAATCTCGTTTTCCTGTTTAGATGAGCATCCAATCAGTTTCTCCATCATCCCCTCATCCTGATCCTCACGCCAGAAAACCTCGATTGCCAAACTGAAACCAATGCCTCAGTGATTCAGAAAATAGAAAAATCTTTGTGGAACTTTGCCACTCAACCTGTAATCACTTGTATGATTTTTTGAGTTGGGGATGCTGAATGGAAGAGATTGATTGCAAAAATTCCATATTCACGCAAGAGAGTCTTATTCTCGAATCAAACATAAACATGTTCTCGTATTATACCGAAATGAACCAGTTTCAAAAAGTTATTTGGGTTTTCAGTGTTCCTGCTCCGGGACACCCTGTATGCTGATTTTGAATTTCGAAAATACCAAATTCGAAGAGAAAATTGAAATACCTTTCCAACGAGGTGCCACTTGACCTATTTTCGATCGAATGATTTTTGAGTTGGGGATGCTGGAAATAGGGGGTTGATTGCACCAACTCCAAATTCACAAGTGTAGGTCGTTTTTCTAGACCGAGCATAAACCTGCGCTTGCATTATGCCAAAATAAATCGATTTCATTTAGTATTTGGGATTTGCAGGAATTCAACTTTACCCTCGGTTGGGACACCCTGTATGTTAATTTAAAATTCTAAAATGACAAATCAGAATGGAGAATTGACAGACCTTTACAGTAAGGTGCCACTCGACCCTTATTCCCTATGATGAATTTCGAAATTAGGGTTGCTGGGGGTAGGGGGTTGATCTGACAAGTTTCGAATTATTTCGAAAAATGCTCCCCCTCGAAACAAAAATCGACGTGTCTTGGTGTTTTTCGCTAATGTTACTCATTTCGGAGTTATAGGGGGGGTCAAATTTTCGTTGGAACACACTGTATAGAGAGTCAAAGTTACTAATGTGTTCAAACTGATGAAACTATAAGACATTTTGTCTTCGGCTGTTCTTCATCTTAATATCCAAAAGGTTTGGAGCATAAATTATTGTTATACCTAGGTATAACAATAATTTATCGATTTCAATGAAACAAAAACCGAATAATATTCTAACAGCCTGTTACGTTTTGCTTAAGTCTGTCACTATCAGAAATACCGAATACTGACCTGATTATTTTAAATGGTAACCTCACATTTTCACTCTCCTTTCGATAACTCATTCAATTTTGAGTACCATTTGCTAAAAAAGTATCACTCTAAACGATGTATTCTAGAGAAAAAAGCGTTTGTCTGATTAATTCGGAAGAAAACTCACATTTCCAAGTCGTTGAATGAGTGAGTGTAATAAAATATTTCTGTCCTTGAAAGTGTTTTGGTCATTATTTCAGTTCAGATAACTCACACTTTCGTATTTTCGTTAAAAAATAACTGAAAACCTAACAGAAGATTCTAATGAATCGTGAATTGAGATCTGTGGCAAAATACCATTGGAAATCACAGTGTAATCATCACAGAATTATAATGGATGTCATTGGCAATTACTAGCGAGAAATTATGACAGATAAGCTAGTAATCCGCTTATCCTTGTTATTGTTTCGTTTCGAGTCTCTGTCACCGAAAATTAATAAGTATGGAAGACGAAAATCAATTTAATACAGACATGATGGCATTTTACTTTCAGTTTAACAGAAAACGTGTTCGAGCATTCAACTCTATCAGGAACGATTTCCAAATCGTAATATACCAGAGAAATTGGGATAGTGGAGAAGTCTGTTTCAATGAATTGAAAGCATTGAAATAAAAACTCATCAATATCAAAACAATTTTCCATAAAAATTTTTGAAAATACCCTCTATGCTGTAGAATATAAAGTTGACATCTAGAGGAATTTCTAGACAGACGTTTCTTATTCTTTCTTTCAACATATTAAAATTTTCCGATGGAGTGCGGTAAACTCAATCTTATTTGCAACTCCAGAGCCAAAAATCAGGAGTGGTCAAATCTGTGGAGAGAATTGGCCACCTAACAGAACCACTTATTCGTATCTTTTGATGACCAAAATTACTATTCAGCCGGTTCACATTCAAAGCTGTGTAGTGAGGAGCAGCACAATTTTGTTGGAAGTAATTTCTTTTTCGTTATTAAGGAGGAAAATCATCAAGGAAATCTTTTGATGTTCGAATGAGAATTTCATCATAATTATTTTAATTCAAATTTGCTTCAATGAAACAAAACGATTTGAATAAATGGCGCACTGCACGTTCACTCCAAATCTACTATGAAAATTATTGTTCATTATGATTTCCGTATTCTGCTGGCTCTGATATCTGAAATTATTCCCATTGATAGGATGATTGTTGCGAAAAGTACACTTAACAAACTAAATGATGGTTCTGAAAAAGCAATAAACCAAATGCATTCTATCAGTAAAAAAACTTGGTGCATTTAACACTGTCCTGTTCTTCAAGAGCTTGAGCTTTTGAAAAACATAAGCCCTGTATTTATGTTTTTGAAAACAGATTTTATAGTCGTCACTCACGTTCCAATTTCTGCAGAAATTTGTCGAACAAATGCTTCCGGGTTCGCTTCTACACTCAACCAGACATTCAATTCGGTTTCTTCATTGATCTTCCTTTCGAAAGTATTCGGCTTTTTTGAATGTTATTGCGAGTTTGAAAAATACCTTGTCCCTCTGGTTCATCACGTTCTGTGAATCGTTCTTGATAGAGTCGAAATACTCGAACATAGTTTCTTTTAGATTGAAAATAGTTTTTCATTGTCTGTATCCACTCGGTCTTCGTCTTCCATATTCAATAATTCTACGAGAAAAAGACTTAAGACCTGATCTGTCATAATTTCTCATTAACAGTTGCGAATTATATCCAATATATTTCTATGAAGATTGCTCAGTGATTTTTAATGGTATTCCACCACAGAGGTTACTTCACAATTCATTATGATCTTCTCATACGTTTTCAGTCATTTTATCCTAAATATGAAGTAATGTGAGTTATCCAAATAGAAATAATGACTCAAACAGTTTCTAGTACAGAAAAATTAGATGGATGAAATGGAAATATGAGTTTTCTTCCGAAACAATTCCGAGATAATTTCTTTTTTATCTCCAAAATACAGCATTAAAAATGATACATTTTTAGCAGAAGGTACTCAAAATTCAAAAATTAAGAAATAAAATGGAAATATGGGGTTACGAAGAGAAACATGAAGGCCAATTTCCGTGGTCGTTTCAAATTTTTTCTCATCTGCGCAGAATTATTTCATGACCCAACATGTGGGGTAATTCCGCATAATCGAGTACTCATGAATTATGTTTTGTATTTTTTATGTCGTTAGCTGTAGTTTTTTCTCTAGAAGTGTAACAAATGAAGGGAATATGTATCCTTATCTGGAAAAATTTTGAAGATTTTTCTACGCTCAGATAAATTTTACCGAACCTTTTTCCTTAGGTGCGCGTAATTCCCCCGCTTTCCTCTAGCCCCTACAGTCAAGCAGAGAAAACAAAATAAACAGGTCTTCATCTCAAGTACAGATTCATTAATATTTTTTATTCAATTCTGCTTTGGACCATCCGTTATTTTTCAGTTCCAGTTTTTCATTAATATAAATATAATTTATTCACGAAATTGTTTGAGTTTTGTTGAACTATCAATATTACAAAAATACGAAAACTAAAGACAAGTTATCGGATAATCTAAGCGCAAGTTCCATCAAACAATGTTTACCGTTTGTTTACGCAATATTTAATTTTTATTAATGTTTTCCTTTTAACTAGTGCTGAAGTTCTGTAGCTATATGAGCAGCCTCTACTGCCAGTTTTTCGCTATGTTCCTTTAAGGTGGATGGAATCTAAAATCGCCAAAATGAAGCAATTTGGAAATTTGTAATACTTTTACATCTATTGTAATAAGTAAATAAAAATTAGATGTGCTTTAATTTGAATTTTCCAGAAATATCTGTATAAGTATTGAAAAATAGTTTGCATATTAATAATAATAATATCCATGAACTACACACTTCTGTTTGCATATGTATCCAAGTATATTTATACCACAGACATTAAAAATCGCTTCGAAATTAAAAAATTCCCTTCGTAAATATAGATCCAGTTTTTTCTATTTCACCGTCCAAATATAGCACTTTGTTACGCAAAGAATTCATACAGTATTTCATGATGAAAATATTCATCAAACAGACTGGAATGTTCAAGTTAATGCAACTAGGTATTTCACAGTTTCGAATTGGATGAACCGCCGGTACCTTTGACAACTTAACAGCTTCAAGTGATTCATTTCGCTGATTTATATTGCCCCGGGCAACAAATTTTCCTCACTATATAAATGGATGAACTGGGTTCAATTAGAGCGTGCGTATGAAAAATGAACGTTTGATGATGGACTTAACATATTAACGAATTAGTGTAAACCAACAACATTGAAAAATTACGGAGCTCTTTCGAAATTACTGTAAAGTTGAATGGTTTATTGATATTTGACGTTTAAATTTTTTAATAGGGATTATACAGGGAGACGAATCGAAAACAGTCCATCTAGGTTATTGTCCTGTAAATGAATAAATTCATTTGCTCGAGCGCATTAACCTTCGCTTTTTATATCTCCCCAACTTAAACTCGAGGGGTTTTTACCTCTATAGTCTTAGGGAAAAGGGGATCCAGTTTCTCTTATGTTAAAAGGGGTTGACTTTTCAATGGAAGTATTGCAGGATTCATTTAATAAGAAAAATCAAAATGAAAAGAGATCTTATTGCCACTTCTCAATGTTGAAAATTTTCTCCTCAGCTTATGCAGTTACAATAACTGTCTCAAAAGTATCCACCTTTCTTCATATCCCCAGAACATCCGAGCGATCTGCCATTAAGTCTTCACAAATTCCCTGAAGGAGTTTGTTAGCGGCGGAAGGCCTTAATTTGTGAATGGTGTACGATAGTGTTCTTTCTGTGTTCAATTTTGCTTTAAACTCGAACAAACTTTGTGCGGAAACTATCGAAATGATAGAGATAGCATTGGGTTACGAGTGTATGGGCAAAACACAAATATGAAGTTGGAAAGACTTTGAAGGTTCAAGGTTCAAGGAAGACTGCATTGTTGATATCGAACCGAGTTCTGACTGGCCCTCAATAAAATGACATTTGCGACTTGCAAAAGGATGTGCGTCCACTACAATGTAATCTTAGATATAAAAATAATTATAATGATAATAATTGGAATTTCCTACTAGAAAAACCGAATAGTTAACTTACAGTAAGGATTATTTCAATGGGTTCGTCATGGATATTGACATCTGGATCAATGGCTTTTTATGTCTCATTTCCTTGTAACTACAATCCCTGCCGAACGAAGGGATGTCTTTGGTAGATCACTTACTTCTTATAATTATAATATATAATTAATTGGTTACGCTCGGGGCCAATCCATGAGAAGCATGAGGTGCTCAAATTAATTGGTATCACATCACCTGCATTTAGTATTATTCTTCAGTCCTATCTTATACAGGTGACATCTGAACTTGCCATGGTCTTTGGGCTGTGGTCTTTTTCATTTCTGAAGCCGTTCTGCCCAATGTCGACGCCAGTCCCTTGACACCTCCCTCCTCGACTTTTTCCTGGGTGGCGGTGCTTCAGGCGTCCACCAAATCCTTCTAATGCTTACCCCTGCTACGCCAAGGAGACCTCTCCGACATCTGTTTATGCTGCAGATCGCTCATATGCAGCAGTTCATATCGAGCTCGGTTTTTTTCACGAGAGAGTGTGAATGGGAATTATTCTAAGCCCGTATGCTTCCGTAGTCTGTTTAACCAAAAGATGTTGGACCTCATCGCCCCCGATAGTGGCTTAGCTCGAGGGTCGTGAGTATCCGCAGTGTTCTTCGAAAAGATTTCGTCGGAGTTCTTGCTTTATCCCTCGCGATCTAATATTTTTGTTATTGGGTTGGATAAAAGAGCTGCACACATGAGAATAAGGCAAAATATCCAGGAGGTCTTCCGATATCCCTAGGGGACCTTTCACGACTGCTTAGTTACCCTCAGGCGGACAACTGGCCACGGTGTTTCACAGTTCGCTCTTAAGGAAGTGTTTTGACGGAGAATCGTCTACTCCATCGAGTAAAACCACCGTTGGCAGAGAAGCTGCTTCTAAATTCTCCATCCAATGGCTCACCATTCCAGAGTCCGTTTATAGGAATAACCCATTTGCTTTGAGTGATCGTTTATGAGTCCCCCATAGTCATCTCAGATCCCCACTTGAGAGACATTCCGTTCGCATCGAAGCTGAAGAATTCCAAGTCATCACTTCCAACCCACTATTATGTCCAATCCTACGCACCAACCTTAATGTTCTGCAGCGACTATAGCAGAATCTTAGAATGTGTTATGAAGATTTAAAACCAGATTTTGCAGATGGTTCAAGTTTGTATGAAATTTCTTTTAAAATTGCTGACGCATGAGCAGAAAATATATTGTATTGAAACTGATCTGGACAACTTAGAAATTTTATCAAAGCAAGGCAATCCCAAGACAATTTTGACTTTTTTATATTCTAATGGTGTTGTAAGTTCTGGAAAAATTCCAAAATTCGTAATAAGAGGAAAACGGCTACAGCTTTGGTTGCTTCATATTTTCAAAACAACTGTAAAATTTTTTCGCAAATTTTCTCTAAATTTAACAAGATCCATGAAGAAATAATATATGGGCGATGTCATAATGATTCCAGAACATCTACAGATCATAATCGGCATCACTTAGAAGAACCTGGCCATCGGGGCTCTCTCGGTCAAATAGAGATGAAATTGTTTTTGTTGAGTTTGAATATTGAAGGGTTTTCTGCGATTATACTTCAAAATTGGCAAGTAAGAACAAGGAAGTGATTATGTTTCAGGAGACTCACACTGCGACGGAAGAACATCTCCGCTGAAGAGGAAATATTGCAGGTTATGTACTTGTTGATTATCTCCTTAGTCCTTTTTTTGGCCTTGTTTGCTACGTAAAAACTTTTCTTAGATTCAAGTGAGTTTAGACATATAAGAGTCAGGTATGATTGTTGAAATATTTTTCTGCTGTTTTTCTTTTTCCATTGTCCAAACCTCCTTCCTTTCACCATAGTCTTCATCTGGAAATCATGGAGTGCAAGATGAGAATCAGAGAATGAAGCTGCTAAGCAGAAAAATCCTTGGTACTCTTCATGTATACACGACACTAACACAATTCAAACAGACAACCTATAGCTAGTGCAATAGCGACAGGGAAACGAGTTTTTTACTCAGGTTGTTTCACTCGTTTATTGAAAAAAATAAAAAAAAATAGTATGGTTCCCCTGTTACATTTCCTGAGCTCACACTTTAGGAGCAATCGAAGAAGACATGATGCGAGTTAAGATGCCTGTCGCTGGTATTCTATTTATTCGCTTGTTTTTTACGATTGTGGATTGAGATTTCGATGGATTATTAACACAAAGGCTAGTTTTAGTATTATTACAGAAAGACCAGTTCAATGTCAATTTCGGCATTATCAAAGAAAAATCAGCTTTCTCGACAAAAAACAACACATACTTAATAGAATTCTATCTCAGTCTAATACATTTTGATCTTGAATCTCCTTTCGAAGACGCTCCCGACTCGTTCAATTTATTCTTCTTTTCTGCCATTTTCTAGAATTCTAGGATCATTCATTGATTTCAAGTAACATCATTTGTGTTTTACCCATACACTCGAACCCAAATGTTTCCATCAATTCCATAGTTTTCGCAAAAGTTTTCTTTTCAGCTTGAAATTAAGTATTATCTAAATCCGTTGGGCCCTCTAATCGCACACCGTTCACAAACCAAAACATATAGCAAGTGTAAAGATGAAAGTAGGTCATATACTTTTTGGACAATCTTCGTATATGTAACTCACAATAATGTTCATTTCTCCTGGAGAACTGCAGAAAACTAGGTGATGAGTTCTCTTAATTTTTTCGAGAACAGTAAAAATTAATATACGACCACACACAAATTCAACAATCTTTTATGGAACAAAAAACCATGCTTAATGTCTTGGATAGTATTATACTCAGTTCGGAAGACTTTTCATAATTAGTCAGAAGAAATTGATGGCGAGTGTTCTAGTTTGCATAGTGAAATATCTGATATGGAAAATACATATTCATGCGATATGCAATTGCTTTAAATCAAAGACGCTTATACAAATCAAAAAGGGACCAAAATATCTAGAATATTCAATTTCAAACTTTGAATCAAAATTGTTATTCTTATATTTAGTTTTTGAGTAACAATAATTGAAATTTATACAAGAAGTATTTCCTATGACTTTTGAGTTCAATTAATTTTCACATATATTTATAGATTGAAATTATTGTTAACCCTTTAATTGGTTTCATAGTTAACATAAATCTTACTAAGAGACATTATAACTGAATGCATTATTTACGAGTACTGTTTATCACATTAAGTCCAAAGTTGATAGCTTTATGGCTGCTGGATTAATCAAATTCATCAAAGTACATTAAGGTTTCTGTTGACATCAGGTCATTCCGTAAGGGCTATAATGAGAATAACTGCATTCGATTCATCCTAATGGTTCACAACTTTTGCAGCTGAAAGGAAATGGATTTTGAAGTGCTCGCGTTCCTGAGGCCCAAATTTCTTCGACTTTGCATTTAAAGGCGATGCAAATGAGAGAAAAATAAGGGACGCCGTACATTTTTATTTTCCGTCGAGTCATGAATAATTTTTCCATTCAAGCCATCCGAGAATGCTTTTAGACTTTCTTTTACATATAATTTTCGAATTCATAAACGGGTGATTTCGGTGGTGGGAGGATTATTCTGATTTAAATGCAGATAAGGCGCTTTTGTGTATAAAATTCTATTTGTAGAATATTACAGCGTCTGTCATAGTGATGAAAATACACGCCAAGAGATTGGCTTTTTTTATAACATCTGTTATTTGGAATAGAAGTTTGGTTGATGAAACTAATGAAATCTTTTATGGTCAGCTCATAATTTTGGTTTTTTCTCAGGAAGGGCACGTTCATGAAGGAGATCGGTTAGAAATTACTCTTTCAGAAGTTGATAGAGAGAGAGAGAGAGAGAGCATTATAACTGACAAGTTTCAAAAAGAATTCACTGCAATTTCCCCTCTCTCTTGTACATATTTCATCGAGCGAACTGCCAGATGCCCAACTGATTTTCCATTAACATCCGGTTTGTTCAAAATATAATCGCTTCTTCTTTACCTGCCGTCTCCTTCAAGAAGGTTGGCTATCATCATGGTGATTTTTATCTTTGAAGTTGCGGATCTGAACAAATCAACAGAGCTACTGTTGTGCCACTGTCTTAGGTAGTTCAACCAGGAGATGCGTCTTCTTCCTATGCTTCTTCTACCCTGTATTTTTCTATGTATAATAGAACAGAATATAACAGATACTGCAACTTTCTGATTTTAATTGTGTTGATTATTTCTTTCTCCTTTACCATTCTTCTCAATACCTCCTTGTTCGTTGTTCTGTTATTCTGAGGATTCTTCGACATATCTCGAATGCTTCCAGCTGGTCAGTGTCGCACTTCTTAAGCGTCCAGGCTTCCATTCCATAAAATAGTACTGGAAATACGTAGCATTTAAGCATTCTGATTTTAAGATGTAGACTAAGATCTGTTCTGGTTAATGCATTCCTCATTTTATTAAACACTGTTCTAGCCTTTGAGATTCTTGATTTTATGTCTTGTGAATAATCATTATTGTCATTTACAATTGTTCCCAAGTACTTGTATTTGCAGACTTTTTCCACTGGCTCTCCTTTGATCTATAATGTTTCTCGCTGTTGTTGGTGTTATGTGATTGTCATAAATTTAGTCTTTTTGATTGTAAGCCACTTCTCTTCGCTGATCTGTACTACTAGATATAGATTAGCCTTTGTGGTTCTTCCAGGGTTTCTGCTATTAGTACTGTGTCATCCGCTTATCTAATGTCATTTATAACCTTCCCATTAACTTTCACTCTCGTTCTTTTTTGATTTTGCAGTGCTTCTTGTACCATGTCTTCTGAATACAAATTGAAGAGTAATGGTGAAAGCACGCATCCTTGTCTTACTCCTCGTTTTATTTTTATCTCTTCTGAAATTTCATTTTGCACAGAAACTTTGGCAGCTGGTTAAAATAGAGATATGTTATTATTCTGATATCATTCCTTCCTATGTTTTTATCCCTCGTGAGTTTTATGAGATGATTATGGCGGACTTTGTCGAAAGCTTTGTTATAATCGAGGAAGGCACATATATTGGGTGATTGACGTCCATGAGTCTTTGAGACAACACATTAAAAGCAAACAACGCCTCCCTAGTACCCATTGCATTTCTGAAACCAAATTGTGTTTCGCTAACATCTTGGTCAATCTTTCTAAAAATTCTTCGATGTATAATTTTGAGGAATATCTCATTAGGCTGATCGTCTGGTGAACCTTGCGTTCCTTAGAGTTCGATTTTTTTGGCAGTGTAATAAATGTTGATCTGAGCCATTCTCTAGGGATGATTCCGGTGTTATATACAGTATTGTACAGATCTACCAGTACTCCAATTTGATCTTCTGCAATTAATTTGATAATTTCTGTTGGTATTTCATCAGGTCCTGGAGCTTTATTGTTTTTAGCTGTTTTAACGGCATTCATAAGTTCTTCTTTTGTTTTATTTGGGCCCTGTTCTTTATCTATCTCCATCTATTGTTTCCTGTTGTCTCTCATCTTCGAACAATTCTTCAATGTACTCTTTCTATCTCTCTAGTTTCCCTTTGGTGTCTGGAATTATCTTACCGTTTTTATCTAGTAGAATATTGCCTTTGTTTGTTCTTTTAATGCCCGCTAGTTCTTTAATCTTTTTATGGAGATTGAAGTCATCATGTATTGCTTGTAGTTCTTCTATTTCTACGTATTTTCCTTCGTACCATTTTTCTTTGGCGTGTCGTATTTTCTTTCTAATTTCTTTCTGTATGGTCTTCTATAAACTTTCGTCTCTATTCTTATACGACCTTCTGACTTCCATTAACTGAAATATATCATCAGTCATCCATGATTTTTTCTTGTTTGTATCCTTGATTGTTGCTAATAGGTCTGTTGTTGGGGCCATAATTGTAGTTTTAAGAGTTTCCCATTTTATGTTTACATCGAAGCTCGGGATTAAATCAATTTTGCTTAGTTCTTCATTTATTTTTTCTGTTGTTTTACCATTGGATTTTTCAGATGTGAAACTGGTAGCTGCTTTTTGTTAATTATGGCTGCTTGTTTCGGATTTCCATTTTAATTATCACTGGATTGTGGTGTGACCCGATGTCCGTACCCGAGTAGGTTTTGGCCGATTTGATAGTATTTCGATATCTCTTCTTCATCAAAACATAGTCTTTCTCCTTCCTAATCTTGTTGTCTTTATCAGCTGGCGATTCCCATGTATATAACCTTCTTTCATGCAGCTTGTAAAAGGTGTTTGTGATTGTCATATCATGTTCTTGGCAGAACTCTGTCAATCTATCTCCTCTTTCTCTCCTTATTCCCAGTCCAAAATCCCCAATAATATCATCCATTGTACCTTTCTCTATCTTTGCATTGAAGTCTCCCATAATGATTGTTATATCTCTGTTTTTCGTGATATCTAAAGCGTGTTGGACGTCATCATAAAATTATTCTTCGACTTCATTAGCCGTGGGAGCATATACTTGAATTATGTTGAGTATTCTTTGCGCTGTTTTTATTCTTATCATAATTGCTCTATCTGATATGGGTATGAAGCTGGTTACTAAATGTTTGAGATTTTTGTGCACTATTATTGCTACTCCAGTTCTATGTTGCTGTTCGTTGTTACCTGAATAATATATTTTTGATGATTCAAATAGCATTTCACCTTGGTCTGGCCATCTGATTTCGCTCAGTCCTATTATATTGACTTCAAGTCGTTGCATTTCTTGGAGCACATTGTGAATTTTTCCTATTTCATACAAGGATCTAACGTTCCACGTACCGATCCTCATTCCTTTCTTCTTTCTCGCTTCTCTCAGAACCATCCACCCCGAGGATCTGATTGGGGGACTTGAAACTCCGGAATATTTGGTTTTGAAATCAGATATTTTGATTGTACTAGGGATATCCATTGGGATCTTTAATGCAGTGGTTTCCCGTTGCCTTCTGCTTCTCTATTTCGTTGGTCATTTACTGACTCACCCGCCTTTTGAGAAGATTTCTCTTCCCATGGACAAAAGGGTGCCCAAACTCTTGCTAGCTCATCCACCCGGAGCTGTTGCCAGCAGGGGTCTGCTTATACAGGCAGATACTCGGTCGACAGAGCCTCGTAGGTTATCTAGCAGGGTGCACCACGAGTAGATGAGGTTGTCGTTTGGGCAGGCTACGTTGTGCCATCACCCCTTATATCCAACACATATAATCGCAATTTTCCTCAATTAGGTGCTTCCGATTAACTATCTATTCATCATAGACAAAATTTTTCAGGAAACTGAATAAAAAATCTCCAAACATGTAAGGTCAAGAGATTGCGCAAGCCACTTATGAGGCCCCCCTCTTCCAATCAACCTAATGTTACGGAAACACATTTTTGGATGTTCCCCAAAATCATTCGTGAAATGGGGAGGTGCACGTCATGCTGAAAGTACAAACATCTTCTCTCGATATTAGCATCGTCAATAGGATCGGGTTATTGGTTCCTTAAAAATTTGAATAACTGTTCCCATTCAAATTGTCGGAAGAGAAAACAGGCCCAATTAGGGTGTTATTATAAGCACTGCACCAAATGTTGACAGAAACTCGTATTTGAGAATGGCGTGTCGATTGAGGACTTTATCTTTCTCAGACGTGTGTGTCTCGCATATTGAACATGCCATCTTTTGTAACTTTTGCCTCATCAGTGAACAAAGTTATATAAATAAGTTTGTGATTTTTTGATTCCCAGCGGAAAAGTTGCATTTTTGTTAGCTCATCTCCTGGATGTAGCATCTGCATCGGCCTGAAGTGATAGGGATGCATTTTTCTTCTTTACTTTGACTCAAATTCAATGTACTCTCCATTCGTCGTATACTTATGTTCGGATTGACCTCTACAACTTCAATGATATCGTGTACTGTGTATAGGGATGCAACATCGCTCATAAAAAACATCGATACTGGAACATCGATATTTTGAAAACTGAAACATCGATGCTAGAAACATCGAATTTCATGTACGATATATCGATGATTTTTAGCAGAAATGAGACACTATTTCATTTATTTTGAGGTTTATTTTTAAATAGTATTCATTATTTCATTTCAATACAAAACAAATATGTATTTATTTTTTACCACAGAATTTGAAAAAAATAGTTTTGTCGACCTGGTGCCCAGTAAGCGGTTTCTTTCCTTTGTGTGATTGTAGCTTCTAAGTTCTATGATATAGTGAATGTCAAACAACAAAAAAAACAATGGCCGTCAATGTGGGCGGAGTTTTGCGCCCGTTTCTATTGCAGAGAGAGCGAAGGAGACACTAAATAGAAAAATCTGTTAAGAGAGATATATGTTTGCATGTTCATACGACATCGTTCATGAAGAACGATGTTACATCGATGTCCTGTGTTTCGATATTGATGTTAAAACATCGATGTTCATGAACAATAAATCGATATTTAAAAATATAGATGTATCGTTTGCATCCCAAGCTGTCTAGCGATCACCTGGACAGGCCTTTCTATTCTTGGAGGCTATGGAAACCTTTCAGTTTCTCTTAAAAAACTTTCGAAAGTTTTGTGACGTAGAACAAGCCACCGTGGATAACACCGCCGATATTCTTTGACTGAGTTGAGTCTATTTGATTAGCTATTTCTAGGAAAACACAAATTTTTTTAGTCTGGCCCTGGAATCTGATTTTCGTCTACAAACAGTACCACTAGCATTAGCCATGTTATTTTTGGTACGAATTATAGAGGAAATCGGTTTATGCGTTCAAGAGCTATTGTGATTGAAAAATTCGAACCAAATACATAACACAGCCTGCATATCGAAAACGAAATATTATGGTATTCCATTTAAAAAATTAGAATAATGTGCCCCACATTTTCCAGACATCTTGTATAGTCTCTAATGATTTCACATTATAGCTTGAAATGATCTGCATGTTCTAAGCTTTCAAGTATATCTGAGGAGTTTGGTGTAATATAGAGTGGCCGTTCCATAACTCGCGGCACAGCCTGTATGTGGCATAATTTGCCGCAATTTCATCATCTATATTCTAGACAGTATTATATTCGGTTTATAAAATTATATTCAGTGCTGATTCACTTATCCATGTTTTACACAAACGAATAAATTGTTAATCTAAGCCTCAGACTTGCTGACATCCTTCCGAATGCAGTACTAATGTTGGAATTGAAACTTCTTTTTCCTTCATACGAGATGGAATTCCCATTCATAACACTAAAATTGTGTGCCCGACCACCTGTGGCCCAACGATCAATATAACCTAATCTTTATTCAGCTGAGAGCCTTATGTATAAGAATTATTCTCATAACAGATACCCGAAGAATAAACGTGGGCTTGTAAAGTTCTATAGGGCATTGTGCTGGGTCATTATCAACTCAATTTTTACAAGGTTCACTATAATTTATAACTTCATGAAGGAATATATTACTTTCCACGTTTTGGGACGTGCGTCTGTACGTTGTCCACGTCAGGGTTTCGATACAAATGACCCTCATACATCCATTCATCAAGTGGCCCTAGAGTTGCCCATATTCGTACAAAACAATGAAGCTGGTCATCCACCCGCATACGGTAACGATGTCTCGTTTATTCAGATAACCAAACAACTCTGCGACCGTAGATTCGTGTCCTTTTGAAAGATCGAGCACTGATTTACTCTGTGCCACTTGACCATGGGGTTTAATTAATAACATTTGAGTGAGGTTGACAGTTTCATTCTCTCTCTCAGCATTGGGAATGGTTTGATCTGTCTGATTAACCTAAATTATTTGAAACTGATACCGAACCAATTTCAGTTTTATCCGGTTAGGGGAATAAAACACCACCCCTTTGATATGTTTGAAATCTCTGCATCAAATGATGATATCACAAGTAAAAATTTGCACAATAGGAGTGCAAGTAATAAAAACTCATGATACAGGCTGTGACAGATCAGTTGCGAACATGAAATTTCATCAATATTCTGTTGTTGCAATTTGAAGAGCAAAGGAAAATTATTCCGTTCACCTAAACGTCAATATTACAATTTAATCACTTTGTTTCATTTCTCATCCTTCACTGTTTCATATTGAATTTAGATAACCAGCCTCTGTATAAGTATTTAGCTCTAGTGAACTTTCATATACACGGAACCAAATTTACATGGAATCACTCGAAATTTCATATTATTGATTGTTTTTAACCATGGATCTGTGACTACTTGTGAGGAACTAAGTTTTTTGTTGTGAAAAAACTGGATAGTATGATAAGAAATGTTGAATTATCTCCACATGTTCGGGATATTTACTCCGTCGTTACTGAGATTTGAAACTGTGAATTTCAAAATTTAAAAAAGCCTATAATAATAATTGAAAATGCCTTAAGTTGTTTTGTCCGATGTGCAGAGGTGTCGAATTATTGCTCTCGTTGAAGAAGGAGTGAAACAGTGGGATATGGCGTTCACAATGGGGGTATCACAGGGGGTGATTTCAAAAACCTACGCCCCATACGTGGAGCTACAATCTCTCCAAAATAGGCCTAGAAGAAGTCGTAGGACTTTGTGTTTTGGGTTTCGAGTAAGGTTTTCAAAAATGCAGGTTACTTTCATGTTGATATATATATATATATATATATATATATATATATATATATATATATATATATATATATATATATATATATATATATATATATATTTATATTATTTATTATTTATATTATTAGTTGTGAAGATTGTGTAAAGAAGTATGTTGGACAAACTAAACGATCTGTTAAGGCTAGATTAAAAGAACATGAGGAACATTTAAGATACGGACGAACAGAAAAATCTAGTGTTGCCGAACATGCTTTTGATCAAGACCATAGAATAGATTTTGAGAATGTAAAATTGATAAAAAATATTAAAAACGAGAGTTCACTGAAGGCTTTTGAGAATATCCACATAAGGAAATGCAACAACACTAAACAGGGACAACGGTCCCGTTCCGTTCAGAGTACTCTACAGTTTGTTAGATTACACACGCCCCCTAATAGCGCGTTCGACCAATCAGGACGCTCGATTTGTAAATCGCGTCTAGTAGCAGTGATTAAGTATAAATTATAGAACCATATAGAAATAGATTAAGTCCTGAGAAATAGACCTTTCGTGGTACGATGGGAGATACCCGCTCTTCCACCAGGAGGATGGAAGCAGGAGTACCACAAGGATCACTACTAGCGCCGTTGCTGTTTAATATCTACATCTCGGATGTCCCGAAGACCCCCAACACGAGCTTAGCCCTCTACGCGGATGACACGGCCATAATGACTAGATCGACAACCCCCCACTTGATAATCAGAAGACTCCAAGAGGCCGCAGACCAATTGGAGGAATGGTTTACCAAATAGCTGATCACCATTAACCCAGAGAAGATCTCGGCACTCTATCTGTCCAGAAGAAGACGTAGCCACGAGGAGCAGATCACCATGAACGGACAACGCATCCCGTGGGTCAACAAGGCCAAATACCTGGGAGTCACACTCGACCGGCGGATGACATGGCGTCAACATGTGGAAGGCAGCTCACATGTTGAACAGGCGTAGCAACCGTAGCGCAGCGAACAAGCTGAAGCTCTACAAGACCATCATCAGGCCCATGATGACATACGCATCAACAGTCTGGTGACATGCAGTGGCATGTCATATCCGGAAGCTTCAAGTCGTGTAGAACAAGGCATTGAGGATGACCGTGGACGCCCACTGGTACATGCGAAACTCCCAGATACATCGAGATCTGCAGATGTCGAGTGTGATGGAGTTTCATCAGAAAGACAGAGGTGAAAGCCTTCCAAGCAGTTGACGACCTCCCAAATCCATTGGTGAACACCCTAGGAGACTACGAGGTAGACGAACCAAGAAAATACATAATGCCCAGGATGGTGCTTCGAGAAGACCCGGATTCGCTATAAGAATCTTGTAAAATAAATATGTCAAGACCGTCGTCACTAGGACGACAAAACGAAATGTACTTAACTTAATTATTATAGGTTACATTGCGATCCCTCAGATCACGGCTTAGAAGCCAAAAATTGTTCTATTTTCCCTTTAAATTCAATGAGAGAGGTGAAGTTAAAAGTTGTAAAACTGGTACTTGAATAAAGATTATGTTAAAGTCAGTAAAGTCAAATAGATTTAGTGTACTATTATCTCGTGATGATGCCAACTTAGTTGGAGAAAGTTGGTGTAGTGGTGTTTTTAGTGTTATTCAACGCCGAAGGTTCAGTCCCCAACTTAATCTTTAAGGTAGTTCCTAACGATATGAGCTTCGTGAGGTGTTTCATTATGATGCATGAATTGTTTGCCGCATATATGGAACGGCGACACGAGGCCTCAAACCAAATTCCCTGAGATGTGGTCGTATCGTTTCAATGCTAATTTACACTCTTCTGTTTTGTCGAAGTTGCATTTGGAGGTGCCTGGCTGTAGCGAACCGTTATCATGTTAATTAGTCTCCCTATAGCTACGGATTATGCTGGAAACAGCATTTGGTCTATTCTTGTGTAGGTCCAATCTAAATCTTTTAACACCACAGCTGTAGCACATTTTGTCGGAGTCAAGAAGAACAAATGCTACTTGCAAAAATTGATCAACTGTATCAGTATGTGGTGATTTATAGCAAGATTTGTTTGTTTCATATCTCTTAATAGAAAGAAATTAGAATAATGAAACATTTAGGAGCTTGCCATCAATTATTATCCTATCTGTCACAAAATATTTGCTCTGAGAAATGATAAAACCTCAAAAGGATAAACGAGTGTTAACTTTTAAACATTTTTCATAATTCACGTTAATGATTCGAAATATCCTTCCTAGCGATAAGAAAATTTTCCACGAATCGGTGAGATATTTCACACTTCCATGTCTACCGCAAATTGGAGCCCCTTTTTGTTGCGGTCTATGCGAGACACTTAAAATATGGCTTTCTCAAAGTTGGGATTATTAATATTCCTAGATTGTTTCATTTCCTAGATGGACGTGAAAAGGGTATGAAAGAGATCCATTGCACCGAAACCGCAGAACGCCCGAATCCTGGGGCGTTCCGAGTATCAGAAATTCGGAGAAGAATTGCTGTAGACATTAATATTATAGGTTAGATGTGTCAGATCGGTAGTATGTACCTATTTGTTTGAATACATTGCGGTTGGTGAAGAATGTAGTCATCGGGTACCGTATGGTATAAAGACGTGTGTCGGCATATTTGAGATATATGATAGCGTCTAATATGAATATATAAAATTTATATTGTATTCGCCGAATATAATTTCTTTGAAATTTAATAGTCATCATTAATCTGAAAGATTGACAGTTTACAAATTTTCAAGAATTGAGTTGGATTTATACAAATATTCTGGGTGATCCATGTTATTGGTTTTATTTTCACAATCAAGAAAGGAAATAAATTGAATTATGTTTCAGTTTCGCATAAATGAATAGGTAAGATGATTCCCATGTAGAGGTGATGAAGACTGAATGAAAAAATTAGTGGTATGGCCAGATTCACAACGAATGTATAAACATATTTTTGTTTTCTTGATTATCCTATATTTTCTGTATTTCTTATACAAACACCTCCACAAGAGTAAAAAGGAAACATAAATAGACAATTTTTATATAGGTCTCAATGCTCATTTCATCAAGAGATAATAACAATAATAACAACCTTTATTCATAAAATAAGATATGTAAAAAATATAAACAATCAAAGAAACTTATAAATAGATCCACCTTGAAAATAGCTACTTACGACTAAAGGTTACATAATTTCTCGCAAAGGTACAAACCTGTGGCGAGTATTTTAAGCTAACAATTCAAAGTATGTATATAATAAATGTTTATTCACTAAACCCATCATTACTACCCGTTTTATTTTATTTTTTCAAAAATTATTTTTATCAATTTTTTAGGTGAAGTGAAGGTACGAATTATTTTTATATCAATCAAGCTCTTTATCAAATTCCTATTTCTTTTTGTAACCAGAACTTTATTTTGTTTTAATGCTTTCTTATTTACGAGAATTTTGAGTTCAAGTGGAGGTTTATCATAAGTTATCGGTCCAAGGTAATAACAACTCCATTTTGCCAATCTGACCTTAGGTACTGAGATAGATGTCCAACCATACTGAGGGCTTCTAGTATGAGATATAATATTATACATCTCAATATTATTCTTCAAGTGCACCAGCACCGAGTAACAAAATAGTTGTCAGACGTCAAATACCCCGGCGAGCTTAGGTGATCCCTTTCCCATTTATTACTCTTAGTATCCCCTTTTGTTGAACTTTTTTTAAATAACATTATTATAAGCACCACCCCAGGAAATGATGCCTTAACGCAGTTGTGAGTCTACGAGTGCATGATATATAATTTTTATTTGTCTTAATTCAAACATACTGGTAAGATATTCAATTTCGGATATGAGCCCCCTAAGCTTCTGTACCAAGCTTACGACATGAGCTTCCCAATTAAGGGACAAGTCATATATCACACCTAAGTATTTACATTCTTACGTACAAGCGATAACGAGGTTGTCATTTCCACCTGCCACTGTCAAGGGTGAGTTTTCTGGCAGACTACGAGTGTCTACGGCAAATGGAATATATTTTGTTTTTGAAAAAATTATTGTTAGTAAACGTTCTTCCATCCAGTTCTTGATATTCACAAAGTCAAGTTATTTACGTACAATGAGAACACCAGTGGTCCCAGAACCGTACCCTGTGGGACACCACGCTCAATGTCGCACATTCTGCTATATACTACCTTTACCCATACCATCGGTTTCTATCACTGAGGTAGCTCCACAATAGTTGACTGACCGTCCTACCAAAACCGAGGTTCACCAATAATCTGATTAAGATATCATGATCTACTGTGTCGAACACCTTCGCCAAAGCCTCCAAAATGCATGGGGAAACTTTTCCTTCATTGAAATTCCTATAGATCTTTTCAGTTGAGTCGGTGATAGCGTCCTGTGTTGACATATTTTCCCTGAACCCATACTGATGGTCAGACAAAATTTTATGCTCATTCACAAATGCCAACAATCTATTTTTGATAACCCTCTCAACAATCTTAGCCAAAACAGAGATTAACAAGCCGGTCTGTAGTTGTCTCATTTATCTATTATTGCGCACTTATGAATTGAGATGGTTATCTCAAGTAAAGTAGCGGTGGTTACCGCTACTTTCAGTTTAGTAGGGAAAACACTCGATTTTGAAATCATGTTGACCATATAGGTGACTGGAGCCACCAAATAAGATATTTGGTGCGTCAAATTTTTGCCAAGACTCGTGAAAAAGTCATTAAAGGAACGCGCAACCTCCGTAGCATTTTCAACCGTTCTATTATTTAGATTTAATTGGATAGTGGTTTCTTTGATCTTTTTTTTTTTTGGAAAAAGTTCAGAGACTATTCTCCACACCTGACTGGCGCTACCGTCAGTTAATCTTAATATATTGGTATAATATTCTTTCTTTACAATTTTAATTAGGTTGTTAAGCTTGTTTCTATATCTCCAGAATTCGTTCTAAAATCTTTCATCTTTATCCTTTTCCATCTCTTGTATAGTATATTTCGTTCATTCATTGACACAATTAAAGCACTAGTAATCCATGGATTTCTTTTCTCAACTTCCTTTTTTTTAATATATTGACATTTTTCAACCTGTTCTTATATTGTTTTTATGAAACTATTTACAATAACATAAACATCCCTTATAGAATAAAATGAGCTCCAATCAATCCAGGAGAAGTGATACACCAACCTTTTGTAATTAATGCCCTTTTCTTAGTATTCTTTAGCATGCCCCGGCGCTATCGTCTCAATTTGGGTTTTGATAACTATAGGTATGCGGTCAACAAAATATGATCAATGCACGAGCTACTACTCCTCTGCATCTTAGTTGGCACATGTATTTCAGGTGTGAAATCTTCTTCATTAATTATATTTAGTTACTCAGAACTATTAGGATTTTCATCTAAGATATCAATATTTAGGTTACCAATAATTATATGGTAATTGTCATCCCTACGTTATGTTTTCACATAGTTTCAAAAATCAATGTTAAACTATACAGTTGTTATGTTTGGTGATCTATATATACCCGTGGTTTGAACTTTTTATTGTTATTACAATATAAGATAATTTTTTCTAACCTAACCTTCACCTTCCCTATCCTAACAATATCAAATGTCTACTTAAATTTATTATTAATATAAGCTATTACCCCATCATTCTGATTATAATCCTCTCTTTATATATCAAATCATATCCCTCCAAGTTAAGTGGTTCCAAGTCAAAAATTTTAAATGTTTCTGGTAAGACTATACAAACAAAATCATGTACTATTTCATGTAGCAGAATTAACAATTTATCAATATTTTTATTTATACTTCTAATATTATTATGAAACAATTTCAATTTTTTACCCTCGTACAATCAGTAAACTCTCCAACTCCATCACAAACTATTGTATCCCCAGTACAAATATCATAATCCCTTAAAAGTTGATCCATCAACAATTTACTCTAATCTACAAATTAACAAAAGCACTTACAATATATAGTCTGTCTTCTATCTTATGTATTTGTATTTGCCTCAGGTATGTAGGGCATAGGAGATCCAGCGCACTATGATCTAAATTATATTTGGTACCAAATTTTGGTTCGAAGCTGCACATTTACTACACCTAAGTCCATCACCACATTATGAACTCACTGCGTGTGCCCTGGCACATTTGACGCAGATGAAACAATACTTTTTTCATTTAATTCTGCAGATTTTACACAGACAAATGGAGGAGTTTGGAAAATCGTTCATTCAATTTTTTTTCTTCCAGCTGTAAACACCTGAACAAATAAAAAAAACTAAAAATCTCCAAATTATCAACCGGTATGCCACCCCTACTGTTCTGCAGTAAGATATGAACTCGACGGTGCATGCCAACAATGAGGTTATTGATGGTGCTAATGGGGATGTTATTCCCTTCCTATGAGGTCCTCCATTGTTTCGGGTGGGATTTCTCTATTGGTAGGTGCCCTCGCGAGTATATCTCATACATGATCGATGGGATTCATGTCAGGCAAGTTGGCAGGCCACTGCGTCCTTCGTACGGTTTCCTCTTGCAGCACTTCTGCGATCCTTGTGCTGAGAAGGGTGGCAGCAGTGACCTGAGCGTGAGAAAACATGGAAATGTTATTGCGCACTTACCTACCCTTTGTTATCATGGTAGGAATGGTGAGTTGCCTCTGTCTCGGTTCGCTGGAGAGCGTAATAACATTTACATATTTTTTCACACTCCAACGAATTGAGATGAGTAGGTGGCAGTGTGGCCTGATGTTGTGAATGGGTATGCAATACTGACGAGGTCAAATGAGTCCGAAACTGCAGTCAATTGCTCCTCTTCATGATATCCAACCGTGCTGTACCACTGCTGTGTGGTCCTGGTTGACGGTGATTATGAAAACCAGCTCCTTCAAGGAAGGAAATTTAACATTCTACGGAAGGTGGAATATTGTCCTTTAATAGAAATTCTTCAATGTGTCTTCACATATAGCGATAATTCGCAAGCATTAATTTTTGAGATTGTAACATGAGCTATTCAAAAATCGTTGAAAATAATGTTCATCATCATTTTAATAAATAAAACTCAACTTTGTGACAGGAAATATCAACTGATTTTGAAACGGTGAACATTATTTGTTGTCCAAGAGTATATTGCCGTTCAGCATGAAAACGCGAGTAGTAAATTATGCATTGAACTATTAGAGGCATTTACAACGAGTTGGCTAGCTATCGCCTAAATTGAAATATTATTTATCAAAGATTTACTTTGATAAATAATTTCTAATCTCACGTTACTATCTTTACTTATTATTAATATACAATGTTGACTCATAAAAGCAACTGATGAATAGGTATATCTCATAAACTTTCTTATCAATGAATTTATTTTTCTAAACAATCTTATTTGATAACCTACATAAAATTAGCAAGAAAAGTTAAATTCGCGCAGCCAAAATGTTCATATCCCTTCGCTTTCTAATGTTGTTCATCGCCTGGAGATTTGTGTTTCATCAGAAAAAATATATTAATTTTCTAGTTGACAATGTTTTTCAGATTTCACTTCGTGTATAAAGCAAAATACGACAAGAATACTGTTGACTTAAAAAGAATATCTTCGAGCAACATTTATTTTTTATTAGATGAAAATTTATCCTAAAATGTGAATATCTGTACTGTATTTCAGCATATCATGTGCTTTAGTACTGCAGCTATATGGAATATTGTGAACAGAACAAAATGTACCCCTGCTACCCGTATTCTTTTCTCCTGAGGAATTCATTGCCGCAAACAGATTCAAGCTCACTTTTTAAATTGTCAAGTTATCTGCAAATTTTGAGAATTTTCGGAATCTGTACCTCGGTTTTATCTTTATCCAATGGTTTTTGAGTTATAACGAAAATTGGCGTTTTTTGAAAATATGAACCATAGACAACTTTGATTTCGTTAAATTGAGTTTTTTCCTTCTCCAAAATATATCACAAGTACACTCGATCTTTTCATCCACGACGTGTTTTCATAATAACCGAAAATTGTACAACTTTACTCTAACTTCATCTAGTTACACTAGAAGTTTTTTCAAGGGTTACGTATTCACCCCAAGAATACTCTAGAAGATTTCAAAACAATCAGCCTTACAAATAAAGAAGTGCAACTCACTTCAATAATTGTTCAATAAAAAACTAAGAAAAAGAAGATAAATCGGTATTCCAGAACTGATGCAAGATAATTTGATTAACCGTCAAATGACATAAAAAAACTATGAAACGAAATGGCGGTTATTACGCAGTATCATCTAACCGATTTACTACTAATTTCGATCAAAATTGAAAGGTTAAGCTTTTTTTATAAAATACAATCACAAGATGAGTACTGGCTGAAAAGTGAAGTATAAAAGCAGTCTTCAAGCTGAAAAAAATTAAATAAAACACGTGCAAATAAAATTATAGCAATCAAAGGATAAGTTCAATAAGCTAGGAAAATTAAATAGGCAGTTTGATCTAATATTCAGTACAAAAACAAACTTACCCTTTTTTTGAAGGGTACTAAATACACAAAACGGTACTTTAAAAATATCAAAAGATATTTATACTTTATCAGATGAATTGCAATACGATAATGACGCCTGAAGATCCTCAAGGAAAAGAAAGTCTTCACGATAAATTTCTTGGTGGCTATCTATCGTCAATCATTCTCAAATATCGCCGAATTACAAATGCAGTGGCGTTACTAGAAGTTACTCTTAAGTTAAAAGAATGGAATGAGAATAGGAGACGTTAGTATAGAAAAAAACTTTCATAAACTATGTGAATTTCCATGAGAAGCGTTAATGAACTATGATTGTTATAGGAAATGAGTGAATGATAACGAGAAATTGCCAATTTCCCGATACATGAGGATGAAGCGCATTTTACTACCATATCGACACTTTCAAATGTGCATTGCCTCGTACAAGTTGACTGTATTGCAAACTTTGATACGGTAAAAATAATTTCCGGTACATAAAACTAACATTCGGATCAGTATGCGTCTGAATGCAATGGAATTGAGTAATTTTCAGAAAAGGTAAAAAATGAAAATGTTCAACTAGCAGCAAGATATTTTTTATGTGATAGTTAACGAAAAAGTTCGTATAAAAAATATAAGCAGTTTCATAGCGAACAAAATTAATATTTTACTTTACGTGTGCAACTGATAGTTGCGGAGATATGATGAAAAATTGTGAAAATGTGTTTTTTACACAACTTGACAAAAAGCTTTGGCACAAATTTACATTCAAGTTTTTCATACTGAATCTTTTCAGATTCAATACTGAACAAAATTTCTAATAGCTGCTAGACGATGAACATTTTATATTTCAATGAAAGGTTATCTCTTTTAAGTTTCGTTTCCACACGATAAAAGGTAATTCGTGAAGCAGTCACCAACGAACCGTTTTCGGTAAATGTGCACTGAAGCTGTATGGATTTAACCATTACTGTTTGGTAACTTTAAGCATGGTTAAAACCCCAGTGGAATTATTTCAATATGTTTTCACTACCGTCGAAAGAATTAAATAAATTGATCACTGCTATCGCATCATCAGTATGAAAATATATGAAATTGCCGTGAAATTTATAAATAGGTTTTAATTTATCTTGTCCAAACTACAATAGTTTCTAAATAGATTAAATTGGTCGTTCCTTCAAAATTATATATAAAGATTATCAACCTTTATATATAATTTTGAAAGTGAAGTTTAAACATTAGTTAACTACTGCATTCAATTGTTCACTCTTTCCCCAGTATTGACCATCTATTTGTAGTTATTAAAAAAGTTCATATTTGTTTTAAATTACGTGCTGTTTTGGACATTTTTTTCGGTATTGATCAAAAATGAGTAAGTCAATGGACTTAGCAGGATATGAGAACTGCATCCAACTGATGCGTATAACGATATTCGTATTTTCTCATTTATTTTTTGCCATGACTTTTTGTCTGTATCTTAAGCAGATAATGATCGTTGACGAAGAAATATGTTGGAAATATTCGATGCTTGTGATGGCAAATAATATAATGAATGAAAAATCTATTTATCGTGGGTATTAGATAATGTTACACAATAGTAGAAAACATGCCCTTGGCGCCCTTCTTCCATTTCTACGAATAATAAAGCAATCAACGTTCACATAAGATCCTGGCCAACCAATAAATAAAGAATTAATTTTCCCGATCAAATTTTAGATTAGTTTTAACAGAAGCATGAGAATATTCATATGATCAAATGACGCCATATATGAATTCCTAACAAAAGCATAGTTTGTCAGGCAAATCGGCATTGTGGGAATCTCTTTAAAACTTTTTCCCATTACCCATTACCCGAACATATGTAGCTGAGCGCGTGAAAAAACGTAAAATTCCTCGCGAAATAAGAGTGCAATAAAAATTTAAATGAGCCTATTCTGCATTGTTCTACCAGAATCGACTTCGGAATGGGGAACAAAAGGGAGAGAGAAAATGTCGTTTAAACGTTTGAAGATGGGATATGTTCAAGATTATTTAGGTTGCGCAATAGTATATACGTCGTTAAGTGTTCTCAAGAGAAATGATTGTACTTAGACGGAGATCTGTTGAATCTCGATTCCATAATAACCATGATAGGTTTTCATTGTTGCCACTTTTATTTTCATACTAGCGGGCTCGACAGAAATTGTACCATCGAAAATTCGTTTTCAATTCATTTATTTTCATCAGAGGAACTCAACGAACAATACCAAATTACAAGATGTAATTCGTTATCAGAAATTTGGTAATTATCATCAAAAAAGAAAAATGTACCACGTATCTCATATATAACAAAACAAAAAAAATATTGACTTCATTTGATTAAATAACTTATGATGTTCAAATTATATTGACAAACTAATCACATGTTTCACCACACTGTGGCTTTTTCTGAAGAGTAGTACATTCAACCTTCGCGTCAATACGAGGGTACCCGGGTATCTTTTTTAAGTTAATAAAACCTAAAGTTCCTACAAATGAAAACAATCTGTAATTTCAGTACGGTACTAAAAATTAATAAAGCATTCAATATTGCCGTTAAATAAACGAAAAAATTTGGTAAATTTGAAAAAAATTATTTTTGATTGCCTATAAGTTATTATAAGCAAGAGGTACCGGGTTACCTATAGGTATTTTACTGCGAAGAAAGCATTTTCTACAGGCTTGAACATGCAGCGCTGGTGGTAGAAGGGTAGTAGATCCTTGAGTGTCCCTTATCCGGCATTCTGTATTTGTCTTTTCATTTCGTTTCATCTCCTGGATTTTGTACAGTTCACAATAGTTAGTAATAGTTGTTAGTATGCCACGATATTATTCCGAACGATTGGGATTACGAGTTAGTCGTAAGTAGTAAGTAGGCAAGTACCTACTTGTGAATTTATTATAATAAATAATTTTTTTAATATAAGATTATATTTTTCGTATTATATTTATTTATAAATTAATCTTCGTTTTAATTGCAGTATATACGAGGAGGAGCAGGAATATTTTCAATTTTTGATGGATGAAAATAGTGATGTTGAGGAGGTTACTAATAATAACGATTCTGACGATGATTATGTACCTCTAAACGTAGAGGAAAATGAATATTCTGATAAAGAAGACATTGAATAAAGAGAGTTAATTGAGCAAGAGAAGATTGCTTATTCAGATGAGGAATATTCAGGCGAAGAGAATGAAGAGGACGTTGAAATTGCTTCGATGGCAATTGATAGCAATACGGCATTGGGAAGGTTAATTGGAGGGAAAATAAGCTGAAGATAGATCCATTTGGTATGTTACTCCACCAAACCCCACAATTCGCATTCAAAGGCTAAATATTATGCGAACTCAAGGTGGTCCTTAACAATCTTCCCAATTGTTTGGAAGCCTTTAACGTTTGCAGGAGCTCAGAGCATACGAGGCTGGATTGATAAGTCCTGATCTGACCAAGAGATGGTGCCACTAGGCCTACTTCGGAGGTGACTTTCTATAGTACCCTCCTTAGATAGCTTGTAGGTATAGTTTCAGCCCATGTTAGTTTACCTTTGAGAGCACGCTGAACAAGAGGCCTCTGTGTTGTTTGTGAAAATGAAAGAATTGGAAAAGCGTGCTGTCATCAAATACTTTTATTTGAAGGGGTTAACGTCAAAGAAAATCAAAGAAGAGATTGACTGAACACTGGGGACATCCTCCCCATCATATTCAACCGTTAAGCAGTGAGTTTTCGAGTTTAAAATTGGTCGTGTGAGCACCTTTGATCAGCTCAGGACGCACCGTTGAGATCACAACTCCAGATATGATCGAAAAAATTCATAAAATTGTGCTAAAAGACCGCAGATCAAAAGTGCGTGAGATAGCTATGAGATGTCATATGTATATGTTACAGATTCCTGTCCCAAACCCCCTTCCTTTCACCCTTGTCTTCGTCTAGATATCATGAAGTGAAAGATGAGAATATTGAAGCTGCTAAGCAGAAAAATCTTTGGTACTCTTTATGTACACACGACACTAACACAACATAAACAGACAAGCTATTGCTCGTCCAATAGCGACAGGGAAACGAGTTTTTTCCACAGGTTTTTCACTAGTTTATTGAGCCATTCGCAAAATAGTATGGTTCCCCTATTACATTTTCCTGAGCTCACACTTGTGTTTTTTTCTGACATACACCAAAATTATAGATAAAAGCATTTATTGGAAATACAATTATTCGAATTTTTGTAAATCCTTTCTTTTTCAAAAAAATATATATTTAATTCGAGATTATCCCGTGAATTACTCTGTGAGCTATAAGCTTTGATCTACAGATACCCACATAGGTAAAAATCTAACGGATTAGATGCGGAGAGCTTGCAGGCCAATTCCATAGACCCAGTCTTATTATCCACCTGTCGTCAAACAAGCAGGTTAAATTTTCCGATACCTGAGCTGTGCAATGCATCATCTAATTGATACTAATAGAAAAACACATACATTCAACAGGAAATTATCAGAGATTAATGTTGTTAAAGTCATTGAACGTTCTACACATCATTCAAATTATCTTCATAAATTTAATATTAACATCGGTTTTTGTAAATTAAACTGAATATATTAAAGCTGAAACGATGTTGAATGCCGTTACAAGTGTTCGTCTTTTAAGGCTATCCACGAATCAATCCATTTTTCAAGCTCTTCATATGAGCGAAACTGCTGATTACTCTGACCATGTGCCATCGAACGGAACAAGTAATAAACAGAGGGTGCAATATCTGGGGAATATGGCGGGTGGGGTAGGACTTCCCATTTGAGCGTTTCCAAATAGATATTAACGGGTTTGGCAACGTGAGGCCGAGCGTTGTCATCACTTTTTCCTGTCTCTGCTCGTATTGTGGCCGTTTATCGAGCAGTACTATACTCAATCGCATCAATTTAGTTCGATACCGTTCCCCACTGATGGTTTCGTTCGGTTTCAATAGCTCATAATAAATAACACCGACTTGGTCGCACCAAATACACAGCATAACTTTCGCAGCGTGAATATTCGGCCAAGGCGATTACGTAGAAGCATGACCAGGCTGTCCCCAAGATTATTCTTTCTTTGGATTGCTGTAATGAATCCATTTTTCATCGCCCGTTACGATGAGATGAAGAAAACCCTTTTCTTTGTTGCCGCTGGAGCAGTTGTTCACAGGCGAAAAACGACGCTCAACGTCTCTTGGCTTCAAATCATAAGGGACCCATGTTCCTTGTTTTTGAATCATTCCCAACGCATGCAATCGCTTGGAAATGGCCTGGCGGGTAACTCCTAAGACTGAAGCAAACTCTTTTTGCGTTTGGCATGGATCCTCATCGAGCAATGCCTCCAATTCAGCGTCTTCGAAGATTTTTGGCCTTCCTTCCCGGGGACGGTCATCCACATCGAAATCACCGTTTTTGAAGCGACGGAACCAATCTCGGCACGTTGTTTCACTTAGAGCAGCATCTCCGTAAACTCTTTGGAGCTCTCTATGAGGTTGAGCCGCCGTTTTCTTCGAATGAAAGAAGAAAATCAACACTTCCCACAGCCAGCTCGGTGGAGTATGGGATATGATGCTCGTCTCCTACGCAGAGTTACCTGGGTTCAATCCCCACAAAGTCGGTGCGATTCTTTGGATTCTGGGAATCGCTTGAGTGTCCATCTTTCGGTGGAGATGTAAAGCTGTCGGTCCTGTCTAACAGAGATGTGTTGGACATTAAAGATCCCTTCCCTCGACACGAGAGCGGGTTCGGCAAAATTCCCTGGTTAGTGAGGTGACAGAATTCCCCGGCGTGTCATTAGCCGAAAGGCAGAAATAGAGCACGTTAAAGGAAAAACAAACAAACACTTATCACAAATGACGATTATTTGGCACAAAATCAAACATTTTTTCACAACTAAAATTATATGACGCAAAAACAAAATCACTAATGTGTCACATTGGTTTGTTCACCATATGTCTAAGCTTTGTTCAAGCCGTTCTTGATATGTAAAAATCGACCAGCACTTACTGGTGGAGCCATCTGTTGACAAACAGCGAGAACTGCGCACCTAATAATTTTTTGTAAAACGGTTTCCTTGAATGTGAACCATCAACATTTCGCAGATATTAATCTTGACCGTTTCATCTCCTGGATTAATCGAAGATATCAATGAGACTTTGCAGGAGGTGGAAATTACTTTTGTTCAAGATATGATTGATATACGTGCTATCCCCAAACCTGCAACAGCATCACGTAGGAACGCATTATACATAGAAACTGGCATCGGAATTAAATCCACTCTATCTGATTCAGTCTTCCATGACCTAATGATTCAGTTTTCCGAAGGAACTAGAGGGTTTTCGATAAAATCGCAAATGAAATGAAAATTAGCCAATTTAGGTCTAAGGAAACCTATTATAAATCAATACCAAATCAAAATACGGTTCTCGTTAAAGAAAAAAAAATACAATTTGACAATTTATTGAGTTGACAAGTGTATTTTTGCACCCTGTATATTGCCTTCAGAAGTAACACTTTTCTCGTTAAATTAAAAAAAAAGTTCTAATATTACTAAAATCTCAGTTAATTTTTGGGACAAAGAAGAGGAAACTATTATTCCGAAAATTTTGGTGAGAAAAATCATTGCTCATTGGCGTATAATTTCAATTCGAACAAATCATACTTAAGATGTTTGAAAATGGATGCCCTTTAGTGACATAAATTAAAATTTATATCATGTCATTTGAAATAGCTAAGTTCTAGTCGATGTCCGCTATAATCGGAAGTGGCTCCGTTCTGAAAACAATTGCGAATTGTATAGATCACTATCCAGTTACTCTAATGTCGAAATTTAAAATTCATCGATTGAAAACCCGTTACCTCGATACTTCTGATGGACCCTTAAGCAAGACACTCTGTAAAGGTATGTTATCGAAACATACCTGCTCCAAAGTTTTCCATAAAAATAATTATTGAAGTATAAAATTCCCGTCAAATGATACTCCTAGAGACAAATTGGTAAATTTGTAGTGGGTGGTTTTAGTAATTTATAGAATCAATGAATCTTTTTACTCGTTTTCAGCAGCCAAAGCTTAGGTTGGTTATCGGTTTGATTGGGTAACACTGTTCACTTCAAAAAATTGGATAGGTCTGAGGGAGTACTGGTTGTTCTGCTTGACATACGGTATAGATTATCATCGTTTTTTATCCAATATCTTCCAATTAGAACGAAATAAACGATTCCATTCAGCTCCAGAACTCATTGAGCCAAAATTGTTACAATTTTCCCTATGAAAACCACATATTCATTATAACCACTATAATAATTTACCACCATATGGTGCTCGACTAAATTTACTGATAAAAAGGATCTGCAGGTACGCCTCTTGGATACGTTTCAGGTAAGGAACAAACTCATCAATTTCTGTTCTTTGATTAACATTTTAATAAGACGTGATTAATGATGTTGAGGATTTTCCATTAAAAATATTCCCTCTCACCCTTGACACGGACCAGGTGACTTCCTGAGGAGACTGTTGAATCGTAAATTAATAATTGAGTGAATCGGTTTTGCGTTGCATCTTTATGAAATATGTTAATGCGATGCGGGCTGTCGAACAACTCAAATATTTACATTTTATTAGTCCTCTCCGACGTGCACCTGCGTCTCTTCAACTTTTGTAAATATTAGAATATCTTTGGAATCTCTTGTACGTTCTGAAGTCGAAATTGGTTTGTGTGATACAATCATAGGAAACGATTTTTATGATTCCTTCTATATTTCACAATGGTTATCGTTTCATTTTATAATGAGTTGATTGCTTAACGTAGTTTTCCCGTAGATTTTAAAAAAGCTGATGTTATTGGCAATTACAAACAAGATCGGTATTCCTAAAATCCAAGAAACTATGTATATAAGATGCTATCCTATAAGTTCACTTTGTGTCTCTTTCGAAACATCAGAGAATTGTAGATCAAAATTTGAACCGATTATAGGTGAAGCTTTATTTCATTCACAAGGCGACTTCTGGAAAAACTTCAATTGCCCAAATTAGGTTCTACGCAGGGATTCACAGCTTGACTTTGTTTCAGAATTCAAGTCAAATCAATATTTTTTTTCACGAACGAATCGAATCGCAAAGCATGAAAGCCTGAATCAAAACACAATTGAAATAAGACATTGAACTTTCTCTCATACTCAATAAGAGCGAGAGTAAAGGTTTAAATAATACTGAATATTTGATCGAGAAAAATTTAAATGTAATTCAACGTGAGAATCGGAAAGGAATTTTTAAAGGAAACACAAATATAGAACAAGAACAAGAGGAAAGTGAAATGTATAATTTCAAATAAAACAGCCATAACATCACAAAAACAACATGAATAAATTTTCTATAAAACAAATGAAATAAGCGTCTGTGAAATTAAAAATAACTGTATTAAACTTTTGTGAAAATAAAAGAAATACTTACTTAGTTCGAGAAGAATAAGAATATGCGCAATTATATTCCCACGTTATCAGATGTGTTTGAACCAAAATATTCTTTTCATATATTTATATATATTTTGTATATATTCATATATATTTTTTATAAACTAATTTCGGGCAAATGGATAGATTATTATAATTACACTTCTGGTCGCTAGGTCACGACACTGCATAAGTTTCTTTCAGTTTTCTATACATTTTAGAAGCATTAGTGAGTTTTAAAGAATGACACGAAAAATACTTTAGAATCATTTTATATGAATCTATTCTATATTATATAGAAATAGGTTGTAGGTTGTAGGCGACATCAATATATTGTTGAGGGGTGATGTTGAATTTTTATCATTTCTGAAATGACTGCTGATTGATATCTTCCCTTTTTCGTTAAATTAACCCAATTTCCACGCGGGGCATTTTGCATCTAGTTGTTGCACTGCGAAACGAATTGACTAGATCGAACATACTAAGTTTCGAAATCCCAGTGTGTGGCAGCCGATTAAATAATTTTGTATGACTGGAAATAGTACTTGCTTCTATTGTACCTTTACAGGTACGGTAACAAGTGAACTTAACTTTATGCTCTTACAAGTATCAAGCTTTCAAGTAGCTTGAGAAAGCTTGATGTCAAGTCCAGAATTTCGAAAAATTTTCAAGTTGCTCGAATTGAAGAAACCCTAGTTCTAAGTCTAACAACATTCATTGAGTCTGGCTTCCGAAATATATTGAAAACAGGAATCGTATTCTTCTTCTTCAAGTATATGATAAACTAGCTGACCCGGCGAACTCTTTTCCGCCTTAAAGGCAATAAATGAGCAGATTTTGGAATTTAATTCTATTTATTAGAAAAAACACAAACAAAAATTAAGTACTTACATTAATCATTCATTATTATATCTGTACTCAGTACATAGGTTGCTCTTCGCTTAAGTACCTTTTTTTTGACAACAAACAACGCAGATGGTCTTCCGACCCGTCAACACCAATTGACCTTGGGAAAAACATGGATGTTCAAGATTGAAACCACAAATTTTTAAGGATTGGCCTTGTGATTTGTTGATGGTCATGGCAAATGCAAGACGGATCAAAATTGAAGTCTTTTAAATTCAAGCGGCATATCGGTTGGGATCATCGGGATCCTCGGAATGAGAACTTCCTCACCTTTGAGTTTTCCTTTCAGTATCGTCGCGTAAATTACATTGTTCAATAATTTTCTAACCACTAAACGCGTACCGTTGCACAGTTTTGGTTGGTTTATGTTTCGAAGCATGATTACCACGGATCCAACCTTTAGGCGTAAATTGTGTGAGGGTAAGCCAGGCACATCCATAGAGTTTAAAAATTCAATTGGATAGTTGGTGGTTTCATCTTCATTTGTGACGCATTGTGCATTATTCCAATGATCTTATTTTGAATTATGTAGTTCAGGTCATCTACATCTTTATTCTTAGCCGCTAAAATTGCTCGCTCACTCAACCATTCATTATTTTTGTAGTTGGAAATAATGTTTGGGAATACATTTTTGAAAGTTCGTCTTTTGATGAGACAAAAATTATTTGGAAATACTAGCAATCCGCTCGATTCATCGATAGGTACTAGACTCATGTCTGTTGTCAGCTGCAGTTTCTTCACATAGCGCCATAGATTCGACGATTTGAGGCAAGCGTTTAATTCGTCATCAGCGTTAGATCTTGGAATAACTGGCAGTGTTTGGTGGAAATCGCCAGATCATTGCTCCTCCAAAACATCTCGAGTCATTGCGTAAATCTTTCAATGTTCGGTTAAGTGCTTCTAATGCACGTTTATGCGCCATCGTGCATTTGTCCCAGATGATGATTTTCGATGCCGATAAAACTTTGACCATTGCTGAGTGTTTTGAAATATTACAAGTTGGTTCTTCAATAGTTTGAAGATTAACGGCAGTTTTAATGCTGAATGAGCCGTACGGCATCCTTCTAACAATGTGGCTGCTATTCCAGAAGAAGCAACTGCAACCGCTAGTTTGGATCTCGCACGAACACTGGCTAAAACTACTGACATGAGGAATGTCTTGCCAGTTTCCACAGGGCATCTAGGAAACATAAACCACCATTTTCATCATCGAATACCTTCAAGTATCATAAACTTTTTTCCTTTTTTTTTCGTTTTATAGTTCAATTCATATTTTTAATATTGATTTCTTACAAAAATCAAATTGTCATCCATACGTCCAAGTCACACGGGAACGCTGTCGAACGGGATAAACAGTATCCTATGTCCGTCTCCTGGCTCTAAGCTACCTACCCACCAATTTTTAGCCATCTGTACCGCCGTTCTTGAGTTATAAATAGTGTAACATGACTTACTTTCTTTCATATATATAGATGGACAGAATGACGTTTTTCGCTGTAATACTGTTCAGTTCATCGGAAATTCATTGCCTGACAGAAAGATTCGAGTTTTCGTTTTTGAGGAAAAAAGTGGCTTCATCATTCTCAATAATGATATTCCACAAAGATCTGTTTTTCTGATTTTTCAATACATATTTGAGTGATATTCTTATGTTGACTGCCGATTTGATTATTCTTAACAAGTTCTTCACTAAGGTCGTTTATGCCCTAGTCCCTCGAACTGTTGCTCTTGATCTGGTCTTCTCTACAGATGAATATAGTTATTCCGTATGGTTGAAAAATTAAAATTGACTCCTAATTGAGATGTCTAAATATAATTAGAAGTGAAACCAAGATTTGAAAAAGAGTATATTCTCGAATGTAACTTCACAAACAAAATTACCTGATTAGAGCTTCGTATTGTCTGTAACAGTACCTGATTTTAAAATATCAAAACTCCTTATGACTTACTGCTAAAACATAGCAATTTTAAACCAAGATTGTCGATCAAATATACTTATGGACTAATCAATCAAATTTCAATATTACCATAATCCCATATATATATATATATATATATATATATATATATATATATATATATATATATATATATATATATATATATATATATATATATATATATATATATATATATATATATATATAAAATGAACTTGAGACAAAAGAATCATTCAAAAATCCGTAGATGAAAATAATCGGATTTTAAACTTGAGACAAAAGTGATTTTGAATATTCTTTATATCAATATATATATATTTATATATCATATATATATATATATATATATATATATATATATATATATATATATATATATATATATATATATATATATATATATATATATATATATATATATATATATATATATATATATATATATATATATATATATATATATATATATATATATATATATATATATATATATATATATATATATATATATATATATATATATATATATATATATATATATATATATATATATATATATATATATATATATATATATATATATATATATATCATATGTACTTTCGATTATCGATTTAACGATAGAAAATCAATTTCATTATGTGTGATATATTGTGATAATAATAAGGACAAATCTGGATATTCATTGAAATTTTGACAACACACCACCCGGTGGAAAAAACAGAAGAATAAAAGATGAAATGTAACAATGACAAAGTCAAATGGATCAGAATAGTTGCCTATCAACAAATTGATTGTCGGCAAGCCATCACTCTATATCTGATTATTTCGTTACTCCAAAATAAATAAAGCCTGAGTACCTAATCGTGGATAGACCTCCATCATGAGTTCAAGAAAAAATGGAACACGACAAGTGGAAAGGATCGGTCCCTTTAAGCTCTCCCGCATCACTCGCCTTTCTAAACAATTTAACGTTTTATTTAATTCTATATATTCACAAGCCATATGGTGTTACACGATTCCTCGATATAATTTAATGGACGATCCTCTACTTCGAATCGAAATGGATACATAATCCTACTCGAAGCTCTCTCCCCAAGATAGAATAGAATATTCGGAAGTTTCAGACGGACAGAAGAATTGATCGGCGAATCGAAATATAAAAATTTTTCAAAATAAGTTGTATCAATCTTAACCGTTGAGAGGTAAAGATAATTTTTTTCCAAAAATTCTGTTAAACTTTCTCTTTAACCCTCGTACATAGATATTCAAGAAATTCAAAAGAGAAATGAGATGTCTGACTTACCACATAACACATGTGAGGTCTGTTCAAAAACTGTTTTATTGCAACAAGTATTCATTTATCCATGATTATCTATATTTTCTGTATGAATTTCTCAATGATATGTGTAGGGGAATTATATTGAACAAAATCCTTGATTATTCATTGAAATATTCATTTTATAATCCTGTGAAATCAACTGTATAGCAAAGCAATCTTTTCTCTGGTAATCAGTTTTAAAATTACGTAATTGCAAAGAAAACATATTTATGGCATTTATTAAACGAAATTAGTATTTTAATCAAAAATCAAAACAACATAATATCTCCTTCTCGTCAATAAAGATTTATGCTCATTTAAAATCAAAGAGTAGTATTTTTTTCAACAAGTTTAATAATATCAATGCAAGATCGCATTAACATCATATACACCCAAAAATATAATAATTTCAAACGTAAACTGCTTCTTGAAAACAAAAGTAATGTATTTATATGATTTACAACCTAACATAAGCTAAGCCAATCAAGGTTACAATTGTGACAAATAAAAATATCATTGATATTTCCATAACCTACTAATATTTTTTAATTGAAGGTCAGATGTAAAAGGACCAAATCTTTGGGCCTTTCTGGCAACAATCGATTTCCTTTTGTTTCTGGACAAAGTGTCCGCGCGGGCATCGACTACAACTTTGTTATATCGAATAGCATGATGTACTTTTAAATTTTTTGTATTAATTGACATCCTCTTATTTTGTTAACATTTGTCCTATTCTGAATTATCCGAGCTTAAGCTATGATTCTTTCGTCAAAATTTTTGCAATTATAGTGTCACCTTCGCTGTCTAAAATAGTGACTCCGATTTGAGTACGATTATAACGTTGTTTATATCGACGAAAAAGTATTATATTTGTGGGCAACGTATTTTCCAATGATATTTAATATACCGGGTGCCCAAAATCACTTCTCAACTCAGTAAAACTAAATTGACTCAAAAACGTTTTTTTCAAATGCGAGTATCTATTTTTTTACTTTATTGAAACCGTATTTTGAATCAATATAGATTGGTATTAGGTTAATCTATTACCTTTTCATTTTTTTCGCGAATTTATCAAAAACTTGAAGTTCCTTCGGAAAATTAAATTATTAGGCCGTGGAATATGAAAACAGACAGTGGATTTGATTCCGATGTCAGTAACTATGTTCCACAATGTTCTATGAATGTAGGCCGTAGTTCGACGTTTGAGATTATCAAAATAGTAATAACGCTAATTTTATCTATGTATAGTTTCTTTTGTTAGATAAAATGGCAAATAAATACTCAAACTCAAAAAAATATGAATTAATTCATCATTCATGATCAATGTCAACAAATAAAAAGCCGAACTTGTAGAAGATTAAACCAAAAGTACCCGAATTTACGACCAGTTTGCAGAAACAATTAAAAAAAATACAATGAAATAAACAGACCGCGGAAAGGGGTCGAGTTAGTTTCCATTACCAACCACGAAGACATTGTTGTTACCGTCTTCGGTTATTTTCATGCCAATCCGTAAGCTTCCGTAATTGTGGTTGTTGCAAGTTTGGGGAAAGCACGTATATCAATTAAAACAATCTTGGAGCAAAATAATTTCCACCCCTACAAACTAAAATTGCTATCATCGATGAATCCAGTAGAACCGGCGGTTAGAATTAATTTCTGCGAAATATTGATGGTTTACATCCAAGAAAACTCAGACTGGTTAGATGGTTGTTGATTCCAGATAGGGCAGTAGTAAGTTTCTTGTCGGATCTCCACCCAACCCATAAGAACATACTCATCAGTGGCGATTTCAATTGCACCGATATTAAATGGCCCTTCAACGAACTCACCGTCTTATCCATATGCCGAATTATTTTTCAATTTTGGTTTATGTCAGCTTGTAGAGAATCCAACGAGATTTCGATAGGGACAGAAGCCTTCCACACTTAATTAACTTATAACGAACGACTCGCAGTTGCTCTCACACATTCAACATTTTCCTCCTTTCGGCAAGTCCGATCACCCAGTTCTGCTAACTGAACTTCAATTTCACTATAGTATCCCTAGTAAAAGACAAAATAGAAAAGTTCCGAGAGTAAACTACGTCCAGGTGTTTGAAAATCTGCGCTTATGCAACTGGAATTCGATCATTCGGCAAGAAGATGATATTGAAACCAATTGGAAAATGCTACACACTATTGAAGATATCATATCCACATATCCAGTGGTCTGTTGTTAGTGGTGTTCCCCTTATGGATTAGGTTCTGTCCTTGTGCTCACACTCTTTTTCTATATACCTCCGATCTGCTTTCCTTAATAAGGTCAAAGCGTACTCTTTGCCGATGATACTAAGCTTTACAACTTCCCGCTATCAGATCCACGCACTCTACAGGGGACTTGTCTAAAATATAACAATGGTCACGTGAATGGTTACTTCCACTAAATTTGGAGAAGTTCTACACATAGGTAAGACTAACAATTCTACACCGCTAAAACAGTTTCAAGTCATGTCGACCTTGTCGAAGAATAATGTTGCAGAAAAGTTTTGGTGGCTGTGACGAAGACAGCCAGACTGCTATATCAAACTTATGTTCGTCCAATCATGAAGTACGCTGGAACAGCCTGGCGGCCTAGACGAAGCCATTTTGGAGTCGGGACGGTGAAATACAAGGCGGTGGTTGGCATCGTCCTGATTAGACTGCTAGGCTATCCATGTTTGAATTCCTACGTTCTCAGACCGGCGGATCAGAGGTGACATGATATTCACCTACTTGTCTACACAGGGAGTTCTCGGTACTGAAGTCAAGAACATTTTTCCACTTGAACACTGGCACTCAAACTGATGAACGAAAATTTCAAGGCAAATCTACGCCAGAATTTCTTTTCGTTCTGAATTTTCGACTTGTGGAATCATCTACTTAGTTCGGTGGTGAGTGCAAACACAGTCAATCAGTTCAAAAGTAGATTCGACGCTTGGAAAATGACTCAGTGATCGGGATGTCAAGTGCGCGCTTGTTTACGACCATATTGTATAGCTTAGTCTTATATATGTTTTTTGAGTTTATAGAATTTTCCTCAACTCTTGTTCAAAATAATTAATAAAATTAATGAAATTAATTAATAAATTAAGTTTCTTGATCTTATTCGAATTCTTCTTCCATCGCCTTACTAGTGGCGTAGCGTCGCCTTTTCATGGGTTTGTCTAATTATCGGAACAGGAAATAGTCACAGGGGCCAGGCAGGAGGAACGCGGTGGTTGCGGCATTAGTAAATTATTTAGGACAAAAATGCAGTCACAAACACCATGTGAAAGTAGGTGCGATATTATTAACCATGGTGCAAATCTAATTTTTAATCTTTGACAAATCCGGGCATTTCTGGCAGATGGCTTCTCGCAAATTGCGCAAAACTTGCCGGTAATATTTCCTATTGATCCTTCTACCCATTGGCAACCACTCATGATGCCACCATCTCTACAATGAAGGATAACTGTGAGTGAACCAATCAGATTCAACTGGACTTGCCGTGCTTTTTCGATCTAGTCTAATGCGGCAGCTTTCATTGAGATGGTGGCGCATGATTCGTCACCACTTATCAACCTCTGGAGTAAATTCAGATTATCATGAGTCCACTCCAACAACTTCTCGGTAATGTTAACGCCATGCTGTTTTTGATCAAAATTGAGAATTTTTGCAAGAATTTCGCTGCGCGCCGTTAAATGTCCAAAGAATGGCATTAGTCAATCGATAAGTAAATGTCCTTAGCATCTTCGCTAACGTGATTTGACGTTCTACAATACTACTTCATTACTTTATCAATGTTTTCGTCTGTTGTTAATGAGATAGAGCGTCTGCTTAGCCCTCGGAAAATATTTTGTACTACCGATAAACGTTGCTTTGGACCAAGGTAACCTAACTGGATAAAGTGAGAAACGAGAGAGGAAAGCTGTTTGTGAGTAACATAATTAGTAATTAATGCTGATAATTGGTCGCTCTTTTTCTAGACGAGAGCATCCCAAGTAGAAACTTTATTCTATTGAATTGTGCTCGTAGAGTATAAATAATAAGAGGAGGAAAGAACGGAAAATAGAGTCAATGGTGAATTATTTAGAAACGTGACAACTGGGGACATATACAGAGATTGGAAGAGAGTAGACAATTAAGAAAGTATGGATGGCAATGGCGGAGAAAAGCAGGGGAAGAAAAAGACCAAGACAATCGTATAACAACTGCATTAGTGAAATATTGGAGGAGAGAGCAGAAACTACAAAAGTAGCCAACATCCAAAAGAAGCCAAGATCAAGGACAAAAAGAAATGCGGGATTCATAGAAGAATAGCAGAGATAACCTCACACTGCGAATGCATTAAAAGGGTATGAAGAAATGCCTCCTCTGTACGACCTTTCACCTTATCGTTATGGTAACTGTCTTGCTGATATTAACGGTGCAATTATCAAAGAAACAGAATCCTTCACTTCATTACCGTCATGCATTCTGCTGTTCTCGAATTATTTCGCATTGCATTGTTTATTTTCTTGTTCGGCACTGGAACTTTACGTAAGAACTTGAATTAGGGTAGGATTTTTGTAAGGCTGAAAAGGTTTCTGATTTTTCCCTTTTGAGTTCCTTCATTTTCGCCTGCTGAAGATTTTTAAAATATTCTTCCGTTTCATTTAAGTGCACGGTAATATTTTCATAATATCATTGTGCCCTAGAAATATTTCTAGGGTTGGTTTAAGCCATTCGCTTGTGAATCGGATATCAACCGCCACATATCAAACAACGTATCGGATTACTATTAAAATATCTCTTTTGTGAGTCAAACATAAAAGAATATCCTATTTCTGAAATGGAAGCGCTCGTAGAGATCAAAGATAAACACCCAATTTTATCGGGCTAGTTTATTAAGCGTTTTATTATTTCAGTATATCCGAAGTTTCAACGATACTGTTATTCGAATTTTATTCAAAAACAGTACTGTTCTCAAAGGAACGTTTTCGTTCGTCTTGTTTATTCAAATGGGGTTTCGCAGTGGAGATTCGAAGCTAGTCTTTGAATGTTTTAATGGTTATTTTCTCATCCGCGACAATCTCTCGCTTTCGTTACAGCTCGAAGCTATATGAAATTTTAATAAAAGAGATTGAAACGTTCGAATTACTTTTCTGTTATATCTGGTTCATTTGTTCTGTTTTATCAGAAGCAAACAGACTAAATCGTCAAAATACCAGCGAATCTTTTAAGCCCAACTAAGCTCATATAATAATTGTTACTATGTTGGACACTCCAACCTTTGACATTGTATTACACTAAAAACACTGTACACCACTTAACCAACCATGAGTTTACTTTAAAAATGGACGCTCGTTTCGTCAACAACGTTGGCATCAGGAGATTGTAGCATTCTAAATCTAATTCTAGATAGCTCTATCATTCATACTCAATATAATCCTGTTACTGAAAGCTTTCGAAAAAAACATCCGCGAACACTTTATTATTGGGCGTGTCTAATCTAACGAAATGCAGAGTACACTGAATGGCATCGGACCTTGTTTAGTAGATTTAATCATTTCATTATATGGATAATTTCAAAAGCGGTTTTAACATTCCATATAAATTTAACTTTCTCGTAATCTAATCTATGATCTCGATCAAAAGCATGATAAGCAATGCTAGATTTTTCTTTAGGTCCATTTTATAAAAATACTTCGTGTTCATTCAATCTAGTTCTAATTCATCTTCAAGCTTGTTAAACATACATATTTTCTAAACCTTTAAAAGTTTTGTTTGGAATAAAGTTTTGGTCAAGTATTCTACAGTGTTTTAAGAGCAATAATTGTTGCTTAGTTATTTTGAGTCAGTGAAGAATTGACAGTCACAGTATTCAATAATGACAGTTTCTATAGTCTCGTTTCCTCTCTATGTAGCCGCAAAAACTGCTATCCAGCTCCTTGATTGCTGATTGCTAAAAAAGGTTTTAGGCTATCTACAGCTTTCTTTTCTCACCAATGGTTTGTTATTGAAAGTTTGAATATTCTTCTATGAATAAAAGTGTTATAATAACGAAAATTTGAGAAGTATATTATTTGAAAGATGAAAATTACCGAAACATTTGATAAAAGATATTATGTATGTGTTACATGAGAGAGAAGAAAATATGACGGAGAGAGAAAGAGACATATTCAGTCGTAAAAAGAAATGGTGTGAAAAGAATGACGTATGAACAGGGATACAAAGCAATAGAGTAAGGGTGCGCAAGACGATTGAACAAGTTTTCAGAAGCGTGTAATATTTTGGGAGTGCGCGAGAGAAGAAGAACATTGCGCATACGGGCACGAGCGCGAAGTGTACACGCGAGGGTTAGTTTAGTGTCAACCCTGAGCCACTTCACATTAAAAGCACGAAGGGCGGAGGCTGCTGTGAAAGGATAGAAATGCTTTTTGACTCTGTTCACTCAAAATTTTTTCATTCAATATTTTTCAAGAAGATTCACATTCATCAGGAGTAAGGTGATCCATGCAATTTATTCCTTTTCTTGTATAGCATCATTACGAAATCAATCAATATTTTTTCTCCAATCCACATTTTCTAAATCATTTCAATGAAAACAGAACTATCGAAAAGAGTTCGGCATATATTTAACGAATAGCGCTACCGCTTTTGGACGATCTACTCTCTCCACGAAAATAATGCTATTGGTTTGTGTTGAAGGAGTTTCAGTCACATTATCTATCACTCTATATAGACCTCATATTTTCAATACGAAATTTTTTCGCAAATTTTTCTTTAAATTAAACAAGAACCACGAAGAAATTATATATGGGAGATGTCAACCCAAATTATTGGGTTCATAATGATTCTAGAACATCTATAGATCATAAACGGCATCACTTAGAAGACCGAACTCAGCCATCGGGGCTCTCTACGTCAAACAGAGAGGGAATTGATTTGTTGAGTTTGAATATTGGAGGGATTCTGCGATTATACTTCAAAATTGGCAAGCAAGAACAAGGAAGTGATTATGTTTCAGGAGACTCACATTGCGACGGTAGAACATCCCCGCGAAAGAGGATATATCGCAGGTTAAGTAATTTTTGATTATCTCCTTAGTCCTTTTTATGTCCTTGCTTGCTATGTAAAATCTTATCTTAAATGCAAGTGTGTTTAGACATATGGGAGTCCGGTTTGATTGTTGAAATATTTTTCTGCTGGTTTTCTTCCTCCATTGTTACAGATTCCTGTCCCAAACTCCTTCTCTTCCACCCTCGTCTTCGTCTGGAAATCATGGAGTGCAAGATGAGAATTGAAGCTGCTAAGCAGAAAAATCTTTGGTACTCTTTATGTACACACGACAGTAACACAACATAAACAGACAAGCTATTGCTAGTGCAATAGCGAATAGGGGGGCTAATAGGGAAACGAGTTTTTTCCTCAGGTTTTTTTTACTCGTTTTTTGAATCATACGCAAGATAGTATGGATCTCCTGTTACATTGTCCTGAGCTCACACTTGTGTTTTTCTGACATACACCAAAATTATAGATATAAGCATTTATGGCAAATACAAATATATATATATATATATATATATATATATATATATATATATATATATATATATATATATATATATATATATATATATATATATATATATATATATATATCATATTGTGAGCATTCAGCTCAATTTGTTTTCACCTACGGCTGATATTTAATCGTATTTTGCAGTTTATGTACTTACAAATTTGTTGAAGAGTGGGACCGCCGGTTTAAACTAGTCCGCTAGTATAACAATATTTTAATATCGTAATATGTGTTTAATAACCTGAGGATCAAATATCGCATGAGATCATACCTCTCATTGTTACTAAATAACATCCCGAACCAGTTAGGACCTGCATTCTAATTAAATGATTCAGGTTGAATCTGACTATGTTGCACCTACATTTAGGATATTCCTAATTTTCAACGAAACACCCTGTATATACCATCCATAAATATACTTAAGGGGATTCTTAAAGCTTATCCTTCAGGCCAATTATCATCATCATACAAAATTATCAAACCTCTGAGGAAAGATATTGATATATAATCAATATTTTTTCGCACTGTAATCTAAATTCCGAAGATATTGAGAGTATCATCGAAAGGAAAATTTATAATCAGTGAACGAGATTACTCTTTTCCCATATAAGAAAAAGATACATTATAATAAACACTATATTCTCATCAATAGGTTTTGCTCATAACTCAAAGAATTGCTCGGGGGCATGCAAGGATGTTGGTATTGAAAATTCAATAAGTGGGATTGAGGACATTGTGCAGAATATGCAACGGTATGCATAACAGCAGACCTCGAGGTATTGAAAGCAAAGTATAAACCAATAATAAATACGTTATGAATATATATGTTGACGATGGATCCGCCTATAGAAAGATATATCTGTCGACCATCTGTGTGCATTTCAGCTAGTTTGCGACTCGGCATTATGTTTTCTTTCATTCCGCCATGATAAAGTCGTAATAAACATGCAAGGCTCATTCGAAAATAGTAGCGCATCAATATTCACTGGCACGAATTCTATTTTGTAGCGGCAGATAAGTATACTCACGTTTTCTTCGTAGCCTACAAATTTCAACAAATTGTGTCTGTAAAGTTATCATCGTTTGAGGATCGGCTGTGATTGTAATACATATAAAGATATATTGGAAAATTTTGGAATGAGATTTGGGAATCAAAATGATTTGTTACTCAATACTCTCTCTACTCAACTGGTTATATTTATTTACTAACTTCATCGCTTGTTGAACTTCCAAAATGAAATTTTGATCTATCTCTGCAAATATCTAATACCTTTGATGGAAGAAAATCTAGAATCTTTCAAACTTTCTTACAGTAGGAAAAAGAGATGGTAGTCGGACTGAGACAAATCCGGTGAATAAGAGGGCGGCAGTTCGAATAATTCACTTATGTCACGCTTCTGCTGTGATGCAAACAATAGCTCAAACATTACGCAAGAGAGATTGCGATAATTTTCATTGTTGTTTAATGAACTTCCCATGTTATCAAGTATTTAGTGTAGAAAAAAAGAGTACAAATATAGCAAAAAACTCTTACCAAATTTGAATTCCAAGAACAGTTTAATGAAACTACCAGGACATATTTAAACAAGTGGCATAATAAAGAAATACCTCAGTGGACTTGCCAAGGGATAAAAGAAGTTATCATAGCCGTTGAGCAATTTAAAGTGGCACAAATACTTTAAATACAACGAACACATTAACAATCTTACTTCGATACTTCGGTAAATGAACAAGTCAATTGGCCTGGAAAGAAAAGAAAATGCTTTAGGGTTTAAAATGAACATTTCCATTACTTCAATTGTACTCGAGGTCTTAAAACTGTACATGGTATGTCAGTTTAAAAAACATTGCAAGACAACAGAGAAATGTTTCTTGTCTAATATATCTAGCTACTTCAATCTTTGACAATAACTTACAGTTGACTCCTGATGAAAATTACTACTCTCTCTCTCTCTCTCTCTCTCTCTCTCTCTCTCTCTCTCTTCAGCATGTGGATATCCACTCTTGGACACAAAGGCCTCTTCCAAATCTTTCCATCTTTATTTAAGGCAATCTGAACCCAATTTTTTCCTGCTGTTTTCTGGATATCACCCCGTCATCGTTTCGGAGGTCTACCATCACTCCTCTTGGTTTGTCTTGGGCGCCATACCATTATTCTATGAGTTCATCTGTTTGGTTCTTCGTGGGCTACATGTCCAGCCCAGCGCCATTTGAGTTCCGCTATTCTTCTCAAAATGTCCGTTACGCATGTTCTTCATCTTATTTCCTCATTTTTCATCTTATCTCGCAAACTAACGCCAAGCATCGATCTCTCCATTGCTCGCTGTGTCACCTGGAGTTTGTTGGCGTATGCGCGGGTGAGAGTCATTGCCTCAAGACCGTATGTGAGGAATGGCATGATACATGTCTCAAACGTTTTCCTTTTGAGATTAATTGGGATTTCTCGAGATTTCTACACATGACCCAGTCTTCCAAATGCAGCCCAACCTAGTCCAATTCTTCTCGATATTTCAGAGGTTTGATTTTCCCTGCCTTGTACGATTTTATGCCCTAGATAAATGTATTCTTTATTCATCTTGAGTCCATAGGTCAAGGCAGCCTCATATAGTTCTTCCAGCATCGTGCAAAGATCTTCGGCATCATCACTTATAAGAACTATGTCGTCCGCAAATCGAAGATGGTTCAGACGTATACCTTTTATATTTATGCCCCTCGTTTCCCACTTCAAACCCTTGAACACGTCCTCCAGAGCCAATGTAAATAATTTTGGAGAGATCGTGTCTCCCTGTCGTATGCCTCTTTTCACGTGGATTTCTTTTGATGTTGTTTCTTCGTCTATCGTTATTTGGATTGTGGCGTTTTCGTATATGTATTTGATGAGATTTGAATATCTACTGTCTACTCTTGCGTTATCTAGTGCTCTTAGTGTTGTAGTTTTAATCAAGTCAAACGCTTTCTTGAAATCTATAAATGCCATGTGCAATATCACATTGTACTCTGAGGTTTTTTCTTTAAGAGTCCGTATCACTTGCAAATGGTCTACTGTACTGAAGCCTTTCCGAAAGCCGGCTTGTTCAACGGATTGATAAGCGTCCATTTTGTTGGTTAATCTATTTGTCATTATTTTCGTCAGTAATTTGTACAAGTTCGATAAAAGACTTATTGGGCTGTAATTTTCTATGTTATTTCTGTCTCCCTTCTTATACAGAAGAATGACTTGAGCATTATTCCATACCACTGGTATGATTGATTTTCAGAACTATAAAGTTTTTCGTAAAATTCTTCAATGACAACTACGATTTCTTCTCTCTTGCTGATCAAGATACCTTCAGAGTTCATTATTTTCGTCATGTTAGTTTTTCCATTTTATAATTTCGATCTGAGGACTTTCATGTTTCTGATGTTTTCGATGATTTCTTTAACTAGCTGTGTTTTCCAATCTCTCAGGTCTTTCTGAATACTTCTGTTCATTTCCCTATTAAATGTTTTATAGCTGTCATCCTCCCGACTTGTTTTTATCCTTTTTTCAATTAGATGTCTGGTGTTTTGACTGATTTTCCCTGTGTTTTTCTGAGTACTGCACGTCTTCTTTGTTGCTACTCGTAAACAACTTGTTATCTTCTGAGTAAGATCATCAATTTCTTCATCTCCCAAATAGTCTGAGTGTTCTAGTTTCGTCGTGACAGCTTTCTCGAACTTTTTTCTATTTCTAGTAAGAACCTCTAAAGTGGGATACTTCTGTTTCTTCAGTATCATTTTGGTTCGTTCAAATTTGGTGTTGAGATGAATTGTAGCACTAACGAGCCGATGGTCGCTAATTGTGTAGAATTTATTCAGGACCGAAACGTTGTAACATATTTCTCTCTTGTTTAACATGATGAAACCGATTTCATTTTTTGCTTTTCCATCTTCGCGTTTCCGGTTTTTGAAAGAAAAAATTCATACAATAGAGATACCCAGTCTTGCAGAAATAGATGAGTATTTCTCCCCGAGAGTTTTTCTCACCAGAACCGAATCTGCCAATGTGCCGGGCTTCCGTGTCATTGTTTTAACCAGTTTTGGCATTCAAATCTCCCATCACCACGACATACTTAGCGTTTTCGCCATGAAGCTGTTCGACTGTTTCGTCATCAGATGAAGTGGTTGGTGCATAAACTTGTATAACTTGCAAATTGTACCTCTTATTGACCTTGATGACGATGTATATAACTCTCTCAGAAATGGACTTCATGGTGACAATTCTTGGTTTCAATCGTTTGTGCATTAACAACGCAACTACCCCTAGGTGATCATTCGTTTCTCTGTTATTTTGATACAGCAAATGTCCTGATTTTAAGGTTGTAGCGAGTTCGCCCTTCAATCTCGTCTCGCTAATGCACAAGATATCTCATTTTATGTTCAGCAGTTCCTCCTCCAGTCTTTCGAGATGACTCTCTGATCTGAGAGTTCTGACATTGTAAGTAGCGATGTATAACTTTACAAATTGTCTCTGGTCCTTCGAACTTGTTTCTTTCGAGTGTTTGCCTCTCCCAGAATCCGTGAGGCGGACTGACGCATCACTGCAAGATTCTGAGCTGATTGATCTACTTGCCTGGGGTATTTTTGTTGTGAAATTCGACATCATTTCAGATTTGGAAGGTTTTTAGCATTGAAACGCCACGCTTGCCAGGCGGGTTGACGAGTTTGATTTTAGCCGCTTTATTCGAAAACAGACGCTGTTGGTAGCCACCCAATCTAGATTAAACGCTACCGCGTTAGATTTTGGTCCACCCCCAGGTATTTAAATTTCCTAGGTACCTGCCATATCTGACAGGCTTTTCCCTATCCGCCACCTGGGGTGGCGCCCAGTGGGTGATCTAGCAAACCCCCCTGGGAAAAGAAAAAAATAATTATTATACCAGGATAATGCTAGAAAAGCCATATGATCCAACCCCTGACTAAAAAGAATTGCTGACATAGCAATGAAGTTATTGATGATATATTTGCAAGTAGGTTGTCCTCATATGGTTGGCCTTAACAAGCACCTAGTCACGAAGCTGTTCAGAGCTTTATATGTGGTTGACTAAATAACTGTGCCATAAAAAAAGATGCCTTTTTTATTGAATTGTTCAACCCTATAAATTTCACGTGAGGCAGAACGAAAACACAGAATTCCAATTTTATCATATTTCGAAAAAGTTTCTCGGAACACTTGTTGCTGAAAGGCTTGGAATTATTTCATAAACAGCTGGACCATAACATTATGCTAACACCAGAAAACTTACCAGCAGCTTTCCTGGTAAAAATAAAAACGCCGTCTCTACCTCCAAAGATTCACAAGTATCTGAATAAGTTAATTACAATGCTTCTTTTTCAAATGAGCTATGAAAAATAAACTCAACAAACAACAACACTTTAGTGCCAAACGATGTACTAGACACACCGATGTCTAGTGATAATTATTTCAAGGAATTGAATTTGATAAAACAAATCGCAATAAACAATGGTGTAACGTAATTTCTTACGTATTACATAATTGCGCTTATTGGCAGCTTTTCGCCAGAGAACAGTTGGGTAGTGGGTTGTATAATTTACAAAACTCTTAGTACCAATAAAAGAATAATTAAAATGAACTGGGCGCCATTTGATTTAAGCTATGAAATATAAACTTAATATGAATCGACTGATTGAAAATCAAGAAACAATCAGTGTTACTTTTAGGTAACAGTAAATGAAGAATATGATTTTTGATGAGAATATAATATACGTAATGAAATGCAATTTATAATATACGGAAAAATAAGGGTTAGTAATCCACTTATAATATAACTCTAAAGATGATAAAAAGAAAACGGAGATGTTTGAGAAGGTAATACGATATTGAAGTTACACCAAATTCTTCTTTATTATTTAGCGTTGAAAGATGAACTGATTAATATAACAGTGTAGATTGATACTGGCCTTGATTTGAGAAGGTTCTATAGAACAACTGTACTTTGAAACAAAATGGCTTCAGCTTTTAGTGATGATGATGAGTGGCTGAATGTAGGTAAGCGTATTCGAAAATTCTGTCCTCAGAACGATAACCAAAACTCCAGTTGATCGGATTGGATTGAATTCTAGGCATTAACAGTAATGCTTTTCTTGCAGGTATGTATAAGAAAAGAAATGCTATGCCTCCGGTAGAAGAAACCCTAAAATGTTTATTTTCACGTATGAAACAATTGGAGTTAGACTCGATAAACACTCACCTTTTATCAAAAAGGGTTTTGAGATTCGATAATTAATTTGATACGGAATATTCTAATTCTGAATTTTGATTCTAATATTTTCTTATCCTTTTCAGGTCGAAAACTAGATCGATTATGGTAAATCTGTAACGAATCTTATCTACTGCGCCGATAAAACAATAATTACGAGACATACGGACAATGCTCGCCACCTGTGATCCTTATGAATAATTATTAACCTTTAATGTTGAATTAAAACTGTTTGATTTCGAATTAATTTTGATTGATACCGGAAGATGGACATAATATGAAAAGAGGAAAACTGTTAAAGTGATTTATATTAAAAAGAGAATTCTATACCGTTACACTACCCTCTCCTAAAAAGAAAAAAAATTGATATAATTTTTTTTTTTTAAATACATATTCAGTTCATATGGAATAGGCATATATTATTGAAGGCCTTACTAACCCCGTCATGCTGTTTCTCATCGTTTTATTCCTTACAGCTAATTTTTGTTTTGTTGCGGCCACAACCTAAACTAACTTATCTAGTTATAATCTAACCTATCTATCTACTCATCTAACCTATTTATAACCTAAATAATAACCTATAGCTAACTATACTACACCCATAGGTCAAATCCTGATAATGTTCAGAAACTAATCGATCGGAGGAATAATGAAATGAATACTTCGACAAGGAGGTATTCAACGACAGTGAAACTTTAAAATACTTGAGCGATACAAAAAATATTATGAAACGGAAACATCAGAATTTGAGCCGAAATATGGTTTTAGGTCTTTGACATGCCATTTACCGTCCGGTGAACCGTCTAAATTTACTAAATTATAACAAAGACCAGAAACTTTTGATAAACTCGACGCAATACATACTTTGGTGCAAGTTTTGCCGAGAATTTCTTTGAAGCATTTGAAAGGACTTTATTTCGTCGCCAAACCTTCTCTCCTACACCAAAATTGTAGTCCCGTCGACGCAAATTATAGGTTCGGGCATTTCTACTATAAGCCTTATGAAGCTTTTCCCGAATATTTCGAAAAATATCAGACAACGGTGCGATATCAACTGCGTAACTATCCCTTTTTTCAGGTAACAATTGTATATCGTCAGTCAACTCTATTTCCCCGTAATAATCTCCACTAAGCGGAACATATCTACCGAAATTTAGAAAAGTTGGTGAAAATCCTGTTACTTCATGTTTAGCGGTATTAATAGCGAAAGCAATTTTTTGTAATTCTTTATCCCATTCCGAATGATTTTGTTCTTTTATATAACAACGAATCGTAGTACCAACGGTTTGATTTGTTCGTTCAACAAAATCACACTGAGGTGAATATACCGGTGTGAACCAAATCTTCTGGACTTTATATGCTCTGGCCAGATTCCTCAAAGCGCGCCCTGCGAACTGTGTTCCATTATCAGCTATTATAAACTGTGGGATACCAAACTTTAAAAAGACATCTGATTCCAAAAATTTAACGACATTTTCAGCGCTAGCCTTACGCAATGGGTGTAAAATGGCATATTTCGTGAACCAATCAGATACGACCAGTAAAACGTATTTCCATGTTTGGACCTGGGAAAAGGACCTACTAAATCTAACGCGATAATTTGCCAAGGAAAACGGACATTTTCTCTTGCCCCATTAATCCTAAACCTGGTTGGTTATAAATTTTATTAGCTCCGCAAATTTTACAATTTTTCACGAATTTAAGAATATCGGCTCTCATCTTTGGCCAGTAATAAAGTTCACTTATTCGGGAGAGTGTCTTAAAACACCCGAGATGACCGCAAGTTGGTGGGTTATGGAACGCTTCTATTATTGACTTACGTTTTTTTTCGGAACTACTACCTTCCACTCAGAAATATTTGATTGAACATGAATGTTCGACGGAACGAACTTGTAGAGCTTTTCATCTTCTACCTTCCACTGGGGATAGGAATTGCCCCTTTGTTTAACTTTATTACGCATGCTAACATACCAATTGTCAAAATCATGGTCATAAAAGGATATTACATTAATCTCTTGCGATTCATGAATGCGGGATAAGAAATCGGGTACCACATTGTCTTTGCCTTTTCTATGTATAAGCTCAAAATCATATTGTCGCAGCCTAACTGCCCAACGAGAAAGTCTACCAGATGGATTTGTGAGTTTATTTAGCCATAAAAGCGAATAATGGTCAGTTATGACGGTGAATTTAACACCTTCTACATAGGCTCTGAATTTTTCCAAACAGAATATTAAGGCCAAAAGCTCGCGTTCAGTAACTGTGTAATTTCTTTCTGTTCTTGTGAGAGATCGGCTTGCATACGCAATAACTTTTTCTTCGCCGTCATGACATTGTGTGAGTACGCCACCGACACCGGTTGCAGAAGCGTCGCTTTGTATGGTAAAAGGATATTGAAATTAGGGCATGTAAGTATGGGAGATGCCACTAGAGCCTCTTTATTTTCAAAAAACTTCCTCAGCTTGAGGAGTCCACGTAATAGCTTGTCGTTTCTTTTTGCCTTTCAGTAAATCATTAATTGGTGAAAGTAAGGTAGAGAAGTCTTTGATAAACGCTCTATACCATGAGCACATTCCCACGAACCTCTTTATTTCTGTACTTGTATTCGGACGCGAAAAATTAACCATACAAGATACTTTCTCAGGATCGGTTCTTAAACCATTTTCATCTACAATATAGCCTAAATATTTTAATGAATTTCGAAAAATTGACATTTTTTAGATTAACAGTAATATTGGCTTGTTTTAGACGATCAATAACCTGCTTTAGAAGGTAAACGTGTTCTTCAAAAGTACCAGATATAATTATAATGTCATCGAGGTAAGCAAAAATTTTATTTTCGAATTCGGGACCAAATAGACTGTCAACAAGACGCTGTTGTCTTTGCGCACTATTTCGCAATCCGAAAGGAACGACTGTAAACTGAAATAAGCCTCTTCCAGGTATACTAAAGGCGGTTTTTCTCTTGATTGTGGTTCCAGCGGAATTTGCCAAAACGATTTCTTTAAATCAATAGTACTAATGAATTTTGCTCCGGTAAGACTTCTTAATATGCAATCGATTCGAGGAAGAGGGTACGAATCGTGTTTAGTAACTTCGTTTAATTTACGCCCATCAAAGCAGAAACGATATTCATTATTCTTCTTCTTGACTAATATAACCGGACTAGACCAAGGTGAATTTGATGGTTCAACAACACCTAAATTCAACATGTCATCTAATTCCTCGTTAAGTATCTTCATCATATATGGAGACATCGGATATTGTTTCAGTCTAAAAGGTTTTGCGTCGCCAGTATCTATAGTAAGAGAGATTTTATCCGTTCGACCTAGACGATTTACACCGCTAACTTCTTCAAACGCCTGTAACAACTCATTGATCACAACCTTTTGGTTTGGGGATAAATTATTTTATGGTCCAGATTATTTTTTGAATCGACTGAAGTAACCGTTACCAAGGAAACATTATTGTGTTGTATTTCCCAATTTCCTCAAGATAATCTATTTTAATTGCAAATTTTGGCAAAATCACTTCCAAAAATCAAATTATGACTCAGGCTCGGAACAACCAGAGCTTCTACAAGATGACACTCCTCGTTAATTTCAATAGGCAAATGTACAAGACCAGTTACATGTTGCCTTTTATTATCAACAGTATGTACAAATTTCGAACTTGGACTAAAATTTTTAAATTAAGACGTCGTATTAAATCAACGCCACCTTTACCGATAATTGTAATATTGGAACCAGAGTCCAACAAACCAACTATTTTATTGTCTAATACTTTCACCTCGATGTATGGTCTATTATCGTGTGTCATTTTAGTGAAAAGTCGTGAAGTTTGGAAATTTTCAAAATTATTTAATTCAGAAGCCCTCAAATGAAACGACTGGGACGAATCTCGGGCTTTTAGTTTCGCCCCAAAAATTAGTTTTTTGACACTGTGAGCAGGTACGAACAGTAACGTTAGGTAATCCACAACGATAGCAAAATTTACTTTTCCTAGCTCTACACTCACTATAGAAATGTCCTTTCTTATGACAATTCCAGCATTCATCGGGGTTAACAGGAATATTATTATCTTTTTATCAATCGTTAATAATTTGGGTGAACGACTATAATGTTTTTCTAATATATTTGAGTCTAGTGCTCTCCGCAGGGATTCGAGTGAGTTGATTGAACAATTCATTCATTTTGGCAAAATAAATAACGGCCGATTCATCCTTAATTTGAGTTCTACATTTTATAGCTTCCCAAAGCTCATCATCATGATACGGTGACCTAAAATCTAATTTTAATGCCTCAACAAGAGCATCCCAATCTTTAACATTACCTATAGTCTGTCGAAACCAACATCGTGCGTTACCGACAAATAAGTCTCTAGCTGATTCGAACAATTCTGTTTTGCTTACGTGTCGTGCCTTTCTTAACTCTTCTACGTTCTCTAAAAATGAAGATAAGGTGCTCTTATCGCCAGAAAATGTTTCACCCCATTTATAAACAGGTATGGATTTATAGTAAGGAGGATTTGGTAATGACTGTGATGTACCGGAGACACTGTGTATACAAGAATTCGATATACTAGATGCGTTATTGACAGTAGGTGCTTGATCAGTGATTTTATCATATAAGTCAGCTTCTAAACTGATACAAGTTGCAAAAGCTTCATTTTTAAATGACAAACGTTCTTTTCATCATCTCCAACGATAATAGGTAAACGTGAAATTCGCTCTGAAATGTGAGATAGACGTGATTTCGCTCTTTAAAAGTCGAATCCTCTTTATTACCTTCGAACTCGATAACAAGTTGCGTTATAGACTCTAATGTGGTATTAATTTCGTTCTGTTCAGTAGTGAATGAAAATTCAGGATCGTGTAACTCTAAGTCTTTTACAGTTTTCTGACGTACTAATAATCTACGCAAGATTTTCCTCTTTTCATCTTGTCCTCTACATGATACAACGCCCTTATTCTCAATTCATAGTTGAGTTCATTAATCGACAAATGATTAGGATTAATTTCGATTTCCATTATTCACAACAAATATAAAAATTATAAATTCAACAACAACCGCAATACCTAGCACATATGTTGACAGTATCAAGATAATCAATCATCACACAAATTAAAAAAGAGAAAAGTTTGGTGCATTACAGCTATCAAGAATAAGAAAATACAAAATACACTCAAAATATCCAATCAATATAGAATACAATAACAGTAATCAATAATTCAAAAAATTTCATACAATATTGCAAAGTAATCAGAAAAAAATAGAACTACGGCCCCACGTTGGGCGCCAATTTTATGTAACGTAATTTCTTACGTATTACATAATTGCGCTTATTGGCAGCTTTTCGCCAGAGAACAGTTGGGTAGTGGGTTGTATAATTTACAAAACTCTTAGTACCAATAAAAGAATAATTAAAATGAACTGGGCGCCACTTGATTTAAGCTATGAAATATAAACTTAATATGAATCGACTGATTGAAAATCAAGAAACAATCAGTGTTACTTTTAGGTAACAGTAAATGAAGAATATGATTTTTGATGAGAATATAATATACGTAATGAAATGCAATTTATAATATACGGAAAAATAAGGGTTAGTAATCCACTTATAATATAACTCTAAAGATGATAAAAAGAAAACGGAGATGTTTGAGAAGGTAATACGATATTGAAGTTACACCAAATTCTTCTTTATTATTTAGCGTTGAAAGATGAACTGATTAATATAACAGTGTAGATTGATACTGGCCTTGATTTGAGAAGGTTCTATAGAACAACTGTACTTTGAAACAAAATGGCTTCAGCTTTTAGTGATGATGATGAGTGGCTGAATGTAGGTAAGCGTATTCGAAAATTCTGTCCTCAGAACGATAACCAAAACTCCAGTTGATCGGATTGGATTGAATTCTAGGCATTAACAGTAATGCTTTTCTTGCAGGTATGTATAAGAAAAAGAAATGCTATGCCTCCGGTAGAAGAAACCCTAAAATGTTTATTTTCACGTATGAAACAATTGGAGTTAGACTCGATAAACACTCACCTTTTATCAAAAGGGTTTTTGAGATTCGATAATTAATTTGATACGGAATATTCTAATTCTGAATTTTGATTCTAATATTTTCTTATCCTTTTCAGGTCGAAAACTAGATCGATTATGGTAAATCTGTAACGAATCTTATCTACTGCGCCGATAAAACAATAATTACGAGACATACGGACAATGCTCGCCACCTGTGATCCTTATGAATAATTATTAACCTTTAATGTTGAATTAAAACTGTTTGATTTCGAATTAATTTTGATTGATACCGGAAGATGGACATAATATGAAAAGAGGAAAACTGTTAAAGTGATTTATATTAAAAGAGGAATTCTATACCGTTACACTACCCTCTCCTCTAAAAAAGAAAAAAATTGATATAATTTTTTTTTTTAAGTACATATTCAGTTCATATGGAATAGGCATATATTATTGAAGGCCTTACTAACCCCGTCATGCTGTTTCTCATCGTTTTTATTCCTTACAGCTAATTTTTGTTTTGTTGCGGCCACAACCCTAAACTAACTTATCTAGTTATAATCTAACCTATCTATCTACTCATCTAACCTATTTATAACCTAAATAATAACCTATAGCTAACTATACTACACCCATAGGTCAAATCCTGATAATGTTCAGAAACTAATCGATCGGAGGAATAATGAAATGAATACTTCGACAAGGAGGTATTCAACGACAGTGAAACTTTAAAATACTTGAGCGATACAAAAAATATTATGAAACGGAAACATCAGAATTTGAGCCGAAATATGGTTTTAGGTCTTTGACATGCCATTTACCGTCCGGTGAACCGTCTAAATTTACTAAATTATAACAAAGACCAGAAACTTTTGATAAACTCGACGCAATACATACTTTGGTGCAAGTTTTGCCGAGAATTTCTTTGAAGCATTTGAAAGGACTTTATTTCGTCGCCAAACCTTCTCTCCTACACCAAAATTGTAGTCCCGTCGACGCAAATTATAGGTTCGGGCATTTCTACTATAAGCCTTATGAAGCTTTTCCCGAATATTTCGAAAAATATCAGACAACGGTGCGATATCAACTGCGTAACTATCCCTTTTTCAGGTAACAATTGTATATCGTCAGTCAACTCTATTTCCCGTAATAATCTCCACTAAGCGGAACATATCTACCGAAATTTAGAAAAGTTGGTGAAAATCCTGTTACTTCATGTTTAGCGGTATTAATAGCGAAAGCAATTTTTGTAATTCTTTATCCCATTCCGAATGATTTTGTTCTTTTATATAACAACGAATCGTAGTACCAACGGTTTGATTTGTTCGTTCAACAAAATCACACTGAGGTGAATATACCGGTGTGAACCAAATCTTCTGGACTTTATATGCTCTGGCCAGATTCCTCAAAGCGCGCCCTGCGAACTGTGTTCCATTATCAGCTATTATAAACTGTGGGATACCAAACTTTAAAAGACATCTGATTCCAAAAATTTAACGACATTTTCAGCGCTAGCCTTACGCAATGGGTGTAAAATGGCATATTTCGTGAACCAATCAGATACGACCAGTAAAACGTATTTCCATGTTTGGACCTGGGAAAAGGACCTACTAAATCTAACGCGATAATTTGCCAAGGAAAACGGACATTTTCTCTTGCCCCATTAATCCTAAACCTGGTTGGTTATAAATTTTATTAGCTCCGCAAATTTTACAATTTTTCACGAATTTAAGAATATCGGCTCTCATCTTTGGCCAGTAATAAAGTTCACTTATTCGGGAGAGTGTCTTAAAACACCCGAGATGACCGCAAGTTGGTGGGTTATGGAACGCTTCTATTATTGACTTACGTTTCTTTTTCGGAACTACTACCTTCCACTCAGAAATATTTGATTGAACATGAATGTTCGACGGAACGAACTTGTAGAGCTTTTCATCTTCTACCTTCCACTGGGGATAGGAATTGCCCTTTGTTTAACTTTATTACGCATGCTAACATACCAATTGTCAAAATCATGGTCATAAAAGGATATTACATTAATCTCTTGCGATTCATGAATGCGGGATAAGAAATCGGGTACCACATTGTCTTTGCCTTTTCTATGTATAAGCTCAAAATCATATTGTCGCAGCCTAACTGCCCAACGAGAAAGTCTACCAGATGGATTTGTGAGTTTATTTAGCCATAAAAGCGAATAATGGTCAGTTATGACGGTGAATTTAACACCTTCTACATAGGCTCTGAATTTTTCCAAACAGAATATTAAGGCCAAAAGCTCGCGTTCAGTAACTGTGTAATTTCTTTCTGTTCTTGTGAGAGATCGGCTTGCATACGCAATAACTTTTCTTCGCCGTCATGACATTGTGTGAGTACGCCACCGACACCGGTTGCAGAAGCGTCGCTTTGTATGGTAAAGGGATATTGAAATTAGGGCATGTAAGTATGGGAGATGCCACTAGAGCCTCTTTTATTTTCAAAAAACTTCCTCAGCTTGAGGAGTCCACGTAATAGCTTGTCGTTTCTTTTTGCCTTTCAGTAAATCATTAATTGGTGAAAGTAAGGTAGAGAAGTCTTTGATAAACGCTCTATACCATGAGCACATTCCCACGAACCTCTTTATTTCTGTACTTGTATTCGGACGCGAAAAATTAACCATACAAGATACTTTCTCAGGATCGGTTCTTAAACCATTTTCATCTACAATATAGCCTAAATATTTTAATGAATTTCGAAAAATTGACATTTTTTAGATTAACAGTAATATTGGCTTGTTTTAGACGATCAATAACCTGCTTTAGAAGGTAAACGTGTTCTTCAAAAGTACCAGATATAATTATAATGTCATCGAGGTAAGCAAAAATTTTATTTTCGAATTCGGGACCAAATAGACTGTCAACAAGACGCTGTTGTCTTTGCGCACTATTTCGCAATCCGAAAGGAACGACTGTAAACTGAAATAAGCCTCTTCCAGGTATACTAAAGGCGGTTTTTCTCTTGATTGTGGTTCCAGCGGAATTTGCCAAAACGATTTCTTTAAATCAATAGTACTAATGAATTTTGCTCCGGTAAGACTTCTTAATATGCAATCGATTCGAGGAAGAGGGTACGAATCGTGTTTAGTAACTTCGTTTAATTTACGCCCATCAAAGCAGAAACGATATTCATTATTCTTCTTCTTGACTAATATAACCGGACTAGACCAAGGTGAATTTGATGGTTCAACAACACCTAAATTCAACATGTCATCTAATTCCTCGTTAAGTATCTTCATCATATATGGAGACATCGGATATTGTTTCAGTCTAAAGGTTTTGCGTCGCCAGTATCTATAGTAAGAGAGATTTTATCCGTTCGACCTAGACGATTTACACCGCTAACTTCTTCAAACGCCTGTAACAACTCATTGATCACAACCTTTTGGTTTGGGGATAATTTATTTTATGGTCCAGATTATTTTTGAATCGACTGAAGTAACCGTTACCAAGGAAACATTATTGTGTTGTATTTCCCAATTTCCCTCAAGATAATCTATTTTAATTGCAAATTTTGGCAAAAATCACTTCCAAAAATCAAATTATGACTCAGGCTCGGAACAACCAGAGCTTCTACAAGATGACACTCCTCGTTAATTTCAATAGGCAAATGTACAAGACCAGTTACATGTTGCCTTTTATTATCAGCAGTATGTACAAATTTCGAACTTGGACTAAAAATTTTAAATTAAGACGTCGTATTAAATCAACGCCACCTTTACCGATAATTGTAATATTGGAACCAGAGTCCAACAAACCAACTATTTTATTGTCTAATACTTTCACCTCGATGTATGGTCTATTATCGTGTGTCATTTTAGTGAAAAGTCGTGAAGTTTGGAAATTTTCAAAATTATTTAATTCAGAAGCCCTCAAATGAAACGACTGGGACGAATCTCGGGCTTTTAGTTTCGCCCCAAAAATTAGTTTTTTGACACTGTGAGCAGGTACGAACAGTAACGTTAGGTAATCCACAACGATAGCAAAATTTACTTTTCCTAGCTCTACACTCACTATAGAAATGTCCTTTCTTATGACAATTCCAGCATTCATCGGGGTTAACAGGAATATTATTATCTTTTTATCAATCGTTAATAATTTGGGTGAACGACTATAATGTTTTTCTAATATATTTGAGTCTAGTGCTCTCCGCAGGGATTCGAGTGAGTTGATTGAACAATTCATTCATTTTGGCAAAATAAATAACGGCCGATTCATCCTTAATTTGAGTTCTACATTTTATAGCTTCCCAAAGCTCATCATCATGATACGGTGACCTAAAATCTAATTTTAATGCCTCAACAAGAGCATCCCAATCTTTAACATTACCTATAGTCTGTCGAAACCAACATCGTGCGTTACCGACAAATAAGTCTCTAGCTGATTCGAACAATTCTGTTTTGCTTACGTGTCGTGCCTTTCTTAACTCTTCTACGTTCTCTAAAAATGAAGATAAGGTGCTCTTATCGCCAGAAAATGTTTCACCCCATTTATAAACAGGTATGGATTTATAGTAAGGAGGATTTGGTAATGACTGTGATGTACCGGAGACACTGTGTATACAAGAATTCGATATACTAGATGCGTTATTGACAGTAGGTGCTTGATCAGTGATTTTATCATATAAGTCAGCTTCTAAACTGATACAAGTTGCAAAAGCTTCATTTTTAAATGACAAACGTTCTTTTCATCATCTCCAACGATAATAGGTAAACGTGAAATTCGCTCTGAAATGTGAGATAGACGTGATTTCGCTCTTTTAAAAGTCGAATCCTCTTTATTACCTTCGAACTCGATAACAAGTTGCGTTATAGACTCTAATGTGGTATTAATTTCGTTCTGTTCAGTAGTGAATGAAAATTCAGGATCGTGTAACTCTAAGTCTTTTACAGTTTTCTGACGTACTAATAATCTACGCAAGATTTTCCTCTTTTCATCTTGTCCTCTACATGATACAACGCCCTTATTCTCAATTCATAGTTGAGTTCATTAATCGACAAATGATTAGGATTAATTTCGATTTCCATTATTCACAACAAATATAAAATTATAAATTCAACAACAACCGCAATACCTAGCACATATGTTGACAGTATCAAGATAATCAATCATCACACAAATTAAAAGAGAGAAAAGTTTGGTGCATTACAGCTATCAAGAATAAGAAAATACAAAATACACTCAAAATATCCAATCAATATAGAATACAATAACAGTAATCAATAATTCAAAAAATTTCATACAATATTGCAAAGTAATCAGAAAAAATAGAACTACGGCCCCACGTTGGGCGCCAATTTTATGTAACGTAATTTCTTACGTATTACATAATTGCGCTTATTGGCAGCTTTTCGCCAGAGAACAGTTGGGTAGTGGGTTGTATAATTTACAAAACTCTTAGTACCAATAAAAGAATAATTAAAATGAACTGGGCGCCACTTGATTTAAGCTATGAAATATAAACTTAATATGAATCGACTGATTGAAAATCAAGAAACAATCAGTGTTACTTTTAGGTAACAGTAAATGAAGAATATGATTTTTGATGAGAATATAATATACGTAATGAAATGCAATTTATAATATACGGAAAAATAAGGGTTAGTAATCCACTTATAATATAACTCTAAAGATGATAAAAGAAAACGGAGATGTTTGAGAAGGTAATACGATATTGAAGTTACACCAAATTCTTCTTTATTATTTAGCGTTGAAAGATGAACTGATTAATATAACAGTGTAGATTGATACTGGCCTTGATTTGAGAAGGTTCTATAGAACAACTGTACTTTGAAACAAAATGGCTTCAGCTTTTAGTGATGATGATGAGTGGCTGAATGTAGGTAAGCGTATTCGAAAATTCTGTCCTCAGAACGATAACCAAAACTCCAGTTGATCGGATTGGATTGAATTCTAGGCATTAACAGTAATGCTTTTCTTGCAGGTATGTATAAGAAAAGAAATGCTATGCCTCCGGTAGAAGAAACCTAAAATGTTTATTTTCACGTATGAAACAATTGGAGTTAGACTCGATAAACACTCACCTTTTATCAAAAAGGGTTTTTGAGATTCGATAATTAATTTGATACGGAATATTCTAATTCTGAATTTTGATTCTAATATTTTCTTATCCCTTTTCAGGTCGAAAACTAGATCGATTATGGTAAATCTGTAACGAATCTTATCTACTGCGCCGATAAAACAATAATTACGAGACATACGGACAATGCTCGCCACCTGTGATCCTTATGAATAATTATTAACCTTTAATGTTGAATTAAAACTGTTTGATTTCGAATTAATTTTGATTGATACCGGAAGATGGACATAATATGAAAAGAGGAAAACTGTTAAAGTGATTTATATTAAAAGAGGAATTCTATACCGTTACAATGGTTATGATGCAAATTTAGTTAGCAGCATAGTATATAAGAAAAAACACAAATTAGCTTTACAACGTATATATCCAATCGGTGAACACCAAGACAAGAAATTCAATAGTAAATTCAATTCAGAATTTAAGATCCTACATTCTGAGAAGAGAGGTATAAAACTCAACCTTCTGGAAGTACTTGAAATTAACAGATCTAGGTATTCACCAGAAATTGTTAATGATCAAGTAGACATAAATAACTCACCCTTATTAAATTTATTTCCTAAACACTAGTTCAAATACCGATAGCTCTGAGTAGATTGCCTCTTCAGTATATATAAGTATATGTAAGTCATATATATTTGCAGTATTCATTCGCTCTTGACAAATATACTGTGTATCGAAACCCGTCCAGCATTTAATAATATATTTTAGTAGAAATCATCGTTTACTTGTATTTGTGAAAATATTCATACAAATTTTAGTAATTGGTTGATTATTTCAATAATAATGGATACTATGTAATTTACACTGATATAAATTGGTTTTGAAGAAACTAACTAAAATATTATTTTGAAGTTGATCAATAAGTTTTTACCAATTAGATGAGGAACATTTAACCATACAAAAAGATAACAATTTGCTAAGTTTTATGCAACCCATGGTTGGACACATTGCTGGATGATCAATTGTTAACTTCTTACTAAGTGTTTTATGTAACCAGACTTGACAATTTGTCAAGTAGCTTTATACAACCAGGCCGCAGTGTTTCACAAATATCAATATTTTTGTCGTGATATAAATTTATCTGGAATTAAATTACGACTCCTATAATTTTTTCAGAAATACTTGCCTCGTATGTGCCACACTGTATTTAATTTGATTCACAAAACTAATTTGTGTCATAATAGGCCTCCATTCTTTCTATAGTTCGTCTTGAAAAAACAGGCAGAAATCGGAACAAGAGTGGAAGCCATTAATTCGGAAGACTGAAAGTAATAAATTGCAATCAGGCCAGCGTAGCGCTGAGCTGGGCACAAGTCAAAGCACACTATGTTGTCGTCTACGGAGGTCGAAGCTTCCAACACAACAATGGGTGTGGGACAAACGGATTTATTGCACTTTCTGAGATATCTGAATTCCTACTTAGGTCCCTGACGGCCTGCACAACATATTCCAGGCATGTGTTCTAGATTTTTCAACCTTTACATCGTTTCATCTATTTGCTGGAAGTTTTTGAAAATTAACCTTGTCAAATTCAGTTTATCTAATGTCTGTATGAATGAAATAAATCAAGATTTTCTGTCTAAATCATTTCATTAAATTGATTTATATAATATTCAATTGACGAGGCTTTTACGAGATAGAAATCCATTTTCACAAATACAAGTAAACGATGATTTCTACTAAAATTTATTATTGAATGCTCGACGCGTTTAGATACACAGTATCTTTGTCAAGAGCGAATGAATACTACAAATATATCTTACTAACAAATTTTTATATATACTAAAGAGGCAATCCACTCAGAGCTACCGTACCTGAACTAATATTTAGGAAATAAATTTAATAAGGGTGAGTTATTTATGTCTACCTGATCATTAAGAATTTCCGGTAAATACCTAAATCTGTTAATTTCAAGTACTTCCAGAAGGTTGAGTTTTATACCTCTATTCTCAGAATGTAGGATTTTAACTTCTGAATTGAAAGAGTGACCATTTTCCCTAAGATGATATGAATAATTTGAATCGGTTTTTCAATTGATGAAACTGCGTTTATGTTCAGAGATTCTAACATTAAAATTTCTTCCTGTTCTACCTATGTAAAAACAATTGAAATCTGCACAATCAAATCTATAAACACCTGATTTATTTTCTTTATTATTTGGAGATTTATAATTCCTGATAAATGAACCTAAATTTGTTGATGTTTTGAACGCTATATTTTAATTGGAATTTTAAAGAAAGGATTTCACATTGTTGCTAATATTGCTTATATATGTAAAACTATTGAATTTCTTGTCTTGGTGTTCACCGATTGGATATATATGTTGTAAAGCTAATTTTTGTTTTTCTTATATAATATGCTGCTAACTAAATTTGCATCATAACCATTATTTATTGCGATCTGTTTTATCAAATTCAATTCTTTGAAATAATTATCATTAAACATCGGTGTGCTCAAGAGTCTATGTATATAGCTATTAAATGCTGCAACTTCATGTTGGTAAGGATGTGCCGATGTATAATGAATTGTGATATCAGTATGAGAAGGCTTATCATAAATTGAAAACTGGTGTTTATTATTTGATCTTGTTATTGTTAGGTCTAGGAAATTGATCGAATTGTTCTGTTCTATTTCTGAAGAGAATTTTATTTTTGGGTACAGGTTGTTGATGCAATTTTCGAATACAGTGAACTGTCTGTTCTTTGTTTCTGTGAAACACACAATAATGTCATCTACATGTCGATACCAATATAGGAAATGTTTACTAAGCGGGTGTTTATGAATAGTTTTTTTATAATAATAAATAATTTCGAGATACGCAAACATCTAATAAAGCCATAATGTCGTATGGATTTCTATCACGTAAAAGCCTCGTCAATTGAATTTTCGAAGAAAGCTGACTATAGCTTTTTGGCTTTATGGTACTACAAATTACTTCTCCGTGGAGCAATACATTCGCTAAACAGTTGGTTCATAACTATGTGTTTGAAAAACGAAGTGATCCCTAAATACATCAACCTAAAGACAAAGAACACCAGTGAGGAACTTATAATGGGAAACCCTTAAGCCCTCTTTTAGCAGAAATCTTCAAGGATAACAGAAGAAACTATTCATAAACACTCGCTTAGTAAACATTTCTAATATTGGTCGATGACATTATTGTGTGTTTCACAGGAACAAACAGACAGTTCACTGTATTCGAAAATTTCATCAACAACCTGCACCCAAAAATAAAATTCACTTCTAAAATAGAACAGAACAATTCGATCAATTTCTTAGACCTAACAATAACAAGATCAAATGAAAAACACCAGTCTTCAATTTTTAACATGTCTAAACTATATCCCTCAATTGGTAAAAACGCCTAGTTGAAGACATCGCTGAACTGTTTACTTTTCACTTGTGTCGTGACCATACTTGAATATTGATATATTGTGAAATGGAGAATCTTGAATGCGAACGAAGGATCGGAACTATAATTTTCACAAAAACTAGGAAGAAAGCCTCTTGAAGTAGATTTGAGATTGAATATCAGAACGTTCGTTTTATTGAGTGGAAATTTAAATGGCCCGTAACTTTTTGGGCCATTAAATTGCGGGTACTATTAAGTAAAGCTTTATCTTGCTAATAGCAACAAAAATATACAGAATACCTGTCAATAATACATATCTATCGGTATTTTGAAAGGTTAAAATGAAATACTTCCTTCAGGAATTGGCTAATAATCACCTATTCTAACCTATTCGGTTTTGACCAGCTAAGGAAAATTCTAAATCAGGTCGGTTTGTCAAGGCAAAGTGCATAATATCCAAGAATCAACACTATCTCTACAGGTTGGTGTATCACATTGGAATGTTTGGAAAGATTTTCAAGAGCAACTGTCATATTCAGTTGATTCAAGCCGTTAAAGCTGAACGTTTACCCAGAAGGCTCGAATTTAACCAATGGCTACTAGAAAGATGTGCTAAAATGCAGAATTTTGTAGGAATATTTTGTTTACAGACGAAGCAGGATTTATATACAGAATATAATGAATTTCCACACTTATCACGCGAAGGGATCTCTATCAATGTTTGGGCCAGTTAGTATGATGACAGATTGTTGAGACTAGTGGTTCTACCAATCAGATTGAATTCTCTCCAGAACACTCTGGTTGATTTTTCCGATGATATGCCTTATGCGATGAGGGGAAGAATTTTGTTTATCTTTGATGGAAGTAGAAGCGCTACTGTGAATAGGCCTCCTCGATCCACTGATCTGAATCCACTGGACTACATTGTCTGGAGGCATTTGAAAAACCTAGTATTTTCCAACTCGTTGCTATCATACAGGAATTGCATACCAGCGTTTAAGATGGATGTGAAAGAATAAAAAATATGGCAGGTGTTTTAGATAGTGTTGGCTTCAATGAATCGCCGTCTACTATGTGTAGAAATTAATTGCCTTAATTTCTAACCTTTACTTTAGTTAGTTAGTTTAAAGAAGAAGGCTTTTTCCGTTTGTTGCTTAAATACAGAATATCATCATACATCAGTTTTTTTCCATCCCGTCATTGTGATATGTCATTTCTCATAACACATTGCTGTAGAAAATAAGAATGCGAGTGTTTTAATTCCCAATAAAGAAAATGGCTATTTTCCCAGTTTTTGTAGAAAATTATGACAACAGCTTAGCTTGCACCTTTGAATTACGACTTTTCGATCGTCATTTCAGTTGATTCAAAAAACGTATGCCATCTCTGTAAATCGTTTTATTCAAAAACGACGTACCCAACTATGGTTTTGATGGTGACAAAGGTAGCATGACTAAAATAAATGAAATGTAATTAAAATCAACTATCACCCTCTATATTTTCGTAACTACTAGACACATCTAACGAATTGATGAGTAAAAAAAATTTCTTTTCTACAAATTGGACCTAGATCCCATGAAAACTACAATGGTACCAACAGGAATGTAAAGAAAATCTAAACTTCAACACCTTGTATCTCGATATCACAGGACTTTTAGTTATATGTTTATCCGCATGTTTTTTCATGTTCTTTAATAAGGAATCTTCTTCAACATTAATGACTGCATACCTGAAACACCCTGTAGAGCATGAATGTAGGAAAACAGAAAACTGTAAATTTGCAGATACATAACCTGAAAGAATTTTTTTTTCCATAATGAGAAACTAATGTTTTCGCTTCTAATACAGGAGGAAATACGAAAACTGCATATTATTAGTTACATCAAATTTGCTATAATGTGCCCATTCGCTTTCATCATTGAACGCGTGAAGGTATCGAGTTGGGATCAGTATGATGCAATTCCTTGAATATGAGATAAAAACAATATTTTTACACCATGCAACCGGGTATTCATGTCACATTTTGCAACATATTCCGATAGTTGCAAGGGGTTGAAAATCGATTAACATCTAATTTGTAGTACCATAATAGAAAAAATTATTTATTTGTATTCAAAAACTCCTCCCTCGCAAGGATAAAAATAATGTTTCAAACTATGGGGCGATTGAAAGGCCTGCCAAGGTAGGAGATTATAAGTATAATTGAGAGAATTATAATGATCAATGATGCATAGAAACAATCATACAAGCAGAGTTTTTGCCGATGTCAGTACATAAGATGAATATGGACAGATATGCAATTCAGTAATTGCGATTGATGTTATATATCACAGAAATTCTAACCTTAGATTTCATCAGTGAATTTCGATGTTGACATCTATAATATTCAGTAATTTCATCAGTATGTACTTTAACACCTACTTGATTGTTGTGATGTGTGCCTGAGCTGAAAACGTTGAGAACTCTACTAGTGAAATAAACTTTAATTCTCAATTTTTGTTCAAACTGCCATTAAATACACAAACATTGTAGAGACACGATTTGGTTCTGATATTCAAAAAAGAATTTGATCGGAAAAACCAAAAACGAACTCTTTATATAGGGTGTCCGCTCTAAAGAGCTCATTATCTGTATCTGGGAAACGGGTTTATCGATCAATTTCAAATTTTGTATTGGAGTGAATCGATATTTAATTAGCAATTGTTTCCAGAGCTGTAACATGTGTGATTATACCGAACATCGACTACGACTCTGCTGTTTCCAGTGGCATGGCGTACTTTTAAATTTTTTTTATTAAAGGGCATCTTTTTTCGAACATTCGAGATTCGTTTTACCTAAAATTAACTTCCATTGATTTGTTTCATCTATACATTGTGATTATCTTTGCGCAAAAAAATTAACTCAAATTTGAGTAAGATTATAAATTTTTTTTTGAGTTCAACGTAATTTTTGTGTTATTTTTGAGAACAAAGTACTTTTCGATGCTTTTTTACCTACAGGGTGATCAAAAGTAACTTGACTCAATGAAACTAAATAGTCAAAAAAACGTTTTTTTCAAATGTGAGGATATTCATCATTCTTAATCGTTATCGACAAATAATATGAAAAATTATATGAATTTTACTGAAGAAAATTGTTCATGGCAACGAACTTGTATAGCAAGTTATATTAGTGAAGAAAAAATGAGGCGTCGGGAGTCAGCATTACATAAAAAGGAGAATATCCCTATATCTACCCCTTCTGCAGTCGAAGCGTTCCCGGTACTCAAAAGCTTCTTCAAAATTTGAGAAAAATACGAAGTATTAAATCTGCTGTAAACAAACAAAAAATGAAAGTGAAACTTTATATTTGTGCTCCGAAACTTTCGCGGCGGAATAAAATCCAAATACTGCTCGAAAAAAAGCAATATGATGTCTTCACAAAAATTAGCACTTGTGTACATCTTGTTGATTTATTCGCAATGAGAAAGAGGTATCATAACACTGCTATAGTGATTATCTACGGTAACCTCGAAATTCAGAAACTTCAGCTGGTAGACCTTCATATAAAATACTAGCTGATACATGTAATAGGCTAAACATGTATGGCTAAACGTGTAGCTGAACTTACTGAAATAGAAAATGCAGTTGTAGAAACTCGCATTATGAAATCTTTGTTGTTTGTTATTCCTTTAACGTGCTCTATTTCCGCCTCTCGGCCAATGACACGCCGGGGAATTCTGTCACATCACTAACCCGGGAATTTTGCTGAACCCCTCTCGTGTCGAGGGAAGGGATCTTCAATGCCCAACACATCTCTGTCAAACAGGACCGACGATTTACATCTCCTCCTAAAGATGGATACTCAAGCGATTCCCAGAATCCGAAAAATAGCACCGACTCTGTGGGGATTGAACCCAGGTTACTCTGCGCAGGAGACGAGCATCATATCCCATACGCCACCGAACCGGCTATGAAATCTTTACTTATTGATAAATATGCAAACATTTTATGTTCCTATCCAAGCGATCGATCGATATCATCGTTGGTTATTATGGTCAGTATTCCATTAGATGAAGTTATTGATTGTCACTGATGTTTTCATCTTGGGAATTCATTTTTGGAGCATGCTAGCACGTCTAGGTTGTAGGTAGTTCAGGGTTATGGTTCGATGGCTCTTATAAAAACAAATACATGTCAGAAATCTTCCGGCAACGTGGAAATGTATTCAAATGATATCATTTCTTATCGATCGTGGAATGCTTTCTTTGGAATATTATTGAATGTTAATCAAATGATTTGATCTCTGCTTTTCGGTATAAAATTGGTCGGTAAAATATCATGGCAAATAGCTTTAATATAAGATGGAATTTCGAAAGGGAACAACCAAGTTCGGGGATTAAACATATTTCACGGGCGAGTAAACAAATCTCCAAGTTTATATAACTTCCTGTGCTCACCCTGGAGAATATCCGGAAGGCAGACAATAAGAATTTTCCTAAGTTTTGGATAAGATTTCCGAGAATTCATGAAATTCACTGTTTCAAAGCTAAATCACGCACACCGCCGAACAAAATCTTACGAAGAATGTTTAAACAGAGTTAAGATCCCTTTTGACCCATCCTTTAATTTCAACTCTTTGCTCCGCTTTAATGTTAGCCTCCGTCAGAGGCGTAGCGGCAGATAATTGCCAAACTTGGAATTCTTCCTCTTACACCTGCTTTCACGTTTCATAAAAATGTATGATATGATCCTTCACCGTCAGGTATAAAGTTCACGCGGAGAATTTTGTGCGAAAAAGCGATTATTGATGAATAAAGTAATATGTAATTGAACTGATGTATCTTGAGTTATCTTAATCGACATATACTATTTTTGACTATTCAGTCACTTCACTCAAATTAGATAAGAAAAGGGAAACACTTGAACTTGAGGAACGAACATAGCCCACTTTTTTCTTAAAATTTTAACAGTAATGGTGTAGAATGGAGGTTGAAAATTTATATGAAAATTTTTGGGTTCTAAGGATGATAATCTTAAGATCTAAATTTAAATGTGAACGTAACAACTCAAAACAACTTCTTTGGATGCGAAATAATTTTCATGCTTGGGATAAAAATGAAAGCGTCTAAGAACATAATTACAAAGAAACAAGAATAAATTTCTGAATTTTCAGCATATCTATACCTAAAGCGGGTTGTACATAGAATTGAATTCACTCAATTCGAAGAACGCATAATTGTAGTATCTTTTTCTCGAAATCTTTGACCCAACGTTTTTCTCTTAGTTAAATTAGAAAAATAGTTACATTTTCAAATCACATACTCTTAAAACTTACAATTTATTGATGATTTATTGAGATACTTACAGCAGACACACAAAATTGGAAATTTTACTTGATCAGAGTTTAGCTTACAATGGAAGGAATCACTGAAACTGATGTTTCAGTTTTTCCTTCCATTATGCTTGACGTCTAATCAAATAAAAAATTTTAGGTTGTTTTTTAAATGCTTTGTTATTCATTTAATCAATAAAAATAGCGTTCATGTTAAGGCTACATACTAGTTAAGTTTCTTAGTATCACTAAAGAGTTAGCGCGTACATTTTAATAATCAATTCGCCAATACAAAGCACTTGACTAAAGTCCAAGCAGCAGTTTTGATTCGAAATGTCGAAGACTGCTTACAATTTTCGTCTTTGTATTTAATTGCTGTTAGTTACTGGTATAATTGGCAGCTTGGCTGTTATTCTGACAATTTAAGGGCACAAACAAATATTTATCTATTATGTAATTAAGTTTCTAAATCTAATATATATAATTCCTCAATTTCAAATTTCCTAAAATTTCTAACAAAAGAACAAAAATGTAGTTATTTCGAAGAAGGAATTTCAAGGAATATAGCGTTTTAGTTTAACTCTAAAAACCTTACTATTCTTCATAACGAATTTTCGCAAGTTCAAGAAAAACAAACAAAAATTGTTAACTTCTGTGGTGTTAAAAGGATATATCGATGTATTATTATCGATCAGTATATTGCTTTTCGAGATATATCATAAATATCTTCATAAATTTTCACTGTATTTTCTGCAAATTGAAGAAACTTTCTACATGTTGTAAGTGCAGTCTAGTCAAATCAAGAAAATAAGCCCTTCTGATATTGAAAAAGGGATGTATCAATTTTAAGAAAAAAGAGATTGTTTAGAAAATCATCTTATAAACCAGGACATATAGTTCTGGAAAAACAAATTTTGAAAAACTTTTCCTCATCATCATTTGGTGCCAAAAAAGATACTTTCTTGAAATTCGTGTTTAAATGCCAACAATTGATTTCTGTCACAACCATCACCGGGTAAGACAATTGGAAGAAATTTTCAAGAAATATATATCCAAGAAGAAGGACACACAGACAATAATTATTAATCATTAATATCTATATCTTTCGTGTTATTATAACAAAGCCATTGTATTTATTACAGAAATAGAAGGTAACTAAATTGTTTGATAACAGATTATAACAAAGTTGTTGAATAGGTACCTAATTTGAGCATATGTGAGATCTCATATTTTTTCTTATGGGTATGAGGTTTATTGAATCCATAACAAGGTAGTTACAAACCTGATCAATCAAAAAACAATCTTTGAAAGGACAGTTTTTATATCATCAATCTTTAATTAATCAAAAACTGAAAAGAAATAATGTGTGAAACATGTGATGGCGGTACAAAACAAGCTTATGTTACGAAAAATTGTAGTTTTGCATTGGTTTCATGACTATTGTCGACCAATCAACTCAATTGGTGATAAGTATGAAATTTGGACAAAATCGATTATCATTCTATTACAAAGACCCTTACAAGCAAAGAAGTGGGTCTAAACCATAGAGGAAGGGATGTTATGCGTTTACGCAAACTCTTGTCTGTGTTAACTATAGTTTATTTAAGTAACACGACCCCTTTTAACGAGATTACGGGTCCATTTGAAGATGACCCAGGCTCTGGATCACCAATAGATATTAGTTGTCAGGATAACATTCAAAAAATTGATTTCGGAATATGCTTGATAGAGGAAGAAACATCCCACATTAATGGTTGGAGTATCTTTGAAATTATTCAAAATCAGCTTATGTTTATAAATATTTTAGACAGGGAAAATAATGGGCAGGACAGATCATGGCTTTAGTTTCTTGAGGCTCCGAAAAAACTTTGTGAATAGACTATAAAGATAAAAGCATTTCTATAACCAAAGAATAAAACGCTACAATCCTGGAGATGTTGAGAAAGCCATTAAATAAAGGAGAAGAGGAAAATTGGTCCGGAGTATATGCAATGCATGACAATATGCTCATTACAAGAGTCGTATACATAAGCTGCAAGAATAGAAAAACTACGTGGTAAGTAATTTTGAATCGATGAGAAAGATGTCATGCAGCATCAGCTAACTTTTCGGACAAAGAAGAAACAGTATTTTTCAAAGAAATACACAAGTTTATTCCTTTCTAGGTTCGAAAAATCTATGAGGGTAATTATTAATAATTATTAATCGAAAAAGTATGAAAAATATAATAGAGTCCCAGCATAACGAAAATTAAGTATGAATTTTAGTTACGATATTTGCAGTACATTTTATTGCGAAAATTTTTCTAGAATTCAACCACAAAAGTACGTGACGACGCTGAGTTCCCATAAGCTTGAAAATTATTTCAATTATTCACGCCCCATTACTTTATAATTCCCTCCATGGGGATTGGTGTTAGTGTTATAGCCGTTAAAGGCACTTGATTAGAGTTGCATTATTTACAAGAAGCCAACCTAGTTTTGTCTTCTGACTAAACAATCGGAACAAGGGCCTTATTTGAGCAAGCAAATTGAGCAAGTGGCAAATTCAAGTCGCTTTAAAACTTGACGAAGATCCGTTGATTAATAGGAGGAAACCTCGAGGGTGGCAGCTCAATTTTCAAAGATTTATCCATTTGAATATTCATCCTATCATTCCCACAACGGCAAAAATTCTTCGAGGTATTAATGGAAAGTCAGAAGCTACGTCTTGGGGCACTATACGAAGGTTGGTCAAAACGTAAAAGCAATTTATTCTAGGCGTTTTATGAGCGTTTTTTATATGTTAATACTTACATATGATGTGATTATATACACAGGGAAAATAACTTCATTCCGAGTATTCTTTTTTTTGTGTGAGAATATCATTGCCGTAAATAGATTCAATCTAGCTTCTTCCGTTTCCGAGTTATTTGAAAATTTTTGAAGTCAAGGGGGGTGCCAATATCTCTTTTATTTCTGAAGTTATGCAAAAATGGTTTTGACATTCTACATGCGCATTTTTACGTAAAATCGAACTACTCGCGAGAATTTTCTTTCAACTTGAAATTTTAAAATATGATCCATAAATTATTTTGATTCTATTGAATAGAGTTTTTCTTTCCGTTTCAAAAATATATCACATGTTCATTCAATTTTTTATGCAGGATATGTATTCATGAAAAACGGTAGATTCCACTAAATTCATCCAGTTGAGTAAAAGCTTGAGTAAGTTCTGTGCTCTCATTATGACAATTAGAACATTAATTCCTGCCATGATAGTTCAAATCAATCCTTCAATGTTTTTCCATCAAGTTACAACTTGTTTAAATATAGTTTTGCTTATAAAAACGAAGCGACCATGCCGTACGAAAATTTTGGAAAGTAACATGTAATCGTTATTTTAGAATAGAAGCCAACGATATATTCTATTGTATGGAATGTTTTTTAAAGGAAATAATCAATATAGGTATTCAAATGTATTACCATTATTCTGTATGCATAAATCACAACGCCTGAGGATACCCTCTACGCATTAGACATTTGAATATTGGAAACTGAAACACAACAATGTGCGAAATTTTGCTTTAACTCTTCAATATTTCGTATATCTCTTCTAAATATTCCCTATGGAAAAAGTCCAGCGGTCATATATCCAGGGCCATCTTAGGGACCCTCTAGATCCAATCCCATTAACGCTTAAGTCAATTGAATTAGTGACGGCATAGTTTGATGAGAAATAATTTCATCATGTTAAAAGAGATATATTTTCTTTCAGTAGGAGACAGTTCTCCAAAATATCAATCTGTAATGTTGTTATTTGTAATTTTATTATATAACTCACCGCGAAGATTTTCATCAAAAATCACATACTTTGGTACGCGATTATCTTTCGATGTACACCTTGAACCCGTATCGGCCTTGACGTTTAATATTAATATGGCGATGTGAGCTTACATTCGACCACCAATGGTCATTTTGACGATTGCATCTTCCATCACTACTGATGCGAACTTTATAAGTCTCAAGCATTTCTAGGAAAAAGAGCCGATTTTCGTCATATTTCTGCAGAAAACAGTTGCAAAAATCGAGTAGACGTTGGAAACCTCCTGTCTGCAGAAACTAGGATATTCTCGTCTCTAGTTAACTCGGGTTTACATATATCTAGTTTTCTAAGCACTGGACTCTCAGAGACTCTAGTTTCCATCCTGCATCATGAGGTTTGATTAGATTAGATCAACGATCATCTCCAAGAGGTGGTTCATCAAAATTTAGACTTTAAAATTTAGATTCTACAAAGAGGTACCTCTGAACATCGATTTTCTCGAAAAGATAATTTCCACCAAACGGTTATCTCGAAAATTGGATCCCTCCAAAGGCTGAAATAATTTGAGAAAATTATAATCTATACTAAAGTTTGAAAAGCGTTACTTTATTTTCGACAGATACAAAGTTGATGCCAAACAAACCATTAAATAATTGAATAAAAAATACATGAATTCATAATTAAATTCTGACAGAATGATTAGGTCAGGGGTGCTCAAACGGTCGATCGGTCGAGTGCTTTCTGAGTAGATATCGAGAAGAAAAAAATCTTTAATAAGTAGGTAACTAAACTACAAAAATTTGTCACGTAATAAAATAACACTCTGCTAGAGGCAATTGGACTCATTCAAAATTGTAACTTGAAGGCAATACTACGTCGATACTAAGTTTATTATTGAATAGTACAAAATGGGTGCAGCGAAGAAATCAAAAACGTATCATTTTAATAACCATTAGGAGGAAGAATTTTTCTTTTGTATGGTGAAGGCGTTGCAGAAAGTATATATGAATGAAATAAAATTGAATCAAGTCAATTCAGGTTACTATCATGACTGAGATATTAAATTTATAAAATAAAACAGGCTAATAACAAAAGTTTCAAAGAACCATGAGGCATCAGCCATCAAGTTAGTATTATACCTACAAAAAATCACATCAAATACTTATTTCGAAGAAATACTCCCAAATGCAAATCTTCAATAATTATACTTGAAACAATATCACTATTGTTAGAACAATACCCAGATACTGACTCGACTAGAAACCCAACAGAAAAGCTGGACAGTTAGAATGGAGGGTAGGATAGATCTAGGATGCGCCTGGATTCGTCACGTGATAAGTGGAGAGATGCATTCAACAAACGACGAATTCATCTTTAGACTGAAATATCCTGAACAAAGATATTTGAAGAACCAGACACACACTCTTACCTCATCGAAATTTTGTCCCTCTAAAACGCAGTAGTGTAAACATAATATTGGAAATTTGAATTTGGGAGGCTTTTACTTGGTAAAATTCCATTATCAATAATAAAAACAAGTACTGTGTTTTAAGAATTTTACTTAATAATTGCGATTCGTAACGCGTTTCACTACACCGTAGCTTCTTCAGACGAATGATTATGCAGAAAAATGTAAATGAGAATATAACTATAAATGTTCTTGAGTAATTAAAAGCTTATTGGTTGGCTCCTCCTAAGTGGTTATTTATGGCAGGTATATCCAATAAAATTAAGGAATAGATTGCTCCGAAAAGATTCAATAGAGGTGAAGGGCTTAAATCGACTTGTTCATTGATGAGTCTACCTGAGTGTTTGTATTTATTTATTTCTAAAGTTTCCCAAAGATCTACCTTCAATATTTATTATCTGTATGCAAAATTTCAAACTGTGGGTCGAAAGAATGATTATTTTCTAAGAGATGATTCGCGTAATTTGAATCTGATTTTTATTTGAAAAACTGCGTTTATGTTCCGATATTCTAATATTAAAATTTCTATGTGTTCTACCAATGTAGAAATTATCACAGTCATTGCAATTCAATCTATAAACACCTGATTTATTGTTTTTACCTGGTTTGGTTTTATTATTTTTATATATTTGCCTAAATTATTATTAGTTTGGAAGCTATGTTGAAATTATTGCTACTTAGAATGATTTCAGTTTCTCACTTGTAATGCCAACGTAGGTTAAGGTGTTGAATTTTTGTTTCAATTTATCGACAGGGTAAACTTCATTCAATGCGATTCTACTTTGTTTTTATTTAAAATATTATTTATTAGTTTGGGATTGTAACCATTATTTTGGCTATTTGTTTAATCAAATTTAGTTCTTTGTTGAAATTTTCTGGTGATAGCGGGATGTTAATCAATCTATGAATAAAAGTATTGAATGCTGACATTTTATGTTGATATGGATGACACGACGAGTTATGTATTATAATATCTGCATGTGACGGCTTATGGTAAATTGCGAAAACATGTTTTCCATTTTCATTCGAAATTGTTACGTCTAAGAAATTTATCAATTATTGCTTTCTATTTCGGTTGTGAATGCAATTTTGGATGTAATGAATTTATATGATTTTCGAAAATTTTCAACTGTCTATCTGTTCCTGTGAAGCAAATAATGATATCGTCTACATAGCGATACCAGTATAAACAATATTTACTGAGTGGATGATTATGAATTAATTTCTCTAAGTTATTCATGAAAATTTCTGCTAACAAAGGACTCAACGGATTGCCCATAATCAAGCCGTCTTCAATAGTATAATATTTGTAATTGAAATGGAAATAATTTTGATCTAAACAAATTTTTAATAATGAAAGAATATCTGATTTAATGATAGTATTGACATGATTCCTTTCTAATAATTCTTCAACTAAGTAATACGTATCTTTTGGAGGAATGTTGGGAAATAGATTCTTAACATCGAAAAGAAATAAGTTTGGAATTAGGTGGTATAGTGGTATCTTTGATGCCAAGAAGATACCACTAATTCCAAACAAACGAATTCAAATTTCATTGTTAATCAGAATATTATCTGGAGAAACAGATGAAATGAAGAAATTATAAGAAACATAAATTAAAAATCCTATTTACATTATTGCGCATGATTGAATATGATTCTTCTGAAAGTAAAATTCCTTAAAACACAGTACTTGTTTTTATTAATATTGAAACACTATAAGATCCATTTCTTATTTGAAGTGTTGAAATGGCTTAGAGAAATGTTTACATGTGGTGTTTATGTGGCTAAGATGTTCGTTGATACTTTGAAATCTGCCGGCTCGGTGGCGTAGAGAATATGATACTCGTCTCCTGCGCAGAGTTACCTGGGTTCAATCCCCACAAAGTCGTTGCGATTTTTCGGATTCTGGGAATCGCTTGAGTATCCATATACATATCCATAGAGATGTGTTGGACATCAAAGACACGAGAGGGGTTCGGCAAAATTCCCGGGTTAGTGAGGCGACAGAATTCCCCGGCGTGTTGTTGGCCCTAAGGCGGAAAAAGAGCACGTTAAAGGAATAACAAACAAACTTTGTAATCTGAGAGTTCTGACAAAAAACGACATCTGGATTCAAGGTTAAGTGCGTGATGAGTTTTTACTATATGATGGACAGAAGTATAGCAGGCTATACACCGTGTGTACTAAGCGATTCGATGAAAATGACTAAAATTGTGAAAGTACAATGACTGGTTCGAGAACTAAAAAAGGCGTTGGAAGCAAGTGGTTAAACCAATTGGGGACTGCTTCTAAGAATTCGATGGGTCAGATGACGTGGAATAACATTGAAGAAGAAATATAATGGTACGTCGGATACTTCTGGGACAATCCTGCAACATTTTCGAATAAAATAACCTTTAATATTGTTTCCAGAACATGATCGTTGCGACAGACAGTCAATCTCTGTCTTTCTTACCTCTTCAAAGTCTCTTATTACCTGCAATATCTCTTTCGTATTCCTCTCGCCTTAACAAACGACTTTTTTCACTGAGAATTTGGACCTGCATATTCTTCCGCTCTGCCGTTTCGCCTATTACTTCCACTCGTTCCTGTAGTTCTTTCCTCCTGTTTGATTCTCTCTTGCATTTTCCTCATATCACAAATACTCACTATTTTATCTAAGCCCAGTTCCTCATTTTCCTCGTTTACTCGCTTCTGTACTTCTGCCGAATTTTCGTTCCATATTTTAAGCAGACTACTTCTTCCCAAACTCTCATTTGGCATTTTTCTCTCATTTTATTTATCCGGATATTTCTCGAAACGCTTTCCTAAGATTTTCTCAAGGCACTCACGTTTCATATTCTCCTCTTGCACATTTCCTGCACTTTCTCAATCAATATGTTATCACACAGTTCAAAACACTTAGGTCCTTTTCATACAGCACTTTCTAAGCTCATGTTTCTATCTCATCTCACCCATCTAGCTAGTTAGTTAGCGATCAACTAAAGAAGCAATTAGATTTAACTGAAACAATGAAATTATTGAAAATTAATCTTGAAAGTACAATAAAAAAAGTGAATTCGGATATATCAGCTAATTCCAGAACACTTTTATATACCCAAAACTCAATTAAAAATATAAATGAAGCTATGAAACTTGAACTGAAGCTGAAAGAATCTAACAATAATTTGATGACTTTTGGGTTAGCCTATCATGAGTTCAAAGATGATATTACTAATCGTCTGACTGCACTGGAAACTGATGTACTTGAAAACGATAAAATGATAAAATCCAATGAAGAACAAACGAAGAAACTATTGAAAAAGTTCAGGATTTTGAAGAAACAATTAAACCTTACTCAAGAATTCAAGAGAATTTGGAATTACTCTACATTACCACTAATACAATGAATGATGAATTTAAGAAGTTGAGTAGTGAGTTTTCATCTAGTGCCTCTAAAGCTACTACGCTGAGTGTTCTTCCACCAATTCAGTCTAACAATGAACCACTCGAATGAAAAAATACAAGTTGTTAACGAACTACATAAGCCGGCTCGAAAGAATTTTCCACGTAGACGTACTGTCATAAAGGCAATCGATGACTTATGGCTATGTGATTTGACTCAATTGGATCTCTATGCCAACCAGAATAGAAAACATAAATTTATTCTTGTTGTTATTGAGTATGCATTGAATATGCAACAAAAATGCGGCAGAGAAATACAGAAGCGAGTAAACGAGGAAAATGAGGAACTGGGCCTAGAGGAAATAGTGAGTAGTTGAAATGTGAGGAAAAGACTAGAGAGTATAGAACAGGTATAAAGAACTACAGGGAATAGCGGTAGTAATTGGCGAAACAACAGGGCGGAAGAATATGCAGGTTCAAATTCTCAGTGAAAACAGTCGTTTGTTAACGCGAAAGGAATGCGAAAGAGATATTGCAGGTAATAAGAGACTTTGAAGAGGTAAGAAAGACAGAGATTGAGTACGAAAGAACAGTTCTTCAGAAAAGTGTGAAGTAGGAACAGAAGACAAAGGCGGAAAATGATCTAGGAATATGAGAAGCGCAATAAGAATTTTTTAGGAAGAATAACAAAGAGGGTTCCTTATCATATAGAGTCGTGAGTGATTTTTCTGTTTGGAATTTGGTAGATTGAGTTATGAAGTGCAAATGATTGATTAATTGAGGAGCATTGCCTTGGGCTGCACATGTTGGTCCTATATAAGGAGCTGTGATCTTTGGCCAACCTAAATAGCGTTTTCGCACATTTGCAGTATCACGATAAGGATTTTAGAGGAAAAAGATAATTCCCTGAGTAGTTCTATTGCATTTATAATATTAACTCGAAACATTCAATTCTCAAGCTGTCAGCATCTTTTTTCATTTATATAGCGTCTAAGCATGTTCAAATTAGCAGTAAAATACATTACGATGATATATCAGCTCTGAATATTTCCAAAACTACGTTTATTGAGATTTTGCAAACTTTTGAATCAACTGTTTTTGTAAACCTATTTCCAGATGGATTCTTAGGAAATATATTATGTGGAATATGGAATATTTGATATCTCCAGGTTATGAGTTAGTGTGTAAATTCGTTACTGTCACCCAGATTAAAATCAATTTCAATTCTTTTCAGACCGCTTACTAGGACCTTCGCTGAGCACGATAAATTCGAATTTTTGATGAGACTGGATCAAGTTCTTCTGCAGGAAGAAAAAGTTTCATTCAAGGGATCAATATTCAATTTTCTGTGAACTGATTAGGTATCTAAAAAAAGGCATCGTTTACATTGGCGCCTGGCTGAAAAAAGTAATTTAGAAAAATAAACTTTCTGGTAAATGAGTTAAAACTTATTAATTATGGTTCTATTGAAAATCGAAAATCACAAGAGTGTTTCTTTTTTAGTTTAAACCTCTGTTAGGCGCGTGGGTATTATTAACGTTTTTTGTCGTAGGTGCCTCGTGGATACATCTAGAAAATAAATGATTTGTTTTCATATAAACAGTTCCAGTGTTGGTGACAGTATTCATTTATATATTTCCATAAATTGAATACCTTCATCAATAATAATATGTACATTTTTCAAAATAAAAGATGAATACAAAAGTTATTTAGAAGATTCACCTACGTCAACATTCTTATTCAAGCAATCGTTGCATATATAGGGTGCGCCAGAGAAAACCGGACAATATTTTCGCCGTTATAACTTTCGCAATTTTAGAGCTGGATCATTCATTCTTGCTTGTTTAGAAAGCCAAAGGACTAGTCTTTTCAGAAACTGCATCGAAATTTCACTTCCGGTGAAATCCAATATGGCTGACAATATGACGAAAATGAGCAATATTTCAACATCGCTGGAACGTTTCTTCTTTCACTAAATAATTCGAATGGGGTATTCAGTCGATAACTCAGTCTTCTCTGAACAAATTGAAATATTGGTCTTAAAATATTTCAATAATTGGTAATTTTTTCACCTGAAATCCAAATATGTTTTTCACCTCATAGCGTTGGCACTCCTGAAGTTGTTGTGCTTTTCATGGATGTTCTAAGAAGACAAAGATATTCTATTAAAACATACCTAAAATTTGATTACGTTCGAATTCCAAATTGCTGACTTCCACAAAAATTAACAATTCTCCCTAGGCATTAAGAAATTCTTCGCGATTGTAATGAATCAACTGCTTAATTCAATCACTAGAATGAACTCGATTGAACTCGAATATTGATTCAGAATTGTGCCAGTTCTTCTCACAGAGGTTTTTGAGATTTGGCATCTCTGAGACATTTGGGAAACAGTCAAGGTGGTTCCTGGAGTTCTGATAGGGTTGACTGCTAATGTAGACATTCCCTGAATGTTATCCTGAAATTGTCAATTGAGTTTGTAATACAAAAAATGTAAAGTTGATGCTTGAAACAGATTATAAAAAAGGCGAGTACTTGTGTTCTAACAGTTCTAGCTGCACCAGTATCTGGTCTTCTTCCTAATGACCCTGTTGTCCGAAATTTTTCCTCAAGATCATATATTGTACTTCTTCTGTAATAAGGGGCTGGAAATTGGCGTTATATTTGCCTAGCATTATAGCCACGCACAAATGAACATTCAATGAAACGCTTATCCTCATTTGTTAAAACCATTGTTAATAAATTCAAACGACAAAAACAAGCAACACCAAGATAAAATTTGAGTTCAAACCAGATGTCGTCTAAAACTTGATGATGTTTCATTATTTTTTGTTTATCGTAGAGTTAATGCATGCAGTCTATGTTCAGAGGTTTCACAACGGAAGGTGCATATGATGGTCGAAAAGAGAAACATTATTGACGACAATTGGCACAATTCTGAATCCATATTCGAGTTCGACCCCTCAAAATGATGGGAAAGGTTCAATCTAGTGATTGAATTGCGTAGTTGATTCATTACTTTTTTAATGCGCGGGGAAAATTGTTAATAATTGATGAAGTTGACCATTTTGAATTCGAACAGAAATCAAATTTGAGGGTGGTTTCAATAAAAAATTGTTCTTTGTCTTACTAGAACATCCATGAAAAACACAACAACTTCCGGAGTGCCAACGCCATGAGTGAAAACATTATTCGGATTTCAGTTGAAAATCAGAATGAAAAAAAATTCTTGACGCTACTCTTTTACCACTTCTTAGAATATTTTCAAGATCAATATGTCAAATTGTTCAGAAGATACTGAACTATCGACTGAATGCCCCACTTGAATTTTTAAGTGAAAAAAAACTTTCCAGAGATCTTGAAATATTGCACATTTTCGAATGTTTCAGCCATGTTGGATTTCACCAGTAGTGAAATTTCGATACAATCTCTGAAAAACCTAGTCCTTTGGCTTTCCAATGAAGCAAGAACGAATGATCTAGCTCTTAAATTGCGAAGGTTATAATGAAAAACAAACGTCTGGTTTTCTTTGGCGCATCCTAAACCATATACAGTAGATGCTTTCTTTCTTGCATTCCCAAAATATAGACTACATTTTTTATTTTTTCGCATTTTCCCTATAAAGGATTTAAAATAGATAGCACCTTAACATCATGGAATAGCCATATCGAGATCGTTTGTAGAAGATTATCGTCAGCTATTTATGCCACACGATGAATCAAATATATAGTAAATGAGGAAGCAGCAGTACTCACCTATTATGCCCAGTTTCACAGCTTGGTGAATTAAGGAATTCTCCTTTGAGGGTTTTCGCCGGAAGCAGAACGTGTGTTCCTACAACAGAAATGAGTGATTAGGACCATAGCTGAAGTCAGCCGTTCTCAGAGTTGCAGAGAATTATTCTTGAAATATAAAATATTGACAATTTCTTCTATCTACATATTTACCTGTCTGTGTAATATTCACGGCAACCTAGAAAAGCCAAAAACTCACTCCACAGTTCACAACTATCCAACTCATAGCAGAGACCATTTAATTCTACCTATGAACCGTCTCAGTAGGACGCAGAACAACTTCAATTTCACTGGGGTAAAACTATACATCTTACCTGCGGCACTCAAAACTCTCAATCCTGGGACATGCAAAACAGAATCAAATCTGTTCTTTCAGAAAACGTGTTCTACAAAACCGAAGAATTCATTGTTTTTTTCAGTGGAAATCATTAAAAATTACTATTCGTGAAAATTGTTCGAGATGTCTCGTATTATTTCAAATTTTGAAACTTACAAAAGTCTTTTGCCTAGCCTCATGTATTGAGCCTATATTAGTGAGCACTATGTGCAATTTTTTGTATCGTTGCTGTTTGTTTTATTATTGTTTTTTTTTATGTAACATACTGCCTCATGGATCGAAATGCCATGTCTTATTTGATGGTGTATAAATATATATAGTATATGATATGATACTATAAATGATGATCCTCTAGCGAAACCTCTTTTATATTAGTACCAGTACTAAAACTGATTTCTACCACAATGTTTGCAATGATTTAGTAGGGCAGCTACATGAAATATTGCAATTAGAGAAAAATACCTCCCCTATTGCCTTCCCCGATTTTCGACGAAAATTCATTCATGAAAATAAATCGCAGCTATCTGTTTTCTCCACGAGATATTCAGAATTTCTTTATTCTCCAAGATTTCGGTATATGCCAATATTTCTTTCGCTATCAAAGTTAGATAAAGAATATTTGGACATTCTACGCACTTTTCGGGTTTTTCTATGATGAATAGTTTTCGAATATAATATTAGTTTGTGTCTTTGACTATGAGACTATGAGAGAATTTTCTTAGATATTGAAATTATACGAACAGAAGATCATCTTGAATTTGACATTTATCGAAAACCAGCGTTCACTGATACATTAGCGCATTTACTCATGGTTTCCCTTTCACGAAGAAATTAGAATTTTGAAAACAAAATAGAGAGCGTCCAATACCGGGTACAATAATAACATCATTGACAAATCAATAACTAAAATCTACAGAAATCATTATCATCCTCGATTTTCCCCACCCTTCAGGTTCGCAAAATTATAAAATATTTCAGCATTAATTATGTTTTACAAATCAGTACTAAATTATGAAAAATAAAATCAGCACAATTTGAACGAATAAGAAAAGTAGAAAAGTCAATGTTTACTCTTGGTCGATAACAAAGATCGACTTGATGTAGGTGAATATATAAATTAATAATGAAAAACCATTAATTCTATCGTAATGATTGTCCTGCTTTCCATATAGATCCTTCCATTAATATTGGAGAAGAGGCGCATAAAAATCAATATTCATAATGAATTGAGAACTAGTTTTTCAGAACATTACAGTATAATCCTCGACCCTTTGCAAAATTATAAAATATTTCAGCATTAATTAGTTTTTAGTTAAATTATGAAAAATTAATCTAATAGTCAATGTTTATTTCTCTTGATGTAGGTGAATATATAAATTAATAATGAAAAACCATTAAATCTATTGTCCTGCTTTCCATATAGATCCTTCCATTAATATTGGAGAAGAGGCGCATAAAAATCAATATTCATAATGAATTGAGAATATCCTAAACCCGTTATTAAATTATTTAATCTAATAAAATTTCTCTTAAAGAAAATCGGTGGCATCATATCCTCGAGTGAGAATTGTTCTGAGTCAAAGTATATCATAGGCTAGAATGAAAATACTACTAGCATTTTTTGTTTTTCAAATAAAAGATTTTTCTCGAAAGAGAGCCACTAACCTAAGCTAATTTCTAAAAATAACTTAGTTTATTTTGTTTAAGAGTTCATGACCTTCTTATCTTCAGAGTATTTTACAAAAGATACCAGTAACGTTGAAAATATCATTTCAATCTTGTTATACTGGACTTGATGAATTGTTAACAAAACAGCGACAAGGAAATTATCTTAAGTTCTCTACGCTACCCAACTATGTAACAATTAGTCCTTGTTACGATAACCAAATAATTTCTTTAAACAGGCTGCACAAAAATAACCAATTTCAGCAGGAATTTCAAATATTGCGATAGTGGAATGTCACTTTTAAGATGAAGAATTTTGCATCGCAAACATGAACGCGTCATGGATTCATTAAAAATTTTACGTCTCACTAGATCCTCTTCTACGATATGAGTTACTTTCCAGAATTATTTTACTGAAGAAAAAAATTAATAAGTATCAATTGATGATTTATAAATTAAACAAATCTTCAAGCATGCCCAAAAAAGTGGTTACCGCCACGAACTACTGAAACACTACAATTGTTGATCGATTTTGATGAAACAAAACCCGAATTGCCTCTTGAATGCAATTCCCATGACCTTAAACATTTTCTTTATCTGTCGCAACCGGAATAACCGAAAGTTGACATTTACTTGGACTTTTCAAATGGCATCCCCATATTTTCACTTTTCTTTGATAACTAATTCAATTTTGAGTACCTTTGGAATAAAAAGTATCACTGAAAATGCAGTATCAATAGAGAGTTTTTGCACCTCTTGTTTATGGACTTTGTTATTTTCTGCGCATGCGCTCTTCAAAAATAGAACGCGAAAAATCTAATAACAAAAAAGAATTGCGGGCAGAATACGAGCTGGTAAATATTCTCCTTCACCTTGTGCAACCTCACCTAACAAAAACAAATCGGCCGTAGTAAAATGACAAATGACTATTTTTCTGGTGACAAACTGTCAATTGAATAACTACATTATTTTGTAAGGTTGCAAAAACTCTATTATCGTAAATATAATTAAAGTTAACGGTTAAATTAACGAAATCGTCTAAGTTGCAAAAACTTTCTATTATAGATCCTCAATACAGTTCATTAAAAAAACGCGTGCCATCCATCTATATCATTGTTTTACTAGAAAAGGGCTGCGTTTTTGAAGAAAATTTTAAAATCCAAAAAAAATTAAAATAGAAAGATCTCTTCAATAAATATTTTTGGAGGGTTAAATTTAGCATGATCTTGAAAAATTTATCTTCCTGTACATTATATATATACTGGGTGATTCACCAGTGGCGCGTTGCTCTGTAGCTCGAACACTCTTGAAGATTTCATTTTTGTCTGAACGGTATTGTATTGAGAAAGTAAGAATCTAATTCAGCAATTTATTTTGAAGTAAACAGGGTGTCCCAATTTTCTATAAAAAAATCTTGGGAGATTTTTCTCAGATTGGAAGATCACTTTTTCGTTGAAGATTCAAGAGCGTCCCAAACTCTGCTATAATGTCTTTGAGTAATAAGTATTTTTGGTGGGTACTTTCGTCACAATATTTTTTTTCCTTAAAAATTCATTAAAATAGGCTCTCACATCATCGCATGCTCCTTCGGCCAGAGAGGATGATTATTTTCTTCCTTTCGTTTTCTTATTGCCCAAGGATAGCTCTATTGATGAATTGAAATAGATTAACCTTATTTTATACAGGAGTGACTCAAAAACTTATTGAATATTGTATTTTTAAAATATCATATTTTGATTTTTCAAATGGTACATCCTGTATTCTATTATTCATGTCAACGCAAAAATTTTGTGCTATATTTTTTGCAGGAGTAACCTCATCCTTATCTTCGACCGTTTTCGAAATAAGAAAAAACTAAAATAATAAAATCACAGGTTGCGAAACAAGAGTTTATAAGTACATATACATTATACCTATTCAGAGAAATGAAGATATTTCAAGGTAGTCGTGAATGAAATATGCAAAAGATTGGTTTTTGATGAGATGTTGAACTATTTCAATAAGTGTTCGAAATGTCCGTTTCTTTGTAGACACAACTCAATCCTTCTGAGGAAAGACCGTTGAACTCTCGACAACATTTGCGGTTTAACTGACTGAAAGGCGTCGATTATTCTCTGACTCATATCCAATTGTGATGTAGAAGGAATCTGGTAAACGATGATCTTAATATAACCCTACAAGAAAACATCTAGACTTGTAAGGTCCGGAGGCCTAGCTAGCCATCTAACAGGACCAACACGTCCTATCCGTTTGTCTGGAAAACAAGATACAAAAGCTCCCTAACCTGATGTGAGTAATGTGCCGGTGCTTTATGCTGTTGAAACCTCAACCTTATCTTATATGCTCTGGTACATTGGGAAGTAACATTGGTAGATGATTTTGCAGAAAATCTTAATACATTTCACTATTGAGTTGCCCGTCGAAAAAGTGCGGCCCAATTAGATATACATCAACTATAGCAGCCCACATTCAAGGACTAACGTTGCTGGTGATCTATTTGTCTCATGACGTATTGATTTTCCGTGGCGTAATAATGAAAGTTTTGCCTGTTAACAAGAAAAGAAAAGAACTCTGCTTAACATATCTGGATTTTCCGCTACTTTGTCACTTGCCCAATTACAAAAATTGATTCGATTTTAATAGTCTTGATTGTTCAGTTCCTGGTGCAGCTGTACATGATTTGCATGAAATTTATTCACTTCCAATATTCTCTGGATGGAAGCTTGACTTATATCTGTTAACTGAGAAATCTCTCGTTGGCTTTTATATGGGTCCTCTGTCACCGTCAACAAAACTACAAAACTGATAACTGGTTGTCTTCAGCTGTAGCAGTTTTTGGTTTTCATGTTTTCTGTAAGCGATATTACCCGTTTTGATAAATCTAATTAGAAGTTTTTCAAACCATCTTGCATCAGGATGCTTCTTATCAGGAAACCTTTGTGCATAAACTCAACTTGCTAACAAAGAATTTCTATCACACTCACCCAAAATGAAAATCATATCATCCATTTCTTCTTTTGAGACCTTCATGGCAGTCAATTGAGAAAATTGAGTTCAAACCTCAGTTTAATAATGTGTAATAACGAAACACTGATCAGTTCACCATGTAAAATGCAGAATATGATATGTCCGGACGAATAAAAAATGGCAACACATCCCTTGATTTAAGTTTTAATCATCTTGTTTTTATCATGCGTTAAAAGAATTATCTTATTTAGGTTCCACTTTTACTACTTGAATCATTACAGAAAAAAACTTCTGTGCGAATAATGATGCATGTTGATGGGTTTGACATTGTTTGTAGAATTTTCATCAAAATTTTCACAAATAATCGAATATTTCGAAAATGTTCGAAGATAAAGATAAGGTTACTTCTGCTAAAATATAGCACAATATTTTATGCGTTGACATGAGTAATAAAATACAGGATGTTCTATTTGAAAAACAAACAAGATATGATATTTTAAAATTATAATATTCAATAATTTTTGAGTCACTTCTGTATAAAATGGGATAATTTATTTCAATTAATCAATAAAGCTATCCTTGGGCAATAAGCAAACGAAAGGAAAAAGTATTCATCCTCTCTAGCCGAAGAAGCTTGCGATGATGTGAGAGCCTATTTTATGAATTTTACGGAAAAAATATTGTGACGAATCTACACACCAAAAAACCTTATTACTTAAAGACGTTATAGCATAGCTTAGGCCGCTCCAGAATCTTGAACAAAAAGTGGTCTTCAATATGAAAAACCCACCCAAGATTTTTTATAGAAAATAGGGACACCCTATCTACCGCTGAAGTAGATTCTTACTTTTTAAATTCAATACCGTTCGAACAAAATGAAATCTTCAAGAGTGTATGGGCTACACAGCAGAGCGCCACTGGTGGAAGACAAGCTAGACTCCGAGCAGCAAGACAAATTCTGAAATACCAAGGGGGCAGTGTAATGTGGCATTATGCTGGGAGGCAGAACAGATTTGAGTGCGTTTTCTGCTAGTGTAACGGCTAAAAATTACGTGGACCTAATGCTGGAGCCCATAATGAGACCCTAGGTAAGTGACCACGGTGAGAATTTCACTTTTATGCAAGATAATTCTCCTCCGCATACCAGCAACCTCGCGCGACGTTATCTTGAAACAGAAGGAATAGCTATTTTGGACTGGGCACCTTGCTCTCCAGACCTAAATCCTATTGAACATGTATGAGATGATCTCAAAATTATTTCTTTTTCAATTGAAACATCCCAAACAGAATCAATTCTATGGATTATTCTATATAAATTTGGTTGTACAGCATGTCCCATTTTGGGGTGCCACCAGGAGCATCTCTGTTATTATTTAAGATAGAGAGATGGGGTTTTCACGACCCTTGGCTACTTTTTCGAGATAAATTCATAGAGCTAATCAAAATTATTCTAACTTCAGTGGTTTTTGAGTTATTCGCGAATCTTGAAAATTTCCGGATTTCTTTTTTTCCCGATATCTCGGTTCTTATAGAAGATAATTGACATCTGTTTTACGTTTCTAAAACGGTTTTCTGAATAGATGATAGTGACGTACTCGAAGTTTTTTTCATTAATGAAGACAGATATGACATAAAGTTGCATTTTTTAAATACGAACATAGTTTTTTGGCATATTCCGATTGCCGTTTTTTTCCTTTTCAAAAATATATAACATGATGACAAAATTTCCACCCAATTTGAAGAAAATAACGGAATAATGATTTACCCTAATGGCTGAGCGAAGGAACACACGTGAGCGGACGAACCATAAAACATTTGTAGTTATTCGATGAAAACGATCAAAACAATGCAAAATCTTCTTGACCGAAATAATGGAGCTAGGCTGCTCCTAAGATTCCATCGTTATTTATGACAGCCGCAATTTCCTCTTTTATTTTATTTTGAGATTGTCGTTTAGTTTCTAGAGTTCTCTGAGAAATACCTACATGAGAATAATAATAGGCACCTAATAATTTACTCAAATTTACTTCTCATAATGATTTACATATATTGCTCGAACTGATTTCCATCATGTTGTAAACATAAAGTGCATCTTCGGATTATATCTTCTATGGCCCTAGTCAAATGTAGCGAGATCTCCTCAGATCTTCGAATGCTTCATTGTTGCATTCTTCAATTGATCGTAATTGGCGAATTGCCTCCTATATATCTTATTTTTAAATAACCCCAAAGAAAAAAATCTAAAACGGATAGGTCAGGAGACCTAGGTGGACATTGAATTGGACCATTGGTACCGATCCATTTATTTTCAAAATTTAAATCCAAGTAGTTCCTCACCACGGCCGAATTATGGCAAGGAGCACCGTCTTGTTGGAAGTAATATGTGTTGAATTGAGCAAGAGGAATGTCATCTTGCAGTTGTGGCAGACAAATATTTAAAATTTCGAAATATCTCTGTGCATTCAAGTTGCCATCAAAGATATAGTAGGCTAATTTGTTGCCCATTACAAAACACGACACATTGAAACCGAACCTCCCCTGCTGATGTCGAGCTACTGCTTCGTGTTGGTTTTCATTTGCCCAGAATCTATTCGTATGGCGATTAAAGATTCCGGCACTGCTGATTCTTGACTCATCAGACCAAATGATATGTCGCCCAAAACGAGCTTCACCTCTGATTCTCCTAAATACCAATTGCAGAACGCCGTTCTCTCTCTGCATCCCCGGCATTGAGATGATGAATTATTTTATGTTTATAGGGATGATATTTATACTTTCTCAAAATTCTTTGGGCTCTGCTTTTGACACACCCACTTCGCTCTCAATTTGCCGACACGATGTAGAATGGTTAGCCTCAACAGCTGCTAACACGTCAAGTTCATTATCACCTCTATTCCGTTTATTGTAGTTTTTACTTCTTGGTTTCTCGAACGAACCATAATTGGAAAGAATTGCTTCCATTTTGGCGAAGAAATTCCTGTTTGGTTGAATTCTTTGAGGAAATCTATTGGAGAGTGTCAGTCAGGTATTTAATATTGATTAGAATTACTACTTCCATTTCCATTGTCGAACTTACCTATTCAAATATTCTTCTGATGCGCGGACTGCGTTACAGTGACACTGAAAGTAGACCTTCAGCATATCAACTTTTTCGAAATTTTCGTATCTACTATTTTGTTCCATAATGTGAATTGCAGAAATTAACTAAACAATCCAAATTCAACAACGAACACTAATTTTACGAATTCAAATAGACACGAAGCCAATATATCCACAGATAATGAATAATAATAATTATTGGTCGTTCTATGGTTTCTAATGAACGTGCATAGATGAAGACTTCTGTGTTCACAGAGAGCATTCAGACATAGAAGATATAATCCGAAGATGCACTTTATGTTTACAACATGATGGAAATCAGTTCGAGCAATATATGTAAATCATTATGAGAAGTAAATTTGAGTAAATTATTAGGTGCCTATTATTATTCTCATGTAGGTATTTCTCAGAGAACTCTAGAAACTAAACGACAATCTCAAAAATAAAATAAAAAGCGGAAATTGCGGATGTCATAAATAACGATGGAATCTTAGGAGCAGCCTAGCTCCATTATTTCGGTCAAGAAGATTTTGCATTGTTTTGATCGTTTTCATCGAATAACTACAAATGTTCTATGGTTCGTCCGCTCACGTGTGTTCCTTCGCCCAGCCATTAGGGGTAAATCATTATTCCGTTATTTTCTTCAAATTGGGTGGAAATTTTGTCATCATGTTATATATTTTTGAAAAGGAAAAAAAACGGCAATCGGAATATGCCAAAAAAAAACTATGTTCGTATTTAAAAAAATGCAACTTTATGTCATATCTGTCATAATTAATGAAAAAAAACTTCGAGTACGTCACTGGAATCTACTCAGAAAACCGTTTTAGAAACGTTAAAACAGATTTCAATCATCTTCTATAAGAACCGAGATATCGAGAAAAAGTATATATATATATATATATATATATATATATATATATATATATATATATATATATATATATATATATATACTACTGGACACATTTAATGCATTGATGAATACAAACATTCATACTCCTAAAATTGGCCATTCTGTATATTGATGCGTTACATGCGTCAAATATGAGATTCATACATCGAAAAAAATATTTTGATTACATCGCATAATTTTGTATTTTCAGAGCGTAACTGACAGAAATCTATGAACTAATTCTTGAAATTTTAATTTATATGTTCATTGTCCTTTTCTCATGAACACTTCAGTTTCCGACCGACGGGAAGCAAATAGTTATTAACAGGAAGTTAAAACTCTTAGTGCAGATCGTTAGCTGACTTCTTCTAGAACTTTATTAAATTCACAGCCGAGTCGACATTTAATTCGAAATGACATGATAGAGCCTTGAGTTGAATTCAAAAGTGTATGTTTATTTTATATAAACATAGTTTTATAGTTTCCGTTTTCTATTGTTAATAATGCATAGAAACCGGTGGATGCTATACAATGAACATGTAATGTACCATATAATGAAAGCGAATAACAACCTTCTATTCCCATGGGATTGTTGCAGGTTGACAATAAGGGAATTGCTTTTTGCTTTGCTGAAGTAAGTAGTTGTTTCAAGATATAAAAGAGCCAATTACTCTAGTATTCATGTTCAGAATATTAACCAATTAAATACGTACAAGAGAATATTAATTACACTCATAAAATAAATAAATGATAGTCAAGAAATATTATCTTGAATTATATATTTCTCCAGATCTAATGATTCAATACATCTTTGCTCTATGTTCATTTCATAAACAGTAATGGAACAAATCGGAAGAGGAAGTTTTTCAACGAATTATTAATAATAATATTTATTTATCCAACAAGATACATCAGTATATAGGACATGTCATGAGAGAGTATCATCCTCCATAAATTCTTCAATAGAATAATATGCCTTTCTCAGAAGAAAAGACTTAAGAACAGATTTGAACACTTTTGTAGGCTTAACTCTCAGATGGTGAGGTAAAGTATTGAAAAATTTGATACTCTGGTATGTTGGAGAGTTCTCAAATTTTGAAGTACGATGTTTCGGCAAGAGAAGAGTTGACTGACTTCTAGTTGCATAATCGTGATACATAGAGAGTTTCGAAAAGTTAGCCTCATTATCCTTTAAATACACTAAACATCTATAAATATACACACATGGAAATGTCAAAATGGCATTCTCAATGAAAACAGGTTTACATGACATTCTGGGGTTTATATTGAACATCATTCTCAGAATTCGTTTCTGAAGAATGAGAACCCTATTTACATCCACTGAATTCCCCCATAATACAACATTATAAGACAAATGACTATGAACAAGACTTTAATACACTGTCATCAGGGACGTAACTGGCAGCGAATCTTTTATTTTACATAAAGCAAAATAAGCTTTATTCAATTTCCTACACACATGCTCAACCTGTTCTGACCATGTCAGTCCACTGTCGACATGAGTACCAAGAAATTTTGTGCATGATTTAGATGTTAAAGCACTGTCCACAATCAGATGTCTCTCACCAGCATTTCTCAAACCAAAGAACAAACATTCAGTTTTACCAACATTTAAAATTAGAGCATTATCATGACACCAACAGTTGAAAGAGTTAACAATTTTTACAAGTACTTGCCAGCTCCTCAGGACTCCGCGCTGTGACACCAAATGAAGTGTCATCAACAAAAATAATGATTAGCATTAATATCTCTACTATAATATGATCTGGTAGATCATTAATGAAAAGAAGAAACAACAAAGGTCCCAGCACGGACCCCTGAGGAACCCCCAAGTTTACATTGTAATCACTGGACCAACTGTCCTGTACCTTAACCAGAAAAACTCTGTCTGACAGGTAACTTTTTATCCAATCCAGAAAAACACCTCTAAATCCTAAGTTGTACAGTTTATTCAGAATGAAATTTAAGTTGAGGGCATCAAACGCTCTGGAAAGATCAAAAAACAGACCTGCTACATATAGCCCCTCATCCAGGCTTTTATAAACATGATCTACGAAAGAAATCGCAGCTGACTGCGTAGATCTGCCTTGCCTGTAACCATGTTGACAGTCTGTCACAAGCTTGAACTTATTTATGAAGTCCATCATCCGATCAAGAACAATCCTCTCAAACACTTTAGAAAACACACTCAAAATAGATATAGGTCTATAATTGGCAATATTACTGGTGTCGTTCCTTTTGAATACTGGAATAACAGTTGATACTTCAAGTGCAGTTGGAAACTTACTTGTAGAGATAGAGAGATTTAGAATGAAAGACAAATGGGGAGCAATCTGCTCAGCTAAACACTTCAAAATTTTTGAAGAAATACAATCAATACCAGTACTTTTTTTTGATTTAAGTAGTCTAATGGTTGATATAATCTCACCTTCCGTAACCGGAAAAAAAGAGAAAAAGAGATTGCAACTTTTTATTATTGACGATGTGCAGCATTGTGAAATGTTATTCCCGAAATGCTGATGAAGACATTTGTTATTTACTGATGAGAAGTATTCTCCAAACGCTGATACAATCATTTTGGGTTCTGAACAGATTACACCATCAATACATAATGAAAATTGGTTTTTATATGACGACGATTTACCTAATTCTTCATTAACAATGCTCCATACAGTTTTATTCTTGTTGTGAGCTGTATTCAAACGGTTTTCCATGTACTCATATTTGGTTTCCCTTAATAAACATCTATAATTTTTCTTTGCCTGCCTGTACTCTAGATCTAAGCTCGTGGAATTTAAGTTCACATTTAACCAGTATAAATTGTTCAAGTCCATACTTGCTCGCTTAACTACATCAGATACCCAAGTTTTTTTACAGTTACCAATCGTGAGACGTTTTAAGGGGCAACATTGATCCAGTGAATCCTGTTTAATGAGCAAAAATTCCCTGAAGCACGCATCCACGTCAGAAAAACAATAAATTTCACTGAAACTCAAGTTGGAAATCAGAGTCGTGAAATCTGCAAGATTTCGTTCATGAATATTACGAACAATTTTTGTTGCGGTTTATTATCAACCAACTTTTGATCACTGACGTTACATTCTACATAAATGGCCTTATGATCACTAATATGTGGTTCGAAAACTCGAAATTCAGAGATGGTTAAATTAGAATTAGTGATGACGTAGTCTAACTTAGAACGTGAAATCAGACCTGACGAGGACATAAATTCTCTAGTAGGTTCCAAAGATGAGACTTTGAGATATAAACTTCTTAAGAGATCATCAAGCAATTTCCGAGTCAAGCACCTGTCATCCAGATAATTAATGTTTAAATCTCCACATAAAATATATATTTGCTTTTACCGCAACAGCGTTGTACAATGTGCGATAATCTATCAAAAATATCTCTAAACTACCTGAAGGAGGTCGATAGACACTAATGATGTATACTGATGACTTATAGGTATATAGCTTTATGACACAAAACTCACAGTGCATTTCTTCACAATATTTGGACCAGTCAATTTTTTCAAACTTGATACATTTCTTGACATAAATCATAGTTCCACCGTGCCCTCTAGTGGGCCTACAATAATACACAGCCTGGGTATAATTGATCAAAGATGTGGCTGCAATACTTTGCAGCCACATACTTGGTAGAAATCGTCACGAAATTGAACAACAAAGTCAACGAATTAGCGTTATTCCTATTTCTTGTGTTTATAATAAAGAACTGTGTGTGTGAATATAAGTATCGAGAATATAAAAGAATAAATAAAAAAGAGCAGTTGAGCTCGAGCCAATGCTCTGATGGTGGAGTATCTGGTGATATGCTCTACATTTCTACACAAAATATCGAATTATGTCAAGTAATAGCGGATTGAATCTTAAATACTCATCGATTGGTAGATTTATTAGATCCTTCGAAACATTTGAATCGTTATTGAATTAGTCATGGTAGCTATTCATACCGGGCGGGGCAACTAAAATGAAAAAGACTCAATAACTGCTAATCTATTCGTTTCAGGACAAGAAACAGAAACAGGTCAATTTTTGTGTGAAGGCGGACATCTTTCAACAAACGGTGATTTTTTTACATCTATCTACTAAGTTTTGTGCACCCCCGCTTAGGGGGGTTTCGAATGAACATTCACCGAAATACTGTTGTATTTTGGGGAAAAGTATCTTTAAGCAATGGTGCTTCCACTACACTGAATGAATTCATTCGTCTGAAGAAGCTACGGTGTAGTGAAACACGTTACGAGTCACAATTATTAAGTAAAATTCCTAAAAACACATTACTCGTTTTTACTATTGATAATGGAATTTTACCAAGTAAAAAAAAAAAAAAAGCTTACCAAATTCAAACCTTGAAATATCTCCATTTCTCTGATCAAGTATAATGATATGTACTAATAAACTCTTCTTTTGCAAACTCTGATTTTCTTAATATAGTTTATTTTTTCTTTCGAAAATGGTCGAACATAAAGATAAGGTTACTTCTGCAAAAACATGGCATAATATTTTATGCGTTGATATGAATTATAAAATAAAAAGATGTTCCATTTGAGAAAATCAAGAAATGATATTTTTAAAATTACTATATTCAATAATTTTTTTGAGTCACTCCTGTATAAAATGGGGATAATCTATTTCAATTCATTAATGAAGCTATCCTTGGGCAATAAGAAAACGAAAGGAAAAAAGTATTTATCCTCTCTGGCCGAAGGAGAATGTGATGATGTATGAGCCTATTTTCATTTTTACGGATAAAAATATTGTGACGAAACTACTCACCGACGAAACTTATTACTTAAAGACACTACAGCAGAGTTTAGAACGCTCTTGAATCATAAACAAAAAAGTGGTCTTCCAATCCCAATCTGAAAAAACCTCACAAGATTCTTTTATAGAAAATTGGGACACCCTGTTTACTTCAAAATAAATTGCTGAAGTAGGATTTTACTTTCTTAATACAATACCGTTCGAACAACAAATAACTATTCAAGAGTGTACGAGCTACAGAGCACCGCGCCACTGGTGAATCACCCAGTATATATTCCTGATATTCTCACAAGTTCGTCTAATTATGCTGACAATATTGACATATCAATTTATCACAACTACTTCGAAACTATAGGTTTTGACTTCCGATGTGGAAGTTCTAAACAAGTTTTTGAGAAAAGCGTTGTCTATGCCCTAATTCTCCTGAATCTGAATAATCATAAAAACGATACACAGTTGAGGGTATTTTAGATGATTCTCCTCTGAATCACAATTTCTTTTTCAAAAATTTCGGTTTGACACAAGACACTCAATATACCACATCAATAAACCTCATCAACATAAAAAGTTAAAACATGGAAGAATATTGTACAAAAATTAACTGGGTCCAGTTGGAGTGTCAATGTTCACATTCTTTGATGTCATTCTTGGTCTGGTATTTTCTTTGAACTAAAGATGTCCCTACAAGAAGAAGTCTAGAGGGTATCAGTTTAGACATGCACTACACCAGGTATTACCAAACTGGTGTGACGTAGAGATAGAGTGTTAAGAGATCATTTTCTAGTTTTTCTGTGACAATGAATCAATCGTATTTTTCAGCATGTCGAGATAAATTTCGCTCTCTTTTACTAGGAGTAAACAAGGTCCAATTAGTCTCCGAAAATACCTACCAAATTTGGCTTTTCCGGATATTGAGTGAGGCTCTCTAGAAATACATGGAATTTATATCGCTTTAAAATCAACCTCTCCATGAAATGAAGAAGTGCATTCGTCAGAAAAGCAAAAGTTGTACAAGAAATGCGGGACATTGTTGATACGTTCGGTCATTATTTCGCATGTCCTTGCCTTCGATCGAAATAATCATCATCTAATTCATGTATTAATTTAATTTTGACTGGATGAAATTTGTACTTGAGTGAAAATTCTAAACACGTTATATTGGCTTATACCGGAAGAAGCAAAAATTTATCGTACAAATTGCTTATTTGACATAAATTGGACATGTCCCAATACCGCCACAGCTGCTGCTTCATCATTCACAATGGGCGCCCTTTTTTCATCCATTACTAAACCCGTCTAATCATTTTGCTATAACTTACTTATCGCGAACGTTCCATACAAGATTGGTTAAATATACTTGCCACCACTCGGGCACAATTTTGAAATTGCAAATGAAGAGCTACCACTTCAACACGTTCTTGCACTCGAACGAACAAACTATCAGATGAACACCTTGCATCCAAGAACAAAAATGAACTCAAAACAAATTTTTTCATTCTTTATTTCTTCATACGAACATAGTTTATTAGAATTTGTCTAATTAACTAAAAATATTGAATTAGAAAACAACAATAAAAACTTTTTAAAATTGGTGTAGCTATAAACTGGGTTTTCAGAACACTGTGATATATTACGCTTAGGGTAGTTGGGTGTAGTTGGGGTTCAGTAAAAGTCCGGAGTAATTTCCATGCTCTATTAACTGAAAACTTATAACACTACATGTTTCCCAAAGGAAGGCTAAAGTTGTTCTCCATATCTATAGAAACCCAATATGTACGATAATGCAAAATCAGCTTATATCTATGTCGTCAATTTAATTCAAATCTATTTCTAAAAACTAACAGTTGTTAGATTTACCAATCGATGCAAAAGTGCTGGCCAGACACTTTATTAAGTAGGAAGGTGCATTGGAATTTCGTATTAACTTGAGCTCACTATTTCGAAACTTTATTGCTGTATTATAATTTAATGGAATGTTGAATTTAGATTCATCCATCACAAGACGTTATAACCTTAAGGTAAGTAAATTTTTCCTGTTAATGTACGCAGGGGCTAACTACCCTCGGAAGGTTTCCCCTCAAACTATGTTTATTATATATATTTATTTCAATAATCTTGAAAAAAGCCAAAATATTAGAGGTAGCTCTTTTGAAATTTCAAATGTTTCCTGGAAAAACCATTTGTCAAAATTACCTTCTAGCTAATAATTACGAGATAAGAAATATACAGGACTGCTCGTTTGCAACGCCCTGTACTCTAAAATCTATTCAGTACTACTGATACTATGCCTTTCTGATTTGTCTTTTTATTTTTGAGATAACTCCTGTCTCACTATCAAACAAAGACCTGGTTATAAAGAAGAATGAAGCTTAAATACAATTATTCTGATTCCACCTTTTGTTCACAACGTAATCATAGATTAGCTGTCACAGACGCATCAACGACGGTTTTACTGTGAGTCAAATAAGAGATTGATTAAGATTGTTTCTTCTGATTTTTCTGAGATACACTTATGGGACGATTGTGGAAAGGTTAGTGTGTTTTGTACGTTTATGGATGTTGCATGCTATGCATTTCGGCGATCGAGTTATGGCTCAAAAATTGAGATTAATCAATATACAATACAGCGTGTTACAAAATAGCATGTCACGACTTGAAGGGGTAAATCTACGTGCAATTTAAAAATAATTTATATGAACATAGGTCTCCGCAAGAGCGGTTTTGTCTTCACAACTCCTGCAGATTTTGAGATATTCAGCCCAAATTTGGAATGCAAGCTATTTTTTACAGCCTCCATTATAACACGTCCTAGATTTCAACAGAAATTCACAAGGTGTTTTCTTTTTCATGTCTCCTATTGTCCTTTCAAACATTTTTGCATTACGCCACTGATCAGCGTAAAATCAATTTTCGTCATCTTCGTTCAATTTAGATACTTTTGTGACACCTATAATTTTTTCGTATCTTCAACCGTTTTCGAGTGAAAAATTATTGAATTTGAAATATTTGAATTGTATGTTATTCGCTAAATAAAAAAAAATAATAGGAATACTCGATAGGTATGCCCAAAATTTGCTTTTATTTTGATAGCTCGTCTTTTGAGGCTCAACTTATACTTATTCAATATCAAGCTCAAAAATAGAACAATTAAAAACTAAATAAATTGTTGGAAGTGTACTCCACCTGCAAGAATACAGGCCTCTGTCCTTCTTCGCATATTATCACGCTCTCTTTGAAATATTCCAGGGGTATTTCTTATCGTATCACAAGATGTTATTATTCCATTCCTAAATTCTTCTACAGTGTTCACTGGAGTGGTATAAACTAAACTTTGGGATATTCTCATAAGAAAAAGTCTGAACTATTTAAGTCTGGGGACCTAGGAGGTCATGGTTCTGGCCCACCCCGACCTATCCATCGGTTGTTGAATGTATTATTCAAGAATTCCCTAGCTTCTCCACTGAAATGTGCTAGTGCCTCTTATGCATGAACCACATTATGTTTCTTACCAAAAGTGGCACATCCTCGAGCAATAAAGGTAACTCCTCCTTAAGAAATTGCCGATAAGCGGGACCGTTTAGTCTGTTAGGCAAAAAGAATGGCCCAATCAAATAATTTCCAATTATTCCGACCTAGACATTTAGCGGAAATTTTTCTTGATGATGAGATTCTTCAATCAAATGGGGGTTTTCCTCAGCCCAATAATGATTATTTTGAAAATTGGTGATAGCAGTTCTCAAAAAGTTAGCTTCATCTGTGAACATTATTTCACTATCAAAATGAGCATTTTCTCTGATTTCATCTAAGAACCATTAGCAGAAATTCAGTCTTGAAGGAAAATCTCGGGGAAGTAGAGTTTATACGCGTTGAATATGAAACGGGTACAATAAAAAGTGTCCGAGAATCCTCCAAACTAGAACATGTTAAATATTCAACTGATTTCCAATTTTTCTCGTACATGTACATGAGGATACAAATCAATACAATTCTAAACTTCTTCCTCAATATCTGGAGTTCCCATAATTTGAGTTGCACCTTTTAAATGATTATTTGCAGTAAAAGTACCAGTTTTCCTCAACCTTTTCTTGATATTGGAAAATGTTCGCCTGTCTGGTGTTACTCAATTTGGAAAGCGCACCTGATATAATGGCCTAGCTTCTGCTGTGTTTCCGTCAGCCAGATCGTACATGTAATGGATATCAGCCAATTCAGCGTAAGTAAAATTAGCCATTTTTTCTTACAGCAATAACTTCAAAAGTCAAAAACCAATCGTTTATTTAATAAACAATTCGAGCGGACACTGGTTCAACTTTAGCAACTGTCAAAATGAATAAATGAAAAAAATGAAAGCCTACTAGTCATTTTTTTAATTAGAAGTGGATGCAGCGGATGTATACAATCGTTTAATAATATTTTGCTCTAGAACGGTGGGAGAGAACGGAAAAACTACAAGTGTCAGAAAAATTTCTAAATTGAACGTACGTATTCAATAAATTATCGTACGCTTACAGATATATTCGTGAAAATACACTTTAAAAATAACCACTTTGAAGTGGAATTGTCACACATTACGAAAAAACAGTCATCAAAACTTATTAAATTACTTCAGTTTCGAACAAATGTCGCATTGATAAACAACTATAACAGAAGTCATTCGACTGAATGAAACTTTTTGTTGTCTGTAGCTCTTTTACCGACTATTACGAGTAACAATGAATTATACAAGTATGAAATAATGAAGCCGCAGAGTTTATTCTTCAAACCTTTTCAGTTCTCTGAGTAATCGATATTACCTCTAGCTGCTAAAGCATTATTCTTTTAGGTATATGAAATGAAGGGTTGCCTTAATGCACGTTTAATGGTTTTTTAATATACCTATCTATCTAGGGAATTGTACACAACATAAATTATTCTTACTAACAATACTAAGGGCCTAAGACTATTTTCAATATGCTATATTTATAACGATCATAGGACGTTATGAAATTCAATGAAATTTCATCAGGGGTACAATTTTTATGAGATATTCCCGTCCTAACGCAGGCAAATTAACGGCATAGCACTTAGGAATTATTACAAAACATTAATACATTTTAACCCTAGAACTGGGGTCTCTAGTACCCAAGGGAACTTGGTTTTCTGATGCCCATGTTCATATTGTCTTAGGGCTAATAAAAGGATGCTTCCTTGATTCAATAATGAATAGGTTTCGTTGGATATGGTGTTCGTTAATAAAGTATTTAAAGTAAAACGAAATGACACACTTTTGTCACTTTTCCACAATTTATTCAATAATCACGACCAGTTTCGACCCTAAGGTCATTAACAAGTGAATAACAATATAATACATGAGTAGGCAAATACAAGTACAGAATGAAATTTATCCTAAATATTGATTAGTGGGGATCCATTTTGCTCTAGTTGGCTGTTAAGGGTAATCAATTGTGAATTTTACATAGCTTGTTAATCTCCAAACTTTCCAACAAATTCATCTTTGTCACATGCATGAAGGATTTTAAGATTGTTCAATGATATCGAATGGTTAGTTGATTTTATGTGTTCAATTATTGGCGGATTTTTATCTGAGGAAATATGTTCCTTGAATCTAGCTTCAAAACTTCTCTCTGTTTGTCCGACATAGGCTACCTGACATTCATTGCATTTGATTTGATAAATTCCTGATTGCTTGAATTTATCGTTCTTTTGTTTGGCATTAAATAATAATCTGCTTAAGTTGGGGCTGCTTGAGAATGTAGTAGTTATGTTCAATTTGGAAAAGTAGTTACTGATTTTGTTAGAGAGTTCGCCGGTGTTTCTGAGACAAGTGTATCTTTTTTCCGGGATTTCTACGATGCTATGTAGTAATTGAGAGGTAATACGTTGTTCTTTGCGTTTAATGATTGTTTTAGAAAATGTTGTAGTATGTTTATTTGAGGCAATTTTTCTGACGATATTAAGTTCAGTTTGAAAATTTTCTGTCGAAACCGGAACAGAGAAAGCTCTATGAATCATGGAGTTATATGCAGCTAGTTTGTAGCTTGAATGACTGAACGAGTCACTTTGAATCGATGCGTCTGTGAATGTTTCCTTTCTGTATATTTTATAAGTGAGTTGGTTCTTTGAATTTGTAATGGTTAAGTCGAGGAAATTAATTTATTATTTTCTAATTCAGAAGTGAAGCTGATGCGGCTATGTATTTTATTCAGGAAATTTAAAATTTGTTGAATATGTCTGTTTGAACCACGAAAACCCACTAAAATGTCATCTACATATCTGTACCAGAGAGTAATGTGTTTTTTAGCGAAATCTGTGTTTAATATTGAGTTCTTCTCTAAATTATTCATGAAAATGTCAGCTAGTAGAGTGCTAAGAGGTGAACCCATTGGAAGACCTGAATTTTGTTTGAAGAATTTAGATTGAAATTAAGAGTAACTTTGAGATAGGCATATTTGAAGAAGAAAGCTAAATTCATTAGTGATATATGGCGGTGTGTTAGACTCGGATAAGATATCTGTAACAATGGGAAGACACTCATTCGTTGGAATGTTCGAATACATTTTTTTGACATCGAAAGAGACTATCTTAATATCTTGGGAGATTGTGAGATTTGAAAGTTTATGTTTGAGATCTACAGAATTTGAGATAGTGTATTGTGCTTGAAAATTCGAGAGGTCTAGAAATTTTTGATTCAAGAATTTTGCTAGAATACCTGATGGTGTGTTTATTTATGACACTACAGGTCTTGCAGATTTTTTTTCCTTATTTAATTTAATCAATCCGTACATTTTTGGAGCTTGGACATTCATTGAAATCAGTTTTCTCTTCTCCCATTCTGTGTGTGCTATAGCTATATAGCATCGTAGAAACCCCGAAAAAAAGATACACTAGTCTAACAAAATCAGTAACTACTTTTCCAAATCAAACATAACTACTTCATTCTCATGCGGCCCCAACTTAGGCAGATTATTATTCAATGCCAAACAGAAGAACGATAAATACAAGCAATCAGGAATTTATAGAATCAAATGCAATGAATGTCAGGTAGCCTATGTCGGACAAACAGGGTTAAGTTTTGAAGCTAGATTCAAGGAACATATTTAATCAGATAAAAATTCATAAAATCCTTCATAACTGTAACAAAGGGAGAGAGATGAATTTGTAGGAAAGTTTGGAGATTAACAAACTATGTAAAAACCCACAATTGATTACCCTCAACAGCCAACTAGAGTCTAATAGATCCTCACTACTCAATATTCAGGATAAATTTCATTCTGTACTTGTACTTGCCTACTCATGTATTATATTGTTATTCACTTGAAAATGACTGTAGGGTCGAAACCGGACGTGATTATTGAATGAATTGTGGAAAAGTGGCAAAAGTGTCTCATTTCGTTTTACTTTAAAAATGAATTTTCATAAAATAAATAAATCATCAATAATATAAATAAAATATTTGTTTATTAATCAAATAAAACTATGACATTCAAATTTACAATATTAACAAATTGATGACACGTTTTACCACATTGGGCTTCTTCAGATAAGTAGTACATTTGAAAGAATGATGCACCTTATATATTACATGGTAAAACCAGGTACTCAGGTAATAAGGAGTAAAATCGAATACGGTTGCGTCTTCTGAGTACAGAAAAGATAATGTAATGTTGCCGAATTTAAGTCTAATTGACTCTTAAGTAAAGATATTCCGAATACCCTCATTTGTGAAATCCTTTTTTACCTTTATTACATTATTGGGGTGTTCAAAAGAAAAGCCTTCATCGTAATTTTACCAACCCATCCCCATCATCCATGCCACAACTTTAACAACTATGTTGCTTCACATTTTACTTTTTTCCTCGGATTCGGTTCACTCATAGAATATAAAAAAAAAATCATGAACACTGTTAACCATCTCACAAAACTTGTAGAATTTTATCGTAGTTATTGGGTCTCCGCAAGGGCCCCAAAACAATTGTTTTATGTAGAGTTCTTTCTCTACGCTCTATTGACAAACTTATGACACGTTTCACCATACTGTGGCTTCTTCAGATAAGTCCGTAATTTTAGCCACCCTTCCCCCAACCCCCAATATTAATAAACATAATTTTTCCTATTTTTTTCTTTTCCACGGATTCTGATCTCTCAAAAAATCTGAAAAAAATTATGAAAACTTTCAACCACATAATCGAATTTTTCGTGATTATTGTTCCCGCGTAAGAGCCCCAAAAAATATATATTTTTCCTCAAAATCATGGGCAAGCTTCTACGGCGTTTAGTTTCTGTTGTTGAAAAGTAGTTCTTTGAATATTATTAAGATTTTTTCTAATGGTGTAGCATTTCCGAAAAACCCGGTTTTCCTACTTTTTAGTATGGAAAATTCTATTTTCAACATGTTCGTGCTTCCGGGAAACAATGAAAAAACAGTTTAATAATATAATATCATTCAAACTTGATATCGAACTAAGATGCCTCAATCTTACGTTTTAGCCACTTCTAGAGCAAAAGACTCAATTTTGACGCCACTGCGCTTGCGGGAGACAAAGAAAATAGTCTAATACTATGTTATCCTAGATACGAAAAAGAAAAGGGGAGGCATAAATTTCCGAAGACCAGATAACTTGTAATCCTTGTGGTGGCAGTTGTCATTGCACGGTCTAGGACAGTGGTTTGGAATCCATTATAATCGTTAGATCCACTGTGTAAATGGGCTAAGCTCCAGAGCACATTGTTGAAAGATGAAACAACAACAATTATTTAGGTTAAGCTATCAAATAGCAGTTTCGAGTTACTTTTTATTTTCCCGAAACTTTCTTAAGTTATTTTGTAATCGACATTGTAGAATACGGTATCACTTGTCATTTCTTTATCGTCGTTATAATTTTTTTTCCGTGTTTAGTACCTGTTCTTCATTACAACGCATGTTATAGTGTCAATACCATAATATCAATGAATGAAACAAAATATTAAAACATATTCAATTCATTTTGCATAGAAACAGTACAATACAACTTCTCTAGTCCGGACACTCGCTATATCGGGCCCAGTAACTCGGGTACGCGACTCATTCGGGCACTTTGAGAGTTTTACCTCTATAGTCCGGGCACGTCGATGCCGGCTGCTATACAAACAATAATAATTTTTCTGTTTGTTCATGTATGTATGTACTTGTACTATCTAAGAGTGCCGAGTATAGTTCTACAGTTGCATTTTGCATTTCAATCTCGCCGGTGGTGTGCATAATTGCTTCAACCAAGAGAAATTATAAAACGCTCACACTGGCAGAGAAATCACAAATAAGAGATTTTATTGATGATGTAATGAGTACTCGTCGAATAGCAGCAAAGTCCACTATTCCAAAATCAACAGTGTTTGACATAAAGAAGAACTATGGCAAAATAAGGAGATTTATATCTGAATCGTATCGAGGAACATATAGGAATTAGGGATGCACGGACCAAGGGTTTTACAAAAAGCCGAGTACCGAGCTCTCGACCAAACAAAGTTACCGCATGCTGAGTATCACAGCCGAGAGCTCGGCTGGCCCAACCGAGCCCTCGGTGCATCCCTAGTAGGAATATCATCTCAAACTTTCCTCAAATTTATTCTATCTAAGGTATTTTTGTAGGAAAAAGAAAAATTTTTAGGGAAGCTGAGAATCCTATGTTGAAATCGCATTGTATAACTGGTTTCTTCAACAACGCAACGCACACGAACCAATTTTGTCAGACATATTGAGAGCAAAAGCCAAACAGTTTTATGAATAAGTCCACAGGAAAAATAGGTTTTCTAGCAAGTTCGGGATGGTTAGATAAATTCGAGCTTAAACATACAATTCGTTTCTTGAAGGTTTGACTCTATCCAAGGTATTTTTGTAGGAAAAGGAAAAATTATTAGAGAACCTAAGAATCCTGATTTTGAAATCGCATTGTATAACTGGTTTCTTCAACAGCGCAACGCACAGAGAAAAAGCCAAACATTTTTACGAACAGATCACACGAAAAAAAGGTTTTCTGGCAAGTTCGGGATGGTTAGATAAATTCAAGCTTAGACATGGGATTCGTTTCTTGAAGGTTTGTGATAAAAAAGTTTTCAGTGATGTTTCCGCTGTGATACCATTTCAAGAAGAATTTCTATCAATTGTTAAACAGATGGAATTAAGCAAAAAAACGATCTATAATGCTGATGAATCGGCCATTTTTTGAAGATGTTTCCAGTCACAACTTAGGTACTTCAAGGGGGAAAATCAGCACCAGGTCGAAAAGTGTCAAAAGACAGCTTAACATTCATGCCATGCTGCAACGCGGCTGGAACTCACCAATTACCTTTACTAGTTTTGGGAAAAGCGGCAAATCCGCGAGCATTCAAAAACGAATTTCATTACTAGTAGTCTACAAAGCATCTACCAAAGGGTGGATGACTAGACCCTTATTTGATGAATGGTGTAAAACATCTTTTATCCCCGAGTTGAAGAATTTTTGAACTAAGATTAACAAGCTCTCTAAAGGTCTGTTGTTGGTAGACAATGCACCATCGAACCCACCTGACTAAGAGGTTAATACTGATCCAAACTTCAGAGTTATGTTTTTGCCACCCAACTGTACTGCTGTTCTCCAACCTATGGATCGGAATTTAATTCAAAACATTAAAGTGTCGAATAGAAAATGCCTTATTAATCATATCATTTCGCATGAAGGTTAAGAGATAACTTCCATTTTCAAGCAGTATAGTTTGAAAGATACCGTGAACAATCTTGCCGAATCTTGGAAAGCCATTACTTCAAAAAATATTAGAAAAAGTAGGACAGCATTGTGGCATGACACTACAGAAGTAGAAGAATCAGATGATGAAAATATTCCTGTCTCAGAGCTTCAGAAGAAAATTTGTCCAATCAGTGAAAATGTTTTGAAAAATATTGCCGAATCATTAAGGGTCATCGATCCAGACAATACTTTAACCATTAAGAACATCACCAACTGGGCTGTAGGAAACAAAGAGTTTGTTATCGATTCGACTGAAGAAAAGCTCATTCAGGATCTTTTAGGAAGGAATATTGAAAACGTAGAGGTATCTTCTGACTCAGAGGATGGTTTAAATAGTATGGTAAAAGTGAAATATGCAGATACTATCAATGCATTCTCCCTGATTACCAGTTGGGCCGAATAGAATAATCTTCCTATAGAGGACGTATTGCTCCTGAAAAGGCTCAAGGAAAAATCAGTTCAAATGGCAGCATCGAGAAAGGTTCAGAGTAAAATCGATGGATATTTAAACGTCATAAGGAAATGCATGTTGTTTATGTACACTAGTTTATATTTAAATTCTATATTTTCTATGAGGAAAGACTATATTGAATGGAAATTCTATAATTTGATTCTGTTTTATGATAGAAACTATTTGTTGTTCAACTTTTCGATATTTTTATAATAAACTCGGCTTTAACAGACTTTGGGTTGTGTCTATTTTGAAAATGAAACAAATTCAAGTCACTTCGAAAATTCTGGCATTTCGATAGTCCAGGCATGTGCCGGAACGATATCTGCCCGAACTAGGAAGCTTTACTGTAGTTCGATTTGATTGTCAATTGTTGCATGAACATATAGACGAGGCACACAACGTGCACAATTATTTTGTTTACATTAACAGCGTTAGAAAAGCAACATTCGAATTTTGATAGCAACAGAATTCACAGAGTTTACGCTCTGATACTCATCCGGTGCTGCCCGTTCCGATTTGGAATTTTGAAGGAACAGTACCCTGTGTAACAACAAACAAAGTTCGAGAGTTGTGCACTGAGTAGTATTCGATTTAAGATATTATGCATCTATATATGGAATACGATATATGTAATACATATCGCAAGTAATTCTCAGTCACGCTAAATCGTCATGAATATAAACGATCATATGCGCTCATATGAGCTTATATAGGCGCAGATCGAATGTGCTGAAATGATTATTCCCGAGCGCAAATTTGGAAGTGCGCAACCAAGAAGCTGGCCACTACTTTTGAGTGGTCTCTGGTTTGTGTATGACCTCTTCATCACTAAATTTTTTTTTTCAAGAAAAATCTTTCTACCCGTTATAATATTATAATCTCAAACTGTTTTCATACTTTCCACACATGTGGAAAATGAATTTTCCGCACTAGAACGAATAAAAAATGGTTTTTAGCGTTTTTCGAGGGGCATCATTAAGTGAAATCCGAAAACATTCAGAGAAGTACTTTTCAACACCAGAAACCAAACGCCTTCCTAGACATCCATCAAGCGTAGGGAATAAATGTAAAAAGTTTTTTGGGGTGTTTGCGAGGGCCCAATAATCACAAAAAAATTCTGCATGTTTTGTGACGTGGTTGAAAGTGTTCATGAATTTTTTCAAATTTTTTTAAGTGATCATAATCCTAGGCCAAAAAGAAAATGTGAAAAAACACGTTTCGTGAAGTTGGGGTCGGGGGAAGTGAAAGGGTTGCTGAAATTACAATGTAAGCTTTCATTTTGATCACCCTAATGATGTAGTCATGGAAAAAAGGAATTTTGCGAGTGATAGCATGTCGACTATCTTAACCCTTCCCGGAATTTTTGTATATATTCTTTTGCAGTTTCAATCTATTATTTTCATAAGGTAAAATATCCTCCTCTAGTATATGCTTTGCATGGTGAGAATACGATTTTTGTTTATCTAAACTGCGTTCATGTTCAGATAGCATCAACTGACATGCTCTGATCCCCCCGATGAATTTAGATGCAATAAAAGAATTCAAAATGCAATATTTTCTCAGTTTTAAATTATATGTGGAAACTATAATACGATAATTATTTATTTCCGAGGTCGACAGCTAAATTCGGTACAAATCGAATGGGTAAAAATAATTCAGCAAATTTGCATATATTTCTTGAATGCATTCTCTTCACCACGTCTTTTGATCGAGAGAGTCGCTAGTCTACCTTGACTTCCAATCTCATTGCACAGCCAATTATCATTTGACAGTTAATTGATAACTTCTTCGGCCTGAAATACTCCCGTAATTTACCTGTCAGCCGGTCCCCGCTTTCAATTCAGACTCACCAATCAAAGTGCCATCCATTTTTCTTAGCATTTTTAATATTGGCTAATTGTCTGGCATTCATCATCAACGCTAAATGGGATGCTAATTTATTTTCAAGACTCTGCTTAAGGTATATCTTAATATGTGATTATCGATAACCAGCCGCATTTGTCAAAAGTTAATTGAAAACTTTTGAAATTAATCATTTCACTTTGTGATAACGTTTATCTTTTGATTAATAATATATTCAGCGTTTTTCTTGAGATGACATAAATTGAACTTCCCATGTGAACAGTTTATCTATATAATAGAAACATTGGAGATAGCTGATTATTTTGTCAATTCATTATTGGCATTGAAATGAATTCTGCTAAATATGTTCATACATTAGAAGATCAAACAGTCTTCAATAAAAGTAAGTTTGATAGGATGTGCATATTTCAGATGAAAACTTGAAAGATAAAACCGCCTAAGTGTGCATTGAGTCACGCGAAGTGTTGGGTACTGTACACACAACCAAATTTATATGGAATCACCCGATATTTTAAATATTACCTCAGGGATTTTGGAAAGTTCGAAGCATTGTTAGAAAAGAACCATTTTGAGATATTTCAATTGAAAAAAGAAATAAATTGAGGATGATTTTAAGAAAGAAACAAATAAGAGAAGATAAGATACTCTTTCCGTATGTAGTAGAAAAATTGAAAATTGTTGTATTTTGTTCTCGACCTCAGTAGCTTGTATTACGTCCTCTTGCCCTGATACAAGCCTGCATCCATCTAGGCATGCTTTGGATTAGGGTTTCGTCCTCCTCAGGGGTGATATTCTTCCACTCTTCTGTGGGAGCCGTTGTTGGGTTCTTGGATTATCCAGGCGCGATTTAATTTTTTTGAGATTATCAGATAAATGTTCAATAGGATTTAGGTCTGGAGAGCAAGCTGGTCAGTCCAAAATGGCGATTCCCTCTGTTTCAAGCTAATGTCATGTGAGGAGTCTCATTATAGGCTCCAGCACTAGGTCCACGTAATTTCTAGCCGGTACACTAGCAGTTAACGCAATCGAATATTTTGCCTCCCAGCATAATACCGCCCCAAAACATCACACGGCTCCCTTGGTATTTCGGAATTTGTCTTGCTGCTTGGAGTCTAGTTTGTCTACCACGACCCCTGAAAACAAAAATCCTGCGGTCATCTGATCGAACACCAAGTCTGGTCTCATCCGAAAAAAGAACATTCCGCCAATTCTCAATATTCCAATTTTGGTGCTCGGTACACCAATGAAGTCAGTTAATTTTTCGTTGTCTGGTTGGATCTGGAACTCCAAAGGGCCTTCTGCTGTATAAACCCCTTGAACGAAGTCTTTGACGTAACGTTTCGACTGATACACTGATGCCTGTTGCTTCCAGTTCCAATTAATTGTCGAACTGTCATAAAGAGAGCACAGAAGATACTTAAGCTATTTCAGTCATATCGTGTAAATTTAGTCAATAGATCAGGGGCACAGCAGTGCCCCCGCCAAGTCGAGCGCGAAGAAAACATTGCCGTACCATTCTTTACTGGAACCATTGCGCCACATTTTCAGGCCTCTATTTGAGAACCTCTGGATAAAACCAGAACGCAGAATTTTTCGTCATCCAGTAAGCTATAATCACATACTTACAATGCAAAATTTGACGTCTATAGGTCATTTGGTTCCGAAGTTAAGCGAAAGAAAAGCTTCGCATTTATGACACTCACTCTCTCATGATCATCAGAATTGAACTAGTACTTCCCATAAACTCAGAGAGCTGAAATTTGGTACAGAGTTAGGGTTTAATGGCAACATAAAAGAAAAACTATAAAAACTAGGATAATCGAAGATGTGGAGTACCTGGTGACCCTGATTAGAAAACACAAGAGTCCAACCAAACTATTAGAGATCGGCATACCACCTTTACAAAAAATATTCAACTTGGTGGGCCGCTTCATTTGATGTTAAAAATCGAAGGTCTGAAGTATCTGATGAAGAACCTTCATCTGGTCTTAGCTGAAAAAATCGACTGTCATTGCAAAAATCCAGCGTAGTGGGACACATCTTCTGATTTAATCTAGCCTATAGCGTCCCAGTCACTGCTGGACGAATGCATCCCCTTCTGCTTTCAATACGCATATAAATCAAATTAAAGGAAAACTCTGGATAAGACTAGACTGGCCTTTATACTTATACTTACAAGTTTACAAAAAGAATGGGCAATACGAAAAACTGTTGCTAATGTACAAGAATCAGAACCGGAAGAAAGAATAGAAAGATTTGTAATAATAAAGAAACTACTCCTAAAAAGAAAAAAATTTCAAATAAGAAAATATAGATAAATCAATATGCCCACGTTTCTACAAAATGAAGTGAAATCCCACCAAAAACATTCTGTAAAAACTATCCAAGTCTCGATAGAGCTGCTTGTTTATCTCTAAAAAGTAATAAAATCTAGACAAAGTCGTGTCAAGTCTTAGGTTCCTTACTGCGATTTCCTTATGTTACAGTTAATGTTGTGTGACTTGGGCGTTGAAAGGTACACAAAGGTACAAAACCAGGTGCTCCATGACACCATTGGACCAATCTGTCCCCAGAACCGCTAGCTATTGACGATGGGAAATAGCCACTTGGAAAACGTTGTTTGAACAACCAGTTAATTGTGATAAAACTGGGTATTTCAACAATACTTATGTATAGGCGAGCCTGAAACAAATAGTATAAAAAAATATGTCCAGTAAAGACGATCGAAGTCCGTCTGTACGTCTATTTTATGTTAGATCGGCGGCCGATTTGACGATCCAAAAAAAAAGAGAGAGGAAGTCAATGCTGACTTGCATAGTGTTGCATAATCAACAACAGACCAAAATAAGACACTTGCGTCTAATTACCAATACCAGTAAGGGCTATTATCTCGCTTATAAAAACAAGTGATGTGTTTTTAGGAATTTTACTTAATAATTGTGATTCGTAACGCGTTTCACTCCCCCGTAGCTTCTTCAGACGAATGAATGTACAGAAAATAAGAGTGAGAATATAAATACAAATGTTCTTAAATAATTAAAAGCTTATTGGGTTGCTCCTTCTTAAGTGGTTATTGATGACAGGTATATCCAATGAAATTAAGGAATAGATTGCTCCCTGACGAGATACAATAGAGGTAAAGGGCTTAAATCGACTTGTTCATTGATGAGTCTACCTGAGTATTTGTGTTTGTTGATTTATAAAGATTCCCAAAGATCTACCTTCCGAAATTTATTTTCTGTATGAAAAATTTCAAACTGAGGGTCGAAAGAGTGACTATTTTCTAGGAGATGATTCGCGTAATTTGAATCTGATTTTTTATTTGAAAAACTGCGTTTATGTTCCGATATTCTAATATTAAAATTTCTATGTGTTCTACCAATGTAGAAATTATCAATGTCATTGCAATTCAATCCATCAAACACTTGATTTATTGTTTTTATCTGATTTGGTTTTATTATTTTTTATGTATTTGCCTAAACTATTATTGGTTTGGAAAGTGATGTTGAAATTATTGCTTTTCAAGAATGATTTCAGTTTCTCACTTGTAATGCCAACGTAGGTTAACGTGTTGAATTTTTGTTTCAATTTATCGACAGGGTAAACTTCATTCAATGCGATTCTACTTTGTTTTTCATTTAGAATATTATTTATTAGTTTTGGATTGGAACCATTATTTTTGGCTATTAGTTTAATAAAATTTGATTATTTGTTGAAATTTTCTGGTGATAACGGGATGTTAATCAATCAATGAATGAAACTATCCTTTGTTAGCAGAAATATTCATGAATAATTTAGAGAAATTAATTCATAATCATCCACTAAGTGAATAATGTTTATACTGGTATCGCTATGTAGACGATAACATTATTTGCTTCACAGGAATAAATAGCCAGTTAAAAATTTTCGAAAATCATATAAATTCATTACATCCAAAAATTGGATTCACAACCGAAATAGAAAGCAATAATTCAATAAGTTGCTTGGACGTAACAATGTCGAATGAAAATGGAAAACATGTTTTCGCAATTTACCATAAGCCGTCATATACAGATATTATAATATATAACTCGTCATGTCATCCGTATCAACTTAAAATGTCAGCATTCAACAGTTTTATTCATAGATTGATTAACATCCCGTTATCACTAGAAGATTTCAACAAAAAATTAAATTTGATTAAACTAATAGCCAGAAATAATGATTACAATCCCAAACTAATGAATAATATTTTACAAAAAAACAAAGTAGAATCGCATTGAATGAAACAAAAAATTTACACGTTGATTCAATAAATTGAAATCACTAGAGTAGCGATAATTTCAGCTTTCCAAACTAATAATAGTTTAGGCAAATATATAAAAATAATAAAACCAAATCAGATAAAAACAATAAATCAGGTGTTTATAGATTGAAATGCAATGACTGTGATAATTTCTACATTGGTAGAACACATAGAAATTTTAATATTAGAACATCGGAACATAAACGCAGTTTTTCAAAAAAAAAAATCAGATTCAAATTACGCGAATCATCTCCTGTAAAATAGTCACTCTTTCGACCTACAGTTTGAAATTTTGCATACAGATAATAAATATTGGAAGGCAGATCTTTAGGAAACTTTGAAATCAACAAACACAAACACTCAGGTAGACTCAACAATGAACAAGTCGATTTAAGCCGTTTACCTCTATTGAATCTCTTCAGGGAGCAATATATTCCATAATTTCATTGGATATACTTGTCATCAATAACCACTCAAGAAGGAGCAACCCATTAAGCTTTTAATTACTCAAGAACATTTGTTTTTATATTCTCAATCTTATTCTCTGTAAATTCGTTCGTGTGAAGAAGCTATGGTTTAGTGAAACGCGTTACGAATCACAATTATTGAGTAAAATTCCTAAAAACACAATACTTGTTTATATTATTGATAATGGAATTTTATCAAGTAAAAGCCTCCCAAATTCAAATATTATCTCGCTTAACAAACATAGGCAGTTTCAACAGACAAAACATTACGTGTAAACAAATTTTACTTGTACCTACACACTAACGTATGAAGAATGTCAAGTCGCACAACATTAAATATAATAATAAAGAAATCGGAGTAAGGTTAGATTTCCTAGGACTTGGCACGACTTTGTCTAGATTTCATTACTTTGTAAAGATAACAAGCAGCTTAGTCAGCTAGTTTTTTACAGAATGTTTTTGGTGGGATGTAATGTTAGTAGATAATATTAGGGAAAAGTTATACAATTTTCAGTTACTCGTGCAAATATATACCGAATGGAAGACTTCTGTTCATATGTAATATAGTTTTGAAAAGAAAAGAAAACTCTCTGCTTGACATTCAAAAAAACCCCAAGTTTGATTTATTCCAAAAATTTTCAAAATTTCCAAGTAACTCGGCATGAAAAAGCTATATTGAATTTGTTTACGGTAATTTAATTTTTCGAAACGAGTGTCATTTTCCATTTTTTACAACATTTCAAATAGCTGCAGTACTAAATATCGAAAGACGTCCATCCTGTACAGTTGAAATTACCTGTTGGCTAACAAATAATATGATAGAACGATCGTATCATTTTTTCTAAGGAAATTTGATTTGTGAATCTTTTGCATTAATTGAAATTCAAACTTCATCCAACTTTTGTTTCATATTTCTGACCGGCGTCGAGAAAACAAATATATTTTATCAGAAGATAAAAAATGAAAAGAAAATCTTCTTACCCCAGTTTTTCCTTACAGAAAAAGTCGGATAAAAATCCTTTGCGTGATTCCGAAGTTATTTGAGAAACAGAAAACGATAAACAATGCAAAAGCTTCACTTCATCATTGTTAAATATTCTGAATATTTCCCGACTCCGATCATGGATGCATAAGGCGTTACATGAAAATACTCCAAATTTCTTCCGGATAGATTCAGATGATGTTAGTCTAGTTCATGCAGACCACTCAGCTTTGAGTGCCCGATTATAATCATAACATTCGACCATTAAGTCGATTTGTGTTTAATAATACGCCTCATTACCGGTGTTGGCATAGTGTTGGTATTGCTCATCCGAGCGTAGATTGATTATTCAAGTCGTCTGAGCCCGGAATCAAACTTGTTCCGGTGCGACCGCCCCACGTACGGCCCACGGATTCCGGCCAGTAGCACGTTTGTGATACTCTACCACCGGAAACAGTTTAACAATAATATTATGTCTGGTGGGAAATAAAATGATTTCATATCAGACTAAGTAGAATAGTGTGAATGTACTAATGAGATTCCATCCAAATGTAGATTAATGGAATTGTTGAAAGATCTTGAAAGCATTTATTTTTACTGTTTCTTTATCAATTCAGTCATCTTGCACAGGTGTTGTGTTAGAATTGAATCACTTCATAAACCCTTAGAATTTTTTCTTCATCCTGAATACAAATCACTTTTCGAGTATTTTAGCATTTTGGAGAACCAGTAGAAAAAGGAGATGCGAATAAAAAGAGTCCAATTTATAGCTTCGATCTGATATTTTTATGTCAGCCAATGGAAAAACTTCTTAATTCATTTCCAAATTATTATAATTGTTGAATTTCTTGAAGTAGTTGTAGAAATGAATAAAAGTTTATTGAATCGATTAATTATTTATGGAGAAATTTTGGGAAAACTATCCTGCGCCAAAGAATTAACGCACTATTACAATATTCTGAATTTCTTTCTTGCTATGCAATTAATTACTAAAGCGTGTTGTTTTCCACATATTTCCGGACTTATGCCAACAAAATTCGACGTTTTTTTCGGAACAAATGTTCGTTTCATGAGTAATAGAATGGAAGACGAATTGAGATTTTGCGAGACTACCACATATTGGTAATAGTAGTCGTTGGTCAGTATTTGCGAGTAACGTTCGTTCTTCTTAAAATTTTAATTTTCGGTGAAAAAACAACGCAAATCGTGAACTTTGACTTCGGCAGAACATGCCGAAACAGTGGTGTTGGATTACCTTGGTTGGACTTAAACAAGAATAGGCAAAAGGCTGAGGGGATCCCATTAAACTTCCAGAATGATCCGCAGGGACAAGGACTCAAAGTCATGAAAAGAGAACTGAGCGAAAACGACCTCGAGCAACAACGGCGATCTATGACAGTTATTTAAGAATTTCTTCGTTGATAAAACGGTTCGCTACTGCTAGGCACCTTTACATGCAACTTCGACATAACAGTGGAGTGCGAACTGGTACTCAAATCATCTAACAACAACTCAGAAAATTTGGTTTGAGGCCTCGAGGACTCAAGTCCCAGCTCCAACCCCAGCATATCGAAGAACCCAACTGAATTTTGCCAGTAAACATGTCAATTGGTTATGAGCTGAATGGGAAAGAGTTTTGCTCAAAAACGAGTCGAGATTTCATCTTTCTGTAGCGTACAGACATCGAAATGGGAGATATGCCCAGTGCAACTTACCTATGGTTTTAGTGGATGTTTAATAATGGTGTGGGGAACGCCTGCACTGATCTGGTCATCGTAAATAATGGAAACCTGAGTGCTCAGAGGTACACACACACATGGGTGAAAACTATTTTGTTTATGCATGATATCGCCAGACCTCACCAAGCTCATATTGTTAGAAACTACCTTCAAGATCATGTAATCACTTCAATAGTGTGTCATGCACGAAGTCAGTCTCTATCACATCGGATATGTCTAGTATATTTTCGATAGAAGAATAAGAAGTCAGCTACAGGGAATGAGGTTTGGAACAGAGTGATCAAAGTCTGGAATGAGGAAGATCAGAATGCTATGAGGTATTTGATTTTAATTATCAATCGTAGACGTCATGCAGTAATTTTCACCAGGGATGGAAATATCCGGTATCAATAGGTTTTTGAAGACTTTGATCCTATACAATAGTCTTTCATTTTTCATTATTTGTTTTATTCAAATTTCTATGAGTAGATACTATTTTCATTTTGATTGTTCTAAAGTATTCCTTAGTGCTGGTGGATATCTGGTGAAATAATTCTTCAACATATCTGAACTTCTGAATAAATTTGAATTTACAATTTTGTGTGTTAATTTCTTGGCTCAGTGCAGTAGATAAAATTGATTCTTAAAAATATAACAAAATCTTTCTCAGACAAAAATGTAACTATATGTTGAAATTTTGAAAGTACAAAATAGTACAATACAATACAGTTTGTATTCAAGACATAGATTAAAAAGTAAGAAATTAGTATTATCATTCCTTGAAGAAACGATCCTTATGTGTGTGAAATAGTAGTTTCATTACGAACATTAAATTGAAAAATACAATGTGGGAAAAATATGGAGGGTCCTCCTTATCATAACCTAGCCTTTGATTTTAATATATATATATATATATATATATATATATATATATATATATATATATATATATATATATATATATATATATATATATATATATGAGGTATTCTTTGTCAACTAGTGACCCCTCTTGCACAAAATTGGTTTGATCTTTAAGAGGTCTACCAGGAAAGGTATTAATCTCTTGTTTTTAATGCCGATGGGCATTTGCAGTGAATACATACTCTAGATCCAATATGGCCGCCTAAGCCACGTGACTGACCTGTTTTTTTACACTAAATCATATATAAAAGTAGCTGCACAATACCAATAGGGGTTTACAACGGCTTAAATGAAAGGTCTTGATTCCCACTTTCAAAAGCCGTGTGGTGTCAGTTTTTTGCCACCCTTGAATTCAAAATGGCGGCCTTAATCACGTGACATATGCTTTTTTTCAGAAAAATCAAAAGAAAAGAACTTTGTTGGTCCTAATTTTGTCTCGAACTCGCTTGAACTATTGTTTTTCAACAAATAAACATCAATCGTATGAAAAGATTTTTCTGGAAATGCTATTTTCGCCCTCTATAGGACGATTAAAACATCATATGACCGGATATGGCAAATGTGCTGTTTCAAAAGATCCTCAAAGACATTTTTATGAAAACTAAGTGTAGTCTAAGGGGTAAGACTACTTGCTCTTTCCGATACGCATATTAACGACTTCCGGTTACAACCGGAAGTGGGCCATAGAAACCAGAAGTCCATTTTTTTTAATAAAAAATTGAACCTTTTTGCACAGATTTAGATTGTTCATCTAAAAATACGCAACCTTTTTCGAAAATTTTATTTTTTACAGATTTCCGATGAATTTAAATGCAATTGGAATTATGCAAAAAAAATTGAAAGATTTAAAGTCTACTGGTGGCGTCTTAGCAGAAACGACTTCTAAAGATGGTGAAAAATTGACCGAAAACGAGAAGTAAAAAGTTCATGATATCTATGAAGAAAGTAGTAGAATTATGGCTGGAATAAACGACGTCAAATCTGTTAAAACTGATGGTGCTCGAGTTTCAATGCAAAGACTCCTCCTTTTATTAGATTTGAGAGGTCTCTATTCACTGTACCAAGACAAAGTTGAACAACAAGCAGTGTGTTTTAGTAAATTTGCTCAACTAAGACCTCAAAATTGTATTCTTGCTGGAGGTAGTGGTACACACAGTGTCTGTGTTTGTACCATACGCGAGAATGTCAGGCTTATGTTAGAAGCTGTTAGTTCACCTAAAATAACTGCGAATTCCAAACATACCACGAATACGTATAAAGATTGTTTGCAAAGAATAACTTGTTCAAACGCCACAAATGGACTTCCGCTTTGTATGGCCCACTTCCGGTTATAACCGGAGGTCGTAAATATGCGCATCGGAAAGAGCAAGTAGCCTTACCCTTTAGACTACACTTAGTTTTCATAAAAATGTCTTTGAGGATCTTTTGAAACAGCACATTTGCCATATCCAGTTATATGATGTTTTGATTGTCATATAGAGGGCGAAAATAGCATTTCCAGAAAAAACTTTTCATACGATTGATGTTTAATAGTTGGAAAACAATAGTTCAAGCGAGTTTGAGACAAAATTAGGACTAACAAAGTTTTTTTCTTTTGATTTAACTGAAAAAATGCATATGTAATATGAGCCCTGGTAGACCTCTTAAAGATCAAACCAATTTTGGGCTTGCCGTTGTAAAAGGGGTCACTAGTTGAATAAGAATACCTCTTAAAGATCTATATATATATATATATATATATATATATATATATATATATATATATATATATATATATATATATATATGTCGGATTACAAACACGAAGTTTTTCTGCTACTTTTCTTTCTATTTTATTTTTCTCACATCTACTAATCGAAGTTCTGGTTGAAAATAAGAAGAAACGTTAACACAATCGTTTTGTTTCCACTTTTTGTTCACAACACACCTGCAGACTAGTTAATACTGACGTATCATCGACGTGCGAGTCAATGTGTGATTCCTTCTTTATTAATCCAATAAATTAATAAATAAGTGAGTTATATTTTTCTCCACGCTGTGTACGAAATAGACTTTAAAAATTTGTTTATACTTGAATATTCATATATAGGGTGAAACGAAAATATATGAGCCTAGCGAAGCCATTCTATAGGAATTCATCGCACCATCATTCAACGTAGACATGAAAAATCTTCCATTAAACTAAAATGTCTTACGATTTTTCTATTTCTTGATATTACAATAGAGCGCGTATCTAATAAAATGAATTATGATAGAGCAGCCGGTTCTGCATAACAAATTTCTCATGCATTTGCATGTTTAATTTCCGAGACAAATGTTGGATATTTTTCACTTTAAATCCTACGTGTGTGTGACAGCCCTATTATTTTACTTGATTAGACCACTTTCTCTGACAAAATGACTGGGAACGTGACCATAATCATAATATTCTTTCGTCTCCGTCGCTACTTGAACCATAAAAATTGCGACAGGGCAGCTTATATATTTTATGACTCAGGATACGGATAAACAAATTAAAAGGAAATTAACTGCAGGTTTTGTGTTACAGCGATAACGAATTTTCCTCAACTTGTACTCTTTATGGAGAAATTATTTCGTGTTGGGACTTGGAGGCATTTGATAGCAAAGATAAGTTTGGATTGAATATCAAAATATAGCATTTGTCGTATCAAGAATGTATTCAACTCAAAGAAGAGAATCACAAAAAATTGGAAGACTACATTGATTATGCTCTGCTTGTGTCTTTCAGAGCATGCAGAACATGTCAAGTCAATTTGTTATTTAATTGGTTAATATCCTTTGATTAACGCCGTGCTAAATAACACTTTAGTATTTTTACAGCCAAATAAGCATAAAATATCAGTATTAATTAAGAGATTATTAATATGTATTCAAATAATCAATCTCTCTCTCTCTCTCTCTCTCTCTCTTCAGCCTGTGGATATCCACTCTTGGACAAAGGCCTCTTCCAAATCTTGCCATCTCTGCCTATTTAAGGCAATCTGAATTCAATTTTTTCCTGCTGGTTTATGGATATCATCCCACCATCGTTTCGGAGGTTTACCAACACTCCTCTTGGTTTGTCTTGGGTGTCATACCATTATTCTATAAGTCCATCTGTTTGGTTCTTGGCGGACTACATGTCCAGCCCAGTGCCATTTGAATTCCGCTATTCCTCTCAAAATGTCCGTTACGCATGTTCTTCGTCTTATTTCCTCATTTTTGATCTTATCTCGCAAACTAACGCCAAGCATCGATCTCTCCATTGCTCGTTGTGTCACCTGGAGTTTGTTGGCGTATGCGCGGGTGAGAGTCATTGCCTCAAGACCGTATGTGTGGACTGGCATAATACATGTCTCAAACGTTTTCCTTTTGAGATTTATTGGGATTTCTCGAGATTTCAACACATGACTTAGTCTTCCAAATGCAGCCCAACCTAGTCCTATTTTTCTCGATATTTCAGAGGTTTGATTTTCCCTGTCTTGAACGATTTCATGCCCTAGATATGTGTATTCTGTAACATTTTCGATCTCGTGGTTACCGATACCGATTTTTAAATTTTCAGGACTCATAACTTTCGTTTATTGTGGTATCGTACAAAGATTTCGAATATGTGTTTGATGAGATTTGAATATCTACTCGTCTACTTGAACGCGTGCTGCCAATGTTATCTACTGCTCTGATTTCTTTTGATGTTCTTTCTTCATCTAGTGTTGCGTATATGTATTTGAAGATTTGAATAGTCAAACGTTATCTACTGCTCTTGAAATCTATAAATGCCATGTGCAATATCACATTGTACTCTGAGGTTTTTTCGATGATAGTCCGTATCACTTGCAAATGGTCTACTGTACTGGAGCTTTTCCGAAAACCGGCTTGTTCGACGGATTGATAAGCGTCCATTTTGTTGGTTAATCTATTTGTCATTATTTTCGTCAGTAATTTGTACAAGTGGGAATAAAAGGCTTATTTGGCGGTAATTTTATATGTTATTTTTGTCTCCCTCCTTATATAGAAGGATGACTTGAGCATGATTCCATACCATTGGTATTCTTCCTTTATTAGGCATTCGTTGAGAATGATCCGTACGTTATTCAACAGATATTTTCCCCCCATCTTCAACATCTCGATGGTGATCTTATCTTCACCGGGGCATTTTTGGTTCTTCATCTGATTGAGAGCAATTTTCAGTTCATTTGTATCAATTTCAGGAATGTCTTTTAATATATTTCTGTTCTTGATTTTCAGAAATATGCAGTTTTTTGTAAAATTCTTTAATGACAACTACGATTTCCTCCCTATTGTTGACCATGATACCTTCAGAGTTCTTTATTTCCGTCGTTTTAGTTCTTTCATTTGATAGTTTCGATCTGAGGGGTTTCATGCTTTTGTTGTTTTCAATCAATCGACCACAAATAATTCAAATGAATAGTTTGAAATTAGAATATTGGTAAGAATAGAAGGTAAGAAATATATTATGTAAGTAATTGTTGAACTTTGTGATTACAATTACATTTCTATTTTCAGAATATGAATATGTTCATCTTGTCAAGTTCGTGTAATAATAATGATTTTGAAGCACTAGTCAACGCCATGCAAGATAATTTACTAAAGGCACAAATTCGCCAACGAAATATGATGACATAATTTTGAATTGAGATATCGAGTGGGCAAAAATACTTTCACTGAAATTTGGAAGTTAATTTCTCATCACTTGAATCCGCAAACACAAAAAAATTGTTATTTCTATGCCTGCCAAGTTTCAACTTCTCATCAAGTTAACCTTCCGTTACTCGAGTGGTATACGATGGTAGACCACGACATTTTAAATGACGTTCAAGAGTAAACTATTTTTATTGCGCGCGCCTACTCTTCAGTAGATGTAGAAAACTTAAGTATTTAGTGTATAAGTGTATTTTTGATAGTGTTAACGATTGGTATTTGAAGATATTTGCTTCTGAATATGACTGGTCTACAATTGTAGACCAGGGGAACATTCACGTTCACTAATAAAAAACAAGTACTGTGTTTTAAGGAATTTTACTTAATAATTTCGTCTGAAGAAGCTACGGTGTTGTGAAACGCGTTACGAATCGCAATTATTAAGTAAAATTCCTTAAAACACAGTACTTGTTTTTTATTATTGATAATGGAATTTTACCAAGTAAAAGCCTCCCAAATTCAAAAAAAAAAAAAAATTTACGTTCACTTTTGTGTTTCGAGTGAGTTCAGTTCAAATTTGATTTCAGGGTACCTTGATAAAAAAGAAGTATGTCTGAACCCAAAAGACGACGTGTACAGTCCAATAAAGATCCTGAAGTCTGGTTACACTAGTTCAGTGAAATTCCTAGTGACATTGAAAACGATGATGAGGAAGATGATGATGCAGAACAAGATGTTGTTGAGGAGAGCAGCAATGACACAGATTCAGAACAGGATGTAATAGAGGATGAGGAACTTTCCGATGAAGAAAATGATTCCAGTTCAAGCCGTTCGTCCGCTTATTACGTAGGATAAGACAAAATAACAAAATGGAGAGAAACCTCACCGAGCCTCCAAATTTGAGTCCGTTCACATAATATTGTGAGACAACTCCCTAGAACGAAAGGTAATGCTCGTGATGCAACAACCGAAATCCAGTGACTGAAATTGTTCCTAAACGATATAATCGTTCGAATTATAACGGTGTTAACAAACATATATAGAGAATGTTCAAAACAAATTTGACAGGATTCGGGACGCGAGAAAAACTAATGAAAGGGAAATGACCATGTAAACAATTCCAAGTCCAACAACATCCAACAATCAACTTTTCCAACAAATAATGGACTTCTCATATATAAAACAACGAATAGATCTTTGAGCTTCTTTCTTTAAAACATTCCAATTCAACGTTTCGACACCAGATATATGTCTTCCTAAAGGAACTACGAGTAAATTTACACTTGGAGAGGAACAAACCGAAAATGGGACGAATAACATACAAATATTGCTCATATTGGGTACTTACATGAATTAAAACTTTAAATGTAGGTAATACAACTTCAAGTTAAAATTATTAAAAATCTTTCGCTCAAAAAGAAAATAAAAAACTACATGTAGGTAATAAAACTTTGAGTTAAAATTATTAAAAATATTTCGCTAAACAAGAGAATAAAAAACTACATGTAGGTAATGAAACATTAAGTTAATATCATTAAAAATCTCTCGTTCACAAGTGACTATCACAACTGGTTAAAACGCAAAAGAAATTGATTGAGCAAAGAAATTCTGTTTTACAAAAAACCTTATTGTTTGTTTGTTTGTTATTCCTTTAACGTGCTATATGTTCTCCTTTCGGCCAATGACACGCCGGGGAATTCTGTCACCTCACTAACCCGGAAATTTTGCCAAACCCCTGTCGTGTCGAGAGAAGGGATCTTTAATGTCCAACACGTCCCTGTTAGACAGGACCGACACCTTTACATCTCCTCCGAAAGATGCAAACTCAAGCCATTCCCAGAATCCGAAAAATCGCATCGACTTTGTGGGGATTGAACCCAGATAGCTCTGCGCAAGGGATGAGCATCATATCCTCTACGCCACCGGGCCGGCCTAAAACCTTATGTTAATTGACATATTATCCGTCATATAAATCTCAAAATACACTGACATAAAAAGAAGAAGTATATTCTATGTCAATACGAAGTTCATACGCAAGAGAAAGAAGAAAAATCAATGCATACAACATGACCTCAAGGAATATCTAACCTATAAAGTTACGATACGTCAAGCTAAATATCAAACAATCATGAAACCAGTCAACAACTACTCGAATATAATTAACTGCAACGGGTTTTTAAAAATGTTTAATCCCTCCACTCCCATCTGTGAATTGATACAATTTTCAGTCGTATGAATATACAATGATTCAAGGGCAAGACGATTGTCCCTATGTGGGCTCTTATGTAAAATTTTGCTCCTTTGAATTTAAAAGAATGACCAGTGTCCAAAAATGTTGACATAATGAAGAATGATCCGGATTCATGTTTTTAATATGATAGTTATGTTGGTATAATCTCCTTCGTAAATATTGTTTCGTTTCTTCCACATAGGCACTGTCGCATGCACCACAATCCACCACACTAGCTCTGATTGGAAATCCCCTGGGTCAATAGACTTAAGTTTGGTAAAAACATATTGAGTGGAATGCATTGTATACCAAGCAGGGACAAGATTGAACAGCTCCAAAATATTTTTCATATGTTTCTCCATAGATGAGTCATATGGAAGTCTCACATAATTGTTCAATATTCTAGGTTGATGTGATTTTGTACTATCGTCCAGATATTTGAGTCTCCTGTCAATTTGAAATCTCAAGAAGGCAAAATATAAGAATGCAATCACAGGAATTTTGTTCCTCATTGGCACTTTTAGGAGAGACCACAAAATTATGTTGGACGTTTCTGCATATGTCTTAGCAGTGACAATCAATCGACACGAAAATATTGTGCGAAATGCTAAAGATATGCTTGTAAAATTCATATGAAGGAAATATGTGTGAATTGTGTAGGTGTACAAAATTGACTCTTTTCAGGGGGATATAAAAAGAGTAAAAATTGGTAGTTTTTCAGCTTGTAAACATTTTTCATTAGCTTGTTATCTGTTCTTTTCAGTATTATACTTCATGTTTTTTCAGGTATATTTGAGTAAATGGAAAATATATTGAGTTAGGCAAATAAAGGATTTATTCTGGGACTCTTTGGTTATTTTCAATTCCATAGAGAAAAATTCAATATTTTTCATCAGAACTGAGACAACTTCAATCACAAATGATCAAAGGAACTATTTCTTTTCAAATACGTATTAAAATTGACGATATTGATTTTTATGTCAAAATGAAAATGGTTCTACAATCGTAGACCATGCGAGTAAATACGTTCGAAAAGAGGGCGCGAGTAACCGACGGTTAAGATTCTCTGCAACTGGATGATTTCAGAATGATGAGATAGGTATTTATAAATGTCGCATCATCACCAAAGCATATTACCAATTTGCTGCCACAATTTATATACATTCCATGAAACAAGCATGAAAAACATCAAATTAAAGCCCGATTTCATAGTATTCCTAGTTTTCCCATAGTATTAGGTGCTGAAGTATATGTTTCCATATTAAAATACGCTCTCCTGGTGTTGATAATGTTGAGCACTTCAGAAATAGAAAATCTATTATTTTGCAAATGATCTGAGATGAATATTAGGAATATTATTGCCCGTTGGTCAGAATCTGTCCAAGATGGTATCATTTTTAATCACTCTCAATTGTTCTGATTTTCCTACTGGCAAGTAGGACACTAATTATTTTTAGGACACGATGGCTATACCTGCAAGAGGTATTTGCTTACATAAGTTTAAGCTCCAGCGAATGCTAAAGAAAAATAATACAACGTAGCACATGGATCTACGAGGAATGAACGATGTTTTGGTGTTTGAAGAGACGATTTGATATTTTGAGTTTTGAATTCAGTCATACGATGATAGTAAAACTCGTGATGCCCTGGTCGAATGTTCATTTCGTATGTTTTATTTGAATCATTTTCTATCAGTGCTAAATTTGGTGTTTATTAGATTTCTACATCAATCAAAAACAAGCAAAGACCTTTCACAACATCAATTTTTTGATAGATTTACTCAATTGTTCTCAACCAATTCAAATGAAAATTCAGAACAACTTGGTATACAAAATCAGAAATGATTTTCTCATAAAATGTCAAACTTTCAACTTACCCAAAAATAATCTCAAAAGTTACCATAAATAAAAATGAAATCATTAAAATAAACAGAACTTCACTAAATGGCAATTTCAAATCCAACCTAATTATAGCTAACCACTAGCTGCCCAATTATATTAAACTTCATCAACCTGGGTACCCAATTAAACCAGTAGCGTCTTACATCCCAACTCCTGCTGTTAATATATCTCCGTTTTTAATTGAATTGATGAGACATTATTGTCGATTTGGACCTAAATGTTCCATCAGAAATTAATGCGAACTAATCAATGAAATCCAAAATATTAATCTTTTTCCAACAGTAAAATTAGTTTCTTTCCACTTATATGCAAGTATCCTTCCTAATTGTGTTATCAGAATAATTAACAATAGAATGAAAGAAAATTATGCTATTCCTATAATTCAATACGTAATGGAATTGTTACCAGAACTGTGTATGAAAAAAAAATTTAATTACTTAAGTAATTCTTCTTTCTTTATTTTTTTCTTCTCTTTATATTTTGAAGGTCGTATCATTGGTAGTCAACCCACTGAATATAATATTAGCTAAAACTTTCATGGAGAAAACCACGTATACCTAAATTAATCTCTAAACCACGGCTTAGTAAAAATTGTCAGAACATTCTACAAGGCATTATTGCGAAAGCTTTGGAATCAGAAATCGATCATACTGTTGATAGTCAAGAATAAGCCGAAGAAATAAATGTCGTATAAACCATTTATTTAGGAAATAGCTTCCAGGCAGCTGAGTTTATTGAAAATTCTTTTCGTAAAGCTTGATTCACCCTTAAAAAACCACTATTAATCATGTGAGAGGTATGTATCTTATGTTGTCCATGCTGGAATATCATTGATCAACTATTAGTATTGAAGATGTATCTATCTATAATCTGTTAATATAAATTCAAAATTTTAGTTCTTTGAGTGATATGTTTCAGCCACAAAAACTGTCAAAGTTGACAAGTTCCTTTAAAAATGGAATTGAACCATGAGCATTTTCTACAATTAATAAATATTAATTAATATCGTAGGTTATGTTGTTTTTGATTATCTCCTTAGTCCTTTTTATGGCCTTGCTTGATATGTAAAATCTTTTCTTAGATTTGTGTGGACATATAAAAGATATGAATGTTGAAATATTTTTCTGTAGGTTTTTTTTCCATTGTTACAGATTCCTGTCCCAAAACTTCCTTTCACCATTGTCTTCGTCTGGAAATCATGGAGTGCAAGAGAGAATGAAGCGGCTAAGCAGAAAAATCGTTGGTACTCTTTATGTACACACGACACTTACACAACATAAACAGACAAGCTATTTCTAATGCAATAGCGAAAGGGAAACGAGTTTTTTCCTCAGGTTTTTTTCACTCGTTTATTGAATCATATGCAAGATGGTATGGTTCCCCTGTTACATTTTCCGAGCTCACAATTGTGTTTTTCTGACACACATCAAAATTATAGATATAAGCATTTATTGTAAATACAATTATCCGAATTTTTAGTAAACCCTTTTATATATATATATATATATATATATATATATATATATATATATATATATATATATATATATATATATATATATATATATATATATATATAGGGGTTTTACCCCGACGAGTTGCCCATATATCTGTTTATGCAATCAAACTGATTTCATGAAAAATATAAATCCACCACCCGGTAATTAATACCATTGCCAGGCAATGATTATGATCAAAACATATCCTGGAATAATTATATATTAGGATAACGTTAAATGTTATGAGAATATATCAATCTACCAGAATATATACATACTATAGCATCATCAGACAATGATATCAATGTACCAACGAGTAGTGTCAGAGGCTTTCTCCCGAAAAATCCAGTGTACGGACCTTAGTCAAGTAACACTGAATGTTACTCATTAATAGTTTCCTTTGTGTGAAGTGGTGAACGATCGAATAGAATACTGCTCTGAATATAAATATGACAAAATTGTCAGTTAATTATATTACATTTATATAAACAAATAAATAAAATATGAAATGAGATTCTGAGCAGTATAAACTAAAGAGAAAACCTATGACTCTACCTCATTATTATTTTCGGAAAGAAACCTACGAAGAGTATTACAAGATTTGATGACTGTTATCCTTTGTAACTGTTCAAACAAATTTTCTTCAGACCCAAAATCTCAATACTTTTGTGAAGATTTCTAGAATAACACCTGTTGTGGAAATAATAATCGGTAGAATAAATATTTTCGTCATTTTCCACATTTTTTAATCTCGTCGCCAAGCATCATATATTTAGAAATTTTTTCATTGTATTTATTTTGTATATTATGTGTGTCGGGTATAGCAATATCAATTATATATGTTATTTGATTTTGTTTATCATTAAGAATGATATCTGGTCTATTGTGTTTTACAGCTCTGTTGCAAAGAATTGTTTTATCAAAATAAAGTTTATATTTGTCATTTTCACAAATAATCTCAGGTTCATATTTGTGAAACTTTTTCTTTTGGGAATTAGGTCATGTTTAATTCCTAGATTAAAATGAATAATATTAGCGACGGCATTATGTCTTTCTAAATAATCTGTTGAAGCAAGGACTGAGCAAGATGATAATATATGAAAAACTGTTTCTGAAGAACAGAAACATCTACGGCAAGAATCATTTATATTTTGTTTGATGATGTGTTTTCTATAATTCCTCGTGAAAACAACCTGATCCTGGATCGCAATTGCCAAGCCTTCTGTTTCAGCAAACAATTCTCCAGATACTAACCATTTATTCGATGCGATTTCATCAATATAATCATTTTTCAATTCTTAAGGGTGCTTTCCGTGTAATTCCTTCTACATCCAACTTTCTCTTTTAGAATTATCATCAAATATATCAAAATCTACCTTTTTCATTTTCAAGTTCAGAGGTGTAAGATTATAATCTGAAGCAACAACAGTATCATGTAATTTAGACGTTCTCTGTTTATCATGAAAATGGGAACGTAGATGAAAAATCTGTTTACTATGAAGATTATTCAAATCAGTTAATCCACGACCTCCAAGATGTCTAGGTAGTGTAACTCTCTGAACAGCTGACTTTGGGTGGTGCTTATGATATTTACAGAGCATTTTCCTCGTTTGACATTGTAATTCATTTAGATCAGTTTTAGACCATTTAATAATTGTGATCTGTTTTCGGCATGAAAATGCCTCTTTGATTGGAATTACTTCGGATTTTAATGATTGTTTTTTTATTTTTGTTTTATTTTTCATTACAAAATCAAGAAAAGACGAAGTGTCTTATCAATTTTATAAATTTCCAAAATTTCTTGAAGCCATGAATGGGGAGAACTATCAAAAGCCTTTTGGTAATCAATGAAGGCTGTATGAATATTTCTCTTCTTAGTTTGGGCTTGATTCGAAGCAACAGAATCAATTACAAGTGGCTCTTTAATACCAAGGTGTTTTTTTCTACATCCTTTTGTTGTTCGGAAAGAATATTATAATTCTCTAAATGTGCATAAATTTTTGGGTAATACATGCAGTTAGAATTTTATATATTGTTGGAAGGCAAGTAATTGGTCTATATTGAGACGGATCAATAGTATTATCACTTTTCGGTTTTAAATAAGTAATTCCTTGTGTGAAAAATAAAGGAGTAGCTGAGGGTTCTTTATTATAAATGAAAAATATTCAGCCAAACCACACCAGTCATTAGTTTCCCATTGATATGGAGAATTTAAACTAAAAGGTTTAGCGTCAATCCAAGGGCAGGTGCACCAAAACAGTGGTCACTCAAGAAAATGTGAATTCTGTGCCTTAGATTGATTATCCAGGAAGATCGGCATGCAATATATCGAGAGATTGAAGCATCAATGCGGATTTCAAAGACCAATACAAAAAAAATTGCACGAAGAATTGGGTGAGAAAAAATTAGTTTTCCTGTTGATCGAAGAACAAATAGCTGTAAAGGTGAATTGGTGTAGAACCTCTGGATTGTCTTAACTTTGAAAAGTCTAAAAGCGTTTAGAAAATTGTCAATGGTGATGAATCTTGAATTTATTGATATTAACCATGAAATAAGCACTTATCTTTTGTTTGAGTGTTCCAAGTGAAGATAAACTGAAAAATCATCCGCGGCCGGAATGTTGGCAAAAAGATGTTCGCAGCGTTTGTTTCAAAAACAGGTCATGTAGCAATCATTCCTTTACAAGGTCGAATAGTACTTGGTTCACAACCATTTGTTTACCACAAGTCGTTGTGAAGCTTCGAGAACCAACCCCGATTAGCGAATCATTCTTCACCAAGACTATGCAAGTTCCCACACAGTCCGGAGAAGAATTGAATGTTCAACGCAAGGAAATATCGAATTGTTACATCATCCTGTGAATAGACCCATCGATTTCTTTACTTTTCCCAAAATTAAGAGAGGAAAGTGTGGTCAAAGGTTTCAGTGTCAAGAAAACGCTGTTAATGCCCTCTAAAATATTTGGAGCAGCAAACGATTCGAATAACTGCTTCCAGAATTGGTCAAACAAATGCAGAAGTGTATTAATCTTCGCCGAGAACACATGTGAGCTATGATTTCATCGAATATGAAAGTGCATGGAAGCATAAGCTGAAGTTATTAACAATCCTGGTGAGTCGTATCAAGAACTTGAAGAAAAATTGGAAAAGTTATCCAGAAAGCATTACCTTAGTAGAAATTAAAAGAAATGGGAAAAATTATGGCGCAACACCACTGGGGCATTATACTACACATCGTAAAACAAGTGCTTTCTAGAGTATGATTCACATAGATTCAACATAGAATCGATTGAATGTTATTGTAGTTTTAACAGTCAAAAATCGGTTGTCTGTAAAGTCGGTTTACAGACGATAGTTGAACATGACAACGTCATAAGAAAATACTGATGGAATGGTTGCATCTTTCAAAAGAAAATTTTAATTTTTTTGTTTGATAGATATTTTGTATGGATATAGAGAAGGGGTAAATGGAAATCACAGTTGAATTGATCGAGTTACATTTATTTGTACGCATAAATACAATTATGTCAATTTTTATTAATTTTTTTACAATGTACATAGTTTTTACAAGTATGAATGTGCTTTGAGCAATATCAAAAGAATCATTACCTTTATCGCTGCAATTATCGTCGCTATAAACAATTGACACCACATTCACTTTTCACTGCACTTCATACATGATGAAAACATGTAAATGTATTATTGTATAGCAGCTGTCCACGCAGACGTATCGCTCACTCAAGTAGGAGAGAGACAGATGTTGAACGCTGCCGATTGTGCCTCTTTGTCGCTCGTTCCGCTTTCACGTTTGCACTTCAAGCCTTAAATGGAACGCCTCAGAGCGAGGTAACGCCGCATGAGTCATGTTTTTTCGTACGTGAAGCCGGCACCATCGAATTATGAGACGTTGTCACGTAAAAAACGAATTCTAAAATTTTACATTCAGCGAATACACGATGAAATACATTTTCGCGCATACTTTGAAATCAATGAATTCAATCATTCCAATTCTTCATTGAATAAACAGGTAGTTTCGATAACAGTTTTTTCGTTCTCAGTTTGGTTCCAACTATATGCCGTATTTATGTTTCATCCAATTTACCTTAAGTAATATTTCCACTTTTAATGCTTTATGTATATCATATAAAAATCGTGATGCATCGCTGAGACGATATGCTACTATGAATAACAGAATGTGTATCCGATCTTTGTTTATTTATGATTTGAAATGGGGCATTATTTCCAATTTGGACCTAAATGTTCCATCAGAAATTTATATAAACTAATCAATCTAATTCTTCATTGAATAAACAGATAGTTTCGACGACAATTTTTCGTTCTCAGTTTGGTTCCAACTATATGCCGTATTTATTTTTCATCTAATTCACCTAAAGTAATATTTTCCTTTTAATGCTTTGTGTATATCATATAAAAATCATGATGCATCGCTGAAACGATATACTAATATGTATAACTGAATGTGTATCGGATCTATTCATTTTTTACACTCGCATTTGAATTTTTTTCCTCAAAATTTGGGAGCCGTTAGCGATTAACACAGTGAGCGTTTCCATCAGGACATATCCAACATGGAAAAAAGGTACCAAGGCAAGTGGATTCCGAACATGTTAGCTGACTTCTGCTGGACACTCAAAAGAGATGTACCTGACGCGAAAATCCTGGATAAAAGTAAATATAAGTTATTTTTTTTCATTTGAAACATTTTTTGTCTATTTCTACTCAAAACAAGATTAATTGATGATGAAATTTCCTAAAAATGTTACAAATACAGACTAGTTGCAGATACAAAATAACCCATTCAATTCCATTTAACTTTCATTAAGGTCAATTTTGTTTATCAGTGTAATCTGATTGGGGAGGTCGTTTCTTGATGAAATTCAACAAACATTTTATAATTGAATGAAACAATGTTGTTCAAATTTTCACTTCATTTATAAACTTTTGAAGCATTTCACACTGTGGTTTCATCAGATAAATGGTATATTTATGTACTGCAGCTGCCGAGCTCAATGGAAGGAAAATCTAATTCGCGTTGCTTTAAGAACTAGTAGAATGATGTGGTAATGTTGACCAATTTAAGTCTGATTCACCCGATTTCCAAAATTTTTTTCTGTGTATTGATTTCCAATTTTTCCGATGTGTTCAGTTCTAGTCTATCATTCTCAGTATGTAAAATATCCTATTGATTACTGAAAGTCTGATTTTCTTCCAGTAAATGATTTGTTTAGTAAGAATCTCTTTCTGTTTGTTGTGTTCTGATAACCTTAAATTGAAATTTCTGATAGTTTTACCGATATTAATTTTATTAATACTTTTGAAGAGAGGTTATAAATTATTTTACATGTAAATTCAGAATTCACAAAGGTAACAAACAAGGAGTTCATAAGCTCTCTTGTAGAAGTTGTTTAAATTAAATTCATATCGGTAGAACTTTTGGAACTTTCATTATCAGGGTATCAGAACACAAACGCCGTTTTAATAAACAAAAATGAAAATTTTTACTTAGCAACACATTTCCTGGAAGATAATAATCAAATTGAACCTACGAAAAGCATTGGAAATCAATTAACAGAAAAATTGCAGAAACTTACTTAATAGTCAATTAGACCTGTATTGGTGACAATTGCTAAACCTTTCAATTCTCCTTATTTGAATTTTTTTCCTATTTATCTGGGTAGGTACTCTCATCAATACAATATACAGGGTGTCCTTCAAACACTGTGGAAAACTATGAGAGGTGATTCCTGAAGTAATTCTTAGCCAAATTAGTAATAACAGCACCGACCTAATCTTTTTAAATTCAGCTTCCAGAATTTGATCGTCACGGGTCCTGGAATGACAATTTCCAACACACGAAAGCAATTCTGTAGTGTTATCAAAGAAAACATGAAATATAGATAGATAGATAGTTGATTCATTGAAAATTGTAAATATAAAAGTAAACAACAAATTATGCCAGAGGCGTAGAACATGCCAAATAAAAATCTCAATATATAGGTGCAAAATAAATAGATGTATAAAGGTAAGACTATAAACAAGAATAACGTGGACAGTGATTTGAACATTGAATACATGAGTTTAAATTTTAGTCAAATTTTGCATTCAGGAAATCTTGTAAGCTGTACGGAGCTGTTTCTACTAGAAGTTTATGTACATGTTTTTTCAGAATTGCTGGTTGCTCATTGCGTATTTCAGGTGGTAATTTATTCATTATTTTTATTATCATATGATGTGAATTTTTCAATAGGTAAGTACGATTGAATTTCAGAGATATCAAGTTCTCTTCATTACGGGTCATATAATTGTGTTCAATTCTATGGAATAGATAACATTTATTTCTGACAAACATGATTGCTTCGTAAATGTATAAGGAGGGCAGTGTAAGTTATTTTTGATGAAATAGTCCTTACAGCGTTCAGTGTATCTCAAATTCAACATAGATCTTAAGCATCTCTTTTGGAGTTCGAAGAGACGAGACGCATCTCTAGAATTGCCCCAGAAGACAGTTCCGTATCGGATCCGAGACTCCACATTATCTCGATATGCAGTTCGGAGATTAACATGGGATGTAATCATTCTCAGGGCATAAGAACAGCCTACCAATGCATCCGCCATACGTTGTAGATGGCTGGACCAATCAAGCCTAGAATCGATGGTCAAACCCAGGAATTGCATCTCCCCAACAGACTCAATAACTTTTCCGGTGTGGGCTACAGAGATTTTTCCAAAATTTTTGTTGAACAAAAAGTGTGAGAGCTGTGTTTTCCTGATATGTAATTTAAGATTATTCAAGTTAAAGTATTTTCCAAGGCTATTTAATTATTTGAAACTATGTTTTAGTTGTTCTTGATTACTACCACTCATTATAACATTTGTATCATCTGCAAATTGCACGAGCAAGTCATTGAAGATGCCAGACAGATAAGTTGTGTAAATAATATAAAATAGGGGCCCAAGAATCGATCCTTGAGGAACTCCTTCTTGTTCTCAAGATTTCGGTGGCTTGCATGTTTCCAGCATTATCTGCCATTGCAACATGTTGAACCCTATCTGAAAGATAGCTGTCCAACAGTTTCAATGCTACTCCACGTATTCCACAGCACTCGAGCTTTTTCAAAAGAATACATTTTTCCACGCAGTCAAAAGCCTTAGTTAGGTCTAGAACGATTGCTATCACAGGCTTTTTTTCATTTAGGGATTCCAAAATTGCACATATTGCCATGTATATCGCTCGGATCGTGTTTTTCCTTTCCTAAAGCCGTTTCGCGACTCTGCAACAAAAAATGAAGTAATTTATTATAAATTATTTTTTCAATTATTTCAATAAAGTTATTTAGGATTGCAATTGGTCTATACTTGTTGATATTAGTATTATCTAGTCTTGTGAATACTATTTTGGCACATCTTAGTTTTTTTGGAAATATTCCGCTCTGAATGCTTATATTTACAATATGGCACAGAGGGGTCCGATATGATGTGAGCAAATGTGTTTGATTAGTTTCACTGGGATTTCATCGAAGCCCAATAAAGCTGTATTCTTTAAAGATTTTATGGTGTTATATATCTCTAAAGGTGTTGCAGAATTAAGGAATATTGCAGCACCATACATGTTGTTGTCTATCGGTTTGAAGTATGTCCCATTGGTTATCCGTTGGCATATGTCAATGAAATGTTGGTTAACTTCATTCAACACCTCATTGTGAAATGATTATCAACAATATTAAGTTGCTTTTGATAGTTGTCAGAACATCTTCGTCGATAAACACCTCAAATTTCTCAAATTGAAAATGTATTCTTTCAGTAATGAAGAATATGTAGATTTGATCTATGTTTATGGTTTTGCGATGGAAATGCACGAGAAGCTGCTAGAAAATAATATGAAGGATGTTCTCAAAGATATCCTCATGTTTGTACAGTTTTACTTCATTAATTAAAAGACCTAGAGAAACTAAAATACTCGAGCCGAAACATCTACGATCTGGTCAAGTCAGCATACAAAATGGGGAGAACATTATAGACTGTGTTGATGATAATTCTTCGATGAGTATTCGGCGCATTGCAACTCAGTTGTAAATGGCCCGAAGTGTTGTGTGCCATGCTTTTGAAAATATAGGAACCTCACCACTACAACAATACGAGAAGGAGGGCAAGCATTGAATGCAGGGGACGAGAAGCATCGACTCACATTTTGCTGCTGGCCTCTGCAGTAACAACCTCAAGATCCAAAAGAATATTTTGTGGTGAACCATGCTCCATAGGAGATGGTAAAAATTCCATTTTGATCACTCATGGATCCTGCAGAATCCAAATGTGGTAAGGTATAAATGTTTCCAAAGGAGTATCAGTATCAATGTCAACGTTTGGGGTAACCTTTATAGTAATAGCTTCTTGACCAGTTATATTTTAAATAACAGATTAAATGCCATTTTTCATTGAAATTTTCGACAAAACACCTTGTTCAATATTAATGATGATTTTCCGCTGAATTTTATTCAGAATGTGTATTATGAACATGTCGCAGTACCCCACAGCTAGGAAGCATAATTCTGAATTTCTGAGTGAATATTTTCCAAATAGGTGGATTGGTAGGGGAAGTCCAATTACTTGGCCACTACGGTCACCGGATTTCAATCCGTTAGACTTCTATACATGGAGAACATGAAACAACTCGTCTGCAGTAGAGTAGAGATAATGAATTTCGAGAAGTTACAAGAAGGGTTTAACATTGCCGCCGAAGGAATTACAAATTACATTGTCCATCATATTGTTCTGCAGTTTCTTCTTCGTAGATGTGAGGTATGCATTCAAGTTGGAGACGGTCATTTTTAGCAACTCTTGTAACGATTAATATGATTTTATTAATTTATTATATTTATCATTTCATTTTATAAATTTTCATAATTTTGAAACATAATCTCAATTTAATATTACGTTTGGACCTCTTTGATCGCAATAATTATAATAAGTATGCATTTCATCACCACAGAATCGCTCTTGAATCTTCAGTGGTATTTTCTTGAATCTTGTCGTACGTTTCCATTGCAAATACATTCAACTTAGATCATGTCTGCATATTCTTCATTAATGAAGGAATGCATTTTCAATTCGAGAAATATGAGGTTTCAAAACAATAATAATCTATCGAAAAGATATTTTAACATTTATCTACCAAAGGCAACTCAACATTCTTGATAATCATTTCACTATAGTTAGTAATGTTTTGCACAACAAGATATGTGTTTTATTCTATCTATGGTAAAACCAGAGAATCGTTATTGTATATTGAAAATTGTGACACGTGAGGATCGAATTTTTGAAGCTGAATATCTCCGAATTTGAATAGATTCTGACTATGCTGTTCTCGCTAATTTGTCTTAGATTTTTTCAAGAATCACCTCTCAAACATTATCGATTCATTTAATTAAAAGAAACTTGAGAATAATTTGGTGGTATTTTTTATTGATGACCCAGTGTGGTCGTTTCCTTCCGGAGGAATTCTGGAATTCTGAAATCGTTGAGATTATCGCTGGAATCCATTAAAAATTCTTTTAACTTTATCTAACAATTTCTAGTTTATTTCTTCAAAAAAATAAAGGTAGCTATTTTGCTACGACAGAACTAGAAGTGTATCGAAATTTTAAATAACCATAAAATTTTCATGAACAGTTGATAATAATCTCAGTTCAGCATCGGATTCTAACGAGTTCCAATTTATCGAACGTTTAGTCCCAAGAGAATATTTTCAGAACGAAACTGGAAGAATTAAATAAAGACTCTTTCTTATTGCGTAATGAACATCTATCTATGCTTTAGGTTCTTTGCAAACTTCGATCATTAGTTAACTTCATTGGTCGTAACAACTTAATCAATTTACTCGGTAAGCTTAATATTACTAAGAGTATAAGTACATTTCCATGTTTTCAAGAGATGTACTAGATCTTGTCTATATCCCCCCAGAAATGCCGCATGTATGTGATGAAATGAAATGGTTGAAAGCGATTCCAGACACAGAATGCGCAGAAGCCAATTTCGTATTTAATGTTGGAACAGAACTGTTTCACATTGAAATCATCCTAGTTTATGTACCTTACATTCACATTAGCTTTCTTATTTTGCAAACCGTTTTGTTAACAGGTAAATAAGATTTTATTGTTTTTCGGAGTATTCGCTACTAAGATTGATGTATTTAAATAGGCTCTCGACAAAACTCTGTTTTTCGAATGCATTATCGTTTCTCCTGAAATCATGACTATTACTCTGTTCCTGATTTTCCGAATGAAGAAACTCGATTGTCTAGTGAATTTTCCTGGACACGATGGTTCGGTGTTTTTGGTATTTTCTAGCTCAGTGATGACTTATCAAAAACAAATGGTTGTGAAGCAATCCACAGAAAAACTTGGTGATCCATATTTTTCGGTTGAGATATTTCTATTCGATTAAATAATTAACTTGTTTCCTTCGTAAGTTGTAGCTACAACACTACATGCATAGCACTGCAGTAGGATTTAAGTTAGATGTGTCACTTTTAGTTCAAGCATGCAAAACTAATGCTTGTTCCTTCATTTGCAAGACTAATGATTCTATTACGTAGCAGGTCCGTAATTGCAACGGTCAAAGCTTATAACTTAAAGTTTCGATTATTTGGTGGCTAGGCGGTCAGAAATTTTTTAACAATGAAGCAATGAAATCGGCAGTTAATGGCAATTTTGAGGGGCTCAACTACTTTCAAGTATTAAGCTTATTGAACAACGCTATAAATATTACAATGAAATGAAAAGAGAATTCATTATAGGTAATAATGATTTCTATTGAAAAAAATCAATAAGCCTCAATGAAAACACATATCTGTTACTACATGTGAAAGTTTTCGAAACTTTTTCTTTTATTTTGGTATATCACACTGCTTTTCTAACTGAAACAGAACTGTATGGTAGTTCAAGAAGATTAGAACTCAATGCTTTGATACCAGTAGAGCTTTATATTCCGTTGAAGGTTTTTTTCCAGAGTAATATGAACTTTTCACGACTTTGTCGTTTTGCAGCCTGACCTGAGGTGTTTGTATTGTCTGAACTAGACCACATTGGCTCTTCTACTTCTTTTCTTAAAGACCATCTTTACTTACCGAATTATGCTAGATACCAAGTAACCCTTTCTGCTGAATGTAGCCTACAAGTCCGCTTAATTGCCCCAAAGCAAGTCACAGTAATGGGCCATCGAACCACGGCTCTTCATAATAAATCCAGAAATCCTAGCAATAAATTACGATCAATGAAGTTAAAATAATGTAAATATATACATATATTGTGAATGAACTAATGAAATCAGTTCCGATGAACAGTTTTTCCACTCTCTTAGTAAAGGGGCCACATACAATGATGTTCTAGATCACCAGAACTTTGGCTTTTCGGGTGGAATATGTTTAGGCTATATAGATTCAGGCAGCGTATTTTAAAGGTGAGTTTGGGTTCAACCAGTTCAAGGCTTCAGTAAAGATTTTCTTTTATAATTAATACGTGTGAGTGAAATCAGTATCTGATAATTAGATTCAAAACTCTGCTGTTCTGCCCAGAAAAACTAAAATTCTCCATTAACGGTGGTAGTAAATACTGATTGTGAATATAGATCAGAATTGATAAGCGTTATGAAGTGTTTGAACATTTGGACTCAATACAACTACAAATAGGAAATACTGACCCATTTAAAGTAAAATACGATTTGCAACTTTGGCAATGAAATACGAAGGATAGAGGAACAACAATATTCAGAAGAGAACTTTCAACCAACACAAAGTCTTTTAGATGGAAAATTCTACTGAATATCGCTAAATCTTTCGTAACAATGTTCTCAAAGATTCAATTTATGTCAAATCATTTTTGGAAAAGTACACATCCTGAATGGAATTCTACGAATCAATCAATCAGATGAAATGTAAGGTATTTTTTAAAGAAACAAAATCGAAGAGTACTAGTTGCTATATCCATGCCTACGTCTAAAGCTGAGTGATGTACTCTTTTTTCAATGCTGAAAAGAATTCAAACCTGAGAGAGACAATGAGAAAAGCATGAGTGAATTCGTTGGAAATGCTTTCAGCAGAAAAAACTTCTTTGAGTAAAATGAAAAGATTGAATGGAAAATTGACGAACAAGAAGAAACAGCTAATGTGCTTTGTCTACTGTTCATTGAGTGTGCACCTCTTACATGTACCTTAGAGATTGCCACAAAAACTAGTATAAAATTTGGATTAATGGAATGAAGACGCCATTCTACATTCACTGAAAACTTAAAATAATGATACATTGACAATTCAGGAAGAATAATTCTAAATGCTCATATGAAAGCACTATGAAAGCGAGCTGATTAGTTCGAATGATAAAAACATTTTTTTGGCTTTGTGAGAAGATCTCTATCCTCTTCTTTCATCGTTCCCCGAGTGAGAACGCAGAACGGTCTATTAACTAGAACAGACTCTGCTACTGCAAAGATATTTGGTGATTTTTGTTTTATTATTAAATGAATATATAAATATATAAATTATTCCGAGGAACCACTTGGTCCAATTTCCGTCATAGATGTGCCTTTTCTGAACGAATTTTCGACTCTATTACTCTAGACCAGGATATCGTTCTAAATAAACTGAATTCACTGAAAGTTACTTCTTCTGCGGGTCCTGGTGGTTTGCCACCTAACATTCCGAGAAACTGAGCCTCCCCTCTTTCTCTGCCCTTATCGTTGATTATGAAAAAGTCCTTCGAACTCGAAATTTTGCCTGTTGCCTGGAAGTCGGCAGATGTCATAGCGATTCACAGAGATCAAGGTAATGGAGAGAATAATTGCTGACGCACTTGTACCTTTTCTTCTGAAAAACACAATAATTCCAAATCAACAGCATGGCTTTCTCCCTGGGAGATCCATCACTACTAATTTGTTGCAATGTATTCAGAATTGGACGAAACTTGTCGACAGCGGTTTTCCAGTAGATATAATATATCTAGATTTTCAAAAAGCGTTTGATAAAGTTCCTCATAAACGGCTTATCAAAAAATTGGAACATTTTGGAATAAGAGGTGCTTTGCTCGAATGGATCAAACAGTTCTTATTCAACAGAAAGCTCAGAGTCAAAATAGGTGATTCATACTCGGAATATCACCAGGTTGCCAGTGGCGTACCCCAAGGGTCGGCGTTGGGACCTATTCTTTCTTTAATATATATAGCAGACCTTCCTAGGCTACTTTCCTGCACTAGCTCCAAGTAGGCAGATGATTCAAAGATTTACGCTAATCCTCTGACTGATTTTAATGTGCTACAAAATAATCTGGACATTATCTCTCAATGGAGTAAAAAATGGCATATTCTTTTAAATGTCTCAAAATGCGTTTTACTACATATTGGACGGAACAACCCCCAACATACCTACTTTCTGTACTGCTCCCCACTGGAAAGTGTTGAAGAGCATTGTGATCTTGGCGTCATCACGTCGTGGTCTTCACATATAGAAAAAAACTGTCATAGTTTGAAATTGAGACGCGAACGATTTTATCGTTCGAATCGGGTGTTCGAGGTGTTGTGTTCTCTGCCTGAAGAGGTTTTGCGGGCGCCTAGTGTGAATTCTTTTAAGAACGGTTTGGATCGCTTTCTTTCCACACAGTACTGTACCCTGGTGGGTCCCGGGGTAAATCCTTTCGATAATTGGGTGTAAGAAGTTCAAGTTTTCTTTAATTGTTCTTACATTGCTAATACTAGTTGAACAAGATTTCTTCCATATCTTGTTTTTTTTATTTTTATAGGTTTCTGTAACCTCACTCTAGATAAAAGTTAATATCTCCCACCTGCTGTATATGGTTGACATCAAATTATATACTTCGAACTAAACGCAGTTGGATGATCTGCTGAAAACTGTCAGTAAGTTCTCGGCAGATGTTCATATGAAATTCGGGATTGAGAAATGAAAGACTCTGAACATTCAAAGAGGGAAACTCATAGATGATGAAACACAACTTCCAAAAGGTGATATTATACAGTGCATGAGGGATGGCGAAACATACAAATATCTAGAATACCAACAAGCCAGATTGCTATACCAAAAACAGTCAAAGTAGAAGATTCGTTCAGAATTCAGCCAGCGTCTGAAGACTGTGCTGAAATCAATGTTGAACTCGGGGAATCTAATCAAGGCAATTAACACCTACGCCATTCTAGTGTTGCTCTACTCATTTGGAATAATCAGATGGACTAAGGCAGAACTGGATGGTATTCAAAGGTAGACCGAACGATGTTGACAAAGTACAACAATCATCATCCAAAATCGTCTTTGATAAGAACAACTTTGAAGCGGAAAGAAGGGGGAAGCGGATTAATAGATGTTGTCAATTTAGACAGCGAATAAATAAAAATCTCAGAGAATTCTTCTCTGCAAAAGCTCTCACTTCTGACATCCATAGAGGGGTATAGTTGGCTGATATGGCTGGGATATACACCTCTAAATCTTACTACTAGAGATAACCTGCTGAATCTACCGTTCCTATCAGATACTGAAGAACAAGAGCAATGGTCAAGAAAGGAATCACATGGACGACAATACCATGAGATTAAACAACCACACATCGACAAAGAAGCCTCCAACAAATGGTTGATGGAAAGAGAATTATTCGCGGAAACAGAAGGATTCTTTATGGCCATTCAAGACCAAGAGATCGCTACAAACAACTACAAAAAATTTATTATGAAGGACGGAACATAACAAACAGATAGATGCAGAAAATGCCATATAAGATCGGATACTATACAGCATATTACGTCCGGATGCGAACAACTGGCCAATACAGACTATCTTCACAGGAATAATCAAGTGTGCAACATTATCCATCAGAAACTTGCACACAAGTACGGACTTATGAATACCTTCCAGCCATATTACAAGTATCAACCGGCGCCCGTGTTGCAAAATGACTCTATCAGATTATACTACGATAGGCCTGTTATCACTGACAGAATGGTGACGAATAATAGGCCGGACATAGTGGTGTATGATAAGAAAGCCAGAACAGCAATGCTGGTGGATGTCGCCATACCGAATAATAACAACGTGCTGAACAAATTCCAGGAGAAAAAGTCCAAATACACAGACCTCGCTATTGAGATCAAGCAGATGTGGCACCTCGAGAAAATAGATATTGTTCCTGTCATCGTATCCTCCACTGGATTAATATCCAAAAATTTGCATGATAGCCTTAAGAAATTAGAATTGCATAAGAATACCTATATAGAAATGAAAACAGCTGTAATTCTTAATACATGTAGGATAGTTAGAAAATTTATGTCAAGTATATTGTAATCGAGCCTATTCCCTTTGATTGCTGAATCTGGGAAAGGTAAATTATATCCAGCTAAAAGCTGAAATAGTGCACAAGTCCACGATAATAAATAATAATAATATTTAGAGCACTCAAATTTAATTGAAATTTCCATGGAATAATTCACAAGTATTTGTGGTACGGGTAAGTGTTGATGAAATTTTGAAAAAAAACAATGATTTTTCGGTGATTTAATTGTCGATTAAATAATGACCGTAATTTTGAACTCTCAGTACTTGATACTCTGAGACTAATCAAAAACAAAACCATTTCCCACTTCGTAAGGATTCAAAAATGCAAGCGCGAAAGTAATTTGTAACCATGATCCAATTTCAATCATTTCGTTTTCATGATCTTTAGTCAAACCAGGTTTTTAAATTTTTCTAAACTAAGCCTGCGGAAGATGTAATATATAACGGATAATCTTTGGTACATGCCTGATTCGTTCAATAGCCTTGTGAATGCCAAATTCAAAAACTACAACGATAGAAATGTTCACATGTATGTTTTTGTTTTTGCATTTTCTATAAAGAGGAATATTTTAATATATGTTATCTGCTTATGAGGTAACAAACAATACAATATGAATCCGTTGGAGAAGCTATATATCGTGACAACTGACAAAAGAGAATTGTAATTCACCCAGTTTTCATGTACTCACTCCATACTAAAGTTACGCCTATGTATTACAATAAAACCCTGAAATATCGTAGTCCAAGAGTTCCATCTTATTTTAATATGTATGTCCTGAACTTACCCATAAAATATCAATATCTCTCCCCAATTAGCCCCAGATAATAATCCATTTTCAATAAAAATAATAACAGATAGTGATGAGCAGAGTATATCGTTCCGACCGATAAATGTTACTATTTAACTGAAGATAACAAACTGCTCTGAAGTTTAAGTGTTTGTTATGTCTACGCCTATGATGAACATGAGAAAAACATATAAATTTCATTAAATCGAGAAGAGAAGTTCAGTTCTATATGTAAACTAACATCAGATATAGTAATCGAAGAAGGCGTATCATTTTGGAAAATTCGTCGAAATACTTCGGCTTGTTTTCCGGATAAATCGTCAACAGCTTTCCTCTTGCATGCTGAATTCAACATTTGGCGGTTCAAAGATTGTTTTTTTGATGTTCGGAGATACGTCTGACAACTGTTGTATTGGTATTCACTGGCCCCAATTTAAGAATAACTGACTTACATTTTTTATTGACACAGATCCATCGTTGTTCGCTGCTTGTTTTCGAGATATTTTGCAAGGAATATTTATAATTGTTGACAACCAACAATTCTTATTTTCACTCATACGGTCCAAGTATGCTTAGTAGAAACTTGAATTGAAACATAAGGGGACAAAACCAATTCTCTAATTACTCGGAACAGATTTTTTGAGGAGTGCTTATATACAAGATTGATTCAAAATGGACCAACAAACAAATGCCATTTCATGTTAGTGGTTGCAAGAAGAAAATTTACAGATGAATGTTCAATGACAAAACTTCCTAATCCTTAATATCTGCATCATTATTTCTAGGGGAAAGCACACAATCGTATTGAAGTTCATTCGACATGCATTGTTTCTTTGTTGAGCAGATAATTAGATAGGTTCAGGTTCCTGGAAAGCTCAGGAAGAAATTTAGATGTCTATGGTCGCAATTTGACATGAATCTCTCTGGTCGATACCTGCCAAGACGGAATTGACCACCATCCGAATTGTCACGGCAGCCATATTTGTAATTCTAGAAACGTTACGAACTGCATTTATTGTTAGTACGTTTTGACAATTCGCCATAACAAGCTAAATGCTTATCGTTTAGCTTTTACTTAAAAGATTTATCCTCTTTTTATCGAAAACTGAATATGACTTTCGTAAATATTGACGTTAACACAATGGACGTCCTCCCAATTGGTCAATTTTAAGGAAATTTCTCTTTCACAATACAAAATGATTCGAGAAGATGAGCTGATTGATTATAAAATCATCTCTACACCAGCCTGAAATCGACATTGATTTTTTCAAAGTAATTTTATTTTCGGGTAAAGCATATTTTCGACATCAGAGCAAAAATGACACAGTTGGTGTGGTCAGATTTCAAGAGACATAGCATCCGCAGAAAGGTGGCATCGGTGGACCTTATTTCTTCAAAATCAAAAAACAGAGAAGAGGTAACAGTGAATTTTTTGCGTCATAGATCAATGCCATCTTAATTTTCGTGGCAACATTCGGATGCAATTGATTCAGAACACATGTTTTACCAGGACAACGAAGATATATTTTCTACCAGAGAAATGAAATTATTAAATGATATGTTTGTTGAATTGGAGATCTGGAAGAATGGCACTGTAAATTGGTCTTCAAAGTGATTTAATGCCGATAGCTTACTGCTGTGATATTATCTATAGTTTTTGGTCTATGCAAATAAATCAGTTCAGATTTATTAATGTCATGATATTCAGGTTCATCAAATTTGATCATGTATAAGCTGTGAGTTAACATATAAAAAGATAATTGCTTTTATAACAAACTTTTCAACTTAATATTCAAAAAACCCATGTACGAACATTTCTGTCTGATTCATAATGGTTAGGAATTATAATCTTCATTTCATAGTTCTGTTGAAGCCGGCATATCGAAAAACATATCGATAAGTATCAATTATTCAAATAACGATCATTAGATGGTCGTTAACACTGCTCATATTATTCGCATTTATCAAACGCTAAAATACGTTATTTCTAGCCACTCACCTTTTCCATGTGAAGTTTATTATCTATCTTGATTTATTAATTCTTGATATTTTTTTAATCAAGAGGAAGCATAGTGCGTGAAGCCAAATTGCGTGACGATAGGTAGTTAGTGGAAGGCATATACCATACATTCATGTGGAAACTCGACAGGTACCTGTATTACCGATAGATTACCTTGTGTCCTCCCATTAAATTTGAGCCGTTATTGTTTTTGAAATTGTGAAACATGCTGGTTTCTTGCAGACATGAGACATGATGTGATCACTGAGGAGCACGCAAGTGAACATCTGCTTTTTAGGGGCCTGTTTAGGATTGTTTAGAAATTTTGTCGTTTGTCTGAATCATCATGTAGCAAAGCTTGGCAGCTATAAAATTCCTGAGATTTCTTGGTTTCTTAATTTTTGAAATTGAGATTTTCAATAGTTTAACTCAAAACTGTTAAATTTACTACTGCACAAATCATTCCATCATTAATCGTTAAATATTTGTTACTTGTTCTAAATTCCCTAATTGTTTTTATTCGTTCAGATTTCCAGATCTATAAAGAACAATACAAAAGATAGTTGACCAAACTGGCCATTCTTATTGGCAGTTATAATCGAAAAATCATTGCAGATAAATTTATCTGGCAGTTTGAATACTTTATTCTATAACCTATGCTAAATTTTTCGAAATCATAATATCCAAAAGAATATATAAATATGCACCGGTGTCTCATTTCCATGGTTAAGAAATTCATTGGTGAAAACAGATCTCAGCCATCTTCTTTTATTTTCGGAATATGATAATATCTCGGTTGCTATCAAAATTAGAAATTCACTATTTTGGTTGAAACATTTTGAGTAAAATGCATCGGCGTATCCTATTTTTTTGTTAAATTGTTGTCGAATCATTATATGAACATTATATTTTTCTAATGTTAATTCTAAACGAAATAAGAAAGGAGTACTTCTTCTCTTTCCAAATATATATCCAACCTGAAAACTTTTTGAATGAAAAATGATCGTGATTTTTAATAAATTTCACTCTCACGTTCCTAGATTTTGTGAAATTCTGTTTTGCCGTTCGAAATGACAAGCATTCACCTGTGAAATTGCCTCTAATTGTGATCATAGTAAGAAGAAAAAGAAATCGTGATCGAGATAAGAACTTCACCTCAAATATACACAACCAAATTTATATGGATTCACCCGATATTTTGAATATTACCTCATTTATTTTGAAAATTTCGAAAGATTGTTAGAGAATATCCTTTTTGAGATATTTCAATTGAAAAAAGAAATGAATTATGATTTATTTCAAGAAAGAAACAAATAAAAGAAATTGAGAAACTCTTTCCGCATGTACTAAAAAAATTGAAAATTGTTTTCTCACGGAGTAGGTGTTTTCTTCTTGACCTCAGTAGCTTGTATTACCTCCTCTTGCCCTGATACAAGCCTGAATCAGTCTAGGCATGCTTTGGATTAGGTCTTCGACCTTCTCTGGGGTGGTATTGTGCCGCTCTTCTGTGGCGGCTTGGATCAGCTGTTGTGAGGTTCTTGGATTATCCAGGCGCGATCTAATTTTCCTTTTGAGATTGTGCCATAAATGTTCAATTGGATCAAGGTCTGAAGAGGATGCTGGCCGTTACAAAATAGCGATTAACTGTATTTCAAGATAACGTTGCGGAGAAGCATTATCTTGCATAAAAGTGAAATTCTCACCATGGGCACCTGGCCAGAGTCTCACTATGGGTTCCAACACTAGGTCCACGTAATTTCTAGCCGTTACACTCGCAGAAAACGATAATGCCACTCCAAAACATCACACCGCCCCCTTGGTATTTCGGAAGTTGTCTTGCTGCTCAGAGTCTAGCTTGTCTTCCAAAACTCCTCAAAACTGGAATCCGGCGGTCATCTGATCGACCATAGATTCTGGTCTCATCCAAAAATAGAACATTTCGCCAATTCTCAATATTCCAATTGCGGTGCTCGATACACCAATTAAGTCTGTTAATTTTTTGTTATCTGGTTAGCTATGGAACTCTTAAGGGCCTTCTGTTGTATAAACTCCTTGAACGAAGTCTCGGACGTATCGTTTCGACTGGTACATTGATGGCTGTTGCTTCCATAACTTGCCTTTGGAGTATGGGGTGCAACACACTAAGGTCTCTTCTTGCAGTTTGGTACAAAAAGTAATCTTGTTCTTCAGAAGTGATCTTCCTACGACTTCTTCTAGGCATATTTTGCAGAGATTGCAGCTCCACGTATCGGACGTACGTTTTTGAAATGACTCCCTGTGATACCCTCATTGTGGCTGCTATGTCCCTCTGTGTCACCCCTTCTTCAACGAGAGCAATTATTCGTCCCCTCTGCACATCGGACAATCCAACGTAAGGCATTTCCAATTATGATTATAGGCTTTTTTAAATTTTGAAATTCACAGTTTCGAATTTCAGTGACGACTTTGTACAATATCCCGAACATGTGGTAGTAATTCAACATTTCTTACCATACTTATCCAGTTTTTTCAAAACAAAAAACTTCATTCTTCACAAGTAATCAAAGATCCATGTTTACCAACAATCAATAATGTGGAATACCTAGTGATTCCATATAAATTTGGAGTTCGAAACCGCGGTAACAGTGATCTGATAATTTAATTTATTGGATAGTAGTGAAAACATACTTAAAAAATTCATGTATGTTCTGATCATGTGTAACATTAATGGTGATGCGTTTTCAACAGTTGGAGAAAAAAATGAACTATATTTAATAAAGAATGTAATCGAACAGAGAGAAAAAAAGCCCTTCAAAACGTACCTTAGTTGTTCCAGGCGGATGGTAATACTCAATCTAGTTTCGACGCCTTTCCTCCTTGCAGGCCAGAGTTCTCCTTCGTGGGTGGTTGGAGGTTTTAATTTTCAAACTGTGTATGTATATGTGTGTGTGTGTGTGTGTGTGTGTGCGTGCGTGCGTGCGTGCGTGTGTGTGTGTGTGTGTTTTTCCTTGTCGAAATGAACATACCATGTGCGGTTGTAGCGAGTTGGAAACGGTGAACATATGAGAGATAGTTTTGAAGGTATTGAATAAAATGAAAATGACTTCATGAGGTTGAGCAATAAGTAAGTGTGCGGCATATTTAATTATGGGTGAAATTGTATTGAAAATGAAATGAAAGGAAATTAATGAGAAAAAAATTGAAATCAATGAATAAAATGAATATATTGCGGACGCAACAATTGGACAGTTCTTGTTTTACTCAGCTCTTATTTACCCACGATGCAACTCGATTTTGACTCGATATAGAAATGGAGAAAATAAGAACTCAACCAACACTAATGACTTCAGAATGATACGTAGCTGACACGTGTTTCAAACTCTAAAGAGCACTGTTCTAGTGGGCTTGAATGAATCAATGACAAAGAAAATGCAACATCTGTTTTGACAAACGGTTATTCCGAAAGTTTGTGAGATGCGCTTAGTGAAAAAGACCGTATTGAAAGTTGGTTTTGGAGATCTCGCAGATGTACTAACGAGGTACGAGAACTTTTCAATCAAATCCAGCAAGATCGAACACCAATTTTGCGATCCCCCGTTAGCAGAAATATAAAGAACTTATTACAAACATGGTCTTATTAAAAGTTCGCCTAGACTGGGAGGTCGGAAGTTGATGTACACTGCGCCAAGAAATTAACGCATAAAATCGAAAATTTCTTTAGAAAAAGGTGCGATACGCTGAAGAATGACACAGGTCTGCAACAAAAATGCTGTCTGCATATGTTCAACTGATTTATATGTAATTAGGTGTTCTGAAAACAAAAATCATACTCCAGAACGTAAGGTTATTTTACAAAACGCAAAATTTTATCACAAAAAACGGATATTTTGGGCTAAAAAGAGATTAACTTGTAGTATAAATGATAGGTATAATTTTATTTTGATTACTGTTTTAAAATGTGTACAGGACATAACTATCATTAATTTTTAAATATGGAACACCCTGTTTGACCTACATTAACAGGTATAAACATGCTGTAACCTGAACGTGCGCGAATTATGTTTTCAAAGTCTTGGAACTTGTTTTTAAAAAGTTTATTAATTGTTAATTTTATAAATGAACTTAATTCTAAGGAGTATACAACTGAACTGAAGTCTTCTTGTCGTTTTCAGTTACAAGAGACTTCTGTTTAGAGAAGATAACATGGTATTTAGTGATAAGCATATTTGTTAAGATAATATATCCTGTACCATGACTAATTATCTATAAGTTAATCAGGGTTGGTTTTGGTTTGTAACTCGCGCTCCGATTGTGTAGAAGTGGCGCGGGACAATTACGTGTTAACTCATCATTGTTTTATAGATCTTGGTTCAATACAGTGCAATGTAGTCTGTGAGGAAGAGTGTGAACTCTTCGGATAGTTTCTGTTACATTTGTGGAGAATATATGACATTAAAGTCCATAATTGTTTTCCCAAGGCGAGCTTAAGGATTTTGTAAGAGACTTGAATCTTCCCAAAAACGCTGCTGAGTTGTTTGGATCAAGGCTCAAAAGCAGGAACTTACTCTTGCCGGGAGTGTCTTCCTCCTGGTTTAGATATCGTGAAAAGCAGTTAATTTCCTACTTTGCTCAAGAGGACGAGTTGGTTTATTGCACCAATATTGAAGGTTTGATGAATACATTTGAGATCTCATACGACCCAGAAAGGTGGCGTATTTTTATAGATTCTTCAAAAAGAAGCCTTAAAGCAGTTCTGCTTCACAACGGCGGTTTCTATGCTTCCATTCCTGTCGGCCATTCCGTACACCTCAAAGAAACCTAAAAGATTTTGGAATTGATTCTTTATAAATTAAAATATAGAGACCACGGTTGGCAAGTGTGCGGTGATTTCAAAATCTTGGGCATGGCGCTCGGACAGCAATCTGGGTTTACCAAATTCCCTTGCTTTTTGTGTCAATGGGATAGTAGAGACCGAACAAATCACTGGACCAAAAAGTGTTGGCCTGCGAGGGTGCTTAAAGTTGGCGAAAAGAATGTCCTGCATGAGACTTCCTTATAAAGTTCTTTTACCACCGCTTCACATAAAGCTGGGTTTGATGAAGCAATTTGTAAAGTCACTTCCAAGACATGGAAATTGCTTCAAATACTTAATATCAAAGTTTCCTGGCCTCTCGGAGGCAAAGTTGAAGGAAGGTGTTTTCGTTGGACCAGATATTAGACGGCTTATGGCAGATACACTATTCGTCACAACCATGACGGATCCTCAAAGAGAAGGGTGGATTGCCTCTAAGGAAGTTATAACAAAATTTTTAGGCAATAACAAAGACCCTAACTACAAACAAATCGTCAAAAGGATGTTAAAAGCATTTCAAGCTTTAGGTTGCTTAATGAGTTTAAAAGTACATTTTCTTCATTCCAACCTCGACTATTTTCCAGAAAATTTAGGAGACGTGAGTGAACGATTTCAGCAAGATATTAAAGAGATGGAAAAAAGGAACCAGGGAAGATGGAGCGTCTCAATGATGGCAGACTACTGCTAGACGCTTAAAAGAGACCTTCCAGATGCTTCCCACAAGGGAAAATGTACCAAAAGAATTCTCACTGGGGAAAAGAAATATGTTTAGTGCTCACTGATTAATGTATTTTAGATAAGAAAATAAGTTTTGATACGCAATTATAAATTACTTTATTTAAAAAAAAGTTATGTTTTATTTTAAGATTATAACTTGTTTAGCATATACACCTACATTGTCATTTTCGAATTCAGCACACCCAAAAACATAAGAATTACACAAAAAAACCAAAACAGCTCTCAACTTTTTTTTTTGCAGAGTTGTGTTATTTTTACAGTAATCCACCAGCAATAAGGAATGCTTGAGAACAACCGAACTGAAAATGATACTCATAGAAATTGAAATGAAATTCATAGTGAAAAATTTAAAACTTTAGGAAAAAATGAAAGTCCCCAAGAATCTGTTAATACTGGATACTTCCAGCATTGATAAGAATAACTGTTGATATCCACGATCAAAATCAATGACCAAATTTCGTTAGTCTGTTCCGAACCTTATTCACGGTAGCTAGCTGGTTTTGCTTCTTAATCTTCTATTGGGATGGTGTTGAGCTCTGGACTTCGTGCAAGCCTTTCCGTTGAAGTGATTTCGTGATCTTGAAGAGAGCTCCTAACCATATGAGCTTGGTGAGGTCTGGTGTTATCATGCATGACAACAAGAAGTTGGTACCCATGTTTGTCGCAAATGCTACAAGTTCTTCAAAAATGCCTCTAACCTACCTTTGAGCGTTCAAGGTTCAATTTTATTCGATGACCGCATCAGCGCGGGCGTTTAAAGAAATTTCTGCTCACACTATTATTAAAATCTTAGCTAACCAAAACCATAGATAATAATTTCCACTGGGCATATTTTTCATTTCGAGTCTGTACACTAGAGAAGGTCGATCACAATGAAAAAGACAAAATTATCCTTGGTAAAATTCAATCGGGATCTTCGATGTGCTACGGTTTGAGCTGGGCTTCGAGCTTCCTTGATACGTGGTCGTATCGTTTCAGTGTTAATTCACGCTCCATTGTTTTATCGAAGCTGCATTTGCTGGTACATAGCAGTAGAGAACTGTTGTCTCAAAGAGGAAAATCTTCAAATTCTTTTTGAATTACCGTTGTTGCACGAGGTCTTCCTTGCCCAGGTCTTCTGTCATGACTGCCAGTTTCCCTGCATCTGAGAATCATTCTCGAAACAGTTGAATTGAACACTCCAAGTCTTTGGCCTTTTTTTGTGTAGGTCCAAGCTAAGTCATCTAATACCACTGACGGGGTCAAATTTCGTGATGCGTATTGAATTAATATCTAAAATTGAAATTTTCAAGAACAAACAATACTCGCAAAAATTGATCAACAACTGCTGTATTAATATAGGGTGGTTTCTTGCAGGATCCCAAATTATTTTTTACATTTTATTTCTCATGAAAGGAATATCAAATTTTGTTAGTATACAAGGTGTTACATAAAATTATGTCACAACTTGAGGTGGTAAATCTACTTGCAATTTTAGAAAAAAAAGTTTATAAAAACATAGGTCCGCAAAAGCTACGTTTGTTGAAATTTACGGAAAAAATTGGTTTTTCTTCAAAAAAGTTTTTGAGATATTCACCTCAAATTTGGAATGCAAGCTGTTTTTTACAGCCGCCATCACTACGCGTCCTAAATTTCATCTAGAATCTACAAAGTGTTTTCTTTTCCGGAGCCATGTCTTCTTTTGCCTTATCAAACTTTCTTGCAGTACGCCACTGATCAGCGTTCAATCAATTCTCAACTTCCTCGTTCAATCTAAACATTTTTTGACACTTGTAATTTTTTCGTATTTCCAACCATTCTTGAGCAAAAAATTATTAAACGATTGTATGCATTTGCTGAATTGGAAGCACTTCTAATTAAAAAACGATAGTAAGCTTTGTTTTATTCTCATTTATTTATTCATTTTGACAGTTGCTAAAGTTGAACCACTGTCTGCTCGAATTGTTCATTAAATTAACGATTAGTTGTAAGACTTTTGAAGTTATTGCTGTAAGAAAAAATGGCTAATTTTACTAAGGTCGAATTGGCTGATATCCCATACATGTACGGTCTGGCTGACGGAGACACAACAGAAGCTAGGCGATTATATCAGGTCCGCTTTCCAAATCGAGTAACATTAGACAGGTGAACATTTTCAAATATCCACAGAAGGTTGAGGGAAACTTGTACTTTTCTGCAAATAATTATTCAAAAGGTGCAACTCAAACTATGAGAACTACGGATATTGAGGAAGTAGTTTTGAATTGTATTGATTTGAATCATCATGTGAATACAAGAAAAATTGGAAATCAGTTGAATATTTAACATATTTTAGTTTGGAGGACTCTCTACGACTTTTCTTCGTACCCGTTTAATATTTAAAACTCTACTTTCTCGAGATTTTCCTTAAAGACTGAATTTTCGCCGATGGTTCTTAGATGAAATTAGAAAAAATGCTCATTTTGATAGTGAAATAATGTTCACAGACGAAGCTAACTTTTCGAGAACTGCTATCACAAATTTTCATAATAATCATTATTTGGCTGAGGAAAACCCCCATTTGATTGAAGAATCTCATCATCAAGAACAATTGTCACTAAATGTCTGGGTCTGAATAATTGGTGATTATTTAATTGGGCCCTATCTTTTTTGCCTAACAGACTAAACGGTCTCGCTTATCGGCAATTTCTTGAGGAGGAGTTACCTTTAGTGCTCGAGGATGTGCTACTTTTGGTCAGAAACATAAAGTGGTTCATGCATGACGGGGCACCAGCATATTTCAGTGGAGAAGCTAACGAATTCTTGAAAAATACAGTCAATAACCGATGGATAGGTAGGGATGGACCAGAACCATGTACTCCTAGGTCCTCAGACTTAAATAGTTTAGACTTTCTCTTATGGGGATATCTTAAAAGTTTAGTTTATACCACTCCAGTGAACAATGTAGAAGAATTGAGAAATCGAATAACAACCTCTTGTGCCATGATAAGAAACAACCCAGCAATATTTCAAAGGGTGCGTGATAATATGCGAAGGACAGAGGCCTGTATTCTTGCAGGTGGAGGACACTTCCATCAATTTATTTAGTTTTCAATTGGTCTTTTTTAGTTTGATATTGAATGAGTATGAGTTGAGTTCCAGAAGACGAGCTATCAAAATAAAAGCAAATTTTGGGCATACCTATCGAGTATTTCTAGTATTTTTTCTCATTTAGTGAATAACATACAATTCAAATAATTCAAATTCAATAATTTTCCACTCGAAAACGGTTGGAGATACAGAAAAATTACACGTGTCAAAAAATTTTCTAAATTTAACGAAGATGACGAAAATTGATTGCACGCTGATCAGTGGCGTACTGCAAAAAAGTTTGAAAGGGCAAAAGGATACATGGCCTCGGAAAAGAAAACACCTTATAAAATCTAGGACGTGTAATAAAGGAGGCTGTAAAAAAATAGCTTGTATTCCAAATTTGGGCTAAATATCTCAAAAACTGCAGGAGTTTTGAAGAAGAAAACAAATTTTTCCGGGAATTTGAACACCCTGTTACTCCGTAACGAAGCTTTTGAGGACTTATGTTTATATGAACTTTTTTTCTTAAAATAGCACATAGATTTACGCCCTCAAGTTGTGATATACTATTATGTAAAAAATTAGTTGTTGACAATGAAATAAATTTTGAAATATTGAAATTGGGCGTTAAATCGTTGGCGCAGTGTATATAGCACCCAAAAATAGATTCAAACTGAATAAAACAGAGTTTTCAATGAAAAAAGAAAAGGATTACAGAAGGAGGAGAAACAAATAGTTCCAACTAATCATTGGAGTAGTCTATACGCTTTTCCACACGGTATAATAGAAGAAATTCTTTTCCTGATATTAGAAACTCTGAATTACATCGAGGGGTACAAACGAATAGTCATGAGAACGATAACATGATCACAATCATTTTCCCCGATGAAGTGAAGACCAAATATAGTTTTCATATAGGTGTAAAGTTCTGTTGTGAACTATTGAAAGGTAAGGGTTTTATACTTTCTGCCTTTTCATGTTTGCAAATTAGGTTTCTACATCCACACAGATGAATTCTTATATTGTTATAGCGATGAGAGGGTGTTTTTGGAAAATGAAAATGAATGCTATCTGCGACAGCATTATTCTTTTACGAGAAACCATCAGAGGAAAGTGAAAGAACTGATCGACAAGATGTTTACTAAGGTACACTTGGGTACACAATCATGTAATTTATGTAACATCATTGGGTAATAACTAATTGAATCTCGAGTTGGTTACAAACTATTGTAATAGATGTTTGATCCCATTTGCAATGTACTACAGCTTATGCGTAGTATAGTGTTCCGATCGTAAGACCCATTCTGCATCCTAATAGAGCAGCACAAATATGAAACATCATGTGTTGAATTTCGCACGGGGATGGCCCCGTGTAATTAATTCAAACTGACCGATATGTTGAAGCATAATAATCAGTCCACTCCCGCATTAAATGGATGGGGTGGAGTGATCGGCAAATAAAGACGCCTTGCAAAAGATCTCACAAGGAGATATGGCTGGAAAAACTCCGATGTATAATACCTCTACATTTCTCTACACTCATTAAAATTCAGTTCTAGGACGAAGTTGTAGTTCATCGCTATTTCAAATTGGAGCTACTAGTAGCATCAAAAATTTTAGGAAATTGTTATTCACAGCCAGAACCACGTATATTGATTTTTCTTACCATTTATATCTCCAGATCCACCCAGACTCGATGTAACGTTGAGAATGAAAGGTAACTAATACTGGTTATAGTTATTGTTTTTTTTTCAACCATTTCACTATATTATTGATTAACATTTAGAAAGAGGTTTTTTATCACGAAATGCCATATAATCAAACAGATTTCGTGAAGAAATCCACCATCCGATAATTAATACAATAGCAATGACTACCACTTCAATATATCCCGGAATGATTATACATGGTGTTTGCTTGAAAATACTGATCGAAATTGAAGGAGGAGGTGGAAACTTGATGAAAATTGATATACACTGTTCAATTAAATGAACAATGCTATTCAAATCTTCACTATATTCACAAATATATGACGCGTTTCACCACACTGTGGCTCCATCAAATAGCTAGTACATTCGAAAGGAAGATGTGCGTTATATATGCTAATATGAGGAAATCTAAACATGGTTGCTTATTTTCATAACTGAAAGATTCAGTATTGGTGACGGATTTAGGTCTAATTAACAATTGAGTAACTTTCCGGAATTTCTTTCTGTTTATTGATTTCCATAGCTTTAAATTGCTTAATCAAAATTATCTTTAGAAGTATGTTGATAACAGTTATGAGGAAGTATCTACTTACTATACCTTTTTAAATGTTGAGTAGTGGGGAGTGATTTAATTCTAGATGACTATTGTGAGTGATGAGTTTTAGGTTTTTGCAAATTTTAATAATTTCCATACTTTCCAATAAATCAATTTACATTTATTGCATTTGTGTAGAATTTTAAATTATCTAATGTTATTACGTGATTTGTTGATTTAATATGTTCAAAAACTGTAGATTATCTGAGGAGAGGTTCTTTGAATATTGACTCAAAATTTCGACCTGTTTTTTATGTAAGATGATGGACATTGTTTGCGTTCAATTCTGTATATTCCAAACCGTTTGAATTTATTTGTTTTCTGCTCGGAATTGAATAATAATTTGCTCATATTGGGATCACAGGAAATGAAGGTTGTTGAATAATTGTGGACAGATCAGTTTATCTGGGAAAATGGAATATCAATATTTTATGCAAAGTAAATTATTTTCGTATTTAAGTAGGGAAATGGAAAAAGCTCTATGACTCATTAAATTATAAGCGGCTTCTTTTTGTGTTGAGTGGTTGAAAAGATTCGTTAGGATTATTGAAACTGTAAATGTTTCTTTTCTATATATGTTGTAGTTAAGAATATTATTGGGTTTAGTGATGGTTATGCCTAGGAAAGTCATTGAATTTCAGCAGTGAAGGTTATTTTATTGTGTGTTTTATTCAATAAGTGTGAAAACTGATCTATTGTTCTGTTTTAGCCCTAAAAAGTCACCAGAATGTCATCCACCTATCTGTAACAAAAATTTATACATTTTTGCGCGAAATATTATTCATTATAGATTTGTCAACATTGTTGACAAACAGGTCTCTAAAAGGCTACAAAATTCAGTTTTAATGCGAGGTGAAGTATTAGTTTGGTTATAGATTTCTCAAATTACAAGCAGACATTCGTCTGTTGTTATGTTTAGATACATATTTTTAATATCAAATGAGACAAATTTGAAATTGAAATTATTGAGTGTCGAAGTGACAATAGAATTCAAAATAGTATGTTTTTATAAAATACGAATGCCCTGGCAGGGTTTCCCCTTTCTATAGTTTGAATAAACCTATATTTTTGGAACTTGAGGGTTTATTGTAATATGGTTCTTTTCGTTCCATTCTGAATAGATGAATCGATTGTTCCAATTCTTGTTTGATATCTTTAACCAATTGTTTTGAGCAATCTCTTGAAGTTTTTGTTATATCTAAAATGTTGATGAAGTCTTCCATTTTTTTGGTACTTGTTTTACCGAGTCACACTGTATGTTTCGAAAGAACCCACAAAACAATTAGTGAGTAATTATTTCCAGGACTGAGGACTTATCAGAATTCGTTTATGATGGTGTTTTGAACAATCCTACCAACTTTGAGCAGCGTTCGAACCTGATAATACTTCAAGAAGATATGGAGCTTTTGAGAAACTAATGCTGAAGTAATGTAAATTCAATAAATGTGAAGGAATGAATGTATTATTACTAAGGTGGCACAGAAAGTTCACGCTCCAAGAAACATCGCAGACGCTTTGCAGCAAAATCACATAAAATTATATGTAGTGATCAATGTTCATCTACCAATAATGGCATTTTCATTTGGAACATCCGGGATATGTAGTAGAAAACAATTTTCAAAGAAAGTATTTACGAGAATGAAAGTTTTTCGCTATAGTTGAAAGAGACTTTCATGAGATTAAGAGACATATTGACACTAGGTAATTGTCATTACTGGCTTGTACTGATATCATCTCATTGAATTTGCATCCAGTATGCAATGAAAATCAAAAGCCTTAATGAAGATTGCTCTATGAATATTCAAAATGTTTTAATGTTAGATTGTGAATATCATGTAAATGAACTGCAATAAAATTTTGTCAGCCATATTGTGAATATATTTCACAAATTATAAAATCTCTGCAAGGTAACTTTGTCACAATTGTAAATGTTTTTGGCATCATGGAAAATTTTAAATCAGAGTTACTGCAAAGGCAGAAAGAAGAACTATCACCTGATTCGTTAAATAAAAAATTAACACGAATTTTTCTTTGTGTACAGACAAATGTTTGATTCACTTACAAAAATGGTTCTATTTTAGTAGTGATAACTGGCTATTTTCACTATAAATCTTTAGGAATTAAAATTAAGAACAGAAGAAAAACTGAATTTACGAAGACTAAGCACACACGTGGATCGTTTATGTTGAGGCATTATAATTTTAAAATAACTGTATGGCGAATTGATTTCATTCAGAAGTCCACTGCATAAAATTGTCAAATTATTTTTAAAAAATGTCCTGACGAATTTGTTTGTTTACAGAAAATTATTAGCTTTAAGCTCATTATTTCAGCCACATCAGTATTAACTCAGGAAGTTTTTTCTGTCATGAATGTTGCTAGAAGAAAGAAACACAGCTTCATTGAGATTGATTAAAAATGAGCTAGAATGTTTGGAGCTATACATTTCTTTCAAAAACCATGAAAAATCCGTAGAGTTATTCACTTCCTTTGAAATCTGATTAACTCTATTTCTTCCACCCCAGTCTAAGCCGAAAGGTTCTAGCATCAATATGTATTAGAAAATCACTCAATTATCAAAAATTCCTCTAACGGAGTTAGCAATAAACTAATTTGATATTAGCAATGGACACATAGTGTATCTTGCTCCTTCTTCGAAAAAAGCATCAGTCATTACGAAAACAATGTATAAGGTAATAAGAAGTTTCTCTTATTTTCGATGAGAATAAAATACCGCTCATTCTCATTGTCGTTAAAAAAGCAAGCCTTTAGCGAGGCCAAAGTGTTCGTTCATGATAGAACGATCAGCAAAGGCAGGCTAATCTGAGTAAGTTATTTATTTTATTACACCGTGACAAATGTTGGTTTTTATTGCGTTTTAATTTGAGAACGACGTTTCACTTTAATTCGAAAGCTACGCTTACTGGTTTTCAATTTACGTCCGTCATGAGAATAGAACGCGTTGAACAAAGGGGACTTTGGTCAAAGTAGTAGTGTCTTAATCAAAAATAAAATAATGTAAACGTCAGGTGAACGGAAGAGGGTAATATTCAATTTTGGTGAGATTCAAGATAGCAGGATGAAATTGTCAAGTTTATTATTTATTGTTTATTTTTTCCCATTGCGCATCAGTTCTCATGCCATATCTTACAATGGCTAAATAAGTGTTTATGAAAGTGCAATCACTGTTGAAGAAGTTATTGTACACAGGAATTCTGAATGAGTTATGACATTAATTTCATAACATCAATTAGATAATCGTGATTTGAAGAAACCTAATCTAATCCGAATAAAATTAGTGGTACTTTATAATGAGAGTTTCAAGAGAAGGTAAATTTCAAACTACCTTATTCCGAAATCAGTGGAACAGATGCTGGGGAAAAAACTAACAACAGCTATGCAAGAAACATACTTAAAGATCCTAAAGCAAGAAAAAGTTCAGAAGAAGGAGTGGGTGACTCAAGACATACTCGATCTGATGGAAGAAAGGCGACTGCATAAGAACAAGGAAAAATACCGACAAATACATAATTCAATAGGGAGGAAAATCAGAGAGGTGAAGGAGAAATGGTTATCCGAAAAGTGCAGGGAAATTGAGGAATGTGAAAGAAAATTTGACTCGTACAAACAACAAAAGGAGAAGAGATTGAGCATATGCATAATGGATCCAGGCGGGAACATAATAACAGATCCTATAAAAATAGAAGAAGTCTGGAAATCATATGTAGAGACACTATTCGATTCTCAACGTCGAAAAGAATTTTCAGGCACAGAAAACCTCCTATCCTGAAATCCGAGGTAGAGAAAGCCATCAACTCCCCTAAGAACAATAAAGCACCCGGGCCGGATAACATTCATGTGCAAATACTGACGCTTATAAACATCTCAAAAAAGTATGAAAACACTTCTGAATATCGATATATCGTATCCAGAACGATCAATATGGATGATTTTTTTTAAGAAATGAACACCGGCATCAATTTCTCACCAAATTATGTAGAGTGCCGCGACAGATTTCAGATTTTTAAAAAAAAAAACTAAAAATGCAGCAGATGCGACGCTGCTTTATAATCATCTCCTGTATTCAGTGTTTGAAATCAGTTAGTTGGCACTTTGTTCTTGTTGTAAGCACAAATAAAAAATTCAAGTTTTGTGATTCGACCATGGAAAGACGACATTTGACTAGAGAAGAGATGTTACGAGCCGTTGGCATGCTCCAAGCTGGGAGCTCACAACGGGAAGTATCCAGAATTCTGGGAAGTAGCCCAAGTGTCATAAACCGTTTATGGTCGCGTTTCAATGAAACAGGTAGCGTAGAAGAACGCCATACAGGTCGTTTCAGGATTACTACAGTCGCCCAAAACCGATTTTTGTTTCACAAGCCTGAAGAGATCGTACTACCACAGCATCTCAATTAGCTCAAGAGCTATCACGAGTTTATAATGTACAAATTTCCGACCAAACTGTGGGAAATCGACTGCACGAAGGTCAACTCCACTCCAGACGTCCTTTAAGAGTTCCACAAGTGACCCATGGAAATCGCGCTGCTCGTTTAGCTTGGTGCCAAGAACACGTAAATAGGGATCAAGAGAGATGGGTCACAGTTCTCTTCAGTGATGAATCTAGATTAAGTTATTATCCCGATTCGGGAAGAATTCGAATATGGAGGGAATCTGGAAAGCAAAATAGTCTCCAGCATGCTCGAGAAATTGTTAGACAGGGAGGCGGATCAGCGATGTTTTGGGGAGGTATTCGCCTTGGTGGAAGAACTGACCTCGTTTTTATACAGAACAACCTCACGGAAAATTCTTACGCAAATGAGATAGTCTTACCTGTAGTGATACCGTATCTCCAAACAATGGGTCAAAATCCACACTTCCAACAAGATAATGCCCCTCCTCATCGCGCAAGAGTTCTTGAAGAGAATGATATCGATCTTCTACTGTGGCCATCCTGCTTCCCAGATCTGAATCCCATCGAGCATGTGTGGGACACCCTAAAAAGAAATCTCCTGCGTCAAAACGTCTTCCATCATGAACAGGAGCTTCGATTAGCAGTTCAGGGGGCTTGGAATGACTTAGGCCAAAATGTAATAGACAATTTAATATGGAGCATGCCCCGACGATCCCAAAGTGTCATTAATAACAGAGGTGGACCTTCTGGGTACTGAAAAATACAAGTGCTTCCATATCGTTTCGAAAATATTAGTTCAGGAATTTTTTTTGTGTTTCATCAAATTTCGTCATTTTCAAATTCGATTTTTTTTTATAATAGGTGCTTTGGAGAAGCCAAATATTTTGTTTTCCTGAGAATACATTATATACAATACATCCTAACAAAAACCGAAATATTTCTATAAATTCGAATCATCAAATTCATATTTTAAAGATATTGGTAAGTGTTCCCTAGACTTTTGTGAGGTGTTTATGTACGACTAGTGATCAATTCCTTCAAACTCTCACAGTTTTATTAAATCGCATATACAATAAAGGTGAAGTCCCCTAAGACTGGCTGCGCTCTACCTCCATAACTATGCCAAAAAAGCCGAGTACCAGAACATGTGACCAACATCGGCTTGTCAGTTTGATCAATCACATAACGAAGTCCTTTACCAGAATCATCCATAAAGACTATTTTCAGTCTTCAAGTGCTTATTCAACGGTGCAGGGATATGAATATGGATGTATACATATGTTTTATTGATTTTACCAAAGCATTCGATAGAGTTCTTCATGAGCAGCTACTTGAGAAATAGATGACAAAGATATCTGCGTTGTTGCAAATTTGTATTGGGGTCAGTGCTAGGGTGAAGGTTGGTCACTCATACACTGACGACATCGAGATCCGAAGAGGCGTTCGTCAGGGTTGTGTATTGTCTCCTCTCCTTTTCAATTTATATTCCGAAGAAATTTTCAAGAAAGCATAAGAAAATACGATAGCGGTGTACTAATGAACGGAAAGATAGTAAACAACATAAGATACGCTGACAATACGGTAATAATTGCATCCAGCATTGAAGAACTTCAGGATATGAAGAACCGAATACATGCAGGGACTCAGGTTTGCAACTCAACGCATCTAAATCTAAATGAATGGTGATAAGTAAGAATAGATAACCACCTACACTGCTCTCACGTAACAACAAAAATATAGAAAAGGTTAAATCATATAATTACCTAGGAACAGTCGTGGATGCTAGATGGGACCAGTCTGTAGAGAGAAGGCCAAGAATTGAAAAGGCTCGTGCTTCTTTCAATCACATCAAAAAATTACTCGTCAGTAACGACTTATCGCTGTCACTGAAGATAAGAATGATACGCTGCTACGTATTTCCTGTTTTACTGTATAGAGTGGAGGTCTGGACGGTGAGTGGGACGATGATGAAGAGACTCGAAGCATTGGAGATGTGGGTGTACAGACGCATGCTGGGGGTGTCTTGGACACACCATGTTACCAATGTGGAAATTTAACGAAGATTCGATAAAGACAAAGAAGTCGTGAATACAATAAAAAAGCGGAAACTAGAATATCTTGGTAACCTGATGAGGCACAACAAATATCGAATACTGCAACTGATCATAGAAGGTAAAGTGAACAGCAGAAGAGGCCCTTGGAGAAGAAGACACTCGTGGCTACATAATCTGCTTCAATGGTTCGGGCTCTGTTCAGAAGTGCCGTCAGCAAAATGAAGATTGCTATGCTGGTTGCCAATGTTCGCAACAGATAAGGCACATTAAGAAGAAGACCTTATTCCGAAGTACGAAAGTGTTTAATGATTTTATATACAAAATGATATATTCAATATTCAAAAAAAATTGTGAGTCCTTTCAAATAATACTCCATGTTCAATAAATCCTGTACAAGGTGTCCCATTTCCTATATTTCAGTATGTTAGCTATGTTAAATACTGCAAATAGAGAAAATGACCTCTCTCCCATTGGTGGAAACGGAACGCAGCTATCTTCTTTATATACAAATATCTTGTTTACTAGCAAAGTTAGGTGAAATTTGATATTCTTGTGTAGGATGCAGGGACGTACTCAAATATATTTTTTGTTGAATAGTATTTGAATTATAAACTATACTTGCGTTTTCTAAAAGTGAACCATAGGCGAATTTGGATGAAATAAGAAGGGCATTTCTTCTTCTTTTCACATATATAAAACATACCTGACAGAATTCCTCAAAACTGTAAATTTTTATGGTTCTGTCAGAAATGTTATATATATTTGTTATATCGAAAACTTTTATGCCTAGCAAAAATAATACACCATTCTATAGTACGAGAAAATATTTATTATAATGAACTTTCAAAATCACTCACTCTATGGCTCAAAAGCTATGCAAGCAAGAGGAGTTTTTGGCATCTTTAGTTTTATCGAAATAATTACGATGTCACTGTTTTCATGTCACGGTTTTCGTGTCACTCTATTCTACTCATAACTAAGAAACTTCGCAAAACCTACGAAAATGCGATATCAGGTACAGGGTTTTCGAAAAAAAGTGGAACTACATCAAAAAATTTGGATGAAGTTTTAAATGAACCCTGGAAAAGCCTGAGTGGCTTTCAAATATGTTTTCTGTTTTGTTTTGTAAGGCTCAGTTCCTCTTGATATTGAGGGAGACTGTGGTCGCAAAAAAAATACCTCAGTCAGAAGCTCTGGGCTCGTGTTTGTTGCCTAAGTATGTCCACCCAGCAAGAACAGTGATTTTTATGCTTTCTCTTCTTTTTTATTTAAATTTTCCTTTCAAGCCACACTTGCTTGAAAGGAAAAACGAAGCATTAAAATTGAAAATTCAATGAATGAATAGAAAATTGTACTGTACACAAAAATAAATGCTACAGCTGATTGCTTGAATCGCATGTTTCAAGAAAACTTATTTTGAGTATGTCCTATCGTCTTGAGAGGAGCTGTCATTCCGAAGGGTGTGGTAATTTTCCAAGTATTCACCCCAAGAGTACGGTAGTTTCTCAAAAAAAATTCATCCAAAGGGTGCGATAATTTCTCTTCAAGCAGCTACCTCAAGGGTACGGTAGAAGATTTCAAAACAAACAGTCTCACAAATAAAAAATGTGCAACTCACTTCGTGATCTGTTCAATGAAAAGCTAAGAAAAACATGATAAATCGGTACTCTAGAACTGATGCAGGATAATATGGTCAACTATTAAATGACATTAAAAAATGGTGAAACGAAATGGTGGCTGCTAAGCAGTATCATCCAATCGATTTACTACCAATTTCAAGCAAAAATTGAAAAGCTAAGCTGAAGCGAGAAATTGTAGCTTCTTTATTAAACAGAATCTCAAAATGAGTGCTGGCTAAGAAGTAAAATATAATAGTAGTGTTCAAACTTGAAGAAATGAAATAAAACTCGTGCAAATAAAATTATTCTGATCAAATGACAATGTCAATAAATTAGGAAAATTAATAAGCGGTTAGATCAAATATTCAATACAGAACAAGAAAGATTCTCACCCTTTTTTAAAGGGCACTAAATACACAAAATGGTATAACAATATCAAAAGATATCTATACTTTATTAGATAAATTCCAATATGATTATCACTCCTGAAGGTCTGCAAAGAAAAGAAAGTATTTTCAATAAATCTCACGATGGCTATCAATCGTCAATCATTCTCGCTTCCCTACGAATATCGCCGAATTACAAATGCAGTGGCGTGACTAGAAGTTATTCTTAGGTTCAAACAGTTATATGAGAATAGTAAACGTGAATCTAGAAAATAGTTTCATCAACTATGTGAATATCAACGAGAAGCGTTGATGAACTATGATGGCCATAGGAAATGAGTGAACGATAACGGAAAGTAGCCAATTTCTCGTTACAGTTTGTCGAGAACAATGTAAGTTAATTTTGTCAACTTTCCATTATGAAAGGACATCATCTATAACAAATAATATAAATATAACACTCGAACATAGATTCCGTTGCCAAGGGAGGTTCACCCGTTGACGCCAACGGGAGAGAGATACATTCAATTGACGAGGCTTTTACGTGGTAGAAATCCATTTTCACAAATACAAGTGAACGATGATTTCTACTGAAATGTATTATTAAATGCTCGACGCCTTTTGATACACAGTATCTTTATCAAGAGCGAATGAATACTACAAATATATCTTAGTAACAAATTTTCATATATACTGAATTGTTAACCACTCATAAATATCCGTACTTGAACTAATGTTTAGGAAATAAATTTAATAATGGTGAGTTATTTATTTCTACCTGATCATTAGGAATTTCCGGTGAATACCTAAATCTGTTAATTTCAAGTACTTCCATAAGGTTGAGTTGTATACCTCTATTCTCAGAATGTAGAATTTTAAATTCTGAATTGAAAGCGTGACCATTTTCTTTAAGATGATTTGAATAATTTGAATCGATTTTCCATTGATGAAACTGCGTTCATGTTCAGAGATTCTAACATCAAAATTTCTTTCTGTTCTACCTATATAAAAATAATGGCAATCTGCACAATCCAATCTATAAACACCTGATTTATTTTCTTTATTAATGGGAGATTTATAACTCCTGATAAATGAACCTAAATTTGTTGATGTTTTGATCGCTATATTTAAATTTGAATTTTTAAGAAGGATTTCACATTATTGCTAATATTGCCTATATATGTTAAACTATTGAGTTTCTTTGTTTTTTCTTATGTAATATGCTGCTAACTAAATTTGCATCATAACCATTATTTATTGCGATCTGTTTCATCAAACTCAATTCTTTGAAATAATTAACATTAGACATGTTCAAGAGTCTATGTATATAGCTATTAAATGCTGCAACTTAATGTTGGTAAGGATGTGCCGATGTATATGAATTGTGAAATCACAATTCATTATACATAGGCACATCTACAAACTATAAGAAGAAACAAGTCATTTCTTTTTCGAAACTTGACATTGTAGAGTTTCGTGCAAAAAAAATAAGAAAGAAAGAAGCAAATTTACTGCAATGACTGAATATGAGCATTCAATATGTCTATGGCGTAGGTAGTCAGCAACAAATTTTGCAAATAATTCTTCCCATCTTTGATCAAGAATGACGATTCTATTGCATCATCACCTAAAGCAAAAAACTTTTCGCAAAATCCTGTTTAAGATGCCTCAAACGCAGTGACACCAAGCATCCCACATGTTCAATCGAATATGTCTGAAGTATAGTCCCAAGTGCGTACAGTAAAGCGCATTCTTTATCAACTGAATTGTAAGAAAACAGTGGGTCTTGATAGAAAACCACCAATTGGTTTGAAGATACCTCTATCGTCTATTTCAGATTTCATATGAGAGCCAAACGTTTCTGTAATGTTCCAAGAGTACAATCGATTCCAAAGAAAGGAAAAGTATATCCACCCAAAAATTACCATCCAATCGTTTTCTTGCCGTTATGTCGAAAGTTATAGAAAGAATAATAAACAATGGGCTCATATAATATCTCGGGTAACAGAGTATCACCAATTATAGACAGTACGATTTTCGTGGACAACGATCAACTGGTGACCTCCTTGCATACCTCACGCAGTTATGAAAATCAACAATCGAGAAGCATGGCGAATCAAGAGCCATTGGTGTTGATATCTCAAAGGCCTTCGACAGGGTTTGGCACGCAGTCTTGGTGAATAAATTAATCTCATATCTACTTTCCGAAAAATTAAGTGGTTGGATTAGTTGCTTTCTTTTCAGTACATCGATTCGGATTGTAGTTGTTGGTATAAGTCATCATCCTATACAGTCATACCAACAAAGATACTGACAAAAGTCACTGAATTCAGACTTGGACAATATATCAGAGTAGGTCCGATTGAACTTTGTGAATTTTAACGCAAACAGGACGCAATCAACATTGTTTCACGGAAAAGTCTACAGGAGAACATCTTTTAATCATGCAAGGACATTGGCTTGCCTCAGAGACCAACATGCATTTACTGTATATTATAGTCAACACCGGAAATTGCTGGCATGACCATCTATCAGTAATTGCTAAATCTGCTTCTGCTGAACTTTTTTTTCAGTGCTAGATTGTACCTCACGCCACCACAGCTGATGCTCTTACACAAAACACATGTGCGACTTGCTCTGGATAGATTCATTACATCTTTTGAATATCCAGAAGAAAGCAGTACGCTTCATCGACCACCGGAGATCAAATGTGATCTCCTGCCTCTCGCTCAAAGGCAGGTTGATGATTTTTCCATTCCTTACAGTTACTTAAACCATCTTGGATGGCCACAGTTGTGGCATGATAGGCACTGCCTTCTCCCAAGACTTGAGAATAGAAAAAAGAAATAAGGGCACTACTAGGGTCGTTGCGAGGCAGCGGTTATTCACATGTCAACATTTTCTTGTTGGAAAGAATCTGATTCATACAGTAGCCTTGTTATGTAAGGAGTACAAAAAAACATTGCACTGTTCAACTCTCTTCGACCTGGCGGTTTCAAAAAGCGTCTGTCTAACTTCTGTGGTCTAGAACTTATAACATAGGTTTTTGTGGACAATGTGACGCATAGTTGTCTCACTTATACCGACATGCAAAACAATTTTTCGAACCGGTTACCATGGATCCTTAAAAACCGTTTTATGAGAGCTTAGAATGATCCACTTGCGTCCCTCCCTGTGCAGGTAGATAAATTGATTATTACTTACTTACTGACAACAATAATGAGGAACGATTGCAACAGGTACATAAGAACCCATTTTCTTATAAATAGAAAACGAGATTCGACTGAGGGTATTGTCAGGTTAGATTTCAAAGGCAAAGTTAGGTTAGGTTAGATTTCAAACTCCAATGCTTGTTCTTTAATTCGAATCTTTATCCATTTATGAAATCTTCGATAAATGTTCAGGTTATGAAATACTTAAAATAGCATAGCCAAGGAGAGGAAAGAAAAAGAGAAGTTTCCATAGGGAAAATGATTTCATAGTCAAATAATGGACTGAGCCGAATTGAATTCATTAAAACTATTTCAAAAGAATATTTTGAGTAAATTGTATGATGTGTCTTTGTAAATAATGAGCTATTCTTCTCTCATATGTAATTTTATTTTAAATTCACATTTGTGTATGTGATTTTTAAAAGTAAAAATTATCCTTGCAAGCTTGTTAACCTGCATGAATCATCATGGAACGCAAGTGGGTTGTCATTCTATAAGCCGGCCATGTTTAGGTAAATATTCTCAGCACTGGACGCAAGTGGGCCGCGGGCTCCTTGCATGCAGCTTCCTCGCGAGTGTTGGAATACCCCCTGCTCTTCGGGTGTTTTCCTCGCTTTGTCTCAACATTACGATGGTTTTGAGATTATGTCTGCTTGGTGGTAATGTACATCAAGGAATTCAGCTCTAATATTGTCCGCTATATACTCCCAGCAAAGAATAACTTAGGTTAAGTGATAGAGCAGGCCACTTGCTCGGGCCATTTCATTCACTATAATATTAAAATGAAGCGGACCTTCCAACAATCCAACTCAATAATCTCTCTCCCTACGGGATATGGTCAAGAACATCTTGGATATCATTGCTTGACCACTATGCTGGTACCAAGAGAGGCTATTCCACGCCTAAATATCACATTCTGGCTAAAATAAAGTTTTTTCGCAAGATCTATCTTTCATCTTTCAGTCTGAAGTATTCCATTTGCTCGATTTACATTTTCTTTTCTAATCTTTAGGTTAGTATAATATTTTGATGTTATATCAAAAATATCATTGGGTGAAACCAAAAGATGTTTGTTCTTTTTAGATAACTATAAAAAGAACAAGAAACAGTACTATGAAGATAATTGGACAAATGCCATACTATTCTCACAATTCCTAATATTTTTATTTTTTGTGCACAGTGTATTCTACTTCGGTATATACTCCACTTTGGTACATACTCTACTAAGTAGTTCATCTCTTAAAGTTTAAAGCTAAGATCTTCGAGGTAATGACAATTGACGTAAAAACCGTTTCCAAGCAAACTGAAATCGTTTGAGAATTCCTTTTGAATACCAGAGTACTTCGTCATTTACTTTTAATACTGCAAGAACGAAGAATCCATTTAAAACGTTAATTCACCTCTGGAAACGTTTCGAGTACTGAAGTAAAAAGTAGACATTTTTAAAATGAATCGTGCACTTAATAAGGCAGACATGGCAAAGAGGCATTTCAATCTCTCGACGTAAGAACAAAAAAGGCAATCTGAAAACAATAAGAGCTAAAGACAACGACGTGCTAAACATTCATATGTGATTTGATTTCGTTTCATCACCTAATTATAAACACCAACTGTGTAAGGTTTGCAGTTCGACGCCTTTGTTTCATTATGTGGACGCATACTTTCCTTCTAGTTTGGATCGCGATGACAGTTCTTTATGAGTTATGCTGTGCTATAACTCGTCCCGTGAATTGATAAATCTACAAGTTTTTGCCGTAGGTAGGTGCAGATGGAGGAATGCGAAATTAACATTATTCGCGATCGTTATGTTGTAAGAATTCAGAATATATAGTTCCATTCGAAAATTAAACTTTTAAAGTTCTGAAAAATTATTATTCGTGAACAGCGAAACAATTTTCAATAGCAAAGTATCATAACTGTATTTTATGGTACTACTGCGACAGTATCTTTCATAAATAATTAAACATATCCGTTTATTGATGCAAATCCATTTGAAATGATAGATGAAAGTAAATTTGATACTTATTATGATGATAATGGAGAAATTAAAATATGTATTATACGATCACAAGAGATCGTTTGAAAATTTAAATGTATTCCAAGAAATTTAACTCTCGTCTCTTAGGTATTCTCTGAATAAGTTGATCTATGGGTGGAAAATGATGGATTTTCGATACAATGTGAAGCAAAAGTGGATTCGTCTGTTCTCTGGTTATTGTAATCTGATTGATGCTCTTTATATGTCGTTTTGAATGAACGAACAGTTTGACTTATATAGACGTCTTCACAATCCAAACGCAATACAACTTGTAAACTCCAGTATTGTCAAATTTATTAGCTTTACCTTTACTATTGAAAAATTCCTGCGAGAGTTTCATGTGGGTTTGGAAAGCTACCTTTTTATACTGTTTTGAAATGACATTTGCAATTTTATCGCTGACAGGGCCAAAATATGTTATCTGTATTAGTTGATTCAATACGTGGGTAAATATCATGATATTATGACGAGAAAATGAGTGTAGAAAAATATTTTTATTTTCTTTATTGTCATTTTTGTTTTGCGAATGGAGCTGAAATAAACTCCAGATATATTTTAAATACTTCGAGATTTCCTGTATGTCTGTATGTCTGTATGCCTGCCTGCCTTTGTGTCAAGGCGGACATACAGATAACCAACGAAGCGAATGTATGAGGGTTCCTTTTTTCTTTTTGGGTCGAAACTCTGAAATTATTTCATTTATAAAATCAAAGCGTAGAAAATTTTCCACAAATTGTGTATGTATGAGAAACTATTTTTCTTCGAAGATTGTTTACGAATTGGAAATTCTATCAATTTGGATGCTGAATAAAATGTACACACAACCAAATTTATATGGAATCACTCTGTATTTTACATTATTCTTTACTTTTACCATGGATCTTTGACTACTTATGAAGAATGAAGTTTTTTGTTGTAAAAAACTGGAAAGTATATTAAAAAATGCTGAATTTCCACCACATGTTTGAATAATCATTATTGAAACTGCCTAACGTTGGATTGTCCGATGTGCAGAGGGGTCGAATAATTGCTCTCGTTGAAGAAGGGTGACACAGAGGTATATAGCGACCACAATGGAGGTATCACAGGAAGTGATACCTCCATTGTCGCGATACGTGGAGCTAAAATCTCTTCAAAATAGGCCTAGAAGAAGTCGCAGGAAGATCACTTCTGAAGAACAAAACCGCTCTTTGTGCCAAATTGCAAGAAGAGACTCTAGTGTGTCACGTCCCATACTCCAAAATCAATTTCTGGAAGCAACAGGCATCAGTGTATCAGTCGAAACGATACGTCAGAGACTTCATCCAAGGGATTTATATAGTAGAAGGCCCTTAGGAATTCCAGAGCTAACCAGACAACAAAAAATTAACAGACTTAATTGGTGTACCGACCACTAAATTTGGAATATTGAGAATTGGCGAAATGTTCTTCTTTCGGATAAGACCAGAATTGGTGTTCGCTCAGATGACCACCGGATTCAGGTTTTAGGGATCATGGAAGACGGGCTGAGTCCTAGCAGCAAGACAAACTCCGAAATGCAAGGGGGCACTGTGATGTTTTTTAGGGTGGAATTATGCTAAGAGCCAAAACAGATTTGATTTCTTTTCCTTCGAGTGTAACGGCTAGAAATTACGTGTACCTAATGCTGGAGCCCATAGTGAGACTCTGGCGATTTTCCCACGGTGAGAATTTTACTTTTATGCAAGATAATGCTCCTCCGCATACCAGCAACCTCGTGCGACATTATCTCGAAACATAGGGAATCGCTTTTTTGGACTGGCCAGCTTGCTCTCCAAACCTAAATCCTATTGAACATTTATGGGATAATCTCAAAAGGAAAATCCAAGAACCACAACAGCTCATCTAAGCCGCCACAAAAGAGTGGTAGAATATCATCCCTGAGGAGGTCGAAAACCTGATCCAAAGCATGCCTAGACGGATTCAGGCTTGTATCAGGACAAGAGGAGGTAATACAAGCTCTTAAGGTCAGAAAAAAACTACTCCGTGAGAAAACAATGTTCAATTTTTTTAGTACATGCGGAAAGAGTTTCTCAATTTCTTTTATTTGTTTCTTTCTTGAAATAAACCTTAATTTATTTCTTTTTTCAATTGAAATATTTTTAAGTGGATCTATTCTAACAATCCCTGAGATAATATTCAAAATACCGGGCGATTCCATACAAATTTCGTGGTGTGTATCCAAACACATGTAATTTTTATTGCTCATAGTAAGTCGTATACATACAGGGTGTTACATAATAGTATGTCACAACTTGAGGGGTAAATCTACGTGCAATTTGAAGCAAATGAGTTTAATTAAACATAGGTCCGCAAAAGATTCGTTACGGAGCTAAAGGGTGTTGAAATTTCCGGAAAAAAAAATTTTTTCTTTGAAAATCCTGTAGTTTTTGAGATATTCAGCCCAAATTTGGAATGCAAGCTATTTTTTACAGCCTCCATCATTACACGTTCTAGATTTTAAATTCACAAGTGTTTTCTTTGCGCAGGCCATGTCTCCTTTTGCCCTTTCAAACTTTTTTTCAGTAAGCCACTGATCAGCGTACAATCAATTTTTATCATCTTTGTTCAATTTAGAAACTATTTTGATACTTGTAACTTTTTCGTATCTCCAACCGTTTTGAGTAAAAAATTATTGAGTTTCAAATATTTGAACTGAATGTTATTCGCTAAATAAGAAGAATAATAGAAATATTGGACAGGTATGCCCAAAATTTGCTTTAATTTTGATAGCTCGTTTTCTTAGACTCACTTCATACTTATTAAATATCAAATTGAAAAAAAAGAACAATTAAAAACTAAATAAATTGCTGGAAGTGTCCTGCACGTGCAAGAATACTGGCCTCTATCTTTCTTCGCATATTATCACGCACTCTTTGAAATATTCCTGGGGTATTTCTTATCGTGTCACAAGAGGTTGTTATTCGATTTCTCAATTTCTATACAGTGTTCACTGGAGTTGTATTAACTAAACTTTTGAGATATCCCCATAAGAAAAAGTCCAAATTATTTAAGTCTTGGAACCTAGGAAGCCATGGGGTTCTGGCCCACCCTGATCTATCCATCGGATGTTGAATGTATTATTCAAGAATTCTCTAGCTTCTTCACTAAAATGTGCTGGTGCTCCTTCATACATGAACCACATTATATTTCTCATCAAAAGTGGCACATCCTCGAGCAATAAAGGTAACTCCTCCTCAAGAAATTACTGATAAACGGGACCGTTTAGTCTGTTAGGCAAAAAATTGGCCCAATCAAATAATTTTCAATTATTCCGACCGAGACATTTAGTGAGAATTGTTCTTGATTATTCTTCAATCAAATGGGGGTTTTCCTCAACCCAATAATGATTATTCTGAAAATTAGTGATAGCAGTTCTCGAAAAGTTAGCTTCGTCTGTGAACATTATTTCACTATCAAAATGAGCATTTTCTCTAATTTTATCTAAAAACCATCGGCAGAAATGCTGTCTCGAAAAAAAATCTCCAGGAAGTAGAGTTTGGACGCGTTGAATATGAAACTGGTACAATATAAGGTCGTGGAGAATCCTCCAAACTAGAACATGTGAATTATTCAACTGATCTCCAGTTTTTCTCGTACTCACATGAGGATTCAAATCAATACAATTCAAAATAGCTTGCTCAATATCTGGAGTTCTCATAGTTTGAGTTGCACCTTTTAAATGATTATTAGCAGTAAAAGTACCAGTTTCCCTCAACCTTCTGTGGCTATTTGAAAGTGTTCGCCTGTCTGGTGTTACTCGATTTGGAAAGCGCACCTGATATAATCGCCTAGCTTCTGTTGTGCTACAACTTCAAAAGTCTTGAAACAAATTCGTCATTTAATAAACGATTCCAGCAGATACTGATTCAACTTTAGCAACTGTCAAAATAAATAAATAAATGAAAAAAATCAAAGCCTACTAGTCATTTTTTTAAATAGAAGTGCTTTGAACCCAACGAATGCATACAAACGTTTAATAATTTTTTGCTCGAGAACGGTTGGAGAAACGAAAAACAACAGGTGTCAAAAAAGTTTTAAATTGAAGGAAGATGACGAAAATTGATTGTAAGCTGATCAGTGGGGTACTGCAAAAAAGTTTGAAAGGACAAAAGAAGATATGGCTCCGGAAAAGAAAACACCTTGTAGATTCTTGTTGAAATTTAGGACGTGTAATGATGGAGGTTGTAAAAGATAGCTTGTATTCCAGATTTGGGCTGAATATCTCCAAAACTGCAGGAGTTTTAAGAAAAAACCAATTTTTCCGGAAATTTCAACACCCTGTAGCTCTGCAACGAGGTTTCTGCGGACCTATGTTTATATGAACTTTTTTTTCCACTTGCACTTAGATTAACCCTCTCTGACATACTATTATGTAACACTCTGTATGAAATAATTGTGTCAGGTCTATGACTTAGACGTCCATCTTTCTGTTTCTTAATGTGTTTCAAAGGCTTGATTACTTTAGAACTGGGGGAAAGGGATACAGAGTTCTGTATTTCAAGTGTTTTGTTTATGTCGGTGAAATTATGACTCCAAATGAAAAATATTTTCTGAGCAAAATTAAAGCTAGTGAAATTCTTTACAAACGTAGTTGAATTTTCGGTTTTTTGTCTCCCGACGAGAAGCGGACTTCAAGCCAAATTCTAATCCTGTTTCCGTTATACAATAAATAACTATTTAATGCAGGCCTTGTACTGTACTCTTGACAGGTTGTTTCTAGGAAAATATTTCATTAAATCACTTTTGTAAGAAATTTTCTTGATTATTTCGTTCATGAAATGCCATTCTATAAAACTTCCACAGTCGAGAGGTTCGACATACATTTGCATAGGAGACAAGAAGATTGTCATAGTATTGACACCATATTGTCATAATTGCCCACCATGATTATGAAATATCACTTATGTTTACAAGTAATTCCCATACTGAGTTATGCAGTATAATTCTGTATCCAAATTTACTTCACTTCAAAAACCTCAATACTAAGGGTAAAACTGAAATTGATTTTCTCAGATTCTAATTGGTGTATAGAGTATTTCTCTGAAAGAATCCTAGTTTCCAAAATTCATTCGAAAAACTGAAGAAAAATCACCCTAGGAAACTTTTGACACACATTAACCAAAATCTAAAGGAAGCATGTAACCATTTTCAAAAAACTAGGCACGACAATGTAAAGTGAGCGCATGGGCCAATTCAGTTTTCAGATCATTTGCGTCAGCTTTCTCGTCAAGATGTGGAGATTTTGAGTTTTCTTATAAAGATTCTAAAAGTTATTTGACTCACTTTTTCATATTATTTTTTCAAGATAATACATTTTAACACCCACATGTTCGTGGAACTTAAGCTTTTTCTGGTTTTCCTGCCCCGTTTCAGGTTATAGGCGCCAAAGCCATGCTCAAGGCACACATTTCATTCATATTTTTTTTGCAGTTTATTTTCGTCCAACATTGAGAATTCCATTTTTATCTTTCACTGCATAAAGTTTGATAATTTCAAGAATTCGTTTCTTATCACTTACCACAGCAACTGCTTTTAGCTTACCCTTATTCATTATCTTTTCACTTTAAACATTCACTGCCATGGCATGTCTTTGTTATGGAATAATTTAAATTAGATGCTATAATCGATTATTTGGCTCTATATTCATTAATGCAAAAAATTCAATCAACTTAATAGTGTAAAGCACCTGAGATCAGTTGATGTAGGGCATTTGTAATGTTTTATTCAGGTTTATGATTCTTTTGAGTTCTTTAAGTCCTTGGAGAGATTCAATTTTTGTAGCATCACTCAGTTGATTTTTGGAGATGTCCAGTTTTCGAAAGATAAAGTATACAATCCTTAGAGAGACAGAGAGTTTGGAAATTGTTTTAATCCAGTTTTAAATCATATAATTCTATAGTTCCAGCTTTTAAAGCAGTATTTAACCTATGCAGACATCGAACTTCTGAAAAGAATGGTTTGAATTACCCCTATTATCGTGAGGGAAATCAGCATTCGCATAAAATTTCGTAATTTATTTTGTTTTAATATACTTTATATTTATTTAAGAGATCCGGTAGTGCGGCTGACTACGATTGCTTCAGAAAGTTGCGGTCTGATTGCAAGGTGCCTTCTGATATAGTGTATTCAAATTATTTAAGTAAGATTGAAAATTCTATCCATTCTGACCCACAGGTTTCTACTGGTAATGGTAAAATTGTAGTTGATCTTTTTGCAGATTTTTTTGGGTGTATATAGCAAATATGTAATTGTGCCAAGCAAAGTTGAATATGATAGGTCTCTCGATATTAGTAGCTGCTAATTTTCTTCTACCGAAGTTGTGGAAGCTATAAATAACCTTAAACCAGAAATTTCTGTGGGTTGTGATGGAATACCAGTCATAGTTTTGAAGAAACGTGCTTTTGTCCTTGCGTCTCCAAATTGCAATTTGTTCAATCTTTCTTTAAGTAGCGGTGAGTTTCCTGCACTATGGAAGCGGACCCTCGCGATTCCTTTGTTCAAAAGCGGATCACGATCTCTTATTACCAATTATAGAGGTATTTGTTTGCAGTCTGCCTTACCTAAGCTTCTAGATTATTAAGTTTGAAATTATCTACTCTAAAAATGCTGCTCTGTTATTATAAATGAACAGCACGGATTCCGTAAAGGCCGTTCGACTATAACTAATCTTGCCCTTTTTACTAAAGACATCATCGATTGCTTTAAGGAAGGATTCCAGTTAGACAGTGTACATACAGATTTTTCCAAGGCTTTTGATACCGTCAATCATAATATATTGTTGCTTAAACTTGAAGCTTTGGGAATATCAGGTTCTCGGCTTTCATGGCTTGCTGATTTTTTGTATGGTAGAATACAGATTGTTAAATATAAAAACTTTTACTCTAGATAGATTCCTGTAACATCCGGTGTGCCTCAGGGTTCTCACCTTGGGCCACCTCTATGTCAATGATGTTAAAGATTATATTTTGGTCAAATTTTTTATGTTTGCTGACGATTTAAAGTTGTATTCAGTCATAAAAAATATACATGACTCATTATTTTTGCAATGTAGAATTATCTCATTTCACAGATCTGTTCAGTTGTGTCAGTTCAACTACAGTTTAGGTGTTAGAATTGTTGTTCAGGTCTCAAGTATTCGAGACCCTGGAGTCACTCTTGACACTCAATTAAACTTTAAAGAGCATGTCTCTCATATATGTTCGAAATCATTCAAGATGCTTGATTTTGTGCTGCGAAATTCGAAAGAATTCTCTCCTCACACTATTAAAATGCTGTACTGTTCTCTCGTAAGGTCTAATGTGGAATATGGTTCTATTATATGGTCCCTTTTTTACTTATGTGATATCGGTACCCTGGAAAGGATCCGAAGAAGGTTTTTAAGATAGATAGTTTACCGCTCACATTTACCGAGAGAAATTAATCTCGATATTGTGAGGGACATGTTCAGCTTGGATACTCTTGATAACCGGCTTTTTGTTTGAAATTTGGAACCATACTGTAGATTGCGCGGATCTGTTGAATACAATTGATTTTCATTAGCCATTAAGACGTACACGGCACACATCATTGTTCAATGTTCGAATGCATAGGTGCAATTATGTCTCGAATTTTTTTCTCTACCGTACTCTCATTCTAGCGAACAGTGTTCATTACCTCGATTTTTTTCTGTGTCTCTTAGAACCTTCAGAAGGAAAGTAATTAATGCGATCCGGTTACTTTGAATTTGGTTCGATATCAAAGTGCTCACTCAATTGATTGTTTTCATTTCATTTGTTTTGCTTTGTTTAAAGGGGGTTTCCCGTTCATCCATTTCTTTCTTTTTAACTTACAGTTATTTTTTTTGTATGATCAATAAATAAATGAATAAATAAATTTTATTCTAAATAATTTTAAGTTTCCTCGAATCTTTATCCAATAGCCTACAGAAAGGTTCATCGCGTTTAAGTTTCTGGAATATTATTGAACACTCCACTTTCCTTTACGACCTGAACAGAAGTAAAATACAACTCTGTTTAGCTACTAGAGGAAAAACAGCGATACAAATCAGGATTAGTAGTTATTGTCCTTTCATTACAAATGTCGTTACTATCTTTTTGGAGACACTTCGGAGGACTGATCATTTTTATCGCTTTTTCATTACATTAGAACTTTCAAGCAAGCGACTGACATAAATTCTAGAAACTATATGGATTTAGCCGTTACTATTTGGTAGTTGAGAATGATTAAAACACAAATGGAATTTTTTCAGTTTCGAACTCTCATTCATCGTTAGATGGTTCGAAAACGAAGTACAAAGGGACATGAAATATATACGAAGAGATCGTTGTTTGGATTTGGAAAAACCAGGTATTTTGTCTGTATTTAACTATTGGAAGGGAGTTATTTGAATACATCGAAAGTTTGGGAATTACATAGATCAGTCGGGTCGTTCATTACTGCAAGTTATTAAAAAGTGATTTGAAAATTTGCACTGATTCTAGTTAATTGAGTTTTCTACTCTTTCAATTAATAAATTCCAAAAAAAGAGTAACCATTCTGAATGCAGTGGTTAGGTAATGTCGAATCTTGTTGTTGAAGGACCGAGCAGTCTAAGTAGAAATTGTTGCAGTCTTAACAAGATTCCATATAAACTCCTGATTTATTTCAATTCTCTTGAGGAATTTAAGCCTGAAATGAGATCTGATGTCAATTTATTCTGAGGTCTGAATGGGATCTTAGTTTTCAATTCGGAAAGGTTATTTGCGACATTTTCACTTATGTGCCCAAAATGTTTCAGAGGAAGAATTTTTTGGATTTGTCGGTATTCGTAATTGGACATATTACGCTAAAAGCAATATGAAATTGTTTTTGTGGCAGTATTTTGTCAATTAAGCAACGATCAAAACCGTCGACAGCTATAGTTTCAATGAATTCAATTTTTTTCTAAATATGTTCTAATGATTAAGGTAGAGATTGTATATCGTTGAATCATAAGCCGAAATTTCATGTAATAGCAGTGGTTGGAATCCACAGTAAGTCTGTTTCCTAGAAGTCTGTGCTGGTAGGTTTTCTAGAGATGTTGTAGTTAATTTTGCTATTTGTGTGGGAAATTGACAGACCTGAAAGGGATATTTGATGGTTTCCCTCTTTTCCGAATTTGAATTCCATTTTCGGAAGGATACTGTTTATGGTATTTAAGAAAACGATCAAATTCTCTAAGTGTACTTTTCAGGCGAATGAGTATGTCAACGACGCATCTATATGTATTCATACCAAAAACGAATGTTAACAGGGAAGTTAAAATTTAGTAATTTGTTTTCTAGGCTAGACGTTCAAGGCAATTTAGGAAGTGATCCCAATGCAAGACCGCTTTGTAGTTCCTAAACGTTTTCACTAAATTCAAGATAATTAATCTGTATGCAGTAACAGTGTGTTAAGAGGTTATGAGTTATTCGGGAAAGTGTAGTTTCCTGATTTTGGGTTAATTGAAGTGAATTTTTGACTGTATGTTTAGAAGTTAGGTGGCTGGGCTTAGTTAAAGTGTTGGATGTCATGTCTGATAGAGATCTTTTTAGTGACTTCTGAATTTTTGTTTTGAGAACTGGAAGAAAAATCCAACTGATGAAACTTAAGCTAAATATGTGTGTATCAGAAACATTTGTAACTTAATAATAATTGATAGAGCAAAAACATCTACTTCAATGAAGGAATTAGAAACAGACTCTAGGAGCAGACCCGTGGAACATCTGGTCTATGGAGAAGGACTTCAGCAACAACTTTGGCGAGTCATCCTACCCACCTTTAATTCAGATGACGTTTCTATCGCATCATCACTTAAAGCAAAAGCGGATCTCTCTGCGAAAATGGTTTCGTAAAATTTTGTTTTAGATACATCAAACGTAGTGCCACCAAGCATCCCAAATGTTCAATCGAATATGTCTGAAGTAAAACTCAGAGTTCGTACAGTAGGCGCGTTCTTCAATAACTGAACTATAAGAAAGCAGTTGGTCTGTTCGCGATCGCCTTTTTTAGATTTCATATGAGCCATACGTTTCTGAACTGTTGTAAAGTTGCGAGAGTATAACCGATTGTAAAGAAAGGAAAGATATGTCTACCCCAAAATTATGGTCCAAAGACATTATTGTCAACGATGAACTCATAAAATATCTCGAGGTACAGAGTATCATCAGTGATCGACAATACGGTTACCGTAGACAACGATCAACTGGTGCCATTGCTTTTGATATCACAAAGTAGGTTTGGCAACTTGATGAATAAGTTAATCGCCTCTGGACTGGCTGAAAAATGGCGTGGTTGGACTAGTAGTTCTCTTTTCAGTAGATTGACTTGGGTGGTAGTTGATGTGTAACAAGTGCAGGACCCCGTACTCTCGGCAACTCTTTTCCTGTTGCTGATTAATAATATGGTCCACTCCACTAAAAACTGAATATTTGGGTTTGCGGACGACTTTACTCTAGTTTCCTCTATCCAACATCTATTGGATAAGGTCCATCAACCACTAGGAGATCATGCGTGATATCCAGCCTCTCGCTCACAGGCGGCAAGTTGCTGATCTTTCTTCATTCTTTAAATTCTTCCATGGTAAATGCTTTGAAGAACTGAAAGCCTTGATTCCGAAAAGAATCCAATTACAAAGACAAACCGGGCCAACTAGCTACGCCATGTACTATAAAACGTCTATTGTTTACAGAGCTAGTATACTGTGGAACTCGCTTCCAAGGATCATCTTTCCCATAACCTACAATTTGGTCCTCTTCATGGAGCGAGTGAACACACACATTAAATCATCTTGGGCGGCCACACCTATATCATAACAGGCATCACCCCCTTCCAAGAGAAGAAAACAAAACAAAAAAAAGGTGGTATCTCCACTATGCTTCCATCCAGCAGATTCATTTATGTCTAGTACAAAATTCTAACCTGCCTGTTGAAGTTCAGTTTTGATATAAATACGTCGATATCAAACTTATTTGCCTACGTACTGTACACTTAGACAATTTGATCGTTTTCAGAATTGATAAACAGTATCCATTCTAAAATAAAATTTAATTTCGAAAAGGAAAAAACCCATCAAATATCAATTTTAGATCTGTCGATGTCCCACTCAGATAGCAAACATCTCTAGAAAACCTAATAGCACTAGTATGTGTATTCCGATGTATTTTCAACTATTTTCATTCAAAGAAAATTACAATTTAATGATCCACAGAGCATTTCCTGTACCTTCATCAATAGAAAATTTTTGAAAAGAGATTGAAATCATTAAAACTGTAGCTTACAACAAAATTTTAATAGTGACTTTATTGACAGAATAGTGCAACGAGAACAATTACATATATCTATTAGCCAAATATATCCAATTATAAGTATCAACGCAACAAATCCGAAAATTTCATCTCTTTAACATATTTAGAACAGAGAAACAAAAATGTCGCAAATAACCTTTCCAAATCAAAAAGTAAAATAGTATTCAGATCTCAAAATCAATTGTCATCACTCTGATCAAATGCTTGAAAACCTATAGAGAATGGAATAATTTATTAGGGGGTACGACAGTGCCCCCGCCTAGTCGAGCGCGAAGCAAACACTGCCGCACCATTGTTTGCTGGAATCATTTCGCTGCATTTTTAGGCCCCTATTTGAGAATCTCTGGATGTAAGTAGGCTATGATCGCATCTTTAATATCCAAAATTTCAAGTCTGTAGGTCATTTAGTTCCGAAGTTAAACGAAAGCAAAGTTTCGCATTTATGATACCCACTCACGCAATCATGATCATCAAAATAGAACTAGTACTTCCCATAAACTCAGAGAGCTGAAATTTGGCACAGAATCAAGGTTTAATGGCAACATAAAGGAGAATTTATAAATTCTAGGATAATCAAAGATCTGGAGTACCTGGTGAACCTGATAAGAAAACACAAGAGCCCAACCAAACTATTTGAGATCGACATACGACCTTTACAAAAAATATTCAACTTGGTTAGCCACTTTATTTGATGTCAAAAATCGAGGGTCTGAAGTATCTGATGAAGAACCCTCAGCTGGTCTCAGCTGAAAAAAATCGACTGTCATTGCAAAAATCCAGCGTAGTGGGACACATCTTTTAATTTAATCTAGCCTATAGCTTCCCACAATCACTGCAGGGCGAATGCCTCCCCTTCTGCTTTTAATACGCATATAAATAAAATCAAAGGACAACTCTGGATAAGACTAGACTGGCTTCTATACTTATACTTTCATGTTCACAAAAAAATATAAAATGGGCAATACGAAAAACTGTTGCTAATGTACAAGAATCAGAACCGGAAAAAAAGAAAAGAAAGAATTGTAATAATAAAAAAACCACTCCTAAAAAGAAAAAAAAATGGCAAATAAGAAAATCTATTAAAATAAACCAATATGTCCACGTTTCTACAAAAAGAATTGAAATCCCGCAAAAAACATTTTGTAAAAAACTAGCCTAATCTCGATGGAGCTGTTTGTTTATCTCTGAAATTTGCTTGAATAACCAGCCAATTGTAGGCTTGATAAAACTGCGTATCTTGAACGGACTTATAATCATTGATAGTCCATCTGTACCTCTATTTTATGTTAGATTGGTGGCCGATTTGACGCTCCAAAATGAAGAGAGCAGAAGTCAGCATTGTCAATGCTGAATGCATGTGTTGCACAATTTATAACAGGCTAAAATAAGACACTTGCGTCTAATTACCAATACCAGTATGGGCTATTATCTCGCTTAACAAACATAGGTAGTTACAACAGATAAAACATTACGTGTAAACAAAATTGACTTGTACCTATCCACTAACGTATAAAGAATGTTCAACGGCCAAGTCAAACATTAACTTTAATTATAAATAAATCGCAGTAAGGAACCTTAGACTATGTCTAGATTTCATTATTTTTCAGAGATAAACAAGCAGCTCCATCGAGACTTGGCTAGTTTTTTACAGAATTTTTTTGGTGGGATGTAAAGTTATTAGATGATATCAGGAAAAGTTATACATTTTTCAGTTTCTCGTCCAAATACGTACTGAATGGAAGAAATCTGTGCACATGTAATATAGTTCTGAAAAGAAAAGAAAACTTCTCTGCTCGACATTCAAAAAAACTCAAGTTTGATTGATTCTAGAAATTTTTAAAATTTCCAAGTAATTCAGAAATTAAAAAAGCTAACTTGAATTTGTTTACGGTAATTTCATTTTTCAAAACGGGAAATATTGTAAAAAATGAAAAATGGAGTCTCATTGCTGCACACAAATGCAGTACTAAACGTCGAAAGTTAAAATTACCTATATTGGCTAACAAATAATCCATACTGCAGTCAAGCAGTACACTGTCAGTCACCTCAAGAACTTGATGCATTTTGAAAGATAGAAACTATTTTTTCTAAGGAAATTTGACTTGTGAATCTTTTTGCATTCATTGAAATTTGAACTTCTTCCAGTTTTTGTTTCATATTTTTGACCAGCGTCGAGAAAATATCAAATATATTTTATTAAAAGGTGGAAAAATGAAAAAGAAAATCGACTTGCTTCAGTATTCTCTTCAAGGCTAGTTTTTTTACGGAATATTTATGGTGGAGTAAGTTATTTTGTCCAGACTGCAGTGATTTCTACATAGCTTTGACTGGTCGTTCCTTAAAAATTAGATGTGAAAAACATTGAACTCCATTCCTTAAAAATAAACAAGATTCAATATAGGCTAACCACTGCATCCTAGATGGATACTTTTTTCCTAGTACTGATGAATTATTGTTGTATACATTGACAATAGGGTAAAAAATTCAATAAGTATCATCTCTGGAAATTTTCAAATCAGTTTTTTAGATAATGAATGACCAGACTGATCTATGTATATCCCAAATATCTGTTTTTTCTAAATTCAAGTAACGTTCTATTCATTTTTTTCAATGTCACTTTGTATTAAGTAAAGCCTGTATTTATCAATGACGAAATTGTACGCGATCTTAGAGTTTTTGCGTTGAAACAGTCTGGTTATTTTTTGACATCAATTTTCTCTAGCTTCGGTGATCAGAGCGATACTCAAAGGGAAATTATGCAATTATGCAGACACAAATTTTAATATCTTTTGTATTCCGGTATCAAAAATCCTCAATGATGCGTCTGTTAAGTAAAAGCTGATAATATTTCGCATCAACGTCCAGTTTTTGGTTTTTAGAACACCTGCTGATCATCGTTAGAAATAATCAGGAAGGATGAATTAATTTGGCCGTTTTCTTCTTTCCATTAAAAAATTGCCACCTGCCTATTGAAAAAGGTGGTTAAGTTACTAATATGAAATAAGTGTTTATCATTCTCGTCACATGCATTATGAGTGAGAGTTATCACAAGAATATCAATTCAAAATCGGGGAAAAAACCCTTGTATTCATTATACTCCTAACTAAGAAACCCTATTCACTGTGGAATGCCTTATCATACCAGCCATATTAATAAATGATAGTTCCATTTTATATTACTGCGGTACAAGAGTTGCAGTGGAAATTATTCTATGCAGGAAAGCCTTAAATTTTCATAGAGTTACTGCAATAACTGCCTGATCTCCCTGCGGGCAAATATTAAACATGAAGAATGGGCTGTATTGTTTGTGAAATTGCGACTGTATCTGCGGCAATTCCGAATTTACATATAGTTGGCTTCGTGAATGCATTATCGAAAATTGAAAAAAAGGTAGTTTCCGTTTTATGTTCGGAAAATGAATTATACAGAAACAATACTATTTACTGAATTTGTCAAAATTGATCTATTTTACCTTGAAATATATATTCACATGTTCAATGAATTCCTAGAATACCAAACTCTTGCAAAAACTCTTACGAATTGTTTGAAGAGTAAAATTGATAAAATTGTGCGAAAATTTTAATAATGGTGCAATTGAATTGTATCAGCATATTACTAATACACTGCGCCCATTTGAGGCATTATCTTATATAGCTGTAAATGTTCTAAACCGTTTTCAATGAATTGCAGATTGTTTTTTCATCAAAGAAAATCTGAAATTGAAAGATTCGTAGATCGTGGTGGCTATCCGACAGGTTCGTTCTTTCTGAACCATTTTCTGTGAATTGCTAAACAAGTTTATGATTATTCCAGCATTGTGAGCTGCAGTTTTGAACGAAAATACTCTGGGCCAGAAATTGATGCACAATTTTTATATAACCAAGTTCCTTCTGGTAGACAACTATCAACACATTTTTTTCGGATATGTCCGGATACATGCAAACAGAATTCGTTGTTTTTTGTTAGCGCTCATATTCCTATCATGAGAAATAAGATTAAAGAAATAAATTGAGATTTTGCAAGAAAACTACAAACTACTAAAACAGCAGTTTTAGATCAATTTTGACTTGATTTTGATCTTCTTGAAAATTTCAATTTTCGGTAACAATGTATCGTGAATCATGAAATTTGACGCCAGCTAGGTTGGCCTGCCCGACTGACTACAAGAACAAACCAACGACTTGGGGTGTCTCATTCAACGGTTTCCAGAATGAAGAAGCTTGGTGGTCATGAAAGGAGAGCTAGGCAGGGGCGACCTCGAGCAACAATGGCGATCCATGACCGTTATTTAAGAATTTCCTTGTTGAGACAACGATTCGCTATTGCAAAGCACCTACAAATGCAGCTTCGATAGAACAATGGAGTGCAAATTAGCACTGAAACGATGCGACAACATCTATGGGTATTTGATTTGAGGCCTCGTATCATAGCTCGAGGTCCAGCCACACCACATCAAAGAGCTCAATTGAATTCTGACAGGGAACATGTCTATTGGTTAGAAACTGACTAGCAGAGAGTTTTGTTCATAGAAGCGTCGAGATTTCGTCTTTTTCTTAACGATGAACTGTCTAGTGAACAGAACCATGCGAGGGTAGGTAAAATGTTGCACTGTGCTTATCACTTATTTCGACGTCAGTACACTATGGAACCTCGATCTTAATGAAAACGACTAAATCTCGACTCAACTGATAACAAAATTCTCTCCCAGTCAGCTAATTGACATATACCCTAACAAAATTTAGACGAGCTCTTGGATATGCTGGAGTAAGAATTAGGCCTCGAGCTGTGGCAAGAGGCCTTAAGTCAATTCTCTCAGACGTTGACGTATCATTTCTGCGTAAACTTTTACTCTACTCTGCAGTAAAACATGCATTTAAAAGTGCATAGCGGCGGTAGATACTTCCAAAAAAACATATGTAAGAAATTAGTTGCCTGAGAAAAGAGGAAATTTGAAATATTGAAATTACCCGTTAATTTCTTGGAGCAGTGTATTTTAAGAGGTGATTGACTCAAACTTATTGAAACTTATTCGCCAAATAGACAACAATACGTTAGAATTGGGACATTAAAGCGCCACTGCCATTGAAGTCCGAAGATACTATACGTCGACCTGTTCTATTTATTGTATACATTTATATGTATATATATATATATATATATATATATATATATATATATATATATATATATATATATATATATATATATATATATATATATATATATATATATATATATTTATATGGTCCCTTTGGGGTTTTCGTCCGTTTTGAACTTAAGTTCCTTTCGAAACTTTGGTTTTGGCGACGTTTCGATACAATCTCATGCACCATCTTCAAAGCCTGTTGACGTTTTCGTTAATGCGTCTAGTCCGGTGTGGCACTCCTATATATAACTTCGCGGCTGCGAAAATTGTAGTGGGTGACTTGTGCGTTCAGTGGTGGGGGAACTGGTTCATCGACCGCTGGTGTTTGGGATTTCATCGAAAATCCCGAGAATCTATAGCCTCCCAAAAATCCACAAGGACAATATATCGCTCCGTCCAATAGTGAGTTCAATAGGTTGCCCAGTCCAAGAGTTAGCAAGATACATAGCTCGAAACATGCAGCCAGAAGTAGAACAGTCTAATTCCTACGTTAAAAATCTCCATTGAGCCTTTTACTAGCTGACATTGTCATATCATGGAGTGTATTGTAGATATCATATTCAATTAACCCAAATCAAAATTAGTACATTTTTGGTATAGGTATGTAAACGATTTACTAGCATGTTTTATTGGAACAGCTAGACAACTTGATCAATTTTTAACTTACATTAATAGCATTCATCCTAAAATTAAATACAAAATAGAGAAAGAAGTCGATAATCATAATGCTTTTCAGACCTAACAATCGCTCATGAGTGATAAGTTTTGATATATATCGAAATTCCATATTTACTGATACACGCATCTCTCTTGACTCAATACACCCAAAATATCATGAATACGCTACATTTCATTGAATAGGACTTTCTCTCTGCCATTATCCAAAGAAAGTATATCCAGGGAAGTGTCAACTATTGAAGAACTTTCTGAGTACAATGGTTATTCCTCAAATATAATGAACGGAATGATCAAGAACAAACACAAGTAGTATATCATAATTTTGGGCCTATCAGCTTTAGCAAATGTCATTTCAAAACAGCATAAAACAGTAATTTTCAAAACTGACATGAAACTCTCCCAAGAATTTTTCAATAGTAAAGATAAAACTGAAAGATTTAACAATACTGGAGTTTAAAAGTTTTCTTGTATGGATTAGGAGGGCGTCTATAAGGGTTCGTAAGCTAAAATTCCCTTCCGGCATATCTTCCACAATTTTTGAGCTACAGCGCTGACTGATACCTCAATTTGTAGATCTCTTTCGGAATGCCTACAGGGTGGGCCGAAATTAATTAGCAGAGAGAAATTATTGAAGAAATAAAATTATTTTCTCGGAGTTTTTTTTGGTTCACTCTGTATATCGAAACTATTATCGTTTCCAAATACAATATTCAATTCCGCATCTTTTGAGGTATCGCAACAACTGATCAGAGGTAATTTCATCGAAAAATGATTTTTTTTCCTTTGAATTTCATTGCTCTGATGCAGTTCCATGCGGAATTTTCAAAGTTTTTCTGACTTCTCTGTCATTTTCATTTCAGATTCAATCACTTTATGTCGTTTCACAAACATAAAGATGAAACATTTCCGAATAAATTCGAATATCGTTTTCCCGTCGGTTTAATGCCACTGCACCATCGATGATCGTCAGTTCTGTGGTCGCATTGAAGGTGAACTATTTTGACAGTACTCTCATTTTCATTGGTATATGGAAAAAAATTATTCTGACGAGAATCTGAAATATTTCTGGATGGTGCAACTCGTCGGGGTTAAACCTATATATATATATATATATATATATATATATATATATATATATATATATATATATATATATATATATATATATATATATATATATATATATATATATATATATATATATATATATATATATATATATATATATATATATATATATATATATATATATATATATATATATATATATATATATATATATATATATATATATATATATATATATATATATATATATATATATACTATTCATGCAAACATAAATATAAATCCACCACTCGGTAATCAATACCATTGCCAGGCAATGATTATAATCAAAACATATCCTGGAACAATTATATATTAGGATAAGCGATATGCGACACTGATGAGCTCCTAATAAGGGCGAAACTGCAGTCTGCCGCTTCGTTTCTCGGCATCCTGCTTGGTTGCACTATTGTGGCGCTTGGAAACTAGCTCTTGCTGGGAGGATTATTCATTGAGCTACGGATTTTGAATAATTATATTAATAATAATAATATATTAATAATAATATATATATATATATATATATATATATATATATATATATATATATATATATATATATATATATATATATATATATATATATATATATATATATATTCACGACGTGACAATTCTTCCATTAATGAACATCACTGCTAAAATTTTAGATTTTGAGAAGTTTTAGATATTTAAATTAGTTCTATTTGTCAGATAGGTATTTTTAAGTTATTAACCGTATGTACACATAAAATTTCCTACTTTTATTAATTCATTTTTCAGGAAAACGTTTAATAAAATATATCATTGACAACTGTCAAATTTTCGAATTCCAAAAATCAATTCTTCATATGAATATGACTCTGATGATGAATATATTCCTCCTAAATCTCCTTGCGATTCATATAATAGATATTTCTTGGAGAAGAACTTGAAAATCTGCACTCAAGATCGTTTAGATGCATGACCATCTGATTCTCACACATTCATATCATCTGATTCAGGTAACGTTGCAAAGAAAATTATTTCTGGGCCTGTTGATTATGAATTGGTGGGTAAACAACTTAAATGAAGGTAGGAAAAATATTTTAGAAACTATACTTTCATATTATACACGAAGTATATCTAAGGGATCTGACATTTCTACTTGTTCTGTGTATTCTTCAAACAACAAAAGATTAGATAACTGTTATCATAATCATTTAGAATCACCTTTTTTTCTAATATTATCATATCTTCATTACCTAATTCAGATCTTCAGAAATTAATGTAATAATGTTTTGTTATTACAGAATAACAAATAATGGAACAAATAAAAAGGGTACATGTCTAAACCATATAATATGTATGTAATTCCCCAATTGCTGTATTTCAGAACAAAGCATTGCGAATCAAAGACGGTATATTGAAAATAGAAACTTTATATTTGAATCAGAATTAAAATATATATATATATATATATATTTTAATTCTGATTAAATAGATATATATATATATATATATATATATATATATATATATATATATATATATATATATATATATATATATATATATATATATATATATATAGGGGTTTAACCCTGACGAGTTGCCCATATAAACTGTTCATGCAAACAAAAATATAAATCCACCACCTGGTAATTAATACCATTGCCAGGCAATGATTATAATCAAAACATATCCTGGAATAATTATATATTAGGATAACGTTAAATGTTATGAGAATATATCAATCTACCAGAATATATACAAACTATAGCATCATCAGACAATGACATCAATGTACTAACGAGTAGTGTCAGAAGCTTTCTCATCGGAAAAATCCAGTGTACGGACCTTAGTCAAGTAACTCTGAATGTTACTCATTAATAGTTTCCTTTGTGTGAAGGGATGAACGATCGAATAGAATACTGCTCTAAATATAAATATGACAAAAGTTTCAGTTAATTTTATTACATTTATATATACAAATTAATAAAATATGAAATGAGATTCTGAGTAGTATAAACTAAAGAGAAAACCTATGACTCTACCTCATTATTTTTTCGGAAAGAAACCTTCGAAGAATATTACAAGATTTGATGACTTAGCTTTTGTAACTGTTCGAACAAATTTTCTTCAGACCCTAAATCTCAATACTTTTATGTATATTCCTAGAATAACACATGTTGTGGAAATAATAATCGGAAGAATAAAAATTTTTTCATTTTCCTCATTTTTTAATCTCGTCGCCAAGCATCCATATATTTAGAAATTTTATATTCACGTAGTCTAATGGAGTATACTGAAAGTTTTTGTTTTAGAGTATCGATGTATTCTATCAGTTGATCACTACTTATCTCATTATTTTTATGGGATTTATATTTGAGGAATATTTTTCCAATATGTGCCATAAGTTTTTTGATCGATTACCTTTGGAATATTGAGCCAATCTTCCTAAATCACATCTGATACAAGAAATTTTGCCATGAAGGTTTTTTCTTGATATTATAATTACTTCAAAATTTTCTAATTTGTGTCCACAAGTTTTAACTACTGTAATAGCGGCACAATATATAATCAGATGAAGTATATAAATATTCATTACTTTAACAAGTTGTTTTGGAAGAATATTCTCATTAAGCTCGTTTATACAATCGAAAATTTTCTTTGAATAATGAATTTTAGGAAGTTTAGGTCTCATAGTTGGGTCAATATTTTCAAATAAATTCATTTTATTGAGGAATAAATTTTTATATCTTTGTTATCAATACTTTAAGACGAATTTTCTCATTTATTTTCGATGCTTTTCATGAATGGGACTGGATTTTCATCTGAAATTTCAGAATTTAAATGTTCTTCTTGTTGAATGTTGTTTTTAATTGATTTTAGTTCTGATTCAGATATAAAGTTTCTATTTTCAATATACCGTCTTTGATTCGCAATGCTTTGTTCTGAAATATAGCAATTGGGGAATTATATACATATTATATAGTTTAGACAAGTACCCTTTTTATTTGTTCCATTATTTGTTATTCTGTAATAACAAAACATTATTACATTAATTTGTGAAGATCTGAATTAGGTAATGAAGATATATATAGATGTTTGTATAATTAGTAGTTTGTTTGTGGTTTAGAAATGGCTGATCAAAACAATTATACACTTAATTATAATACGCTTATAAATGAATCATTAATGAACAATATTATAAATTTCATTCATCAAGAAACAAATAAAAATACCGTCAAAACCTGCAATTAAGACCAGTGTCATTCGATTTGGTATGGGACTATCAGATCCAAATATAACTTTTACGCACCTATCCGTTGCCGGAATAAGAACCTGAAAACACTTCTATATTCTTAACTTTGTGTTCACAAAGTAGAATATGGAAACTCCTCTGATGTTTCTAGATTGGAGTTAAATTCGTTGATCGATAGAATTTATACGAATGTTCAATTTATTTCATTTTTACGTCTAGTAACATAAGACTCAAGGTGGATATGGTGGAATTAAAATTTTTATGTAATCACTTCAGTTGAACGAATAAATTTATGGCAAATCAATAAAAATGTAGCAATTTTCAATAAACATTAACTCAAACTCAATTTTCCAGCTGTATTAAACGCAAGCTCCGCTACATTCAATATCTGCCTGATACTGCCACTTGTAGATTTATGCATTTCCTTCCATTCATGTAGTCTTGCAGAACTTCCCACAAAAAGAATGGTTGAAAGGACACTAAAGTGGTTGAGACGAATTTTTTAAGACTCACGTTCGGTTTTGCTGAAAATTTAATTTTACGAGTTTGTTATGGTCGCGAAATCTTTCTGGCATCTGGCCCAAAATTTAAGTGTTTCTATTTTTACGACCACCTTACGTTGTTAATTTTCGGTTGAATATAAGCTGGCATATCTGGAGTCGCAGAGTCACTTCGCCATGATTACATTTGTAATTTAAATTGGTGACATTGGGGTCCGAATTACAAGAATAAAATCCTGAACTGATGTATTTATGGGTGGAATTCGGAGACAACGAATTTATTTCTTCATGTCTTGAATTGATGCTAGCTTGTAATCCGTGAATTCTGTGATTCATTCGAAAACTTTTAATGGATTACTCTTATACTTGAAAAACATGATTAACAAATATACGTGAATACCCACGAAAAGTGCTGAGTGAAGAAATAATGTTGTCCTGTTTTCTCCACTCGGATGTTTTGTTACCCGAATAATATCTGTTGAACAACTTTAGAAAATCGTCAAACCTTTTCATTGTTCTGTTTTCGTCCAGGATATTTGCGTCAATACACTGTTTGCACTTTGAAGTTTTTGTATTGATTTTCTTGATGGTTACATACAATTTTCATACTTTGCCCACTCTATTATCCTCTCTATAATATTTTTTTTGTTAACGTTTTTCTTTTCCTCTCTTTTTGTATCTTCTTCGCTTCTTTCCTCAATCAAACTATAAGTTTTTCTGGCGCTTCTCGTATTTAAAGTTATGACTCTTACTATTGTGAGATTCTTTTCGTTTACAGTGGGCTTACAAACCAGCTAGCATAGGAGGTTCATGCACGGCCTTTCACAAAGGTTCCTTGAATCTCTCCCATTTTTCTTCAACTGAGAATATAGTTGAAATAGTCTCCCATTCGGATCTCCAGGGGGACTGCCTCAAGGGGTTCATGATGTGGGTAAATCGTGCACTTCTCCGGCGAATTTACTAATTCATTGACGTTCTAGAAAAGAAAGCAAACTCTTGATGAAGTTCTGCAATATCAAAGGATTGGGACACAACAACTTCAAATAGATCAATACAAGTTGTGGTCGACGGTATAACATCTGATTGTTTCCAGTTGCAAGCAGGAGTACCCCAGGGATCTATTCTTTCGCCAACCTTGTTTCTGTTGTAGATAAACGATCTTCTGTTATCTACAGAGAACCAAATCTTAGATTTTGCAGACAATTGTACCTTGGTTTCGACTTTCAGTAGTCTGTGGCCGATTACAGCTACGGAATCTCAGCGTCAGAGATTTCAACTAATTAATAACTCAAAATTTGACTTACAGAGGATATCTGTGTGTGGTCAGTTGAACCTGGTGAGCTTCAATGCGCGCAAGACGGAAACAACTACGTTTTCTAGAAATGTCCGCGCTGGGGAACCTCCTCTAATGATGCAAGGCCAACAAATTGCATTCAATACACCTTCTCGGAATAACGGTCAACTCCGGGTTTTGCTGGCATGAACATGTAACAGCAATAACTAAGTCACATCAGCAATAGCTAGTTTTCTTTTCAGGGCCGAGCGATACTTCACGTCATCTCAGCTGTTGCTTCTACATAAGGCTCAGATTGGACCTGCTTTGAAATATTGTTTCCATGTGGATCTGCGCTCAAACATTCGTTGCGAATGTTGGATAGTGTACAAAAACAGGCTGTGCGCCTCATCGACCACCCGGAGATCACCCGCGATCTCCAACCGCTGGCTCTCAGAAGACAAGTTGCTGACCTTTCTCTGTTCCACAGATACTTCCACAGAAGATGCTTCAAGGAGCTGAAAGATCTTGTTCCGGGAACACTAGGCTGGCAAGGAGTTCTCATCATATGGCGGTACATTTAACAACACTTCGAACCTCTCTCTATAAGAATTCCATCACTTAGTTGTGGAACTCGCTTCCGTCCAACATCTTCCCAACATCCCACAATTGGCCATCTTCAAGAAGCGAGTAAACAACACCTCAATTCTTCCCAGGCGTCCACTCGTGTGGTGTAACAGGTTCACCTATTCCTGAGAAGCGCGCATAAAAAAACTATCTTCCTTCTTTCAAGATTTCTTTTTATTTATATAAATCATGTATAACTTTCAGATTCAGGTTGACAACTTCTCTTGAAATTTGGCTCTTAGTAGGTAATGATCTGAGTCACAACTAGGTCACCTACAGGTTTTCACAATTGTGAAGGGCAAGTATATTGCTTTTTAGATATCAGAATATAATGAATTCGATTCGTTACGAGGTTATTTCTAGGTTTCCAGATGGTTCCGTCATGTCTTATTCTACGTCGTATGACTCGTAGCAGTTTTAAGTAATGCCAACACTTTTTACAATACCGAAAACAGTCTTGGTACTCGTGTTTTGGAATCATTTACATTGTATTTGTATCGATCGTCCATATGTCTTCAAATTAGTGGCCTTTGAGTGGCGTTCCCGATCTTTCAATCATCCAAAAGTCGATGGCAGCTATATTACATGCAAATCCTTGTGGTTTCTCAAATGATGCAACACCATATTTAATCCCAACTCTGTCGCATGGATAAAACATCTCGCTACCACTTCTTATTGGTACCTTTCCAGAATTTTGATTGATCACAGAATATTTTTAGTATGAACAAAAATTTTGCATCACCAACGTAGTTATTGTTATTAGCAAATGGAGAAAAATTGCCTAGGTATTTTCCACTAAAACTCCGGAACCGTTAAGAATAGAGTGAAGAAGAAGATTCTTATTGGTAACTTTCCAGAATTTTAAAATATCATTCCTTGTTGATAATCTGCCTTTAACGTGCTATTTTCGGTCGAGGCTCGAAACAAAACTTTGAGATGATTGATATTTGGTTTCGGGTACATAATTAAAATCCCGTGATTCATTACCAGTTGCAAGCTCTTCAAGCTGATTTTCATTATCATTGACTGTTTCCCCATCAGCTAAAAATTTAGTACATACTGGAATCATCCAAACACTGCTTTTCGATATTTCAAAATCACGTTCTAGTCGTCTAACACTTAATTGATAAGCTTCAATTATTGCAAATCCACACATTCCATGTTATATTTTCGACATCGAGGGCCACCTAGAGTACGGGCTGCTATCAACAGATATTCGACCATCGTAAAACCGTTCAGACTTCTGCTTATTTTATGGTCATACACTCGTCGAAAATACTTTCTTCATCATACGATAGATTCGTCACAATTCAAAATAAATTCATTCATCAAATTTTTCCATCTTTCTGCGCAAAAAGAAACCTCCAGTAAGCGAGCCCCAACGCAACCAGTGAATTTGTTTCTTCACTATCGTACGAAATCACAATATTATGAAGATGGAACTTTCGAATTTGCCTATTTTATTGCAAATTTCAAATGCCTAAGCCAAGGTTGAACCTAACGTAACCCAACTTTTCGTTGATGTACAAGGTGGACATATTTCGACGTTTATCTAGTGCAGCTATGTGAAATACTATAAAGATATGAAAAAAGAGCCCCCTTTCGTTGTGTTCTATTTGCGTGAGGAATTCATTGCTACAAATAGATTCAAGGATGCTTTTTTTCGTTTTAGAATTATTAAGAAATTTGACAATTTTTCAAATTAGCTGAGTCCCAATATCTCAATCGTTTTTGGAGTTATGTAAGAATTATTTTGACATTCTGGAGGCACGTTTTTACTTGAAATTGAATTACTTGTGCAAATGTCGCTATTGTCTTACAGTTTTTGAGTTATAACACAAACTTGCCATTTCTTTAATATAAACCATATATTGAATAGAGTTTTTCCTTTTCAGGAATATATCACATGTAAAATCAATTATTTTAATCAGGACGTATTTCAATGAAGAAACGAAAATTGCTAAACTATTTACTAACTCTATGGCTATTCACAGAATAGTCTTAAAACTGAATTCACTAATTCGCAATGTCGATAATTGACAACAATGGAATTTTGAAATGACACACTGTTATTTTTATGATCCTAGAATATTATTAGTATAAACAAAAATTTTGCATCGCTAACGTAGTTATTGTTATAAGCGGGGGAAACTCTGCGAAAGGTATTTTCCACTTGAACTCCTGAACCGTTAAGAATAGAGTGACGAGAGTGAAAAAAAGATAAAAAAATACTGCTTCTGTAATACCGGGAGGCCTGATATAGTTCTTTCAGAAGAAAACCTACTCTTTGAGGAGAAACTGAAATTTAAATTTTTAACACCCCGTAAAAAATGAGCTCTCAAATTTTTTGATGCAATCTTGTATTTTCGTGATAGGAGATGTTGAACTAAGCCATTTGTCACTGTTCATCACTATAATGAAAGACGAAAATTGCAAAAAATGAGGATTGTGTTTCGTTTTTCTTTCAAAAATATGTCAAGAGGTCGTAGGATGAGATGAACAATTAAAATAAGCAAAAGAAGACAGGGTGTCCTATTTGAAAATCGAAAGTTGGTATCATTTCCGGCATGACTGGAAACTGAATGTCAAACATATTAATATTACCAAATTCGAAATGTTGTCTTCTATCTGATTCCCAAATTTCATCAAAATATTCCAAATAGTTTTAGTTACACCCGGTATAGTATACTGCTACCACATAGTGTTCGTATAAACTTCGATCAGTGTCAGAACAGATTTGATAGTTCATTTTATCTGTAAAAAGTTAGCAATTTTTCATAGTGAATTTTAGTTAGTGTTAGTTTCATCAGATTCAATAGTCTTTCTTTCCTGAGTAGCTTCTTATTGAATCCAATTTTTTAATCTAAACTGATTCAACTTAACCTCTTATTATGCACCACAGAATTACAGTAAAAAGTATTTTATTTACGTGAGAGTAATGAATTCTTCTGAAGCTGTTTCGTTCTTTACGGAAGGTCCATATATATGAAAAGCTTAAAATATATTCCTTCTAACAAGGCAATTTTTTTCAAACATTGTCTCATTATCATCATGGACATTCTGAAAAGAACAAATATATCAATTCCAGATGAAGATATTAGCAAACGGAACACAATTTTTGAATGTTCAATAACTGCGGCTAGCATAATAATTCATATTATGTTCAATATAAGGTAACATGATATGAGCAGTGTGTGGTATATGAATACTTGGTAAGTAACTGTGGCGCTCTTTTTACTGTGTAGTTTACGACAAGATCCATGTCGTATAAATGCAAAAAATATGAATATGACTTTTCGGGTATTTGTAGGTGCCAGCTATGCGAGCATTAAACGTCCTATGTATCTTTTATTCGAATATTTATTAGATATATAAATGCCTACACTTCATTTTACGATATTTATGAATTGCTTTTTTACTGTCCCCGATATCAATTTACTTCTACCCGAACCACAGATGGCTGACTGTTTTTCATTCTTAATTGCAGAAAATGTCGAGCGTTCCTTTTGATCATCCATGAAATTTGCATTAAGAAGAATTATGCTCCTGTACCTTCGAAATAATATATTATTGGAAGGCTTTGGATTTTTGTCGAATTATATAAAACTACTGGTTCGTTTAATAGTTACGAGAAAGAAAATACGAGGTGGGAGATTTAAATCTCTTTAAATTGTTCAACAGGAACGATCAACGAAAAGCAATTTTTTTTGTGGTATGAAGGTCAATACGATCTTAAGAATTAATTCACAGGTGTAGTTCTTTCGGCAGAATATTCTTCACATCGAACATAAACAACATAGATTGAAAAGTTTCTCTTAAGGAAGTTGAAGTACCCTTACAGTGCCAATCCGTTATGACTTGATAATATCTCATAAAAATCATCAGACCATATGGTCGTTATCTTCTACGCAATGAAAAGAATGAAGAAGAACTGATTTCCAAGAATTTTGAGAACTCAACCCTATCCACGACGTTGGAATATCATGTTCATCATCAAACTTCTCGGTCCAATTAAATATTTACCTGTCTCAATTGTGGTTGTTTTATATGAAAGATTTCAAATAAAAAATAAATCAAATGATTTGGAATTCTGCTAGGATAATATACAAGGTGCTTCAATGAAAACTAAACAGAGGCTATATCTACCAAGATATTAATTTCTGATCAAAACGCAAAAACAGGTCAATTTTTGTTTCGAGAGGGACATCTTTTGGGGTATAATACTTACCTAAAATATCAACCCTCTAAGCGGGGGTTGCAATCCTTGAACATTTTGAATAGGAAGATGGATCGAGTGATGACTCAAAGAAAGCGGTATCTTTGTCTACATTGCCTTGAACTTTTTAATTTGAAGACCGTTAATGGGTCGAGTGATAACTCGAAAGACTATTTATTATCTATTGTCTGCATTCCCGTGAAAGAATTTTCATTTTGATTGAAAATCATCATCAAGTGATCCTTATCTCGAATTTCAATGGAGCAGGTGACAATCGCTTGAAATTTGGAAGATTATGGGTCAGTGATAACTCGAAAGAAATGTATTCATTGTCTGCATTCCGTGAAAGAATTTTCATTTTGATTGAATCTGAAGATTTTTTTGCACTGAAAATAGAAGACTATCGCCTCAAGACTATTGGAATATTAGTTCGAAAATCTGGAATAGATTCAGTAGCTCACTGCCTGTATCTGGAAAATCTGTCATTCACGGGAATGCAGCTCAAAGATTTTTAGTATACTTTATCTTTCGAGATATCATACTTTTCTATCACTGACCCATATGCCCTCTTCCAAATTTTCAAGGGTGGTCACCCCTGACCTACGGGTTGAAATTCGAGATGAGGTACTTGAAGATGACTGCCATTGATCAGCATGGATCTGTTTCATTTTACTTCACTGAAATTTGAATAGTCTCAGGGAAATAGTCTTCCCTATCTTTCAGTTGCTCACCCTGTATCTTTTACAGTTTTCAATTAAAAATGGAAATTCGTTCAAGGCAATGTAGACAAAGATACAATCTTTCATTTGAGTCATCACTTGACCCATCTTCAGTATAAATAATGTTCATGGATTGCAACCCCGCTTTGGGGGTTGATATTTCAGGCAAGTTTTGTACCTCAAAATATGTCCCCTTTGAAACAAAAATTTACCTGTTTTTGAATTTTGATCAGAAATGAATATCTTGCTAGATATAGCCTCTGTTGAGTTTTCGTTGAAGCACTTTATATATATATATATATATATATATATATATATATATATATATATATATATATATATATATATATATATATATATATATATATATATATATATTATTTCGAGTTAGCGAGACGAAGAATATATATATATATATATATATATATATGTATATATTTCGAGTTAGCGGGACGAAGAAGATGCAGTTAATCAGTGCTTATCTATTGGCGGAGTAGATAGTAGCTCTACCAATGGCATAGCTTGACGAATTAAACATGCTCATGTGATATGTACGCATTTCCCAAGCATGAACGCTTTCTTATACATTCGCTTCAGGCTTAGTTGGAGGTCTAGATGAAGAAAAGAGATACTTTCGGCTCATATTTTGAGCTGAAAATAGGTGGTTAGGTTAGGTTAGATTAGATCGATGATACTCTTAGGTGAAGATTTCTATGGGGTTTCTTTTGTCTTATAGTGTGAGACAAAATCTGTGGTAATGATGTGGATGAGACAGAAAAGAATCATCTTTTAGAATAATTGGGAAAAGCTCCCCTGACGGTGCGAAATATGACACTAAATGTTCAATCAAGTTTGAAACGTCTTAAGTTTTAAGATGCAAATTTGTATTGTGCAGCTACTAAAAGGATACTTCTATTGAACACTAAAAATGCGAAAAATATTTTTCTATTGCCTTACAAATAAAATAGACTGATTCTGACTTGTAGTCTTTGCAAAGCATAGACAAAACTAAGTAGATTGAATGAAGTCTCAACCAATTCAATTAAATTGCCTCTCTCTTGGTTGCTTTGTGAATATCTTGAAAGTATATCTTTCAATGAAGTCCCTAAGATTAAGTAATTAAAGATAATGGACGTGTACATTCTAATTGAGGAATTAAATAATTTTCAACTTTATCTTTCATTAGATTTCCAATTTAGGTCAAGGAACCTTCTACAATTAAATTATTTCACATAATTAGACAACAAAATTCCATTTAGCTACTTGTCATACGTTAGTAATTGGAATAGAAAATACATAATATTACTTGGATAATGATGATTTATTCGGAATTGTTTGACATACTAATGAAATACTGCCTCAGGTATAATGGAATTTATTTAAAGAAAAAAGACCACACGCATCTAGACACCTAAGCCAACCGCCTTTCGCTGAACAAGTCACAGCTGTTCAATTAGTGCTAACTGTTTTCATTAAGTCAGAAAAATGAATGAAAGTTGGAACTCAACTACTTCAGTTATGTTGATTGTATTGGTCTAACGATAATCATATTTAATTGTAATACACTTAAAGTATGTGTTTTTCATGATCTTACGGTATATCAAATTAGTTTACAAATTAGGAATTACTTATATAAAACAACATTATTAGTTTCAATTAATTTAATCAATTTAATCTAAATAGACAGGTAGAGCTGTGAATGACAAAGAAGTTCAACTAGTTTTACTAAGATTTCTGATAGATGGCGACATATTCCATGGAGCACTGTAGCTTTAAATTGAAACCAGAAATATACGAGAAACCTCATAAAAATATCTGGAAAACACTGCATAGATTTAGCCGGTACTATTTGGTAATGAAGCATGTTCAAACCACAAATGGAATCTTTCACTGTTTTTACTACCAAGTAATGAATTAAGTTAATAGATCACTGATACCGCGGTTCGAACAACAAAGTGACAATGTTATTAAAAAATTTTCGTTGATTCTACCTTTCAGGGCAATGGTTGAACTTTAATTCATGAATACTAGGAAATGAGTGGATGAAGAGGTTAAATTATTTTATATTTTATTATATATTATATATTATTATTATATTTGTATTTATAGGTCAGTGGTGGTTGCTTCAAAATTAGATGTAAAGAACTTCGTTCCTTGATAATAAACAAGGTTCAACATCAGCTAACCACTGCATACAAGATGGCCACTCTTTTCCTAAAAATGATTAACTAAAAGTCCTTCACACGGCCCCAAAAGGTAGAAAAGTCAATTATCTAGAATCACTTGAAATTTTCAAATCACTTCTTGAGATAATAAAGGTCCAGCCTGACCTCTGTAAATCCCAAACTTTCTATGAATTAAAATAATAACTCTCTCTCAACAGTTTGTGAACTGCATATTTGGTATCTCCAAATCCAAAAAGAACCTATTCTAATATATTTTATGTCACTTTGTACTTGGTTTTCATACTATCCGAGGATTAATGCGTGTTCGAAATCACGGTAACAGTAATCTATTAAATAAATTTAATTGTTGTTAGAAAAAAACATCTCAAAAAATCCATCCATTGTGTTTCAATATGGAAAAAAGTAATAGTATATGTTTTAGTAAAGTTGTTGAAATATTATATTCAGATTTATACCGGGTGAGTCAATAAGGCGATCTCGGAACTATTTGAGATAGAAGCAAAATTTTTTCGATTATTGTTTCATAAGTATATGTGCATTCCTTGAAATTATTTTCGTACATACAGGGTGTTCCATTTTTGCTTCAGGGACAAACATAGATTTTTTTTTAAATAGCACACCCTATATTTTTTATCATATTCTAATTACAATTTGGATGCTCTCTTCAACGATATCTGTTTTGTGCCCAAACAACTATCCGTAGATTTTAAATTAATTAAAATATCGATAATTTCGGGAATTTGGAAGTTTTTTCAAAAGTTCTCAAATGCCTCATTTCGCATAATTTACGCATGATATTTTTTTTCTTGAGGTAAATGTGTTGTATCTTATTATCAAATGAAGAAAACAAAACTTTTATACCGAGTGTTCCTCGTAACCCGGTGAAAATGAAATTTTTCAAACATGAAAAACTTTTTTTTTCAGATGTAACACCCTGTATATTTTTCACGCGTTTTGTTCTCACTCGAATAAGCTTTAAAACGATACCTTTTTTTCAAAAATCCGATGGAGACTTCCCAGACAATTTCGAAATTAGTGTGAGGTTTAGGTTTTTCTTTCAATAAGCATGCTGTTGATAAAATTCAGACATTGAAATATGCCGATTTCAAAACAAAATTAGATTCTTTGCCGTTCAATGAAACTTTAACATCGAAACTCTCAAGGTGTATCGAAATTTCTTCACAATAAAAGATTCATTTGCGATATTATCAGTTGTGCTCAGAGCTGAGTCTTCACTTAATTGAAGTTACTCATTTCGAAATTATTTCAATAAATGTTCAAAAAGTCAAAATCTCGAAAATATCAAGAATTTGGAAGGTTTTTCAGAACTGCTCACAGTCTTCATTCCGCATCATTTGAATGTGACAATAATTATTCTCTGAAGAATTTATGCTCCTCATCATCGAAGTAAGAGATCAACTGTTTTTTCATACCCAGTGTTCTTGGTGATCCAACGAAAATAGAATTTTTCGAGATAAAAGAACTTTTTTCTGAATGTAACACCCTGTTCTTTTCACTGAACTTGTATTACTTTTACAAATGCCCAAAATATTCCGGAATTATCATTAAGAAACGAAATTTCACTGCTTGTCGTGAATGAAACGTCCACTGAAAAAAAAATGCAAATGAAAATCATAAACACCAATTTAATTCTATTTCAATAAGTTTTCATATCAAATTAAATGTTCGAAATGACGACATTTTTTGACAAATACATTGTCGAACACGATTGTTAAATGTTTCGGTCACTTTCTGGAGAACATTCGGCGTTATACTACTGAATGCTTCTGTAATTCCCTCCATCATATTTTCCTGGCTGTTGGAGGGTCTCGATAAACCCTCTCTTTAACATACCCCCACAAAAAAAATCCAATTAATTCAAGTCCGGAGACCTAGGAGGCCATCCTACTGGACCTCCACGGCCTATCCAATTGTCCTCAAACCTATCATTTCAAAAATCGCGGATATTGCCGCTGTAGTGTGTTGGTGCCCCATCGTGTTGGAACCACATATTGTTTTTTATGTTTTGGGGAACATTAATAAGCAAAGGCTCCAGATCATGCTGCAAAAAATTTAGATAACGTTCACCGTTCTAATTTTCTTGGAAAAAAAGGGTCCGATCACATAATCATCAATTTTATCACCCCAGACATTTAGAGACCAACGATGTTGGTGGTCAACAGTTCTCATGAAATGAGGATTTTGAGTATCATAATAATGAAAATTATGCCGGTTCACCAATCCATTCTTATGAAAGGTGGCCTCATCAGAGAAAAGTACCTCACTGAAAAAATTCGGTTGGTCTGCTATTTTATTTGAAGACCATCTACAAAAATTCAATCTCCGCCCGAAGTCCAGGGGCTCCAACTGTTCGTGAAGTTAAACATGAAAAGGATGGACTTTCCTCTCCTCAAAATTCTTGATACAGATGTCAGACTAATGCCCAAGTCTCGACTAAAATCTCTTGTACTAACATGAGCATTCTCTACTGCGCTCAAAACAACCTGCATGCTATTCTCTTCATTGAGTACTGTTTGGGCAACGTTGTGAATAAATATGTGACGCCAACAAACAATTCCTCTCACCTTCTCCCAAACAATAAATTAGGACATTGTGAGTAAACCATAGAAATAAGTCTTCTATGGGCACAGGTGGTTTAAACCACAGACTATCGAACAATATTTTCTATCTTCATGTGTTATGCCGATAGAAGTCATACTTATCTCTATGGTTTAATCACAAGGAGATCTGAGGAGACTGAAAGCTAAGTGTGTACTCCATGAAGAGAATAGCATGCAGGTTAGGTTAGGTTAGACTTTTTGAACATCTATTGACATAATTTCGAAATGAGTAATTTCAATTGAGTGAAGACTTAGCTGTGAGCACAACTGTTAAAATCGCAAATAAATCTTTTCTTGTGAAGAAATTTTGATACACCTGGAGAGTTTCGATGTTTAAGTTTCATTGAGCAGCAAAGAATCTAATTTTGTGTTGAAATTTTCATATTTCAATGTCTGAATTTTATCAACAGCATGTTTATTGAAAGAAATACCTAAACCTCATACTAATTTAGAAAATTTCTGGGAATTCTCCATCGGATTTCTGAAACAAATGTATGGTTGTAAAGCTTATTCGAGTGAGAATAAAACACGTGATAAAGATACAGGGTGTTACATTTAAAAAAAAAATTTCATGTTTGAAAAATTTCATTTTCGCCGGGTTACTAGGAACACTCGGTATGAAAAGAGATATCGTTGAAGAGAGCATCCAAATTCTAATCAGAATATGATAAAAAATACAGGGCGTGCCATTTAAAAAAAAATTGTGTTTATCCCTGGAGCAAAAATGGAACACCCTGTATGTACGAAAATAATTTTAAGGAATGCACACATACTTATTGAACAATAATCAGAAAAAATTCGCTACTATCTCAAATAGTTTCCGAGATATAGAAGTTGTTTGTTTGTTTTTCCTTTAACGTGCTCTATTTCTGCCTTTCGGCTAATGCAACGCCGGGGAATTCTGTCACCTCACTAACCCGGGAATTTTGCCGAATTCCTCTCGTGTCGAGGGAAGGGATCTTTAATGTCCAACACATCTCTGTTAGACAGGACCGACAGCTTTACATCTCCTCCGAAAGATGGACACTCAAGCAATTCCCAGAATCCGAAAAATCGCACCGACTTCGTGGGGATTGAACCCAGGTAACTCTGCGTAGGAGACGAGCATCAAATCCCATACACCACCGAGCCGGCTAGATATAGAAGTTCTTCGCCTTATTGACTAACTCATCACAAATGAAATAATTCATCATCTCTGACTTCTTATCTATGTTTTTCATTATTTAGCTTTCCAATCTGGTGGGTGTAAAAGCGATTTAGCCTTACTATGATGTAGTGATAACATTTGAATTACCTCGATACAATTCATTTACAGATGAAGAATTAAATTCGTAAATTACATTTCCTAAGAAACTTATGAATTATAACAAGAACTGACAAATGCGTTTGATAATTAGGTTCTTGATATGTAGGGAGAGAGGAAAGCTTTGATAGAGTGTAGTTTCTTAATGAAGTCTTGTCTTTGAGGGCGGTTTAAGTCGCATTGGAATATAAGATGATTCAGAGTCTGATTGCAAATATTACAACTGCAGAGTGGACTGTTTACAATATTTTTCTCATATTTGGATTTATCCAAATTAAATCAGTTCGGATCGGCAACCGTTGCTGAATACTATGTCTCTATTAATATTCATACAGTGAAACCCGAGCCGGATGATTGTTAGGTAGTACATCATTCGTTTGTTTGGTGATATTAATTGGTTGATACTACAATTAAGTTCTTTTTACGCAAATCTTCTGATTGCTGTTTGGCATCATGATAAGGAGTAAGAGTATTACTTGGTGGCGACTTGAGCTAACCGATCAATTATTTCATTGTTTTGTTAGCAAGATCAATCGCTATGAAACTTTTTGCATTCGTTTTGAAAAAGCATCAGAAAAGTTTGTGAACTTAATCGGGAGTGGTAATATGAAAATTGCATTTTCTGCATAAGAAAAATGCATTTTCCAAAATGCATATAATATGAAAAATTTACAACTCGGAAAATATCGACAGAAATGAGTTTCAATTTGTTACACGAAGATTTCGAGATCGCTGAATACGAATATGATAACGGCGATGGTCCTCGAGCTACCTGGTGCCCAGGGTGCACCTCGTCTCCTGGAGTTTTGTGTTATTTTCATTAGAAATTAGGCGAAAGTCATTACGGGAGTTTTCGAGGACGCTGAACACGAATATGATACCGGCGATGGTCCTCGAGCTACCTGCTACATACGGTACACCTCATCTCCTGGAGATTTATGTTTATTTGATTTTAAGGTTTTTACGAAAGTGAGCTATCAAATAATAGTTGATATATGATTTCTTGAGTATAAATACAAAACAATTTTTAAAATTAAAAAATATGGGTAACAAATAGTCGTATTATTCAGATTTGGTTCTTATTCATCCTCTTCTGCATCAGATTGATTTTCTTCAAAGTTTTCCATATTCGTGCAATTGGACCCAGCACAATTTTGCATGCCAAATTGCGAACTGAGCCATTCTTCCAACATCCACATGAAGTGCCTCAGTCTTCTTTGCAACTGCAAATTATTAAGCTCATGATAGTTGGTGGAACAGGTAGCTGTGTCATCTTCACTGGATGATAGGAGTTTTCTTTGAGCTGCCATCCCCAGTCTGTAATATTCAAAACTCCTTCTCCGTGCAATCAAGTCTGAAGATGTGAATAAACTCTTTTCAGATGTTGTGTGAAAGCATCTACCGTTGGCAGAATTTTGGCAATCGATACGTTTTCATTGTTTGTAATGGTCATAAGATACATTCTCTATCGATACGTTTCAGCCAACTGAATACTTGATGGTCTAAATTCATCCAGTATATTTGGTTTTCTGAATGTGAGTGATGCCCCATACATTGCTAAAAGTAATTGTGAGTCATGCTCAACAAATTTTTCAACTGACAGACCAGCTTCTTTGAAATGTTGTGCTTCCTAGGCAAGGTCGGGATTATTTTCAAATAAATAATAATAAATAATTTTCCCTTGCAAGAAGGTGGCCGAAACTGTATCGCAACCTGTAAAGGAGGGCAAAAATAAAATATTCTCCAAAACAGATGTTATGTGATTCAAACTTTTGGAAGAATATACTTCTTCGGCTTCGACTACTACTAGAACATCGGTATCTTCGGACACAACTACTATTATTTTGTTCCTATCTACTTATATTCACTAATTGATTTATATATATATATATATATATATATATATATATATATATATATATATATATATATATATATATATATATATATATATATATATATATACAGTGTGTTCCAACGAAAATTTGACCCCTATAACTCCGAAATGAGTAACATTAGCGAAAAACACCAAGACACGTCGATTTTAGTTTCGAGGGGAGCATTTTTCGAAATAATTCGAAACTTGTCAGATCAACCCCTACCCCAGCAACCCTAATTTCGAAATTCATTATAGGAATAAGGGTTGAGTGGCACCTTACTGTAAAGGTCTGTCAATTCTCCATTCTGATTTGTCATTTTTAGAATTTTAAATTAACATACAGGGTGTCCCAACCGAGGGTAAGTTGAATTCCTGCAAATCCCAAATACTAAATGAAATCGATTTATTTTGGCATAATGCAAGCGCAGGTTTATGCTCGGTCTAGAAAAACGACCTACACTTGTGAATTTGGAGTTGGTGCAATCAACCCCTATTTCCAGCATCCCCAACTCAAAAATCATTCGATCGAAAATAGGTCAAGTGGCACCTCGTTGGAAAGGTATTTCAATTTTCTCTTCGAATTTGGTATTTTCGAAATTCAGAATCAGCATACAGGGTGTCCCGGAGCAGGAACACTGAAAACCCAAATAACTTTTTGAAACTGGTTCATTTCGGTATAATACGAGAACATGTTTATGTTTGATTCGAGAATAAGACTCTCTTGCGTGAATATGGAATTTTTGCAATCAATCTCTTCCATTCAGCATCCCCAACTCAAAAATCATACAAGTGATTACAGGTTGAGTGGCAAAGTTCCAGAAAGATTTTTCTATTTTCTGAATCACTGAGGCATTGGTTTCAGTTTGGCAATCGAGGTTTTCAGGCGTGAGGATCAGGATGAGGGATGATGGAGAAACTGATTGGATGCTCATCTAAACAGGAAAACGAGATTTATTGAACTTGTATTCAATTGAAAACAAAAACTAACTTGATTATTACAACAATTGTTCAAAATGACCTCCGCCCACCTCCATACAGTTATACAGACGATTTTCGAACTCTCTTCTCACATTAGCGAAAACTTCAGGAGTTAAAAGTCGGCATTCTGTGATAATCCTCATCCGCAGCTCCTCCAGGTTTTCTGGTCTTGTGGCATAAACTTTAGATTTTAGATGGCCCCACAAAAAAAATCTAGGATTTAAATCTGGTGACCTGGCTGGCCACTCAACAGGTCCTCTTCTACCAATCCACCTTCCTGGGAAATTTTCGTCTAAATATTGGCGCACCTGAGCATCATAATGCGGAGGAGCACCGTCTTGTTGAAAACGCATTTCGTCCTCAGAAAGAGTTGGATCGTTCTGTAAAATTTCTGTCAATCTAGGATGTATGTGTTCCTCTAACAACTGTAGGTAGCCATTTCCATTCAGATTACCCTCAATAAAGAAAGGCCCAACTAGATGATGCCAAAAATTCCTGCCCAAACGTTCAACTTCTGAGGCCTTTGCGTGTGGGCCTCTCTAAACCAATGCGGATTCTGTGTGTCCCAATATCGACAATTATGTCTATTCACTTCACCACTGAGCATAAAGGTGCTTTCATCAGAAAAACAGATGTTATTCAGAAAATTTGGATTAGCGTTTAGGTTTTCACTTAGATTTTCACAAAACTGTAAACGACGATCTGGATCATCTTCGTTTATTTCATGCACTAATTTTACCTTGTAGGGTGAAATTTGTGATGTTTCACGATTCTATGGACAGTTGTAGCTGATACACCAGTCAGACGAGATAGTTTTCTGATCGAAGTAGTATTCTCCATTTGTAGATGACCCACTACTGCCACTTCCGTTGCCTCATTTCTGACAGGACATGCCACTTCATGTTTTTGTTTGCCACCGAACCCGTAGCTAGGAATTTGTCAACCAAATATTTAACGTACTGGTGACTGACTCCTTTCTCTTTCAGGATGGTTCCTATCGAATATCCTTGCCGTTTCTTTGGCACAACTGTTATTTCGAAAATACGTCGATACAATTTCGACCCTTTCCTCAGTGGAATAAACCATTTTCAGATTAATTTCAACTGACGAACAACAACAATAATGAGGAACTGATCTGAATAATAATAATATTTCATTGCAAAAATGAGAAATAACAGATGACTGCACGCCAGATGGAAATGAAAAAATGTGAACATTTTCAATGCAGAAATCAGCTTTATTTCTTCGTAATTGATGCTCAACACATCGTACCCCAATACTTTTAACAGTTTCGAATTAATTTTAGTTGATAATTTCAAATGACGATATTGAATTTTTCGAAAGCGACATCCTGTATGGAGAGCCCAACTGAATGAAATGCTTTAATCATTCTGGAATTCAAAAACCTTTCTGAAGATATGCCACTTGAATTATTTGTATGATTTTCAAGTTGGGGATGCTGAATGGAAGGGTTGATTGCAAAAATTCTATAACCACACAAGAAAGTCCTATTCTCGGATCAAACATGTTCTGGTATACCGAAATGAACCAGTTTCAAAAAGTTATTTGGATTTTCAATGTTCCTGCTTCGGGACACCCTGTATGATGATTCTGAATTTCGAAAATACCAAATTCGAAGAGAAAATTGCACCTTTCCAACGAGGTGCCACTTGACCTATTATCGATCGAATGATTTTTGAGTTGGGGATGCTGGAAATAGGGGGTTGATTGCACCAACTCCAAATTCACAAGTGAAGGTCGTTTTTCTAGACCGAGCATAAACCTGCGCTTGCATTGCGCCAAAATAAATCTATTTCATTTAGTATTTGGGATTTCCAGGAATTCAACTTCACCCTTGGTTGGGACACCCTGTATGTTAATTTAAAATTCTAAAAATGACAAATCAAGGTGGAGAATTGACAGACCTTTTCAGTAAGATGCCACTCGACCCTTATTCCCTATGATGAATTTCAAAGTTAGGGTTGCTGGGGGTAGGGGGTTGATCTGAGAAGTTTCGAATTATTTCGAAAAATGCTCCCCCTCGAAACAAAAATCGACGTGTCTTGGTGTTTTTCGCTAATGTTACTCATTTCGGAGTTAGAGGGGGTCAAATTTTCGTTGGAACACACTGTATATATATATATATATATATATATATATATATATATATATATATATATATATATATATATATATATATATATATATATATATATATATATATATATATATATATATATATATATATATATATATATATATATATATATATATATATATATATATATATGCCCTGTTTTGTAGAAGATCTATGTATATGGAGCTTAGTGTCTTTATGTCTTTCCGGTCATTTACTGAATTGTCTATGTTTTTTTGTATGTGTATCATCTCAAGTATTTCTCATTTTTTTCTGTTGTGTTCTTTGTCAAGAATTTTTGTCTTTTCATAGTCAAATGTTTTTTTTTGTTTTTTGTGTTTGTTTAGTGCAGTGCTGTCGTTTTTTGCGTATTTATGAGGTTTGAGACGTTCTTTGAGGTGTTGTTCTGTTTGTCCAATGTAGACCTTTCCGCAATTCTTGCAGGGTTAGGCGTACACTATGTGGGTTTCCTGCATGTGCGGTATTTTGGATTCTAGTTTTGTATCTACGTGTCTTATTTGATTCATGGCTGAGTAGGCCATTTTGAAGTTATAGGGTTTGAGGATGTTCTTGATGGTTTCTATTAGTTGAGGTATGTAAGGGATAGTTATGTATCGTGTGGTGTTAGTAATGTCGTTTTCCTTTTTTTGTTCTGTGTTGTACAGTATATGTGTTCGTTCTTTGATGATTTTTTTTGTAACGTTTTCTGGGTAGTCGTTCATTCTTAGTAGGTCTTTTGTGTCCTTTAGTGCGTCTTTTCTTAATTGTGGTGAGGTGAGTTTCAGTGCTCTGTCAATATATCATTTTATAATGCATTTTTTCTGGGATGGGTGATGGTTTGAATTGTAGTTTAAGATGTTATCTTCGTTTATTTCCTTTCGGTACCATCTCGTTAGTAATTTATTGTCTTTTCGTGTTATTGTTATGTTAAGGAAGTTGATGTTGTTATTTTTCTCAGTTTCTAAAGTAAACTGCAACCTTTTGTGGAAATGATTGAAGGTTTCAAGAATTTGGTCTACTTCGTTTTTGTTCATTATTAGTAAACAGTCGTCTACATATCTTTTGAATAATGTGATGTCTAAATGTGTATTATTCAAAATTGATTCTTCCATTTGCGCTTTTACAGTAGATATGGGAGATATGGGACTTCCTATTGCAATTCCATCTATTTGTTGAAAAAAAGGTAATCAAATTGAAAATCGTTTGTACCTAATATATATTGTAATACTTCAATAAATTCTTCTTTTGGGATGGAGGTGTGGGTTTCGATTTCAGTCCATTTTATATCAATTATTGTTGGTATTATGGTTATTGGGATGTAAGTATATAGGAAATAGCATCTAGGAATATATTTTGTGGGTGTATGGTACATTCATAAGGTCGAGATGTTGTTTCAGATTCTAACCTAACGAGATGGTACCGAAAAGAAATAAACTAAGCTAACATCTTAAACTACAATTCGAATCATCACCCATCCCAGAAAAAAATGCATTATAAAAGGATACATTGACAGAGCACTGAAACTCACCTCACCACAATTAAGAAAAGACGTACTAAAGGACACAAAAGACCTACTAAGAATGAACGACTACCCAGAAAACGTAACAAACAAAATCATCAAAGAACGAACACATATACTGTACAGCACAGAGCAAAAAAGAAAAACGACATTACTAACACCACACGGTATATAACTATCACTTACATACCTCAACTAACAGAAACCATCAAGAACATCCTCAAACATTATAACAAAATGGCCTACTCAGCCATGAATCAAATAACACACGTACATACAAAACTAAAATCCAAAATACCGCACATGCAGGAAACCCACATAGTGTACGCCGTACCCTGCAAGAATTGCGGAAAGGACAAACAGAACAACACCTCAAAAAACGTCTCGAACTCCATAAATACGCAAAAAACTACAGAACTGCACTAAACAAACACAAAAAACAAGAAAAACACGTATTTGACTATGAAAAGACAGAAATTCTTGACAAAGAACATAACAGAAAAAAGAGAGAAATACTTGAGATGATACACATACAAAAAAACATAGACAATTCAGTAAATGACCGGAAAGACATAAAGACACTAAGCTCCATATACATAGATCTTCTACAAAATAGGGCACAAAAGAAACACGTTTCGAGAAGGTCAACAATCACAGAAGATACAGAGAACACGGTACAAACAGATCACAGAAACACCTGAAAAGTCCACAAAGAAAACAAGCACCATAGAAAACATAACCCTCGATAACTGACATCTCTAAATCACAAAGTTTCCACAATGCTTACAAATAAAAATAAAACAATCATCCAAAAATTAGTGGGTAAGATACATTTTAAGGATAATTTATTATGAATCGTAATGTATATTTCTGTAATATTGTAGATTAAATACTGAAGAAGTCTATTTTAGATAGTGTTAATTATTCTTATAAACCTTGAATCCTATATATATATATATATATATATATATATATATATATATATATATAAAAAATATAAATATATAATATATATATATATATATATATATATATATATATATATATATATATATATATATATATATATATATATATATATATACTCTCATGTTACTCAAGAAAATATAGATAAATACAACGTTGAATCAAAAATATAACTTCATAAAACCTACGCACAGGAAGAGTCGTATTACAGCAGTTAAACCATAATCATTAGGAATTAAATGCAGAATGTATTTATCAAAATTAGTACTTTCAACCCCAATTGTACACCTTTAGGCAAAGAAATTATACCCTTCAGTCTGGGCGTCACTGATTTAAAAAATTAGCCATATCCTTATATAGTAGCTCAGCTTTCGAACGCCTATATTTTTCATGTAATATATTCAGGGGCGGTCTTACATTTGAATATTTAGGTACAAAAGTTTGTTGAATAATATATCACGGAAATATTGAGTCTATAGAATTCGAAACAAAGAGCTGAAAAGTTGACTGGAACAATTTTAATTAAATTTGTATCGTCCCTTTTCGGAATAATAATCAAAATTAATTCATTTATGTTTAAATTGTGATAAATTGCATAACTTTGTCAGTTTTCTCAAGTCTAATTGAAACATTTGAAAATAGATTGCTTTTATCCAGTTTTGAGGTAGTTTCCTCAAATGTTGAGTTCTTTTAGGGCGCCAGAAAAACTCTCCTCCCTGATCGATTTGTTCGGAAATATCAAACTTAGTTTTGAACTGGAGAATTTTTTCCAAAATCCACTGCTGAAATCTCTTTGGCAAGGTGGCTTTCATAATTATAAACTTAACAGAGAAGTAAGCTTATTTCAAAGGGATTTCCTGATAACTATAAGAACAGAAAATTCAAAGAAAATTTGACTTTCACTTTTGTCAAAGAAGAAAATATTTACAATATTATCCCCCAGGCTCCGTACAGAGGTTAATTTTGCACCAAAAACTTAATCCACAAGTTCACTACTTCAAACTTTTTTTCGGTAGACTAGTTATTATTAACACATGTTTATTAACAGATATTTCCGGACATATGCATAGAAAATTCCATGATTTTGCTTGGCGCGTTCCTTTTATGTAAAATTAAATGGGGGAAAAAAATTGAGATTTTGCCACCACATATCAATAACAACAGTTGTTGATCCATTTTTGCGAGGAAGTCTCCTCTTCCTCAAAATTCTAATTTTCTGTAACGATGCAACTCGAATTACCAAATTTGATTCCGACAGAATGTGCTACAGCAAGGGTGTTACATGACCTAGGCTGAACTTATACGAGAATAGGCCAAAGGCTTGGAACGACCAGTTCAACTGATTCTAGAATGATTTGCAAGTACAGAGTGACTGGTATTCACTGAAAGAGAGGAAGGCATGGACGACTCCGAGCGACAACGACCATGCATGACCGTTATTTAAAAATTTCCTCGTAGAGATAACTGTTTGCTACTGCTAGACACCTTCAAATAAACCTTAGATAGAACAGTGCAGTGCAGAGTAGCACACGACAATGTCTCGTGCTGTGACCGCAACTAATCGAAGAGCCCAATTGAATTTTGCCAGGAAATATTCCAATTGGTTAAAAGCTAACTGGAAGAGAGTTTTGTTTACAGAAGATTTTGTCTTTTTCATTGAAATCGACGTTCTCCACTGTATAGACATCGAAATAAGAGATATGCTCAGCTCAACTTTTTACCTGGCTATGGTTTCGGTGAAGGTTCAATAATTTTGTGGAGATGAGTTTCTTTGAATGCCGCACTGATGTGGTCATCGAAAATAATAGAACCCTGAATGCTCAGACATTTTAGAAGAACAATTTTTCCATTTGTGGCAAACTTGCGTGTTTATTCATGATTACGCCAAACCTCAACAAGGTCATATCATTAGGTTAGATGAAAATTACCTTCAAGATCACGAAATCACTTCAGCCTGCGCGAAGTCCTGACCTCAATCCAACCGAAAATGTCTGGGGCATTCTCAATATGAAATTAGGAAGCCAGCAAAACCAGCTAGTTATTCTGTCATGCAGTAATTCTGTTCCGGAATTTTTTCTTTATTAGGTTTATTTCAATTTCTATGTTTACCATTTTTATTTCGATTGTTTAGGACTATTCCTTAGTGCTGGTTGATTACTGGCAAAATAATTTTTCAATATATTTAAACTTTATCTGAATAAATTTGAATTTTTGAATTTGCGCTTTAATTTCTTTTCGCAGTGTATTTCCTCAAATTCTGTAGCGATATTCATTATTTCAACGTGTTTTTGTTGCGTAAATAATAACTAGTAGATAAAAATAATTAGAAGAAGTATCATAGGCAGGATTTATTTCTGTGAAAATAATTCTATGAAACGCAAATGATATACAAATCAAAACCAAAATTATGTTTTCTATGTTAAGACGAGAATGGAAGGCACAAAAATAATAATTTAATCCTGTGAACTGCACTAACTCATGTGAACAGAGCAGTTATTCATTAAATTCGGCTCTGTTCATACTGAAATCATAAACCAGCATCTACTTATATTGAAATTGATTCATACAGAATAACATTTACGCTGTCTGTTATTACTTATTGAAATGGACCCTATCCTGCTTACATAATTAGCCGGATAATGTAAATTTAGTACAACGTTTCTCGTTGTATTATTTGCTAATGTAAGTTTCAAAAAAGCGGCAGGGGTACACAACAGCTAACGTTCTCTTTTTCCGACGGGTCTCAATGCCTTCATTGTTGTTGCTATTGAAAAGAAGAAACAGGATCGGTAATTAGAACCCTACCGTGAATGAATTCTGCCGGTACATCACCTGATACCTAAGCTTTGATCGGATCTGCAAAATTAGGCCTTTAGGTTTCTTGGGAAAGTGTTTAATAGAAAGTTTATATTGATTGAATATGTCTCATTTGTCTTGAAATCCTAATTTGCTAATGTGTTGCATAGGAACCCTTTGATCTCGAGGATGGCGAAAGGTTTGGCGCCGTACAGGGCGTTAGGAAGACATGAAATTTTTTTTAACGTTTTCCTGAAATTGGATGTACTTTTCTTTGTATTAATTTTAGTATTTATCGATTGAATCACTGAAAAAAATATATAATTATCAGATAATAATGAGACATTTTGGAAATGGAATGTAAAAATTGTAATTATTATAAAACCACGATTTACTTTTAAATATTTTGAGTAGGATTTGTATTTGAAATGTGAAAGTTGACCACTATCTTATTTTAAACGCAATACGTGTCCTATTTTCGATGTTTTTCGATGACCGCTATGTGAAATACTACAAATAGAAATAAATGATAAATAAAAAGGGTGAAACAGATGAAAGCTATCTTCTTTTGTTTCGAGTTGTTCCGGATAACCCGATTTACAGAAATTATGGCATATGCCGATATCTGGGTTGCTATCGAAGTTAGTTGAAAATTACTCAATTCTTTTACATGATCTGTTTGAATGGAACGCAGGAACGTATTCAAAAAATTTCATGTGAAAAGGTTTTCGGATTATAATATAAACCTCTGTTTCCCGGAATATAAACCTAAGAAGAACTTGGATAACATAGGACGAGTATTTTCTTAACTTTTCAGATATATACAACATGCCTGACAAATTTCCCCAAAAATGCAAATGTTTTCAGAAATGAAAATTCGTCGAACATCCTGTTGTGTAATCTAGCATGCAGTTACGAATTCACAAAACATTTCGAATGTTTTTCAATTCTATGCTTATAACAAAGAAACCCACTTATAATTCTGGACAACCAAATTGCACTTTTCGTCTGATGAATGACTCATATCACTTGATGTTTACTAATTTGTATTCCTGATTCTAAACAAACCCTCATTTCTTTTCCAATAGCTCTCTTTACGAGTTATAGTTTCTATCAAAAAACAAGTAATAATTTGCTGTTAATTGAAAAATATTTATATAACTTGCTGTAATTTGATTTATCATCGTCAAGAAGGCTTTGCGTGAATGATTCATGTAATTTTCGTTTTATTTGCGGGGAATTTATAATAAAAGAATACCGTTCTTTCCTGTGAGCCATCTTGTTGCTAATTCGAATCAAGCAGATACATAGAAAACGCGGTTGAAGAACGTTTAATCGTCCACCCATGACGAAAAATAATTTTTTTCAGGTGTTTTGTCTTAGTTTCAAAATCAAAATTAAAATATATATATAAAGTTTTCTTTTTCTCTATAATTAATTGGATATCATACTGAAAATAATGAACTATTAAGTAATGCTTTCAAAATTTTAAAATATATTTCAAAGAAGATGAAATAATCAGCTAAACTTCAATCTCAAATTCAAATAATGCACTAACGCCGGAAGTTTATTTCCTCCATAATCCGAATAATCATCTTACTCAACGGAGAGCTAGGCTTCTGTAAACCACACTTTTCAATTTCACGATCGACTTCCCTTAATCAATTTTTTTACACGATCCACTTCTTTCACATGTCCCTTTATTTTCGTGGAACACCTGCACATCGTTCAATTGTTTTAGAAATGGTTAGCGCTGTGGGTACAAAAGAAGTTGACTGCAGGTATAGCGTTTGTCGGCGGAATGAGTCTTGTGGATTGCCGAATAGGTTTAAATGAAGGGAAAAAAATTATAGACCTGTTCTAATATTATCTCCAATTAGTCTTGGATCTCTGAAATGTTTATGGCTCGAATTGAGTATAATTTTCAAACTTTCTATTTTTTCATGAATAAAATATATTAGGATTATTAGTCCTTCTAAATTTGATCACAATGGATTATTATCTATAAAGTTCGTGTCAGTAAAAGAAAGATTTAATTTGCGCACCTTCGAGGCTTCAACTCAGTCCAGAGAAGATCAAAATGATGATACTGATAACATATTAATTTTGTGGAAATCCATTTCAAAATATAAAAATTTTGTCAGTTCTCCACTTTCATTTATCAATACACGACTCTTTAGTTATTCTCAACTGCTAAATACTAGCGTTTTCTATTATATTTAACGTAAGAAAGCATTTCAGGACGGTCCGTTTCATAGCCCCTACGATACAAAAAGAACATTTTATAATGACTAAAGCAGACAACAACATAGTAGTCCTCACTGAGAACCAATACAATATTGGAAAGGAAGATATATTCAAAACATTGAAGATCGGAGAATTAGCAACTGATCCAACGAAATCATTCTCCAAAGAATTCAAAGAAGCCTTGGAACATACAGACCATCTAGCCTAGCGTATACAGGATGCGGAATATGAAGAGTCTTACCAATGAACCCCCAATCACCCAAAATACATGGACTGATCAATCTACATAAAGAAGAAAAATTTGACAGGCCTACGTTAACACTACTTCGGATAACTTATCCTAATTTATAAACCTTAAGTTTATAGAACTGACAAATTTTCGTTCACAAAATACCATTTTAAATTCCAAAGACTTTATACAAAAACTCTCTATAATTTAAGTCAGTCATAACTTTAAGCTTGTTGACTTTGATGTAAGAAACATGTACCCAAACATTCCATGTCTACCTTTAGATACTTATATTTTCACAAATACCATCACATTTCCACATAACTCCTTTGAATTTTACAACCTTTCAAAAACATGTTTAGAGCAAAATTAATTCCAGTTTCAAAATAAATTCTTTGAACAAAAATCAGGACTTCTGATGGCAACTAAGCCCCCTATTGTCAGATATTTTCTTAGACAACACATCAATACTGAACAGTGACCTAGCCAAAATGATATCATATTCTGATACCAGAGCGTTGATGATATTTTGGATAGTTTTCATGGCTAATATAGATAGTTAGATACATCTTTAATACAAAATAATAAAACATACGATCCTTCGAGTTGACTAAATCTATATAAAAAAGAATTCTATGGTCCACAGAGCTTTTGCTATCCCCTCTAAATCCAAGAAAATCCCGACAAAATATATGGTAGTTTTAATCATGTCGGCCCACTCTCTCATGAAATAAAACATTATTTTAAATAACAGCCTCATTCTCAAGCGGTCCAAATATTAGCAAATTACTTGTAGAAATTGTGAATTCAGATTCAAAGAACATATATCATCAGACAAGAAATCTCCAATATCAAAACACATTCATTGAACAAACCAAAGAATAGTCCTAGACAATCTGAATATCCTCTACAAATGCAATTGTGGAAGGAGAATGAATTTGTTAAAAAGTATGGAAATTAATAAAGTCAGAAAAATTATACGAGTCACAATCGCCAAGCTAGAGATAATGTCCCCCTACTCAACATTGGATAGGAAAATCTATCTTGTAATCATATTTGTACCTTTGTTAGTATTCAGCACTTGAAAATGACCGGTCGTAGAAAACTGACTAAGGTATTTTTTTTCTTATTCATATTGAGATGAAAATGATCTTAAAGAGAAGGTTAATTTATCTTTCAAGTGATGTTGGAGAAAAAAATTCAATCATTGAAGGTACGATGGGAGGAAACTCAAGCAAAGATAATACAAATGTGACGCGCTCGAAAAAGGCGTTAGCGTTCAAGGACCAATCGAACATCGCTACTTCAATTACTGAAGTCAGAAAAATTCTTTATTTTTAATTGCTCCTTTTTTCAGCAGCAATATGTGAATTAACTCATCAAAAGCAATAGAAAAAACATTACGGGTAATGCTATGATGATATCAACCAATTCAAGAATTGAAAACTTCAGAAATTATAGAGCTTTCAGAGCTATAGCCACGGTTATCAAGGCAATTAAAACGTTGGTCCTTCTACTATCCGCAAAAATGTTTCTGCAGATTCAGATTGAATTTCGTGCACAGATAATTCATAGTCTTGATAATCTTATAGGATAGTTCTTCTCATGGAATAATCCTCGATTGATAAGGGATTATAAAATAACGAATAACCAGATGTATCCGTTTCAAATTTGGAATAGATGTCTCTAGCAGACCAGGATAGAAAGTGAACTTTATCTTAATATAGATAAAAACTATCTGGGAATAAAATTTCAACGAAAGTCCTACAGGTGTTTCTGAGTGATATTGATATTCATCTATACATATATACGGATAATAGTTATTTGAAATTGTTTTCGTATCACTATTTTGTCAATTAAGCTACGATCGAAACCGTTGTGGTGAGCTGTGGTTTTAATAGTTTCGATTTCTTTTTCAAGATTTTCCAATGTAAAAGTAGCGAAAATCCTCTGTGGATCATTGAACTCTAAGCCGAAATTTCATGTTAATATGTGTTTTTGGAATCCTTTGGAATACATATATCTGTGCTAGTAGGTTTTCTGAAGATGTTATGTGAATTTGGCTATTACAGTGGAATATTGACAGATCGTCCCTTATAGATGAAATAGTGAAACGAAAACAATAACATATAGCTACTAGCCATCTATATCTAATTATAAACACAAACAAACAAAAATACGTTTTAATTAAACATTCTTGGAGAGTGAAATTATCGCAAATAACCTTTCCAAATGGAGGACTAAAATCGTATTCAGACCTCAAAATAAATTATCATCACTCTTACTCAATGTTAAAAATCCTATAGAGAATTTAGATAAATCAGATGCTTATGAGTGATATTGTCCAAATTCATTGGACAGATTGGTCGTTCTTTGAAAAAAAGATATAAAAACATCAACGTACATTCCTTAAAAATAAACGAGTCAACACCTAGAATCAGTAAAAATTTTCAAATCACTTTTTACTGGCAATATTCAGATAATGATCGACCCGACTGATCTATGTAAATCCCAAATTTTCGATGTACATATTCAAATTATAACTCTCTTTCAGTAGTTGTTGACTGCATACCTGATATCTGGTTTTTCAAAATCTAAAAAACTGCCTATTCTTATATATTTCAAGACACTTGAACTTGGTTTTTATACTGCCCGATGATGAGCGAGAGTTCTAAACAGTGATCCATTTATTTAATTTATTCATCGTTAGTGACAACATAGTAAAAACATTTTGATCTATCAGTAATCCTAAATTGTACAAACTGCTTTGAAAATATCACGAATCGAACATGTAGTGTTTTTTCATATAAATTGAGAATTTTACTGCATTAGGATCACGAATTTCATATATTTCGATATGCTGTTATTGAATTGAATAGAATAGAAATTTATTTGCTTATAGACCATCAGGCCAACAGTAAAGTACGTAAATATACATACATATTACATACATACATACTACATACATACATACTACACACTAAGAACAAAACAATTAAATGGCAACATTGCCTAAAACTACACTGAAATATTCATTGAAATTCGCATTTCACAACTATTTAAAGAAAAATTCAGCGGCTAAACAAACTCACATTCGATCAAAGAATTATTGAACGAGCAACGGAGTTTTTAGAAAACGAGATAGAGAATATATTTTCAAATAACAATGAAATATTCAGCGTTTCTTCAAAATCAGAGTGATTACAGAATATTCTGTAGTATTCTGCGAGAATAAATACTGATTCACAATACACACAAATATTATCATTAACTATGTACCCCTGCCTATTCACAAAGTCTGAGTATCTCTGATTCATAACTCCACAAAGATGAACTGATTTACGGAAAAAAAGCACGTTTCAATCTGATCCCAATAATCCAAATTTTGGTTGAAGGCAATTTTTTTCTGCAAAATAGATAGAAAACTATTCAATAGGATTTCTACAAAACGTACAATAGATGGCTTTCACTTCGTGCCTATGTGATGCGTGTCAATAACTATTTAAATGAAAAATATGCATAATATGTGCAAACAACAAAGAGCGAACAATGCATATTCAAAGGACACGATCAGCCGAAAAGTGATATTACCTAACAGCCGTAATATTTATAATCGCGTGATTTGCAAAATAGTCGTTTTTATCTGATTTTTTGAAATAACACAATCTACAACTGTCCGATAAATCTAAAGTGGCGCCTGTTCAAATTACTAGCTCCCACGACACGAAAATTGCTCTATTAGAGCAGGTGAAAAGATATTATCGGAGTGATTACTTGGCGATTTTTCACCTCAGTTCACTCAGCTACAATTTCCACATTTGATTCTTGTGTTCTCTCCGTTTCCTCATCTTTTATATCAACCCCACATTCATCGTCAAGAAATTAGGTGTCTTCGAGTAACCGTACGCATATTATGGGAGTTTGATACTTTTATCGGGTATTTTATGCAACAACAGAAGGAAAATCTGCTATAATTTTTTATTTAATAATACATGTGTTGGGGAAAGGCTGCTAAGAAACTAGATGTCTCATACAAATTTCAGTGACTTGTTTTACCAGATAATTGTTTGATTTCGGTTATTATAATTTCGAACAAAGTATCGAGGTAATATCGTTTGATGATTTGTTATGACCGAAAATTCATATAAAATTCAATTTGTTTTGACTTTATTTGAAGCCAAAGAGGACTTCTTGATTGGAAACCTGTTTCAGAGAAGCTAATAATAGCTGAATCAAGATTATAGGTGAAAAACCTCACAATCATTTATTTATTCATTTATTTATTTATTTAACAAAGGTAAGAGATGGGACCATAAGGGTCCATGAATCTCAGAAATATATATAATATGGTATGTGATTTCACAGAAAAGAAAAGGAAACAGAGTAAAAATAATATTAACAATAATGCCTAATTTAACCAACGAGAAGATCGAGATGAATTGAAAAAAAGAATGAAACAGGAAAGATAAATGATGACATAGATAGAATACGCGACATCAAAAAAGTGAAATGAAAAGGGAGCACCATTGTTACGCACGCACTATGTCGAAAAGATTTTTGAATGAGTTCACTGATGAAGAGCACAACACAGCTCCATTTATGGAAGACGCGATTGCATATATAGTGCTCACGAAGGGTAGTTTTAAAGTCCTCCCGATACAGTTTCAGTGAATGACCGCGAAGATGGCTTCTGTTGATGCGAAATAGATCGCTAAGTTCCGTCCTAAATAGGCCGTTCATTGCACGATAGGTGGTAATCAGATCTCTGCGCTCGCGACGCTTAGAGAATGGCCTCAAACGAAAAAGTTCAAACCTCTCCTCGTATGAAGGTCGAACAAAACCAAAGGTAAGTTTTGTCATTTTTATCTGGACAGACTCGAGGAAGTTATTAGCTCGAACCAGAGTTGGGTGCCAAACAGGACCACCGTGCTCAAGGATAGGTCGAGCGTGAGACGTGTACAGAAACTTGCAACTGCTAATGGAGCATTCAATGAAAGATTTGCGTAGGAGATAGCATATGTGGTTCGTCTTCGATACTACATGGCTGACGTGAGCCGACCACGATAGGTCCTTAGAAATGATCACACCGAGGTAATTTTGTGATTGCGTGGACTGAATGCTTGAACCATCCATATAGTACCGGTACCGGGGGTTATCCTTGCCCAGATGTAACACCTTGCATTTGCTTATATTTAGGGGAAGAAGCCTTTCTCGATACCACTCACATATATTATCAAGGTCTTTCTGAAGTTGCAATGACGAAATCAAAGCATTGCCGTAAAACTTGAGATTGTCAGCGAACGATGCGTGAGCAGAGGAAAATGTTGATGGTAAGTCTGCCAAATATGCCAGAAAGAGAATAGGCCCCAGAACTGAGCCCTGAGGGACTCCGCTAGTAACAGGTTTGGTGGATGAAACGGAGGAGCCTACTCTAACTGAGAGTTGACGATCGCAAAGAAAGCCCTTATCCATTCCAGCAGACCACCCCTGATCCCCAGATGATCTAGTTTTTGCAGCAGACGCCGGAGAGTAACACGATCAGAAGCTCTTGCGAAATTCAAGTATAATGTCTATAGGTTCACTACGGTTCATCGAGTGCTATGCTCGAGTGCTACACCACCTGAAGATGACAAGAACATCATTATCCTGATGAAGGGGCTTGCATGCTAAAGTAGTAACGAATAACCAAGCACTTGAAAGAAATTAAGTGAACGCATCTATCTGGGAGTGTTGAACAATAAATGAGATTTATTGTTCCTCCAAATTCTCTCAAATGTCTGTGTAACAAAAAATTAAATCGACCATATAACCTTTTGAGGTCAAGAGAAGATCACTGCGGTAATAGCGCAGCAAGAGAGGAGCCATCTGAGACAGTGTCGATTTCCCTCGTAGCTGCCAGCATATTCTAGAAAGTGGCTGCAAAGCAAACTCTACTGATAAAATTGAATACAATACAATATTATTATCCAACTGGTTGACGTAAAATTGAAAAGGTAATTTTTTAAGCATTTAAACATCCGATTCAATAGTCCACAAACTGAAGACTAGAAGAGGATGAATACAAATTGGACAGAAATAAAAATGCAGTCAATGAGAAATGCAGAGGTATGCTAGGAATAACTGAAAGAAGAGTTATCTTTGAGAATCAGATAGAACTAAGCATTAAAGGATACCCAGCAAGATGTGAAACGAATCTTCAGAAATGACCGTATAGCACAAAAATTCAGCCGAACGACCAGACGTAACAAAACTTAGCAGTATTACGAAGACACTAGTAAACAAAATCTGGTTCATCAAGAAGAAAGAAGAATAAAAACAAAAACAACCAGAATGTAGTGGTGATTGATGAAAACTGAAGATATGGTCATATTACTTTGAAGAGCTACTCAACCTAGACTCGCTTGAAGCAGATAACGATGCCTACGAGATGGCCTCACAATATCGTCCCCTCATAAGAAATAATGATAAGAAAAATCCTGTATGAGTCACAAAATGCTGTAGACGACAACCTCAGGATGAAGATTGTGTGGATATGATTGCTACATTGAGAATAATCATAAAATAAATAAAAAAAATCAAGAGACTAGGCAGATAAAATTAAGTCATTGAGACGGGAGTCAATAAATCCACCGTAGCACATCTGATGCCCATTTGGAAGTGCAGAGAACTGAGGCTGAGAAACAATTTCAGTGTTTTAAAACAAATATGAAAGCAGTCCTTCTTCACGGTTGATAGACAGTGAAAATGGCGTAACTCATATCGAGAAGAATTAAGACCTTCATTTGCCGCTGTCTGCTGATAATCCTTAAAATATTTTAACCCGAAGTTTTTACCAACATTGAACTCTAGAGATGAATCAACTTGGAGCTTCAAAAAGAGGAGGAAATTTCTATGGATCAAGCATACTCTGTAAACCCCATGATGAATCAACCGCTAAGCACTAGACTGGAATCTACAGAGGAAAAGAAGATCGGGTAAAATGGGAATCATTTGGCGGCAAACCATAGAGAAGGAGCCATATTTCCGCGAAGGGATGAAATGAATTGGGTAATGTTTCAGTTACTATCACCAGTTACATTTACTTGAAAACTTTTCCATGACCATAACGACTAGAAGAAAAAGCATCAAGCAGCCATACTATTTTCATTGACAAGTATATTAGTGTTACCTAAAATTCAGAGTCAAGACAGAAATTGCCTAATTGTAGCAAGACTGAGACCCTGACAGTCCCGATAAGATTTTACCAAGGATAAGAAAGTATCTTGGGGTGTCATGCATCTCGCAGTTAAGTCAATATTATAGTCTATCTCTTTTTCGTAGGCTATATTACATTTCGGTCGGTCAATGTTTATAAGTACTTATTTCATGAACATTACCATGGCACAGTATGGATAGGATCCTGCTTTGACATGGCAGTTCCGATTCGATTCCAGTAGAAGTCTGGGTTATGAGTTAGTTTTCAGAATCAATTATATATTAAAGATTATATTAATGATGCACTGCTGGATAAGTGTTATATAAGACCAATCCATGGTCGGACGTAGAATGAATTGCCGCGCTGTTTTACAGAGGACTGTTCAATAAGTGTAAATATTTCATTATTACGGAGACAATCTAGATCCGTACACTTTTTATTTTCCTTAAGGTAGTATTCAGATTCTATACAAACTCTATAATTCTCCAGAGTCGGTACATCCTTCATAATTTTAAGATTCTCTGCTTGTATACAGAAGTGATCTTGCTGGAAATCATCGATAGAATCCATGAAATGATATTGGACGATCGGAGAATGAGAGTGCGTAAGTGGCTCATGCTGTAGGCATCTTAGCTGAACGGGTACATCAATTCCAGATACCAAGGAACAATTGAAACAGGACCAAAGAAGGCGAAACAATCACCACCGAACATTATTCAAAGCTTTTGAACTTGAGATTCGACGTTGATTTGAAGCAAAAATTGCCGCATCTGGCGAAGAAAAAAGTTCTGTTCCATCAAAACATTGCACGTGTGCACACTTGTCTAGTCACGATGGCCAAAATCCACGTATTGGGATACGAACTACTTCCCCATTCAGCATGTTCTCCAGATTTAGCGCCCTGCGACTATTTTCTGTATCCAGTCCTAAAGAGATGGCTGGGCGGTAAGAGATTTGAGTCAAATGAAGAAGTCATTACAAACACATATTTTCAGAGCCTTGACGAAACCTATTATTTGGAGGGAATACAAAAATAAGAATAACGCTTAAGTAAATGTATCGAGCTAAAAGGTGATTATGTAGAAAAATTAAATGTTTATTTGCAGAAGAAAATTTGTTTTATTCAAACAGTCACTGACTTATCAAACCACCCTCGTATCAGCACACGGCTTTTAACGACGACGACAAATTATAATAAAATATGATTTTATTATATATTTTATTGATTATTGTTATAATAATCATTGGTACTTCATTATTTTTGAAGGAAAAAGAGGACGAAAGGGTTATCATTTTTATTACGATAATAATTCTGATAGTTAATATTCTATGAAAAAATCTCTGTTCGAAAGTATTCTGATTTGTTATCTAATTAGTTATTTCAATTTGATGCATAATAACGTATCGACTATTGTCCTTGTTCTTTAAAGATTGAGACATTTCTATGAAATGTGTTCTTTTTTGCAATCAATCTATAATACTGAATAATATAGTAAACCAAGGAGATTTTTCGAAAAGTATATTAGTTGCAGCTTATTGCTGCAAACTATTTCCAAGAAATGACTACTTCATTATTTCTTTATAGCTCTGGTTGTGTCCATTAACTCCTCCATTACGCTTGGAACACTTGAAATGCCGTAGGTTGCCATTTGCTCAAAATGTTATTAGTTATTTCCTGCACCATCAGAACCACCAATTTTTTGTCATTCTCTTGATGAACCGCTTAAGTATAGGTAATTTTTATATTTCATGGATAAGCCCTGCTAATTCTACAAAAGGCTTGTCCATAAAATAAAATTGGCTGATTATTTCGCCATTTATACAGGGTGTTCCAAGGAAACGCATATATATTTAATCTTCGATAACCCAATTATCATATTTGCATACCAGAAAATCATATATTTTCGGTACAGACTCAATTTTTCTTCAACTAATTTATATCCAATCCTTTCACTTAATATTTTCTGTTTTTGACATATTTATTGAAGAACAATGCATTTCATTGAAATTTAAAAAAAACTAACAAATAATTCAATTACAAAGGTGTCCTGAAAGAACGACATTGGGACTATCAACATAATTCGAAATGGTGCGGTGAAGTTTTGGTAAATTTATTATATCACATGTTGTAAAGAAAGCATTTTATGAGAATATTTACAATCACAGTTGAACCATTTTTGACCCTTTTGCCATCACGCAACAAGAAATGTTCCTAGCTGTCGAATACACTCGAAACGTTTACAAATTGACATTGTCGACCTGCTCGTCCATTGGTTTCTAAAAGATTAAGAATTTGTTTTCGTCGAGAACGTAGTTGGTCAAATATGCCACCTTGAAGTATGTGCAGATGCCAAGTATTTAACTCCAAAACATCCAAGCAATATGTATAAGATGTTCTATTTATAGGTTATATTCTCGACAAGTCTCTGCATTTATAGTCCAGTCAAAATAGACAAAAAAAAGTCATAAGTTAGCCAAAATTCGCATAGAGCTGAAAATTTGCGGAGACGTTAAATACATCATTATAAATGAAATGTTAAAAATCCCCTTCGATTCTACTTTTGCAAAAAATTTTATTGAAGGTCAAACATGCAAAATTTAGGTTTTTCCATTTTTCTCCAAAACGGTAAGTTTTATCGTAAAAATAAATCAGACAAAAATTGTAGATCATATTATTCTCTACAAAAATGGTTGCGTCACTTTTTCCCTTACAACTCACCAGTCGTGAGATATCGCGGATTTAACTATTAGAAAATAACACAAATGCTATTTACATCATCGATGAAGGATATCTATTACACCGTGTTGTATGGGATCGAGATGAAACATTTCATATTATTTTTGAAAAATATGTTCAGTATGTACAAAGACATTTTAGTCATAACAGTACAGTATTGTATTTGATGGTTATACTAATCATACGAAAAATATTAAAGCTGCAGAACAACGTTTGACTACAAAAACATCATCTGTTGATATCGTTTTTGATCGATCTATGAAAGTTCCAACAAACCAACAACAATTTCTTGCAAATACTCGCAATAAGACTCGCTTCATTTCAATGTTATGTGAAGAATTTACAGATGCTGGTATTCCAATAAAACAAGCTGATAATGATGCTGATGTCCTTATAATAGCAATAGAACAATGGAAAAGTTCAAATACAACAGTCGTTGTTGGAGAAGATGTTGATTTGTTGATATTACTGACTGCACGGACTCCAAATGATAAAGTTATTTACTTTTTGAAACCTGGGAAAACTCAAGTACAATCAACAATATATTCATCACAAAGTCTGACTGCATATCCGAAATGTCAAGCTCATATTTTATTTTTACATGCAATAACTGGTTGCGATACTACATCAGCAATTTTAAGAAGAGGTAAAATAGCAGTACTGAAATTGTTTGAAAAACGTAATGATTTAATTGATTGCGCAGAAGTATTTACAAAGACTGGTTCTTCTCCACACGACATCGTTACAAATGGAATTCGTTTCCTTCTTGCAATGTATGGTGTTCCAAAAAAAATTGATTCCATAGACAAATAAAGATACTTGAGGTTTGTAAAATCTGCTTGGAACAATAAAACAGTACAGTTGTATTGTCTGCCTCCAACATCTGCTTCTGCCTTTCAACACTTGTATCGTGTGTATTATCAAGTTCAAGTGTGGCTAGGCAATGAGCTGGACCCAGAAGAATGGGGTTAGGTCAGAACTGCTTAATACTATTTTTGTAACTGCAAGATGGATTGTAGTAAGAATTGTGGCTGTCGAAAAGTGGGATTATTTTGTTCGCCAGTATGCATCAACTGTCAGGGTCAGACTTGCTCCAATATTGAAGAAAATATGACAGATGAAAATATTTATGATATTAATGAAGAGACAGTTGAAGCATCCCTTTTCTTAGAACAGCGAATAGAAATTGTACAAGAAGAAGATGAAGACGAAGAAATAATTGTCGACGTAGAAGTAGACAGTTATCTAATATAATAATATTTAGAAAAAAAAACCTATTCCACTTTAATTATTAGCAATATTACCATTCTTTCAATCAATAGGATAAGATCTGATCGAGCTTTTCTTATTACAATAGATCGTGGAGTATACCTACTGGGGAAACCACGTTAAAAAAAATGCGCCAAGTACATTACCTCATAGGTGGTGCGGAAACGTGTGCATATTATGTAAATTATGAATTTTCTAATAGTTAAAACCGCGATATCTCACGAATGGTTAGTAGTAGGAGAAAAAGTGAGTGAACCATTTTTCTAGAGAATAATATGATCTACAATTTTTGTCTGATTTATTTTTACGATAAAACTTACCGTTTTGGAGAAAGATAGCAAAAACCTAAATTTTGCATGTTTGACCTTCAATAAAATTTTTTGCAGAAGTAGGATCGAAGGGGTTTTTGACATTTCATTTATAATGATGTATTTAACGTCTCTGCAAATTTTCAGCTCTATGCGAATTTTGGCTAGGTCAAATGTCTATTTTGACTGGACTATTAACTCTTTATTTGAAATTGGTATTAATTCTTCAAAATTAATTATCTCAGCTCCTGCTCGTAGCTATGATCAAAGTAAGTTATTCAAAATACCGCCTAATTCTTCCTAGGAATCCTCATCTATAGCATCATCACACGCATTTGTAGCGAGTAATACGCCTATTAGTTATTCGTCATTCTCCTCCAAAGATCTAATTATTTCATCCAAAGTTAGAATACTATGATTATAAGAATTGTGTATAGGTTGATATATATTTGCCCAACGTTCTTTTTGAAGACACTATAATTTCTTAGAGATATGGCAAATATTTAAAGTTATGCAACAATATGCGTTATTACAATGTGAAAAGTGGACTAAAACAGAATGACATATCAACTGTTTGTCATCTCACTGGTCAGTATACTTTGATGAACAAGTAGTTAAATAACATTTTAGTGTTTTGAAGCCAAATTAGCATATTATATCAATGAAAACTACATTATATTTATATTTATTCAAATCATCAATTAATTAAAAATAATTTAATTGAATCTTTCGAAATCACAACATTATCAAACATAGAAGGTAAGCAATATCGTATGTAGGTACATAATAAACTACGTGCTTACAATTACAATTTAATTTTTGGAAAATGTCCAGCTTGTCGTGTTTGAGTCATGATAATGATTTCATTCCTGTTCTTGAAGAGAACAGATTGACATACGAAATATGATGAACATGATTACAAATTAACATATCAAGTGAGCAAAAATACTTTTACTGAAATTTTGAACTCAATTTCTCATCACTCTTATCACGAACTGCAAACACAAAGAAAAGAATCCATTTCTGCCAAATTTCAACTTCTCATCACGTTTAGATCCCTTGCAAGAGGATCATTTCAACAGCTACTGGTGATGATGATGATATTTAAAGATTTTCATCATGTTGCATCATGTATTGGTATTAGGTGCTGTATAAGGAACTAATATTAAAATACCGTCCCCTGGTTGTGATAATAGAGAGCACTTTAGAGATAAAAAAGTTTATTTTCCATTGACATGCAAATTATCGGCTACGTTAACCTAAAAATTAGAAATAGTATTGCCATTTGATCAGGATCTGTCCACGATAGTACTACCATATTTTAAATGACGCACCAATATGTGCTGATTTTGCTGGTGGCAACTACGCAACTGATTATTCATTAGGCGATAAAGACTGTGTCTGCAAGAGGAACTTTCTTACACCAACCAGATTTTATTCCAACAAATGCTAGAAAAAAAGTAAATACCTACAACATTGCACATAGATCTACGTGGAATGAAACCGAGCATTAATTTGGTGTTTTTCCTCTTTGTCTAAGGGCTGCAGAAAAAGACTACTCTTCACGTTGCCTGCTCTCTCCGACATAACATTTGCATCCTACAGAACGGTAAAACACGAAAACACATGTTCTGTTGAACGTTTGGTTGAATGATTCTAATTATTTTCACTTTATTTTAACCACTGAATTATGGAGAATTTTCATTATTTCAATTCGAAACAAGCAATTCAATATTATGTATAGTTATTCGAAATGTTTTTTTTCTAACATTCCTCTTTAAGTTTTTTAAGTTTTGGATTTAGAGATATGTGTGTAATCTCATGAAAAACTTCTATAAGAAATTCAAGAATGTAACATTTTTCGAGCAGGAGGACTGATCAGCTGAGCAGTCTCAAGCTCAAGAGATGGTACAAAAATTTGGGCTCCAGTGTCATCCAATTTAGTACTATAAATACCCCTCCCAGTTTTCTGAAGCTCCCTTAATTTTCATCTGCTGCTACTTTTGGAAGAAACTATCTTTCCTTATGTTAAAAAAGATTAAAAGTAGAGGAATTAGACAATTTCAATTCATTTTTACGTACTTCTTAGCAGCAACTTTTCTTCTTCTCCTTTCAAAATTTTCATAAAGCATGCGAATGTGCTTCGAATTCCTCGAACTGATTCCGTATTCTTTCGCTATCTTCTCGCAAGTTGTTTTTTTATGAAAAAGGACAAGATGAACTCTTTCATTCAATGATGTACTTGTATCCAAGAGGAAATAGAGAAATAAGAACTATGAATTGAGCAGAAAGGAAAACATTGGAAGAGGGATCATGAAAAATTAACCATCGCAGTAATGAATACGATAAACCTATGAAAACATATTTCATTATAAGCTCTTTATTAGCGGGGTTTATGTCCGTAAACATGCCGCAAATACAGAAATCAATAAGAAATCCATTTCAATGTGACAAAATAAGAAATAAATATATAAAAAAAATCAATTTAATTGAAGTTTTCGACCATATTGATTAATTATTATCTTCAGGCTTAGGCAATGGTTCAAAGAATTCTGTAATGTTTTCTTGCTTGGCAGTTTTTGAGGGCTCCTTTAATTCAGACTGATATTCAGCAGTGGCATTAGCAATTAACCTCGTAAAAATGAGACTTCGTTCCAAAGACGGATCAATTTTCATAAATGAATCAAAAAGATCATGTGCCATTCTCAAATCTTCACTAAAATTTTTCGAATTAATTGTCACGTTTCTAGTGCTTATTGAAACCTCGTCTTCAATAAGCTGTGAATCAACCATTTTCTCCAAGTCGGTTTTAGTCAAACCTTCATCTTGTGATTCAAGCATCTCCTGAATGTCACTTGATTCTATCTGGTCGACCCATCTCGGTCTTTTTCGTCAATGTTTGCATTGCATTGCACATTTTCCGAAGTCAGAACATGCCACAGTATGATTTCAATGTGTATGGGTTTAGTCGTGTAAGAGGTTAAAATGTCACTTTTATTTTTTTATTTGGATGCATAGTTTTAAGTTGGCGAGTATGACCTAGTGCATTGCTCACAACTAGAATAGCTTTAAAGTCTAAAGACATTTTTTTTGGGAATGAATGTTTTGTTCTCTCCTCTTTTCCAAATATGGCGGTTTTGTCTGCATTAAATACTTGTTCAGGCTTGTATCCTCCATCTGCTACTAGGTTTGCAAATTCTTCTCGATATCCTTCTCCTGCATCAGTGTCTGGAATTGCAGCTTCTCTAAGGATTTTAATCCTATGCAATGATTGTCGCACCTTAAACTTATTGATCCAACGTTCCGATGATTGACATCCCCCAATATCAAAACTACCCTACGTTCTTTAAAATAGGACCACTCAAGAGCATTTTTTTCTGGTGAGACAACGCCACTTCCATTTTTTCTATTGATGGATCACCTACAGTTTCCGCTGACAGTGAAGTTGAAGCTACAGACGACCTTATTTTATGTTCGGATTTTTCTATCGATCGTACTGTTGATTCATTGTGAATGGAGAAGACAAGGTTGTATTACTCGATGACAGTTTCTGTAACAAATGGAAAAACGAAACAATAAAAAACTCAAAGTGGCTTTTACCAAAGAACGGAACGTCTAATAAGTGGAATTTAACAATATACTTTATGAATTGAGTAGTATCTTGTTCTTATCTATCTTACTGGGAGGTTGGCGACTCGTTTTGCCACTGCTATTTGGGATTTCAAAGCCAGATTTCTGTTCAAACTCTCTTATCTGTTCTCACTGCTCTTTTGACTCGATTATTCAAATCTTCGTATATCCTTTGCTGTTCCTTTATATCTTCCAGTGCTCTCGCTGTTATGATCTATTTGTGTTGAGTTTCTGCTTCTCTTAGAGGTTCCATGTGTTTTCTCTTATCCACTCCTTTCTTGTCTTCATATCAGACCCAAGTAGGTGATCAGCTGTTTCTTTCCAGATGAGCTCCAAGTCTTCTCATTCCCCTACTGCACTCGATACTCCGTTTCTCAGATCCGCCCTGAATTTATCCTTAACCTCTTCGTTTTTCAGTTCTTTAAGATCAAATTTAGTTGTTGTGCAGATATTTATAGTCTGAGGTGGCCGACAAACAAGTAGTTGTCGCTGACCAGATCTGCTCCCCTCTTGTTTCTTACATCTATTTAACAGCTTCTCTCTTCCTCTTGTGAGGGAATAACCTTCCACCAATTACGAAGATGTTGGTTGCGCAGAAGTTATTGAGTAGTTCCCTATTACGGTTGATAGTTTCCATTCCACGTGTTCCCATTACTTTCTCAAGATTGTGGTTGTGTGCTCCCACTTTAGTATTAATGTCTCCTATGATGATGGTAATATTTCCTTTATTAAGTTCAGTGAGAGTGGATGTTAATTGTTTATAAAATTCCTACTTATCTTCGGGTGATGCGAGTTCGGTTAAGACATAGCATTGAATAGAAAAGTTGAATGTGGTGGAGATTATTCTGTCTGATATAGGTTTCCAGCTCAGTAGGGCCTGTTTAGCTCTTTTGCTGAGTAGATCTGTTCGCCATGACCATTCCAGCGTACTTCAGCCATTCCAAGGATATTAAGTCTGTACCGGTTCATTTCTCTTGGGGCCTGAGCCAACTTGGATGCTTAGTTCAACGTTTTTACATTCCATGTACCAAAACGTAAAACCCTTTTACAGTTAGCCAAGGTCATCGAGTGATCCTTCAGACCATTCTTTCTAGAGGTTTCAATAATCGTTTTTGTTTCGGGCTAGTAAGTGATTAGCCAACTGTGCCCTAGTTTGGTGGTCGCTAGAGCCCCGTCAGTTATCTAGCAGGGTGTACCGGATAGCTTAGGGGCTATCACTGGTGCAGGTGGGGTTGGCAGTAGGGTCACGCTTGATGTTGAGGATGGTTTTTGTGGCCTCTAACACCTCATTTACAAAGGAAACCAAATCCTATTTATGAATACATATATATGTACCGATGTATCGATTAAATCCGCGTATAATGAAATCGGGTCGCATTTTTTTACCCGCGATCATTCGTGTTTGAGTTTATGAAAACGTAATGTTATCGAATAATTCTATTTTTTAAAGCCTAGTTGGAATATGAAATATTAGATATTTCTGATACGGTTGAAAATAGGGATAGAATATTATACAGGAACAATGTCTAGAACATTATGAAGAATCCAAATATTGAATGATATACAGGATAATGCATTTTAAATAGGAAAGTTGCTGTTGGCCACTGACGTATAACACAACCTGTATAAAAACTACTCAAGCGTTTCTTCGAGTATGCCCCCATTTATGTTTGTATGTACTATTAATGTGGTACACACTATATAACTTCATTTAATCTTTGTTTGGTAATTAAGTCACTTTCCTCAACGGTTGCTGCAGTTTTACGTGGCACTTCTAATTTTGATATGCATAAACAACTGCCACAGACGTGATATAGATGGTAATTATTGAACGTATTGTTGTGTCTGAATCGAATTCAATTACAAGCAGTGCAATTGAACGTAATACATTACCTTGAACCTACGATACAATTTCAATCTATTGAAAGGTATTTAGAATGAACATGCTGTAGGAAACATTACAAACGTCAGTCGGTTAAAGTTATGTAGTTTGGCTAGAGGTGATGTTAACGCTTTTCGTAATAGAAATCAGTTTGCTGTTCATGAAAATTTAATGAGAAAAATTAATTCCTGGTGCATATAGGATGATTGATAAGGAATTGTACATAGACCTACTGTGTACAGGGTGTTTTGGGATGAAACGCACACACTGCAACTATGAGTAAAAGAGACCAAGGGCTTTTCGAAACTGCACCTCATTTTCTTGTCGAGGTCTTCATAAGTGATATACAGGCTGTTTTATTGATTTCACCCGAATTTTATTGTCCCGATAATTTCCGTAGAGGGAAATTTATAATGCTGTAATTTGCACACAATATCTTTGTCATTGATGTTGACTGAAAATTTGATGAAAATTTTCGGATGATCCAGCTCCGTACTTTTTTTCACAATGTTTGTGTTACAGCCTCAACTCATCACCCTGTATACGATTTTCGTGAAATTGGGTCAAAGTTGTTGAATTCGAAAGAAACGACATTTCTTTTTATGTAACTGGCTAGTTTCTCGCATTTTTCAGTCGAATGCAAACGTCATTAAAAGTTTCCTTCCATTCAATCTTCGAGATCAATTTTTCCGAAGTTGAGCTTGGACTTCAATATTTGCACGCTATATCATGGTTAAGGATGCCAATAGAGGACCAAAGAACCAAATTACTTGTTTTTTGGAAAATATCAGGGCCATACTGGTATTTCAATATTTTCGCCACGCCTTGAAACCATCACCCTGTATATGATTTTATAAATTTGGGAATAGTTAATTTCTACTCGATGAAACATGAATTGTCCGATCGATGTTACTCTTCGTTTTTCATTTGAATTTAATTGGAATGCTTTCTTGACTTGCAGTAGCTTTTATGAAAAGTTGAAAGGCGAAATTTCACACACGTAGTGTAGCTAAGGGTCTATACAGATATATGTTTCAGATTTTGGAACTCTCCTCTTCAAATTCTAGAGAACAAACAGATAACCAGAGAAACAATGATAACAAAAACACCAGAAAAATGAAATATTAATTAGGTAATATTTATCTATGGTTGCGACAATATTCATTATTCCTACTACATAACTTCGAATGTCGTCACAGAAATGTTTTATTCAATATACTCTATGATCCCTGACTCAATGAATATTGTTTGACATAATACAGATTAACGTTATGAACCACAGAAGTTAAGAAAATTAACGGAGCTATTTAAATTATGGATAAAAGTAGAAAACAACAATTGGCTGGTGTCAAACATTAAATATTTCTATAATTACTATTACAACTTACAGAAAACAATTTAGAAAATTACGATCAAGATTTATCACAAATAAAATACACGTTACATACAGGCATTAGAGTTAGTTTCGCTAGCAACGATGAAGACATTGCAGTGATCGTCTTGGGTTATTTTAATGCCAATCCGTATAGTTCAGAAGGTACTTTATATCAACATAATTCTTATATCTGGTCCATCGAAAATCCACATCAAACACGGGAGCGAAATTTCCACCATCGTTTTAGCCTAAATGTATTTTGTTTAATGTACAAAAATCAATGGCAATATTAATTTATGACGAAAACTCAAATGATGTAAAATATTAGAGATTTAATTACAGTTCTTTTGGAATTTCTGGAAAACCTCCCGTTGAATGAATTAAGAATTAACCAATTTGTTTGACGGCAGATTGAGTTCATGAGATTGGCCTGCAAAATATCAGGAGTTTACCTCTTCTGATTTTGATGTACGGGGGTAGCAAAAGAACAGAGTTAATAGGTCTCGATAGATTCGCTGGAGGATATAGATTTAAAAGTGAGAGTTACTTTTGACAGCAACGATCTCAATCGAGTTCAAAAAGCAACTATTGATGTATTATTAAAGTGCGCTCGAGGATTGAAAAAAATTAGAAAACAATGGCCCACCTCTTTTGTATTGAAGTGAAAAATATAGGTTATCATATTTGAGAAAAAATATTTTTTTAACAATTTAGTTTTATTGAGTTGACAAGCACCCTGTACATAAAATAGCGTCAGAAACTACACTGCCTCCAGAAGAAACACTTATCTAGTTAAACTAGAAGAAGATGACACTATAATTCCAAAAATGATGAACAAAATCATAGCTCAAAGTGGTTAATTCTAGATTGGACAACAAAGAGGAATGATGCATGGAAAAGATGCTTGGAAAACGCTGCCATTCAATAAAAAAAATTGAAAAGTAGAACATACCATTCGAAATAGCAAAGTAGAAGTGGATGACCTATTTAACAGAAAGTGGTACCGCTCTGAAAACAATTGCAAAAACGATTGTAGATCAGTTTCCATTGCCCGATAAATCTGTTCGTCAGATACTTCTAATAGGCCTCTTTTATCTATTTCTTTGATTGCATTCATTCCTAGTCAGATAATATAATATTCACACATCACAAAAATTGTCGCATCACCTGGTATTCTGTGTTCCACAATCGATTAAGCAGCTCGATCGCGGTTTCTTTGTCAACATATGTTATTGGACATGTGAGGGGAAAAATCTTATCTATGTAGTAACATTTGTTTCCATATGATCTCAAACACGTCTGAAACAAGAATGAGTTTATTTGACTATCAGTATTCATTGAATTTCTCAGTTTTCACACTAGATTTATGCAAGTTTTCTGTGTTTCTTGTTGATTTTCGAATCTTTGAATTTATTGTAATGGTTGCTGAACGTCCTGGGCGCTATTTGAGTGATCATGAAGTGGTAAGAATTGTAACACTTCTAGAGGGGGCGGCGAAGCCAACGTTACGTGGCTAACTTGTTGAATGTTAACCAAAGTATTATTTCAAAAGCAATTAATCGGTACCACGAAACAGGGGAATATGGAAAAAGGGCCGGACAGGGAAGAAATCGGATAACAACGATCGTTGGCTTCGTTTAACTAAACTAAGAGTTCGGCACTGTACGGCTAGAATGGTACAAAATGAAATTGCACTTTCCAGAAATGTGCATATTTCATTGCAAACTGTTAGGAACAGGCTCAGTGAAGACGATATCCGACCAAGGGTGGCTTCTACCTGCCCGCATCTTACCAGAGAGCATCGAGTTGCAAGAGTTCAGTTTGCGAGGGAGCATGCAAATTGGGGTATTCCAGAATGGTCGAATGTTTTTTTTCCGACGAGTCCAGGTTCTGTCTAGTATGAAATGATACAGTGACATTGAAAACGATGATGAGGAAGACGATAATGCAGAACAAGATGTTGTTGAGGAGAGCAGAGATGACACAGATTCAGAACAGGATGTAATAGAGGATGAGGAACTTTCCGATGAAGAAAATGATTCCAGTTCAAGCCGTTCGTCTGCTTATTACGTAGGATAAGACAAAATAACAAAATGGAGAGAAACCTCACCGAGCCTCCAAATTCGAGTTCGTTCACATAATATTGTGAGACAACTCCCTAGAACGAAAGGTAACACTCGTGATGTAACAACCGAAATCCAGTGACTAAAATTGTTCCTAAACGATATAATCGTTCGAATTATAACGGTGTTAACAAACATATATAGAGAATGTTCAAAACAAATTTGACAGGATTCGGACGCGAGAAAAACTAATGAAAGGGAAATGACCATGTAAACAATTCCAAGTCCACCAACATCCAACAATCAACTTTCCCAACAAATAATGGACTTCTAATATATAAAACAACGAATAGATCTTTGAGCTTTTCGACACCAGATATATGTCTTCCTAAGGGAACTACGAATAAATTTACACTTGGAGAGGAACAAACCGAAAATGAAACAAATAACATTCAAATATTGCTCATATTGGGTACTTATATGAATTAAAACTTTAAATGTAGGTAATACAACTTCAAGTTGAAATTATTAAAATCTTTCGCTCAAAAAAGAAAATAAAAACTACATGTAGGTGATAAAACTTTAAGTTAAAATTATTAAAAATATTTCGCTAAACAAGAGAATATAAAACTACATGTAGGTAATGAAACATTAGGTTAATATTATTAAAATCTCTCGTTCACAAGTGACTATCACAACTGGTTAAAACGCAAAAGAAATTGATCGAGCAAAGAAATTCTGTTTTACAAAAAACCTTATTGTTTGTTTGTTTGTTTGTTATTCCTTTAACGTGCTATATGTTCTCCTTTCGGCCAATGACACGCTGGGAAATTCTGTCACCTCATTAACCCGGAAATTTTGCCAAATCCCTGTCGTGTCGAGAGAAGGGATCTTTAATGTCCAACACGTGCCAGTTAGACAGGACCGACAGCTTTACATCTCCTCCGAAAGATGCAATTTCAAGCCATTCCCAGAATCCGAAAAATCGCATCGACTTTGTGGTGATTGAACCCAGAAAGCTCTGCGCAAGGAATGAGCATCATATATGTATCTAACCTATAAAGTTACGATACGTCAAGCTAAATATCAAACAATCATGAAATTAAGGAGACCAGTCAACAATTACTCGAATATAATTAACTGCAACGGGTTTTTAAAAATGTTTAATCGCTCAACTCCCGTCTGTGAGTTGATACAATTTTCAGTCGTATGAATATACAATGATATATGAAATGCCTGCATACAGACTGCCTGGGAACGGTATCAGCAATGGAATATCCGGCATATCTCAGTAATGGTGTAGGGAGGCATTTCTTTCCATGGTCGAACTGAGTTAGTCCTAGTGAATAATGGAAGAATTACAGCAGCCAGATACATCGCAGATATCCTTGAACCCCATGTTGTACCCTTTGGCCCATTACTTGGCGAAAACTTCATTTATATGCATAAAAATCTCGGCTCATGCAGCTAGAGTAGTTACAGAATTTCTGCAAAATGCCGAAATTGATATTTTAAGATGAGCAGTCAGAAGTCCCGACTTGAATCCCATAGAACATGTTTGGGACAACATGGGGTGGCAAATTCAGCAACGTAGGATGCCTTGTAGAACACTCCATCAACTAGAAAATCTGCTTCCTGAAATTTAGAACTCAGTGACTCAAGAGTACATCCAAGATTTGTTTGAGGGGTTTCCGAGACGTATAATGACAGTAATTAGGGCCCGGGGAGGAAACACTCGATTTTGAAAATTATTAGTAACCATTGGATGCTAGTTGATTGGTCTCTTCGCAAATGTTTGAAGATGGTAGAATTTCTCAATTTTTCATCAACTGAAAATTGTTGATATTTTATCATAAACTCATGGGTGATTTTTTGTGGGCAATGTATTGAGAACTTGAATTAGTATTCTGTGCAGAAAAAAGGAATATGGTAGTTTTATTTCTCTGTTTCCGATATTTTTTTGTTTCGACCAGATTCGAGTCACTTATGAATATCCACTCATTATCAGTTTGATAGTTCTGACTGAATAGCCCTTAGTGCTCTATGTACTCTAAGTCAACTCATCTCTTGATGCATAGAAGGATAATATAAATTACAGTTTCTATAATCAAATAATGCGGATGAAACAATGAACCATGTTCTATATTCTTGAAATGAAAAATAATAGGCAATTTAAATATATCATGAATAAATAGTTTTTGTAATTGAAAAAATATTGTTGTATGTAATAACTGTCAAGCAAAACCCTAAAAATAATATATACTCTCTTCATCGCATCCAACTTAATGAATGTCTGCAGCAAGTCTTTGTTCTGAATTTCTGTCATGAATCATCTTAAAGAGTTCAACATGTGGAAAATTCCGTGAACCCAATTTTTTTTGATAACTCGAACCGAAATTCGAATAGAATGCTGTTTTCACCTGTTTTCCCGAAAATAAAGGCTCGAAAATATGGCACACATTTTTTTCTGCTGCAACTGTGATTTGGTTCACTCTGTACACTTCCTCACCTATCGCACGTTCTAAAAATTTGATTTGTGATCTTCTTTAATTTAATTTTTCAATGTTTTCTTCATCAATTCTAATGAATTTTTCATTGCGATTCTACAAATCTCTACTATACCTTTTCATTATGCCAAGAAAAATAAAACGGTTCGTTAGTTCCTTTGAGTTTCTTTCTAGATCAAACATATAACTAGTTGGCATTAAGGTGCCCTTTCATCACTGAAATCTAAGTACGCGTGATTATCTGATTTTTCCTCTTGTGGCTTTATTGCGCCGTACCATCTGAAAAGAAACACCACAGGATCGCAAAAAACGAACTAGAACGAAAACGAAAAACATAAAAATCTTTGTCGCAAAGTGCACCCGGCAAAAATAAAATCGACAAAAGATTAGTGAAAAACTCAATAGGTAGTTCAAACACCCTTGTTCGGTTCCTATATCAGCAAAAGAAGCCGAAGGGAAAGAGGAATCATCAATTTAATAGCGGGCCTTTGTGCGAATTCTGTGTGCATTTTACCGACAGTAGTTATATAAGAAATCGACAAAGGGTCCAACTTTGAAAGGGTTCGAACTTCTTTCCGAACATATCTTCGGCCTAACCGCCCCTTTTTTATTCAGCATTTTATTTGATTGATTTATGTCGTCGAAATATGATATAACCGCGTTATTTCAGATACAAAGAACACAGAATATATAGTAGGTGGAGTTTCTACTCACGAATTTCTTGCCATGTGCTATTATTTTATAAAAAATTAAGATTTTGGGCCTTACGAAGGTTCATACGAGCTTTAACAGTAGATCATCAATCATAAAATTTCATAATATTCTTTGTAGATTTCTTTGCGAGAAAATTAAATAAAATTGAATTGCGTCACAGTTCCATCTATAGAAAGAAATTCTGATGTGGAACTTATTCTTTTTCTGTATATGTATAATTTTCTGAAAATATTTACCTCAGTACTATAATACGAAATACATACAATACTTTATTATCAGAATCAGTTATCTCCATTATCTACCCTGTTCAATAGCGTCGCATTCGCTACACACAATGGTACGTTCTGATTCCAAGAGGCACAAACAAAAGCTCGAGTTATATAACTTCGATATACAGGTGTAACAAAATAAGAACGCTCTTTGCTAGCCTGATTAATGTCGTGAAATTATGACCAATTTCCATAACTTTAGTGAAATCATTCTTTAGTCAGATTTTTAAAGATTTTTATGAAAAGACAATTCTCAACTCTTGGGAGAAGGCGTGACTGTTGCCACCCAAGATAATTAAATGTATGAGTTCACGCGCTTCTTGAAGGCGGCAAAATTTCACACTAGCCCAGTGAACAAAAGAATGTCCATAGAAAGAGCTAAGTGGCGTTGCTGGTTTGACCGACAGCTTATGTGAGTGCATTTTTGACCTTGTAAAACAAAGGATTTATAATCTCTAGAATGGGTAGATTTTCATTTCGTTGAAGTAATGGATTATTCTCTTTATTTGTGATGAGGATAGCGTTAACTAAACTCTTCTAGTAGCTACTGAAATAAACATTATTAGGCATCTTGACAGGTATCTTAGGTGGCCATACTATGAGCTTCATCGACCTATCCATCGATTGGCTTGAGTGATGTTGAGATAATATCTCGTATTCAAGCTAAAATAAGATGGAGTGTATCGAGTATATAAACTACATGTTCTGTCATGTTGCTAAAGGAGCTTCCTTCAAGTTCATATAAATTATTCCGGAAAAAATTCCATACAATATTCGCCGTTCCCACAGGATGGCAGCATGAGTGGCCCAACGAATAATTGAGCAACATTTCCAGCCCACCTATTAACTTGTTTCTGATGTCCACTTTGCATAATGACATGAGGGTTCTCATGGGCTCAAAAGTTTTAGATGGATTTGTGAGACCATCTATTGTAAGTTTTCTTCTCGAAATTTAGAGCAATGACTCATCAAAACCAACACGTTGTTATTGTTTGTATAGGATCCAATTTGAAAAATGCACTTAGTCTTTGAAGAACGCTAGTGAGGATGAATCAATTGTTTTCGTATAAATCTTAGTTCTACATACATGAATTGAATTTACTTGATAACGTTCGAGTTCTCGCATAAAGGTACTCGTTAACCTCTTCAAAAGACTTTTCTCCTAGAACAACAGTATCTGGTATGACCAGGATTACGAGCGTTTTTCTTGAGTGCAGCTAAGATCTAATAAACACAATGTGAAAAGATAACTTTCCAGTTTCCCTTAATCAACGATCAACGAAGGAATTCTTATTGGGAATTCTCCTGTTTCAAAAACACTTGGAACAAAATCTTCTAGCATGAAAAGCATTGACAGGTGCTAGTCCAAACATCTACATCTAAGAGGAATTGTCCTTATGTGTGAGAAATTTCTATCCGAATGTTGGGGTTTTCTACTCTTAAATGAAATGAAAATAAGTGCGCCTATGGACCACAACTGAAAAACGAGAACTCTGTCTTGTGGTGCTAGATTTGTCTTCAGAATTGGCAGAAGTGAATACAAATCTGTTGAACGAAACCGATTTATTCTGCCACAACCTGTTTATCTACTCATATCCAAAACTCCTCTATTCTCGAGATACAAGGTGTTGTAGTTCAAATTGTTGTTTACGTTTATGTTGGTCGCTCTTGTAGTTTTTAAAAGATTTAGCTCCAATTTATAGAAAAGTAATTTTTTTCCACCCATTTATAAAATGTGTCCAGTAGTTGTGGAAATATACAGGGTGATAATTTTTTCTGGATCATGCTACGTTTGCCTCCATCAAAATCATTGTGTAGTGTCACACTTTTCTCTGAAGAAATATCCTCCTCTCTTCAATTTTCTTTGGAAATCGCAACTGTATTCGAATAAAAAATGAGGTATGAAATGGATAATCAGTAATTCAAAGGTGGGAGCAAATAATGTTTTTATAAAACTAGACCGATTCCTTTCGAAGTACTTTTTAACTCATTTAGATTCTGAATATACTGAGTGCTCATCTCATTCACGGAAAAGTAAAGACTCAGGTGAAACTCAGAGTATTTTATATCATTCTTGTTTTAGACAAGAGCGTGTTATAAGAAATTACATATGACCATGACGAAATGGAAGAAAGGGGATGGATGATAATATTCGGCAATTAGCCAAAATAGACAAACGGAAATAAACCTTCTTTTTCAAACTGAAGAACTAAAGTAAGAATTTGAAACTACCATCATTCATTTCCACACATAGTGTTAGGCGGCCATCATTGAAGCCAATACCCAATCGAAATTGCCTGGCATCTTCTTATTCTTTTACATCCATCCAAAACGCGTGCATGCAATTTTTATATAGTAGCAGCAGTTTGTGAGTATACTAAACTTTTAAATTGGCCCCTGACGAAGTAGTCTAGGGGATTCAGATCGGAGGAACGTGGAGTAAAAGCTACAGGATCGTCTCTACCACTTCATCTATAGGAATATGCTTGATCAAAATGATTCCTCACTATTAGTTCAAAATGCAGAGAAGCACCATGATGCATAAACTCCATACTTCTTCTTATGGCACGAGGTACATCTTCTAAAAAATCAACCAGAGTGTCCTGCAAGAAAGTGAGCAAGAGAATTCAATCTGTTGGGTAGAATTACTGGCCCCAACAGTCTGCCTTCATACCATTGAAAGAAAACTTTACATTTTGGAGATTCATTATACCCTCTCTCGTAAACACTCCTCCGTCTGTAAACAAACTATTTCTACAAAATTCGGCTTTTTCTGCACATCTTCGTGGTTGCCATTAGCAAAACTTGAGCTTTCAGGGCTTGAATCCTCTGTATATTATGAGGGAATAATAGTTGCTTATTCCAAACTCTCCAAACAGTCGAATGTGTTGCACTAACTAAAATAAGTTCTTCATTTATCGGTCTCCCGACAAATCAACCCGGTTTAAAATTTTTCTAGGCTGGTCGAAATCGTAACGAACGGTCAATGGAAACCATAAATTTCTCTGAAGAAATATTTCATAGAATAGATTTATATCAGCAAGTTCTTGAAAGGTGTACTTCATCGGTTTTGGTTAATGAAATGAACAAATTTTTCTCTAACCTTGCTCAAACTCTATGCAACTCTCAAACAGCGAGTCCGGGGAAGTCCGTTAAACTCAAGAGACTGCTCAAATTATGTCATGTCTTTCATGTCCTTCCGTCTGAAATAGTATCAGCTGTCAAATCCCTGAACAACAAAAACTCAGGTGGTCATGACGGTATACCAACGAGGTAGTTAAAGAGTCAATTCGTATGGTTGTAGTTCCTCTGGCCCATATAATAAATCATTCTTTCAAGGATGGTGTTTTTCCTGACGAGCTTAAAATCGCTATTATTAAACCTCTGCATAAGAAGGGGGACGTTAACGTTATGGGGAATTACAGACCCATGAGCCTTCTATATTCGTTTTCAAAAGTTTTTGAAAAGATTCTGTCCAATAGATTGTTAAAATTTTTCAAGAAATTCAAAGTGATTGTTGGGTCTCAGCATGGTTTCATGAAGGGAAAAAATACAGAGGCAGCTATTTACGAGCTCACTCAGTCGGTTGTATTGGCTCTGGAGAGGGGGGAGGTTCCTCTGGGACTTTTCCTTGATCTATCCTAGGCCTTCGACTGTGTGCATCATGAAACACTTCTGGCAAAGCTGGAGATCTCTGAGATAAGGAACAACCAAGATCTGTACTGTATCTGTTACTGTCAATGGTGTGGTTTATGTCTATGAAGAGGAAGATATCATTATGGGTGTACCTCAGGGAAGCATATATATTAACGACTTAGTTGAGATTTTTTCTGTCCCGCGGGCTTCTAGTCAGCCTGTTCTATATGCTAATGATACTGATATATTCTTGCGTGAAATTATTGAGCAAAACAACAGGGTGGTGTTCTACAAGTAATCTTACTCTCAATATGAACAAAACAGAATGTATGTTTTGCAGAACTGAAAGAGCACAAATAGAACTTCCTGTTGCGTTGAGCTTTGATGGATCCGATGTGGTTTCAGTCAAATTTCTTGGGGTGAATATTGATATCCATCTTAAGTGGGGTCAACATGTTGCAGAGACCAGAAAAAAAACTGAATTCTGTAGTGTACATGCTCAATGTCCTACAGGGTCAAATAGTGCAGGGAGTGCTAGAGACTGTATATTTTGCCTGTTTTCATTCCATGTAAACTTATTTTTTGAGGTGGTTCGTCGCATATGCAAGACATATTTATAACCCAAAAGTGGGCTGTCAGGGTAATGTTTGGGTCGGGGTATAGGGAATCATGTCGTGGATTCTTCAGGAGGAATAATATTCTTACTGCTTATGAAGCATACATATACAGCCTCCTGCTATTTCTGCATAATCATGATAGTTATTTCGAGGATTGTAGAAATACAAATAACACGAGGCAAATTTTCCCTTACTTTTTTCCGATGCATTTGACTACATTGAGAGAAAAAAAAACACAAATTATATGGCTTTGAAATTGTTTAATAAATTGCCTAAGGTGTTTCAGAGAATTTCAAAATATGAGGTTTTCAAGAAAGAAATTTTTGAATATATTTTGAATTGTGAACCCTATGGGGTATATGAGTTTGTGATATGGTGTGATAATGATATAAAAGCTTTGTGAAATTATATAAAATTTATGATTATATACATTAATGTTGCGTGAAATGTTCCTATTTCTCATATCTTGTTTTGACGTTTTCATTTATATTGTTGTGAGCTGTGATATCTATCTTGTAGCAATAATTCTATGAAATAAATTCATCTTTATCTTATATTTATCGTAATCATTCTAATTTTTCAAAATACCAAAATTATGTGTCATTGACAAAAACCAACTAAGATAAGTCTCCGGTATGTAACTGAGAATGCCAGTAAGAATAGATTTCACCTAAAAGTACCAGTAATATGAGGGCCAAAATGCTACCGATCATATGAATTTCCACTAAATAGAAGGAACATCCTGATACCCAAACTCAAAATGACGTAAACATTATTTCAAGAGGTTATTTTCCTAGTTTTTGTGAGAATTGTGAGGACAGTTCCGATGCCACGTTTGTATTACGGTTTATCGACCTTCATTTCAATTCACTCAAAAAACGCGTGCCTTCTCATTTAAATCCTTTTTTACTCGAAAGCAGATGCGATTCCAAAAAACTTTCAGGGAAAAAAGTTTTAAAATTGATTGATTTCTTCAATAAATATTCTTAAAAAACCCAGTGGCGCATTACACTATGATTTCGGTGGGGTCAAATGTAGGATGATCGTAAAAAAATATCACTCTGTATATTTTTGATATTACTGGGACATATCTAATGAACTGATGAGTAAAAAAATTCCATTGCTGCAAAACTAACAGAAACGGGAAAAAAATCTTCAACAACCTGTAGCTCGAGAAGGGTACACTTTTGGACGTCTGTTATGGAATTTTTTCTTCATGTTCATTAATGAGAAACATTCTGTAAAAATTAATGGTTCCATATCTGAAGCACCCATTTTTATACTGAATTATAAGGTTCATTATAGTAATATTTTGTCTACCTTTTCCGAATTACTAGTATCTATTCATTTCTTCAAGGGGGTTTCCTTACATTAAATTGTCTGAATTATTTTATTCCAAATTTTCTCTTTTTCTTGTTTCTTGGACCAAACAAATCTACACTTGTCCTAAATACATTTCATTTATTTAGCTTCGGTATTTCTGAATAACCGAATATTGAATTCATGTTCAGGATTGTTGCCTCATTGTCCTCGTCTAACGAGCAAATGACAGCTCTAACTGTAATGAGCCCCTCGTAAAATCCATTCGAATGAAAGTATTTTTCGTGAATTGCATGGTATCTTTTCAGTGCCACTGTTATGCATACATCCGAACGGCATCCAGTCTGTCGCACGACATGGATTTTTGTAAGTTATCCTAATTATTTCCTCTGCATTATCTCTAATGAGTCTAGTCTTAATGAAGAATTCTAAGGCTACAGCTAAAAATAATTCTTATTCATCAACGAGCTATGGAAATAATAAAAGAAGTTGAATTCTGAGAATTCTATCTAATTGGTTTTATGTTATTATCTTGTTTGCATAGATGCAGATATCTGTTGAAAACACTATTAGTAGTATTACACAAGTGCCAAAGGGAAGTGAATGTATTTATGCTTTGTGCAATTTAGTTATCATAAGGGATAGGGGTATAATAATAATTATGTACAAGAAAGGAGACCCCACAAATCTCTCGAACTATAGACCTATAAGCCTTCTATCGCACTTATACAAACTCTTCACCAAAATAATAACAAAGCGCTTCACAAACAAACTGGACACCTACCAACCTCGAGAGCAGGCCGGATTTCGGGCAACATTTGGTGTTAATAATCATCTCCAAACTCTCGAGACTTTGATTGAAAAGAGCATAGAATACAACTTGCCTCTGGTTCTCATATTCGTGGATTACGAGAAAGCCTTCGATACCGTGATACAGGCGATTATGCTTAAAGCGTTGGCTGACTGTAGAATAGATCATAGATACACTGCCATCATTAAATATATATATGAGCATGCCACTTCACAAGTGTGCCTTCACAATTCTACAGAAAAATTCAGGATCGGACGTGGAGTAAGACAGGGTGATACTATTTCCACGAAGTTGTTCACAAACCTATTGCAATATATGTTCAAGCAATTGGAATGGGATCAGAGAGGAGTAAATGTGGATGGTGAGCGATTAAGTCATCTTCGTTTCGCCGACGACATCGTCATTATAGCAAACAGATTAGATGATGCAAATGAGATACTCTTGCAGTTGTCTAAGGAATCCAGTAAAATCGGATTGAAGATAAATATGTCGAAAACTAAGATGATGACCAACTTAGTACCAAGCCAACCAGTTTCCATCGATGGTGAAATTGTTAAGTAACGTCATACAAATATCTGGGGCATGAGATAACTATAGGCAGGGACAACCAAACAACGGAAATAGGAAGGCGAATAAGGCTGACATGGGCTGCATTTGGAAAACTGAGAGATCTGTTCAAATCAGAGATACCGATTTGTTTGAAACGTAAAGTATACAATCAATGCGTTTTACCAGTTTTGACGTACGGTGCAGAAACCCTGACCCTAACAAAGAAATCAGCTAATGAAATATGTGTTGCTCAGCGTAAGATGGAGAGAGCTATGTTAGGCATAACACTACGAGACAGAATTCCCAACCATATCATACGCCAACGAACTAGAGTCCAGGATGCTCTCGAGAGAGTTGCTAATTTAAAGTGGAACTGGGCCGGTCATCTAGCAAGAACCACGGACGATAGATGGACAAAGTGTCTTTTGGAGTGGCGTCCCAGAGATGAAGCCCACAGGAGTAGAGGACGTCCACCAGCTCGTTGGAAAGACGATATCAAGCGAGTGTGTACTAACTGGATAAATCCGGCCCAAAATCGCGAGGAATGGAGATCGTCGAGGAAGACCTATGTTCAGCAGTGGACTAGGATGGTTGACAGATGATGATGATGATGATGAAGGGATAGGGGGATCTACATGGTAATTAAGCCAGTACTATTTATCCATTAATATTTTCTGATTTTTCCGCAAGATGTAGACGATTCTGATTTAAACCCATATGTTAACTCCACCAGACCTCCAGGAAGAATAGAATTCGGGATTTCTCGAAATGATGCCCACTCGTTCTGACGTGGTTTTTACGATAAAGTTGAACAACCACGCGCGTGCTCTCCACTTATCCAAATTTATTTGGTCGCATTGATTCGTTTCAGTTTCTTTGGATATGAAAAGTTGTATGTTAACTTTTGTTTTACCGTTTTGGTCAACTGTTCAAATGTTTGAAATGTCATCTAACGTAGACCGATCCGAATCCGAAGAGATCATAAATGTTAGTAGACCGGCAAGATCGAGCAACAAACATCCAATTTCATCAAACACTTATTCATGGATTCATGGATTCAACTGTTATGGACTGAGGACGAATTATCTGGATTTTCCAAATTTGTTGAATTAAGAAAAAAGTTTATATCGTTTTTACGTAGCGCGAACTTTAGAAAGGAAAATATAGTGAAGTATTCGGTTTTAACAATATCCTACAACTTTATTTTATAATTCGAAATATATAGATAATTAAACTGAATATAAATGAACGCACAGAAGAATCAAAATAGGGATTCATTGACTTCTTGGTGAATGAGATCGTCCTAATTTTAATCACCACTTTCTTTACTTGTAGACACTAAACTGTTAGCATAAAAATTGTACAAAGGCATGCACACAAAGAAAGAAGGGTTCAACATAAAATTTATGAAAATAAATTATCGTTTTTCAATTGGTTTATTATAAAATTAGGCTAATTAATAATTTTGCAACTTAGGTCTACTAAATTCAAGACGTTAAATGATAGGAGAAGACTAGACTTGCGTATTACTCCCTTGTTGAATGACAAATTGGTAGTTGGTGGGAGATCTTGTTGAAATATTTTCGAACGATGTCGCCCGAGGACTGCTAGATTTCGGCGATCCTGTGGCGAACCAGGAAAATCAGAATCGGCGAGCAGATTTCTAATCATTGGGAAAATTCCTGTTTTTTTGTTGATGGCAATCTCTCCTCTTTGTACTTGCGTTACCGAAGAATTCCATCATGTCACATGGAGACAAATGCCTGACTGAATAAAGAAACTTCTATTTTATTTATTCGCTGTTATGTACCTTCAAGGGTCCTATAAAGGTTTTGTCGAGGAGTCACAGGTCGTGGGAGCATGATATGATAATGACAATATTGCCAAAGAACTGTTTTATTCCAATTCAATTACATCAAAATTACGAGCATGACAGTGCATCGGCATTCACTCGAATTCGAGTATGAATGTCCTCCTAGTGCTACGCGTTGTCTACTCTGGCATGGCTAAAGAGTCCAATTCGAGAGCCATTTACCTTACCGCACTACTCACATAAAAGCTGATTAATATCCCCTGGTAGCTGATTATTATCTGCTCTTATATTTGCTCGCTCTTTTCTTTGTCGTCGCATCTCAGTGTAATGCGTTCGTCGCTCCTGTTCGACGCCAGGCAGAGCGGTCTGATGCAGATGCCTCCCAGTGGAGATCGTTAATTCCACCGCTTTTCAAATTACGTTTGAGGACATCCTGTACGTTTAAGCTGTTCTCTTTGTGATCGTTGGCCATTTTTGAGCTGGGAATACATGATTTGTTTCGGTAGTCTTTCATTCGGCATGCGAGCGAAGTGACCAGACCATTGGAGTTGGTGTTTGTTTCATTATCATTGCCTCAATGCTGGTGGTTTCCGCCCCGTCTAGGATACTGATGTTGGCGCAACGGCTTTGCGATTTGACGTTCAGAATTTTTCGTAGGCAGTGCTGATGGTATTCTTCCAATATTTTCAGGTGTCTTCTATAGGTAGTCCAGGATTCGCATCCATATGTGAGCGTTGGCAATACTACGGCAAGGTAAACCTTGATCTTGGTCTTAGTGTGGATATCCTGGTTCTCAAATATCCTTCACCCCAATCGACCGAATACAGCGCTATCGCATCCTAGACGATGTTGGATTTCGGCATCGACCATTGCATTATACGATAGGTGGCTGCCAAGGTACGGGAAGTGATTCGTGTTGTTCAAAGTTCCACTGTTGATTGAAATGGATGGTTGGATGACGGCATCCACATCATCAGGTGCAGGCTGATGCAGAATTTGTGTTTTTCTTAGGTTGATAACTAATTCGAGGCTTTCGTATGCTTCATAAAATACGTTCATGATGGCTTGCAAGTCTTGTTCAGCGTGTGCCATAACCACATTGTCATCTGCGTACTGCAGTTCGATGATAGATGTTCCGGCTATTTTGGTTTTGGCCCGCAGTCGGCTCAGATTGAACAGACCGCCGTCGGTTCTGTATACTATTTCCACGCTAGAAGGTAGCCTTCCATCCACCAGGTGTAGCACTGCTGCTACGAAAATAGAAAACAGGGTGGGAGCAATGATTCCTGATTCACTTCTGTTTTGATATTGAATGATTCTCCAGGACCATCATTGCCAAGGACGGTCGCGCTCATGTTATTGCAGCCGTTGAAGCACCTGAATAAATTTTGGGGCAGCCAGTCAGCGCCAAGATCTTCCATAGTGCCTCTCGATTGACGGAGTCGAAGGCCTTAATAAGATCTATGAAAGCCATGTAAAGAGGAAGCCTTTGCTCTCTGGCTTTTTCCTGAATCTTTCTAGACCTGAAGATCATGTCAGTTGTTCTAGCATGGCAGTAATGCTCATCTAAGAGTAAAAGAACTGGAGACTCCTCAGATGGATTCCCTTTTCACGAAATTCCACGAAATACTAGCCAGTAACCTGCGCCTCAGCTTAATGCAAAGCAGCATGTCGGTAACGTAAACTTAAGTTTACAAAATTCAAAAAGTTCAAAAGATTGGGAAGAATATATTTCAATGTTGGAAAAAGGGGCGATCTACTATGCTTTCTTTTCCTTCAGTTAAAATTATATTGTTAATAGATTTATTTCATGGAAATTCATTTTAATATAAATGAAATGGAATACTTTCTTCTGATTGGCACAATGATTTTTTTTTTAATAAATCGATTGGTTTCAACAGTTACATCATTTTCAAGTGTCGAGAGCTGAAACTAATGAGCAATAATGTGCTAACTTTAACTATTTTAAATGTCGAGTAGTAGGGAGTGATTCAATTCAAGTTGGCTACTGAGAGTAGTGAATTGTGGATTTTCACAAAGTTTGTCGATTCCCAAATTTGCAAACAGATTCTTTTTCATTTCTTTACTAAGTTTGTGGAAAATTTTTAAATAATCTAATGTGAGTATGTGATTTGTAGATTCAGTATTTTCAAAAACATTGTTTTCTGAGGAGAGATGTTCTTTGAATCTAGGTCCAAAATTTCGACCTGTTTGTCCTACGTGATTTGTTGGGCATTCATTGCATTCAATTCTGTATATTTCAGACTGTTTAAATTTATAAACATTTTGTTTGGCATTGAATAGTAGTTTACATACACACAACCAAATTTATATGGAATCACCCGATATTTCGAGGGATTTTAGAAATTTCGAAGGATTGTTATTGATCCTTTTTGAAATATTTCATTTGAAAAAGAAATAAATTGAGATATAATTTAAGAAAGAAACAAATGAAAAAAAATAAGAGATTCTCTCCACATGTAGTAAACAAATTGAAAATTGTTCTCTCACGGAGTAGATGTTTTTTCTCGACCTCAGTAGCTTGTATTACCTCCTCTTGCCGTGATACATGCCTGAATCCGTTAAGGCATGGTTGGGTTAAGGTTTTCGACCTCCTCTGGGGTGATATTCTGCCACTCTTATGTGGCGGCTTGGATGAGCTGTTGTGGAATTCTTGGATCATTTTGGCGCAATCTAATTTTCCTTTTGAGATTATACCATATATTTTCAATAGGATTTAGGTCTGGAGAGCAAGCTGGCCAGTCCAAAATAGCGACTACCTCTGTTTCAAGATAATGTCGCGCGAAGTTTCTGGTATGCGGAGGAGCATTTTCTTGCATAAAAGTGAAATTCTCACCCTGAGCACCTCGCCAGAGTCTCAATATGGGCTCCAGCACTAGATCCACGTAAATTCTGGAGGTTATACTCGCAGGGCACGAAACCGAATCTGTTTTGCCTCTCAGCATAATGCCACCCCAAAACATCACACTGCCCCCTTGGTATTTTGGAATTTGTCTTGCTACTAGAAGTTTAGCTTGTCTTCCACGACCCCTTAAAACCCGAATCCTGCTGTCTTCTGATCGAACACCAATTCTGGTCTCATCCGAGAAAAAAACACTTCGCCAATTCTCAATATTCCAATTTTGGTGTTCGGTATACCAAATAAGTCTGTTAATTTTCTGTTGTCTGTTTAGCTCTGGAACTGTTAAGGGCCTTCTGCTGTATAAACCCCTTGAACGAAGTCAACGTATCGTTTTGACTGATACACTGATGCTTCCTGAAGTTGCCTTTGGACCATGGGGTGCGACGCATTAGGGTCTCTTCTTGCAATTTGGCACAAAAAGCGGTCTTTTTCATCAGAAGTGATGTTCCTACGACTTCTATTAGGCCTATTCTGCTGAGAATGTAGCTCCACTTATCGGGCGTAGTTTTCTAAAATCACCCCCTGTGATACCCCCGTTATGGCCGCTATATTTTTCTGTGTCACCCCTTCTTCAACGAGTCAACAAGAGCAATTATTCGACCCCTCTGCACATCAGACAATCCAACGTAAGGCATTTTCAATTATGTTTATAGGATTTTTTAAATTTTGAAATCACAGTTTCAAATCTCAGTGACGACTGAGTACAATATCCCGAACATGTGGTGATAATTCAACATTCTTATCATACTATCCAGTTTTTTTACAACAAAAAATTCATTCTTCACAATTAGACAAAGATCCATGGTTAAAAACACTCAATAATGTTTAATACCGAGTGATTCCATATAAATTTTGTTTTGTGTATGTTGGGATCACGGGAACGGAGAATTTTTAATTGAATTTTCAAAGATAATTGCCAATGTTATTAGCAACAGGGTCAAAATAAATTAGATATTTGTATATATTTTCTGATTTTTCTATAATAGAATATAATAATCAGAAAATTTCTTTTCGTTCAGTGCGTTTGATAATATGGCTTATGTAGGAGATTGGACTACCATTATTTGATAGAATTTTCTTAATGATATTGAGTTCCATATAGGAGTCTGTGATGAATAGGAAATGGAAAAAGCTTTATGAATCATTGAATTATGGGCGGCTATTTTATGTGTAATGTGGTTAAAATAATCCATTGTAAATTTTTCTTTCCTTTATATATTGCAGGTTATATTTATTCAGTATAATGATGCTCATGTCTAGGAGATTTATTGAATTTTTGCGTTCAATTTCAGCAGCGAAGGTTATTTTACTATGCATTTTATATAGAAAATTTAAAAACTGGCCTATTTGTCTGTATGAGCCTCGAAAAACCACAAGAATATCATCAACGTAACTGTACAAAAAATAATATGTTTTTGTGCTAACTGATTATCCAGTATAGATCAAGATTGTTTATGAAGGTGAATCCTTTACGAAGTTTTGAGTTTTGTTTAAGAAATTTTCATTAAGATTGGTGATAATTTTGGGCCAAACAGAACTTCAAATAATTACAAAACTCATCTATAATATGTGGTGAAGTTTTATTTTTCATAAAGAGCCAGATATTCATCTGTTGGAATGCTTGCGTACACAATTTTTCAAATCAAAAGATAAAAATTTGAAATTAAAATTGGTCGAAGGTTTAACTATCAGTTCTTCAGAATTCAAAATGATGTATTGTTGTTGAAATTTGGTGAGTTCCATGAATTTGTGGTTTAAGAAACTTGCTAATTGCCTGCGGGTATTTTTATGTAGGATACAACTGACCCAGCGGGGTTTTCTACTTTCTGTAGTTTGATCAAACCCTGTATTTCTGGAACTTCGAGGTTTATTCGGAAAAGTTTCTTTGTCCCATTCTGAATGTGCTAGATTGTTCGATTAACAATTCTTGTCTGATTCTTTTAATGCATTGTTTTGTGAATTCTTCAGAGATTTCTGTTTCGTTCAAAGTATCGATGGGTTCTTGCATTGTTAAAAATAAACTTTTATTTTGATGTAGTGGAATATTGATATTCAAATATCTCCAGCACGTTGTTTTTTCATATTCGAGTAGACATATAATCGCATCGCTCGTTCAGCCATCATGAATAGATACGACAACGTCGCAAACACGCACTGTCATATTATGCATACGCATTAGCGTATCATATATCGATATGAAATCGACGTCTCCGGATTGGCTTATATCGAACACGACCAACACTGCAGATGTGGGATTTCGTTAGTAGACGAAATGAGGCTTCATTTTGGACGAAGGGTTTTGAATTACCTCAAACCGGAAATTCGACTAAACGCGTTCCGTCAAATTGCTCGAAGCAATGAGAAGAGCATTATAATGGTGATTACGGAATGATTAAAGAGGATTCGTTGATATCGGTCTTAAAGAATGGGAATTAAATTTTTCATGAATGGAACTTCAGAGCTGAAGGATTGTAAGAAAGTATTTTATGTTTATACATATAAAAGGTCAAAGTTAACTTATCCATTTAACTGAACACTCATAACAGAAACTCATATTTTAATCAATTTTTTCCTCTATCCTTAATTTTTTCTTACCTATCCTCGTTTTCATTCGACTATATACGTAACTAATAGCTACACTATCCAATGCTTTAATGACATATTCAAAATCTAGGAGTATGAAAATACGTGCAACGATATCACAAAATCGTTAACACAAAACGCCAAAAAGTTAACGCACAATTTCAAATTATCTAAAATATTTCTCCTTCTTCTTCAGGGATGATTTTTGAATACTTAGCGACGACTAGACTGTAAAATGTGTCATTCAGGTGTCATGTATAAATAATTTTAGAAGTAACGAGTTTAGTATATACCGAATGATTAAATTGGTCAATGAGTTTTGGCAAAGAAATAAAACATAAACCATACTGGACCATACATGAGCTGCAAACTGAGGAAACATTTATAGAACAAAACGCGCAATTTCATTCAAACTACGGCGAGTACCAATGAGACCCTACGCCTTGATATAGAACATATACAGAGAGTACCAATCGATGTTTCATAAAGAGTTGACAAACCATACAGGACCGTACAAGAGCGGCAAACCGTCAGAACATTCTTAGAACGAAATGATCTATTTCATTCAAACTACTACGAGTATCACCATGAGCTTAGGGCTAAAAACAGAACATAAACCGAGAATTCCAATCGATATTTCAAAATGAGTTCACAAACTGTACAGGACCGTACAAGAAACCGTCAGAACATTAACAGAACGCAATGCTCTATTTAATTGAAACTACGGCGAGTACCACTATTAGCTTGGACCCAAAAATTGAAAATATACAAGAACTTTCAATCCATATTTCAAAAAACGTTGGCAAACCGTTTCTGACCGTTGAAGAGCAGCAAAATATTCATCGAACAAAATTACCTATTTCATTCAAACAACTGTGAGTACCACATTCAGCTTAAGCCTAAAAATAGAATATATACAGGGACGTCCAATCATTATCTCAAAAAGAGTCAACAAACTATGAATGTTCAGATAGTAATCCGCTCTTGTACGGTCCTGTACGGATTGTCACTTTTGGTTTGCCGCGGGCAAAGAGCAATATACAAACTTCTGCAAGAAATACTCGAAAATCAAAACTGGATCGATTTCAGCAGTTTTTCTGATATTTAGGAACGATTTTGAACAAAACTGAATCAACAGAACTTTTCAATCTTTACTGGTGTATTAAGCACTTTACGCTGCAAGCTTTGGTTTATTTTTCATTCAGAAAAACATAATTTTTCTAATTTAGGAGTATTAAGGATATGAACGACATTATCGATCCACTGGACAAATATTCAATTTTTAATGGACATAATTTTTCCTATTCGCAAATATTTAAAGTTATAAACCATATTAGCGATCTACAGGACCAAAAACCAAAAAAAAATCTTAAAACCTTAAATTAAATTCTTTTTACCGAATTCCACTTTAGACGGTTACCTATTGATTAGACTGAAATTCCTTCGAATCAAGAATGTGATTCAAAATTATTATTGGAATCTGCTATTTACACCTTACGTTTGAAAAAATGAATAGAAATTTAAGGCGAATTGGATCTTCATTTTCTAACAGCTCTACCACACCTTTCAATGCTAATGTTAAACATGTCCACATCTTACTAGATAACCTCAATGCTGAAAAACTTCGAATAACTGATATATTATATAATAAATTGAGCATAAGAATCTTAGTATGTTGTGAATATTCACATTAACATTCATAACTGTGGAAGTTCTGCATCAATTCGGACAACAGCATCCGCATTCGCAATCAATCAAAGTGGATATTTTAGCGGATAAGTGGTAAGGTCGTCACGACGGGAGGCGTTCGTTGTAGATACCTACTAATTCACTAGTGGAAGCGGAGATTTCTCATTGATCATCATTTAAAACCATGTTGCTTTGATATTGGATTCAACTACTGAAGATGAGAGTCAAGAAATACAAGAAAATATCAACGCTAACCCTGAACTCTAGGATGAATGGCTTCTTACCGTAATGAAAAGAAGTTAATATAGACAAAAGCTACTCAAACGGTTAAAGATTTCAACCAGTAAAATTGAAACTATTATTAGCAATAGAATGCAGACTTTAATTTCCGCTACCAGCAAGTGTTCGTAGTATTCTCCAGCTATGACTCAATTCATGAACTTCTACGAAACATACTCAATCTGACAATTCATGGAATGCACCAATTTACTCCACTAGAGGTGTGATTCCAATAGTTATTAACATTTTATTTTCATTTTCAGGCACATAAGGTTTTTCACAAAATATCTTGGCATCCACATACAGGGTGCTTCAACGAACACTAAACAGAGGCTTTATCTACCAAGATATTCATTTCTGATCGAAACGCAAAAACAGGTCAATTTTTGTTTCAAGAGGGACATCTTTTGGGGTACAAAACTTGCCTGAAATGTCAACCCCTAAGCGGGGGTTGCAATCCTTGAACATTTTGAAAAGGTAAGATGCTTTGATTGATGACTCAAAGGAAAGGTGGTATCTTTGTCTACACCGTTTTGAACTAATTTCCATTTTTAATCGAAAACTGTAAGAGATACATATTGAGCAACTGAAAGATACGGAAGACTATTTCTATAGTAAAATGGAACAGATCCATGCTGATCAATGGCAGTCAACATCAAGTACCATCCTCATCTCGAATTTCAACCCCTAGAGCAGCGGTGACCACCCTTGAAAATTTGGAAGATGGTAGATGGGTCGAGTGATACCTCAAAAGAAAGGTATTATCTGTGTCTGCATCCCCGTGAACGGATTTTCATTTTTGATTGGAAACTGTAGAAGATACAGAGTGAGCTACTGAAAAATAGAGGAGACTATCTATCTCCGTGAGCTATTCAGTGTAAAAAAATGGAAGAGATTTATTCCAGATTAAAGGTTGTCATCTTCCGAAACACTATTCACATCTCAAATTTCAACTGTTCCATTTTTTGCACTAATACTTGAATAGCTCAGGGCGATAGATAGTCTCCTCTATTTTTCAGTAGCTCACTCTGTATCTTCTACAGTTTTCAATCAAAAATGAAAATTCGTTCACGGGGATGCAGACTAAGTTAATACCTTTCTTTCGAGGTACCACTCGACCCATCTACCTCCTTCCAATTTTTCAACTGTGGTCACCCCTGCTCTAGAGGTTGAAATTCGAGATGAGGATGGTACTTGATGATGACTACCATTGATTAGCATTGGTTTGTTTCATTTTACTTCACTGAAAATTGAATAGTCTCAGGGAAATAGTCTTCCCTATCTTTCAGTTGCTCACCTTGTGTCCTTTACAGTTTTCTATTAAAAATGGAAATTCGTTCAAAGCGATGTAGACAAAGATACCACCTTTCTTTCGAGTCATCGTTCGACCCATCTTCCCTAGTCAAAATGTTCAAGGATTGCAACCCCCGCTTGGGGGGTTGATATTTCAGGAAAGTTTTGTACTCCATAAGATGTACCCCTTGAAACAAAAATCGACCTGTTTTCGCGTTTTGAATAGAAATTAATATCTTGGTAGATATAGCCTCTGTTTATTAGTTTTCGTTGAAGCTCCCTGTATGTATCTGCATTCGTTACCTAATTGCGTACTGAATATGTTGAAAATTTTTAATTTTTTTGTCCCAAGAAATAGATAAGCCTCATCAACTTCAATACATTTAATTTTCAGAAATAGTATTATATTCTATGTGGATTATAAGAAATTTATTCACGAAATTTTTAGGTTTCATATTAAATCATTATCGGAATAGAATTCATCCTATTAGTACTTATCGCATTTGATGAAATCTCAGATAATACGCAATAATCTTATTAAGTTGGGGTGTTTTCTATGCCTTTTCAACCTTCACCGTCAGAATTAATAAACAAAATCCCACTTTGGTAAAATAGAAGCCCTAAAACATATATTTAATTAAACATTTTTTCAGTACTTTCTTGAAATTCAATATGAAAAAGTTGATTGAGTTAGGTGACCAATGTCACTTGAAAAAAGCAATATATTTAACCTTCATCTAGAAGAATTATTCAATAATTGAGCAATAACTACAACATTCAATTGATAATTCGATAAATAGCTTCGCAATTATTGCACTCATATTTTGATTTAGTTTTCAAGAGCGAATCACCCTATGATGAAATCAAAATTTTTGAAAATCAAGAGTTACTTGATATACAGTTAATCGCAAATTCCCAAAGACTTTTACTACCGCCATAAAAATGCAGGAGAAAAATAGAGTCGCTGAATATGGCATGCAACAGAGGGGAAAAAGTGGTTTAGAAGTCCTTAATTATCTACTTTTATTGATTGTTTATATGGATGTGTATTTTTGGCTTTGTATATAGTTCGGATACCACCTTCCACATTTGTCCGGTGGTATCCTTACTGGAACGCACTTGATCCATATAAAATTTTGCTTTTGCACATTTTACAAATTTTTTAAGTTTATTTCTATAGTTTTTGAAGATTTCTCATATATCTGTACTAGCAGACCCGGCCACGCGTTGGTGTGGCTTTTGTTATATTTTAAGAGGAACGGTAGGTGAACATCAGTCACGGGGACCACCATACCTTTTGACATAGATGGCATTTGTAACAAACTATGGTGACCTCCATGTCAGATTTCTTACTACCATAACCCCTTATTACAATGAAATTATTATTTGCGAACGAAGACGGAAACGTTAAAGCTGGTATACAATTTCACTGGATTGGGACTTAAAGGGGAAGGACCTTGAACACAATTGATTAAAATTTTCGTACAGTAGATATTAAGCAAAAATTATACAGAAGAGCGGATGGTGCCTCTGTCGTTCTTGTACTCGTGCTGTAACTATCTTTCGTTCTCGTGCCGCTCTTGTTCTCGTAATAGTCTGTCGCAGACGTTCGCCACGCTGTTCTTGAGATTCTTGTGCACGACCTTCTGCTGTCCTGATTCTTTGAGCTGTAATTCTTAATGCGATTTGTTCTGCCAACTGATGAGCTTTTGCAACACGTTTGCGTCGTGCCTCTCTGCTCCTCGCGTTGTTGAGGTTAGATTTTTTCGGTGGCATTTGACTGAAAATAACAATTTAGTCGTTTAAATATTAAAACAAGAAAACTGAAAAATATGATTATAGCACATTGAAATGATAAGTGCAAAATAATTTTTAATAGATGTTAAATAAAAACAATGAAAAAGAAATATTTGTACAATTATTGAAAAAGTGTTCGGAGCTTCGTCCCTTTTCTCATTGATGTATTAATTAACTTTTATAACTATGTGATAATGCTAACATGTATATATTTAAATTATAGGGTTTTGAACAATGAAGCACAAGTAAGTAAAAAGCAGAAATAATTTCATTGTATTATCTTCACTATGATATGAATTTAATTTACACTTTAGTCTAAGTAACACGTGGCCGGCTATGGTACCACTGAAAATTCAAAAAGTAGAAGCGATTGAGCTTTACGGTATTTCGTTCACTACAAAATAAATTCAACTTATACTTCAGCCTCAACAACACGTGGAGGCTATGTTATTGAATTGTTGCTTATACGACATATTTGTATGTTTAATATAGCAGCACCATCTATTGATTACTTCATCAATCACGTCAACAGATATCGACATCTGTTAAAATCGTTTGGAATCAACAGATAATTTCGAATGTCAAATAATAGACAAATAATTTGCAATAAAATAATATTGCGGCTATAAATTAAGATGTAAGCTATCCTATCTTTCAAGTTGTATCAAACTGTACACGGTGTGCAAATTTAATTTAAAATCGGTTAAGTAGTTTAGGAGTCCATCGCGGACAAACAACGTCACACGAGATTTATATATCAAGATTTCTATTTGGTTCCCAAACCTTATATAGATCGTTCCGCTTATTGATGGGATTTTGGAAACATATTGGTTATCCACGACTTTCTTTTTATGTTTTGTTTTTTAGTTTCGAAATAACTTGCATTTACCTGTGTCCTAATAGTATCAACAATTACATTTGCAAATTCTTCTACATCAGTAATTGCATGAAAAACCTTCCAGTCAATCGTTGAAAAGAGTGACCATAAAACTGCATAATCTATTTTTCGTTAATTGTTACCTCACTAGTATTATAAGAAGTAATTTCAACGTTTTTAAAGCAGATAAGTATTCTAAAATGGTCAGTTATGTGAGTTTTGAGTATTATTATATATACTATATATTAATGCCCTTAATTAATATGTGATCTATAAAAATAACCTAGTAGGCTTATTAGTCACAGGCATAAATTTTTCTTTCAACGATATATTTAAATAATTTACAATGAGTTCGCTTTTATACAAAATATTCACATTGATGTCCCCAACTATGATTTGAAAATTATTATTTCCGCATTCATTTCTCAAATAATCATGGAAATCTGTATTAAAATCATAAATTGAAATATTTGGTGATTTTTATATACCAGTTATCTGAATTTTTACTACCATTACAAATAAGAACCTTTAAAGCTTTTGTTTCACCTATTTTCACTGTTTCAAATATGTAACTGAATTTTTACTTACATAAATCACTAAACCATCATTTCGGTTGTACCCACCATTGCTGTAAACAAGGTCATATATTTTCCATAGCTGTCTATACTCTTACAGACTACAGTTTTGTTATAAGTATATTCATAATAGCTAATAAATTGATCAATTAACTAAATCTGAAACCAAAATTTAACTTATGTAGAATAATCTGTTCTAACCACAATTATTTGTAGTTATCTGGGGTATAATGGGCACTGTCGATCTAAGCAACCATGATGATCAGGATATTTGGTGCCATATCTCTCGTTGGTTATCCCTTAAATATGATGAAATCAGTCACTAATAACAAATCATAATATCTAACCACGTATAGAACCAGTTAATACAGTTACATATATTTCATTAACATATTTTGAGTGTATAAGCGAAAAGATTGCAAATGTCATTTTCAAACAGAATAGAAAAAGTATCTTTCAAGAACCACATGAAACTCTTCCAGGAATTTTTGAATAGTATAGATGAAACTGATAAATTTGACAATAATGGATTGTGAAGGTGTCTATATAGGTCGAACTAGTCGTTCATTCAAAACTAGATGCAAAGAGCATCTATCAGATTACAATAACTAGAGAAACGACGAATCTGATTTTGCTTCACAATATATCGAAAACGACGAATATGGCCTGGCTTATTGGTCCCCATTCGAAATCTTTAAATAATACCTGCTTTCATCATAGTCATAGTTTATTACCTAATGTTTGCACCTTCATTAATTTTGTATCTACCTATTTATAAACGTATTTATTTTCAACTTTAGTTCAATACTTGTCAGCTGAAGATGGTCGAGAGTCCGAAATTGCAGTCCTGATGTTCAATAGATCTCTTGTGATAGGATAATACATAGTTAAATTTCTTAATATAATCATGATTAACTATGACGTAGTACCAGCGGAATTAATTAACTATATCATCCTTGGAATAGAAATTGGACAAGATAAATAATGTAAATATACAGTGGCAGGACAGCGTCTTCCGGGGACTGTTAGTTCTTCCATTTAACTCTGTATGAATAAAAACAAAGAGATTTATGGAGAAAAATTTTAATCGCTGAGATCAAATTCTCCTATTCATAAAAATTCACATTAATTCATTCAATCAGTGTCAGAATAACTAGGAATATTATATAGATATCCTATTCATAAAAACCAAGATACCATATCAAATGTATTATCTATTCCTATTCTTACAATAACTTCTTCTTAATGAATAAATTAGATAGTTTTACTAAAAGATTGGTGAAATGTGTTTTCATCACTGAATAAATTTCTACGTACGCTCTAGTCGATACACATGCTCAATATTTAAGGCTATGAAACAATTTTATTATTGAATTATCAGTTTTGGTTAATTTTCAGTTTCTGTTTCACAGTGTGATATGTGTAAAATATGTATAATGTTTTCATATAATATGCTATTTTCTAAAACGGATGCAAAATTTATTATACGAACTTATTATTACTATCGAGTGTCTCGGTGTCACAATTTAGTGTAAGAATATGATAATTTTGAAACTATTTATTTGGAAAACTTTTGTGTTGAAAATGTATTTAAGATTTGTAATTTTATAATATATTGAATTTGTTCAGTAATATCTATTATATTGGTCACCTATATGTGATTTCCAAGTTTTTGTGACAATTGAGTAATGCTCTAGATTTTATTTTTGATCCTAACTGCAAAATAATTGTATGCTGGGACAGGTCCAGTTAGGTTAGGTTGAATGAAACTAATTTTAATTATTTGAAGGATATATTTCAGACTTTCAACTTAAAAAATACTGTTTGTTATGCCACACACAACAATTATACTCTGGATTACATATTTTTCAGGGTAAAGCGTTTATTCCAGTTGCGGAGGAAGCAAAATATCTGAGGGTTACCTTGAATAGTAGGCTCACGTGGAAATCGCACCTGGAAAACATAATACTCAAAACTAGACATTCCTTATGGGTATGCCAAATGACCTGTGGAAAGAAATGGGATCGTACCTCAAAACAACTTGAGGGTCTATATGTGATGATGATGAGACCACGTATCACATACGTCTGAGTTGCTTGGCGGGAGTGCAGCCTCTAAAAGCAATGCCAACTCAAGCTTGCAGAGAACATCCTACATGATGATTATTGGATATTTTCGCTCTACACCTACTGCGACCATGGACCTGATACTGGGCCTTGTTCCTCTTCACCTGGTGATTAGAACAGCAGCTAGAATGGCTACCAACAAATTTCATCACATTTCCCGAAATAGAACATGTATGTTCAGCTGTTCAGCGTTTTACAGTCTGAAATCGAGAACAACAAGAAGCTGAGTATGAAGTCTGAAATAAAAATACCCAAATCAATCCAACATGGGGCAGCCATTTCAGATCCTCATCCTTAGCATATAGAAATGCACTAGCTCCAATGACTAGTTACTTGAGGGCTCCTGTTTGTTCACAGACGGCTCTTTTCTCATTCCCATTCTTTTGAGCTTGTACTTCGAATAAAATCGTAGGAAGTTATTATGTTATTTTCTTGAATCCTGTAACCATTTGAAGGAACCTGATATTTTTAGTAAATCTTTTGGAAGGATGTGATTTTTTAGATCAGCTTTCGACATCTGGTTTTAGAAATCCATCTTTTGAAGTATGTCTGTCTTTGAAAGGTATCTACTCATCAAAGTCAAACCCATGATTTTGGTGGTTTAATAACTGTGTGGGTAGAAATTTCTTTGAACACCGGCAATGATCTGGTCATCGAGAATAATGAATACCTGAATGTCTAATATATATATATATATATATATATATATATATATATATATATATATATATATATATATATATATTCTGTTTTTTGAAAAGAGAGCATTTACAAAAAATTTAACAGGGGAACCATACTATCTTGTATATGATTCAATAAACGAGTGAAAAAACCTGAGGAAAAAACTCTTTTCCCTGTCGCTATTGCACTAGCAATAGCTTGTCTGTTTATGTTGTGTTAGTATCGTGTGTACATAGAAAGTAACAAAGATTTTTCTGCTTAGCCGCTTCATTCTCTCTTGCATTCCATGATTTCCAAAAAAGACAAGGGTGAAAGGAAGGGGGTTTGGGACAGGAATCTGTAACAATGGAAAAGAAAAACCAGCAGAAAAATATTTCAACAATCATACCTCTTATATGTCTAAACAAATCTAAGAAAAGATTTAACAGAGCAAGCAAGCTCATGAAAAGGACTAAGGAGATAATTAAAAATTACATAACCTGCAATATTTCCTCAAATTCTCTCTCTGTTTGACCGAGAGAGCCCCGATGGCCAGGTTCAGTCTTCCAAGTGATGCCGATTATGATCTATAGATGTTTTAGAATCATTATGGACCCAATAATCTGGGTTGACATCGCCCATATATTATTTCTTCGTGGAACTTGTTTAATTTAACTTCTTGCTTATGAACGACAGACCTCACCAAGCTTGTTTCATTAGAAAGTATCTACAGCCCAGACCTCAATCCCATCGAAAATGTCTGAGAGATTCTCTATACAAGATTACGAAGCCAGCAAAATCGGCTAACTTTCATGAATGAAGTTCGAACAGACTGATCGAAATTAGGAACGAAATGGATCAGAATGCAATAATGTAATTGATTTTGCGTATGAATCGTAGATGTCTCAAGAATCTACTGCTGGCTCCCTAGCTGAATGCTGTTGAGAATTATTTTGAAGAACAGAAAATGCGTTCTTTTGTCTAGAAAAAATTTGTCGTTTTCAATTACTGAACAGCCTCGTCACTGATAAATACCTCATAAAATGGGAATGCTATATTGGCCCGCAAATTACAATGGAACTCAAGTTTTGTTAATTGAAGCAAGACGTCGTTTTACTCAAATATCTAATTGCTACTTGCGTAATCCCCAGAGTGATTAAATCGTGAATACCAACTAGAAACCGATACTTTCACATCATTTGCGCTCGATTTGGAAGAATTTCACAACAAAGCATTCACATTTTAGTCGTCTCAGCATTTTCTCTATAAGACTGCGGTAGAAAAAAAAGAATTCGGATCCTCGAAATCTTACTTCGGGCATTCATGGCTTGCAGAGTACACTCGAGACCCATATTCGTGACAAAGGCGTCCCGAAAATGGAAATAATTATGTTGCAACTGCAGTCTCGCTCCGGATCAGTTGAACGATGAACATCTTCTGGAAAGCCGCTTTTCTTCAACAAGGAAAAATAATAAAAAAATCAAGCGGTGAGATACTTTCTATGAGGTGAAGGAACGCCGTTTGAATGTAAAAGAATACTTTTTATTTTCTCTCGAGAAGTCTGCTTTTGAAGTGGAAACTACTCATTAATTAGTCATATTTGTTCCAGATGTATAAAAAACTTAGAACATGCCTAATGACATACAGTGAATAGAAAAGTTTCTCATAAATTAATGAATCTCTCAAATTTATACATTTTCTTCAAAAATAACAAAATATAGATGGAGTCCGGAATTTTCTTGAGGATTTGGACACATATAGTGATAGTTTAAAATATGGAATAAAATTTATAATTCTTTCCGATTTTCGGAAAACCACTCGGACGTATCGATTTTTATATTAAGTTAGAAATTGTTGGCTCAAGTAAACAATTTCTTTTCAAGATATGAGGTCATCGACCATTTTTCAAATTAGAACTCCAATTTTGTATCTTCATTGTGAAAATCCTGTTCTACCATGCCTCATAGTGGAGGTTTGATCTGAATCGTTCGCAATATATAAGGTGTGCCATCCGACAATAATTTCATTTGATGTTTTTCATAACAGATTCAAAAAATTTCAACGCTTGATCACATATACTGTTGTTTCGAAAAGACCATTTGTAAGAATGAACCGTAATTTTGCATTTGTGCCAGCTTCGTTTTTTTTATTTTCATCACAGGAAAGTTCTTCTAAAACAAACTATTGTGAGATTTCATAATCTATTTTTCACAAGTTCATTCGCCGGATGGGACCATAGTATATCATTTCTGATGTCTTTTTCTTTTCGATAAAATAAAAAAAAGGTTCTAATTTGATGAAATGATCGATTTGGTCATATCTTGAAGAAAGTTAATGAAAGATTCTTTACTGGCTCAAAAATGTCTAGCTCCATACTTAAGACAAAATTTTTTGAACGAATCAATCAATTTTAAATTTTTCAGAACACATTTGTTCGCAGAAAGTTGGAACTCAACATTTGATAGGATTCACAGAGAGTAGATCTTCTAATGATTTTAATGTTAATCAAATTATTAGCAATCAATGTTGATTCGATTCGAAGATTCATTGTTCTAAAAAAAATTAACATTGGCAATATTTATGGAATCGTCTCTTACGTGATAGACGAGAATTGTATGACAACCATGTTGTTATATGTGTTGAACTCTTTCTTGATACGACTACGGGGACACGTCATTTGAAAGTTCTTCAAACCCTCCTTACATCGGTGTTTCAAAACTATTGGAAAAAGGGAAACAAATCAATTTTTGTTTTGTTCCGAGGGTGCTACGCCCCTGCGTACATCACCCAGTAAATTCTCTAACCTTGAACTTTCGATAAGGAAAGAACATTTGGTTGTAATATATTTTGAAAGTATAAGCAAACTTTCCAACAGATTCATTGTCATCCCTTTATTGCATTCGTGGGGAATTTTCAAACAAACTGTTTGTTCTACGTAAGTGGTTGGGTGTTTATAGTATTCAATTCTGTATATTCCAGACTGTTAGAATTTATTAGTTGGTTGTTAAATTGAATTTGTTATTAGAGAGGGGCCAACTCAAGTAAGAAGTGCGTATTTATTTTCTGGTAGTAAGAAATTTGTTTTATTTCTTTGCGTTGCTTTATGTGGGAGACTGGAATGTTATTTGATGCAATTTCCTTGAGGATATTGATTTCCGTATTCAAATAAATTATGTATCTTGTTGATGGATATGCTATTAGGCATTTTATTCAGAAAATGTAGAAACTGATCTATTTGTCTATTTGAGCTTTGAAAACCCACAAGAATGTCAATATATCTGAACCAAAAATATTTTTGAACTAGCTTGTTACCCGTTATAGGTTGTTCAAGATTATTCATAAAAATATCTGCTAATAAGGGGATGAGGGGGAATCCCAAGGGGAGTTCTGAGTTTTGTATGAAAAATTTTTATTCAAATTGGAAAATATATTGTCACAAACAGGTCTCTAAAAAATTACAGAATTAACCTGTTTGAAATTTATTTTATTGGAGGTCGACATTCACCTGTTGGAATGTATGGGTACATATTTTTCATATTCAAAGAGACAAATCAAAAATTGAAATCATTTAGTGTCGAAAGCTTATCTATCAGGTCGACAGAGTTCAGAATAGTGTATTGCGGATGAAAGTTGATGAGTTCCATTTTTTAGAAGCTTACTAAACTACATGCAGGTGTGTTTAATTGGGATACCACTGGCCTGGCGGGGTTTTCCTCTTTGTGTAGTTCAATAAAACCGTATATTTTTTGAAACATTGGAATAAGTTTCATCTTGTTCCATTCTGAATGTGCTACTTAATTTGACTGTAACGATTCTGATTTCTTTATTGCATTATTTCGTCGGTTCTCTTGAAATTTCTGTCACGTCCAAAGTATCGACGATGTTTTGAATTTGGTTTTTTTTCAGCTCTCGTAAGAAATAGATCTTCATTCTGTAATTTTATTGAGGTAGATTCAATTGTTTCAGTGTGGTTCCATTCAGTGAGTGTTATGTAGGAGTTTTTAATGATTTCACTGATTTTGTGTAAGTGGAGAACTGGATTATTTATAAAGTTTTGTGTTGTTAGATATTCACTTCAGCTTTTACTACAATTAATTATTTTGAAAGCTCATTTTGCACACTACAACAATCTTGAAAAGATTCTATTATTTTATTTGAATTGAAATATTATCTCATTCAACAGGAATAATTCTCCGAAACTTTGCATAAATAGAAAACATAAATTGAATCCTCTGATTTGACAGAATTCTTGTATGATAATACGTTTGGTCTATCATTTGGGACATTAGGAATGAATCATTGAGCTGCTACTTTGATCATGTAGTTAAAATCTCAAAAATAATTATGGTGTATACACTGCAAGAATGTGTTAAGCTTGTATGCCTTTATTACCAAAATCAGAATTTTGACTGTTGCAGCTGTGGCGCTATTGGAACATGTCCAACTTATGACAAACACACAATCTGTAGGACAAACTTCTGAAGTTCCGCTGTTAGCCAATCTAACTTTTTCAAAGTTTACATATATACAAGTTCCTTGTGAACAAAATTGAATTAATTTATTGGTCTTCTTCAAGAAACAAATGTAAACACACATTTTTTGATGCTTTAGATTGACGGCAAGAGTGCTGCGAAATTATGGCCTTCTTATCAATGTTAACCCGCATTTCTTGTACCCACAGTCAATACCCAGAATATCCGAATGTTTGGGTAGGAATTCTGGCAGACTAACTTACTGGACCTCTGTTTATTCTGCTAGTTTGAATGGCGAAATTTTTTCGGTATACTAGAAATTACGGATGATCTCTTGTTAACATAAAAACTAGAGAACGAACCCCTACTAGTTGAACAGTAATTGTATTTCGAACAGTTCGGAGCTCCACTGACCTCGTCGCATCAATTTGCAACATCCTGGCCGTTTGATTAGAAGAAAGGCTCCTATGGAGCTTCCAGCCCGATCACCTGACCTGAACTCTTCAGCCGTTCCCTTTTAGGGTCATTTTGAGTACAAAGTTTTTGTGACAGCCTGAGAATTTGGATTATACACGTCTGGGAATTGTAGATGAATGTCTTCAAATAACTCCAAATATACTGAACCATGTTTTCAGTGAAGATTATTATAAGTAAATGGAGGTCAATTTGAATATTTGTTTGGAAATCATTGGATTCAATTTTTTCATTGAAAACATTAAATAATAACATATTTTCAAGGTTGTTGCAGTTTGCTTAGAGGGCTTTCAAAAAAGAATACATCGAAACCTAGTTTCCAAATCTGGAATCACAGGGTTGGAGAATTTACTGATTGATACACGCAGGCGTTAACTACTCCCGAAAGGTTCCCTTGCAAAACAAAACGTGATTTGTTTTTGCAAAAATATATATAGATAGCCAAAAATATTTGCAAAAACAATTTATCAAAACTACTTTATACACCGTTGAAGAGAGGCTCCGAAAAGATCTCAAATCACTCGACCTTTCCGCCTTATTTCAATTTTGATGGGTTGAAGGGCTCCCTCGTAGGGTGTTGCTTTCAACCGCCTCAAATACACTTCAAAAGATATCTCCTACACAAAATAATTCGACGTGCTTCGGCAAGTTTTTTCATCACTACGGGATAAGAAATATACAGGCTGGCTCATGGAGACGGAACAGCCTGTATATTTTATGCTTTCGAAGGTTTACTCTTCAAAACAAAGCAAACAAGGAAAAATTATATTTTGACCCATCACAAAGGCTTTTTTCCTTTCCATAAAGCTCACCCTACGAATCTTTCATGCTCGTTATGACCATTAATCGAATTAATTACTGGGGTCCGAAAAGGTTTCAAAAGGAACATGAACCCAAATTATTCCAATGGGGATAGTTATTGACGCATAATGAAAAATTTGTTGTTAAAAATGGGACCTCAGAAAAATTTACACCTTGAAAATTGTCGTGCAGCATTGAAAAATAACCTCCAAATTATGTTGAGAATTAAGAGCGCTATAAACTGAATATTTCATCAAAATTTCAAACTTCTTCATTACTGAAATAAAGCGTCTGCGAACCCTTGTTCACAGAAATATTTTTTTTAATATTTTATGAAAATTACCCCGCCATTCTTCAAAATTATAAAACACTCTGTATAAATATATGCAAATATATTTATCTGGAATGAACCTTTTTATTTCATAGGATATCATACCATTTACAGGCAAACTATTCCTGAGAGATAGATACTTTGTCCCAAAAGTATTGCTATGCTCTTTTGGCTCCTACTTCATTACTTAAATGTGAAAGTTTTTTATTTCATATTTGGGATGAAAATGCTCTAGTTAACGCTTTCAGTTTCATGTTTGATGTAGCTCTTACGGTGATGACGTTCGTAGCCTCACTAATATGCATCTAGAATTCGGATTTTTGTTAGTTTTTTGCATATTTCTATTCAACTAGTAGTTTCAAGTATGCAGGCATTTTTACCTCCTGCAGTTCTCATTTGTCTCGACTGCCTGATATTTCGAAAGACGAACCCGGAGAACAAAGGGATAATGGCGGATGGATATTTGCATTAGAGCTTGCAAAGTTGAGAACATGGCATAAAAACGAGCCATCACTGAGAAACAAACGGAAAAACCCTTTCAGAGTCCCCTTCCGACCCTCCAAATGAGTATGCACTCCGCGAAATTACACACAACTTAGAACATATCCGCGATGTGTCTACATATGGGGAGAACGAATAAAAAAGGGGTTAAAGAGACTCCTCCCATAATCGGGGAGATCCCATAATAATGAGTAGGATGATGATGGTTTTTATATGCGGCATACATAGCTTTCTGTTGCGATCCTCCCTACTGCTTCCGGTTAATTACAGACTGGCAGGAGTTCTGAAACAATGGAAGAAGATTCACGCGGTTGGACGCTTCCGAACCGGATGCGAGCTCCACCAATGAATGTGTGCAACGTGAAGAACTCATATATGCATACGTAACGTATTATGTTACGCTAAAGAACAAAGAGGCATGTTTGAGTAGTCACGAGTGGTGAACATTCGATGGGATATTGGAAACGGCGTTCTTTTGTCGTTACGAGTTTTTTTACTTATATTTCGAATTATCATTATCATACAAGCCGGCAAGTAGTAAATACTCGTATGCTGCATGCTGCATATAGACACAAACATTTTAAATCAAGATATAAATAATATCTTGAGGTAACATGAAGAAATAAAAGAAAGATATTATTTCTCAAGCTATTCACTTTTAAAATGATTATCTAAATTTCCATCTCAAGAATGGTATTTCTATTGAAAGACTCAGTCGATATATCGATTGTTTATCTCTACATCTTTCCAGTGATTTGTTTGCATAAATTAAATTGGCATTTAAGGAAAGACTCGTTCTCTTCAAAGTGTATATTTTTGTATATCTAATGAAGATATAATCATAATCTTCGACATTGATCTCCAACATGTCACTGCGTTCCATTTGCCCAATATAAATGTAATTGGATCTGTGTCCAAGATAACCAGCTTGAAATAAGGTTATTTCGCTGTCACAGGTAATATCGCCACTGCTATAGAAGTTCTGGATAATTTTATCAACATTCCTGAAATAACTCAATGAAGAATCAAGTTTTTACAGGAGTGATTCAGTCAAGATGCATAAACAAATTTTTTGAAGTTTTTATGGTTAAGTTAATGTTAGAGTACTTATGGAGTTTAATATTACATGGTACACAATTAGCCAACATACACTGCACACAAAAAATGGCGATACTGAAGTATTCTTTTAACAAAAATCAAAATACATCTTTATTGGCCATATTTGGTATTCATTGGATCATTCATTTTTTATTTCAATGAATTAAAGAAGTACATACTAAAATTGAGATAGATATAAACACCTCAAAAAGTCTAGGGAATATCGTATCCAGAACGATCAATATGGATCGTTTTTTGAGAAATGAATACCTGCATCAATTTTTCACCAAATTATGTAGAGTGCCGCAACAGATTTCAGTTTTTTTTATAAAAACTAAAATTGCAGCCGATGCGACGCTGCTTTATAATCATTTCATGTATTCAGTGTTTGAAATTAGTTAGTTGGCACTTTGTTTCTGTTGTAAGCACAAATAAAAGATTCAAGTTTTGTGATTCGACCATGGAAAGACGACATTTGACTAGAGAATATGTGTTACGAGCCGTTGGCATGCTCCAAGCTGGGAACTCACAACGGGAAATATCCAAGGTTCTGGGAAGTAGCCCAAGTGTTATAAACCGTTTATGGTCGCGTTTCAATGAAACAGGTAGCGTAGAAGAACGCCATACAGGTCGTTCCAGGATTAATACAGTCGCTCAAGACCGATTTTTGGTTTTACAAGCCAGAAGAGATCGTACTACCACAGCATCTTAATTAGCTCAAGAGCTATCACGAGTTCTGTACAAATTTCCGACCAAACTGTGAAGGTGCACGAAGGTCAACTCCACTCCAGACGTCCTTTAAGAGTTCCATAACTGACCCATGGAAGTCGCGCTGCTCGTTTAGCTTGGTGCCGATAAAACGATAAGGGATCAAGAGAGGTGGGTCACAGTTCTCTTCAGTGATGAATCTAGATTTAGTTATTATCCCGATTCGGGAAGAATTCGAACATGGAGGAACCTGGAAAGCAAAACCGTCTCCAGCATGCTCGAGAAGTTATTAGACAGGGAGGCGAATCAGTGATGTTTTGGGGAGGTATACGCCTTGGTGGAAGAACTGACCTCGTTTTCATACAGAACAACCTCATGGCAAATTCTTACGCAAATGAGATAGTTTCACCTGTAGTGGTACCATTTCTCCAAACAATGGGTCAAAATCCACTCTTCCAACAAGATAATGCTCCCCCTCATCGTGCAAGAGTTGTCTTGAACGTTCTCGAAGAGAATGATATCGATCTTCTACCGTGGCCACCCTGCTCCCCAGATCTTAATCCCATCGAGCAAATGTGGGACACCCTAAAAGAAATCTCCTGTGTCAAAACGTCTTCCATCATGAACAGGAGCTTCGATTAGCAGTTCAGGGGGCTTGGAATGACTTAGGCCAAAATGTAATAGACAATTTAATATTGAGCATGCCACGACGATGCCAAAGTGTCATTAATAACAGAGGTGGACCTTCTGGGTACTGAAAAATATAAGTGCTTCCATATCGTTTCGAAAATATTAGTTCAGGATTTTCTTTTGTGTTACCAAATTTCATTTTCAAATTTCAATTTTTTTTATAATAGGTGCTTTGGAGAGGTCAAATATTATTTTGTTTTCTTGAGAATACATTATATACAATACATCCTAACAAAACCGAAAGATTTCTATAAACTCGAATCATCAAATTCATATTTTAAAGATATTGGTAAGTGTTCCCTAGACTTTTTTGAGGTTTTTATGGATTACTGTCAAATTTAAATGTGTCTCAAAACGCTCAGGAGAATGCACACTATGAAGAATGGATAAACATTTAACACGCTAAGCCTTTTACTATAAGCTCCAGAAAATCAGAAGAAATAATGGGGAAATCCAAAGTGAAGGGAAAACCTGACTTGTCGGGAAGTAAGTGTCGTACAGAAAGTCGAATCAAAATGATTGTGTATACGTTTCATTCTTCATTCCTCTTCAATAAATGTGGAATGGCAGTATTCAATATAGCGAGGAATAGAACAGTCTATGACTAAATGACATAGTTTTTCCAGCTACACCACTCTGGCAATTTGGACTGAAGAACTCTACTTGAAAATCGTACTACGGATCGACTAGAACATCTGTGCGGGTCAAATAGCCCTTCCCCTTGTTGCGCGTCACGTGGCCAAGAGCTCAATGCTCAATGAACCTTCGAAGCTTTAAGAAGAGCCAAGCGAACAGGACCGAATCTTGCAAATTTCATTTCAATATTCCTAAGTGTTGGTGAGGATGGAGTTCGTTTCCAATTTGAAAGGGAGAAAGTTGAGTGGGCAATACAGGGAAATAATTGCGAATGTCATTCATTTCATGAAACGGAAAGGACGCAGAATGAACTGGTAATTTCTTTAAAAAAAGTTCCAAAACGTGTAGTTGTCGCAAAAAGGAGTAGGTTTGCGAACTGTGCAAAACATTTCGAGCGAAATCAAGATGATTGAGGATGCCGCCGAAAAAAACAGTTTTTTAACATTCGGTAAAAAGAGATTCATCGAAGAAAACAAATCTTGATGACTTCGATAAAGCTCTGCTTCGTAGGTTCATCGTCAATTCTTACGTAGTCAATAAAATCGTACCCACATTAAAGCGAATCCGTCAAAAGTGCATCGAGGAGAATGAATATGCAGGATCACGAGAGCATTCGAAGCAGAACTTTATAATCTAATTAAATTGCACAACCCCATACATAAAACGTATGCTATTGACGAACTCCTGAATGATCAGGTCCACGATGTACTTAGACTTCCCCCATATCATCCTGACTTAAACCCGATTGAAGAAGGGAGGAGCCATGAAATTTTTTGCAGCTAATAGGAATGTTGATTTCTCAATGAAAAATGTGGAAAACTGTGGTGAGTTTTTCTCTTCGTTTTCTCCGTATCAGTGGGAATCAATATGCGGCAATTCGCAGAAAATTGAACAATCTTTTATGAAGCAAGAACCTCGTCGTTATCGACAATTTCATCTGACATAGAAAATTCATAACTTTTCGTTATTTAACTCATTTTGTATTTTATATTCGAATCATTTGCAAAAATTATCTGAATAAATAGAGTTTTTACTATTTTTAATGAAATGGTTTTATTATACTGACAACCAGGAAAATCCGAATCATTCGTCCTCACGATAGCGTAATACGATTGTACCTTTTAAAATTTCCGTTATTTTTGTTATGTCGTTAATATTATATAAACCCATCGAGATACTAGTTACTTAGGAAAAACATAGTCACTAATCCTTTGCTTCATATCAACCTGCAATTACTATATTTCATTCTATTGTACAGATTCCAAGTATTCTTGAAAATTTGAATTATAAGGAGAAAACAATAGTACTTATTGGGAAGGTTCAGTTAGAAGATCCCCAGCCTCGAAAATGTCCTGTAGTCAAATTGGTGATGAGTCTGTGACACTTCTTTGTAATAGAAATTAAAATGATGGAGTACCTTCAGAGAGCCCTTACGCCGACCCTGATAGCTATTTGACATAACATTGCAGAACTTATTTTTCATCTTACTTCCTCCGCTTGCTATCTCTTTTGTTCTTCGCGCATCTTATAAGAATCTCAACTGCACAGATGTTCTTGTCGACTTGTACGTACGTATACGTTTGAGAACAGGCCATAGGCGTTGTCCTATGGCCTGTTCTCAAACGTGTATCTTTGCCAGAAAGCTCCTGAGTGTACGAAGAACTTATTGAGAACAAAAAATTCATTCCTTTTCTTGTCCAAAGAGCTAGCGCATCAAAAGGAGTATGCTGAAAACAAAGCGACTCAATTGATTTCCGAGATTTCAATAAATCTCAAAACGGATGAACGGACAGCATGTTCGTGGATTATTGGAGAAAGTTTCAGGAATGAGTAATATTTTCCCCAACCTTCTCGAAGCAAAAGTCCAGCGGATATGAGGAGGAAGTATATTGCATATATATTTAGCCAGGCAATTGGGGTTGAGTTAATAGTACAACTAATTCTCAAGGTATAATTCGATTCGGAAATAATTATCTTCTCAAAATCGAACACAACGACTGTACACAGTTGATCAACTTGGTTGCCAACCTTGTCGCAAACTTGGTTGACAGTAGGATGCTACGGACTGTCAACTCAGTAAATTCGTCAATAACCTAACAATTTAACGAACACCAAGTCTTTATACTGAGACCAAAACTAGGCGCCTTCTGAAAAAGATCTTGTATGAGGAACTTATTGGGAACAACTCCATTCTATTTGCTTTCCAATAGAGCTAACGCATCGAAACTATTGTAAAGAAAACCAATCGACAAAATTGATCTCAAAACAGGTGACATCGCAAGTTCGTGAATTATAGGAAAATTTTACAGAAAAGAGTAGTACTTTTCCCAACCCATTTTCAAAGCTAATTTTCTGCGGCTATGTGGAGGAGCTATATTGCAGAGAACATGTAGCCACAGAATTGGGATTAAGCAAATGGCATCAATTCTAATTTTGTTGGGAATTCGTGGTCAACGTCATTTGATAGTGAGCTTTGTTGGGTGATAATATATTCCTGTTGCCAAAAAATTAATTAGAATGCTACAACGTCACGAGAAAAATCTATAAATTTCAACAAACGTCTGTCCATTCAGCAAGATTTTTCCTTTATTAACTCTGTGTGTGTTTCGACTTCTAGGTCATATACACCCTAACATGAATATTACCTTTCAATTTAAGGTATATCACTTGTAAGTTACATTTTAAATAAAATTCACGTAGTTAATTCTATTAAGGTACTCGAACAGTGTAGCTATTTAGTGTGTATTATTTCTGAGAATGTCCTTCAGGTTTTTATTTACTTGTAACGCTCTTCTATCTTCTTCAAATTTGTGACATTGTAGGAGTATATGTTTCACGGTGAACTGAACATTACAAGTATCACATATCGATGGTTCGCTGTTCTCCAAAAAGTGTTTGTGGCTGAATTTAGTATGTAAAATCCTTAGTCTCCGTAAGATACTCTGTTCTTTTCGGTTTAAAGATGTTAGGGGTTTTGGTTCAACAGTATCTTCCTGTTTGTAATGACCATTGAGGTTGCCAATTATTCATTAGTTTTTCTTTGAAGTATGCTCTGAGGTCATAATCAGTTTGAATGACATCTATTTCGTTATCTAATTCAGTTGCTCTCTTTGCATTTCTATCTGCCTCTTCATTGATTTTAACCCCAATATGAGATGGAATCCATATCATACTTATTTTCAGTCCTCGAGATATTAATTCGTGAGCTATATTAAGAATTTGGCATACTATGGTGTTTTTAGGCAAACTGTTTTTGATGGATAGAAGAGCTGAGAGTGAATCTGAACAAATCACAATATTTCCACACGTCAATCACGTACGTACGTCCACACGTACCCGAGCTGGTTGACCAAGGCCTGGACTAAAAGGTCCTTTTTGAAAGGGAATGCGTTCCCAAAGCATGTCCGACCAGTGACGCTACGACAGGTACCATGGGAGGGGTGGAGAGCCCTCGGTTGACCTTGTGTCAAACGAGCACCCCAATTGAGGTAGGACTCGTGGGGGTATAGTGGTTATAGCGTGCTCGCTGGGTTAGGGTGTAAAAACCCGACGTGTGAGTTGCGTGATCAATTCGGGTACCAACCTGCCTATTGGAAGAGGTTTGGATAGGTTAGGTTAGATTAGGTGTTTCGAGCGTGTGACTTGATCTGTTACTGGGAGTAGCGGACTGCGACAGATATACTGGCGTATCCCAACCCCTCGCCCATGGGACCGTGGCAATATGCTCTACGGAAGCTGGTGTGGCACGTTAAACTCTGGTCATCTTCTGTGGATAACGATCGGATTAAAACCTCGATGTTTATTTAGTTTTACTTACAGCACTATTTTTATTTCACGAATGACGTGAATTATGATTCAATCGTTTTTTTAGGTCACTTATTTTTGTCTATGTGATTTCACTTGTAACTGAAACCTGATATTACTAACTATTTTCTTTTTTTTTTGATTTCTTCTATTTTAATACGATTTCACTAGCGGGGATCACGTGTTTCTCGTTGAACATACCAAACTCCATATTCGAATTGAAATACAAATTGGAAAATAAATTAAGGTACAACAATTTACATATGATCCACGCATATAAACGTGGGTCAAACTACCACAGGTAGATTTAAAGAAACATTATCTGAATCACTTCGCTGGACAAATTCCTAAAAATAATCTTTTTTTCAATTTCTTTTCCTCCTGTGAGAAATATCTGCTTGTCAAATTTGCGAATTTGTCAAAAAATTTATGTTAATACTTTTTATATTACAGGGTATAAGAGGTAAATTTCTACCTTTAGTTTCAAGAGGCGAATTTGATTGTCGTCTTTGAATGCGAACTTTTTATGTTTTAAAATTTCAATTTTCTATGTTCTATCATAGCAATCTGAAATATGGCCTCAAAAAAAATTGCTTGCAATCTATTTAAAAGTTTCGTGTGAATTAACTTTAACACCTTTCGGCCAATGATACGCCGGGGAATTCTGTCACTTCACTAACCCGGAAATTTTGCCGAACCCCTGTCGTGTCGAGGGAAGGAATCTTTAGTGTCCAACACATCTCTGTTAGACAGGATCGACAGCTTTAAATCTCCTCCGAAAAATTCCCAAAATCCGAAAAATCGTACCGACTTTTTGGGGATTGTACCAGGTAACTCTTCGCATGGGACGAGCATCATATCCTCTAGGCCACCGAGCCAGCTAAAATACAAAATACCGCACAGTCAGTCAGCAACATATTTTTCTTTTAAATCGGATGGTATTCCAAATATCTCAAAGAAACGGAATGAATTACTAGTCACGAAGTCTACGATATTTTTCTTGCAATACCTTTGGTATCCAGAGTTATTCGCTTGGAAGAGAAATCGAGATCTTCGTTATCTAACGCCTGTACCATTTTTGTTTGATATCTGAAGCAATTTCGTCATCAAAAAATGCAAATGATACGAGCTCCTCCGTAAATGTCCCATAATTTCATTTAAAGCAACTTTGGATAGTGCTGGATTTATATTCTCGAATATAATCAGGTCTTTTAATAGCTGCGTCATTTCTGGGCGCTGGTGAAGCAACAGAAACATGATACCAGTATTTAACGTACAAATGTAAAATACAAAAGTTATACATCCAATAAATACAATCTTTTAGTCACAGTAACATTATATTATCGGTTTAAATGTTCTCGTGATTCATCAATTTTTGAATGTGAATGGAAATAACATCGGCATGACCTAACACAGTTTCATTATTTCTCGTAATTGAAAATAATTCGAAAAAATTACTGTACAGAAAAAGTAGATATTTCGCGAATGGAAATCATAAAAATAAATTGCGTTTTAAATTTACTGTTACATTATCGAGCAAAATATAGGCCAAACGAGCAACAACGCTATATCGCACAAAAACATTGAAAATGCATTAATATCACAAAAACTCGGACTCTTCAAATTCATGGTCCAATTTCCACCGAAATGATCTGCTCCACGGTTATAAAACGAACTAATTTAACCTCGTTTCTTCCATGAAATGAAATAAACCATGGAATCAGTGTAGTAACCAATTCAGCACGGCCTGCGAATGGAAATTATTTAATATTAGTTATTACAAAAAGAGATCTTCCAAAACAATGTATTATCAATCATTTCGCTCTCGCCTGCACAACCAGGGTCTGACTGATACCTGTTGAAAATATCACTATAACATTTTTGCAGATGAATAATATTCAGAAAACTCTGAACATATGGTACTTCCATATTCATGAGAACATCGACATATTTCACTTTTTTAAATGATAATCATTTCCATGAAAAAAATCCTCCAAATATTTTATGCATATTCAAAGATCAAGTCCAACCCTGAATCCTCGGAGAGCACATAATTGATGCCCTCTCTCGGCTGTGTCCGACATTCATTAGTTCCTTTTTTCAGTTTCATTCAATTTGCTACTGAAAATTTTAATCCAGCATAGCTGAAACTAATTAAGATGAAACACGTGAATTTGTTCCGCTCTTCCGTACTGACAAAAAATTAATTAAGGTATTGACTAGATGGCAGAAAATGATTAGGTAAAAGTTATTCGCAGTTAAACAGTGTGTATAGTAATTTTGCTTTTTCTGTAATAGGCGGTGAAAATCTTTCAAGATGAAATTGTTCTTTATATAAAACATTTCTCTTGTATTTATATTATGTCTTTCATTGTGGCATCTTCTGATCATAGATAATATGGTCAGTATTCATTCTTAATTAAAAGTATTCATAATTAGTTCACTGTATAGGAGGATTGTCTCAAAACATCTCAGATTCAATATTCATATATCGTTCCCGGTGTTATTCTTAGTTGTCTGTCTCATAACTTTCTTCGAAAAAGTCCTCATTGGATTCAGGAGTCGTTTATTTATATTGTGCTTTTTATAATATTGCATGAAAGAAGCTAATCACACCCTTATCCTAAGCAATTCATTCAAAATCCTCCAAATATGAATTTCGATATTCCAAGCTCACATTCTTCTTCACTCACTGTTAATCAATCACCTTTATGAACTGCAAATCGCACACACTCATCTCTTCAATCAACTAGCTTTATTACAAGATAAATATCAAAATCACAGTAACTGATTAATAATTTACTAACTCTAATCAAGGTAACTAATACCAAAAAATATCTTAACTAAAAAGATTAACCACTAACAATAAAAGGAGTCTCAGACGAGATTAATTCAAGTTACATAGTACAAATTCTCAATTTAATATAATCTGAGCTTTTCAACAAATCGAAACTCAATGATAGAGCTCAGTCAACAATTAACGAAGATAGAAAAGAAGAATTTGATCATTAAGGGAAAGACTTAGCTTTTTAGGAATGAGATTAATTCCCACGATGATTGATTTGGTGTTTTACATCAGTTTTCTTGTATTCCTGTATCTTACAGCTTACAGGTTTCTTGATTGGCTGAATAGCGTTCGCAAGGTGACTGCCCTACGTGGCAAGACTAGATCCCTTAAAGACTGCACTCGCTAATTGAATTGGTTGTCGAGGAAATCCGGCAAATTTACCGACTATTCATAACTTGTCAGACGATTGGAATTTATCCAGAAAATCAAGGAATACTTAATTTCTAACCTAATCTTTACACAAGGAACTTGCTCAATCCTTACAGAGAAATCTTCGGCAGGCCACTCGCTTCCAGCATTTCAGAGCCCAGACGTTTACGCCTAATTATCAGATCAATGACAAGCAGGTTACTAGGTTATGTACCCAGTATTGCTTTGGATTATTGACAACCTCAAGGAGTTATCCAAGTGTCCCTATGTTGTTCTGCTAGCCAATCTCCCAGCCGAGAGAGGCCAGAGTATCAGCAATATCATTTCCTCTGACCCAGAGGAGACAGATATGGTTGTTTAACACCAAATCACATTAGATGTAATAATATGTGCAGCCCGACTTTCTATCTTCTCTTGAGTTGTAACCAGTTCTGCCAACCTTCGAACACAGCCAGCCATGTATCGTCATGATCTGCGACTGGAAAAAAACTGTTATGTTTATCTAATGGAAGGTAGAAACCTTTCACATTTCTCCTACAATAACCTCTGTCACCTGATTCTCGTTGATGTTTGAGCCATTCGTGTACCAGTTCTATCCGAGTTCATCCTGAAGAGGTGGTTGCTGTTAATACTTCAAGCAATGTCTTGCACCGACCACCAGCGTGATTCTGTCCTAAACCTATAAGCAGTCAACATCGCCTTGCTAAAAATTGTGAGGTGCCGTGGTCCTTCCCTTAACAGTACACTTAGTGATGTAGATTCCTTTAACAGTAAATATCTTCAATTGTGTTGATGAAGAACGTTTCTTTGAATAGTCGTGTTCCTTGCTTTGGAATGCCTAAATCTCATTACTTAATAATTTTTGGATTTTCTCGATACTGCTTGTACTTTCTTCCTCAAATTGCCTTACTAGCTAGCGGTGAAAGGTATGAATTAATATTTAACTTCTGAATGATTTTAATTTTTTCAATCTCTTGAAATTTTCCGGACTCAATTGATTTCTTCAAGTCATTTTCCAGAAAATTTGTAAATGTTTTGAAATCGGCAACACGTTAAGAATTTCTTTTCTGCCTTTCGTTTTAGATTCTCCCACTTTTGAAACTTTCTATATGTTTGCTGCTTCAGTACCAATACATTCTAGATAATCAACGGCATTGCTATCCCACGGAAACAGTCCTGTTGCTTTGAAGCTGATTCTTCTATACATCTATCTATTGTTTGAGAAAGAAAAAGTACGAAGTTCCGTTTGGTGAACTGAAGCGAGAGATGTTGTCTCCCCCATTATGAAATTCCTTTTTGCCATCTGGTCTTCAAAAGTTTGAAAGCTGCAACGTCTGCAAATTGCAACAACCTTGTTGCATGTATGTAATATTATTTATATTATTTTCTAATTCGTTACATAGATAATTGATTTGTCGTGTGAGATGTATGTTATGCTCATCCGCAGAAAAAATGATTGGCATATTTCTCTTCATAAACTATGAATTTAATACATTAAATATGTATTCATAAAACGAAGATGAATTAATTCAACCATTGTCTCAAGTTATCGGGCACCGTTTGAAGCATCTCTTAAGGATTAATCGCCATTGGAGGGGAATGTTCACCATTAGCACAAAATGTGATCCCTAGCGTAAGAGGAGGCTTTGTCTGTTCCTATTCCTTTATACTTTTAGAACCTCTACGGGTCTACCTTGGGCACAAAAGAAAATTTGTTTCATCCCCATTGAAAACTCGTTCTGCTTGTGGCGAAGTATGGAAGGCTCCCCTCTTTTAAGCTCTTCTTAAATTGTCCTAACAAATTCCTCACAGACACAAGAACTTGCTTCAATTGCGGCATAGTTCCGGGAGTCTCTTTGAAAATTCATGATACCAGCCTTTACCAGAAAGGCCATCTTCCTGGTGAACTCCTTCTCGAGAACCCCTTTCTTTGACAGGTGTTTATCCAACTGGAGAAAAAATTTATTGAATACGAAATGCCAAGATGTGTTAGCAATTGTATCTCCTACTGAACCAATAATGTATCCTCATCTTTTGTGAGATATGTTGAGGGTTCATAGCCAGGCTCCTTGAATCTATCGTTGAGTCCAAATTGGATGATCGTTCTTGGAATGCCATAAAATATTGATATTTTTAATTTTGGCATTCCATTTTTAACAGCTTCTGCGGTGGCAGGTCTTCGTTTTTTTCTATACGCCATGATTTTTCTGAACTGAAAAATTTGGGGATTATCGATCATGATTCTTCTGACCAAAAGCATAAAAATTATAAGATTAAAGAAGATCACAATGTTCTTATCTAATTTAGCACCATCAATTCTCAATTATAATTATTAACATCATTATTCTACCTTCCATTAGATAAATACACAACAGTTCTCCAGTCGCAATCCATGGCGATACTTGGATGTGCTCAAAAGTTGGCAGAACTGGCTATTACTTATGAATAGATCACGAACTGCTCTGACAGTTGGGCTACTCTGAGAGTCCTAAGCGCAGACTAGATTACTTTTAACTGACGGTAAACCATCATATCCGCCTGCGTCATACCGGGATCAGAGAAAATGAGATTTTGGAGTGATTTTGAGGTTGGCCTGTCTAGGAGCTACCAATACTCCAATAAGACTCGTAGTCGCGGTAGGGATCTCAGCCTGTGCTTTTGAAGCGAGGCTTAGAGGACTGGCTAGGGTAACAACATAGGGACATCCGAATGAATGCTCGAGGTTGTCGCTATTCGAAAGCAATGCCGGGTACATCAGTAAACCTGGACAAGGTGACAACTTGAAGGCCATTTGAACTATTGCACGTTCCTGGTACAGATAATGACGGAGCATGACAAATTTAGATATCACCTGTGCACTTGTGTACTTTAAGATAATTAGTGGATTTTCGTGGAAATCCCAAACTATTATTACTTATCAAATTTGGGTCGTAATTGCCAATGTAAAAACCATTGAATTGATAGATCAATAGCATTCCGATGCGAACAACTAGAATTCATTAGATGTCATTCTTAATCGTTGGCATATAATTTTTCGAGGTTATTAATTGTATATTAACCCAAAATTCTTGAAAGCATGTTTACTTCAGAAAATATATAAAAATTGGACGACCTAGAACTTTGAAATTTCCATGTATTTCTAACAACTGCGCTAAGCATACACTTCTGGTATCTGCAAACCACACATTGAGAAAACATGGCGCCTAATAAAGGTGTAATCGAGGTAGGAGTACCAACTGTAGAAGCAATTTGAAACACGTCACTAGTGCTAGCTTCACATTGAAAAAATAACTTACGGATCTCTGGTGCATTAAAACAGATGATGTTAAGAAATATAACTTGGTGCCAACAACTACCCTTTTACCAACCATTATCGATTTTACCCAATATAATAAGGAATACTTTTGTTCCGAAATAATATTTCAGAACTAACATCCATTCTTGATAATTCCATAGGAACCTAACGTTTTCCGAGATAAAACGAACCCCATGTTTTAATCAGGGTAATAAAATATCTCTGTGCCGAATTTCTTCAATATCTTTACTACCACCTTTGCGTAGCTAAGTTGCAAAACATTCAAATATACTAACTTTTCACATTTATAATATTGACTCATCAACTTTAAGTCATAGAAATAGGCTGCTTTAGCTTCCTATGAACTGGCAACAAGTAGGAGAATATACTTAGTTCAAAAATGGCGAAAAATTCATCAGTCCTTGCTGATTGAACCATTTTTCTCTGTAAAACGTTTCAAGACTATTGATACTGTTCTGATTTAACTAAGTGAGTATTTAACCCTTTTTTTGTTTACTCTCTAACTCATAAATATTTGTACAGATATACTCTCAAGACATGTCATATTGGAAATTTACCTCAAATTGATGATTTACTCTTGTCGAACAGGTATGTATATATTTACTTTGCCTTCAAGAACGCCGGGAGCGAGGTCCGTTCTTAATCCCCCAAACGAATCCGACCCGATCCTAAGTAAATCACTTATCTAAGAAACTTGATACATTCGTCAATATTTGGCCGAAGAGGTGGTTCTACAGACTTCAGGTCGATCGAGAGTTGGATAGTTTATCTTTGCGGATATTTGGAATACAGAATGATTGGAATGATTTCTGTTTGATATTAGTGGATTTTTGTTAAAAATATATTAGTGTGAGTAACTGGTTTTTTCATCCAAACTTATATACATATACTGGGTGATTCACCATTGGTGCGGTGCTCTGTAGCTCGTACACTCTTGAAGATTTAATTTTTGTTCGAACGGTATTGTATTTAGAAAGTAAAAATCTACTTCAGCAATTTATTTCACAGTGAACAGGGTGTCCCAATTTTCTATAAATAAATCTTGGGTGGCTTTTTCTGATTGGAAGACAATTTTTTTGTTCAAGATTCAGGAGGGGCCTAAACTCTGCTATAATGTCTTTAACTAATAAGTTTTTTGGTGAGTAGTTTCGTCACAATATTTTTTTTCCGCAAAAATTCATGAAAATAAGCCCTCATTCATTGCATGCTCCTTCGGCCAGAGAGGATGAACACTTTTTTCCTTTCGTTTTCTTATTATTATAGTGATGAAACTACTCACCAAAAAAAATTATTACTTAAAGACATTATAGGAGAGTTTAGGATGCTCTTGAATCTTCAACAAAAAAGTGGTCTTCCAATATGAAAAAACCTCCCAAGATTTTTTAATAGAAAATTGGGACACCCTGTTTACTTCAAAATGAATTGCTGAACTAGATTTTTACTTTCTAAATACAATACAGTTCGAACAAAAATGAAATCTTCAAGAGTGCACTAGCTACAGAGCACCGCGCCACTGGTGAATCACCCAGTAGAGTATATTAGATATCCAGTGTTTCTAAAAACCCCCAAACTATAGCTCCTATATTTGCTAATCGATTTCAATGACACAAACACTGAACTGCGTCTTGAATGATATTCTAACAGTTTGAAATATTTTCATTGATCTGTTACTTCCGGAAATACCGGAAATTGACCTTCACTTGAAAACCCCATATTTTCATCTTTTCTTCGATTACTCTTTCAATTTTGAGTATCTTCTGTAAAAGGCTTTTACTAAAAAAGTATCACTGTTTTTTCCGTGAAAAAGTAAATTATCGCAAAATTTCGAAAGAGAGCTCTCATTTCCTACTGATCGATGTAATTCGTAGAATGAACTTCTATTTGAGTTTGTGATAAAATTTTTCTGTCTGCGTTTATTTAGGTCATTGTTGCAGTTTGGATAACTCATATTATTTCATATTTTGGGTAAAAAAGACTCAAAGCTTAACAAGCTTTCTTGTTATTGCTTCGTTTCGAGTAATTTTTACGGAAAATTAACGAAAATCAAGAGAGTTCAGACATGATACAGGCCTATTCTCAATATAACTGAAATAGTACTCGAGCATTTCGACTATATCAGGAACCGCCTATTCTTTTTTAAAACTTTTTAAAAACTTGTGATATAAGTTGAGTCTTCATTTCGATGTTCTTGGTTTATTGTGTAATGGTCGTGTAATTTGTTTATATACACGACACAAAACACTGGTAATATATATTATCAAAATAATATAACACTTATTCATTAGTTGCTTATTTAGAATAATTGGTAACTGGAAACTTTGTTGAGAGCTGAAGGATGAAAGCTGAATGAATGAATCTGAATTGAATCTAACTGTGACCTATATATACCAGTGACTGAACTGATCTGAACAAAGTATCTTATGCAATACATATGATTCTCGCAAAGTTTGGGATCACAAGCCCTATAATTCATGATTAACAAGAATTCTAAGGAATTTTCTAGTTTTGAATGTTCTACAGAACATTTTGAATGGCATGAAAACCCGGACAAGTTCAAAGAAAGAAAGATTCCTTTTCATTACATAGTAGATAGGTGGTCCAAGTCCAAAGTGCTAATGTAAACTTGTTCTTAATTTAATTCCTATAGCAAATCTTAGGCGTAACATGGAGTGTTGGGTAGGTACATTACAATTGAAACAGAATTCTCCACTTCATAAAGAATATTCGAGTGTAATAAACTTGCAGTAACGATCTGGAAATCATTATCAATAGAGTCGAAAGAAGTTTCTATTGACATGTTTCTGTAAACACTTCATTTTTCTGAAACAGGGATAGGCACAAGAAAATATTCAATTTCCGTGAGTATCTTAATGATTTTCGAGATCTTAAATTCAAAACTCCTATGCGCATGGAGGAAATTGGAAGTGGTCAGAAAAAGTAGACTCAATTTGGTATAGCTATGAGAATATAAAGAAAAAAACTGATGAACCAGTTCGTATATCAAAAAGGATATTTCTTCAAAACACCGGAATGATCTTAATCAATTCCATCATTCACAATTTCATGCTCAATTAACTCTAAGTCTTGTGAAATATAAATTCACCATTTTTGTAATGAGTTTTTTCAAAAATAATTCTTTTTCATGCCATCTAAAAAGTTTTATTGAGTTCTCTTATCCTTATTCATCTGAAAGTTGAGCGCGAAAATGTGTCACTGGGCTCTCTTTATGAATAATGCATAGAAAACTGTTCTGGCACATTGTCACCCCAGATCCTGAGGTGAAATTGTGCCACAAAAATAAATTTTTTGTTCGAAAAGTGAAAATATTTCGATGTTTTCATATGTCCTGATGCATGTGGGAACAATGTAGCCATATGTATTTAGTCGTGAATTTGAATTTTTGCCAGACATTCTCGTAATAACATGGAAACCCAAAAAAGTAGCACAAAGTCACCTCGTTTTACGGTATTAAGAGTTTTTTGCGAATTATATTCAGTTGAAAAAGTTTTCTTTAATTGGATATTGCTTGAATCGAAGTTTTAATTTAAATGACCATCAACAACAACGATAGGTGAGTAATTCGAATTGATGAAATTTGATATCATATTTCGTGATTTGATTTTTATTTAGAAATAAAATGCAACTACCGCTCTCTAAAATCACGAGCAACCACTGGAAAGAAATACATCATCGTGTTGTAGACGGATATGGTCAAATAATTTCCGAAATGTAACATGATTTCCGAAATCGTTTCCACAAATTCCGTATTGGAAGTTAAAACCACTTTAAACACTTATTTCATCAATATCAACGTACCGCATTTGTTTTAAAATAAGATTTCAATTCTCAGAAACTTCATCATATGGTGAACATGAAACAGTTTCTGACCAAATTTTTTTTTAAATTTCTTTCTTTCAAATGCATTTTTCGTCAATATCACTAAATACATCATCTGCAACGTTACTGTAGGAATTCCCGAAGGTGAAATGAGATCTTACTCATATATTATTTCCTCACACATTTTCAGAAAAATTGATTAGATTCAGAAATTCACAAGTATTTTTATTAGCCATTTTAAAATCTTTCAGGAAAAATACTATTGAACTTAACTGCACTATTCAAAAATTGTCATGTTTCGGATGAGATTTTCAGGTTGAACCAAAAACTTCTCTCAAATTTTCAATCAATATCCATTTACCATTTACAGAGTTCATGTCGCTATTTAATTATTCACCCTGTATCTTCATCAGATTTTGGTCGAAACACTTAATAGAAATGTAGCCATATGTATTTAGTCATGAATTTGAATTTTTGCCAGACATTCTCGTAATAACATGAAAACCCAAAAAAGTAGCACAAAGTCACCTCGTTTTACGGTATTAAGATTTTTATGCGAATTATATTCAGCTGAAAAAGTTTTCTTTAATTGAATATTATTATTTTCATTGCTCTAGTCGAAGTTTTAATTTAAATGACCATCAACAACAACGATAGGTGAGTAATTCGAATTGATGAAATTTGATATCATACTTCGTGATTTGATTTTTATTTAGAAATAAAATGCAACTACCGCTCTCTAAAATCACGAGCAACCACTGGAAAGAAATACATCATCGTGTTGTAGACGGATATGGTCAAATAATTTCCGAAATGTAACATGATTTCCGAAATCGTTTCCACAAATTCCGTATTGGAAGTTAAAACCACTTTAAACACTTATTTCATCAATATCAACGTACCGCATTTGTTTTAAAATAAGATTTCAATTCTCAGAAACTTCATCATATGGTGAACATGAAACAGTTTCTCACCAAATTTTTTTTTAAATTTCTTTAGGCAAGAATAATTCCAAATGCATTTTTCGTCAATATCACTAAATACATCATCTGCAACGTTACTGTAGGAATTCCCGAAGGTGAAATGAGATCTTACTCATATATTATTTCCTCACACATTTTCAGAAAAATTGATTAGATTCAGAAATTCACAAGTATTTTTATTAGCCATTTTAAAATCTTTCAGGAAAAATACTATTGAACTTAACTGCACTACTCAAAAATTGTCATGTTTCGGATGAGATTTTCAGGTTGAACCAAAAACTTCTCTCAAATTTTCAATCAATATCCATTTACCATTTACAGAGTTCATGTCGCTATTTAATTATTCACCCTGTATCTTCATCAGATTTTGGTCGAAACACTTAATAGAAATGTTGCAATTTAAATCAGCATTCCAATAAGGTATCAATTGATCTGTTTCCCTATCCTAATTGTCAATTAGTTTATAAGACATAAAATATATAAGATCAATTTTCAATTTATAAAATATTTACTCATCTACGAATTTAGTAATTATCATTTCGTAATACTTCAGTGCTTTTCAGTGATAAAAATATCGCTTCGCAAGAGTAAACATTTTCAGAAAAGTGCGGATAAAAAGGTCATGTTCTACCAGTAAATATTTATGTGCTGAAAATATTCTTCAATTTGTGCTCCCGAACCTGACTGTACACTTGAGAGCGTCGAGAGTGCGAGCAGGAGAATTACGACCGAACGTGATTCATCTTGTTCGCCATAAATTATCGAACCAATTAAATGAAATTTCGTATTTCCACAAAGCCTCCATCTCTCCGTGTATATATATTTAAGAGTTATCTGAAGAAACTGAAATCATAAATTCTTCAGACCTTTCAGCTTGTCTCTCCTACGGTTTATCTTTGAAAGATTAAAATGGCGATACTACTGCAAGAATTATGCATCTATGGTGGCCTTGCGTTCGTATCATCCTCTTTCAACCTCCAATTTATTACCTTTTACGTCGACCCAAATCGGATTTGTATTGTTCAGATCTTCGCCATCTCCACCAAATTGGTCGGTTCTAAATATATCATAATACTATTATAGATAAATTATTACGGGTTTATATCATTTACCTCTATAGCATTATATACAGATTGAGCTCCGCGTAACTTTATACGACTTTGAAAATATGAGATTGGTTGAAATATTTCAACCACTATTATTATGTTTACTGTTATACCGGGTGTGTTCGATTTCAGGTAACATCTGTTCGCTCAGTTATTTTAAGACAGAAAATTGTCGCAACAGTGAAATGTTGAAGGATAAAAAAGTCACTATAAAAAGAGGGAAATTATGAAAATACATATCAATTAAAATTATCGTAAAACACTGTTCCCTTAAGTAACATCTAAAACTCCTTTTCATATTCTGCCGAGTGCGTTTTCATTTTTGGCGAATGCCAAGAAATTTCTCGTGAACTTGATGTACCAATTTTGTTGGCATTCACTCCCATATCGGTGAGAAAATTGGCAGAAGAAATAAGTGTCAGAAAATCGTTTTCTTTCCGTGAATATAATGCTCAATCCAAATCCAAATTAGGGTAATCATATTTAGTGGCGTAAAGAAAACTATTATTAATGATAAATTGTTATACTCCTTCCTGAATTGCCTTCTTGATAGACAATTGTACAGGGTGTCCCAAATCCGTTGTCCTTTAATGGCAACCTATAATCTAATAGAGGTATGAGGAAATTGGCAGAAGAAATAAGTGTCAGTAAATTGTTTTTTCCGTGAATATAATGCTCAATCCAAATCCAAATTTGGGTAATCATATTTATTGGCGTAAAGAAAACTATTATTAATGATAAATTGTCAAGTAGATATTCCTTTCAGAATAAACAATTGTACAGGGTGTCCCAAATCCGTTGTCCTTTAATGGACCCCTCTAATCTAATAGATGTATGATTCCACTAAGAGATGCTGCTCTTTGATGAAACAATTAATGTAGTCAACAAAACTTTCATAGCCTTTCATTTTCGAGACACAGGGTGATTATCAACATCTCCAATTTTCAAGTACCACTCTTATCTGGATTTTCCTTTAACTTGCGGTCATAGTAAGAGGTGCATCTTACAGAATTTTTTACGGAGAATCCAGTTTTATTTTGAGGGGTACAGTTTTCAAGTTATAGATTTAACTTGTAATTTTTTTAATGGAACACGCTATATATTTTAAATCTTAATAAACATACAAATATACAAACTAAACAGAGGCTATATCTACGAAGATATGCATTTCTGATCAAAACGCAAAAACATGTCAATTTTTGTTTCAAGGGAGACATCTTTTGGGGTACTTGCCTGAAATATCAACCGTCTAAGTTACAATCCTTGAACATTTTGAATAGGGTAGATGGGTCGAGTGATGACTCAAAAGAAAGGTGGTATCTTTGTCTACATCGCTTTGAACGAATTTCCATTTTTAATTGAAATCTATAAAAGATATAGGGTGAGCAACTGAAAGATAAGGAAGCCTATTTCCTTGAGACTATTCGTGTTTCAGTGAGGTAAAATGGAACAGATCCATGCTGATCAATGGCAGTCATCATCAAGTACCATTCTCATCTCGAATTTCAACCCCTGGAGCAGGGGTGACAACCTTTGAAAATTTGGAAAAGGGTAGATGGGACGAGTGATAACTGGAAAGAAAGGTATTATCTTTGTCTGCATTCCTGTGAAAGAATTTTTATTTTTGATTGAAAACTGTAGAAGATACAGAGTGAACCACTGAAAATGTAACGTTTTATCGTTTTTGTTCAAGATTCATAATCCTTCATAATCATTCCAATGTTTCAGCTGCTCACCCAGTAATTTTGATGGAGAACGAAAACTTGCACACCATTGTGGAGACAAACAAAAATCCTTTCTTAGAAGGTTATAACTGGACCTATTTTCTGCTTTAAAAATAACACAGAGTAGTCACCCCTGCTGTAGGGATTGAAATTTGAGATGTGAATGGTGTTTCGGAAGATAACAGATTTTGATCTGGAATGAATATGTTCCATTTTTTTGCACCAATACTTCAATAGCTCAGGGCGATGGATAGTCTCCTCTATTTTTCAGTAGTTCACTCTGTATCTTCTACACTTTTCAATCAAAAATGAAAATTCGTTCACGGGGATGCAGACAAAGATAATTCCTTTCTTTCGAGGTATCACTCGACCCATATACCCTCTTCCAAATTTTCAAGCGTGGTCACCCCTACTCTAGGGGTGGAAATTCGAGATGAGGATGGTACTTGATGATGACTGCCATTAATCAGCATGGATCTGTTCCTTTTTACTTCACTGAAGCTTGAATAGTCTCAGGGAAATAGTCTTCCCTATCTTTCAGTTGCTCTTACAGTTTTCAATTAAAAATGAAAATTCGTTCAAGGCGATGTTGACAAAGATACCACCTTTCTTTTGAGTCATCACTCGACCCATCTTCCCCATTCAAGTTCAAGGATTGCAACCCCCGCTTAGGGGGTTGATATTTCAGGCAAGTATTGTACCCCAAAAGATGTCTCCCTTGAAACGAAAATTGACATTTGTTTGCGTTTTGATCAGAAATGAATATCTTGGTAGATATGGCCCTGTATATACAGTGTGTTTCAAAGAAAGTGTTTTTGGCGAAAAAACTGAGACATCAATTTATGATTGAGTGGTGACGAATTTCGGAGTAGGTTTAAAGCATGTAAAATTTAACCCAACACATAAGTTGAAATTGATTTAAGGTTGAATAGGTCGAGGGATTCATCTTTGGAAAAGGTCTACTAGTTCTCTATTCAAAAATTATAACTTTATGAACATTAAATATCATAAATACAGTTCAAATAAAAAGGAAGTTCGTACTTCAACGAAAATTTGCCCTCCTACCTCCACATAATGATTCTCGAATTCTCTTCGTTTTGAAGAACTTCTGGTGTCGAAAGTCTGCATTTGGTGGCAATTATTCTCCGCAGCTCAAGTTTTCAAGTTGTGTAGCATAAACTCTCGATTCAAGATAACCCCATAAAAAGAAATCCAAAGGACTCAAATAAGAGGACCTGGATGGCCACCCAACTACTCCTGCTTTTGCCAATCTTCTTGGGAAATTTACATACAAATATTGTCGCACACGTACATCGAAACGTCCAGTACCATCTTGCTGGAAACGTATCTCATTCTCTGAAAGAGTCTCATCATGTTCCAAAATTTCTGTGAGACCTGGATTTCTTAATTCTTCCAACAACTGCAAGTGTCTCCATTGAGATTATGAGATTGGATGAAGAAGGGACCTACAATATAACTTTCATAAATTCCAGCACAAACATTCAATTTCTGAGTCGTTTGTGTGAATGCCTGTGTCAACCAATGAGGACAATTGAGAGTAAAGGTACTTTCGTAAGAAAAATTGGCATTATACAGAATATAATATTTGGATTATTGTTAATATTTTCATTTAATATTTCATAAAATTGCAAGCGGCGATCAGGATTTCATGAACTAGTTTCACTTCATAAAGGTAAAATTTGTGATGTTTTACGACCCTGTAAACTGTTGAAGCTGACACACGTGATAATTTTTCCAAGTATCCAAAACCCCCATTTCAGTTACTTCGTTCCGTATAGACCGATATTGAGCGTCTTGTTTTTTGTTAGCTCGTATTTAAAAATTTATTCATCAAATATAAAACAGACGGGTATCCTATCTATTTTTCTGCATGGTACACATTGAGAATCCTTGCCGTTCATCTGAAACAAATATCACTTCGATAATAGATTGAAACGATTTCGACCCGCTCATCAGTTGGGAAAACCATTTTAAATGTTTGTTTAACGAACAACAACTGGGATTCAAACTATTGCGGAAATGAAGGACAAATGTGAAACAGATTTATCATCACCAGATGGTTATGTTAAAACCAATTTTGCGTTCCCTACAAAATAGCGATGTTTATCAATACCTCAAACAATCACAATTCCTAAAGAATTAGAACTTGAAAGTGATGATTACATGAATCGTCAATTGAGAATAATAGCAAACGATTAGAATGGTATCATTGTATGAATGTCGGATGAAATCATTTTGAAAACTTAATTTGAATTTGAGCATCGTAAATTTTTTGTACGAAAACAAATATTGTTGCGTTTGGACTGTTCATATGATATCAAATGTTTATATAACATTTTTGAATAGAAAATTAAAAGTCTTTTACGAAGATTACTCGATCTACTTTCCCAATAATGAATTTCTACTTAGGAGCTGCTGAGGGAGGCGATTGATTTTACATACTCTGAACCAACTCCGAAATTGATCCCCCTACAACAATTTTCCGACAAAATCAGTACATCTTGACAAAGGTGGGGTGGCAAATGTTTGTTGGAACACACTATTTACTTAACTTTTTTAAGGGTGTAATTAAACTGGTATGTCTATTGATAGTATTCTTTCCTCATATTTATATTTGCCCAGCTTTTGGCTCTACTTCAGAACCTTCATCAGGGACGTTCAAAAAAACGGAATAGATCACGAGTAGGTTAGATTTCCACAGGGCTATAGGGATGAGTAAGGCGAGATGTTTTCCGGTTGTCGTAAATTTGTCATTGTTTCGCAAGCCTGGACGTGTCAGAGTGCATGATAATCTGCAGATTTATAAACTATTTCAATAACAGTTGAAAATAGTCCCTTGTGTGTTCAAGTTCTCTCGGTATATTCAGACCATTCAATATTACATATCATACACTCATAACACAAGCAATTGAACACATAAAATAAACATAGAATCCCACATAGAATAAGCTCCGTGCGTGGGTGTTTCATTAACAATGAACAATAAAGGTCCTCTCCAGTGACAAATACGAAATATCTTTACTATGACCACATTCTAGGAAGTGCTATAATCTTAATGTGCCTAATTCTATATTATATATCTTTATGTATTCATACGTTTTTTTCTTTTTCGATAATCATTTTTATAATTTTTTGATTCGAATTTAAACTCGATTAGAGCATAACTTGTCTTATGGACAGATTTAGTTTCCATGATTTTTAAGGTCGATAAATGAGTGGGTTCTTTCTCTTCCTACCTCTGTAATATGGATCTTTATTTCTCGTTTGAACTCGCGGAGAGACAGAATACATTTTAGTCTATCGGGTAACTCGTTGAAGACTCTAGGATCGAGATATATATGTTTTATTTGGCCAATAGTTTTTTTTTATTCCAACCTAGAGAGTTCAAGCCTGGCCTTGGCTCTCGTAGTGAAAGGTCACACGTCGAGCGTGTCTGAGATCTGCGAGATTCATCCAGTGCTCACGTACCTTCATGCCTAGCCATTCAGCTGTTTTCCATCCTCACAGCCTCCAGGGAAATTTTGAGCTTAGGCACCGGTCTTATGAACTCCACGCCAGTTCTTTGAACGGCCAATGAGTCCGCCTTCTCATTCCCCTCAATTCCAGAGTGACCGGGCACCCATATTAGACTGATCCTGCTCCGTTCTTCTAGTTTATCAAGAGTGGAACGACATTCCTGCACCAAAAGTGACGTACAAGTAGCGGAAGCCAATGCCTTCAGTGCAGCTTGGCTATCGGTGAGGATTTTTATTGACCTATTTGGTAATCCCTCCGCAAGCACCAGTTTCAATACCTTCCGCAGTTTTTGAGCCATCCATGTACCAACAGGGACCCTCAAGTAGACGGTCCTTGGAGCTGGTCCATTCCTGTCTATCAGGAATGTCGATTTGGAACAATCCATGTTGGTTTTAGGTGTTGCTATGTCAGTCCTCATACTCAGCACTTACACAATTTATTTTGGGAAAGATGATGGAATCTGTAGAAGACCGTTATAGCCACTCCTCTTATCACCAGATAAAGAGGTGCAAGGTCCAATATTAATTCCATGGCCGTGGGTGTAAAGCGAAAGGCTCCAGTAATCATCGTTCCCTGCAATTTAGAGAGCTTGAGTTGGGATTGCAGTACAATATTTACCTTCAACGTCTCTTTGTAACATGAACACTAATCTAGTAATTCTTAATTCTCTCATGATGTTATTCCACTCATGACAGGAGTCACAGAAATGTCTCTTGAAGATTAAAATATCACCGTTTTAGACTGACCCCATCAATCTCCCAATCTCAATTCCATTGAATTGCTTAGGTTATGCTTCAAAGAGCTCACTTGTACCACCATCATTTTCAAAACGGAAATCAGTAATTTTCAGCTCTTCAGCAGTACAATTTTCCAGAACGAACTTCATTCGTTTTTTTTAATTCTGAGCATGGAAATACGTAGTAGAGCTATCGTTCATGTAAAAAGAAGTCACATTTTATACTGAATGTTTTTTCCCTCTTCTCAAGTCGTCAAGAAAGTATTTCATTATAAATTTGTGGAATGATTTTCATTTTGCATGCCTTTTAAAAGCGCTCATTTTAAATAAATGGCGTCTTCACGCTGTGGTACTAGTCACACGATCAAAAGAAGTTGATAATTAAATAAAGAGACATAATTGAATAGTGAAATTGTTTAATATGTCTAGATTAGGAATATTTGTATATTTTAAGCTTCTAGTTATGATAGTTTGAAGAATATTCCAACTGAATCAAATCTAACTGCTCACAGTATGCAATAAATAATACATAATACTAAAGATTTATCATTAGGAACCAAGCATTCGTTAAAGTTATGCACTAGAAGGCAAATCCTTGAATCGTATCGGAACTTTCAGATGACAAAAATGATAAAGATGCAAAACTGGAACGGTAGTATGAAAGTAATTAGAGAACTGCATTGAACATTAATTTCTGTCTCATTTGCATATCACCTAACGACTATGTTATAATTAAAGCATTATAAATTACTGCACTTTTGTACCGTCTATCGATCTCGCTCTTAATTATTAACGCCAATTCAGCTTGTATGTGGAATATTCATATGTGGAAATTCACGAGGAATGGCTGCAGCTGTGCCTCCGCAAATCCCACAGAAGTCGTATTCTAGAAACAGTGACTCAAGAGTTGGCTCTAGTAATTGTTTTGTGCTTTTTAGAATGAATTATTGCTTTCATTAATCTCCTTTTATACGACGAAATTTCGTGAGTAATGGAGTAATTTGCTATCTGAAACTTACTTCGATTTGTAAACCTATTTCTCATATTCAGGATGGATTGTCGAAATGTTTTACTTATGTAAATTGTTCTGAAAATAAAGAAAATTAGAATTTTCTGGGATTCTTCAACCTAAGTAGAAGCTTGATTTCAGCTCCGCAGCTAAAACCCTCTCCGACGGGGTGGCTTCCATCTATAGAATACAATAGAATAGAATAGAATAGAATAAATATATTTGTCATCAAAGATCACATGACACGTCGCAGGTATGTAAAAGAGATAATTCGACAAACTATGTATACATACTTATTAATTATTATTTTATACATTAAAATTTGAGTCCATGAATTCTTCATGTGAATAAAGACCCGCTCAAGAAGAATTTCTTCAGTTTTTATTAAACTAACTTTGATTCTTCATGGAGCAATATATTCCTTAATTTTATTGGATATACCTGTCATCAATAACTCAATAAGCTTTTAATTATTTAAGAACATCTGTATTTATACAGGGATATCCACCGGGACCGTCCGTTAAAAACTTTTTAAGTTCCAATTACAATATCAAGCTGAAATTTTATACGCGGCCATAACTAGCGATTTCCGATTGAAGTGAAATATTTTCGAAGTGATACCATTTCCGGTTATACCGGAAGTGGGTCATCACTTTGTTATTTCAAATGGCAGTCTACCTTTTTTATTATACATCTAGAACCGACATTTGAGCATGGCATAAAATACCCAAGTAATTGGCTTTTATCTGTCAAAACTTTTGACAGATTCAATTATTTTTGTTATAAACTCAATTTTTCAAATTGCACGTGCCAATTTTTATATCGCCATCAGATGAAGCGTCAAATTTCAGATGGAATTGTATCAGCATGTACTATACCCATCTCTTATAGTTCCGAAATAATTTGGGAATATATTGAATTTTGATGATTTTGCAAGAACTAACAGAGAATGCTTTGAAATATTTGAATCAAGTAGCTGAACTGGCTACGCTCACCTGACAGTTGCCTAAAATTAATGTACAGTATGTCCCATTTTGGGGGTGCCACCAGGAGCATCTCTGTTATTATTTAAGATAGAGAGATGGGGTTTTCACGACCCTTGGCTACTTTTTCGAGACAAATTCATAGGGCTAATCAGAATTATTCTAACTTCAGTGGTTTTTGAGTTATTCGCGAATCTTGGAAATTTCCGGATTTCTTTTTTTCTCGATATCTCGGTTCTTATAGAAGATAATTGAAATCTGTTTTTACGTTTCTAAAACGGTTTTTGAGTAGATTCCAGTGACGTACTCGAAGTTTTTTTTTTCATTAATTATGACAGTTATGACATAAAGTTGCATTTTTTTAAATACCAACATAGTTTTTTTGGCATATTCCGATTGCCGTTTTTTTCATTTTCAAAATATATAACATGATGACAAAATTCCCACCCAATTTGAAGAAAATAACGGAATAATGATTTACCCTAATGGCTGGGCGAAGGAACACACGTGAGCGGACGAACCATAGAACATTTGTAGTTATTCGATGAAAACGATCAAAACGATGCAAAATCTTCTTGACCGAAATAATGGAGCTAGGCTGCTCCTAAGATTCCATCGTTATTTATGACATCCGCAATTTCCGCTTTTTATTTTATCTTTGAGATTGTCGTTTAGTTTCTAGAGTTCTCTGAGAAATACCTACATGAGAATAATAATAGGCACCTAATAATTTACTCAAATTTACTTCTCATAATGATTTACATATATTGCTCGAACTGATTTCCATCATGTTGTAAACATAAAGTGCATCTTCGGATTATATCTTCTATGGCCCTAGTCAAATGTAGCGAGGATCTCCTCAGATCTTCGAATGCTTCATTTGTTGCATTCTTCAATTGATCGTAATTGGCGTATTGCCTCCTATATATCTTATATTTTAAATAACCCCAAAGAAAAAAATCTAAAACGGATAGTTCAGGAGACCTAGGTGGCCATTTATTTTCAAAATTTAAATCCAAGTAGTTCCTCACCACGGCCGAATTATGGCAAGGAGCACCGTCTTGTTGGAAGTAATATGTGTTGAATTGAGCAAGAGGAATGTCATCTTGCAGTTGTGGCAGACAAATATTTAAAATTTCGAGATTTATCTGTGCATTCAAGTTGCCATCAAAGATATAGTAGGCTAATTTGTTGCCCATTACGAAACACGACACATTGAAACCGAACCTCCCTGCTGCCGTCGAGCTACTGCTTCGTGTTGGTTTTCGTTTGCCCAGAATCTATTCGTATGGCGATTAAAGATTCCGGCACTGCTGATTCTTGACTCATCAGACCAAATGATATGTCGCCCAAAACGAGCTTCACCTCTGATTCTCCCTAAATACCAATAGCAGAACGCCGTTCTCCTCTCTGCATCCTCGGCATTGAGATGATGAATTATTTTATGTTTATAGGATGATATTTATACTTTCTCAAAATTTTTGGGCTCTGCTTTTTGACACACCCACTTCGCTCTGAATTTGCCGACACGATTTAGAATGGTTAGCCTCAACAGCTGCTAACACAAGTTCAAGTTCATTATCACCTCTATTCCGTTTATTGTAGTTTTTACTTCTTGGTTTCTCGAACGAACCATAATTGGAAAGATTTGCTTCCATTTTGGCGAAGAACTTCCTGTTTGGTTGAATTCTTTGAGGAAATCTATTGGAGAGTGTCAGTCAGGTATTTAATATTGATTAGAATTACTACTTCCATTTCCATTGTCGAATTTACCTATTCAAATATTCTTCTGATGCACGGACTGCGTTACAGTGACACTGAAAGTAGACCTTCAGCATCTCATCTTTTTCGAAATTTTCGTATCTTCTATTTTGTTCCATAGTGGGAATTGCAGAAATTAACTAAACAATCCAAATTCAACAACGAACACTAATTTTACGAATTCAAATAGACACGAAGGCAACATATCCACAGATAATGAATAATAATAATAATTGGTCGTTCTATGGTTTCTAATGAACGTGCATAGATGAAGACTTCTGTGTTCACAGAGAGCATTCAGACATAGAAGATATAATCCGAAGATGCACTTTATGTTTACAACATGATGGAAATCAGTTCGAGCAATATATGTAAATCATTATGAGAAGTAAATTTGAGTAAATTATTAGGTGCCTATTATTATTCTCATGTAGGTATTTCAGAGAACTCTAGAAACTAAACGACAATCTCAAAAATAAAATAAAAGCGGAAATTGCGGATGTCATAAATAACGATGGAATCTTAGGAGCAGCCTAGCTCCATTATTTCGGTCAAGAAGATTTTGCATTGTTTTGATCGTTTTCATCGAATAACTACAAATGTTCTATGGTTCGTCCGCTCACGTGTGTTCCTTCGCCCAGCCATTAAGGGTAAATCATTATTCCGTTATTTTCTTCAAATTGGGTGGAAATTTTGTCATCATGTTATATATTTTTGAAAATAAAAAACGGCAATCGGAATATGCCAAAAAAAAACTATGTTCGTATTTAAAAAAATGCAACTTTATGTCATATCTGTCATAATTAATGAAAAAAAAACTTCGAGTACGTCACTGAATCTACTCAGAAAACCGTTTTAGAAACGTAAAACAGATTTCAATTATCTTCTATAAGAACCGAGATATCGGGAAAAAAGAAATCCGGAAATTTTCAAGATTCGCGAATAACTCAAAACCACTGAAGTTAGAATAATTCTGATTAGCTCTATGAATTTGTCTCGAAAAAGTAGCCAAGGGTCGTGAAACCCCATCTCTATCCTAAATAATAACAGAGATGCTCTGGTGGCACCCCAAAATGGGACATGCTGTACTTGTCACTTCGTTCATTCGAATTTGATATTTCAACAAGAATTGTTGGTAATTTGAAGTGAAAATTTTTGAAAAACACCAGATTGATAATAAAATGGCTGATTATTCAAACGAGGATATGTTTAATCTCTTTTTAACACATGGCGAATGTCAAAAACTGGCGGATAGAACTTGCAGGCAATTCAATAACCAATTTCCAAATTTGGTGCCTATGGGTAAAACAAAATTTCTGAGGATTTGAAGCAATTTTCTGCAATTTGGAGGAACAAAATTCATAGAAATTAAAATAACACCAATTCTCGAGGACGATGACAATCAAATTAATACGCTAGCGTATTTTCGTGCCAATCCACATGTGTCCATTAAGTCAGCATCAATGGATATTGGATTAAGTTATACTTCCATTCAAAAGATCCTTAAGGAACATAACATGCACCCGTATTCTTTCATCAGACTACAAAAATTGAAACCAACTGACCTTCCCAAGCGGCTAAATTTCTGTGAAAATGTATTAATTCGGTTTCAAGAAGATGAGACAATTCTGCAAAAAATTATATGGCCTGATGAAGCCAAGTTCAATGTAAGTGGAATAACCAACAGGAGAAATCGACATTTTTGGGCCACAGAAAATCCACAATTCATTGAGGTTATTGATTTCCAAAATAAATTCAGTGTGAACGTTTTTGCAATTTTAATGAATGATTCGTTGACTTATCACATTTATGAGGAAAATCTTAATGGACAAAGATACCTGGAACTTTTGAGAGGAACATTAGCAAATTTTTTAGATGGATTACCCCTTAACATTCTGCTATTACCAAATGGATGGTGCACCAGCACATAAAACACGAGCTGTAGATCGGCAGCTAACAGAAATGTTCGAGGATAGATGGTGGGGTAATCAAGGACCAAATTTAGGGCCTCCGCGTTTTCCGAACCTGACGCCCCTTGATTTTTATTTATGGGGCAAAATCAAGAGTGAGGTGTATCTTATTCCTGTAAGAAGTAAAGAAGAGTTACTAAAGCGCATTCATAATGCTTTTCGTAATATTGATCCTGAGGAAACTAGGAGGGCAACTCATCATGTTCGTATACGAGCTGTCAAGTGTATCGAGCAAAATGGGGCCCTTATTGAACATTTATTCAGATCATAAATTAGTTTTCTCCTATGATGTTTGCTATCATTTATTCGTAGTAATGTAATTATCTTCGATGATTGGTTTTCGCTTAGTTCCTACAATTTTTATTCATCCGAATTGTAGAAAATTGCCTTTAATGCTTCGAAATTTTATTTAATTCATGGACGACAAATTTGAAAATTTTGGTTATTGAATTGCCTGCAATTTCTACCCACTACTTTTTAACATTCTAAAATGAATTTAAAAAAGACTAATTATATTTTCGTTTGAATAACCCGTGGTTTCATTCCGAATGTGTTGAATTTTTTGGATATTTTCAATCTGAAATAACGACAATTCTTGTTGAAATATCAAATTCGAACGAACGAAGTGACAAGTACATTAATTTTAGGCACCTGTCAGATGAGCGTAGCCAGTTTTGCTACTTGATTCAAATATTTCAAAGCATTCTCTGTTAGTTCTTGCAAAATCATCAAAATTCAATATATTCCCAAATTATTTCGGAACTATAAGTGATGGGTATAGTACATGCTTATATAATTTCATCTGAAATTTTACTCTTCATCTGATGGCGATATAAAAATTGGCACGTGCCATTTGAAAAAATTGAGTTATTGCTGTTTAGAAAAGGCCAAATTGAAAAAATCTTACAAAACAACGCAATAATTATTTGACATGTATAGACTGCTCAAAACATTTCTTGATCCTTCTTCTAACCACCCAAGCAAAAATTGTGTCTGTAGTGCAAAAGATCTACGAGCTACAATTTTTTTAAATGTTCCTCAAAAATCGAGTTTATAACAAAAATAATTAAATCTGTCAAAAGTTTTGACAGATAAGTGCCAACAACTTGGGTATTTTATGCCTTGCTCAAATGTCGGTTCTACATAAATAATAAAAAAGGTAGATTGCCATTTGAAAAAACAAAGTGATGACCGGAAATGGTATCACTTCGAAAATATTTCACTCCAATTGGAAATCGCTAGTTATGGCCACGTATAAAATTTCAGCTTGATATTGCAATTGGAACTTAAGAATTTTTTAACGGACGGTCCCGGTGGATATCCCTGTATAGTTGTTATAATTTCTGTACATTCATTCGTCTGAAGAAGCTACGGTGTATAGAAACGCGTTACGCATCACAATTATTAAGTAAATTTCCTAAAAATACATTACTTGTTTTTATTATTGATTATAGAATTCTAACAACTAAAAGCCTCAAAAATTCAAATACATATTAAGTTATTTTCACTATTTGCAGCCACACATAGCAGTAACAACGAATAAGTTTGCAGTGGCAGCACCGGATAAGTGGCCTAGACGAACCACAGCCAATGTTAACTTGCGTTGAAATCAAAAGTCCATTAGAAAAAATAATGGCTTTGGCGTCACCTTTACTTCTGTGGTAGCAGCCACCGGACAAATGTTTTAGTTGATAAGGCTCTTGACACGGGATAATAAAAAAATGAAGGAAAGTCGGTAAAGAAAAATAATTTTGTGCGCATCCTCGATGACAACTGACAATATTTTGTTGAAATAAATATGTGGATATCTGTGGACGCATTCGAATTTTGATCTGAGCTGTTTTAAAATGTGAGGACTTCAACATATGAAACCTTTAAACATTTTGCTTATTTTACCCTAAAATTATTATCGACAATAACCTATACTGATGTTCAAACTTGATGGTTCACATAAAAATCACAATAATTGATTAGTTAAGACCGCCAATAACCTCATCGAATAATCCGCATGTGGCACGCTGACATATGCCAAGCGTGTCGGATTCACAGTCTGTTGATTTCCAATCTCGTACCTGACAGATATCCCTATATCACGATATTATTGGAAATCATTCGAATTATCCCAAATCTTCAAGAAATTCACTGAACCGCATGCGCCGACTTGTTCCCGTCGTTGGTCGAAGTCAGCTTTTCTTGAGACCGTCCGACCATGATATTAGGATGTTCGTCATAACCGATCAACTCAATGACAGTTGGCCGAAGGGTATTCTATCTTCCGTGAAAGGGGAATGGAAAGAGAATGATAATTTTGAGCATGTATATATACCGAGTGCTGCATCTAAGGCTTTCTCATTCATTATCAATATAAGCTAAAAAGGTTGAACATGAGTAGAAGAAAGGCGTACAAAATGACATAGACAGGTAAAATGGCTTTTCTCCGGAACCGTAGTTACTCATTATGACATGTAAAGGGCTGTTTAGTAGCTAATCGCCACCTATGGCGACGCCAGTTCTTTTTGATGGATATAGTTTCTTTGTAAAAGTAAGAATTTTTTAAAATTCATTTATTTCCATTGGCGTTAATTTATTGTAATTTTATTAAATGTCTATAAGTATATGTCGACATCCCAAAATTCTTATTCTATTTTTGGTTATTATTTTCTAAAGTTTGAGGGTATAAAGTGGACACAATGGCATACCTCAAATGGCATGTGTCGTTTGACCCACCTATTTTTTTCTTCATCAAGATTGTTACCACAAAAGTTGGGTTTCCACCCTGGTTCATATCGGAGCTGAGTTTATACGCCCTAACCAGATGTGAACAGGTCATAAAAAAAGCATACAACAGCATGCTTAGTTACATGTACAAATTAACATAGTAGTGTAGTGAACTCAATGTATGTATATATTACAAAGCCTTTTTCTTTATAAGTAGAACCCAACGTGGCAATAATCCTAATTCCATTCCGTAACATAGATAATCAAACATCATGCCCCGCAACTGTTCTAGAAAAACAGACCGACAGGATTGGGATAAAACCTCCATGGAAAAGGCTATCGACGCTGTGAAGGAAAATTAAATAGGCTGGGTATTGACTTCGAAAGTCGTGCTACAATCGACTCGCAGACATGCATTGGAACAAGATAAAGTCTTAGCTCGAACTACAAAAGGTACTTACATCCCATGTAGTTAGTATTTTTATAAACTTTCGTGATTTGTTATTATTGCTTGTGAGGAATTATATTAGTAGATTCAATAGAATACGTTATTATTTTAGGTATGGGTAGGTACAAGAAGTTTTTCACATATGAGATGGAACGCGAGCTGGTTGAACACATTAAGCTGTTGGAAACGAGATTGTCTGGTTTCATAGGGAAGATCTGGAATTGGCATACCAATTTGCAAATGTGAGTTATATTCCAAATAATTTTAATAATGAAGAAAAAATGGCAGGTAAAGAATGGATGGCTGGATTTCGACGCACACATATCTTTGAGGAAACTGGAAGCCACATCAGCTGCGAGAGCCCAGGCTTTTGACAAGCCGCAAGTAACATTGTTTTCTTAAAACTTATCAGGATAATATTCAGGGGAATAACATTTCTCCGCATAAGCTCTATAACGTTGACGAGTCAGCTTTATCAACAGTCCAGAGATCATCAAAGGTGTTTGATACAACTGGGCGGAAGCAGGTTTGAGTTTTAACTAGTGCAAAGAAAGGGCCTCATCTGACAGTTATTTGTTGCATGAGTGTAAATTGCCATTTTATCCCTGTTTAACATTTGCAAAAAGCATGGAATTATTATGGTATGTTTGCCACCTCTCTGCACACACCGAATGCAACCGTTAGACATTTCCTTCTATAGTTCATTGAAAGCCTTTTCAAATCAAGAAATGAGTTCTTGGTTAAAGGGCCATCCACGGCGAGTTGTTAGTCACTTTCAGATAGGTGCAATACTCAACAAAGCTTATGGTAAAGCAGCTACGATGCAAACTGCTATCAATGGGTTTCAAAAAACAGGTCTCTGGCCTGTTGATCCAAACATAATTCCGGATTATTCATTTGAGCCTGCTGAGACAACCAATATTTCTATGCAACAAGATCGGGTAGAGACCGAAGAAGATTCTACTTCGGTGTAAAACCTACGCATACTCCCAGCAGATCTATCTCAGGTTGAAGAGAGCAGTTCCACTTCACTGATAGTCCTAAGCACATCACACGTAGATAACCCACGTATACTCCCAACTGTCCAGTCTGGAGATCCAACTGCTGTAACACCAACGATACCCACATCGTCCAAGACAGTACCGAAAGGAATATATGTGGCTGGGCAAGCTGAAAGAAAACCACGCAAGAAACCAACAGTATTATCTTTAACTTCAACGCCAAATATAGAAGAGGTTAAAGCAAAATCATCTCCTCCACCTGTTCCAACGAAAAAACGAGAAAGGTTTCGAAAGCATTGAATTTTAGATCCTACAGTGAAAATGATTTCTCTTCTTTACAAGCTGATACTGAAGCCGCAGACGATGATGAAGATTGTCCTTGTATTTATTGTAATGATCTCTAGGTCTCCAGGTCTAAACCGAAAGAGGTTTGGCTAAAGGGCTTGGCTTGTAAAAGATGGGCTCATGCATCGAGCGCAGATGTCCCGAAAAAAACAAAGCGTTTTACATGTGAACACTGTACGTAATTTTCGATACAAATTTGGTATGCCGTTTTGTCTACACTAGGTGTGCCATTTTACCCGAGTAGGGCGGACAAAACGTTTTTTTTTCAAGTTTTCAAATATGTTTAATAACTATATTGTTTATGATTTAATTTATTGGATTCCAATCATTCTAACTAGAATGAATCAAAGTATATGTAGGTACATTAAGCATTCAAAATTATCAATAAATAAAGATTTCATGACTGATTTTGTAACTAATATGTCATTTTGTACGCTTCGTCCCTGTGAGTCGCATATCGAGTAAATAATCCCGCTCAAACCTGGTACTATATTTCACCAGGATGCTACTCGACTTTATTATTTTAATTAAAACATACTGTATATTCTTCAGTTTTCAGACTCCTTTTCCGATTTTAGGTTGCCTTCGGTGAACATACGTGGAACCTTAAGGCCTCTGTTTTCGAATATTCAATTGTTTTTAAGGAAAATTGAAGAAGAAATTTTTGTAAATTACCTCTAAACCATAAATGTCAGAGATATACGATTTAGACCTATCTATTTATCAACTACTCTACAATTTGCATTGTGGAATAGAGAGGAGAATCTTGTATTAAACACAAATGAAATTTTATCAATGTTTTTGCAACAAAATCAATAGATCACTATAACCGCTTATTGTATTCTATTCGATGGATAAGATTGGATCCATTTCAATAGGGACCCCACCATACCAAAGTCTTCTAGAAGTTGCATGATGCAGCTTATCGAACGCTTTAGCCATGTAAACAGTGTAAACAGCATCAACGTGAATACCTTTGTCAAAATTACTACATATAAAATTAATGTAAGGAGTCAAATTAGTTAAGACCGACCTATCCTTAAAAATTCCATGCTGAGATTGAATTAACTTGGAACTGGATAAATGGAATAGTTTATCAGTTATTATTGCTTCAGAAATTTTGCCGAAATAATTTAAAATAGAGACAGGTCTGTAATTACCACTTTTGAAAATCTGTACAAACTTTGCTGTTTTCCACTCATCTGGAAGAACACCAAGTGCTAGAGACTTGTAGAAAATAATTTGAAGAGGAATGGCTAAGCTAGCAGATCATGACTTGATGCAAATAGGTGGGATGCAGTCCGGACCTGGACCTTTCGTAACATTCAATCCCTCTATTTTAGCTTTGACATCGTTCAGATCAATCGCGTTAAGTGAAATTGATGAAGAAATTCTATATCTTTTTCGGTAGAGAACAGGTCTATTTGGATTTTTATAAACACTGGCAAAGTACTCAGAAAAAGCGTTAGATATGGCAGAAGTGTCATTCAACACTTTTCCCTATGACACATAAACATAGGCACTCCCTAACTATCTCTTAACTCTCTGACATAAGACCAAAAAAGCTTGTTATGTGAAAAATTAGTTTCTCGTTGAATACCGCATCTGTTGACCGAAAAACTGAATTCTGCAGACTTTGAAAAGTCTAAAGCGTTTCATTGGGGATTGTTCATACTAGTTAGAAAATAAGCGTTGCTCTCCTGTTTGGGTATGGCCGAAGTGACCCAATAAAATTGGTCGCAACGTTTGTTTCGAAAACAAGTTATGTAGCCAACATTTCTTTACAAGATCAAAGAATAAATACTGGTTGGAACACAAATAAGCTTCGAGAAACCAAACCCGAACGACGAATCATCATTCACCAGGACAAAGAATGTTCGCACAATACCCGGAAAACAATTGATTATTTATCGCAAGAAAACATCAAACACTAACTTCATCCTGCGAACGATCCGAACCAAAGTCGCAACTATTCTTTTAATTTTCTCAAACTCAAGAACGGACTGCGTGATCAAGTCTTCAGTCTTCAAAATAAGCAGATGATGTCTTTCAAAAAGCCATGTTGAATGTAGCAGCAGACGATTGGAAAAAATGCTTCCATAATTGGTTCAAAAGAATACAAAAGTGTATTAATCTTTCGAAAAACAACTTTAAAAGTTCTCAATTTTTCATTTTAATTGTTTTCGTTTAACTATTTTGCTTATTTTCAATTTCTTTTTCAAGATTTTCTTATGATAAACTAACCTACATTGTATGGGAATATAAGTAGTTGGATTCTTTGGAAGACTTAAATCCATGCCAGTAAGTTTCCTTAAGATTTTGAAGTTAATTATGCCATTTGAATCGGAAGTTGATAGAACTATATAGTATGAGTATAAAGCTACAGAAGGAACTGTGATGGTTTGGAATTTATTTAATTGGATATTCTGCACCCATATAATTTCACGGAAAACTGTTGAAATTTGAGTTCTCATTAAATTTTTGTTCTCTGATAGAGGAGACATTCAGCTTTTATACTGTGATTTTTATCCATTACAGAAGTTTCGTCACAAAATATCAATAGTTAAATAACATACCAAGAAATCACCAAATTTTCGACAAGTGTACAATAATTTTGGAATGAACTACATCCCACGATTTGTAATACCATCACTATATATCACATATATAGTTATGGACATTTGCACTTCATTCCCGACATTAACCAATAACATAACATTACTCAGTTTATAGTCAACCCTATATTCATAAATTGACCGTACTGATCCGGAGATACATGTTCGAATTTCATTGCTGACTTTATGGACAACCTAATTTTACGAGGGTTCAGTCATTTCGCAAATCAAATAAATTTCACTATATTTTTATAGCTCCATAAATTAATTCAAGTTTGTAGGTAATTGAAATAAATAAACAGAATAAAGTTTTACGGAAAATAAAAGAAGCTACAGCGTGTGGGCATGTTCCTAAAACGACATGGTAAATTACTGAGGAAATATGGGTAATGTTGTCTGGGGCGGTATGCTAGAACCTAATATATTTTACAAGAAGAAAACAAGGTAGCTACAATGAAAGTTTCTGATTTATGAATTCTATTTCTACGTTCTAGTCTTCAATTGAATTGGTGCAGAAGTTAAATGATAAAACGAATGATGATATTAAGAAATTGAACTATATATTGAACTATCACAAGAGATATTTGTGATAGTTTAATACATAGTGTAATTCCTTATTATCATCATAATTTACTATCACTATTTTATATATTTTAAAGTATTTTTATGATTATATTGTCCCCAAGAATGAGAAATATACTGAAATTGGACGTCTGAGTGGATATAATTGCGCACAGAAATGAATCCTTCACTAATTTTTAATATTTTTGGGATTGTGGGACAATACTTTTTCAAATTTTATACAATAGATATTTCCATATAAAAGTTATGTTTAATTAAATTCTCTAAAATATTTCACGATTAGTTTCCCATATGTTGTCTGAACGATATAATACTTCAAAAAATTCAATTGAATTAGAAGGAAGACGTGTATTACAACAAGCATGCCTCAGGCAATATTAATGCATCCTTGAAACTTTTTTAATTGATAAAAAAAATCTGGTGTTGAATAATTTAACCCCATACTATAGTTATTTCTGCAGCAATAATAGCTGGACAGATGTACAGGTTGACTGGAATTCGAAAAAAAATTAGTGTCAAGTTTTCTAGTTCTTTTGTATAGAAAATGATGCAGGTGATAAACGCATTCAGTTTAGATTTTTCGCATTATAGGTATCAATGAAAGTCGAGTTTTCAGATGTGATAAAATCGGTATTATTGGAGCTAGAGCATCAAAACAGAAAAATTCTACAGGCTCTTGTTCATTCAAGATGCGCTGAAGGAAACGAATATTTTTTTCAAGGTTTCGTTTGACAGTTATGACGTGAAGTTTAAGTCTCCAAAATTTGAACAAAAATCCAAATTCATTTGAGGTGTCTAATTTTTTTACCATTTCAATAACAAATAATATGATAGTCATTATTCGAACAACAATTTCTCAAATAAATACTATATCGCATTCTGTGTTCGTGGAAGAGGCGTATTGGCGGAATAGTTTCGCGTTTTATTCTGCTTCTTCTTCTTCCAGGAAACTGCTAAGTTGACTGTGTCATCTCCTCTGAATATTCTATCTCTATCTTTACTGTTTATGATGAGGCGACGCCGATTTCGTTTTTTGTTGACTTAACATACTGATGAATTGCTGAAGTATCTAGTTCTATTTCTGATGGCAATTTCATTTTCATTTATGCTGACGGATATGCGGCGACTCGTTTGACCAATGTAAACCTTTGCCGCATCTTCTGCTTGAAATGCTGTAAACGCCTTGTTGTTCTAGTGGAATGATATATTTTCACGGTATTTGTGATATCGTTTTATGTGAACGAGAAAGTTGGTCCTGATGTTGTTTCTTCTGATTAGTTTGTCGACTCTATCTGTTGTACCTTTAACATATAGTGTATCTGGAACAGACGGGGGGATAGCATAGGACAGGTTTGAGAGAGATTTACTTGATGAATTCAATGATTGCTTACCTGAAAGAACAATAAAAATATCAAAACGAGATAAACCTGAAAAAAAGACTACAAATAGAAGCTGCGAAGACTATAGCATCAGTAAGGGGGATCAGGACTCATATGAGTTACTCAATGAAGAATTGAACTACAGATAGAAAGTCAGATTAGAGCAAAGGATGGCAAAAATATTGCAGATTCAAACAAAAAGAGTTTTATTTGGAATATAATTAAATCAAAACAAAATTCGAACATGATAGTATATTTGACAGTAACCTAACAGCAAATCAATTGAACGAATTTCTGGTAGAAATAGAAGACAAACTTTCGAAGGATATAAATACTGCAACTCATACTAGTGAACAACTGCTAAAAAATAAAATCATAAGTCAGACCAGTTCAATGTTTTTCGTGAGGTCCCCCCATGTGAGATCTTTCCATATTGTATCGAACATGAAAAATAATAAGTCCAGGATATTTATGGCATGTCTGTTGACCTGTTCAAGAAATCTGTGTTCTACTTAGCTCAACCACTAAGTCACCTCATCAATCTATCTTTCGAAAGACGGGGTTCTTTCCACATCAACTGAAGACAGCAAGAGTCGTGCCAATATTGACAAACTGATGCATAAATGAATGCGGAAATTACAGAGCGATCTCCATTCTGACAGTTATTTCAAAAGTATTTGAAAACGCCATCAAAACCAGGCTCGTCAGCTTTCTGAATTGTAATGGAATTCTCAGCGAAAATCAGCACGGATTCCGTGAAAACAAATCAACTATAACTGCTCTCGAAGAAACGGTGGAATACCTTTTCGAAGCGTTCGACGATATGGAGGATGTCATTTTCGCATGTCTTGATCCAAGCAAGGCATTCGATTGTGTGAAACATGACACAATGATAAAAAAACTTGAATACTGTGGGGCAAAAGCTCCAATCTTGGATCTTTTTAGATCATATTTACAGATTGTAGAGTAGAAGGGGCAGAGGTCTGTCAGAAGAAAAGTGACTAGAGGAATCCCACAAGGCTTAATCTTGGGACCAGTTCTATTTATTATTTACATAAATGATCTATTGGAAAATGTACCATGTGATAACGCAAAAAAATTTGCTGACGATACGACATTGATAAACAGCGCAAACAACAAGGAAATTCTGCAAAGTAAAGATGAAACCTCAATAATGAGGGCAAAACAGAGATACCAATCAAATGAACTGTCATTAAGTCTTGAAAAAGCTCAAAGAATTATACTTACTACCAAACCTTGTGAAGTGACTACCCTTAAGCTGCTAGGGTTTGTTCTCGACGATTCACTCAGCTGGACGCCTCATATTGGTGCATTATACAGAAGATTGGCTACTGCCTATTTCACAATGAGGAGAATTGAACATATTGTCGGCGAAAACGCAGCTTTACTTACCTGAACTTATTGAATAATACTGTGGGGTTCAGCAACAGAGGTCACAAGAGTTTTCCCCAAACAAAAGAAGGCGCTACGAATATTGTCCGAGGTTTCTTCAACCACTAGCTGTAGAGGAGTATTTAAAAAATATCAGATTCTTACCGTTCCCTCGTGTTCACTCGTGGTCGGGGAAAATATAAACTTCCAAGGTACCGTCTCTGCAAAACTCAGAAATCTTTCAACTATATCGGAACGAAACTATATAATTAACTTTCCAACCGTTATAGAGAGATGAACTCTAATAAATTTAAAAGCGCTGTTAAAAGACTGTTGTTTCATCGTTGTTAATATTTATTGCGACGTACAAAACTATGTAATTTTATTTCTCCTTTTAAGAGATATCCTGTTGCAGACCTTGTATTTTTTTAAGGTAATAAAGTTTACTACTACTACTACTGTGGAAGATAGGCTTTACTGTTATATTCAAATTTTTCTTTTTCCATAGATTGTTTGGGAATCTCTTTTATCGACTTCATAATTGCGGTTGCAGCCGTTATTTGTGTGTGTGTGTGTGTGTGTGTGTGAGGTCACACTGCTTGATAATGGCAGAAGGACACTGCCGAAACGTTACGATACAGCAGCTAGATCTTCTAAGAACCAAACACAAAGACGATGGACTGAAAACCTGAAAAACAAATTAATTATAATAATAAGTGATGAAATCTTCTCGAAAAGAAATATTTAACGTGAAAAAGTAAATCTTACAAATGACTTAGGAGATGATTAAACAAAGGAAAACCCGCCACATTTTCCTTCTCACGATGCTGAGCCTCCACCGTATATTATATATTCATTTCAAGATGATACTTGTACCCATGGGATCTTTTCAATTAGAAAACACAATTACTCTTATTTTCAATGATTAAACATAACACAATTTCTTTCTTTTCAATAGGGTGGATCAAAAATGCCAGGTCCGATTTTCCAGGTGATAATAATTGTGTTCAACTGCAGAAACAGAACTATCATGGGTCCTGAAAAAAGGTAAATCATCTATAATATTAAAACAACAAATGTTGAACCAGAACTCCTGAAAAAATTGGTATTCGTTATAATAACTGCACGGAAACCTAGAAATATATCAACTCCCTTCGTCGCATTCAATATAAAAAAGTGCATGTAGCTTCAAAAATACATGTTTGGTAATTTGTAAGATTTTCACCTGTCCCATTTTCTCCAAAAATCGTGACCCTTATTTTTTCGTAGCTCTATTGGTTCCCGAATTGGATTTGGTACACACTGAATTTGGGTCTCTCTGTACATTTCTATTTTACCAAATGTTAATCCGCCCTCATGACTATCAGTCTCAGACAGAAAACGATGATTAATTCAAGGTATTCGTGATAGGCATAACAGAAGGAGCTGATGCTTTGAAGGAGAGGATTGGTTTACTTTAATTTTATTTCGATATTACTAGCATTTTGATTTTTACCAATCAATATAAATTCATCTACAGAGAATTCTTTTATTTTCTATAGAAATATTTTACCTCAACTTTTCATGTACAGTGTATATTTTTAAGAGAGGTACTAGTAATATCGTTTCTATCTTGATGCACGCTATTTCGAAACTTAAAACCAAAACATAAAAAGAAAGTCGTGGATAACCAATGCGTTTCCAAAATCCATTAATGAGCGGAATGATCTATATAAGGTTTGGGAATCAAATAGAAATATATTAATTAATATATATATATATATATATATATATATATATATATATATATATATATATATATATATATATATATATATATATATATATATATATATATAAATCACGTGTCACGTTGTTTGTCCGCGTTTGTCATATAAGCTATAACTCAATAGTATAACTAACCAGCACGTGTTGTTGAGGCTAAAGTATAAGTTAAATTCATTTTGTAGTGAACGAAATACCGTGAAATTCAATTGATTCTATTTTTTAATTTTGGTGTTAGCATAGCCGTGTTACTTCGACTGAAGTGTGAATTAAATTCATATTATAGTAGATATATTTCATTATTCCTGCTATTTACTTATTTTACTTATTTGTGCTTCATTGTTCAAAACTCTATAATTGAAATATATATATATATATATATATATATATATATATATATATATATAAAAGTCATCACATCCTGTAATATTCTTCGTAGGTTTCTTTCGGAAAAAAATAATGAGGTAGAGTCATAGGTTTTCTCTTTAGTTTATACTGCTCATAATCCCATTTCATATTTTATTTATTTGTTTATATAAATGTAATATAACTAACTGACAATTTTGTCATACTTATATTCAGAGCAGTATTCTATTTGATCATTTACCACTTCACACAAAGGAAACTATTAATGAGTAACATTCAGTGTTACTTGACTAAGGTCCGTACACTGGATTTTTCCGGGGAGAAAGCCTCTGACACTACTCGTTGGTACATTGATATTATTGTCTGATGATGCTATAGTATGTATATATTCTGGTAGATTGATATATTCTCATAACATTTAACGTTATCCTAATATATGATTATTCCAGGATATGTTTTGATTATAATCATTGCCTGGCAATGGTATTAATTACCGGTTGGTGGATTTATATTTTTCATGAAATCAGTTTGATTGCATGAAGAGATATATAGGCAACTCGCAACAAAGCTTTATCACATGAGAAAATGGTGCAAAGCTCCATACACTTTCTCAATAGTTGTACAAATATTTTTTTATTATTTTTATTTAACCTCTATTAAAATTATTTTGCACCTATCATTTCAATGTGCTATAATAGCATGTTTCTCGGTTGCGAACAAATCGCAACAAGAAATACGGCTCAAAGAATCGGGACAGCAGAAGGTCGTACGAAAATCTGAATCAATCGTGTTCAAAGTCCTTCACCTTCAAATCCCAATGCAGTGAAATTGTATACCAGCTTTAACATTTCCGTCTTCGTTCATAAATAATAATTTCATTGTACTAAGAGGTTATGGTAGTAGAAAATCTGTCATGGAGGTCACCATATTTTTTTACAAATGCTATCTATGTAAAGAAGCATGGTGGTCACAGTGACTGATGTTTTCCTACCGTTCCTCTTAAAATTTTCTCGGACCAACGTCTTTTGAATTATTTACTACAATGTAATATAACAAAAACCTTAGCCACAGCAACGCGAGGCCGGGTCTGCTAGTTTTATATAATATGAAGTCGTTCTGCTAATAAATGTGGTATATTCTTCATTATAACCAGTTCTTCATTCTTGACAGAGGCTGAATAATATCCATGAATTATCTCACACCTTTTCAACATATTAACTGATTCCAAAATCAGATTGCCTATTAGAAAATTGAATTTCACAAAATCGGTCCTATCTGAAATAGGAGAGTCTACTCAACAGGTGCATCGGTGAACAGAACGAATGCTCTTTCGGGGTGTTCTATCTTTTTCAACTGATGAATTTGATCCTATAATCTGAATGTCACTGGGAACTATGTATTGACAAATTTAGCGGTAAAAGAAATTTAATATTTTATTGAAATATAAGATTACGGGAATTTTGTGGTCTTAGTTGTAATGTGCATCAGTATTAGTTATACACGGTGGAACATCAAACATTTTACACCCAGGTAAATTGTTCTATAACTAAATGAATAAAACTAACTCGGATATGTCCAACTAAGTTCTAAGTATCATAATGGTATCTCACTCGTTAAGATCGAGTAATTATTTCTGGGGATATAAGATTAAAGTAATTTTACTGTAATTTGTGTTAACGTAGCAAATATAGAATATGCTCTTCCCCCTTCTACACTCGGAGGCAAAATTAGCGGAACACTCGAAAATTTAACCAAATTCGAAGTTCGATATTTTTCCTAATTCTCAACCGATTTAGATGATTTGTTCGGCAAGTTATAGATCAACTCTTCTGCTTTGTAGAAATTATAAGAGAAAACAAAAAAAATTTGAAAAAAATTTTATACGGGGAAAAACTAAAAGGTTTTATTTTGTCAAAAATTCGTAACACCCTGTGGAATTTCGTGGTCCGAGTTGAAACGTACAATATCATGGTCTGTCAAGACACATCTTCCTACAGTAACGCCCTTCTTGTTTCATGCGTTTATCTCTATTTTTGCAAAATATATTTAATTTCAAGTTGAAAATCACCATTTTGGAGAAATTTCATTGAATCAAGAAATTGTCATTAAAATTCGTCTATCAATTTGGAATTTTCTTATTATCACTCAGGCGTGTCGAAATTGTCGTTTGCGATTTTTATGTTCGAATTGCATTAGTTATTGATGACAATTTGGTTAATTTGGTGAAAATTAGGAATTCATAGGAGATAACAACAGTCGGTAGGTATTAAAATACACAACCGAATTCTGGGACATTGATAAAATTTTTCATTTACACATGTGAACACCTTTTTTTATCAAATATGAAATACAACACACGTTTTTTTGTATATGACCACATTTGCACTTGTTTTTAAGAATGAGAGTTTTCCATTCTTTGATTTGATACAAATTCGATCGGTTGCGGTGTTTTGTGATTCTTTTACTGTTTACGATTCGAAACGGTATTTTTCATTCAGAATGAGAGATTTACCACCAACCTCAGTAGCAAGGGCAGTTACATTGATCGAGGAAGGGCGCACCTACCGCTCAGTCGGTACCATGTTGGTGTCTCGACGTCGGTTATCCATCGAATCTACCGACGTTACAGGAAACTGGATTGTACGTGAGGAGGCGAGGACAAGGAAGAAATCGGGCAACCCGCGCTATACATGACCGTTTCATCGTCAATCAAACCATAAGAAATCCTCGTCTTACTGCTGTTCAGGCACGTAACCTTTTACAAGCAGTGGATAACATTAACGTCAGTGTGAGGACAGTCAGTATATAACAGAAATCTTGGAGCCTTTTGCTCCTTACATAGGGGAAAATTTCCTTTTTATGCACGATAACGCGCGCCCTCATACTGCGCGCATAGTGATAGAATATCTCAATGAAGTTGGGATCACACGAATGGACTGGCAGTCGCGGTCACCGGATTTAAACCCGATCGAACACGTTTGGGACATTCTTGAAAGAAGGGTTCGACAACGGAATCCAAGCAACGTTGAAGAGCTGACATTGGCTCTGGTAGAAGAGTGGGACAACATACCTCAACAGATGATAGACAACATCATTGGAAGTATGCGAAATCGTATGCGCGTTGTAATAAGAGCTCGGGGGGTCATACTCGCTACTAAAATCAAATGTTTTTTTTTAGTGGGTCATCATGAACATTTTTCTCAACATGTTCATTTCATTTCACGAGTGTATCGCCAGGATACACACCTGCTTTCAATTTTGGACAGGAATGATAATTATTATAGAGTGTCACACAAAAAAATTCAAAAATAAATGTGCAAAATCAACGATTTTTCCAGTGTACTTCGAGTTCTCCCGGAGCGTGAAATTGGCCATTGAATTTCAAAAATTTTCATTCCGTTAGGTTTCCGCTTCTCTAATTTTGATTTTATTTTGTAGCTAACCTCCGATGTTATGGACCTACGCAAGATTAAAAATAACTTCTTGAAATTTGTGACTTTTCGCTTCAAATTGGATATCTCTTGTAAAATTAGAGATAAATGCATAAAACAAGAAGGGCGTTACTATAGGAAGATGTGTCTTGACAGACCATGATATTGTACGTTTCAACTCGGACCACGAAATTCCACAGGGAGTTACGAATTTTTGACAAAATAAACACTTTTAATTTTGCCCCCGTATAAAATTTTTTTCAGATTTTTTTTGTTTTCTCTTATAATTTCTACAAAGCAGAAGAGTTGATCTATAACTTGCCGAACAAATCATCTAAATCGGTTGAGAATTAGGAAAAATATCGGACTTCGAATTTGGTTAAATTTTCGAGTGTTCCGCTAATTTTGCCTCCGAGTGTACATGATATAAATGCGTTTGAATAGTGACAAACATTTTCAAACATTTCAAGATTTCTCTGTCAGTACTCGAGCTTCCCAAATAGAAAAATCAATTTTTTTGCTGAAATTCTCGATTTTGAATGTTCTATGATGAAAAAAGTCCATTGGGGAGAAAGCAGAAGTCCTTTTATTTTTCCCATCCTAATTGGAAAGTGTTTATTATGAACAAAAATTGCTTAGAGATATTGTTCATATGCTATCTCTTCAGTCATTTTCATTTTAGAAGACTGAAATCGACGAAGTGCCTCGCACTTAGTATAAATATCAAGAGGAGGTAAATTTCAGAAAGCATCCAGGCTTGCGATTGATGTTGATTTTAACGTACCCGTTTCAACTGTTGGATTTTATTTCCAGTTCTTTATAAGCTTTGTTTTTAACTATGGTAGCTCTTTAATAGTTTTTAATGGACCAAGGCTTTTGTACAGATGTTTTTCTTATGGAATGTGGAATAGGGAGGTTTATGCCAGCAAGAAAACTTCAGTGATGGAATCATATGCATATATTGATGCCAGGACCTCTTATTCCAATCTAATATACTAGTATTACCCACTAAAAGGTTATGAAATTGCGATAGTATTTCACTAGACATCTTTCTCTCTCCAAGTGATGATTTGTTACTAGTCTTCGTCCTCTGCTAAAATTATTATGTTTGATATAATTTTCGATAATAAATTCTTCAGTTGTTGTAACACTCCTTCTGATTGACATATTAGGTAAAGGGTACTTACATGATTAATTCTGCTGGTAGAAGCAGTACCCCAAACACGTCGTCCTTCTTCTTTTCCCCAAATGGTGACCGTGTAACCATTAAAGTTACCATCAGCGAAGAGTTCCTCCATGTCCGAAGTCATGAAAGGAGCCTTTTGGGGTATCATGAGAACAATCTGAAAAACAAGTATTGGAGATTCTAATACTAGAGTAATTGAAAGATACTTACAGGGATTTGTGCGGGGTAGTAATCCCTAACACTGACTCAGTTAGTTCGAACAAAGTTGCTTCCATGATTCTCTTGACAATGATAAAACTAATGCATTAAACGAATAACCAAAAAATATTTGAATGCACTAATTATCGTAATCACAGAATAATGAGACAGATATCAACTCTAAATACAGAATCGTAAATATGAACTCGTTAAGATATCTTCGATAAAATAACAACAAATACTGCATTAATTAACATTATCCCCCTAATTTAGGGACCTTCCTGACCATATTCACTTAACCCAACATCATCCCGGGCCCCACCGTCCCCAACCCCCCATGCAGCCCGCTTTCCACGCCTCCAGGTGACCCCTTTCAACAATTTTAACAAAAACTGCTTATCGGACACTTATAACTTTTATCTAGACTTTAAACCTTATCCCTGGATGATCCGCTGGTCATCCAGAATCTCTGACCATTGCATATAGGTCACGTAGGTCACATGGTTCGATGCTGGTCAGCTCGGGGACGCATGCGCACGACATCACATAGGAAGTGGTCCAGAACCACCGTAGTACATCTACTCAGGAAATTGAATTTCAGGGTCCAGGATACCAGGTGTCCAGGTGGTCAGATAATTGAATTCCGGGAATCCCCGCGCTACTCTCAACATCACCCGGCAGGAGGAAACCCATGAATCGGGAATCCCCGACGCCAGAATTTGAATCTCCCGCCAAGGTGGCAGACATCTGTTACCAGGTGGCAGCCATCTTGGACATCTGTCAACCGCCATCTGTCACCAGGTGGCAGCCATCTTGGATTGGACATCTGAACCTCATCTGTCAGAATTTGAAGTTGCCGCCACCGGAAGTCCGCCATCTTGGATTTTTGAATTTCGCGCGCTTGTGACGTCACAACAATCCAATATGGCCGACTTCCGGTGCAGACTCATCGTTGTTCATCTACTAACAGACACCATTGAAGGGATAGACGAGAAAACCCCAGCAGCTCCACCCAGCTGGCGTGGTTGTAATGCCATATCTTTGTGAAAGGCGTTGGATCCATTTTGCATGGGTCTACAAAGTTACCAGTAGCTGTAACAAGGTTGTGGTCGGAATAGCTTGAGGGTGCTGAGACTATTGAATTGAAACCATTAGTATTTAATACAAGAAAGAGATTTCCTATAAAATTCAGGTTAACTTAGATTTATCGGGTAGATGTGCGCCGCCTGCCAAGAATATACCTGTCGTGATATACTCAAATACTTAAATTGAATAAAACACAACCGAATTTTACATAAGATGAAAATTTCATGAGGTTTTATACAATGGGTAAGATAGTGAATCTCAATTAAATAGGTTTTCTTTATCTGGTAGTTGACCAGAGCACACCACCCATATACCTAATATTATGACGTCACGAGCGTTGGTTAGAAAATTGTTGAATGGGAAGGGCCGTGGTTACCATATTACCTTAACTCAATTCAGTTTCAACCAACGATTAACTGGAATTTTCTAAATGAAAATGAATATGATCATCTTGAAATGAATGCTTAAACAAACGCAAACCTGCAAATAAGACTAGCATCATATGCACCAACTGAATGTGACTGAACTTCTAATATTACTAGATTATTTTCATTTTGTATTGACAGGAAAGATGAACTACATTGAGCAATATTTCATTATTTGATTTAATATTTTTTCAGGTATTGATTGATCTGCCAGATTCAATTGTAATAACTTATTTATGAGCAGTGGAAGTAAATATTAGAAAGATGTAAGGAAGGATAATAATACCATAACTAATATTTCACAAATACGCAAACATTCACAAAGCCGAGGAAATTGGAGGGAACTAGGTAAAATAGCAATATCGCCGACGTTGGGAAAACCGCAGAACTCTTCGTTACAGGCCCTTTATTTACGCGTTTCGGAAGCGAAACTACTTAGGAATAACGCGTGACTGCAAATCATTGTAAACCGTTGAGCCAGCCATACACCCCGCCTGAAGCCCTTTGAATTTATCACCATTTATTTGAGCCATTATGAGATAGTCTGGTTTGTCCCGAACTTCATTTCTCTGAAGATAGTGTCATTTAAACGACATTGTGGATTTATTCCGGCATTTTCACCCCGAAATATTGAGTAGGGTAAACGGATAATGAAGAGGGATTCGAAACTAATTTGCATGTTTCAACTATTTTTGGAATGTGAATTAGGAAAAATTGTTACTCAGAAGGAAAAATTAAATTTCATACGAATAAATGTCTACTACAAGTACACAGCTCTACAAAAAAATTTTTTTTTATTGTTGCCCTGGATATCATCGCAAATTTTAATGTTTTCAAGTGCCCAGATTACGAATATATTCATGAAAGTTCTCAACGTGCTCGTATTTTCATGATTTTTGCATTTCTTATATTTTGAACAATGAATAATTAAATTTATGTAGTTGTTCAATGCTATGTTCCGCTAGGGCGATACTTTTTTTATTAGATCTAACGGAGTAGTCGTGTTGGTATATTCTTTTATGCAAGTATTGTTCAGTATTACCGATATAGCACGCTCCACAGTCCCTGACAATTAACCTTGTATATAAAGTGTGTTTTGTTCTCATGTTTCACCCTTGACCTTAGAGTGGTGAAAATTTGTTTGCAGTAGTTGTTAGGTTTGTGTCCAATCTTGATGTTGTAATTTTCTAGGCATTTATCAGTTTGTTGTGACAGTCCGGGTGTATAAGTGAGGCCGATGTATTTAAAATCCATTTTTTCTTTTTTACTTTGTTCTGTATTATATATTTTATGTATTATTTTCTTTATGTGTAGTTCCAAAAAACTAGGTGGAAACGCGTTTCTTTTCAATATGTTGAACCACTCATAAAGAAAAGAATACATGAAATATATAATACAGAACAAAGGAAAAAAAATAGATTTTAAATACATCGGCCTCACTTATACATGAAATAAAATGTGTTACTGAGATTATGATTTTTGTTTTAGGGAATAATTGTGCAGAGATGAATGTTTTCTAATGATGGCCCTGTGCCGAAACACGTAAAAACACTTTGCAAATTATAATTTTTAACCTCAAACACTTTCCGTTCTCTTAACCCCGATTCTCCAGTAAAAACATTTAAACATTTTTTTTTTTTTATTTAGAATAAGCGCATCAACCACGCAGGGTTATTAGCGCATCCATCTTTGTTTTCTTGGAAGAAAGGATTAATAAATAAAATTCAACTTAATATCTCTCTCTCTATATATATATATATATATATATATATATATATATATATATATATATATATATATATATATATATATATATATATAGAGAGAGAGAGAGATTAAGTTGAATTTTATTTATTAATCCTTTCTTCCATCATCTATATATATATATATATATATATATATATATATATATATACAAATATACAAGAAATAAACGTGTTTGCAACCTGTGTATGGTCTTCGACTCACAATACATGTCTGGACTATTAATGGAATATTTTATTGCTCATATTATGAAGACTATCAAAATACTGGAAGCATTAATAAAGGAATGATAATTTCTCGGCGTTCTGTCCTAAATCTGACTTTTCAAAAAGAAATTTGTTATTTGGCTATGGCAGTTTGATATCTATTAGTCACCAAAGAATAGGTATACTGTTTAATTTAAGCCAAGTGATCCGTGCATGTTGAATAAATTAATGATTATTTAAAATAATGGAACTTGAGAGTAAACTGATACTAAGTGTATGAGAATCAAAACAGTTTCAGTCGTTTCAATATTTTGTGAATTTTTGAAACATGCATAACCTTTCATTATTTATAAGAAGCATCTCAATCCATTTTCAGTTTCAAACCACTGAAGCAATCATAGGTACTCATTTGTATGAGAGCGTTCTATGCTTGTCACCATAGATCTTCTGGCAGTAGACTTATGTCAGTATGAATAATTTGAAATTCGAGAATAATAGGTTGTCGTTCTTTCTCAGAAAAAACAAATTTTAGGTTTCTTAATTAACCGAAATGTCCAAATTCTCTAATGGAGAATATGCTGATATTCTGTTCGTCTCTGGATATTGCGACGGCAACGCCCGAGCTGCGGATATAGAATACCACACAAGATTTCCGAACAGAAGAGTACCTGGCTATGTGACTTTCAGTCAAACTTACCAGTTTTCGAAAACTCATGCGAAATTTCCATCTGCGGAAAAGAAACGTGATCGATAACGATGACCAGGTCATTAACAGAGCAATAGAGAATCCTTTCATCAGCACTCGAAGGATCGCAAATGAAATATGCATGGCGCACATGAAAGTATGGAGAATTCGGCATAAAGAAAAACTACATCGCTATCATCTTTAACCTGCTCAACGTTTGGAACCTGAGGATGAAATTCCGCGATTGCCCTTTTGCAATCATATTATCAACCATAAAAGATTATTCCGTAGGAATAAAATTCAACTTAATCTCTCTCTCTCTATATATATATATATATATATATATATATATATATATATATATATATATATATATATATATATATATATATATATATATTATATTGAGAATTGTATATTCCATCTCTCGTAAACATTGACTCGTTCAGAAAATTATCCTACGGATGGATCTTCTATGGTTGATAATATGATTGCAAAAGTCCAAACGCGGAATTTCATCCCCAGGTTCCAAACGTTGAGCAAGTTAAAGATGATAGGGATGTTGTTTTTCTTTATGCAGAATTCTCCATACTTTCATGTGCGCCATGTATATTTCATTTGCGATCCTTCGAGTGCTGATGGAAGGATTTCTATTGCTCTGTTAATGACCTGGTCATCGTTATCGATTACGTTTCTTTTGCGCAGATGGAGATTTCGCATGAGTTCTCGAAAACTGGTAAGTTTGTCTGAGAGTCACATAGCTAGGTAGTCTTCTGAACGGAAATCTTGTTTGGTATTCTCTATCCACAGCTCGGGCATTGCCGTTGCAATATCCATAGACGAACAGAATATCAGCATATTCTTCATTAGAGTATTTGGACATTTCGGTTAATTAAGAAACCTAAATTTTGGTTTTTCTAAGAAAGAACGACAAACTACTATTTTCGAATTTAAAATTATTCATACTGACATAAGTCTACCGCCAGAAGATCTGTGGTGACAAGCATAGAACGCTCTCATACAAATGAGTACCTATGATTGCTTCAGTGGTTTGAAACTGAAAATGGATTGAGATGTTTTTATGAAGAATGAAAGGTTATGCATGTTTCAAAAATTCACCAAGTATTGAAACTGTTTTGATTCTCATACACTTAGTATCAGTTTACTCTCAAGTTCCATTATTTTAAATAATCATTAATTTATTCAACATGCACGGATCACTTGGTTTAAATTAAACAGTATACCTATTCTTTAGTGACTTATAGAAATCTAACTGCCATAGCCAAATAAAAAATTTCTTCTTGAAAAGTCAGATTTATGACAGATCGCCGAGAAATTATCATTCCTTTATTAATGCTTCCAGTATTTTGATAGGGACAGTCTTCATAATCTGAACAATAAAATATTCCATTAATAGTTCGGACCTGTATTGTGAGTCGAAGACCATACACAGAAAAAACAGGAAAAACTGAGGTATCAAATGATGTTTCATTGAAATAGAATTAAAATATATTCATATACAGGTTTCAAACACGTTTATTTCATGTAAAAACGAAAAGAATTTTTTTCAGATAGATTTTTTGTCATTCAGCAAAATCAAAAATTTATTTCAAAGCCATTTCAATGGTGCCAAAAGATTTCATTACATAGTTTTTACACACTATTTGTGCGGTTCGAGCACCAGTGAACAAATCATTGAAAAAACATTATATTGGGTGTTGTATCGCTCCAAACAAAATTTTGTACATTTAGTCAGTCCGGTCCTGGAATTTTCAGAATTTATGTCCCGCTTTGGATAGATCCTGCAAAGGTAATCTTGTGTGCCGAATTTCTTGGTATTCGGTGCAACAGTTGCAGAGTTGTGAATTTTTGAATATTAAGTGAAATTCAGAGAATAGCCTGTATATCTGAAACGAAGCCCCTCAGGGGGGTGTTTCGTAATCACCACAGTCACGTCTATCTTTCCTCAAGCCATGTAAAGCCTTATGTGATACACCCTTTATATATTAATTTATTTGAACAGTTACAGAAGATAACAGAACAGTCATCAAATCTTGTAATATTCTTCGTTAACTACAGAAAACGAACCTACTTATATAGATACTAGCCTTATTATTGTAGTAGTTGAGATGTATTGAAGTCCAGCGGACTAGTAAGAGTGATTTCAGTTGGGTTTTTACAGTTTATTGATTTCCGAACATTCCAACAGATTCATTTTCGGTCCTTTGTCGCAATTATGAAGAACTTTGTATTATTCAATGATATTGAATGTTTCGTGGTTTTTATATGTTCACATATCGGAGAATTATTATCAGAGGATAAGTTTTCTTTTAAACTGGTTTCGAAATTCCAACCTGTCTGCCCAACATAAGCTGTCGGCAAACAATTTTGTAAACTCCTGATTTTTTGAACATGTCTGTTTTTTGTTTAGCATTGAATAATAATTTGCCCAATTTCAGACCACTTGAGAAAAAGGTGGTTAACTTGAATTTGGAAAAATATTTGCTCAAGTTATTGGACAGAGGACCAGCTTAGTTAAAAATAGCATATTTTTTAAAGCAAGTATCTTTTAAGCAATATGATAATTGTGTTATTTGATGTTTTTCTTTAAGTTGGACAGTTTTGTCCATGAATATCAGAGGAATTTTGTTATTTACGGCAATATTTCTGATAGTATTTATTTCATTTCTAAAGTTCATCTAAAGTTGTGTCAACTTAGCAACAAGAAAAATTTTGACAATCGTTTCAAGCAGATTTTTGTATAACCAATTTTTGACAGAATGTAAAATCGACAACCCTATCCAAATATTTAATTTTTCTGGGTTTGTTGTATGTATTCCCTTGTACATGCGAAATTTTCTGTGATTTCACAATAGAATAGACTTCATTCAAGCCGTCTTCATTTCGTTTTTCTCAAAGATAATGTATATTTATGCAATGAATGCTGGATATTCCTTAGACACCGCTCCAAACTTCAGGACTTGATTTCTCCATCCGTTTTGAGAAGGTTTAATGAAAGCAAATTCTCCGACACACAGAGTGCACGTTTTAATTTCTTTAACTGAAATATCAGTATTGAAAAAGGTTTTTCAGCCTGTTAATTTGACAGTGGGATCGACCACTTACCCTCAGTATCCCGAAACTTAGGAATTTCAATAGCAAAGAGTATCATGTGACACCCCATTGGAAAGGTCTCTTAATGCTCTGAAATGAATTTGGTAAACACTATGTGTTAGGGATCTAAACAATGTGTTCAATTCGGAGAATTCATTCTGTTGGCTAGCTGGGTACATCGAATCGATTAATTCCAATTCAAATATTGCATTCGATACAATAAAAAACTCGAAAAAAGTATAATCAACAAACCTACCCAAACATTTATATTTTGTTGGGTTTGTGTATGTATTCCCTTGTACATGCAAGGAATCTGGATGTCCCAGTATCGCCATTCCATTGGGCATGAAGATAGTTTCTTCAGAGAAACAGATATTTTGAAGAGAGCTGAGATTTTCTTTCATATTTTCACTAATATTGCAAACGACGATCGGGGTTATCTTCATTTAACTCTTGGTGCAATCTTATTGTATAAGGATTGTATTTGTGAAGCTTCACGATTCTATGGACAGTTATACTTGATACGCCAGGTTGCTGAGATAATTTCCTAATAGACTAACTGTTGTCCATGCCGTAACTTCAACAGATCCATATCCCACGGGACTCTATTCTTTCTTTGGATAAATTGGTGCTAAAAATTCGTGCTGTTTCTTTTGCGCAATTGTTTCACGATTTCTACTCGTGCCTCAATTGAGTACATCATTTTGGAGTTTCTCTCGTAGGTGTCGAATAAAATGATGCAGTTATGATGAGAATGATATAAATATTGCTCTAGGGAAAAGTTGTATCAGTAGATCTTCTGAAGTCTTTCTATAACATCTATTGACAGTTTCTGGTACAAGTAACAAAGCAAATCACCGTTGAATGGATCTGGATCAATCAACCCGTCGTACACAGTGATGAAAATTTAACTCGAAAAGATTTTTCGATTCATGTAGATGATTGAAATATCTTTTTAGCAATGTGCCTATCAATCCAGAAAGGGAGGTATTCATCATATGAGACTTGATGAGCTCTCTTGGTACAAAATTATCTGGAGGTACAGGCATTCCCCAGTCGGATCTCTGGGGGGAGCTGGTTCGGGAGGCTCATGCTGATAATACGCCTAATAACGGTTCACTAGCGGACGCAAGAAGTCCCCCAAGAATCAGATGAGAGAAGCCAATTCATTATTTAGTTTTGCAACATAAGAGGACTAGAACACATCAACATGAATTTGAGAGCAGTACAACAGCACGTACAACACACGCAACCTCATGTTCTAGCTCTAACTCAATAAATGCCATGAACCGAGAGCAATTACCTCTACTTCAATGACTATGAATTGCGCTCATGGCTTCGGTTTAAGGGAGGGCTTTGTGGGTTTGCCAGATCGGAAGTCGCATTCCAAAGAGAGGATAGGTTAGAGGATAATACTTTCGACGAGGCATGGTTCAAAATCAGTTGATGTAACAAAACCATGTTTCTATTTTGAATTGTTTTAGTATAAGGGCGACAAAGTAGACACGATACAAATAAATAAAAATCCGCCAGCTGAGGTAATTTTGATAGGAGTCTTCAACATCCTAAACAACAACAGGCTCTAACAATCAAATTAGACCAAGGAAACATGACAACGCACGGAAACCTTTGCGATCAGCCGCAACTTATCGTAACTTGTCGATAAGCTGACAAGAATTCCTCCTAATATCCGATTTTCCCAGTACTCCAGATCTTTTTCTCGTTTCATATACATATGTTTCCGTTGATATATCTCATCACCTTTAGGCAACGCTGATCACAACCTTGTTTATGCCACTGATAACTTCGTACAGCCAACTGAGAGGAGCTGCGCGAATTTTACTCGTCTTTTCCTGTTTTTCAGATCCCGACATCAATGTCTGCTTTCAGTCCGTTACTGAAGTTATTCGTTCAAGTATGGGCCTCTTCTTTAAACACTACACGAAAAAACATCTGCATTAAAACCTTGGTTCACTAAAAACTGTCAGAAAGCTGCTACAGTTAAGAATAAAGATTATAAGAACTGGAAGACGATTCCAGCAGCGGAAATTAAAGCTGAATATGTGCGTTTCAGGAACGTTTGTCACTGAACAATTGATTGAGCGAAAACTTACCATAATGAAAGGGTTAAGAATAGGCTCTCAGAGCCGATCAGTCGATTTAATCTGTTCTGGTCTATGGCGAAGACAGTCAGCAACACCTTTTGCAAATCATCCTTCCCACCATTGCTTTGAGATGATATTTTTATCGCATTTTCACCTAAAACAAAAGCGGATATCTTTGCAAAAATATTTACGCAAAATTCTGACTCAAACACATCAAATGCAAAGCCACCAAGCATCCCACATGTTCAATCGTTCGTATTTGAGGTAAAGTTCAGAATGCGTATGGCGAGGCACCTTCTTCAACAACTGATTTGTAAGAAAGCAGTTGGTCTTGATGAAAAACAACCAACTGTACTTCAGACTCAGCACCTCTTTTTCGTTTCGTGTGAGAGCCATGCGTTTGCAGAGTTCTAGAAAGTTGCGAGAGTACAACCGATTCCAACGAAAGAGAAAATACTTAACCCCTAAATTACCATCCAATAGCATTGTTGCTCATCATCGAAAGTCATGGAAGGAGCCATAAAATATCTCGAGTTACAGGGTATCATTAGTGATCGACAATAGGGACAACGATCAACTGGTGACTTCCTCGCCTGCGTTATGCATTTGTGTACATCATCAATCGAAAAGAATGGCGAATCAAGAGCCATTGTTTTTGATATCTCAAAGGCATTCGTCAGGGTTTGGCACGCAGCCTTGATGAATAAACTAATCGCATATAGACTTCCTGAAAAATTGCTTGGTGTAACGAGTGAATCTTTTCAGGTTAATGAAGAAGTACCCCAAGGCTTCATACTTTCGCCCACTCATTTTCTGTTGCAGATTAATAATCTGCTCCACTCCACCCTAAACATAATTTTTTGGTTTGTGACCGATTGCACCCTGGTGTCCTCATTTTCTAGTCAGCATCCTATAATTACTGAGTATGCCAACCGAGTATGTTACCGAATTCCGACTGATAGAAGATATCTGAGTAGAGCTGGTTGAACTTGGTTAATTTTAAAGCGAACATGATGCAGTTAACAACGTTCTCCAGAAGACTGTTGTCATGACTATATATCAGCCATTACCAAATTAGCTTCTGCTAAATCCAGTTTCTTTTTCAAGCCTAAGCCATACTTCACATCATCCCAGCTGATGTTTTTATACAAAGCACAGGAGCGACCAGATCTGAAATACTGTTCCCAAGTGTTTGGCTCCGCACCCAAACATTCATTTATATTGGTTAGTGTCCAGAAGAGAGCAGTATGCCTCATTGAACACTCGGAGATTACGCGTGATCACAACCTCTCGCTCAAAGGCAGCAAGTTTGTGATCTTCCTCTTTTTTAACAGATACTTTCATGGTAAGTGCTCTGAACGACTGAAAGGATCTAAGGAAAACTAGGCTTGCTGAAAACTCTCTTGAGCGACCAGTCCTACTGGAAACACCATGTATCTTTCACTATAAAAATTGTTTAGTTTACAGAGCTAATGTGCTGTGAAACTCGCTTCCCTTCAGGAAGCAAGTGAATGCACACATTGAATCTTTTCGGCCGGCAACAGATGTGGCATGACAGCCATCAAAATATTTGTTATGATGATTTTGTAGGGAGAAAATGATAAGGTAGGGAATTGATGTAACTTACTCAAATTCAGCATAAACAATGGTCTCTTTCGTAACAAGAATCGACCTGTTTCAGTGTTTTTCTCGCCTTCTTCTGAGTTAGAGGGGCAACAAATTTTTGTTAATACATCCTCTATAGAGATTACCGACGGAATATAGACATTATATAACTAAGACTAGCTAGTATTGTATTTATTTTTCGAACTCCGAGTTTCATTCCAGTTGTTACGAAGTCGATAAGCAAAGACTCAATGACGAAAATAGTTAAATAGATATATCTTCAGTTAGAGCTTTTAATGTCAGAAGTCCATTCGCATTTACCATTTCCAAAAAGAGAAACAAAGTTTACGACACATTTCATTGGCAGTATTTATTTCAATGAACCCTTAAATAAATTAGAACAAAACAACAATTGGCACGATTCACAAATCCTTGCATTCATATCGTCCGAGACGGAAATAAACGATGTGTGATACGCAATGGGCAAGCTATGAAAGAACATTACTGAGACATAACGGGCATACCTCTTCTCTACAAATCGATGGATTCCACACGTGGATGAAAGGCTATTTTCAGATTAAAATTTTCTTTGATCATTTCAAGTTGTATTATTCAGTTGATATCGAATACATTTAACAAGAGACTCTTAATTTATCTCTTGTAAAGTTGCGCATTAATTACAACAGTTAACTTGAATGGAGTTCCAGGTTGCGAGAATAATTCAATTTTATATTTTTTTTACCCAATTTATACTAATTCAAAACTGCGTAGTGTTCGGGAGCCCTTGGAATTTCTTCAATAATATTTAGAATTTTTGTTGATGTATCCACCGTAATATGAATCGTCAGGCGAATTAGCTCGATACTAGCGACCTCACACATATTGAATTGAGGTTTTCCTAGAAGCTTCTCCTGATATATTCTGTCGAAATAGTAAAATTATAAAATTAACTACAGATGCTATAGCGTTTCCAATGTGTACCATTATTAATTCTTCTTTTGTTAATAGTATACTTTCAAGAGCCTTCATGGGAAGTATAATTATACCTGTTTTGGAAGGCGATATGAACCATTCCAGTAATTATAGTAAAACTTCAGTTAAAACCATATTGAGTAAACTATTTGAATCGATTTTGTAGGACAGATTGTTCGTTTTTCCAGAGAAAAATGAAATGTTGTCCAAATCCAGTACGGATTCATACCGTATGTCAACTATTAAGGCACTGACTAAATTAGTGAACCTACTGCACTTCGTCTGCAAGACCTGACGAAAGTCTTTAATCTGGAACAGTTCGAAATTCGTCATCGTAAAGGATCAGCTTTCATGTGTGCAGATGGGCAGCACTGTATCAGATCTTTTACCAAACAATATAGAAGTACCGCAGAATTCAGTTCTGGGGCTCCAGCTTTCAATTATTTATAGTAAGTTTTCTAAATTATCGGAAATGGTCCATAGTGTGATATTCATCGATGACACAACGCTCTATAGTTCCAGTGTAGACATGCGAATTGCTAATGAGACTTGCGGTTTGGCTGTAAATGAAACGGATGTATGGCTGAGAGCTTACAACAACCGAGAATCGCTCGGACCCGTCGATTTCTGATTCGAGGAGGAACAACTTTTCAGATTTATCATCGTAACTTCAATCCCCAACCGGGGGTGATCACATCCTCCTAATTTTAAAATAGGGATGAGGCGTGTTGCGATACCTCAGTTTGAAGATCTTATCGAGTACTATCTGACCCTAAATTTTCGCTCCAAAATTTTCATCGTTAACGAAATGACAGCTAAAAAAGTCACTTACTTTTGTGATTAGTTTATTAAGTGCTGAAAATGGACACCATTCACTTCCATGCTTGTTGAATTCACCTCGAGCTATGCAATTTTTTTATTTATCTGTTAATTTTTTGTTCAAAAACGTAGACAAACCATGTGTTTGATTTCTCTTGTAAGTCTATCGTGAATTTTCAGGAACGTTGAAACTGTGCCAAAGGGATTGCAAGTTTGTAGTAGGATAAAAATGGTGTATTCCGTAGAAAAAAGGGTGGAAATGATAAAATGATTTTTTAGGAATAACGACTCTGCGCGATTAACAGCGGCTTTATTTATCGAACGACATCTTGAAAAAAATGTATCCACTGCTTACGTTGTGCAACTGGTTGCTAAATTTGACGCTACTGGTTCAGTCGGCGAGAAAAAGAGGATGTATGAAGGAGACGAAGCGAGGGAAGGGGCTATCTTAGGTCACGTAGCGATGGATCCGAGCCTTTGTACTAGGAAATTGTCCAATGTGTCAGGTGTTTCATGCACAACAATCATGAGAATTTTAAGAAAACAAGTTTCATCCTTTCAAGATACGATTGGTTGATGATTTTGATCGCCGACTCATGTTCTGTGAATTGGTCGTTTCTTTGTAGACACAACTCAATCTTTCTGAGGAAAGGCTGTTGAACCCTCGACAACATTTGCGGATTAACTGACTTAAAGGCGTCGACTATTCTCTGTCTCATATCCAACTGTGTTGTAGATAGAATCTGGTGAATGATGCCCTTAATATAACCCCACAACAAAAAATGTAGACTTGTAAGGTCCTAACTAGCCATCTAACAGTACCACCATGTCCTATCCATTTGTTTGAAAATACATGATTCAAATTGTCCCTAACCTGATGTGAGTAATTTGCCGGTGCCCCATCCTGTTGAAACCACAAATCTTGTCTTATATGCTCTGGCACATCGGCAAGTAACATTGGTAGATGATTTTGCAGAAAGTCTAAATACATTTCACTATTGAGGTGCCCGTCGAAAAAGTGCGGCCCAATTAAATATCCATCTACTATAGTGGCCCATACATTCAAGAACCAACGATGATGGTGATCTATTTGTCTCATGAGGTGTGGATTTTCCGTGGCGTAATAATGATAGTTGTGCCTGTTAACAAGCCAATTCTTGTGGAAAGTTGCCTTGTCGGAGAAAAGATCTCTGCTAAACATATTTGGATTTTCCGCTACTTTGTCGCTTGCCAAATTGCAAAAATTTCACTTGTCACTGTCAACCAAGCTAACTGGTTGTCTTCAGCTGTAGCAGTTTTAGTTTTTCATATTTTTTGTAATCTATTTCGATAAATCTAATAAGAAGTTTTTCAAAGCATCTTGCTTCAGGATGCCTCGTATCAGGAATCCTTTGTGCATAATCTCTACTTGCCAACAAGGAATTTCTATCACACCTTGAATAAAAATCATATCAACCATTTCTTCTTTGGAGAACTTCATGGCGGTCAATTGAGAAAATCGGGTTCAAACCTCACTTTAACAAAATTTATTAACGAACCAGTGATGAGTTCACCATGTAAAATGTTTTATGCAGAATATGATATGTCCGGACACCTGACAGAAGGCACAAATAAAAAAAAATGGCAACAATACCTCGATTTACGTTTCAATCATCTTGATTTTATCATTCGTTAAAAGAACTATTTTGTTTAGGTTTCATTTCTTACTGTTTGAATCATTAGAGAAAAAAAACTTCTGTGCGAATAATGATGTACGTTGATGAGTTTGATATGGTTTGTAGAATTTTCATCACAAATTTTTACAAATAATCGAATATTTCGAAAATGATCGAATATAAAGATAAGGTTACTTCTGCAAAAATATAGCACAATATTTTATGCGCTGACATGAATAATAAAATACAGGGTGTTCCATTTGAAAAAGTCAAGATATGATATTTTTGAAATTACAATTTTCACTCCGGTATAAAATGAGGATAATCTATTTCAATTCATCAATAAAGCTATCCTTGGACATTAAGAATACGAAAGGAAAAAAGTATTCATCCTCTCTGGCCGAAGGATCATGCGATGATGTGAGAGCCTATTTTCATAAATTTTTACGGAAAAAAATATTGTGACGAAAGTACTCACCAAAAAAACTTAAGAATTAAAGACGTTATAGCAGAGTTTAGACCGCTCCTGAATCTTGAACAAAAAAATTAAATTATACTTGAATAGAGAGCTAATTTCCATCTGAGTAAAGCACCAAAAACCATTTTGGATTACATTAAACATTGATTTATTTGTATTTTCTGAGGTTTTCTGCATCGAGTGCTAATCAAAATTTCGAGTCTAATTTTTATTATTCATATAGATTGAAGTATTTTAAATAAGTTGAAACAATAAATTGAAAAAATAAATCAAGCGCAATCGATTAGAAAAAATCATATTCAAGCCATCATACTAATTGGGAAGCCTAAAGGATTATCGATATTCATGGCATGAAATATCCAATGAAGAAATAATTTATTATGAGAGGCTTCCAGCATTTTTTCTGATAAAATTGTCAGCTGATTCCACCATTTTCATAAGCCTCCGCAAGCCATCGGTATCAAACTATTGCAGGGAGTATTAATGATTCTGCCATTCGCAAAATGAAAAATAGTGGATTTTCTTATTTCTCCTAAAATAAATACCCTATTCCCAGGATTGTTAATTGGCTTCCGTTCGTAACTGACAAAAGCTATAAATTGTCTTTCTGGACAGGTGAAATGGTGAGTGAAATTTGCTTTTCATAAAACTCGGAAAATTAACGATTTATCAAATTCTTTCATACTAATTTTCAATCTAGGTCAGTAGATGCAAGAGTGATGGGGCAATATCCGAACTTTGGTATAAAACGAAGTCAGGCGCATTTCTTGAATGGATGAATGAAAATTGTGTGGACGAAATCGTTGTCATTTCCAAACCTTCCTGATAAAACTGAAGAATGTTAAGAGTATTGAATTTGTTTATTACAAAAATAGAAAAAAAAATCGAAGGAAATGTAAGCGTTTCGAAATTAACTGAAAAACAGTTCCGAATAATGATGTAACGTATTTCAAGAAATGAATATAAATATTCTGGTTTTGAAACAAATACTTAGGTCCTTTCGTTCTTCTCATAGAAAAAGATGAAATCCAAATGTCCTTTCTTTCAGAAAATTCAAATTTCATCAAATTTTTCTTCAAATAAAATTGAACCATGAAAAATCCCACTCAATAAATTTAAAGGTAAATTCAATAAGGAAAATTTTTGGGAGACAGTGTGCCAATCAATTGGAGAGACTCAAATAATTTTCATCGATTTTAAAAATCATCTTCTACTTATACATCTAACGCCTCTTGGCAAGACGGAAAATGTTTCAGATACTTTCTTTTCAGTTGATCTGTCATAAGTTGCAATTTACTGTTGAATGCGTTTACATCTCAATAATAGTTTTTCCTTTACCTTGAAGCTCCAAGGTAAGGGTGTTCAAGTGCATTGTGATGTCCGTCAAAAATGCCAAATCAGTCAGCCATTTTTGGTTTTTCAACATCTGAGTGTCATCACCTCTTTCGTCTAGAAAAGCTGTTATTTCGGGCAATAATTCTTGAAACCTTTCTAGGAATTTTCAGCGACTCAACCACCTGACGTCCGTGTGAAGAACTGAATCAGTGTGCTCAGCTGACTCCTTATCTTCCAACTCCAACTTAAAGAGCCGCCGTTGCAAGCTACATGCACGGATGGAATTCACAATTTTTGTTGTAATGCCCATGATTTCCTCCTTGTTTAAAACTTTTGAAAACAAAACTTGTTGATGTATAATGCAATGAAATGAAAAAAACGAAGGGTAATTTTCATTAGCTCGACACAATGCCACAAAACCGCTTCGGATTCGTCGAACTATAAAGAAAAGTATGCACATTTCATGATATCACGTGTTAGTTTATCTGCCATGTCCTGACTCATGACTTTAATACGCCTTATGACAGTCGGACGAGATAACTGAAGTTCTCTTATGGCAGACATGATTTCTGTGTTATTTTTAAATTCTTCAAATAAAGTCTCGCCCGCTTTAATAAATGCTTCCTTCACAACCGATCTATCTTCGAATTATTTCTTGCGTTCCGCCAATATATGAAATATTGCAGATTACTCTATCGTAGCAGCTTTTGATTGTTTGGCTAGTCTTGTGAACATGGGTTGTTCTTTTTTTAAACACGATATCAAATCACGTACTTTTCGTTTTTTTAATTCACTCTGTAGCGGAAAATTCTTTTCATAGTTTTTATGAACCGTTTTATGATGCCTGTCTAAGTTACCACGCTTAGGTATCTCAACTGACGACGACAAATAAGGCAAATGCACTTATCCTTCACCATACAAAAGAAGAATTCTTCCCCCCAATCGTTATTAGAATGATACGTTTTGGTTTTCTTTGCTGCACTTATTTGGTACTATTGAATAATAAACCTTGTATCGACGTAGTATTTCCTTCAAGTTACAATTCCCGTCACACGCGCCGCCCAAAATTTCCAGAAACGCGGCAAGAATAAAAACGCGGCTTTTCTTTGACCGCGCGTTCCTTTGATAAAGCCGCATTTTGCCGCTAGCAGAGTGTTAATTTATTACGTAATAAACTTTTGTAGTTCAGTTACCTTACTTATTGAAAATTTTTTCTTCTCTAGATCTACTCAAAAAGCACTCGCGATCGACCGTTTGAGCACCCCAGCTTTAAATGCACTGATCGAAAACTTCGGTGAAATAGTGCTATTCTGCGATTTTGAAGAAAGCGTTTTAGTCTTTCAAAACCTGCCATTGCAAGTCGAACTCTTCTAGTATTTTCTGCAAACTGAGTTTCCCGTTTTGGCTATACTATTCATCTAAGTTATAAACGAATACACCATATGAAGGATGTGTCTGTTTACAGTTATTCTTCTGTGTTCTGTGGTATTAACCATTGTTTTTGTCTTCATGTTTATTTTTAAGCCGATTCTTTCAGACCCATCCCCCAAATAAGAATTAATAATTCATCAAGGGTGATGGCAATTATCACAACATCGTTTCCATATCTTAGATGGTTATGAATCTTCCCGTCTATGCTCATTACATTTTATTTCCAATTCAATGATTTGAAATCGTCTTTCGCTGATTTCATGAACTAGTCTCGTATTCAAGTTTTAGTATCATTTATCACTTTACTTTCTATTTACCGTTTATATACTATCAGAAGGCATTCGATTTAGCAGTTATATAGACCGCGGAGCATTCCATTAACAGCGAAAGGCATTCAACGAATAGATTGCCGCCGATCCACAACATGTACCCAAAATATTCAATGATAATGAAAATAGGCTTCAATTCCACAAGAATTGGAAAAGAACAAATCTCTACCTTGGGTGTACGAAACATTTAATAGAAATTCAGTCTCCTTAAATGTTTCGTACACTCAAGGCTGAGATTTGTTCTTTCCAATTTTTGTGGTAATAAGATATCGATGAGAAATCGTCATAAAACTAATCTAACCTCTAACGTTGATACATATTAAATAATATATAGTTGAACAAATTCATCAAAAAACTCTTTCGGCAGAGTCTACAGTGGAAGGTAGATTTCGTTTCTCAAGTCTGAGAAATCAGCTTAGAAAAACTATATAGACTATTGTGACTTATTTAACTTTTGTAGCCTATTATAATATGTCTTTATAATAATATGCAATCCGCATTGGTGTATCCTAATTATTACTGGAGACATGTCGATTTGAAAATATTTAATCTCGATTCGGAAGTTGAGCGTTGAATCGAAAAATGTTCAAACAAAAGTTTTTGACCATAACATATAACATGAGGATCACATAGATTTGTTTTGATTATTACTGGGAATTTGATGGTTTGAAAATCTTAACCCTCCTCTACTCAATTTCAGAAGTTAAGGATGAAATCAAAAATCTTATAGGATAAGAGTCTTTTGATAATAACATGACTGAGGATGAGAAAAACTGATTACAAAATTTTCGTTATTACCGGAGATTAGGCAATTAAAACTTTCAATCCCTTCTCTGCAATTCGGAAGGTGTCGTATCGTAAAATTTTTCAAACAAAAGTTTTCGATGATCAAATGCCCAAGGATAATAAAACTGCTCTTCATTCCATTCTTTTGAAAATTAGAATTTTCATAATTATTTTTTCTGTTTATAAATTATCGGGACCCAAATGTTAGTATAAAATTCAAAACAGAAAGAATGGATGAAACTTCCACTGAAAAATTGTTTGAAAGATTGAAAATTTAATCATATAAATCACTGCAGAGTTTCACTCAATGTAGGCGTTCAGTTTTATATTTCAAAATTGAAATTCTAATGTTATAATCGTAATTAAAGAAGAAAAATCTTTATTTTTCACCGCGTGACTAAAAGCTTCAAGTATTATTAATATGATTACCTTTCTTAAGTACTATTAGATACGAATCAGTAATCTAACTAGCCTTTTAGTAGCAATTAAAGATAATTTGCATAGTCGTAAAAGTCAAAATGAATAACAATTTATCATACATAAGGTAGATATATAAGATGAAAGTGCAAGCCTTTTTTTTAATGAAAATATTCACAAACGATGAAGGAAAGAACCATAAACTCAGACACTTTAAGATTGCTTGCAATTTTAAATGTCGAATGGTCAGGCTTTCAGGAATTCTACAGGATCTATATTTGAAGAAAAATTTATTCTCCTCACTATATACCGAAATTTTCTAAATCGATTGGAATTGTTTAAGATTATCAAAATAGATTAATATGAAATAATATTTCCAATATTGTATAATTGTCAAGATATTATGAAATTTTCACGGCATTCAATAGATGAACCAGTGAAATTTGTCAAACGGCAATTAGAAATTTCTGTAGCGTCTGTTCGAATCGCGGGATGAAAATATTTTCCTTCACAAATCCCTATACGAACAAGTCCAAAAGGACTGGGCTTAGGGGAACTGGTAGGTTATAAAATTGGGCAGCTTGTGTCTATATATTCACACAAAATATTTAATTCAATTTACGAAAGAAGCATACAGGGTGTATAGGATGCTGATGGCCAAACTTTAGGAGGTTATTGTACATTTGCAACAAAAAAGTTCTATAACACTTTTTTGAAAAGTTGATAATTTCTCTTTTATTGGGCATTTCTTGATTTCAAGAATTTTTGTGTTTTTTCCATAAAAATAAGAATATCTCCGTTATTCTTCTAGCCACATGAAATTTAGTAATACCATCGGAAAGAGCATTAAATTCTCGATATAAAAAATATGTATGAGTGTTAAAAATGTTCTATACTGTTTGTTGTAAGAGATTAAATGTAATAATTTGGAAATAAGCAAATCTAGTGGTATTTTTTAGGTGGTCATATCGCTAAAATTTCATCAATGATTTGCATATTATGGGCCAAAGCAATTAAACCGCTAAAATCGAACAAATAACTTATTCTATTGCATTTTAATACTATTACTTTAAATTAAAATAACGAAATTGTTGGAAACAGGTATGTCTAACGTAATACATATTTGCATTAATAATTTTCGATGTAACCTAAACCTTGACGGATACATAGAGCACACCTTTTCCATACAAAAGCAACTGCGCGACGCATTTTGCCATTGTGGTGTTGAAGTTGTTCCCAACAAGCAAAAATTCTTCGTTCAAGCTGTACTCCAGTTTCAATTGGTACTTCATATTCCAAAGATTTCAATTTACCCCTCCTAAATACATCTAACGGAGTTAGATCAGTGCTTTGAGGAGGCCATTTAACTGTACTATAGCGTCCTATCCATTTATCTTTATAATTTTCATTCAGCTACATCCGAATCTCCCTGCTTTAATGAGCAGGGCAACCATCCGTTTGGAGCCATGAATTAATTCATAAATCTAAAGAAACCGCTTCTAATACATTGTTCAGTTCGTTTCGACGAAGATCCAGAGCTCTTTCTGCGTTCAAAGTGTATAATTGGTCTAAGAGCGTAATTTACAATTATACATATCCATATGTTAACTTTGAATCTGTATTGATTGTTGGATGGTTCAACAGCACGGGGATTTGCAGGGGCCCACGTATGGTCTTCCTGACAATTAAATATTCCATCTCTGGTAAACGTTGACTCATCAATCCAAATTACATGATTGTAAATTTGGGGATCTCTGTAAGTTTGTTCGACATACCACTGACAAAACTGAATTCGTTGTGCCCTGTCACAATCCAATAAATTTTGAACTGGGGTGAAATGATAAGGGTGGAGGTTATTTTTTCTTAGACTTCTTTGAACTGATGTATGCTAAATAAGTTGTATTGCTACCTTGCGGGTACTTAGTGTTGGAGTTTCTTCAAAAAGCGTTGTTATGATTTGATCTTGATGACGATTTACTCGATTGGCATTCAGACGATGATGTCTTGGGAACTCACTGTTTCTCCCAAAGTCCGACATGCAGTTACAAAAGTTTTTCTATTGGGAATGCGTTTTTCAGGATAACGACAAGAATTCTCTCCAATGCTTGTCTAGAATTGCCATTGCAAACACCATACACAAATATAATATCTCAATACTCGATATTTATAATAAAACGTGGCATCTTCACTTTAGATACTCAAGTAATTAAAAAGAATACTAAAGTATTTTCATAAGTTTGGCAGTTCTGGCAATATAGTTTTCCATCATCATCAAGATTGATTCATAACAACGATCTTTAAAGAAAAATTTTGAAGAAGAAAACGTTAACGTATGTGTATAATCTTTCCAACAATTTCGTTATTTTAATTTAACGTAATAATCTTGAAATGCAATAAAATAAGATGTTTGTTTTTTCGATTTTAATGATTTAATTGCTTTGGCCCATGATATAGCTACAAAAGAAACAGCTAATGCAAAAGTTGATATATCGTTGAGAAGCTTATTAAATGCAATAGTTTTTGCCGAAAAAAATGTTCTCGTCCATAAAATTTTAGCCCTGTGACCACCTAGAAAATAACTCTAAATTTTCTCATTTCCAAATTGTTAAATTCAATCTCTTACAACACCCAGTATAGAACATTTTTCTAACATTCATACATACTTTTGTCATAGGAAATTCAATGTTCTTTTTGATGGTATGTTTAAATAACATGTGGCTAGAAGAATAACGAAGACATTCCAATTTTATGGGAAAAAACAGAAAAAACTTGAAATCAAGAAGTGTTCAAAACAATATTAACTAACAACTTTTCAAAAAACTGTTATGAGATTCTTTTTGTTGCGAATGATATGTACAATAACCTCCTGAATTTTGGCCATCAGCATCCGGTACATCCTGTATAAGTGCCTAAGTCTTAATGGCTTGATAAATTCGGTATAAATATTTAAATCCGGTAGACGTTTAGGTTCTTCTTATATACAAGGTGCGCGAATTTATAGTTCTCTTTGTCTGAGGGCTCTCTTTTCCGATATAATATGGCTGCTCAAAGTGTGGTTGATTTTGAATTTTTTTTCGCAAAGAAGAAAAACCATCAGCTTAAAATTCTACAACAAATTTAACTTGAACATGAGTTCATATATCTCTGCTCGTTAATTTATTAGAACTTTGTTGAAAAGTATATTTTGACAAAGAGAAAAATATTTCATTTGTCTAGTTTTTTTGTCCCTACTATTTTTCTATGTTAGTTGCTGCAACCTTCATTTCAAGAAACTCGGTAACGGAAAAATTCAACTAAGTATTTCACCTTCCCAACTATTTTTATGTTATTTATTTTATTTTCAAGGAATTATTTATTCTTTAAAACAGTCGTTTTGACACTTGTGATGAAGAATAATGACTTTATGGATTGTAGTGGTTATTTAAAATTGAATTTCGACTAATGAAAAATATTTTCAACTGTTAGAATTGCTTCTCTCTTCATTATATTAGATGATTCACATCTTTTTTGAAAGCACCCTTCAAAAATTCTAGAACTATTTCTTGAAGTTTCTCAAAGATCAATAATGTGATTTTTAAATTCATTAATGCCATTCATTTATCAATTCGAGAAAGAAAAATAACCATTTGAATTTCCAATTGCTTAAACATGAAAATGTTAAAACGTTTTTAATAGTTATCAACGAGGCTTAATATACCAGGGATGGAATCTACAATCGCAGAACTGAGTACACTGGAATCATAAATATCCTTTATTCAGATATATTCGGTTGCATCAAAGATTTTCTGTTGATATGTGGTGTGATGTGTATGATCGTAATCTGGTTGAACCTCACTTTTTGAAGGAGCAGTTGCAGGAGAAGTGTATTTGAGCTTCTTGCTCAATATTCTGCCAATCTGTTGAAAACAATAATGCCAATAAATTGGCCCATTGATTGGTGAAAACTTCATTTATATGCATGATAATGCTCAACCTCATGCAGCTAGAATAGTTACAGAATTTGTGCAAAATGCCGAAATTGATATTTTAAGATAGCCAGCCAGAAGTCCCGACTTGAGTCCTATAAAACATGTTTGGGACAACATGGAGTGGCAAATTCAGCAACGTAGGATGCCTTGTAGAACACTCCAACAACTAGAAAATCTGCTTCCTGAAATTTGGAAGTGACTCAAGAGTACATCCAAAATTTGTTTGAGGGGCTTCCGAGATGTATACTGGCAGTAATTAGGGCCCGGGGAGGAAACAGTCGATTTTGAAAATGATAAGTAACCATTCGATGCTAGTCGATTAGTCTCTTCGCGAATGTTTGAAGTGGGTAGAATTTTTTAATTTTTCATTAACTCGAAAATTGTTGATATTTTCCATCATAAACTCATCTCTTTTGTATTTTCAATGAAATAAAACTAAAGTATTTAGATTTTCACTATATTAACAAAACTATGACCGGTTCCACCACACTGTGGCTTCATCAGATAGATACAAACTAATACTTTACTTTAACATATTCTTTATTGAAGTACCAGTTATACAACTTTTAACTTTACATCTCAGCTGATTTTGAAAAAAAGTACATTTTTAGGCTTCTAAGCCGTGATCTGAGGGATCTAAATGACACTTAAAATATATAATTAAGTACATTAAATTTTTGTCGTCCTAGTGACGACGGTCTTAAAATATTTATTTTACAAGATTCTTATAACTAATCCGGGGCCTCTTGTATTTTCTCGGCTCCTCTCCGTCGTAGTCTCCTAGGGAGTTCACCAATGGGTTTGGGTGCTCGTCTATTACTTGGAACGCTTTCACCGCTGTCTCTCTGATGCATTTCATTACACTCGGGATCTCCAGATCTCGGTGTAGCTGGGAGTTTCGCACAAACCAAGGGGCGTCCACGGCCATCCTCAGCGCTTTGTTCTGCACGACTTGGAGCTTCCGGATATGACATGCAGCTGCATATCCCCAGACTGTCGACGCGTAGGTCATCATGGGCCTGATGATCGTCTTGTAGAGCTTCAGCTTGTTCGCTGCGCTCAGGTTGCTCCTCCTGTTCATAAGGGGGTACAAGAAGGCTTGGGCTGCCTTCGCCTTGCTCGTGCAGTCTTCCACGTGTTGACGCCATGTAAGCCGTCGGTCGAGTGTGACTCCCAGATATTTGGCCTTGTGGACCCATGGGATGGGTTGGCCATTCATGGTGATCTGCTCCTCTGGGCTTCTTCTTCTTCTGGACAGGTACAGTGCCGAACTCTTTTCGGGGTTGACGGTGATCAGCCACTTGGTAAACCATTCATCCAATTGGTCTGCGGCCTCTTGGAGTCTGCTGGTTATCAAGAGGGGGGCTGTCGATCTGGTCATTATGGCCGTGTCATCCGCGTAGAGGGCTAAGCTCGTGTTGGGGGTCTTCGGAACGTCTGAGGTGTAGATGTTGAACAGCAACGGCGCTAGAAGTGATCCCTGTGGTACTCCTGCCTCCATCCTCCTGGTGGAGGAACGGGTATCTCCTAGGCGTACCGCAAACGGTCTATTTCTCAGGTATGACTGGATCCATCGCACCAGGGCAGGTGAGAAGTTCGTCTTCAACATCTTGAAGAGTAGACCTCCATGCCAAGTCCTATCGAACGCCTTTGCGCTGTCGAATAGGGTCATACCGGTTGACTGGTTTTGTTGAATCCATCGCTGATGAACTCAACCACTCGGAGAAGCTGCTGTTGTGTGGAGTGGCTTTTCCTAAAGCCAAATTGCTCATCTGGGATGATTGCGTGGGCCTCCACATGGTCCTTTATGCGTCTCAGGATGATCCCCTCTACAGTCTTGCCGATCGTTGACAGTAGACTGATGGGCCTATAATGCTGTGGAAAGGAAGCAGACTTACCTGGTTTCCTGATGACAATCACATCCGCTGTTTTCCATTTCTCAGGAAAGTGTTGGAGCCTCAGACTCGCGTTGGTGATTGATGCCAGCTGTCCAAGAGCTCGCTGAGGGAGGTTCTTCAGTGCTCTGTTGCTGATCTCATCTGGTCCAGGTGCTTTTCTCACTTTTGTTCGAGTGATTACGCTTTTCAGTTCTTCCGTGGTGGTGGGTTGGATGGTCTCCTCGTTGTTTTCGGCGAGACGTCTCCGGACTTCTGCTTCAGTTCTCTCCACGTGGTCGAGGTCAGCTTCTGCATAATTCACCGTGAACTGGCGCTCAAGGCTATCTGCGAAGGCCTCTGCCTTGTCTGAAACAGAAAATACTAACCCTCTTTCACCTTGTATGGGTGGCATGGGTGTAGTCTTTTGGCGTAGGATTTTGGCCATTCTCCACAGCGAATGGTCATCCTCTTCTAAAGATTCGATCTGGGCGGCCCAGCACTCATTGCGATGGTCCTCCAAGGCTATCTTCACCTCCGTCGCCAGTCGGTTATACTCTCGACGGTGTTGTGGGTCCCAGGTCCTCTGGAACCGACGTCTGGCTCTGTTTCTCTCTCTGATCATCTGTCGGATGTCATCAGGGAGTCTGTCCGGTCGGCGTATGGTTTCCTTTGTCCTCGTGCACGCTTCCACTGACTGGCGTAAAGCTGTTTCGAATGTTCCGACGGCTCTGTCCAGGTCGTCGGTCGACTCTAGCTTGCCCAGGGGCGGCAGGTTTTGTTGGACGTGGTCCGTGAAAGCGTCCCAGCATGTTGTCCTGGTCTTCTGAGTTGCTTCTTCGTTGGGTAGGTTTCCTAGAAAGAGAAGAACTGGATTGTGATCTGATGTTAGATCGTTGACTGCAGTAAGGTTATATGAAAGCGATACTTCTTTCATAACCGCGATGTCTAAAACATCGCCGAGACCTCCGTTGTTGTGGTGAGTTGGTTCTGGTGGTCCATCTACCACCAGGTCACCTTCGTCGGCGTAGCTCCTGAGGATGTTACCATTTGGATTGCTCCTTCTGCTATTCCACGATGGGTGTTTGCAGTTTAGGTCGCCTGCTGCAATCGTTGGGGAGTCAGCCTCGAACAGCCTGTCCAGGTCTGATTGCAGTAGTGGTCGCTGGGGGGCCTTATACACTGAGATTAGTCTCAGGGTTCCAATTGAAGCAGTTTGAATCTCCACTGCTGTCGCCTCTACGTGCTCCAAATTGTCAATTTGGGCAGCGTGGTGTTCCAGGTTGGATCTGACGTAAATGGCAGTTCCTCCTCCTCTTCGGTCCTGTCTGTCATTTCGGTACATGGTGTAGTTTGCAATCTTTGCTGAGATGGCTTCGCGCAGATGCTTCTCACTAACCATGATGACGTCCAGATCCAGCCTCCCAGCGAATTCCTGTAGTTCCAGTTTCTTCTCCTGATGCCGTTTGCATTCCAAAATGCTATCTGTAAAGAAAAGGGTTAATTTTCCGTAGAGCCATAAACTGTTTAAGGTTTGAAGAGCCCTATCACGTCGAGCAAGCAGCCCACGAATGCCGTCATCATTTCCAATGGCGACTTCGATCTGGTAAGTGCATCCGCTTATTTCTTGAGCACTTCGGACAGCTTATCCATAATAATTTTGGAGAGGAACTCCAAAATTTGTGTCATAGGATCTGCCTTGGCTTCCTTCATGGATGCTCCTGGTTGGATCTTCTCCTCTGCTTTGGTTGGAGCTGCAGCTGGAGTTGTTTCCTTCGTTTCGGGCTTTTTTGAAACTACGTTGGCGTAGCTTCTTGCTGGCTGGGACAGCGAGCCTGGTCTTGTCGCAGCTACACTGGGTGCATCCGGTCTTGGTGCGACTGGACGTTGTTGCGGGCGTTCGAGTTTTGGATACGCAGGGCATCCTCTATAACTCGCTGGGTGAGGACCAGCGCAGTTTGCGCACTTGGCGGGCTCTTCCTTCGTCCTTGTGCACAAGGTGGAGTGGTGATCCATTCCACACTTGACACAGCGGGGTTTGCATGACATCTGTTCTGTCCGTGGTGGAACTTCTGGCATCTGTGACATTGGCTCACTGTTGCCTTCCGCCGTGGTGATTCTACGGTGACCTTGATGTGGCACACCTTCTTGGTTGTGAAGATCCCTTTTCCTTCCTGAGTCCTAGGGAGAGTGACAAGCACCAACGGCATTGCCTTCTTCTCCTTGTTCAGCATAAATGATGCTGAAGAGGCAGGTATTCCTTGGAAGTTGAGGTCGGCGACGATCTCCGCTGTCCCAATCTCAGTAGGCAGACCCTGAGGACGGCCTTCAGAGGTTTCTCTTCCTGTGAAAGAAAAGTGTGGTATTGAAGCTTTTCTGTTTCCAGCAGTTTGGTGATACCGCGGTAGTCCTTGATATCAGCGGGCTGGATGCTGATGCCATCTTTGAGGTTCTTGGCTCTGGTGAACCTCAGGTTGTTCTGTCCCATTTTGTTGGCCACATGGGTCCATGCAGCCTTTTGGCGGAGAATCACGGGTGGCGGGGTCTTAGGTTTCCGCACGGGTGCAGAGGTGGACGGGCCAGTGTCCATCGCGTCGTCATCAACCTCTTCTAATTCCGCGAAGTGGTTGTGGGTTGGGGTTACTTGGGCGGCTACCCTGGGTTGGTCCTCTGGCTGGTCTGTGCGACGTTTCTTGCTCTTCTGGAGCTTGAAGCCATCGCTGGTCTTATCCGGTGACTCTTGGGCGCTGGTGGGCGTTGGGGCAGTGGACGTTGACGTGGACGCTGCTGATGCGTCGCTTTGGCTGGACTTCCTAGTCGCAGCTTCCTTTCGGAGTTCCGCTATTCGCTGATTCACGGCTTCGGAAATCTCCAGAAGCTTCTCCAGACTGCTATCGTAGATAGTGGACATCCTCCGTCTGTTCCGTAAGACGTTGTCTGAAAAATAAAAATTAATTAGTGATTTGATTTCTCTAAGACCGTCCTAAGGACATGTCCTCGATCAATCAAATAGGGTTCCCGTAGGTTGGGTACGATGGTTCGATTTCCTATCGCCGGGAGTTCAGTGTTCCGTCAACTGGTATTGTCCTCTGGAAATGGTCCTCGAATTGCTCAAAAATCTGCTTCGCATAGACCTGAAAAGGTCTGATGGAATAATCGAAAATTATTCCAGCTCGCTCGGCTGCAAAAGTCTCTTCCAAGTGTACGTTCGAAGTTTTCGCTTCAAGTAGGGGGCTCTTGTTGCACGTCTGCTTCGATCGGCTGCTGGGTTGAGAATGTCTACAAACTAATGAACAGAGTTATTCCTTATATATTCGTCTTATTTCCTACTTAATATTACAAGAGGTACAAGAGGTATTTTGGAAAACCCATCGGAGTTGCTTACTTTATGAATTGAAAAGATTGAGTAAAGGAGAAGGATTTAGATCTAATTGACTATTAAGTAACCTACCTGAATTCTTTACTTTGTTGATCTCTAAAATTTCCAATAGATTGAGTTTTTGTGTGTAATTTTGAAATTATCATTAAAGTTATGGTTTTCTTCGAGTAAGTGATTAGAATAATGGGAATCTGATTTATGATAATGATATGATAATATGATAATTAAAACTACGTTTGTGCTCGGATAATCTAACTTTGAAATTTCTGAAAGTTCTACCAATATAAATTTTATTATAATCTCCGCAAGACAGTTTATAAACACCGGATTTATTACTTTTATCAATTTTAGATTTGCAGTTTTTGATATGTCGGCCTAAAGAATTATCAGTTCGGAGTTCGGAATGCTATATTGAAATTATAATGCGAGAGGAATGATTTTAATTTTAGACTAGGATTACCAATATAAGTTAAGCTGTTGTATTTTGTGTCTGAACTTTTATTATTTGGAAATACTTCCTGGATTGCTATTTGAAATTTTTTCGTGAAATCATGTTCTCAATCATAGTTGGATTGTAACCGTTATTGACTGCTATTTGTTTAATTATATTTAGCTCTTTTATGAAATTATTTTGTGAGATTGGGATATTAATGAGTCTATGTACCATACTATCGTAAGCTGCTAATTTATGTGGATAAGTGTGAAGTGTGAATAGTACTATCTGTATGCGATGGCTTATGTAAAATAGAAAAATCATGTTTGCCTATAATTTTAGTAATAGTTAAATCCAGAAAGTTAATGGAGTTTTCTGTTTCTACCTCTAAAGTGAATTTAATATTATCGTGAATTTTGTTAATGAATATTTTGAATGACTCTAATTGTCCATTTGTGCCAGTGAAACAACAAATGATATCGTCGACATATCTAAACCAATAAATAAAGTGTTTGAATAACGGATGTTCTTGGATAGTTTTTTCAATATTATCCATGAAAATTTCAGCGAGCAGAGGGCTCAGAGGATTACCCATAATAGTCAATTAGATCTAAATCCTTCTCCTTTACTCAATCTTTTCAATTCATAAAGTAAGCAACTCCGATGGGTTTTCCAACATACCTTCTATACCTATTGTAATATTAAGTAGGAAATAAGACTAATATATAAGGAATAACTCTGTTCATTAGTTTGTATCTATCTGATGAAGCCACAGTGTGGTGAAACCGGTCATAGTTTTGTTAATATAGTGAAAATCTAAATACTTTAGTTTTATTTCATTGAAAATATGGATATCGATTTTCATCAAGTAACGACCTCCTCAATCAAATCATCTCTTTTGAATGATATCTTCTTATTTTACACTTCTGAAAGTTACCAAGCGACTCTTGAATGACCAACCTTAATATTTATATAGTATTGTCGTAAAAGTAGGGTGATGTGACAGTTCTCGTGGGGAGTGTATTCTCCAAACAGAATGTGATTATTTAATGTATCGAATAGACAATTCTATGAATAACTGAAACAGATTTGTATAATAGAATAGCATTCATCTCTGTTTTCAATCTTGACAAGGAAGAGAGAGAGAACCAACCAGTACTACCGGTCGTTGTATTGTTGATTGGTTCATGGGAAATGTCTAAAATGAACTGAACCAGATTAATTAACATATGCTACACATAGTTTGAACATCTTTGCAATGTATGAAATATTGATGAGTCTATTAGAAGTACAAAACTTGGTGAAATTTGCTCTAATCTCTAAAATTAGATCTGTAGATTTATCTTGATAAATTCGCGTTGTAACGGACCTTAAGTAGGTAGGTACTTAAGTTAGTATTCTATTGTATGCGAGGAGAATAATTCAATTCACTCTTATCATCTCACATAATCCGGAACTGTTTGATTCAGAGAGAAGGAAACTCAAGTTTCTGAAGATTATACGATCAGAACATAAAGGGCTCCTGTCTGCACTTCTGACATCGCATCTCTGATATCAGTTACACGCAGTAATGCAAGAGGAGCGTTGAAACACTGTTGCTTAATCGCATTGGTCGGGTTCGGAACTATCGTCGACTGTCATTTCAATTATTTCCAGCCAGCTCGATATATCTATAATGATAAATGTCAAGGCCTGCCCGACGACAAATGCGATTATTTCTTTGAATGTTAGAATGCACAGCTTTCCAGATGTATTTGTCTTGTATTAGTATCCTTGCTTGTCTCTGAAGAAACGGCAGATCAACTTCCAGCATTCGTCTCTTATGGGAAATATAAGTGAGGCACGACTCGGAAAGACATTGATCAGAGGCGTGCAGTAATTAGGATAAACTTTGCAGTAATATACAAAATTCATGCAGGAGAAATAATTCATTATCTGTTTTATGAAAATATGGAATATGATATGACATTTTCCAGAATAGAATGAAATAAAATTCTGAATGAACATGTTACTTTCATATTTGCAATATTTTATTCAAGAGAAGGAGGGTCGTGGTCATCCAATGACATTATAGGCCATAGACTTGCCAATATCGGACATATCATCACAGAGTGATAAAAATTCTGTATGACGATGAATTTTTGGAGATTCTACAACACAATGTTTCATTCTTATTCAGTTATGTTTTGCATGTAATCTCATTAAATATCATTTATTTTGTACGTATTTACTATTTTTTTTAACTTTATTAGGAGCGTATTTTGATGGCTTCAGTTGCGCGTTTAAAAATCATTTGAAACTGGCTAATGTTGTCTTTGTATAGTTTTTTGGTAAACGGAATGGCAAATAAACACTCAAACGAGGATAGTATGACCACCATTCATGGTCAATGTCAACAAATCATAAATTTGTCGTGCTAATATTTATATAAAATAAAATTTAAAAAATCCGTAAACATTTATAACGCACTAAAAATCAGATCGAATTAAATGTTCAAATCATCTGCAAATAGTTTCTGAACATTTTCAATTCGCAAACGCACTTCATTGATATTTGCTTTTTCCACTTCATTAGGATAGATGCTGTTAAAAGCACGTCCCACTTTCATTTCAGGTTTCCGCAAATTCATCGGCGAACTATAAACTTCTTTCCTTAGTCCTAAATATCAAAAGAGGTAAGTTTCCGAGAACTTGCAACCAATGACAGTAACTGCAATGTCTCCATCATTAGTAAGGAAACTAACTCTACCCCTTTCCTCTGTCTATTTTCAAATTTGAATTTTTTTCTGCAACTTAGTTGTGAATTCGATTAGTGTGAACTTAGTAAATTCGGTTACTCTTCCTTAAGTGCACAAGTTCGATTTTTCATTTGTTATTGACTATGAATGATAAATAAAATCGCTATATATATGTTTGGGTATTTATTTCTTATTTTATCTACAAAAAACTATACACAAACAAAATTAGTATTATTGACATTTTAAAAGAATTTCCGAACGTCAAAATAAAGCCAAACTCATAGAACATCGTGATACATAGAAACTAGCATCGAAATTAGATCAACTCTCTCAATACTAATTTAAAATTGGGTTCTACTAGAGTAAAACGAAAAATATAATGCTATTTGAAAAAAAATACTATTCTTTTTATCAGATGACGAGTGAGTGAGCAGCCTGTATACCAAGTGTACCTAAAACTAGGGCCTCCCCTGTAACTTTTTTATTTGGAATATTTTAATGAAATTTGGGAATAGGATAGAAGACATTTTGAATTGGATAGCATTAATATGGTTGACATTTCGTTTCTGGTTATGCCCGAAACGATACCAATTTTCGATTTCCAAATAGCACACCCTGTATTTTTTCTGGTTTTAATTGTTCATCTCATATTACGAACCTCTGACATATTTTTGAAATAAAACAAAACACAATCTTTTTTTTTTGCAATTTTCATCTTTCGTTCTAGAAGGCCATGGACAGTGACAATTGGCTTAGCTCAACTCTCCTATCACGTAAATACAAGATTGTACCTAAATATTTAATTGCTAATTTTGACGGGGTGTCAAAGTTAATAACAAGAGAGCGAACGGCAGTATTTTTTCATCTTTTTTTTATACCACTCACGTCACTCTATTCTTAACGATTCCGGAGTTCTAGTGGAAAACACTTAGGCAATTTTTACAGAGTTCCCCATTCGCCAATAACAATAACTGCGTAGGCGATGCAAATTATATGTTCATACTTATAATGTTCCGTGATCATACAAATATCAGTGTGACAAAATTCCATTGTTGTTAATTATCGACATTGCCAATTAGTGAATTAAGTTTTGAGTATGAATCAATACACCCAAAGTGAAAAGTCAATATGCTCCTTACTTATGGAGAGTGCAGGCAAAATAGCATTCAAGTTGAACAATTATACAGAGAGCTCTATCCAGAAAAAGTTCATCCGAATAAAACCTATTTTTCTAAAGTTGAACGAAAATTTCGTTCAACGGTGCAACCTGCTGAGGAGGAAGATTTCGTTATCGACGTTGATACCCAAATAGACGTATTGACATTTGTTGATATTAATCCAAACACATCAACAAGCGAAATTGCCGAGGAGCTTGAAGTTAGCCACCAACGCGCATGGAAAATTTTGATAAAACATAAGTACCGCTCATTTGAATATGAACTACACCAACACCTGTATGTTAACGATACTGTTAGGCGACTCCAGTACTGTGAAGAGTACCTTAGGAAAATGGAAAGGGATTCGCAATACCCCACAAACATCTTATTCTGTGAATCCCGTTTCACGAACAATGGGATGTTTAATAGGCAAAATACCAGGTACTGGTCTCAACAAAATGAGTACAGATATCAAGGTGGAAAATTCCAAGAACGTTTTGCTTTCAATGTCTGGGTGGGGATGATGGGAAGATATTTAATAGGGCATATAATTTTTGAAGGTTCATTGACAGGGGAGAGATATTTAAAATACAATATGAATTGGACGAGTTGCCATTAGGTGTTCTGAATGAAATATATTCTCAACAAGATAGTGCACCTCATCACAAATTCAAGGGAGTTTTCAGGGTATTTCGACAAAATTTTTTCCGAATAATAGATAGGTACAAATTGTCCCATAAGATGGCCAACTAGATCACCAGATTTGAGTCCACTAGATTTTTTCCTATGGGGCCATTTAAAGAATGAAGATTATCAAACACCTGTTAGAACCCAACAAGATTTGGAGAGCCGTTCGAGACAGGCTATTGCAGGCATTACAGTCCAACAGTTAAATAATATTGTGAGGGGAACCGTCTTGTGCGATGTTGTGTTCGTCAGAATGGTGGTATTTTTGAACATTTATTATAATTATTTCGTTTTCGCTGTTCGCTCTTTTATTATTAACTTTTACACCCCATAAAAATGAGCAATTAAATTTTCAGATACAATCTTGTATTTTCGTGATAGGAGATGTTGAGGTAACCCAATTGTCACTGTTCATGACCTTCTAGATCGAAAGATGAAGATGAAAATTGCAAAAAAAGATTTTACTTTGTTTTTCTTTCAAAAATATGTCAAAAGGTCGTAGAATGAGATGAACAATTAGAATAAGCGAAAAAATACAGGGTGTCCTATTTGAGAATCGAAAGTTGGTATCCTTTCCGGCATAACCGGAAACGAAATGTCAAATATATTAACGTTATAAAATTCAAAATGTTGTCTTCTATCTGATTGTCAAATTTTATCAAAATATTTCAAATAGAAAAAAAGTTACACCCGGTATAAAATTACATCGTTAAGTACGTTGACCGTTACTCAAATCACAGTCAATTTTTTTCGGCAAATTGGATGACACCCTTTGGGTGAAGTCCAACATTGCACTTGGAACAAATGAACTTCGTACATTTTTTACACTGAGCGCATTGTCTCTGAGTTGGAATCCAAGAAACTAAGTGATCTACCCCATCAAACCTCACTTCTGTCAAAACATTTCGACTGATGTTTTGGTCCAGACATATAACTAGTCAGCATTGATAGGACGACTCTTCTGGTGAATTCCAATAAACTGATTTTTGGAAAAGCATGTCGATAAAGGATCCACATATTCACCATTGCTCCGTTTATACAAAAACGAACAAATGGCCAATACAATTTTTTGGAACGTATACGGATACGGTAAAGTCCCCTCATTTGGTCGAAAATATCGACCCCGCCCATCCCTTGGTTATATATATTTATGAGGGTAGGTTAATCAACCTGCGTATATGATTTCTCTTTTTTTGACCAACGCTTGCATTTTACCTTGCTTAGGCACAGCTGATCGTTATTTATGTTCGTTGCGATGTTGACAACATTGTTGTCGTTCCACCTTATCAATGAAATTGACTTATCAGAATCTTGTAGAACATGGAAGCTTCCTCGTGGTTCTTTCTTCAATTCTTTCAAGGGCGCTTTTTCAACTCTATCGGAACGAATGGTACCTATGCAATTTATGTTTTCTTCCTTCAATGTATCTAGCAACTGTAAGGAGTTGAAGAAATTGTCCATGAAAACAGTACTATCATGGGGCAAATAGTGTAGACATAAATTTTCTGATACCGACGAACCCAAAGTTTTCCCCTCCTTTTTATTTCCTGCACCACAGTATGGATCGAATTTCAATAAATAGCCTTCAATTGTTGTTAGGCACCAAAATTTGAAACCGTATCTAATTGGTTTTCCTCTTATGAATTGTTTCATATGATGGTGACCGAAATATGGCTCCATTGCTTCATCTAAGGAAAAGTTTTCTCCCAACGGTATAGCCAAAGTCTGAGAAATATGGTTCAGTTGATCTATCAGGGGTTGAACCTTATACAGTTTGTTATTTGATCTATTGTGTTGTTGTCATGAAGTGTAAGTAACGATGTATAGCTTCAAATCGGTCTCGTGATATGCTGTTACTCACTAGGGAATTGAAAGTATCAGACTTTGTTTGCCAAAAAAAAATCTCCTGGACGGCAACTTGCAATAACCAGATAAAATCAATATTCCCAAAAGGAAATACATTTCTTGAGTGGTAACAGAAAACGAATGCTTGCCTTGGAAGATCGCATACCTTTGCGTTTCGTCGCAAATTTTCTGAACGAATGTTTCAGAAAAAACATTTTGAATAAATCAAGCGGTATTAAATTTTGATCTCTTATAGTATTAACTATGTTGGGCGCCGGAGTTTTTTCGAGAGAAGTTCTCTCTTCGCGTTCGTTCAAAATGTAATTATGCCAGTTCCTCTTCTTTCTATTCTTTATTGTACGCTCACCCTGACGTCGTTCGTTTGGTGGGTGCTCGTTTGTATTCGTACTCTTTTTGAATTTCTTCGCTAACTCTGTCAAAGGTAAGTTATCATCATCACTATCATCACTATTCTGAGGAACATTCAACTCAAATATTTCAGTACCATTATCATCACTATTCTGAGGAATATTCAACCCAACCATTTCAGTACCATTATCTCCACCAACGGCGTATATTTCCATCGTTTGTCACAGAACTCCTTTGCCAATATCCTTTAGTCCAAAATCTCCTTCTTCGTCGCTTGGACCGTCATCTCTATCGCTGTCTTGTACATCTTCAGGTGGAAATAACACAAAGTCGAGATGATCACAATTTTTTACATTTGAAATATCTTCATCCACTTCGCTCAATTCGAAAATATAATTCATCAGCTCCTCGGCATCTCGAGGATCCTCTGGGTTATACTTGCGTTTCCTGCAATAGAACGAACCCATTACTTCCTATGATATGATATATCATGTGCTACAATTGCGAGCTCCTAGCTCATACATATATTCAAAAATGAACTTTCTGAGCTCGTAACCTGATAAAATGAACCTCCATTATTAAAATTCCAGAATGGAAATAAAATGAGATAAATTTTTGTAGGAAAAAATGAATCAAATCTCACCTTAGCGGCTTCGTTGAAGCGAAATAAAATCCTTCCTCACTTCCTTTGGGTGTAGAAACTTTTTTTTACGCACTATACTTCCCCGTCCCGCACCGAATCGAAGACAGACTTGTACTAATGCTAATTCGTTACACGAATATCCAACACAACGGATGGTTCAGACATGTCGTCACCTGTAAAGCGGTCGTCTCTGGGATATGATATATCATATCATAGGCATTAATGGGCTAATCAAGGAAACGTTTATAATCCACAAAAAAAAGCATAAAATATTGATTTAGTTGACTCTTTCCGCAATGTCACTTGGGATGAACCATATCTACCCTTGCTGGTGTTGCGCAAAGTGTATGTCTAACGAAACAATTTTGTTCCACTCTATTCAGAACATGTTTCACATGTTAATCCCGATAATTTATTGGCCTTTATTTGGAACATGTCAACTGCAATATATGCGGCCACAGGATATATTCTCTTCGAATGGTGAAACCGGCTACTTATTGGTACCTAAGGCAGTATAGAAATTACGACTACTAGTTTTATGTGAGCTGCCTTTCAATTACTGCAATTATGTATGTTATATTTCAGCGTTCGCATTTAATGGTTTTTCGATTTTTTTTAATTAAATTTCAATTCCTAATAATATATCTTTGCAGATGAGTCTACTGCAAATGTGCTATTTCTTATATCTCGTCCCTGTGGTTTCACTTTATTTAATGATGCAAATGTTTCAGCCTTTATGTGCATGAATATATATGCCAATTAATGAAATTTATTTTTTTTCTCTCTTTTGCCATGTGTTCTCAGCGTGTTGAACTTATCCTACGCTATTCAAATTTATGGGAATAGGAAATACTAATTTAAGTTCTCCTCCCATTTTTAGTGAAGATATCATTTGTATGATATTTTCTAATATACAGGGTATCGTATCAGACACTTTTTACCCGGGAAAATATCCTTTGAAAGAATGAATGCACACGTTAACTTCAGTTTCGAGACCAATTTTTCTGATTTTTATACCTCGCGTGGTGAGACCCCTATGACAGGTTGCAATATGAATGGTAGTATTCAAAATGTTCACAAAATTTTGTAACATTCAGAGTTTTATTTGTCCTCTAGTTCAATTAATAGGCAACGGCCAAATATATAATTTTCCAAAATATTTCCCGAAAAACAATTTCCAGAAAGATTTTTTATTATAAAAAATATAAATTAAATAAAAATAAAAATAAAACCAAAATTAAAGCTAATAGTAGAGAAAAGTTAAGTTATAAGATTGTAAGCATCAAAAAGACCTATCGACTCATTTTATATCGATCAATTCGCTCCTTCATAATAGATATGGAAAAAACAATTGAAACTTACTATTTTGAATTTAGCTTTGTTTCTTGAAAATTGTGAATGGGTGATTCCATAAATTTTGGGTGATTTTATGTATTAAGAATTTTTCGCTCAACTGAATAGATCATTTGTATTAATAATTATGTTAATGGATCTGAAAAATGTGATGATATAGGAAGATACAAACTTGTATAAATTTCAAATAAGTATTTTACTTCAATGATAGAACAAGTAATGTTCTTTGAAGAATTTTACTGAATATTTGTGATTCGTAACGTGTTTCGTTACACCGTAGATTCAGACGAATGAATGTACATAAATTATGACAACCATATATAGATAAAAATGAGAATATAAATTTGAATGTTCTTAAGTAATTAAAAGCTTATTGGTTTCTTCTTCTTGAGTGGTTATTGATGACAGGTATATCCAATAAAATTAAGGAATATATTACTCCCTAAAGAGACTCAATAGAGGTGAAGGGCTTAAATCGACTTTTTCATTGATGAGTCTACCTGAGTGTTTGTGTTTGTTGATATCTAAAGATTCCCAAAGATCTACTTTTCAATATTTATTATCTTTATGCAAATTTCAAACTGTTGGTCGAAAGAGTGATTATTTTCTAGGAGATCATTCGCGTAATTTGAATCTGATTTTTATATGAAAAACTGCCTTTATGTTCCGATATTCTAATATTGAAATTTCTATGTGTTCTACCAATGTTGAAATTATTACTGTCATTGCAATTCAATCAATAAACACCTGATTTATTATTATCAGATTATTTATATATTTGCCTAAGCTATTATTAGTTTGGAAAGCTATGTTGAAATTATTTCTGCTCAAGAATGATTTCAGTTTCTCACTTATAATACCAACGTAGGTTAATGTATTGAATTTTCGTTTCAATTTATCACGTCACAGCTAGTTGATAAAGAGAAGATACGAAACCCGACCAAAAAGAAGAAGAAAACAATTCTTCCACCAAATTCAATTTTCACGTCACAGCTAGTTAATAAAGAGGAGATACGAAACCCGACCAAAAAGAAGAAGAAAACAATTCTTCCACCTACTTTGATACCCCTTCCACACTCATTTTCACGTCATGTCATTTTTTGTTCAATCAGAGGTTATAAATATCAGAACACGAAAAAATTATTTTTTTCCATAATGACAATTAGTGAAACAATAGTTTGCGATAGCACCTGTAATTTAAGAATAATCAGAATTCTTTTTCGTCAAAAGACAGAGTAAAAAGGGCATCGTATATCACACAAGATATTCAATTTTAGTGAACATTTTTAAAGGCCTAGAGCTGATTTGAAGCTAATCATAGAGCTAATTGAACTGGGTAAGCTTTTACTTTTAAACGAAAGGAAATGTTGTCTGTTTGTGGAATGGTATATCCCAGCATGTTCTTCTCTATCTTATACAGGTGAAAGACCCGAATTTGAGACCACTCTTCTGGAACTCCTAGAGCTCGTTTGGAACTCTATAACTCCTGAAACTCTTACAATTGTCGAACTGGCCTAGACGACACCTTTAAGTTAAAAAGCAGCAGTCTCAAGGAGAGCCAACCAGCCCACAACCATCCAAGGAAGTATCAATTTATTATTCTTTACTCGTTAGACCCTAGTCCAACTGAACTAATTTTAATTATTGTATATTTTACAAATGAATTTATTAAACTCTTTTATATAACTGTTCTTTCTTCTCCTAAGCTACCTACTAAGCAATTCTTAGCATAACTACCAAAAAATAGAATCGACCCATCAGGACAAAGTGTAGACTGTAATAAGAACTATGATTACCTGCCAAAGACCGGTACTTGCAGATAATGGTAAGGAAAGCTCTGAATTGCACTGGAAGAATAATATCTAACGAACAGTATGAAAAAGGTTGGGTTAGTTTCACTGCTAGGAGACAAGCCATGCACCCACAGTTTCGTATGCTGCGTCATCAAGTACGATGTCAGTTTATCGAAGAATTCGATACAGGACCATAAATTAATGGGGAACTTCTCATTCTATAGAATGAACTGCGATATGGAGATATGGTCATTGAACCAACAGTTGTTCCTTTTCGTTGTCTCGTTTTCGTCTATGATAAATCTTAGTCGACGCACTAGTTAATGGTGCAATGAATTTGAATTTAAAGAAAACGATGACCAGCTCCGGATATGAACTGCGCAATTGACCATTCTCCAAAACCCTCTTGAAACTGCTCTCAGATTGAAAAAATCTTTTTGCAGTAATGAGGGACAAATATTTCGAAAATTTCAGATCGAATTTAATTCTTGCACCAACTTATGGGCGTCCAACTATATATGAGGACTTCAAAGAGTTCATGAAATTTCACATTTTTTCCCATTTTACTCCTTGGTTCTCACCTAGATAGTTCAAATAATGAATTTATTGAATTAATTAAATAATTACTATATTATGTGTATAATTTCTAAAAGCTAGGACTGTAGTTGTTGCTCCAAACGTTTATAGATGTGAAAACCAAATTAAAATCGAACCTAACCATTGATGATTTTTTATGTATTAGAACTCACCAGAGGTCCCCACAATTTTAAAGACGTTTAAATTTAGTGCTCGAAGGATGATACAAGAATAAGGACATAAATGAAAATGTCCGCTAGATATTCAATTACAACTTTAGAATTTCATTTTCCCCTTCCTTTGTAACATCAAAGAAGCTTCTTTATTGAAAAACTTAGCACATTCGCTAAGAGAAATAGTTATCCCCATTTCCTTTGACGCTTGAAAGCCCCTCGTTAAACAAATGGAATTATCGCAATAATTCTCTAGGGAGAGACCCCTTACACGTGATCTCAGATATTCTCCGGGTGTGTCTTTGAGTTTCTAGCGGATTCTAGTAGATCCCGAAGGAGCGTTTGTAGATAACGCCGTTTTGGCAGTGAAAAGAATTCGCCCACAGAACATCAGAAAGCCCGTAACACGCTCAACTACATTTCGTGCAGCCGGCAACATCTAGTTAGTTAGGGCCTTATGTAATTCAGTGTAATCTGATTGCCACGGGCGAATTCGATTATGATAATCGGAAGCTGGATTCCTTCAGGACTACGCGACAAGGAAACAGACAAATCTCATTGGTGCTCTCTAGGGAAAATGAGTTCATGGCATCGTTGTTGAAACAATACATATGTGTTATCTGAAATTTGCTCCCATTTCCTTGAAATATTGCAAATATGTATATGAGGCATCAAGTCGAAGTTTCGATCTAATGTTCATCAAGGACAAACAGAGAATATACACTACTCCAACATTATTGCACCACATTATTAATGCTGAATTCCAATACCTTCATCAAGGCAGCAGCTATTTAAATAAAATTTTTGTTATGTTATACTTTTGCGATATGATTGGAACTATGTAAAATAAATCATTTAATTTTGTTCTTCCTTTTATTTTGTATAGCCATTTGTGATCATTTTCATCACTAATACACTGTTTTGAAGAATTCATCCTTAAGAATTTGTGTGGTTACGATATCAGTGTATTTCCGTTAATATAAATAAAATAAATCACTTTTGTCTGATTTTCACAATGTTTATTTTCAATCCACACAACCGGTTCTACAGTTTCAAGTGTTCAAAGCTAACAATTTTAAGAAATAACGTTCTAACTATACCGATTTTGAATGTTGAGTAGTAGGGAGTGATTTAATTCTGGTTAACTATTAAGAGTGGTGAATTTTGTGTTTTACCTAGCTTGTTAGTTTCAAAACTTTTCAACAGATTCATGGTCATCCCTTCTTTCAACCTAGATTTAATACCCGTTTTTCCTACGATATTCGGCAATTATTTCATTCAATTCTGTATATTCCATACTATTTGAATTCATGAGTTTTTGTTTGACATTGAATAGTAACTTACTTATGTTGGGACCACTGGATAAGGACGTTGTTGAATTAAATTGGGAAAGATAATTAGTGATGTTTTAAGAGAGGGGGAAACGTATGTTAGACATGCGTATTCAGTTTCTCGTTCTTCGATCATGCAATATAGTAATTCAGAAATTTGAGGGTAATTTTATAATACATTTTACATAGAAAATGTCAAAACTGGATATCATCAATTATTTATACCATGAAATAATATGTTTTTGTGCGAACTTGTTATTCATTATAGATTTATCAAGAGTTTTCATGAAAATATCTGCTATTAAGAGGCATAGTGGGAATCCATTAGGGAAACCTGAAGTTTGTTTGAAAAATTTCAATTCAAATTGTGAATAATTTATGACGAACAGGTCTTTAAAAGATCACAAAATTTACCTATGATGGGGTGTGTATTAATTTATTAGAATATTTATCATTAGAAACACATATTCATCTGTTGGATTGTTTGGGTAAATATTCTTTATATCAAATAAAACAAATTTAAAATTAAAATTAATAGTGTCAAAGTCCTGTCTTTCAATTCTACAGAATTTAAAAAGGTTTATTGCCAATGAAAGTTGGTTCATTCGTGAGTATGTGGTTGAAATATACCTTACTACTACTTTTGCCGGCTTGGTGGCGTAAAGGATGTGATGCTCGTCTCCTGCGCAGAGTTGCCTGGGTTCAATCCCCATAAAGTCGGTGCGATTTTTCGGATTCTGGGAATCGTTTGAGTATCCATCTTTCGGAGAAGATGTAAAGCCGTCGGTCCTGTCTAACAGAGATGTGTTGGACATTAAAGATCCCTTCCCTCGACACGAGGGGGTTCGGCAAAATTCCCGGGTTAGTGAGGTGACAGAATTCCCTGGCGTGTCATTCGCCGAAAGGCGGAAATAGAGCACGTTAAAGGAATAACAAAAAAACAAACAAACAACTACTTTTTGTGTAGTTTGATTAAACCGTATATTTTTGGAAATCGAGGTTTCATTAGAACAAATTTCTTCCTGTCTGCATGTGCTAGATAATTCGATTGTTTTATTTCTTTAATGAATGTTTTTGTGGTTTCTCTTGATATTTCCGTTACGTCCAAAGTATAGATGATATCTCGCATTTTTTTATTTGTCTGTTCTGTCGAAGCACACTATACTATTTCCTTCATCAGTTTCCGTAAAAATAAGATCTCCATTCCGTGATTTAGTTGGAATAAATGTTTTTGTTTTAGGTGTTATTTTGTTCAGTGAGTTTCAAGTTGGATTTTTAAATGCTATAACTGATTTTGTCTTCTGAAAAACTGGAATTTCTATAGTGTATTTTATCCAATGTCCTCCTACATGTCATGAGGGCAGCAGAAAATCTGCCAATCTGTAGTTTAAGATACTGAGCTCTGTTTTCTTTCTAGTAGAACCCTAGAACACTTAACAAACGTCCAGTTTCGTCTTTTTTGAGTCAACCTCCAGTTTCGTGGAAGAATACCAGCGTTTTAATCTGTTTAAAGTGATCTGCAGTGTATTCATACATTCCTGTAGATCTCTTCCCTTATTAAGAATGACAAAATTCTCTGCGTAAGGTTGACGATGTACCTCCTCCCGTCCAGTGCCACTAACAGACCATTCGCTACCATGTCCCAAATAGTCGACGGTACCACGCCGCTCAACGGATAGCCTCGTCTCACTAATCCTGTGACGGTGTGATTTTAGATCGTCGAGGTGATTCTTCTACCCTTCGAAAGCTTCATGAGCCATGCCGTAAAGAAGTAACGACATTAAGTCCCTCCGCAACCCACCGATTCCCGTTCACCATATCCAGAGACGTCATCAAAATTCTCCCTTAATCATCTCCTGCTCAATAACTTGAACAGCTGAGTGCAATGCTGTATCTGTAGATAGTTCAGCAGTGTACGCATGTTGATTAGGGTGCAGAAGTGTATTGCTGAACACCTTATCTTCAAGAAACCTATCAACCAGTCTCCCATAAGCTCTGAGAACGAATGACGCTAAGCTGATAGGCCTCTACTTCCTTACAGAAGTATCGTTTGATCTCCGCGCTTCAGGTATTAACACTACCCTTGACGTTTTCCAGCACACGGGAATGTGTCTGAGGGAGATAAATATAGGATAATAATACTGTCTGTTGTTTTTAACTAAGCTATTGATTTGTCTATGTTGTTATTGTCATACCAGCTATTAAACGATGTTTTCAAAATTCGCATTACTTTTTCAAAGTTTTTTAGTGAAAGGGAAACCGTGAGTAATCTATGCACAAATATATGGAATGCGGACATATTGATTTTATACAGATGAGAACTACTATTATGGATTAAGGTGTCTGTAAGCGTTAGTTTTCGACAAATGTAAACATCAGGATTCTCATAATTTATATACTTAGGGTTGTGGTACCTCATACTATATTCACAGAAAGTAGCAAGTTATGAAACGTTAATTTCTAAAAATACTAGGAAAACAAAAAAAAAATTTCTACGAAAAATAATGCATCGGTCGGTATAAAATGAATGGATAGACTAACTTATAATTGAACATTTTTCTTTACGAGCATCTTTTATTTCATTAGGAAAAACCTGTGTAAAAGAAAATTATTTCTTTTATACAGCCGTAACACATTGATTGGACAAATACACACAACCAAATTTGTATGGAATCACTCGGTATTTCATATTGTTGATTGTTTTTAACCATGGATCTTTGACTACTTGTTAAGAATGAAGTTTTTTGTTGTAAAAAAACTAGATAGTATGCTAAGAAATGTTGAATTATCACCACACGTTCGGGATATTGTACTCAGTCGTCACTTAGATTTGAAACAGTGAACTACAAAATTTATAAAAGCCTATAATGATAATTGAAAATGCCTTACGTTAGATTGTCCGATATCAATAGAGGTCGAGTAATTGCTCTCGTTGAAGAAGGGGTGACACAGAGGGATATAGCGGCCACAATGGAGGTATTACAGGGGTGATTTCGAAAACCTAAGCCCTATACGTGGGGCGACGATCTCTAGAAAATAGGTCTAGAAGAAGTTGTAGGAAGATCACTTCTGAAGAATAAGACCGCTTTTTGTGCCAAATTGCAAGAAGAGACCCTAGTGCGTAGCACCACATACTCCACAGGCAATTTCAGGAAGCAACAAGGATCAATGTATCAGTCGAAACCACATTTCAAAGTTCAAGGGGTTTATATAGCAGTAGACCCTTTAGAGTTCCAGACCTAAGCAGACAACAAATAACTAACAGACTTAATAGGTGTATCGAGCACCAAAATTGGTATATTGGGAATTGGCGAAATGTTCTTTTCGGATGAGACCAGATTTGGTCAGATAACAGCCGGATTCGGGTTTGAAGGGGTCGTAGAACACAAGCTAGACTCCGAACAGCAAGACAAATTCCGAAATACCAAGGGGACAGTGTGATGTTTTGGGGTAGCATTATTCTGGGAGGCAAAACAGATTCGATTTAGTTTTCTGCGAGTGTAGCGGCTATAAATTACGTGGACCTAGTGCTGGAGCCTATAGTGATACTCCAGCGAGGTGCCCACGGTGAGAATTCCACTTTTATGCAGGATAATGCTCCTCCGCATACCAGTAACCTCGCACGACATTATCTTGAAACAGAAGGAATCGCTATTTTGAACTGGCCAGCTTGTTCTCCTGACCTGAATGTCTTTGAACATTTATGGAAAATTGCATCGCCCAGGATAATCCAAGAACCCCACAACAGCTTATCCGAGCCGCCACAGAAGAATGGCAGAATATCACCCCAGAGGAGGTCGAAAACTTAATCCAAAACATGCCTACATGGATTCAGGCTTGTATCAGGGCAAGAGGAGGTAAAACAAGCTACTGAAGTCGAGAAAAATACCTAGTCCGTGAGAAAACAATTTTCAATTGTTTTACTACATGCGGAAAGTCTCTTATTTTCTTTCATTTCTTTCGTTCTTAAAATAAACCTTAAGTTATTTCTTTTTTTTAGTTGAAATATCTCAAAAAGGATAAATTCTAACAATCCTTCGAAAATTCCAAAATCCCTGTGGTAATATTCAAAATATCGGGTGATTCCATATAAATTTGGTTGTGTGTATTTGGAATACACCTACTTGCTATAATGAAAAGGGGAAAAGTTTGTTCAACTTGGCAATTGAAATTCACTCGTTCAAATCGAAAAGGTCTATATTCTTACGAGAAAACGTTTCATTTCTCCTCATATGATCTGACTTTAATATCCCTACAAAATATCAATAATTTGGCATCTGAAATTACTGCAATATACATAATACAGTACTTAAACAGGCCTAATGTTTACCCCTGTTGATAACCGAATGGGAAAGGTTGAAACAACAACCTGTTTCCGTATTTAAACAACGGTTTAATCGTTTCGAAAAAGGATTGATTTAATTATATCTCGTAGTCCGTATATTTTTAGATTTATTGCCTCTAATTTTGTTTAAATGGGTCGATTTTACAACACAAAATGTGAATGGGAAGAGAAATAATGAGGGTTCAGTTTATTAATTTTATACTGTGGGTTCGTAAAAGTTGATGATGGTTTTAAGGATATCCAATAAGTTTTATTATTATTATTTTCAGCTTGAATATTTATGAACGTCTTCAGTTAGAAAACGTTGGTTGATTAGTTAACATGAAAAAGTGGAATATATTCGAATCAGCAGATTAAATAAAATATACTTTGAAATGTGGATAGGCACGAAATTGGTAAAACTGAAACTGAATTTCTTAACAATATCAGGAAAGCTACAGAATTCTGGATTGTTAATAAAGCTGTAATGCAATGCAATACTAAATATATATACATGATAATAATATATAGGTACATAATAGAAATACTACCTTAATTTAACTTAGTTTTGAGTGTTTCTTTAATGACTGTCAGTTAAGAAAATCACGATTTTAATCAACAGTCGAGCTCTATCACAAATTTTTGATTTTATAATGGTAAATAAAATATAGTTATGACCATCCAACACAGAGGATAGAGCCATTCCACAGTTGTCCATGAACTCAGGGAGTTTATTTTTGTTGCCGTCGTATTTTATTAGCATTCGCTCGCATCCTGGAGAAATATATGTGCGAGAATATGACGTGTCTTGTGATGGAGCCATTTTGCGAACAAAATTTGGAATAAAAAGAATTAGGATTAATTTGCGTTGAAATCGAGTTAAAGTAGATTTTGAGATTCCGAGAGTTAGAGAATTCGAAAAGAAATAATAGATTTTGAGATTCTGAGAGTTTGAGATTTTTAAGAGGAGATTTTGAGATATCGAGAGTTTGAGGTTTTGAAAAAAATAGTAGATTTAGGGATTCTGAGAGTTTGAAGAGAAATAGTAGAATTAGAGATTTTGAAAGTTTGAGAATTTGAAGAGTAGATTTTGAGATTTCAAGAGTTTGAGGATTTTGGAAAGAAATAGTAGATTTTGAGATTTCAGAGTTTGAGGATTTTGGACAAAAATAGTAGATTTTGAGATTCGAAGAGTTTGAGAATTTGAAAAGAAATGGTAGATTTTGAGATTCTGACAGTTTGAGAATTTTGCATTTTCATTTTTTGCGAAGTTCGAATAGCTTAGAGATATGAATTGATTGATTTTGCGTTCAGAGTTTAGAGAGAGAGATATTGGCGTACGTACAACAGTTATAAAAAGAGGTATACAATACAGAGTAAAGAAAAAAAATGTTTGAAACTACTCACAGGAGAACAGACGTCTTCTCCTTTTGTTAAAGTTTCTGGAACTTGATGCTTGGATTTTCTGGAACTTGTTGTTCGAATTTTCTGGTTCTTGTTACTTGGATTGAATCTCGTTGCTTTGATCAGTAGGAGATGTGGTTATGTGTAGTAACCATATGTGGCACAAAATTTCGGAATATACTGTATTGAATTCCGGACCTGTAGAGCTTCTGTTATATTGTTCTCAATATTTAGCAACAGAATAAAACCCCTCACTTCTGACACCAGTTTGTAATTAGTCGGGTCAATCAGTGAAATTCTTTTTGTTAAATACAGAAATTTAATACATGAAAAGATTAAGTTTTGGTACAAAAATGAGTGAATACTGATCTACAATTTTCAATTGTTTTTAGAGCGGTACAACTTATGTTTATACTGAAGATCGATTTCAACTTTTCTATTTCAAATTGCGTGGTGTGCTTTTTGATTTTTCATATTGAAGGGCATCCATTTTCGAGCCTTTCTTTGTTGAGATTTGTCTTATCTTAAATAAACCATCATTGAGATATGATTTTTATATTAAAATGAACTATAGTGTCAGTCTAGTTCCTTCAGATAATTGAAAGAATTGAATTAGGCCGTAAGAAATAGAAGTGAATGAGTGAAGTCAATTCCAATGCCAGTTTCTATGTTCCACAATGTTCTATGTAAGGTTTTATGAATTGCGGCCTCAGTTTGATGCATGGAAATTATTCAAAAATAGCAATCAATTTACTATCGTTTTTCTATAGTTTGTTCCTTAAATAAAATGGCAAATAAATACCAAATCGAGCATGTTATGAACTTGTTTATCGTTCATGGTCAATGCCACCAAATAATAAGTTTAGTTTGCAGAACATTTAATGAAAAGTTCCTAAATTTACAACCAATTTATAAAAAAACTTTATCACTTATGGAAAACAGACAGCGGAAAGGGGTAGAGTTTCATCACCAATGATTAAGATATTGCAGTTACCATCTTGGGTTATTTTTATGGCAATCCGTATGCGTCTGCACGTGCTGGTAATGTAGATTTGGAGATATCACGTACATCAGTTAATAATATTTTGAACAAAAACAATATCCACTGCTACAAATTATAATTAATATCATCGATGAATCCAGGTTAAGATTAATTTCTTTTGCGAAATATGGATGGTTCACAAGAAAACCCATTATACTTTCTAAACATTATATGGAACGATGAGTTCAAATTTTTGAGGAAGGTTACTTTAGTTGGCATAATTCTTATATTTGGGACGTCGAGAATCAACGTCAAACACGGGAGCGAAATTTCGAACATCGCTTTAGTTTTAATGTATATATTCAATTTATGAGGGAAATTTTAATGAAGTATGATATTTAGAGATTTTTACTTCATTTGTTTCTGAATTTTTGAATCACTGAATCTGAATGTTGGTAGGATAGGTAGGATAGCGTTTCTAGCCATTGCACATCTTTGATTTCGGAAGAAATCTAACCTAACCAGTAGTAAACATACTTGGTAAAAAGTCTGCGAGATGCTTCTTTCAGATTTGAAATATATCAATCCGTAGAGAATTTATGAACAATTACTTTTTAGAAGGCAATGCTTTTTGATTATAAATTATAAAATATCAGTCGAAAAAACAAGTAACTTTTTCATTTCATAGTTAAAATTTATCAATATTACATACTTCTCAGAAGATCTAGATATTTCCAAATATAGAACCTAGTATGTCTACTTACTCTACTTGAACAGGATGACTCTGGTGTAGGTAGATACCCGCGAGTAAGATATTCAATAACTACAAAACTAAAACTTAGTAAGTCAACTTACTGGCAACGAATAGACAAATCCTTCAAGAAAGTATAACGTCTTACCCTCTGAATTGAATAACCAACACCAATCAGAATGCAGAGTAAAATCACATGATTTGTTATTTCGCGTACTTAAATCATATTAGTGTGGTGGTTCTGCAGTATGTCTTTTGACTACGATAGGAAGATGTAATCAAGCTCTTTTTCAGTGCTGCAATAATGATTTCGCGGAGCGAGCGTCTTCTCAAAATGGTACTTGAAACGGCGACAGGTCGAACTTCATCTAGTCTGTCCCCTGTTTCGCCAATGGATGATTCGGATGCGGACCAAAATTATAGTCCATCAAACGGAAGACGGAAGAGAAAACTTGTTGATTTATAAGCAGATCCTCCTGAAACAAATACTGAAAGCTGTAAAAAAAGCCGTTTGTATTTAAATGATGGTGATATCTGGTGGAAACCAACAGAATTTGAACACAGCTCATTTCTAAAAAGAATAAAAAATGAAACATTACATCAGCTGAAAGAAAGTTTGGAATGCAGTGATTCACTAGAAAATACTGATGGCGACATGATTAATTTAATATGTATTAACAGTACTGGCCAAACTGAACCTGATATTTCAGAGAAGATAATGGAAATCGAACTTGAAGAAGACCAGTTACCAGCAGATTATGTACCTGAATCTGTACCAGAAATAGAAATCATAGGTGGAGAAGATCAAGAAGGACAGAAAATGTACAACCTAACAATGTATAGAAGATAGAGTTACCTTGGACTAAACAAAAGAAAAATCTAAATAAAACAAAGATTTTACTTACACCATGTCCAGACAGTTGTAGAAAAAACTACTGCCGAAATATCTTAGAAGAACAAAGAAGAGTTATTTTTAGTTACTTCAACTCACTCAACTTTGGAGTTTATTGAAAAACACCTCAAGAAAATGCCTGTCAAGATCTATAAAAGAGACGCCATTGGCCACAAGGAGTGCTCTGTGGTTTATTCTTTACCATTGAAATCAATCACAGCACAACAGAATGATATTGTGCTGAAAGACACCGAGCAGGAAAACACAAAGCATAATGAAGTTATAGATCAAGTGGGAATAGACAGAAATAAAGAGAATACTAAAGAAATCACAAATTCAAATGGAGATTTCGCAGAAAAATCGATCGGTTTGAATGAAACAATGAATGTAGAAGGGAAAGACTTTAAAACAAATAAACGCAACCGTATGCAAAACAATGTTTTTGCACATAATTGGACATTCATCTGATACTAGAGTTTCTGAAAAATCCGGAGTTTCAGTATGTTACAGATGAAAGAGGACTTAAACGTGGTGAAACGATGAAAGAAATTTCAGAAGAAAATTATAAAAATATCAAAGCTCTTATTGAGAGTTATCATCCAGTAGTTTCACATTATAACATGAAACATGCTCGTAACAGACGGTTTCTCACAAGCGACATCTCGGTGTATAACATGTGGGAAGATTTGAATGAGAAAACTGCTGAGAAGAAAGTTTCATATGAAACCTACAGAAAGGTTTTTCATCAGCAGAATATTGGCTTCACTAAACCATCATGTTCATTGCACAAGAATCATGTCCACCATGAAATCGTAAATGAAGGCGATGTTGCGAACTGTGAAATTTGTCGAAACTATGAAACACAACAGAAGGTATACTGAAACAAGAAAAGCATATGAAGCAGATTGTTCCGAAGAATGGCCAGAAGTTAAAGTTTTCGCAGTTGATATACTGAAGATATTAATATTTGCAAGTACAAATATTCAATCCTTTCTCGTCAAACAAAATCTTAATATAACTTTCAACTCTTCTAATAACTTAGGTAAACATATTAAAAATAATAAATCTCGTGTTGAAAAATCAAGTAAATCAGGAATCTATAAACTCAATTGCGGTTCTTATGATAAAATTTTTATCGGTAGGACCTATAGGAGTTTTGGCATAAGAACATCCGAACATACACGTAGCTTCGATAAAAATAAATCTGATTCAAATTATTCAAACCACCTAATAAAAGAAAACCATTCATTCAATAAAAACTTTGACATATTACATATAAAATCAAAAGTTCAAAATTAGATCTCCTAGAAGCATTAGAAATAAATAGATACAAACATTCGGACAAGCTTTTGAATGAACAGGTAGATGTGAATTATTCACCCCTACTTAACTTGTTTAATTAGTTTTATTACCTTTCATACTAACTGTACAATGGCTCGGTGTGGATTTTCCTGTTATTCATCCAACTTGTTCTATGATTTGTTTATAATACCATACTCTTCATTCTGTTTTTCATTCTTGATAAAGCTACTGTGACAGCGAAACCTCGTCGAATTTTTTCAAATAAAGTGTAGATTAAAGTTAAACCTTGTGTTTTTTATCTCATTTAGATATTAATAATTCCGAAAATGGTGACTAAGAATTCCTTTTTTATAAGTCGTCTCATATGTTCCAATGAAATATTTGCGAGCTTGAGGAATCATGGACAGAATGTGTGTGTTCTATGCCATGAGGCTTTTATGGGCAGAACTTGCTCCGATGTTGTATGCGCATATTATAATTTCATGAAGTCACTTTTGGAAAATGTAAAAAGTATTGTATTTTGGGCAGACAGTTGTGCCGCACAAAATAAAAACTGGACACTCTTTACCACATGTTGTATTCTAGTTAATGAAGAATGGGGACCAGAATCTTACTTTCCAGTTTTTTGAAGCTGGCCAATCATTTATGAAGGCTAACTCGGTACATTTGTCCATGGGGAAAAAAGTGGAATAAGTCGAATTAGATATTAGATTTCGATGATTTAGTCAATTTAATCAGTAGAAGCAGTAAGTACAATAAACCACACTTTCTCCATTTGGAAGACTTTCTTCGTTTCGAAAACGGTTGCCAAACCCGTATAAAGCAGTAAGCAATGGTAACACTGCTGTACCATTTCTCTGTGACCTGAAGGTGTGTCAATTCAGAAAAAATTCGAGATCACTGTACTTCAAAACCGTAATAGATAGTCCGGAGTTTCAGAAATCAAATTTTTTAAAACCAAAATTCAAACTTCACTTGACAGTTAACAAATTTCTATGCCGGGGTCTGAACAAGGAATAAAAAAGAAAAGATTTTGAATGAACTAACTACCCATATGCTCGCTAAGTAACAGTTGTTGTGGAAATCTCTGCCCACTGTGGGGAAGAAACTCAAATTGAAGAGGGCGATCTATCGCTACAAAGTTTTTATAATCTTTTCACCTATTTCTGTATTTATTTGAAAGTACATTTGATGTTCAATATTTGTTACCTTTATGGTCTGTTTGATAACTGAAAAATTAATTCTTTGTTAAGTGTTTCTGCAATAAAATATTCAAATGTAAATTGACTTTTTTGTCTTGAACTTTTTGACTTACTTGTTTTATGTTTTGTAAAAGCTTCGTGTGGATGTGATAATCCGAAATCAAGTAACTGAAAGTGAGCAGCCATTTTGAATTTGGCGCGAAGACTTTTGAATTTAATACGCTCAGTGAATTTCTAGAATTGAGAATTAGTAAATGTTCAAGTTTAAACACTTTTCGAGTAAGCGTAATCTCTTTTATTTGCATCATGAAAAGTTGGAAATTTAAAGTTACTTGGTTTTTGCTTTGTAGGACAGATATTGCTCACGTCTTATTCCATTAAAAGTCCCACACTGTATGCGATCATTTAGCTACAATCTGAAATGAATACATTTCGCCATCCCAAAAATTAGAATCAGCGACATATTCCAGAGTCATATATTTTAATAATGGAAAGTGTTCATTCGAGAAGAGATTTGTATTCTCGGTTTTACGTTTGTTTCAAGTCCGTTCTATGTTTGACCTCGTCAGCAGGGCAGAATTAAAGCTCCAAGGTGCACAAAAACGTGGTAATAAAAAACTAACAGCGATACCAAGGGAAATCCAATAAAGGGTTCAAGCAGGATGTTTCACGGTTTTTGCCAGGAGTTTAACCGAAAATTTACGGCTGCGAACGTGTGCACGTAGCTTACGCTTACTTTCGGAAAACAGCTTTTTCTAACTGACAAACAGAATGAATGTGAAGGAAATGGAATTTAGATAAAAAGGATGTACAGCCGAAAGGAATATGCCATTATTAAGCATGCACATTTCAACGTTCTCTGAAATATTGCTTTTAGAGATATTTCTACTTGTGAAACGAATAATTTGAACAGAATATCTACGATACAGTGGATGATGCGAATTATTAAAATAGACATTAATCTATCCTGTATATAAAATTCTCTCACACATAATGAATATATAATTTATTAACACACTTGGCAGAGGTTTCACAAGAATATATTGAAATACTCAACATATGTTTCAGGTTATCAGCCCATTATCAAGAGTAATACAATATTGAAAAGCAAAACGAGTGCTTTTACTTCAATATAATAACATTCACAACATCAAATAGACCAAACTTTGTCTGCTTTATACAAGAAGGCTGGTTTTCCTACGAGCGGATATGATTTGCATCATAACTAAAATGTCCATTTTCTTCCTTTCATTATATAGATGTATAATTCAATTCTCGATGAAATGATTTTCATCTGTACAGTGGTCAGGAAAACCAATAGAATTTTCATTTTGTGTCTTCGTGTTTTTCAATTCTCTCCTCGATACATCTTACAATTTCCAATCAACTATATTTCTTATATCAACTACAATATAAATAATACATTGCAAAAATATGATATTAACACCATCGGTACTGATGAAAAGAATTTGGATTCAGTATTGCTTAATAATAATGATAAAATTAAATTATTGATAAGAGCGTATTATACAGGATGTCTACTATAAAAGGTGCTAAACTTCAGTAGGTGATAGTACAAGTCATTTGCAACAAAAATGTCCTATAACATTTTTTCGAAAAGTTGATAAGTATCGAGTTATTAATTTTAACACTTCTTGAATTTATGAAATTTTTGCTTCTCTCTATAAAAACAAGAATATCTCTGTTACTCTTACAGCTACATCAAATCTGACCATACCATCGGAAAAACATTGAATTTACTATACGAAAGGTGAGTACTAATGGTAAAATAAAAAAGAATTTGTATATCGGGTGTTGTAAAAGGCTAAATGAAAAAATTGTGAAATGAACACAATTAGTGGTATTTTCTTGTTAGCTGTACCACCGAAAACTGATGGATAAGTAGCCCTTCTTTCTGGAAAAAAGAACTACATTCGTCTGGCTTTCGAACGGTATATCAACTTTTGAGCCTACTAAGTTTTTACCAGCAATATCATGAGTAATAGTAACAGTAAGAACATTAAATTCTCATATCATTCGATCACAAATGAGCTAGTTTCACCGGAGCGTCTAAACAATTCCACAAATGACTTTTCAATAATAATAAAAAGTACTGTTATATCGGGGCAATGCACAATATCACAAATCAATAAAAACGATTGCAAAGTTGTATAAATAGGTCTTAGAATTGCTTCTCCATCCACCGTATTCTCCAGATCTGACAGCTCAGGAGATTACAGAAGTTAGTATACACCGCCTTTCACCTTACTACTGCGAATTGAATCCGATTGAAATAATATGGGCACAGGTAGAGGGTGAAGTGGCTAGAAAAAAAAAACAAGTTTTGGGATAAAAGCCATCGAACTTCATTTCGACAGTGGATTAAAAAGAGTTACATCCCAAAATCGAAAAAATTGTATAGATCACGTCATTAAAGAAGAAAATAAAATGTGGGAACTGTATCATATTATGGACGCTATGGTCCATGATGATCTTATTATAGTGAATTTAGGTAATGAAAATAATCATCAGAAAATGAACTGTAAATATTTCATGAAAATATTGCAGTTTGAAATATAAATGAGCATCTTGACAAGAGTTATTTTGATATTTATAGTTTTGAAATGTTGAAAGAAATTGAATTTAGAACTAGACGTTAGTTTGTTTGTTTTTCCTTTAACGTGCACTGTTTCTGCCTTTCGGCTAAAGACACGCTGGGGAATTCTGTCACCTCACTAACCCGGGAATTTTGCCGAACCCCTCTCGTGTCGAGGGAAGGGATATTTAATGTCCAACACATCTCTGTTAGACAGGACCGACAGCTTTACATCTCCTCCGAAAGATGGACACTCAAGCAATTCCCAGAATCCGAAAAATCGCACCGACTTTGTGGGGATTGAACCCTGGTAACTCTGCGTAGGAGACGAGCATTATATCCCATACGCCAACGAGCCGGCAGAACTAAACGTATTATGAAGTTATGAAATTATTTATAAACTTTGTTCAACATTCTGTTAAGTAATGACAAGACTCTCGTGAAAAATTCAGGTTAAGTCTACTATAATATAAAATAAATATTAATTTCCATAATTTATTAAAACTGATAGTATTGATGATTTATTTATTTTATGGAAATTCATTTTGAAGTATACTTTTGCTACTTTTCCACAATTTATTCAATAATCAAGACCGGTTTCGACCCTACGGTCATTTTCAAGTGAGTAACAATATAATACATGAGTAGGCAAGTACAAGTACAGAATGAAATTTATAATAAATATTGAGTAGTGGGGATCCATTATGCTCTAGTTGGCTGTTGAGGGTAGTAAATTGTGAGTTTTTTCATAGTTTGTTAATCTCCAAACTTTCCAACAAATTCATCTCTCTCCCTTTGTTACATTTATGAAGGATTTTAAGATTGTTCAATGATATCGAGAGGTTAGTTGAATTTACGTGTTCAAATATTGGCGAATTTTTATCTGAGGAAATATGTTCCTTTAATCTAGCTTCACAACTTCTCTCTGTTTGTCCGACATAGGCTACCTGACATTCATTGCATTTGATTTGATAAATTCCTGATTGCTTAAACGCAAAGAACAACGTATTACCTCTCAAATACTATATAGAATCGTAGAAACCCCGTAAAAAAGATACACTAGTCTCAGATACACCGGCGAACTCTCTAACAAAATCAGTAACTACTTTTCCAAATTGAACATAACTACATACTTCATTCTCAAGCGGCCCTAACTTAAGCAGATTATTATTCAATGCCAAGCAAAATAACGATAAATTCAAGCAATCAGAAATTAATCAAATCAAATGCGATGAATGTCTGGTAGCCTATGTCGGATAAACAGGGAGAAGTTTTGAAGCAAGGTTCAAGGAACATATTTCCTCAGATGAAAATTCGCCAATATTTGAACACATAAAATGAACTAACCATTCGATATCATTGAACAATCTTGAAATCCTTCATAAATGTAACAAAGGGAGAGATGAATTTGTTGGAAAGTTTGGAGATTAACAAACTACGTGAAAGCCCACAATTTATCACCCTCAACAGCCAACTAGAGCATAATGGATCCCCACTACTCAATATTTAGGATAAATTTCATTCTGTACTTGTACTCGTATGTATTATATTGTTATTCACTTGAAAATGACCGTAGGGTCGAAACCGGTCGTGATTATTGAATAAATTGTAGAAAAGTGACAAAAGTGTACTTTAAAAATGAGTTTCCATAAAATAAATAAATCATCAAAACTATCATTTTCAATAAATTATAGAAATCAATATTTATTTTATATTATAGTAGACTTAACCTGAATTTTTACAAGAGTCTTAAGATAACCTAACAGAATGTTGATCAAAGTTTAAAAATATTTACAGTTCATTTTCTGATGATTATCTTCATTACCTATATTCACTATAACAGGATCGTCATGGATCATGGCATCCATAATATGATACAGTTCCCACATTTTATTTTCTTCTGTAATGACGTGGTCAATACAATTTTTTCGATTTTGGGATGTAACTCTTTTAATTCACTGTTGAAATGAAGTTCGACGTCTTTTATCCTAAAACTGGTTTTTTTTTCTAGCCACTTCACCCTCTACCTGTGCCCATATTAGTTCAATCGGATTCAATTCGAAGTAGTAAGGTGAAAGGCGGAGTATAGGTATAGTATAGTAGCTTCTGTAATCTCCTGAGCTGTCAGCTCTGGATAATACGGTGGATGGAGAAGAAATTCGAAGACCTATTCATACAACTTCGTTTTTATTGATTTGTGATATTGTGCATTGCCCCGATAAAACAGTACTTTTTTATTCTTCAAATGAGGTCGTTTTTTCGTGATTTCATCTTCAAAGCGCTCCTATAATGCCATATAATACTCACTGTTAATAGTCTACCCAATTGAGGTAATCAATGAATATAATTCCAAGCGCATCCCGGAATATTGATCATGCCCTTGCCAATCGATTTTTGCATCTTTTCATGCTTTGGCTTCGGTTCTTTACGTCCAGTCTATTTGGCTGACTGTCGAATGGACTTCTGGAATTTAATGATGAATCCAGGTTTCATCCATTGTAATATATAGACGAGAAAATCCATATCATTACTAGACACTGTTCTAAATCATGACAACGTTGTTGTTTTTGATCAACTATGGGCACGTGCGGCACCGATTTTGCACACAGCGCATGATCAAATATTTATTTATTATATATCAAACACTTTCCTCAGATATATTTAGAGTTTCAGCTAACCCAATCAACTTTATTTTACGAATATACAAAATTATTTTGTGGACTCTGCCCATGTTTCTGTCGATAACAGCCCCTCTTCGTCTACCGTTTTCGATTCGCTCAAACTTAACAAACCTCTTCTCAACGATTGATTTTCTTGCTGCTGAGTTTTAAAAATGTTTATCAGTCTAAGACTTTGCTTTAACAATTTTTTAAGTGAATAGCTTTGTTTTAATAACACAGGAAAATCTTTTAATCCATTTTTCTGAAAATGAAAAAACTGATTCACTCAGAATATTCAACGAAGCAACCTCTCATTAGCTGGTAAAATCAAGCCCCAAATATATTCTTTTCATCTGGACTCTAGACTTCCAGGTGAAAATTATTATCAAGTTAAACTAAAGGAGCAGATATACTAGGGGCCCCAATAGAAAGTTTACCATCTCCCATATTCAATAAACAAGTACTAAATGAAAAATTCACGAAACAAGGTGAAATTTTTGGCATTTGAAAAATTTCATTGACATATGTCGAATAATATTATGAACACTATACAAAAACAGTACGACAGAAGTCAAGGGAACAACTAGAATTGCTGGCTTCTTTTCCATCCGTCAACTCAAGCCATTTTCGAATCATTTAATTATATCCAGAAGCTTTTGAAATGAACGATCTCAACAATGTCATAACACTTTAGCAGCTGTTATTCCTGAATTAATTGTGTAGACAAAATGAATATTTGGAAAACTGATTAATCGTTGGCAAGTCAATTAGGTATAAAATTAATTTTATTTTCTTCTGAACTGTCACTTTTATTATATGGTCCATACTTCTAAATCTTCTTGCAATATATAGTGCAGCTCCGAATAAAATTAATCCTGATCCACTCCAGCGTTTGAACCTTAGCTATAACTATTCAATTTAACCTATCGTAAATAATTTATTGGTTCTCTGAAACAATTCCTTGCTAAAACCACGAAAGCTTTCCAAGTTTCCTAACTTCTGCCACAGCTCATTTGAATGCAAAAGTTTCGTTGAATGTTCAAAATCACTCAACGTTTGAATTGAAATCCTTGCAAAGCCACGCATAATCCACGGAGGTAGAAATTATAATACATTAAAATAATGCGGGAAACCTTGAAACAGACTGACTAATTGGGGCTTGTCAGCCCAGATGTTCATACTGAATATTCAAGTTTCCTTCTGTCCTTCTGTATCAGTGGAAAGTGTTAATTCAGGTTATGCTATAAAATATGAGGATGTTATATGTGATGCTTACAGTTACAAATATTTTTGCTGCTTTCAGAAAATGTCAATTGCTCAATTCCATTTGAGGATTTGGCAAGGCACACACTTCATCTGCACTGAGTCAACTGTATTTCTTAAGTTTGTCATCTCCGCCTAGGGCTGTTTTCGAAGATTTCTGACAGAAAACGACCCGAAAATTTGTAGCGTTTGAAATGTCTTTTTCACGAAACTACGTTATACCGACATAACATTCTATTTCGATTGAAGTATGAGTGAATATCTGGTGTGGTTATTAATCTTGATTCTGGCCATGGCTGTCGAAAAATCAATTCGATCACAGTGTATTATATCTCCCCGTTTCTTAGTAAAATGAAAAACGCCCCAAGCAAAAGATCCTACAATTGTTGATCGATTTCAACGAAACAAGAACCGAATTACATCTTTAATGACATTCAAACAACCTTAATCTATTATATAGTTTCATGTTTTATTCACTTACTCTTTCAATTTTGAGTACATTCTGTATCATTCAAGTCGGTGTTTCTTCCGAGAAACCAGAAATTATCGAATTTCTAATTCATTATAAAAGAAAAGGCGGTTGTTTGTGTTTGTGATTACAAATTTTCTGTCATTGAAAGTGTTTTTGTCATTATTTAATTTCGGATAACACACATTATTTCATAATTTGGGTAAAAAAAGAATCGAAACGTAACACGAGATTGTAATGAATCGTGAAATGAGCTCTGTGGCGGAATACCCTCGAACATGACATAGCAATCTTCATGAAATTATATTGGATGGCATTAGCTTTTCCTAACAATAAATTATGGCAGATGGGATACCTACCCGCTAATTTTTGTATTATCTCGTTTCGAGACTTTTTCAAGGAGAATTAATAAGTACGTATGACTAAAATGAAAGTGAATACACTTGAGTTTATAATCAGTCTAATAGGAATAGTACTCAAGCTTTTCGACTTTAACGGAAACGATCCAAAATTTCTGGTAAAATGCGGTAAACTTAATCATTGAAGCCAGAAATCAGAAGCTGCCAAATCTGGGGAGTGGGATGGCTACCAATTATTGTTCAGCCAGTTCACGTTGTGAAGAGCAGCACCATCTTGTAGGAAGTAGATTTTCCGTGATTCTTCCAGAGTGAGACCATCGAGAAAATCTTGTACGAACGTGAATTTTATCAATATTCTGATTTCCTTCTATTCTGAAATTATTTCTATTGAAATGACGAATATTATAAAAAGTATACTAATCCGACCAAATGATGGTTCTGAAAAAAAATAATCTAAATGCAATCTGTCAGTAAAAAAATCGAAAACTCGAAGTTTCTTCGTCTATAAAAGCTTGAACTTTATGAAAAACAATAGGCTATTTATTATCGTGAACTTATGCACTATCTCAGCTGTTAGCTGGATATAATTTACCTTTCCCAGATTCAATCAAAGGGAATAGGCTCGATTACAATATACTTGACATAAAAATACATATACAATACGATGACAGGAACAATATCTATTTTCTCGAGGTGCCACATCTGCTTGATATCAATAGCAAGGTCTGTGTATTTGGACTCTTTCTCCCGGAACTTGTTCAGCACGTTGTTATTATTCGGTATGGCGACATCCACCAGCATTGCTGTTCTGGCTCTCTTATCATACACCACTATGTCCGGCCTATTATTCGTCACCATTCTGTCAGTGATAACAGGCCTATCGTAGTATAATCTGATAGAGTCATTTTCCAATACGGGCGCCGGTTGATACTTGTAATATGGCTGGAAGGTATTCAGAAGTCCGTACTTGTGTGCAAGTTTCTGATGGATAATATTGCACACTTGATTATGCCTGTGAAGATAGTCCGTATTGGCCAGTTATTCGCATCCGGACATAATATGCTGTATAGTCTCCGATCTTATATGACATTTTCTGCACTTATCTGTTTGAAATGTTCCGTCCTTCATAATAAATTGTATGTAGTTGTTTGTAGCGAGAACTTATGATGGCCATAAGGAATCCTTCTGTTTCCTTCGGCTTCTTTGTCGATGTGTGGTTGATTAATCTCATGGTGATGTCGTCCATGCAATTTCTTTCTTGACCATTGCTCTTGTTTTTCAGTATCTGATAGGAATGGTAGATTATTATTATTTTATTATTATTAATACATGGATAATAGTAAAGGCAACGCCTGTAAGACTCAATCACAAAACATCTTAAATAATGCTTACTGAATACATAGTATATAAACACAAAAAAAATTATTGAAGAATTGTAAAATAATGAAAAAAAAGAGAAAAGTTGAATTTCCATGAGCAAACGAAAAGTTGTAGCGAGCAGCTAAGTAGCTTCCTACAATGAAGCGCCTTTGCTAATCGATCAAGAATGTGTCTCATCTGCAGGTAACCTCACATGCTGGTCATATTTATTCTTGAAGGTGTTCATAGAGTTAGCATTAACCACCTTTTAATATTCGATTGGCAGGAAGTGTTGACGCTGCATTGTTTTTAAATTTTCCCTGTACAACTTGAAACCATGTCCACGGAGTGGTTCGTGACAATTCAGCAATAAAGGCGACAGATCGATGTTGAATATCCCATGGAGTGCTCGATAAGTTATTATAAGGTCACCTCTAGGACGTCTAGATTCGAACGAAGATAGCTTGAAAATGTTAAGTCTGTCAGAGTAGCATGGCCTAGATCGGTCCAAGGGGATACTAGTAAATCTTCTCTGTATAGCTTTCAGCGACTCCATATCCTTACGAAGAATTGGGGACCAGACAGGGCCTGCGAACTCTATAATAGGGCGTACATAGGATTTGTTGAGGATATTACACGTATTGACATCGCAGCCCTGGAAAGATTTAAGATGAAGGAAAGACATTCTTGAAGTTCTAGTTCGAATACCGTCAACGTGGCTAGACCAAGTTGAATCATCAGAAGTCGGCACTCACAGGTCAACGTCCATACGGCAGGTGCCAATGACTCTAACATCCAAGAAGTATTGCCAACGAGGATTGTTTTTGCCTAGATGTAAGATACAGAATTATGTTTCAGTAAAACAGATTGAACAATCTTCGCTGACGTTTCTGCAGAAATTCGTCGAACAGATGTAACTGGGTTCGTTTCTACACTCAACAAACCATTTCAATATTTTATTAATCACTTTAAAAAGTTTCGATTTTTCTTAATAAACCGCGTGGTACATCATGATCTGGAAATCGTTCTCGATTTAGTCGAAAAGCTCGAACACTATATCTATAAAATTTGGAAATAGTCTTGAATCCGGTCTGTATTCAATCGATTTTCTTCTAATATACTATTAATGCCTTCGTAAAAAGGGCTAGAAACGAAACAATAACATGAATTAACGGGTATTTACCTAACGCGGAAAAATTTCTCGTTAATAATTGCAAAAGACATCCATTGTAATTCTATGAAGATTGTTCTGTGATTTTCAATTGTATTCCGCCACAGAGCTTACTACGCAATTCATTAGAATCATCCTTTTTCCTTGCATTTAAATCGATCGACAATTTTAGGAGCTATAGCATCTGGCGTTTTTCACGAAACACCCGGTATATGATGTTTCACTTAACAGATTTAATCGGAAAATTTCATTGTTGGTAATAATAGGATTTTTCAGCTTTTTGAGTATGTATTTAGTCACCTACTCGATTGTTTGGATGTGAGTAGTGAACACTTTTAATACTCAAGTAATAATGTGAAACTTAATTTGCAATTTTGGTTGAAATGAAACTATTTCAGAAAATAACTTCAAAAAGTTCAGACAATACTGGAACGAAAAATTCATATATCTTCAAACATCGCGAATCCTACTTGGAATTCACCGTTTTTAAAATGTATTTTTCAAAACAAAAGTTACTATATGCGAGATTTCGCAATCTGTAGACACATCGAAGAAAATTATTATTCAAGGAACAATATTCAACCTTCCGACATGTTAGAAACGTTTTTCAGTTAAGATTGTATTATTGTATGGAAGCAAATAGATGTCATCTTGAAAGTTTGATTGGAAATTATTGAATTTATTTTTTCCTTGCGAACATGATGAAATCACAAAATCTTGATTCTTGTAGTTTGTTAAAAGCTTTGAAAATACATTACACCGAAACCACTTTTTTTATCGTATAGAAACGCAAGGTAAGTATATTTATTGTTAATGCACGCAGGCGCTGGTTACTTTCGAAAAGTATTCTTTCAAAACAACACTTTATCTGTTTTTCCCAACAAAATTCCAGTTTTATTAAAATCGCAAAAATTGCGTTCAGTTTATGGTTAAATAAGAAAAGAAAAACTTTCCGGTGCGAAACTACTGGAAAGAACCGGTTAACCACCACTATGACTGGTAATTTTGTTTGGTGAACATAACTAGCATTAATCAAAAAATCTAGCCAAATAGGATTACCCTTCCATACAATCGGCACATAGACGAATTCTGAGCCCAAGTACATTCTCTGTACCTCAAGCTAATGTTTCATAGCCAAAGTTAATAGGTATTGAGACGAAAACTGATTGTAGTGACAGTGACTCTGCAGAAATTATTCAATAAAAATGATTTGAACAAGCTAATCAGAGATCTGGGACTATCGAAGTCTGCTTCAGAGAAGCTTACTTCTGCGTTAAAGGAAGGAATTTAGTAACAAAGGGAATCAAAGTTTCTTATTGCCGCAACAAAGAACATAATTTCCTAAAATATTTTGATGAAAAAGATGATTTTGTAATTTGTGAAGATATACCTGGTTTAATGGTTGCAATGAGATTACGAAATTACGTTTGTAAGAATGGCGTTTGTTCATAGATTCGCTATTCAATTTTGACGGCTTGAAGCACCCCCTGTTATTGCGTTAAAGCCACAATTATTCGTCGAAGGAAGTCCCTGAAACAAAATCATTCGATGTATTTCAACAAATTTTTGATATTACTACGGTATGGGAGATGGAACAGCCTGTATATAAAACTTGCAATTTAAAATAAGTAAGCTTATCCCGGTATAACCGTTATAATATTTTCAAGGATTAGAATTCAAAGATATCAATTCATTACCAAAAAATGGGGATTGGACAAACCATTCCCTTCAATTTTCATTGAAGAATCGGGAAGAATTATAATCACGATAGAAGAATAAATAAAGAAATGATCCAGGATTATTACAGTTCTAGTTTCATTTATATAGAACCAGTCTAACGTAAATGTCTGAGACTAAGAAGTTTGTTTCTGTTATCTTTGTAATTATTGCCCATGTCCAGATCTTTGAAAGACCTTTTTGAACTAAATTTATAAACCTACTGTGGTCATTCAGAAGCAACAACATGATAAAATAAAAAGCGTCTAGCTCCAACTCGACAGGTGTTTGATAAATTTCGTTTTCGCTTAATCACTATAGGGGAGAAGACAAGGCAGTTCCGAAGAAGGGACACCATTTGTCACAATGGACGCCAACCAAGAAATAATGCTACCGACGATGTCTGTTTCTCTTGAATAAGGTATATAGATAGCTTTCCACATTTCTACATGACACGAGAACTCGTCACTATTATGGAGACCATTGGCGTACTATTTGAACAAGACTGTTCCATTGCTTAGATGTAACTAGCGGTGTAGAAATTATAAATATTCCTCCAAACAAATCAAATTAAACGAAAATAAAAGAATTCAAAGCTTTCTGAAATAATTTCGTCAAAGTTGGGTAAATGACTGCACAATATACAGAGTGTCACGCATTGAATGGTCATCCGATAGGTCCAGTATTATGTGAGGAATTATCCTTATAGCTAAGTGGAATGATATTTCATTTTAAAATGCGTCACTTATATATCTAAATATAGCATTTATTTGAAACACTGGTTAATTTCAAGGTCCTATAAGATTTCGCGTTCAAATTTGTTCTAAGAATCTACAGGGAATTTTTTTTCTAGGATCATGCCCATTTCATTTACTTTTGCAATATACCACTAACGAATATAATGATTATCTGTTGTTCTAGTCGGAATCAATTTTGTTCTTTAGAAAATGTTGATAAATCATCCGGTTTTCGAGTGAAAATATAATTATCTAGATAATATTTTTCTGCATTAGAAAATCTCACTCAGTGACCACACCTACTTATCAGATCAGTTAAAAAGAATTAGTAATATTCCTATGAACTTTTTGTAAATTTAAATTTAAGATCTTCCAGCTCTTATTTCTGTTATTCTTCGTTGATTTTCGTTTTAACTGTGGAATGTTCAGATATATGAACAACTAATCAACCGATATATACTGCACCAAAAAAATAAACCCACAAAATCGAAAATACATTGAGAAGAACTTCAAATATGTTGCAAAGTTATTTTTCCAGTAACCCGCCTCACTAAAAATACTGGAGAACAGTCGTAATAAAAATGGTACTCAAAGACATTCGGATAAAGCATGTGATGAAAAATATAATACTTTTGGAAAAATTTTCATAAGCCTGTTGACACAGGATATTTCTACCCCTATCGCGAACTACTGCATTTCATCTACGATTCATACTCAAAATCAAAGAGTTTATAGCTTTCAGATTCTCACAGTTTGCTCCGAACCTCAGTCACGATAACTTTTCAGTACTGATGATTCTGATGTTTAATCAAATATCTGAGTGGAACAATCTAGACTTTTTCCTCCAAGATCTCAGTGATAAATTTCATTGAATTAGAGTCTCATTGCTCAATTTTCCTCTGTGCTTACCCAGTGGGGTGGTTACGTTTCAATACAGAGCAGAATTTTTGAAGTAATGAGTTCATAGAGTAACGAAATATAGTTCTTAACAATATATAAAATATTTCTGAATCTTTTACTTCAGTTTTAATTAAACTATGTGTGATTGTCTAGCAGCAATGTGACGTGTGATGCAAATCATTCATTATTATCCAATAATGTCACTCGAGTTAAGTGATAACATATTATCTCCTAACAAAACCATACGTTAGAACTTTACCTAAACTTCGTACATTACGTCCTTGTCATCCACAAGTTCCAGTAACTTTGAAGTTAACTAAATCATCTGGTAGGCGAGAAAAATTTCCCCAATTCCTGCGTTAATTGTTCGAGGAACGCCAAGCGAGCTTGAGGGGTCCCATTAATTTTATCAACGCAGTTATTCAACATAAATTACCCAGTAAATTAATATCGTGGTGTGTTATCTTCGTCGGATCGTAGGGTAGACTCGACTGGTGTTAGAGGATCTTTATATTGTCTATATTTTCCTCTCTGTTCACCATGTGTATAGATAAACCAGTTTCACGGAAACTAATTGATGTTTAACCAAATTTCTATTGTGTCGATTTTAGTTGTCATTCCTAACAAAGGAAATATTTATTCATTATAACCTAATCCTAATCCAACTAATGTGTTATGATTTGATCAAATCCTATAGATTAATTTAGCCTCCTCCTCCATTCATTAGAATATAAACTGAGGAACTTTCTTATGAAATAGATTGAATTAAGAAACATTAAAAACGATTGAGATTCAGGAATTTCTAGAAGCCCTGATAAATAGATAAATTTAAAAATATTAAGAAACAAAAATTTGACAAGAAGTTTAATTATCATATTTTACTGACTACCAACGAAATCTTTCGGACTGGAAAATAGCTAATGCTATGTCCCGTTTCTATAGTGGAAAATTAGGAGATCAACAGAGAATCAAAAAATAATATACAGCGTGTAACGGATGCTGATGGCCAAACTACAGGTTGTTATCGTACATATCATTTGCAACAAAAAGTCCTATAACACTTTTTTGAGAAGTTGATAGTTACTCTTTTATTGAACATTTCTTGATTTCAAGAATTTTGTGTGTTTCGATAATAATAATATCTCCGTTATTCTTCTAGCCACTTTAAATTTGGACATACCATCGGAAAAACCATTAAATTATCTATAAGAAAAATATGTATAAGTATTAGAAAAATGTTCTACACTGGGTGTTCTAGGAAATTAAATGTAACAATTTGTATATGAACATATTTAGTGGAATTTTCTATGTGGTCATATCCCTAAAACTTCATCGATGTTTTTAAAACAACGAATAAAGTATTACATCCTTCAATGATGAAATTGACTATGGCTGGTATATAAAAAAAGCAACTCTGCATTATGACTCGAAAACCACTGAGACGAAAAATTTCTGCCTACTATTGAAATGTCAAACTCATTTCTATATTTACTTTGAAAATAATAAAAAATATCAGTCAATGATGATTTCCACGAAATTCCAAATATTCTGAATAACTCGAAAACAGAGAGCAATATTGAAAAATTGTTTACACTACTAAACTAGCTCTTGAAAAAGAAGACAGAAAAGGTGCAGTAATTTTTCCCTATTTATTATATTTCATCCAGTTGCCGTTCTAATAATGCCAACAACAGACACTAATACCTTTGTTTCAATGGCTATGGTTGCAGTCCAGACTTTGGTTTGAGGGAAAGATTTGTGATATTGCCAGGACGTCGCATTCCAAGGCGACGCATTCAACCTGGCGTGCTTCAAAATCTGTTATATAATAAAACCCTGTTTCTAAGTTGTCTGCGTCGATTTTCTAACGATCACAGCTATTTAAGACTGTTTCAGTATCGAAGCGACAAGGTTGACAAGATCCAAAAACAACATTCGTGAGCTCAGGTGATCATATTGGGAACTTCAACGTCACAACATCAACTAACCCAACACTAATAGGACCGACGAAGTAGGAAGACCAGCAGTGTTCTTCACGATCAGCCGTAACTCGACTCGACTTGTCGATGAGCCGAAAGCTTGACAATAATATATTTTCCCAATACTTTAGATCTCTTTCTTGCTTCAGATCCAGATGATTTATGTTTACTCTCTTAGCATCCCTCGGTAACTCTGACGAAAACTTGTTTCTGCCACTCCACATTTCATATAACCAAGCAATGAAGATCCAACGGAAGAGCTTCGCGAGTTTTTCTCGTATTCTCCCTTGAACGATGTCTGTTTTTCAGAACTTGACTACAATGTATCCGTCACTCAAGCTATACTTTCTGGCATGGACCTCTACATTTCACACTCCACGTAAAACACACACACAGAAGCCTTGATTCACAAAAACTGCCAAAAAGCTGCCTCATTTAAGAAAGGGCTCATAAGAGCTCAAAAACATTTTTTGCTCAACAACTGATATAACGAAAATCTACTTCAATGAAACAGTTAAGAATAGTTTTTTGGAACAGAGCATTAGAACTAGTCAGTTCTGGGGTATAGTAAGACAATAAGCAACAACTTTTGCAAGTAATACTTCCTTCCTTTGATTAAAGATGACGATTCTATCGCATCATCACCTACAACAATGACAGATCTCTTTGCAAAAATGCTTTCGCCAAATTCTGTTTCAGATACATCAAACGCAGTGCCACTAAGCATCCCACATGTTCAATTGAATATGTTTGTAGGAAATTTCAGATTGTGTACGATAAAGCGCATTCTTCAAAACCGGAACTGTATGAAAGCAGTGGGTCTCGATGGAATACCTCCTACTATTTTGAAGAAATAAGCTCTACAGTTAGCTTCACCTGTTCTTTATCGTCTGTTTCATATTTCGTATTAGAGCCAGACGTTCCGGACTGTTGGAGAGTTGCCAGAGTACAACCGATTCCAAAAAAAGGGAAGAAATGCCTACCCCAACATTACCGTCGAATTGCATTGGCACCCTTATGTCAGAAATCATAGAAAAAGTGATAAACGATGAGATCAAAAAAAGCATCTCGAGTTACAGGGTATCATTAGTCATCCACAAAGGTTCTTGCGTAGACATCGATCAACTGGTGACTATCGAAAAACATGGCGAAGATAATGTCCAGAAGAGAGCAGTACGCCTCATCGACCACCCGGAGATCACGTGTTATCTCCATCCTCTCTCTCATAGGCGGCAGATTGCTGATCTTTCTATTTTTTATAGATAATTTCATGAAAAATGCTCTCAAGAACCGAAAGGCTTGGTTTTGGAAAGAATCAAATTTCAAAGAAAAAGCTGGCTCGTGGATAACCTTTATTAGCGAACAGTCCTACTAGAGTCCGCGAGCTATAAGATGATCCCTCAAGGTCAACCGAGGTACAAATTCGAAATTCGGATCATCCTAAATGGCGATGCTTAATGCCTTCTGAAAGTTGTCAATAACGTAGCGTCTTGTTCTCATTGTGAACCTAGAATGCATTAAATTATTAAAGTTGTGAAAGATCTATTGCGAAAATGATGTTCGATTGTAAGTATAAAAAAATCATTTTTGATTCAATAACATTTATGGAAAATAAAGCGTGTTATGGTTCAAGCTTTTCATTAAACCAGGTTATAAATCGTATGTGTGCTGTGAATATATCTGCGAGTACGGTAGAAGAATAAAAGGGATGACTTGATGTATTAAGTGTTGAAGCAATAAAGCATGAGAATTTTCAAACTTTCAAAGACGGCGAAGTTTTCCTGAAACTAAAATGAAGTGGGAAGAGATGACATTAGAAATCATATTTACAATTACCACAAAATTCGTTATGAATCGCCCTTCGTGAAGAGATTTTTGGTCACTTTAAAGGAACATAATTTGATTCCACAGGATTTAAGCGATTTCTCTCTAAGAAAGCTGTTGAAAAAAGTAGGATTCAGGTAAGATAATGAAAATACAAATATGTACTTATATTATAAATGAAAATTCTTTTGATTTTGGGTAAAAGAATTCAAATTCTACTAGTTTTTACCATTATTAGTTAATAGTGTCAACTTTTAATTTTTAAATTTCCGTAGAAAACCCACGGTAGAAGAAAATTGAAAAATCTGGACGTATTACAACAATAGTATCAGTATTAGAAATCTTATTTATTATTCAAATTAAATTTAAATTTTAGGTATAACAATTTTTTTTTATTGATTACAGATGGATCAAATGTCAAGATGAGAGCAGGGTTCGTTCCAGATTCACTTTTGATATTCAAAGCTGGAGCAGGATGAGGGGACTATCATGATGATATGAACCATAAAAATTTTAAAATTGGATAGAAGATAAATTAATATCAAATTCACCACCCAATTATGTGGTTGTAATGGACAATGCTTCGTTTCACAATGTAGCTACAGAAAAAAATATTGTGTTTTAGAACAAAAAGGCCGAAATGCAACAATGGTTGAATCAATAAGGTATCTTTCTGAATTAAAAGAAAACTACAATTATATAAAATAATTCAGGAACATAAAGCACGGGTTAAGACATATGTTATGTATTCCCTACTGGCTGCTGATGTGCATTCGCTTCTCCGCTTACCCCCATATCATTCTGAATAAATCCCAATAGAAAAAATGTGGGCAACTGTCAAAATCTGAGTTGCCTCACAAAATGTCACTTTAAAGTGAGAAGATGTTAAGAATCTAGTAGTAATTCAAAAATTTGCTGATCCGCAATGTGCAACTGTTGCCAATTGAAGAACAATTTTTAGGAGAAGAACGGATGATAACGTGGATGCTATAATTTTTTATTTAGGTGAAGATGGCTGCTATGAATACTGTGATGATGAGGACACCGATAACGGCCATGATTAACATCTTTTCTTGCAAATTAATCACTAATAATACATAAGGGAACCTTTGATATTTTTAATTATTTTCAATCATCAAAATTCACTAATAATTATTTCTGTTATTTTTTAGTTTCATAATTGGATAAATTACCTGATTTTATTATTTTGAGGAAATTATTCATCTTAATGATTCATTAATTAGTTCAATGCAGGTAAGCAGGTCTCAAAATCTATAAAATTTTATTTCCTTGATAATAAATAGGAACTGAGTGCCTAGCTATCAAGATAGGCCAAATAATTGGGGATGAGAGAAATGTATAAAACCTAGTTTTGTAACTAATTTTACCACCGTCTATGGCAGCGGTGCTCAAACTTGTACTGCTGGTGATCTACCTCAATATTTTCAGACGACTTACGATCGATTCTGAGACGCTGCAAATATGTGTGATGTCGTACATACACTATACACCCTACCTACCTACCTAACTAGGTAGGGTGTACCGTAACATATATAGATATTTGCTTTCCGCATAATATACATTATTTTAGTCAAGATTTGGGTTAGGTTTAGTTAGGTTCTTCTCTATAATATCAATGAAAAAACTCATAGTTATTTAAAATTGCGAGTTTATTGGTTGTTACAAAACAAAAGAGTTACATATGGCATACTTTTCATAAGCTGGTACGTAACCTCTGAGTGCTGATCGCAAGCATGATGACATATAATCGTCAGTTAGTCGATTGCGATATTTTGACTTAATTATCTTCATTTCAGAAATTGCAGACTTGAACAAGTAGTTGACCCAAACATTACCGTCAGTTGAAGGGCGATTTGTCTTAGATTCGGATATTTATCTTCAGATATAAAACACCAGAAATTTGTATCAGATGCTTTAGCTTTGAGATGTAAATCTGATAGAATCTGCACCAACTCATTTTCAACAGAACATGAGTTCATTTTAAACTGACTTGCTATTTCAGTAGCTGATTCCACAATGTTTTTACATGAAAAAGGATAACTCATAAATGATGCTATATTTCCAATTTACTGTAAACATAAAAACGCATTTCGAATTGTCCCAAAATATTTGAAAATTCAGCTTCATACGTATCATAATTCATCTGAGGAATCCTTGCTTTCAAGGACGGAAAATGTTTCAGATCCTTTCTTTTCAGTTGATCTATCACAAGTTGCAATTTACTTTTGAATGCGTTTACTGCGCTAATCATCTGAATATTAGTTTTTCCTTTACCTTGAAGCTCCAAGTTAATGGTGTTTAAGTGCATTGTGAAGTCAGTCAAAAATGCCAAATCAGTCAGCCATTTTTCGTTTTCCAACATCTGAGTGTAATCACCTCTTTCTTCTAGAAAAGCTGTTTTTTCGGGCAATAATTCTTGAAACCTTTCTAGGAATTTTCCGCCATTCAACCACCTGACGTACGTGTGAAGAACTAAATCAGTGTGTTCAGCTGACTCCCTATGTCCCAACTGAAACTTAAAGAGCCACAGTTGCAAGCTACGTGTACGGATGGAATTCACAATTTTTGTTGCAATGCCCATAATAACCTCCTTGTTTAAAACTTTTCAACACAAAACTTTTGATGTATAATGCAATGGAATCAAAAAATGAAATGAAATCTTCATTTGCTCGACACAAGGCCACAAAACCGTTTTGTATCCAGTGATTCTGGTGCTCCATCGGTTGTACTGCACACTAATTTAAATATTGGTAGCTTGTAATTTTTTACAAAATTGAAGAAAACTTCATATATATCTTCGCCACGGGTCTTCTCCTGCAGAGGAATGATTGTCAAAAATTCTTCCTTAGCCAACATGTAATTGAATACCATCCGAATAAAAATACACTGCTGGGCAATGTCTGTCATATCGGCGGATTCGTCGAACTGTAAAGAAAAGTATGTACATTTCATGATATCATGTTTTAGTTTATCTGCCATGCCTGACTCATGACTCAATACGCCTTGTGACAGTCTGACGAGATAACTGATGTTCTCTAATACAGACATGATTTCTGTTTCATTTTTAAAATCTCCAAGTGAAGTCTCACCCGCTTCGATAAATGCTTCCTTCACCACTGATCCATCTTCGAATGGTTTCTTGTGTTTCGCCAATACATGAGATATTTTAAATGACGTGATCTTAGCAGCTTTTGATCGTTTGGCTGATCTTGTGAACATGGTTTGCTCTTTTTTCAAACAAGATATCAAATCACGTACTTTTCGATTTCTTAATTCACTCTGTTGCGGAAAATCCTTTTCATATTTTTTATGAAACATTTTATGATGCCTCTCTAAGGTATTGCAACTGACGTACGAAAAATAAGACAAATGCATCTGATCGTCACCATACAAAAGAAAAATTCCTTTTCCCAAAACTTTTTAAATGATACGTTTTAGATTTCTTCGCTGTATTCATTTTGTACTATTAAATAATAAACTTTGAATCGACGTAGTATTGCCTTCAAGTTACAATTCAGAATAACCCCAATTTCTGCAGGCGCAACATTTATATCGGCGTGAACGAAAGTCTCGAATGTTTCCGTCAAACGCGCCGCCCAAAATCTCTATAAAAGCGGCAAAAATAAAAAACGAGGCTTTTCTTCGACAAGTACCACGCGTTCCTTTGATAAAGACGCGTTTTGCCGCTAGCAGAGTGATATTTTACTACGTAATAAATTTTTGTAGTTTAGTTACCTACTTATTAAAATATTTTTTCTTCTCCAGATCTACTCGAAAAGCTCTCGCGATGGACCGTTTAAGCATCCCTGGTCTGTGTTATCTCCCCTCATACCTAACCGTTTGGGATACAATAGACCAGTTGAGCTCTTAAATGGTTATCTGATATATTTTTCTTATTATTGAACTGTTGTTTTGCTTGCGAAAGATAACTCACCCGAAATTCGAGGAATGCTAGAAAGCAATCTGGGAATGTTGTTTTCTACATTTCTAGTGGTTGAATATTGATAATCGATATTGAACCTTAAAGATGATTGACATGGCTCATTTTAGAGCTCGCGGAATTTAGCATCGCAAAGTACTTCCCTCTATAAAAATATTTTGTTTACAGGGCTAGTATGCTGTGGAACTAGCTTCCATCGAACATTCTCCGATAACTGACCATTTTGCCCACTTTAAGAAGCAAGTAAACACATTTTAAATCATCTTGAGCAGCCGCCGTTGTGGCATAACAGGCATCGCTTTATCCTAAGAGCTCGAAATAAAAAAATGCCGTAAAATGCAATATAAACGATAATTTTCTGAATGTGTTTGGATTCAATTCTATTACAATACGTGTTCTTGTAAAAAGGTTATTGAGAGACAATGAATTGATGCCATAAAATTCCTTTTTTTCTTTAGGTTTAGCTCCAAATATCAAATTTTTGATCAAAAATGTTTCTATTTTGACAAATTTTCAGGCATTTTTGATTTTGCTTATAAAAATTAAGTATTCGTGTAGCGAAAAATCGAAGAGCTATTTTGTGTGCAGTTTTGTTAAATCAAGCAGAACGACGTAAAGTTAGAAGGACGGAGATATCGATCATAAGTAACTTCTACTAATTTACAAATCCGCGAAATTCAAAAATCGCTAAAATAAGCGAAAAATGTGATTTTGGAGCTTAAAAGTTTTTCGGTTAAAATTGATTCAGACGAATTTTGAGTTTAGATCAGTACTTGGGCGTTGTAGATTTTGATTCTACGACAGTTTCAGCATGAATTGAGACAATAAAAAAAGGATGAAAAGAAAAAATTGGTGGATATTACCCCTTAAGTTCGAAGAAATCAGTTAATAAGATGGAAGTAGTATAAAATATCAAACTCATCGAAATTACCCTTTGAAGATTATATCTAGAGGAAATTTCAATAAACATTCTCATCTCGCACTGTGTATTATTGAATCAGATCAGATACACATTTAATATTTTCCATAGGAGCCTAAATAGGGGGTAGCAGTATACACAATTCCTCAAGCCTCATCCTGTATATTGCAAATTTACAAATATTATAATTGAATATTACAACGGCACACAATGATATAATAGTTAAACCATACCCTCAAACTGGAGATATCTTCAATGAACGGCCCTTTCCCCATTGATTAAACTCTACCGAAAACAAGCAAACTTCGGAATCCTAGTTCAACAATGAGCAATTATTTTGTTTAATTACTTCAGTAGATATCCAACAACGCTAACCGATATTTATCTCCTTCCTATTTCAAATTGAATTTTCATCTGCCTGGAAATGAATTTGTCCCTAATACAATTGCAGTTGTTTCCTTCGCTAAGTGCTCATTAGCTTTGAAACAACAAACATTATCAAAACTGATATTGAACATTTTAACTTATATTACGAGTGTTGTTGATAACTTCACTCGGTTAACTTAAGATAAAGAAAAATCAATTATGTTAAAAATATAAAATAAAATAACAAAAAACTCACAGATGTTTTATTATGATATCTTGGATACAGCCGGCTCGGTGGCGTATGGGATATGATGCTCGTCTCCTACGCAGGGTTACCTGGGTTCAATCTCCACAAAGTCGGTGCGATTTTTCGGATTCTGGGTATCGCTTGAGTGTCCATCTTTCGGAGGAGATTTAAAGCTGTCGGTCCTGTCTAACAGATATGTGTTGGACATTAAAGATCCCTTCCCTCGACACGAGAGGGGTTCGGCAAAATTTCCTGGTTAGTGAGGTGACAGAATTCCCCGGCGTGTCATTAGCCGAAAGGCAGAAACAGAGCACGTTAAAGGAAAAACAAACAAACAATATCTTGGATACCTTATAATAAGAGTCTCAGCAATTTTTTTAAGGATATTTTTAGTTTATTAAATGTATGTTTCATCAGTGAGTCAGTTTTAACTTTACTCTGTTACATTTCATTGTTTGATTGGCTCTAGAACCTTTCATGCTACGACCAGGGTTGATTTATTATTCATAACCTCGGTTTAGTTTTCTGCCATATGGTTTAGGTTCCTTACAATCTAGATAAACTTTTTGGAAAGTTTTGCATTCACCTTGTTCGGTTCAAATACTCCACTGCCGAAGTATAAACCATTGTTCTCATGAGAAAATACCATAAATGCGGTTTAGGCTCCCCCAGTTCACATTTTACTTGTTCTCATTTTTCTTCAGTGCTCCGTCGTTTCAGTTCCTGTCGTCCATTTGGTTTGTTCAAACTAACGGTTCAGAACTTGAAGGGGTTATTTTAGCAGTTGATGCAACCTGTTGATTAGCTACTCTCTAAACATTCGCGGCCAGGCATCTACCAGAAGAAAAACAAGCAGTTGTAGAGATTGAAGACAAGTTGAGACTGCCTGATAACAATGGGAGATCAAATCATTCATCGCTGCCTGACTGTCTATTAGTTTATGAATTTTTGAACTTTTTTCTTTTGTAGCACAAATGAGCTGCAAGTGTTCCTAGTATGATTGCAAAGCAATCATTTCCCTTGAACTCGTACGTAGAGCAAAAAATTTCCCTACCTAATCCCCCAGACTCTTCGAGTCCTTCTGTAGACCAACTAAAAAATCTCTGATCAGACTGACGTATTTTCTCCTTTGCTGCAATGTGATTTTCTATGAACGCTTCAAACTAACATTATATACAATTATGATTTAAAACCTTTAACTATATAACTCAGAATTTGCAGGAGTCTTTAGGATCACCAAACAGTAATTTTTCGTTTCTTAAAACCATAATGCTGCCACTATACTCTTCTCATTCTCTTATATGTGAAGGAAGGGGAGTATGAAAATCAAGATTATCTTCGAAATTGTAGGCAGAGAATCGGAGAATAGCTAGGCTCAGGATGCAGAATTAAAAAGATAGAATCACTGCTCCTCATAGTTCGATGTTACGATAAAATTTGCCAAAAGTTTATAAGTACAGAGCGAGGAAATTCTTACAAGTTATCAAAAGGAAGGACAACGCTTTCCAATAAAGTAGGACCAAAGAGTCAATGATTTGAAGTCATGCAGCTTTCAGGATCGGCCTAAGATGAATTTCTAATTTATATAAGCATCCTCAGTATTCAGTTCTTGATTCTTATTAATCCAGACGATGTTCTGATTAGTAGATCCGTATGGGGAATAAATCCAAATCTCACGGTATTTGTAAAATAGTGCTCATTTCAAAGGCTTTAAAACGTACTCACATTCATTATTTAATCAAATAAATGGCTGAAAATCTTTTCAATCTATAAATGTACGTGAATAAATATTGTTGATTGTGTTAGAGCAGATTTTTAAAAATGTTAGTTCTTTTTTAATTTGTACGAACGTGTTCAGTTCAAAAACAATTACATACCGCAATATTGTATATCTATCATTTCTGATGTCCAAACTATAAAACAAAGAGATATACTCTAGTTGTCATATATTCTATGCTTCATGCTGACTTTTCCCAAACAACGTCAAGTCCACTTTTCCTTAGTCGGCCGTGGGTAGCTATAACAACAAAATTGTAATTGAAGTATCTGTCTCAATAATTTTTTAACATCGCAAATAGAAAATGATTGATAGATAGATTAATTCATTGAGAAACAAAAGGGAAATCTAACATAAGCTATTAAGAATACTACTTGATAAATCCAAGGTAAGAACATATAAACTTGTGTTCTTGGAAAGTATGATTTTCAGAATATGGGGTGAATGCAGTTGGTGCAAAGTAGATCATATTGGAGAGCAGGGGGCAGTCGCAGCAATGAAATTGATTACAACTGTTGCTCAAATTATGTATCATTATTATTTCTTGAAATTTTTTGTTTTACACTTCGTTTTCGAGAAAGAAAATTAAAAAACATTCATTCATCGTCGAGAAATTATTAAAATAAAATCAATCAAGCTTTTCTCGTTAGTTAGTGTTCCAACTATCATGTAGTTAGTAGTTTCATTGAAATTCATAACATAAAAAGTAATAACGAATTATCAAAACGACACGCGTTTTATCCATCATCAGGAAATGATATTTCACTAAATGTAATACTACATGGCTCTATCATTCACACATACCATAATCTATCCGTGCTACAAGGCGATTTCGACGAACCATCGTCGTAATTGGTCGCTATTAGTGGGCGTGTCTAACCTTACAAACTGTAGACTACACTGAACGGAATCAGGCCTTTCTCCTTGTTTAGTGGGTGTTTGCATTTCATCATATGAATACTTTGATAAATGTTCAGAATATATCAATTTCGATTTGGGCAACGCTAGATTTTTTACATTCATATTTCAAATATGCTTCATTAAGCACAGTACACAGTAACAACGAGCAAAACTAACAAATAAATTTCAACAGAATAGGCAACAATTTAACATTAAACTTTGGATTCCTGAAAACCAAACATTCTTCAATACATGTTTATATAAACCTTCCACTTGAATTTGGTTCAGCAGAACGTCTTTTAATTTCTAGCCTATCATTAAATAGCACATTTTTAGCAATTTCTTATAATCACTTTGTGTAGTTGTTCAATGTTCATGGCTAATTTATTGTGTTTTCAAATTGTGTAAATTTCATTTTTCAAATAGCCCATAGAAATCATTGCAGGCATCGAACAATTCCGTTTATCCCATATTTTCTGCTAAATTGCTAAAATCTTCAGTTACACCTGGTGAAACTATTGCCAAACTTCTAATTGGATTGGTTTCCTCATTCTCAAATAGTTATTCCTTTCATGAGTTTGGTGTAATAATGTTCTTGACAATGAAATCAGAAACATTCAATTTTAACCGTTTTTTTGTTGAAAGAAGTGCTGTGTTACTTTTTTTGACTCAAACACAATTTCCTACAATGTGTCTCTTCTTAGCAAATAATCTGTTTTTAAGTATAAACATCCTATTTCATATTGAAAAATTTACTTCAGAACTTCAATCGATGTTCAACTTCACGAAAGTGTCAGTGATGAATAAGTTCGTACATCGGAGTTGTTTGAACAATAGCTGAAACTCCGATAACAGATTTGTTCTCTTTGTTACAGAATCGCGATGGAGGATTCCCAAAAAATCTAAATTTGCGAAAATTAATTGTATTTATCATCATAATAGTTTTTACTGTTTCATTATTGCCAAAGAATTATTATTAAAAACATGGGGGGTAAAGAATTGTCTCAAAAGTATCTTACCTACCCCCATTTTTGTACCCCGGATTATTCTACTTCATTTACCTCAAGTTTTTCTATCTCAGTAATCCCCATTGGATTTAGCAACATGCTTCCAAGGCTCTATGCATTTCTGGAGGCATCCACGATACTCGCCCTTAGGTACCTATGCATTCGTCTGAATAGTTTCAAATTTTGGTGCCTTTACAGCAATGTTTTAAATTTTTCAAACACCCAGAAGTTACAGGAGGATATATTAAGACTCTATTTCTACATGGGTTCGATGAATATACTGACGTCTGTGAAGAAGCAGCCAATCACCCAAAACAGTAATAATTTTTTTCGTATTTCGTAACGCAATCTTTCCATAACTTCGATGTAATATGTTGTTGATTGGCTCACCTTCAGAAGCATACTTATACTTCCAACTTTTCCATAATTCTTCGCAAAAAAATACAGCGAAAGTAAAAGAGGCACGACAAGAATCGCAGATATTTCACAAACGAGACGTTCTGCCGGTGTTCAGGCTGTTTGTGTACACTTACTAATTACACCGATATCTCACAATTTGGTCGTTTTGGTGGGGAAAGATAAAGATAGGTCGGATATTATTATCTTGGGTTTCATCGGAAAAAGCACATTATCGCGAAAACTGTATCCCAACTCGAAACACCGAAGCTCCAGAATACTTACAGAAAAGAAACAGCCTGTACAATGTTACATCCATGATACTTTGATAAAAGTAACTCTTCAGGGAATATTATGATGTGATCGGAATTAACTGGACGATCCTACCGAAATGTGTTTCGAAAAATGCAGTCAAAAGAAACTCATTTCATTCGCAAGAAATGCGACAGCATGTATAAACAGATGTGAAAAATTTGTCCCTTCGACGAAACTGTTGACAAGTTAATCCAAACAGATTGTTCGTTTTCGCATCTCGCTATAGCCTTCGCTAATCTGGAGGAGTAAACTTTACCCTGAAAACCTGAACAATCTCAACTCCATGATACTTTTCTCATCTCTCCTTTATTCTTTATGAATTATAGATAGTATTTTTCACAAGATTTAACCGTCGTTCCTTCGTGCATCGAACCTCGAAGAAATGTCCGTTTTCGTTATGACTTTAATCATAGTAGCCATTTGAAGCAATATATTTGAGTCCGTTCATCCGATTTATTCGGAAACTTAATCCCGATTTCAGGGGAACTCAATCGTCTGAGAAATTTTTCTTTTTTCTCTCTTTCTTAAAATACTGTATTGAAATATTTCTCAAAACTGACCAGGCTAAACCGTACAAAAGAACATTGCTTCTGATCAAATTTCATGTTTCTTGGTCAGTTTCAAGAGATTACCGACCAGATTTCCATTCCAATTCTATACCTACACATATTTCTTGGGAAGGAATCACGATAGAAAGGCAAACACAACGAAGTGATCCTATAAGAGTGCCGATTTTCTTTTGATGCATGGAACCTTAAAAAAATTGATTGTTCTAAAGATAAACAAAATCTCAATGAACACATTTCCGATATTGTTACTGATAATTTACTGTGAGGCGTAAGTGTTTTGGCGATAACTACTAATCTAAACATTCCTACAAGCCGTTTGAATGAGATTACTCAAAAACATATTGATTTATGAATCTCGGCTTGGTTGGGTTTGTATCCAAACCCATAAAAACTTTTTAGTTCAGAGAATGACTGGGAAAAGTAATTGAATCCAGATTACCCAGATAGCTCAGAGCTACAGAAAAGGTATAATTTCGCACTGCTGCAAAACTGAGCTCGTTTTAATTAATCGATTTTTAACGAATAATTGCTAGTAATGTGCTATAATCTTGTGTTGAATGTACATACTTCGAAAGTCTGAATTAAACTCGTGATAAAATTAAATATTTCGATGTTAGAATCTGGTGGTTAATTTGTTTTACATCCCTTGATTTCGAGCATGTGTTTATTATTTCAAATATATATCTTTTATATGAAATTTCCATGTCACAATGTTAGTTACCGTACTCCTCCGACACAGCTTTACCGATTTTTACCAAATTTTATTTGCGTATTCAGTAGGTCTGAGAATCAGCTACTATTTATTTTTCATATCCCTAAATGATAAAGGTTGTCCTACCCTAACATTTAATTTTTATGTTTGGGACAAATTTTTAATTTTTTATTTTCCTGTAATGTAACATTGAAAAATTCATATAACCCCAAATTTTCATTCTTCTATCACCTAGCCCCATTTTTCAATAGGTAGTTTAATCATTTTTCATTCATATAAAATTTCATGAAAATCAGTCAAGCCGTTTCGGAAGAGTATTGTTACAAACAATGTGACACGAGAATTTTCAATAATATTCACCAGATGTGAGGATCGGCTACTACCTATTTTTCATACCGCTAAGATATAAGGGTTTCCACCCCTAACATTTTATTTTTATTTTTTGGACAAATTTTAATTTTTTTATAATATGGCATTGAAAAATACATATAACCCTAAATTTTCACCCTACTATAACTAACCCGTATTTCTTAATAGAAAATTCAAACATTTTTCATCCCACTCGATAACTGATCCATTATCGTCATTTTGAGAATGTTTTTCACTTTAATACGAATAAAATTTCCCTGAGCTTACGGCAAAGCTAAATTTAAATACTTTTTAAATTTCCTGCGCTTTTTCTGTGGATCAACACTCATTTGCCAGATTATAGGGTGTTTGAATTTGGGAGGCTTTTACTTGGTAAAATTCCATTATCAATAATAAAAAACAAGTACTGTGTTTTAAGGAATTTTACTTAATATTTGCGATTCGTAACGCGTTTCACTACATCGTAGCTTCTTCAGACGAATAAATATACAGAAAAATATAAATGAGAATATAACTATAAATGTTCTTGAGTAATTAAAAGCTTATTGGGTTGCTTCTTCTTAAGTGGTTATTTATGACAGGTATATCCAATAAAATTAAGGAATAGATTGCTCCCCGAAAAGATTCAATAGAGGTGAAGGGCTTAAATCGACTTGTTCATTGATGAGTCTACCTGAGTGTTTGTATTTATTGATTTCTAAAGTTTCCCAAAGATCTACCTTCCAATATTAATTGACTTTATGCAACATTTCAAACTGTGGGTCGAAAGAATGATTATTTTCTAAGAGATGAGTCGCGCAATTTGAATCTGATTTTTCATTTGAAAAACTGCGTTCAGTTCCGATATTCTAATATTAAAATTTCTATGTGTTCTACCAATGTAGAAATTATCACAGTCATTGCAATTCAATCTATAAACACCTGATTTATTGTTTTTACCTGGTTTGGTTTTATTATTTTTATATATTTGCCTAAATTATTATTAGTTTGGAAAGCTATGTTGAAATTATTGCTACTTAAGAATGATTTCAGTTTCTCACTTGTAATGCCAACGTAGGTGAAAGTGTTGAATTTTTGTTTCAATTTATCGACAGGGTAAACTTCATTCAATGCGATTCTACTTTGTTTTTTATTTAAAATATTATTTGTTAGTTTGGGATTGTAACCATTATTTTTGGCTATTTGTTTAATCAAATTTAGTTCTTTATTGAAAGTTTCTGGTGATAACGGGATGTTAATCAATCTATGAATAAAACTATTGAATGCTGACATTTTATGATTAAATAAATTTTTAATAATGAAACAATATCTGATTTAATGATAGTATTGACATGATTCTTTCTAATGAATTCTTCAACTAGTAATACGTATCTTTCGGAGGAATGTTGGAAATAGATTCTTAACATCGTGGTATAGTGGTATCTTTGATATTGGCAACAAGTTGTATGAATTTTGAACGAAAATTTGATTTTGAGAAATCAGTTTTGTTAATGCATTTAACGTGGTCTGTAATTAATGATTTTGCTGTTGAAATTATGTTTTAACCACTTTCTGAAATTTTTTAGGATCCTTAGTTGATTTTATCCGGCTGTTGAGAATTCTTCAGTTTTAGAAATATAATCGGTTTTACTAATCGAAATGACAGTACTTGTTTTTATTATTGATAATGGAATTTCCTCGTTGCAATTCCGATTATAAGATAATAAAAACAATTCGTGAAAATAGTACCAAGAACGATTTAGTATTCACTAAAGCAGATAAAGGTAACACCGTCATTGCGATTAATAAAACCGATTATATTTCTAAACTGAAGAATTCTTAACAGCCGGAAACTATATAACATCAACTAAGGATCCTACCACAAAATTTCAGAAAGTGGTTAAAACATTATTTCGACAGCAAAATCATTAATTACAGACCAAGAAAAATATAAATTCATTAACTCCAATCCACAATCCCCGAATTATATTCGTTGATAGAACTTCATAAACTTAATTACCCTATTAGACCTGTTGTTTCTATGTAACGGCACCTTCGTTCAAACTTTCAAAATTCCTCAACGACTTGCTAAAAAATCATTGCAATTTTAAATCTAAATTTTCGGTCAAAAATTCATACGAACTTATTGCCAATATCAAAGATACCACTATACCACCTAATTCCAAACTCATTTCTTTTCGATGTTAAGAATCTATTTCCCAACATTCCCCGAAAGATACGTATTACTTAGTTGAAGAATTATTAGAAAAGAATCATGTCAATAATATTATTAAATCAGATATTCTTTCATTATTAAAAATTTGTTTAGATCAAAATTATTTCCATTTCAATAACAAATATTATATTATTGAAGACGGCTTGATTATGGGCAATCCGTTAAGTCCTTTGTTAGCAGAAATTTTCATGAATAAATTAGAGAAATTAATTCATAATCATCCACTCAGTAAATATTGTTTATACTGGTATCGCTATGTAGACGATATCATTATTTGCTTCACAGGAACAGATAGACAGTTGAAAATTTTCGAAAATCATATAAATTCACTACATCCAAAAATTGCATTCACAACCGAAATAGAAAGCAATAATTCGATAAATTTCTTAGACGTTAAAATTTCGATTGAAAATGAAAAACATGTTTTCGCAATTTACCATAAGCCGTCACATACAGATATTATAATACATAACTCGTCGTGTCATCCATATCAACATAAATGTCGATAAATTGAAACAAAAATTCAACACCTTAACCTACGTTGGCATTACAAGTGAGAAACAGAAATCATTCTTAAGTAGCAATAATTTCAACATAGCTTTCTAACTAATAATAATTTAGGCAAATATATAAAAATAATAAAACCAAACCAGGTAAAAACAATAAATCAGGTGTTTATAGATTGAATTGCAATGACTGTGATAATTTCTACATTGGTAGAACACATAGAAATTTTAATATTAGAATATCGGAACATAAACGCAGTTTTTCAAATAAAAATCAGATTCAAATTACGCGAATCATCTCTTAGAAAATGATCACTCTTTCGACCCACAGTTTGAAATTTTGCATACAGATTTAAGCCCTTCACCTCTATTGAATCTTTTCGGGGAGCACTCACTACGGTGTAGTGAAACGCGTTACGAATCGCAATTATTAAGTAAAATTCCTTAAAACACACTACTTGTTTTTTATTATTTATAGGGGTTTCACTACCCACTAAACAGCACGGACTAGGGATGAGACCGAAGCCGCTCTCTTGTTTCTCTCACACTATAATTCTTCTCTCACTACCTTCACAGTTTTCTGCCATTATTATTGTTTAAGCATCAAGCGTAGTAGTACCGTTTACAATTATCATTTTTCTTAATGTATCTCTCAAGTATTTATTCCTATTTTATTAATTATTAATGAAATTTGTTTATTCTGAGTGTAGTTCGCACGATTAGTTAATTAAGCGATTTACATAACCTCAAAATACCCAACACAAATTTATGTGGCAAAACAACGTTTGACGGGTCATATATATATATATATATATATATATATATATATATATATATATATATATATATATTACATATTAAAAATGTAGAACCGTTCATTAATTTATATCTAAAGTGTAGTTGAGAACGTGGCAGATTGGAAACCGCTACATAAAATTTATTAAATACTCGATCTTCAGCACTTTAAATCAAGAAAGTTCATTAGTATACTTTGTGACCCACAAGATCAAATTCATATAAAGAATATTTGGAAAACTTAACTTCATCTGTCTGTTCTCAAGGATTTCAAACTATATTGATTCGTATGCCCAAATATACCAACTTGTTTGTGAACCTTGTTGCCAACGTATTCCTGCTTGGTTCCAATAGACAGTCATTTCTGTCTGTAATCTCATTTATATTTTCGTCGCCGCAAAAAAGGGCCAGTTTACTAATGACATCTACAACCTTATTGTTGAAACTATACCCTGGATCACTTGATTTCTTTTCTAAAGAGAAGAGACTCAGAGGTAACTGAAGCATCGCCATCACGAATGGTTGTTTTAGACGGATAAACTTGAAGTTTTTCGTCCAGACATTATATTTTCACAATTTTCAGAGCTATTTGTATCAGCTCAATAGCGGTTGAGAGCATTACATCCGGAGCATTTAAGTTAAACTTTCACTTATATGGTGCTTCCGTATCACTTCATTTCAACCAAAACAGTATGGCAGCAGTGAAATCTGATCAAGTTTGATTAACGATGTACTCTTATTTCACCACAGGGAAAGTGCAATAAACCCTAAGTGTCTTATCTGAACCTACCACAACTATCCAGATAGCTGTTTTAAAGTATTTCCGTTTCCATGAATCTAAAACATTATGTTTATATGGTTGAATCTGGGAGTCTGAGGAGTCCGGAGGACAAAGGAAAATTTATTCTGAAGAAATCTAATTGAAATGGTCGTTCATTAGGGTAACAATCTAGCATTTACATGGATAGAAAAACTGAATTTATTTCAGAACAAGTCATTGAAAGCTGCGATCGTTGAAATATATGTATCAAAATGATATACTAAACAGTCAAAAACTGGCCAGAAGTTAACAAAGTTCATAAACTAAATAAATTCTTACCCTTAAAGAATAAGAAACGACTGAGAAGAAACCTGTCAACCAAAGCTACATTCACTTTTGAGAACTCTCCGCATAAGATATCGAGAATAATATGCCTAATTATTGTTCAACAAGGATGAAGGAGCTCAATGAGCAAACGGTGGTATAGAAAGGGCGGCACAGGCTCTAGAATTACACACGCACAAGGATACTGGCTGATTATTTGTCAGCTTCAGATGCTGCCATCTTAATTACGACCGGTTGTTTAAAAGTAAATTTTATTCAAGTACCCTTTGTCATCCGATATTTCGCAAACAATGGCAGAGTCCCCTCGTCTTTAATGTCTTAAGTTGTTCACCGCCAACGAAGAAGTCTTAATTGCTCTGTGAATGCTTCTTCTATACAAGCAATTAATCGTACTTCTGTAGATATTATATATTATTCGAGTATTTCAAAGTTGACTTTCTCACATTACAACGAATTATTTTCGGTTCAAATTAGAAAGGATACACGACAAGAACGATAACTGTTAGAGTGCTAAAGCACCCTAGCAAAACACTTAAGCTCATATCAACCTGAACATATTGCAACTCGATTCATGAACCAATATTCATGATGCAACTTCAAAAATTTGAAAATCTATGCCCGAAAATGTAATAGAAGTATGGCGTGGCCAGACGACTTTTGTTTTTATTTTGGTGAGCTTATTCTTTCAACTTGTAAAGTTTTGAAATTACCAAATACAACTTGATATTATTTCTGAACGATTCGGTGAAGAAAACATCTCATTGCACTAGTTAATAAATAATAATCATGTTAACTGAAGTTAACATCGATAAATTGAAGGAAATGGTAATTGAAAATCGTCATTAGAGTTTGAGAGATTGTTACGGAATGGCTTGGTTATCGCCACGTTGTGTTCTACTTATAAAGAAGAACGCTTTGTACTATATACATATAGGGTGCTTCAACGAAAACTAAACAGAGGCTATATCTACCAAGATATTCATTTCTGAGCAAAACGCAAAAACCGGTTAATTTTTGTTTCATGGGGGACAACCCCCTAAGCGGGGGTTGCAATCTTTAAACATTTTGAATGAGGAAGATGGGTCGAGTGATGACTCAAAAGAAAGGTTGTATCTTTGTCTACATCGCCTTGAACGAATCTCCATTTCTTATTGAAAACTGTAAAAGATACAGGGTGAGCAACTGGAAGATAGGGAAGACTATTTCCTGAGACTATTCAAGTTTCAGTGAAGTAAAATGGAACAGATCCACGCTGATCAAATGGCAGTCATCGCCAAGTACCATCCTAATCTCGAATTTCAACCCCTGGATCAGGGGTGACTACCCTTGAAAACTCTACTTTTCAGTGGCTCACTCTGTATCTTCTACAGTTTTCAATCAGAAATGAAAATTCTTTCACGGGAATGCAGACAAAGATAATACCTTTCTTTCGAGTTAACTCTCGACCCATCTACCCTCTTCCAAATTTTCAAGGGTTGTCACCCCTGCTCCAGGGGTTGAAACTCGAAATGAGGATGGTACTTGGTGATGACTGCGATTGATCAGCATGGATTTGTTTCATTGTACCTCACTGAAACTTGAATGGTCTCAGGGAAATAGTCTTCCCTATCTTTCAGTTGCTCACCCTGTATCTTTCACAGTTTTCAATTACAAATAGAAATTCGTTCAAGGCAATGTAGACATAGATACTACCTTTCTTTTGAGTCATCACTCGACTCATCTTCGTTATTCAAAATATCCAAAGATTGCAACCCCCGCTTAGGGGGTTGATATTTCAGGCAAGTATTGTACCCCAAAAGGTGACCTGTTTTTGCGTTTTGATCAACAATGAATATCTTGGTAGATATAGCCTCTGTTTAGTTTTCGTTGAAGCACTACACTTATATGATAATTTGTACAAGTAACTAAGTATGCTGTTGTATGCTCGATAGTGATAGTACGTTACTACAATATTGGTTGGTTGAGATGTTATTGTACAGAGTGTTGAAGAGATAATGCCAGTTTTCTCGGTCATTCTGTCCGAGATAGGATTTAATGAGCAGTTCACATCTGGTTAGGCGTATAAATCCAGCTCCGATATAAACCAGGGTAAACCCAAGGTTTTGTGGTAACAGAGGTAGGCAAAAATTTTCTGTCTCACGAATCAATTTTTACCATTCTAGTCAACTGTTTGGGCATGAAACGCGTTGCCTTTGGACTAATTCCAAAAGACCTGAATTTTCTTCAAAAATTTAATCGCATAAAGGTCGTTGAAGACATTCTAGAACGAGTTGATTCCAATCCCACATTTAAAAAACTCATTAGAACTAGTGATGAGATATGGGTTTATAAAATTGACATGCAAACCAGTCCACAAGCTTCGGAATGGAGTCCTTCAACTGAACAGAAAACCAAAAACCCACGGCAAAGTCGATCAAAAGTCAAGATAATGTTGACTTTTTTCTTTGATTATCGCATTGTTGTGTACTCAGAATTCATGCCAGAACGTCAGATGGTTAATACAGAATAATACCTGAGTATTCTGTAGGGTTCGAGAGAGCAAATTCTTCGAAAAATGCCAGATTTATGGACTGAAAACTCATGGATTTTTCACTACTATAATACAACATCTTACCAGGCATAATTTCGAATGAATTTCTGACCTAAATCCCAACAAATACCATCGGACAACCACCGTATTCAAATTGTATGGCTCTGACCGACTTTGTTCTTTGATTCAAAACTCAAACTACCCATTCGAGGTACCCATTTTAAATCGATAGAAGACATGAAAAAGAATTCGCTCTCGAAACATGAGTTTGAAAAATGTTTTTATGATTGGATTATTCGTTGTGGTGAATGTATCATTCACATCGAAGAAAACCGGTTTTTGTTATTCGCATTATAAAAAAAATTTTGCAGCGAAAGTTTTGACTATTCATCTAAAGTTGCTTAGAAAAAGTGATTCGCAAATAACTATAGAATCAGGATTAATTGATAAACTAGAAGAAGGCGATGTTGTTTTAGCTAATAAAGGATTTCCGGAAAGAATGGAGAAAAATATTTACAAAGGAACAAACTCAAGTCGCCTGAGTAAGAATTCATGTTGAGAGAATCATGAAGGATTACGCCTTCATTCTATCTTAGATAAATTTACTGAAAATTTATTTCACTGCGTTGATGACATCATACATATTTGTTGCGTTTTGGTAAATTTGCAGCCTCAATTATTTCTAATAAAGAGAAAGAAAATTGAATTACTGACAATTTAAAAGAAATTATATATATCGAACTTTAATTTTTATTTTTATAATGTTTTCAATTCAATAAAGTATTATGTAAACATTGCTGTCTTTTATTAAAATATGGGTAGTACAAAATGATCAACATTTCTTAACATCAAATATCTTTTAAAACTAATTTCAATAAATATTTAAAATGTAATTTTGAAACACAGACAATTATAACGACTTTATAACATTTTTACACTCTTTGGATTTCTACGCTTCTATTTCAGGTAAAATATTATTGCGAATTATTAACTATGTTAGCTCCCGTAAAACTCCGCTTATAAAAAATCCAACATGAGAATTGGCTTCATTTATTTCTTGGGTAAAAACCACATAAGTTGCTGGTAAATAGTGATTAAAATAAAAGTTTTCAGCAGCTAGAATTACATCTTTTAAAAAACTTCATCACGATGAATTGGTAAGGTTAAGCAACCATCGCTTACTTGCGAGTAAATAAACAAATCACATGTAAACATCCCAGTTACATACAATTGTACCTGTACTTGAGTAAAGTAAAGACTGCTTTTTTCAACAGAACTTCACCATTTTCAAAAGACAAGTAAGTAACATTACAACACTTGTTTTTCCAATCTACTACTGGTAGATCCTTACACTTTGGCGGACACTTAAATTCAACAATTTTCAACAACCATCTTCAATAACAGCGCCATCGATACTGGCACATAACCATGGTTGTTTCTTGCTAATAATAACTCCAACTTTTTTAACTTCACAGTTATTTAAATGTTCATATTGATCTTTGGCCTTATCTTCATGGCTTAAACCATAATTTGTGCTATCGTTGTCAACATTAGACGGGCACAATATATCGTATACTAATTTCTCGACAGTTTTTCGAGTTCTTATCTCAATGTTATGGATGTTGCTACTTGCTGATAATCTGAAACGCCTGGCCTGATACCATTCTGGACATTGTGATTGATTAACGGTGAGAGCGTATAATTCATAAATAGCTTCTTCAGACATCACAATGCTTGTGCAATAAAATTCTTCCAAATCATTTTCTAATTGATATGCTTCACTATAAACTTTGAATTCTTCATTACAAATTAAGAAATTTTTAAGACATTCCTGACAATCATCTTTCCTGAAATTTGAATCAACTGTCGCAACTAATGATGATAGCAAATTTTTTATTGCGTAAAAATCATCAGATTCCTTATCTGCGACTAATACTGATTTTAATGGTGATTCATCGATCAGCTCTTCTAAATCAATGGATGGAGGTAAATTTTCTTGCAGGAGAATCGATTTTTTACTGGGATATCAAAATTATATTCAAAATTTCGTCCTTTTGAATACTTTTTCTCCACGAACTGACGAGCACTTGGTTTACCCCACTGCTGTTCCTGGCTGGTTTTGTTAAACTTTCTTCGTGATTTATATAAGAAATCAAAGCTGCTACATGTTTACATTTGCCGCTACGATTGTAAACGCAAGAACAACACATTTGTTTAACAGAACGTTCAGCGTCAATCTACAATATGAAAAATTATGATAAACTTGGATGTGAAATTGAAGATTTTGAAAAATTTTTTACTTAGCTGTAGAACTATGTCGTAAGGTGGTAAGTTTACAGCAGTTTGTCGAATTACCTGACAGGTAATTAAATAACTTATCCCATCTCTTCTAAACTCTTAAACATCTCTTACGTGACCAGCTGCGACTAGATATTTTCCTTTATTAACCGTATCAGGTTGCCAAAATATGCCATGAGTAATTGCTTCAAATCCAGTTTGGATTATTATGTTGACAGTTGCCTAAAAATGATTAAAAATTCAAAATTAGCAATTCCTATCAACTAAATTACGATTCACAATTGCATTCTTATTAATTTTTTTCAGATAATCATTTTAATAATCAACTATTTTTACAATTTTTATTATTGCAATTGTCATTTATCACACTTGTTTACATTTCACTGATTAACCTCATGTGATTCTAAAAAGTTCTTTCAATTACTTATAAACATTTTTATACTTACTTTTTCATCGTAATAACTTTTTATATATTTTCAACCTAAAAACACAAGGAAGTGGTACAGCACGGTCAGATGTCACGAATAGGAACAATGGACTGCAGTTTCGGTCTCGTTTGACCTCGTCAGCATTGTCTACCCATTCGCAACACAAGGCTATGCCGTTACCTACTCATCTCAATTCCTTGTGGCCCCGGTTAACGGTGATTATGGAGAGTAGATCGGAAAACTAGCTCCTTCAAGGGAGGATATTTAACATTCTACGGAAGGTTGAATAGTGTCCCCTGAAAAATAATTTTCTTTGATGTGTCAACACATTGCGAAATCTCGCATATAGTACCTTTTTGTTTTGAGATTAATGTATTTTTTCGAGAATAGTCTACTTTGAAGACGAAACAATAAATTGATGGTAGAAAAATAAATATTTTATGTTTTATTTCCGGTACTTTTTGACGGAATGTATATCAAAATTGTCAAAAACACTAACCATGACAATCTAAGTTGGTACAGTTGGGAATGATACCAACCCCAAAAAGAAACAGTTATTAAAATATCTCTAGCTCGGTGCTTTTGAATAATAAATGAGTGCTTGTTCGAGAAAATAAATATGATTGCGAGATGTTTCTGCAGTTTAAACCCTTCATGTCAATAATATTTCAATTTGAGAAAGGATTTCATTCAACATCAATGTGAGAGATTTTCATAATTACACGTATTAAGTTGGAATTTAACATCATATTTTATTAGGAAAATGTTCTTTCCTAGTGAAGATGGTTCAGCTCTGCTCTGATTCAATTTTCGTAAAACTTTGGGTAATCGATTCCGTTTGTTTCCGAACTCATCAGGACCGCATGATAGACAAAGGGGGTGGAGTTTTATGTCGCAGTAAATCCAGAAAACTGCTGTTCTGTGCACAGTTTGTTTACACGAACGTTGAAACTACAGAATGTAACGTGAGTTATGGCGGTTTTGCACTTAAGGATATAACGCCCTCTCCGGCAACATACAACTCGCCAAAATATGATACACTTGAAACAAATTTATAGCTCTTTTTTTGAGTTACTGATATGAAAGAATCGTTCCGTTGAAAACGCAAGAAGGGCGTTAAAGATATGGTTGAGATATTTGAAGATGTTTCGACCCCAAATTTGCGGTTATTCAACAATTTTGATTCTAATGACATATTACACATTTTTGAGCCTACGTTGAAGTTTATTTCGGAAATAAAATCAATTTTTAATGATTTTTTTGCACACAGGTATCGAAGCTCCTCGTGGTTCAACCACAAGGACTACAATTCAGGTGCCTAGTGGCATCAGGTACAGGGTGTTCCATAATTGATTTCACAATTTCGTTTTTCATATAATTTCAAGAAATAAAGTTCATGTAAATATGGATTAGTAAAAGTTTTAATTTTGAAATACGGAGGGTAAAATTTTGCCATTTTTCATCATCTTTTTCATTTTGCAATACGCGACCCGATCACAATTATTTCATTCTTGACACCCTATCCAAAAGAAAAGAATATTATAATTCCAAAGGAAACTAAAAGTATCAATGAGGTAACAAACACAAATGGACATTGCTCATTGTTTGATTCAAATGATAAAGAAGACAAATATAATAAAAAAATTACTTCAAATAATACTCGCGAACGAATCCTCATCAACAATCAATCCATGTTCTTGAATTTTCTTAAAAGTTTCTTTGAAATAATCATCGTTTCTAAATGATCTTTTCATGTCAAATTTAGCTGTGTAATTGATTAAGCCTAGGAGTATTCTGGGAAGTGCGGTGTCAAATGTTCCACAGAATATAGTATTCATAATTCTTGAAAATACTAACCTTTTTTAATCATCTACTTCTTCACTTAAATGTTCTCAGTCAGTTATACTGGGGTTACCTTCGATAGTAAATTCACTTGGAATTCGCACCTGGAAAACACAACACACAAGGCTAGACATTACTTTTGGGCACGTCAAATGACCTGTTGAAAGGAATGGGGCCCCAAAGCAACTATATGTGATGGTGGTTAGACCACGTATTACATACGGCTGCATTGCTTAGTGGAAGTACTGGTCTTAATAAGCAATCCCAACTCAAGCTCTCTAAATTACAGGAAACGGCCTGCAATATGTTTGCTGGAGCTTTCCGGTCTACACCCACTGCTGCCATGGAATTGATATTGGGCCTTGCCCCTATTCATCTGGTGATAAGAGGAGTGGCTAGAATGACTTTCTACAGATTCCATCACCTTTGCCGAAATGAAATGGGTAAGTTCGGCTTCGTGTCCGCCGCTTTACAGTCTGAAATCGAGGACAACGAGTTGCTGAGTATGATGTCTGACATAGCAATACCTAAAACGAACATGGAGTGGCCATTCCAGATTATCATCCCGATAGACAGAAATGGACCAGCTCCAAGGACCGTTTATTTGAGGGGCCCGGTTGGTACACGGGTAGCTCAAAAACTGCAAAAGGTGTTGGAGCTGGTGTCTACGGTCGAAGTACTGCCAAAAAACAGTCGATCTGTCTTGGCGGGCATGCGACTGTCTTTCAAGCAGAAATATTTGCCATTGATCACTTTGTTAACCTCTTGCTTGCGGAAGTGATTAACAAAAAGGTCCATAAAAATCATCACCGATAGCCAAGCAACACTGGAGGCATCCGATACCTGTACATCATCCATCTAATATGGATAACTGGTCACTCGGGTATTGAGGGGAATGATAAGGCGGACTCATTGGCCGCTCGAGGAACCAGCCTGGAATTCAGTGGACTGGAATCTAGGCTCGGAATTCCCCTGGAGAGATAGTTGGACCTGAGGCTACGAGAGCACTGGATGAGTCTCTCAAGTGAGAGCCAAGGCCTGGCTTGAACTCTCTAGGTTGGACCTGAGAGTTTTAAGCGCCATACTAACGGGGCACTGTCGCCTCAGAAATCACCTAAACAAGTTAGGATTGATTTAGGATCCTTCATGTAGGCTATGTGAAGAAGAATCAATGGAACATGTTATGTGGGAGTGCCCAGCAGGGGACGAAGTCAGAATGGAAGAACTTGGATCTAACAAATTGAAGCTGACTGAGGTGATTAAGCTCTCACCCACAATACTCGTATCTTTTACAAGAAGGATGGAGCTCGTGAATGAAACTCAGGACAGATTATGCCACACTAGAGCCCCGGGTTGCAGGAGCTGGGCTGCTAGGCAGTCCTCACTCATATAATATCTAAAAGTCAGTTATACTACTACTTGTCCAATTTCAATCCTCCCCAAAAAGTAGGTAGGGAGAACAAAATGAACCGTATTCAATTTCACAAGCACAGAAACATTCATAAATTGAATATACCACGACATTTTGAATCGTATACGAAGGTCAAATTTGGGTTGAACCGCTTTACATTAATGGTCACCCGTAAAAATTGTTTAGGATCTATTGAAATATCTAGACTTACTCTGTCAATAATAAAGTTACTACACATCACGAATGCAAAAACGAATGATCCGATAATCTAACTCTAAACAGAATCAAACAATGTTTACGGTTTGTTTACGTAAGGTCCACTGGCGCAGTACAGACGAGTTATATTCGCAAATCAGCGATGATATGTAATTGCCGGTGATTGGTTGCTGTCTAGAATCAACGCTGTAGTGAACGTCTCTATTGGCTTTGAAGCATTCATGTTTTTAGGAGACCATTATTTTAACTGTTCTTTGGCGAAAAGATGACAATAAGATTTTGCAACACTTCAGATCTTATTAATAAGCCGCCACAAGTTAGGTTCTATCCAAGTACAGTAAAGACGATTAACTTAGTTGTCAACCCAGTTGCCAACTTGCAATGTTGGAGTCAATAATGCAGGTCTGTAGGCAGGTAAGCAATTGTGATAAAAAGGTGGTGGGCGAAGCCTTATATTGCTAACTCCGTTGAACGTATGTGAAAGAGTTCACATGTTCTGTAGTAAACTTGCCTTTCTATTGAACGGTGCCTTTTGATTTTCAATTGTTTTCTTCAGAATACCAAAATTTTGGACCTGAAAATGATTGTAATAATCTGGAATAGCAAATAAGACAATTTGGACCTGGTTCTTCGATCAGTTGAAAATATATTCCTGAAGTTTGGATAAAGAAATATACTTATACTTTTTGCACTTGCATTAATAATTAACGATAAAAGATTATGATTTAAAATGGAACGTATTCAGAAAAAAAATTCTTTCAATTTATCATTTGTCTTTATAGTATCCAAATATATCAAATCTTCCTAACCTTCTGTTCTTATAGGTTTACAGAGCAAAAACTTCAGTAGAAATATCGAGCGATACATACATATTGATGATAAAGTAAGTTGCTGGAAAATTTTTCTCACATTTTTTCAGCAGATGCCACGTTTCAAGGATTAATTTGACGTTCTCGCTATTCTTATTACTTTTATTTCTGTAGAGAGCCCTAATTGTAATATCCTGACTCCAACTTTAATAAAGGGGTTTCATTTTGATGTGCCACAGAACTTGTTGACTCAGCAGACGTTGATCAAAATCGCATATTTCATTAGGGAATAATATTCAACCTTCTGTAGAAGGTTAATAGGTTGGAAAGGTTGAATATTGTTCCGTTAATAAGAGTCCTCAATGTGTTAACACATATAGCCATAAATTTTGCATCTTCTAATTTTTATCAAAATATCATCTACTTTTCTTTTACAATTCAGTTATCTTGAAATGATCAACTAAATCTGTTAGATTTGATCGAATATGAACATTAATTATGATTTTACAGTTTATGCGAATTTTTCGAGTTCATTCAGGAAAATCTTAATTATTTTTAAAGTAAAAGTTTCCCAAACCTTAACGAATACAACAATGAAAATCAACAAATGAAGTTGACTACAGTATTGCAAACAGAATTGAATCTCTGGAGAAACCAATTGACAGCAAAGTTAGCAACAAGTTTATCCAACGAGTTGGTCATTGTTGGCATAACAATTTCATAGTCAATGGATAATAGGTCTTGCTGCAACTGCTGCATGGCCTTTAGGTTCCCAACTTACAATAGTTTGGACTTCTTCCTATAAGGTCATCTTGGCTTACATTCTAATGAACAATTTAATGAAAAAGGACGTTTTAACAAAACCTGAATACTTCCTAGGTAGGTTTTCCTCAAAAACCTCAAAAATTATCTTCTGATATTATTGAAAATAATAATGAGGCCCGCTGCATATATACAAAGAATGGAAATTTGACCCCCTCTATAATTCAGAAGAAAGCAGTGCCAGCGGAAAACGCTTAAACAGATCGACTTTTGTTTTGAGGTGGACAATTGTTTTTGTCGACTTTGAGCATTTCAGATTTCCCCCCTTGTTCCACCAAAGTCAAAAAGAATATCGGTCAAGTCGTTAGAAATATATTTCGACTATCTCTTTGAATCGACAATTTAGTTTTTGATACGGGGTGTACAATCAAAAAAAGATATTATATAATATTTGAACAACCCTTTAAACACAAGTATTTTGATTTAAAGGTTAGTACAGATTGATATCAGTATTGAAAATGTGGAAATGTCTCTTGATGCTCTGAACGAATTTGGGCAACACTTCGTGTAAGGGGTCTATATAGGGTGTTCTAATGGAGGTATTTATTCCACTAGGCAGCTGGGCACGTCGGATTGATTCATTCAAATTCATTCGACGGTACTTTCAACTTGCTATATTACTGGAATCAAAAACTGCTGACAGATTGTATAGAAAGGCTTCCATGACATAAGTTCTAGAAATCAGCACATTCAATTTCATACATTTTCTATATTTTTTCTCCTAATCCTGTGATTAATTTAGCTGTTGAAGATCATCTACAAATGAAAAGCATTCAGTCCACTGTACAACTCTCTACAGAATAGTAGTGAAGCATCAAAAATTTCATCCCTAAAAAAAAACTTAATGAAGATGACAAGTGAAATACCTAGGTGCGAAACTTGACGCCAAATTAAATTGGGACAATCACATCGAAAGACAAGCGCAAAGAACGCAAAATACACTCCGAGCCTGCCGGAAATTATTCGACACCAGATGGGGACTCAAACCAAACATAATATATTGGTTTCACACGACAGTGATCAGATCGCTTCTGACCTATGCGGCTATCGTATAGTGGCCTGCACTGGACAAAGGGATGAAACGGAACAAGATAAACAAAATCCAAAGGCAAGCATGTTTAGCAATCACGGGAGCCTTGAGATCCACACCCATGGACTCTATGGAGTGTTTTCTTGGCATCCCTCCACTACACATAGTAATGGAGAAGGCGGCCATGAGGGCATCTTTGAGACTGTGGGAGGGAGGTATGAGAAGGGACAGAAACCCAACTTCTGGACGATCCATATTCCTGAACAAAATCAGGGAAATCCGACCTGAACTTCTCACAAGAAGACATTAAATGAGAGACACCTTCCACTTCGATGAATCCTTCAAGTTCGTCATTCCATGAAAGGAAATTTGAACCATACCCCACGCTTTACTCATCCCAGAGTGCCCCACCTGGTTTACGGACTGATCCAAAACCGGGATGGGTGTAGGCATCGGCGTCCACGGCCCGAGGCAAACATTACGATTGCTCTGGGAGAACATATCACCGTAACACACGCAGAAATATTTGTCATTCTCCGGTGTGCACAGGAAAACCTACACAGGAACTATAAAGACGCATACATCTACATATGCTCTGACAGGCAGGACGTCCTTAGATATCTTCAAGATACGGACGTACATCCAAAAAAGTTGACTAATGCAAAGCAGCACTTCGACAACTCAGTGGTTCAAACAAAGTTACTCTGCTTTGGTGCTAGACCCATCAGGGCATCGAAGGAAATGAGATAGTAGACAGCCTTGCTATAAAAGCAACAGCTATTAGGCCGATGGGACGATAACCAATTCTAACCATCCCATATACCCACGTGCTCTCTTTCTTTCAAAACTGGAACACCACCGAGGCCCTTAATTATTGGGCAGGCATGTCAGGAATAACACAGTCAAGGCTCATAAAGGGGTCGCAATCAAAGAGGAAGATATATGACGTATTATCCCTCGATAAAAGTCTGTTGGGTTATACACTCGGAGGCAAAATTAGCGGAACACTCGAAAATTTAACCAAATTCGAAGTTCGATATTTTTCCTGATTCTCAACCGATTTAGATGACTTGTTCGGCAAGTTATAGATCAACTCTTCCGCTTTGTAGAAATTATAAGAGAAAACAAAAAAAATTTGAAAAAAATTTTATACGGGGGCAAAACTAAAAGTGTTTTTTTTGTCAAAAATTCGTAACACCCTGTGGCATTTCGTGGTCCGAGTTGAAACGTACAATATCATGGTCTGTCAAGACACATCTTCCTACAGTAACGCCCTTCTTGTTTCATGCGTTTATCTCTATTTTTGCAAAATATATTTAATTTCAAGTGGAAAATCACCATTTTGGAGAAATTCCATTGAATCAAGAAATTGTCATTAAAATTCGTCTATCAATTTGAAATTTTCTTATAATCACTCAGGCGTGTCGAAATTGTCGTTCGCGATTTTTATGTTCGAATTGCGTTAGTTATTGATGACAATTTGGTTAATTTGGTGAAAATTAGGACTTAATAGGAGATAACAGTCGGTAGATATTAAAATACACAACCGAATTCTGGGACCATTGATAAAACTTTTCATTTACACATGTGCACACCTTTTTTTATCAAATATGAAATACAACACACGTTTTTTTGTATATGACCACATTTGCACTTGTTTAAAGAATGAGAGTTTTCCATTCTTTGATTTGATACAAATTCGATCGGTTGCGGTGTTTTGTGATTCTTTTACTGTTTACGATTCGAAACGGTATTTTTCATTCAGAATGAGAGATTTACCACCAACCTCAGTAGCAAGGGCGTTACATTGATCGAGGAAGGGCGCACCTACCGCTCAGTCGGTACCATGTTGGGTGTCTCGACGTCGGTTATCCATCGAATCTACCGACGTTACAGGGAAACTGGATTGTACGTGAGGAGGCGAGGACAAGGAAGAAATCGGGCAACCCGCGCTATACGTTTCATCGTCAATCAAACCATAAGAAATCCTCGTCTTACTGCTGTTCAGGCACGTAACCTTTTCAAGCAGTGGATAACATTAACGTCAGTGTGAGGACAGTCAGAATACGATTAAATGAAGATGGTCTGAGATCATAAGCGCAATCAAGAGCACCCAGACTCGATAGAGCCCATCGGTTAGCAAGATTGGCGTTTGCTAGGGAGCATGTAGCATGGAGAACCAATCAGTGGAGTTTTATTTAGTGATGAGAGCCGATATTGTGTGAATTTCGTGGATGGTAGAGATAGAATATAGAGGCATCGAGGGGAACGGTACAATCAAGAGAACTTCGCAGGAACTGAGCAATATAGTGGAGGGTCAGTTATGATATGGGGTGGCATATGCTTGGGAGTACGAACAGAACTGGAGATTATTGGCAATGGATCACTTAATGCCCATCGGTATATAACAGAAATCTTGGAGCCCCATGTTGTGCCTTTTGCTCCTTACATAGGGGAAAATTTCCTTTTTATGCACGATAACGCGCGCCCTCATACTGCGCGCATAGTGATAGAATATCTCAATGAATTTGGGATCACACTAATGGACTGGCCGTCGCGGTCACCGGATTTAAACCCGATCGAACACGTTTGGGACATTCTTGGAAGAAGGGCTCGACAACGGAATCCAGGCAACGTTGGAGAGCTGACATTGGCTTTGGTGGAAGAGTGGGACAACATACCTCAACAGATGATAGACAACATCATTGGGAGTATGCGAAATCGTATGCGCGCTGTAATAAGAGCTCGGGGGGTCATACTCGCTACTAAAATCAAATGTTTTTTTTGTGGGTCATCATGAACATTTTTCTCAACATGTTCATTTCATTTCACGAGTGTATCGCCAGGATACACACCTGCTCTCAATTTTGGACAGGAATGATAATTATTATAGAGTGTCACACAGAACAATTCAAAAATAAATGTGCAAAATCAACGATTTTTCCAGTGTACATCGAGTTCTCCCGGAGCGTGAAATTTTCATTTCTTTAGATTTCCGCTTCTCTAGTTTTGATTTTATTTTTTGGCTAACCTCCGATGTTATGCACCTACGCAAGTTTAAAAATAAATTCTTGAAATTTGTGACTTTTCGCTTCAAATTGGATATCTCTTGTAAAAATAGAGATAAATGCATAAAACAAGAAGGGCGTAACTGTAGGAAGATGTGTCTTGACAGACCATGATATTGTACGTTTCAACTCGGACCGCGAAATTCCACAGGGTGTTACGAATTTTTGACAAAAAAACCACTTTTAGTTTTGCCCCCGTATAAAATTTTTGCAAATTTTTTTTGTTTTCTCTTATAATTTTTACAAAGCAGAAGAGTTGATCTATAACTTGCCGGAAAAATCATCTAAATCGGTTGAGAATTAGGAAAAATATCGGACTTCAAATTTGGTTAAATTTTCGCTAATTTTGCCTCCTAGTGTATTTCAGTAGTTGGCCTATTGACGGGACGCCAACTCAACAAACACCTACAGTTCATGAGACTATCGGAAACCACACAGTGCCGTTGTTGCCTAGAAAATGATGAAACAACGGAACACATACTCTTCGAATGCTTCGCTCACAAGGTGACCAGACTGAACACCTTGGGCACTGAAACACCCTACGCCCGGATGACCCAAGAGGCCTCCTACAATAGTCGTGCAGGCTTTATCAAAAAGTTTTTGCAATACAAATAACAAAATAACATAAAACGGTAAGCACAATGGGCCAACCGGCCTGAGTTCTGCCCATAAAGGCACCGTGCAGGAAGAAGAAGAAATGAAAATGACCGTGATCATCGCCAGCAATTTGGCGAAAATTTGAGTGCAAATAGAAATAATTATCCCAACTTTCCTCATATTATTTGTTTTTCAGACGAGAGTACTTTAATGATCAATGAAGAGGTAAACAGACCCAACTGCCGGCACTGGAACACACTGTATAGAGAAATACATACCTAAACCAAACAAAAACTGAATGTTTCGGCAGGGTTGTACGGAAGCTATCTTTTTGAACTTGTGTCAAATATTCTGACCGTTCTTCTGTAGTGGTAACCATTTCTACAATGTTTTCTGTTGATTACACTTTTTAGAGTTTTCTTCGCATCAAATACAATATTTGAATATCAATTTATCGATCCCAACAAGTTATGAAAGCCGAGGAATGAATTCCTTGATTTAATCACCTTGTATAGAACTAATACAAAGTGGTGACCAGAGCATCAAAATACCTTCCCAATTATGTGTCGCATAATACTCGTTGCGTATGAAATTCTCAAGTTTGGGGATACTGAGGGTAGGTAGTTGTCTCTATCCACACTTTCAAATTCACTTGCTGAAACACCTTCATTAATACTGATATCAATCTGTACTACCATTGTTGAGGTTCGCAGGAGTATCGATACTTAACCGTTGATTTCCTCTTGAAGCGTATTGATTTAAGATTGTTTTATGCTTGATGGACTTGATTTATTTGAGTTATGTTGGCTTTGATTTGAATCGAGCTGAAGCACTGTTGTACTAACTTATTTTATTTTGATTTCGATTTTATAAGTGTTATAATAACAGACATATTTTTACGTGTCACAATAACAGACTTGTCTTGTCTTCTCTCTACACACAACTAACTATGTAATATGCACACTGAAACTAACTAGAGATGGTCTTAACATTTAGGAAGGGATGCACAGGTGTCATTGGTAAATAATAATGAATCATAAATTCTTTGAAATTTCACCGACAAGTGATCTAAATCTAAAACAGTATACCTGGGCAAACCATATGATGATGATGCCGATTGGTAGATTGAATGATGACATATTAATGAGTAAGTCTTCAATGAATAATGAACGAGAAATAAATTTTCTCCATTTATCACAATGTTTGCTCATTATGAATATTAGAGTCTGTTGGGTAATTTATAATACTTTGTTTTTCATAAGAAACTGCTCAATGCAAGAAAGAACTATCACATAATGACATATCACGAGCACTGACTAATAGTAGCCCGCGGCTCGTTCACGAACACAATCATCTGCTTATTCAAAATTAAGTAATTAGTGTCTATTGCGAACTTTTTTGAATGAGATTTATCATAGTTAATATAATAATAAATATAGAGAGCTTAGAAATGCATTAATTACAGGTAATAATTCTATGATTTCAGGAAATTGAAAATGAGGAAATCGAGGTACAAAAATAATGAAACCTAATCAGAAATTATTGTTATTAAATTAATGTCATATTTTTCGAACGACTGTCAAAATTTTTTCGCAAATTTTTCTTTAAATTGAACAAGTTCCACGAAGAAATAATATATGGGCGATGTCAACCCAGATTATTGGGTCCATAATGATTCTAAAACATCTATAGATCATAATCGGCATCACTTGGAAGACTGAAACTGGCCATCGGGGCTCTCTCGGTCAAACAGAGATGGAATTTGAGGAAATATTGCAGGTTATGTATTTTTTTTATTATCTCCTTAGTACTTTTCATGACATCTTTTTCAGATTTGTTTATACATATAAGAAGTAAGATTGTTGAAATATTTTTCTGCTGGTTTTATTTTTCCATTGTTACAGATTCCTGTCCCAAAACCCCTTCCTTTCACCCTTGTCTTCGTTTATAAATCATGGAATGCAAGAGAGAATGAAGCGGCTAAGCAGAAAAATCTTTGGTACTCTTTATATACACACGACACTAGCACAACAATTACAGACAAGCTATTGCTAGTGCAATAGCGACAGGGAAACGGGTTTTTTCACTCGTTTATTGAATCATATACAAGATAGTATGGTTCCCCTGTTACATTTCCTGAGCTCACATTGTGTTTTGTGTTTTTTTTTCTGACACACATCAAAATTATAGATATAAGGATTTATTGTAAACTCAATTATTCAAATCTTTGTAAATCCTCTCTTTCCAAAATATATATATATATATTGTTATTTGTATTCCAATTAAATTCGATAATTCTTTTTCAGTTAATGTTATTATATTTGTATTGTGTTCAATCGAAAAATAGAAATTTCGATTCGAACTTCTAAATATGGAAGAAAGACTACCACAGCAAAAGCAATCACATCCTCTCCATTACAAGAATGAATTAAGTTAATCTTTGCGCTCAGCAGAAACTCGTGGTCGAAGTCGTGGAAGTGGGCGCGGTACCGGATGTAGTCTAGCTGGAACAAGCAGCAACAACAAAGTCAGCGCCAGAGAGTCATTCAGTCATCGTCCAGCATTAGCTCTGAAAGTAATGTAGTCGTAGAAACAGATTTGGAGAATGACGACAGTCGATATCCAGACAGGACCCCGGAAAGCGCAGATACGAACTGCATGTTTTGTGAAACTAGTTATTCTAACGACAGACGTGGGGAAGAGTAGATACAGTGCCAGAGTTGTGATTACGCTCATACATTTAATATGGCCCCGGGGTGCCATATAACCCCTCTCCTGACCTCAAATTTAATTAATTTTATAATACATATGTTTTTTTATTTTTCTGCTTTAATTTTGTTCATTTCAATGAAAGACATGTATATGTAAGTTAATAAAGACGACTCTAACGTGTTTACTTTGTTTCTTTAGTCTTGTATTTTTCACTTGAGGCCTAAAAACAGAGTAGGGAGCCACCGTATCCAAAGCCCCATTGAGGAAATTCCCAGAAACCATAATCTGGACATAATGTTAAGGAAAGTTTTATTGTGCATTACACGAAATGATAGGAAAGTGTTATGAAAACCCTTCGAAACAAGAAACATCTTAGATGTACAGTGTGTGTCTGGTATTGCTCGTGTTACCGCAGAATTTCTATAAGAAAATAAATAATAATATAAACCGTTTTTGAGAAATTTCATCAATCGCGAGGATTATATCGATTCAAAAAATTATAATTGAACTATAGAGTTCAATCTACCTAAGGATGATCCATATATAATATATATATCGAATCTGATTAGAGTTCACAATTCTTTTTCCATGTTATGGCTCAATCTTCAGGATGAAATTGGTAAGGCTCAAAGGTCGAAGAAACTCAGGCAATTAGAAACGGTGTGCTTCGGCGATAAAAGTAAAATTGCGAAGAAAATAATGTCCATTTAGATAAGTCTTCTTGAATATATAGAAAACCTGGAGAAAACACGTTTTACTTGGTTCCGTTGTATCAAAATACACGAGGGTGAAATACTAAAGAACAATTTATATTCCCGTCTTCTACGAAATTTTCGTCATCCATGGAATTTGTTCGAGATGAGGCTGGAAAACGTGCCGCCGTTAGGAGCCGCTGTTGAATTTTTCGGTTCACCGAAGTTAGGTAAATAACAATAAATTTCAGCAAAATGGCGTTTATCTGCAAAGCAGTTGGGGCTACAACCTTGAACGTATGCTCAGGATAATATCGCTTGTGAGAAAAAAGAAGGTTTAGACATTAAAGGAAAAGATGTCTTAGTGAAGAGAATAGAATCAATCGTTTGGAAAATGTATCCTAAAATATCAATCCTGAACCGTACTATATGCCATAAGGATGCCTTCTTAAAACTGCTTCGAAATCGTTCCATGAAAAAATAAACACTTGCTCTGAATCTAGGGACTTGATGGAACTTGACTGTCAAATATTTATTATATTCAATTTTCTTTTGTTCACGGTGAGATGAATGTATCAACATAATAATTGAAATACTACATTGAATATTAGGAACTTTATTGAGTAATATAAATAAAGAAATCTATTCTTTGAATGATGCTTGCAAACTTCACAAATAGAGCCATTCATTATGTTATCCCAATCACTTGAAAGAAAAATGAAGATATAATATAATACACACATCACAAAAATTGCTGCATCACCTGGTATTCTGAATTCCACAATCGATTATGCAGCTCGATCGCAGTTTCTTTGTCAACATATGTTGTTGGACATATGAGGAGAAAAAATTTTATCTATGTAGTAACATTTGTTTTCATATGATCTCAAACACGTCTGAAACAGGAATGAGTTTATTTGACTATCAATATTCATTCAATTTCTTTCCAGTTTTCACGCTAAATTAATGCAAGTTTTCTGTGTTTCTTGTTGATTTTCGAATATTTGAATTTATTGTAATGGCTGCTGAACGTCCTGGATGCTATTTGAGTGATCATGAAGTGGTAAGAATTGTAACACTTCTAGAGGAGGAGCGAAGCCAACGTTACGTGGCTAACTTGTTGAATGTTAACCAAAACACTATTCCAAGAGCAATTAATCGGTACCACGAAACAGGGAATATGGAAGAAGAGCCGAACAGGGAAGAAATCGGATAACAACACCAGTTGATGATCGTTGGCTTCGTTTAACTGCGCTAAGAGTTCGGCACTGTACGGCTAGAATGCTACAAAATGAACTTGCACTTTCCAGAAATGTGCATACTTCATTGCAAACTGTTAGAAACAGGCTCAGAGAAGACGATATCAGACCAAGGATCCCGCGTCTCACCAGAGGGCATCGAGTTGCAAAACTTCAGTTTGCGAGGAACATGCAAATTGTGGTATTACAGAACGGTCGAATGTTCTCTTTTCCGACGAGTCCAGGTTCTGTCTAATATCAAATGATAGACGCATGCCTGTATACAGACGACCTGGGAAACGGTATCTGCAATGCAATATCCGACAAACTGAAAACTTCGGATGGGGCTAAGTAATGGTATGGTGAAACATTGCCTTCCATGGTCGAATTGAGTTAGTCCTAGTGAATAATGGAAGAATGACCGCGGTCAGACACATCGCAGATATCCTTGAACCCCATGTTGTACCCTTTGGCCCATTGATGGGCGAAAACTTGATGCATGCAGCTAGGGTAGTTACAGAATTTCTGCAAAATGCCGAAATTGATATTTTAAGATGGCCAGCCAGAAGTCCCGACTTGAATCCCATAGAACATGTTTGGGACAACATTGGGTGGCAAATTCAGCAACGTATGATGCCTTGTAGAACACTCCAACAACTATAAAATCTGCTTCCTGAAATTTGGAACTCAAGAGTACATCCAAAATTTGTTATAGGGGATTCCGAGACGTATACTGGCAGTAATTAGGGCCGGGAGGAAACACTCGATCTTGAAAATGATTAGTTACCATTCGATGCTAGTTGATTGGTCTCTTCGCGAATGTTTGACGATGGTAGAATTTTTTAATTTTTCATTAACTCGAAAATTGTTGATATTTTCCATCATAAACTCATCTCTTTTGAATGATATCTTCTTATTTCACACTTCTAAAAGTTACCAAACGACTCTTGAACTACCAAACTGAAGTTTATATAGTATTGTCGTAAAAGAAGGGTGATGCAACAATTTTTATGGGGAGTGTATATGAATTGCTGTCTCTTATGAAACTACAAAGGGCGCTTTTAAGTTCGCAAAATGGAATGTGGATACAAATTAATATTGAATGTAATATTTTTGTTTGACAGGCGTTATAACATCTTATTGTTTCCAGTTGCAAGCAGGAGTACCTCAGGGATCTCTTATTTCGCCAACATTGTTTCTGTTGCAAATAAATGATCTCCTTTCATCTACAGAGAACAAGATCATCGGTTTTGCAGACGATTGTACCCTGGTTTCGTCTTTAGTAGTCTACGGCCGATAACAGCTGCGGAATCTCAGCGTCAGAGATGCCAACAAATTGATAACTTAAACTCTGACTTACAGAGGAGAGGGGTCTGTTGAACATGATGAAATTCAACGCGAGCAAGACGCAAGCAACTACGTTTTCTAGAAAGGTCCCCGCTGGAGAACCTCCTCTAATGATGCAAGGCCAACTAATTGCATCCAAAAGTCCGATGCACTTACTCGGAATAACGGTCAACTCCGGATTTTGCTGGCATGAACATGTATCAGCCATAGCTAAATCGGCATCAGCTAAACTTAGTTTTCTTTTCAGAGCTGAGCGATACTTCACGTCATCTCAGCTGTTGCTTCTATATAAAGCGCAGATTCGACCTGCTTTGGAATATTGTTCCCACGTATTGGGATCTACGCCCGAACGTTCGTTCAGGATGTTGGATAGTGTGGAAAAACGGGCTGTGCGTCTCATCGATCACCTGGAGATCATTCGCGATCTCCAACCGCTGGCTCTCAGAAGACAAGTTGCTGACCTTTCTCGGTCATCGGAAGATGCTCTAAGGAGCTGAAAGAACTTTTTCCGGGAAAACTAATGTTTTGCAGCAACACTATGCTGGCAAGAAGTTCTCATCATATGGAGGTACATTTAACAACCCTCGAATCTCTCTCTATAAGAATTCCTTCGTTTACAGGGCCAGTGAGCTGTGGAACTTGTTCCGTCCAACATTTTCTTAACATCCTACAATTTCGCACTCTTCAAGAAGCGAGTTCACAGACACCTCAATTCTTCCCAGGCGCCCACTCAGATGATGTAACAGGTTCGCCTATTTCTAGGAATCGCGCAAAAAAAAGAAAAAAAGCTGCACTTACGTATTTCACTTCCTGATTGCTCGTAAACTCCACAAAGTTTTTTTTTCATTATGGAATAAGTAATATTGACTCGGAATTAGGCCAGGACAAAAATATCGAATCCCCTCTTATGCAGAACAGCTAACGCAACACGGCTCTTGTAAACAGGTCCACATAAAACAACTCTTCCTTTTCCTTAAGCTACTTCTTCCAGCTGTTCCAGAAATTCATCAATCAACAGAATACCCAAAGTCCCAAAGAACTGTGATCTTTGGGGTCCACTGTGACTATTTAAACTTCTTGTGTGGTGGTGTACCTTTTGTATGACACTGCATGGATTTTTTTTAATTAAATACTCCATCGAATTCTACGAGTTGTTAATATTGTGGTTTTCATTTATTTTCATCCAATCTGAATTTGATTTTTATATGGATATTTTGTTGGATTATAGAAACTGATCAAATTGTTTATGTGTATCGTTCAAGAAGATGATTACATTCATATATGTACAAGATATTTCAGGTATAGAGTCATCAATTTCTACAAGAGAATACTCATCAAAAAACATGAAAAAAATGCCTATAAACATATGACGAAAAGTCCTCCGTTCTCGAGGTACAGGCTGTTGAAGCACAGATTTTTTTCCTATTTCTGTTGGTAACTCTTGTAGTTTTCAAGGGATCTAGCTCCAATTTGCAAAAAAGCATTTTTTTTCATTGATTTATTAGATGTTTCCAATAGTTGCGAAAATATACAGGGTAATATTATTTTCGGGTTCATGCTGCCTTTGACCTCTTTAAAATAGTGTAGTCTCACTAAGAATGTTGAATGAAAATATCTTCCAATTTCGAAACTTTTTCTGTATTCTAAAATTTATTAGGAAGTGAGGGTCGATAATCCTTAATACAAACGACGGATCGAAACTGTCGTAATAATTATCAGAAAACTAGGAAAGTAGCCTTTTCAATTAGTTTTTACCTCATTTCGAGTTTGAATATCTGAGCGTTCATTTCATTCAGTGGAAATATTCTAAATAAAACGTAATCTTATTAGTTTCCACAGTATCAACCAAGAGACTGTAGATCTTTGTCAATACTACATAGTTTTTGGTAGTTTAAAAAGTTTCAAGAATTGGCTGATATTCATCTATTTTATGGTTGATCAGGTAGTGAAGCTCGAAGACTCTTTTTTGCAGCTTTTCCTAGCAGAAATATTCCTTTAAAAAATTTTTGGTTTTCAGGGGACGGTCGTTACGTGGAACAGAACGGTTTCGACCAGCAAGGAATATTCTGGACCAAATCGGTTTGTCAGGACACCGATAAATGAAGAACTTATTTTGGATGAAGTCTATGATGATCCAAGAATCGCGGAGCAGGATCCGTCTAATATGGGTTCCTGGTCACTCGGGCATTGAGGGAAATGAGAAGGCGGACTAATTGGTCGCTCGAGAAACTAACCTGGAGTTCATAGGACCAGAGCCTAAGCCTGGAATTCCCCTGGAAACTAAAAGGATGAAAAACAAGCGATGGCTAGACTACTGGAGGGTACGTGAGCATTGAATGAGCCTCTCAGGTCACAGACACGCTCGACGTGCCATAAGTGGACCCTTCACTGCAAAAGCCAAGGCCTGGCCTAAACTCTTTAGGTTGGAACTGAGAGTTTTAACTGCCATACTATCGGGGCACTGTCGCCTCAGGAAACACCTAAATAAATTAGGATTGATTGAGGATCCTTCATGTAGACTATGTGAAGAAGATATAGAATCAATGGAACATGTTATGTGAGAGTGCCTAGCTGGGGACAGGGTCATGATGGAAGAAGTTGGATCTTGCAAACTGAAGCTGACTGAGCTCATTAAGCTCACCCACGAAACACGTATCATTTACGAGAATGATGGAGGTCGTGGATAGAATTTAGGACAGAGTGTGCCACAATAGACCACTGGGTCGCAGTGGCCAGGCTGCTTGGCAGCCCTCATTCAAATAATAATAACTAACTAACTAACTAATCCAAGAATCAGCTCTCTATAGGCTGCCTATCACAATCGACCGTTCGGAGAGTTTTCATGAATAACTGTTATATCCCTACCATATCTAGGAGGATAAGAGGATTCAAGTCCTCAATGCTGATGTTGTACCCGGAAGGTTTGACTTTTGCAAATGACTACTGAAAATATGTGCTGAAATGGCCGAATTTTGTAGGAATAATTTGATTACATATGAAGCAGGATTTACGCGAGAGGGTACATTGAATTTCCTCAACGATCACGTTTGGACTGAAGAAAACCATCAAGATACAATTGAGCGTAAGCACCAAAAACAGTTTTCCATCAATATTGGGTCCAGTTGGTTTGATGGCAGATTGTTGAGGTCAGCTATTCTTCCTTACAGTAGCATACTTTGACTTCCTACAGAACACTCTGGTTGATTTTTTTCATGGTGTGCTTTATCCGAATAGAAGAAGAATGTGGTTTATGCATAATGCTGGTCCCTAGTATTTTGGACTAATACTGAGGATTCATTTGAATCATGCATGTCCCAATAGATAAATTGGTAGAGGCAAGTCTGTAGCTTGGATATGTACAGAAATGAATGGAGGTAATCTCAAACACTTACTTTGGTGCAATAGCTTGAAAGAAGGTTTTATCGTTTGTTGATTCTAATTTCGTTGAATGCCAAATATCATCATTCATCGGCATTCTCCCATTTCTTCATATATACTTTCACACTTGTCTAGAATAACAGTACGACAAAATACTCTAAGTTTCATCCGAATGTTTCAATTTTCAGTAAATATAATAAACACTCTATATACGAGGGAGGTTTGATAAGTCATTGACTATTTGAATTTCTCGCGCAGTTACTTCAAGTACAATACTACTGCTGTCAACTATAATCTATCAGTGGCAACTTTCTAATTTTGAGCAAGTTAAGTCTTGCAGTTGGTTGTTTGATATCCGTTCGAAGCAGACAACTTCGCGAATTTCTACGAAAATGGAAAAAAGTGAATCTTGTGTGCTGATTAAGAATTACTTTTACGTAAAAAAACTAAGGAAATATTTGATAAATACGGTTTCTTGTAGTAGTTCCGTGGTGGTCGTACCAGCACTAATGACGCCGAACGTTCAGGTCTCCCACAAGAAGAGATCACGCCAGAAATCGTCCATAAAATCCATGAAATGATATTGGACGATCGGAGAATGACAGTGCGTGAGTTGGATTATGCTGAAGGTATCTTAGCTGAACGAGTACATCATATTTTACATGATTATTTGGACATGAAAAAAATCTCCGCGAGATGAGTGCTGCGATTACTCACACTCGACCATAAGCTCAATCTTGTGACCATTTCAAAAGAGTGTTTAGCGATATTCAGCCGTAATCCGAACGAGTTTCTGCGCCGTTTTGTTACTGTGGACGGAATATGGATCCATGGCAATACGCCAGAGACTAAGGAACAATCGAAATAGGACCAAAGAAATCCAGAGTCATGGCCACAGTTTTTTGGGATGCACGTGGTGTCATTCACATACATCCATTACCTCGAAAAATGTAAAACGATCACCGGCGAATATTATTAAGCTTTTGAATAGATTCGACGTTGATTTGTAGCAAAAACGGCCGCATTTGGCGAAGAAGAAAGTTCTATTCCATCAAGAAAATGCACTTATGCACACTCTTCTAGTCACGATGGCCAATATCTACGAATAGGGATACGAACTGCTATCCCATCCAGCATATTCTCCAGATTTATCCCCTTGCAACTATTTTCTATTTCTAAACCTAAAGAAATGGCTGGGCGATAAGAGATTTGAGTCGAATGAAGAAGTAATTACCGACACAAACTCGTATTTTGAGAGCCTTGGGAAAACTTACTATTTGGATGGATTAAAAAATTTGAGAAACTCTGGACAACTCTGGACTAAATGTATCAAGCTAAAAGGTGATTATGTAGAAAAATATAATGTTGTTTTATTCAAGAGGCTTATCAAACCGCCCTCGTATATTAAAACTCAAAATGAGGTGAAAACTACCTCAAAAGACTATGTTATCGGTTTTGTGGAAAATTATGGAAACTGTTTCGCTTCCACAATTGAATTACGAATTATTAATGCTGATGTGATGAATTATCTACTTTCGTCAGCGCTTATATCTGAATCTTATTTCAGCAAGAAATTGATGGAAAAGCGACGTCGTATTAATACGTTGATTTCTAATATTCATCAGAAGAATAACCTGAAATATAGCATTGCAGACTACCCCATTGCAATTCCAGAAACTTTTCCGTGGAAACAGAGAGATGCAATGCTATCAGATCGAGTTATGATTATTGCCTCACTCTTTGTTTGCCACACTTGAAATGACAAATCACAGGAAGTTATTTTCGTTTCATGAATAACGTATTCATTTTATTACTGGGGTTAAAACCTTTGTCCTCGATTCGAGTTTGAATTAGTGGATCATCTGAATTGATGATGCAAAAAGATTTTTTGTAACAGGTTTCATTCAGAAAATTTTCTGAACAAAGCAGATATGAAAAATATCGTGAAAATTGGGGTACGTTTTATTTCACTATTGTTTTCCGTGCCCTAATAATGATGAATATTTTTTTGCTGTTTCATTAAAGGCATTAAATTTAAGAAGTATCTCGTAACGAAGTTTTTCTAGTTGCACTGCGAAAAGTGTGTGGTGCCATAATATAAAATCGAAACTCTTATTTCAGGAGGATTTTGAATGATAAAAATTCATGATCAAATGTATTATTCGAATGAGAGTTGCAAACAATTAGAAGACTACAACGATTATAGCATACCATCAAATTTCATTGTTAGGCAACACATGTTTGGAGGATAGCGCGGAAAGTAGACATTCACGATATAAAAACCTATTACGAATGTCCTTGAAATGAAAGCACAAGAAAATGAGCATAAACGGTTAAACATTACTAATTTTCATACGATTCAAGAGAACAGTGAAGTAAAATTGATGCGATAAATTACTTACTCGGGGAGAAAACTTGAGATGTTGCTTTTATCAATGAGTATTGGCTCACAAATGAATAGTTACACCATATAAGCTTTGCTAATTATGAAGTTGCTTGACGGAGGGAATAGTCTAGAAAAGTTATGAATATCAAGTTATGAATGGCATTGGCATGAGTTCAATTGAAAAAAGGATGGAAATCGCGTCAGTCAAGTAACCTAAGCTTAATATGATCATTTTGTCGGTTAAACGCCCTCCGGGAGAAGAGAACAAGATGTAATCACAGTGAATATGGTTCTGATACTAGATATGGTTTGCAGCGCTTCTCTCAGTATTGTGGTGGCCGGCAACTTCAATGTAGACTTGTTGGCACATTCGCCTGAAAGGACGAACATAATAGGTCTTTTCGAGTCATTCGGAATATATTATATATTTTGCAAAAATTTCACTCCGAACTATCTCGTCATCCAGTAAAAATAACTCACCTTTCGGATAATGTGACACAGAAGCTATCAATCAACAGATCCATACTAGATAGAAAAGCATTTCTATTGAAAAGAAATTCTAGTTGTCATAATACTTTCCGCTCTATTGATACCTTACAATTGAAAGTCTCTCATGGTTCCGCCGAAAAATCTCTCCACAATTTTTATAACACAGTTGTTGGACATCTCAACAACACAATTCCCGAAAGAAGAAAATAGTTACATCTCAAAAAAGCTTGGCTCTAAACTCTCCAGGAAATAGCTTTTCGAAATCGACGGCAGCACATACTATATGGAAGGTACGAAAAGACGACGCGTTATTACATCTTCATAGAGAACTAAAAAACAAATATGTATATTGTTCAGGAAAGCAATTAAATCATTATTTTATAGCAAATCACACAAACAGAAGTTGGGCGATCTGGCAAGTCATTAATGCAAACATCAAGAAGTCCAATTTCCAAACCGATCATATCCTTTCAGATCTATCTGAATGGTATGATTGGTTCCTCTATTGCCACGTAGAAGACTTCACAAATACGACTAGATCTCGTTATCTAGTCTTAATTCTCTGTTTCTGCAAGGTACCACTCCAAGAAGAGTAATTGGGCTGCCTCGAATATGTATAATAATACCGCGTTTAATGCATATGGAATTAGTGTTAAATGTAACAAAAATTTATTAACTGGCGCCTAAATATTTATATATATATATATATATATATATATATATATATATATATATATATATATATATATATATATATATATATATATATATATATATATATATTTACCCCGGCGAGTTGCCCATATATCTGTTCGTGCAATCAAACTGATTTCATGAAAAATATAAATCCACCACCCGGCAATGATTATAATCAATACATATCCTGGAATAATTATATATTAGGATAACGTTAAATGTTATGAGAATATATAAATCTACCAGAATATATACATACTATAGCATCATCAGACAATGATATCAATATACCAACGAGTAGTGTCAGAGGCTTTCTCCCGGAAAAATCCAGTGTACGGACCTTAGTCAAGTAACACTGAATGTTACTCATTAATAGTTTCCTTTGTGTGAAGTGGTGAACGATCGAATAGAATACTGCTCTGAATATAAATATGACAAAATTGTCAGTTAATTATATTACATTTATATAAACAAATAAATAAAATATGAAATGAGATTCTGAGCAGTATAAACTAAAGAGAAAACCTATGACTCTACTCATTATTTTTTCGGAAAGAAACCTACGACTGTTATCTTTGTAACTGTTCAAACAAATTTTTTTTTTTTATATATATATATATATATATATATATATATATATATATATATATATATATATATATATATATATATTGATGAAATCGCATCGAATAAATGGTTAGTTTCTGGAGAATTGTTTGCTGAAACAGAAGGCTTGGCAATTGCGATCCAGGATCAGGTTGTTTTCACGAGGAATTATAGAAAACACATCATCAAACAAAATATAGATGATTCTTGCCGTAGATGTTTCTATTCTTCAGAAACAGTTTTTCATATATTATCATTTTGCTCAGTGCTTGCTTCAACAGATTATTTAGAAAGACATAATGCCGTCGCTAATATTATTCATTTCAATCTAGGAATTAAACATGACCTAATTCCCAAAAGAAAAAAAATTTACAAATATGAACCTGAGATTATTTGTGAAAATGACAAATATAACCTTTATTTTGATAAAACAATTCTTTGCAACAGAGCTATAAAACACAATAGACCAGATATCATTCTTACTGATAAAAAAATCAAATAACATATATAATTGATATTGCTATACCCGACACACATAATATACAAAATAAATACAATGAAAAAATGTCTAAATATATGATGCTTGGCGACGAGATTGAAAAAATGTGGAAAATGAAAAAATTTTATTCTACCGATTATTATTTCCACAACACGTGTTATTCCTAGGAATCTTCACAAAAGTATTGAGATTTTGGGTCTGAAGAAAATTTGTTTGAACAGTTACAAAAGATAACAGTCATCAAATCTTGTAATATTCTTCGTAGGTTTCTTTCCGAAAAAATAATGAGATAGAGTCATAGGTTTCTCTTTAGTTTATACTGCTCAGAATCTCATTTCATATTTTATTTATTTGTTTATATAAATTTAATATAATTAACTGACAATTTCGTCATATTTATATTCAGAGCAGTTGACTAAGGTCCGTACACTAGATTTTTCCGGGGAAAAAGCCTCTGACACTACACGTTGGTACATTGATATCATTGTCTGATGATGCTATAGTATGTATATATTCTGGTAGATTGATATATTCTCATAACATTCAACGTTATCCTAATATCTAATTATTCCAGGATATGTTTTGATTATAATCATTGCCTGGCAATGGTATTAATTACCGGGTGGTGGATTTATATTTTTCATGAAATCAGTTTGATTGTATGAACAGATATATGGGCAACTCATCGGGTGAAACCGTATATATATATATATATATATATATATATATATATATATCAAAGAGATTTATTGAAAATCAGGGATACATTTTTGACTCTCGACCATCTTGTCGATGGTCGAGAAACCGAAATTGCAATCCTAATTTTCAATATATCTCTTGGGATAGTATGATACATAGTTCAATTTATTATTATCATCATGATTAACTATCACGTAGTAACGGTGGAATCAATTAACTATTTCATTCATATCAGTTTTTGATACCTATAGTTGCACGTTTCAAGCCAATTGTTAAATTCAAGTCAGAAAAATTTCATAAAATTGTTGCAGTCAAGTTAAAAATCGACATACGGACATTTCTAAATAGTTCAGATTTCATGAACCAATTACCCTTTTTTCGAATCTAAATAAGGCAGAGTAGAATGGATAGGTATCTGTGTATTTTACATACGAACTCTTGTTTAACATAGTAAATCTGCTTCGATTTCAGTTTGTATTACTTCTAACTCGAAATTGATCTCTGAAAGTCGATGGATAGACCTGAGATCATTCAATTCAAACATTTCGAATCTGTTCTCGACAAAGTTCAATTCGTCGAAATCCTTCTTCGAATTATAAACTCCGCTTCTGCAGGGTGGATTTCCGATGCCTTGTCATGTGCACAACGCCTTTTCACATCGCATTAGATCCATCAGAACCACCAGTGTTCAATTAGACTCGTAAAAAGAATAAGCTCATGCATTTGGGAAAAGGGTTGATGATTCATTATAATGTGAAATGAAATTGATATCTGGGTATACTTCAGAGATACAGAAGAGAAACGAGATATTTAAAAAACTCCATCAAGTGCTAATAGAACTCGCGCACAAAGAGTTCTGTAAAAGCTTGAAAGTATATCATATCTATATTCACAAATATACTAAAGAAATTCATGAATATTATTGAAAAATTGGTATCAAAGATGAAATTCGATACCTCAAATATTTCTGAACAAAAGCGCCGCAAGTTTGTCATGAAATATCTGCTTATATTCGTAGAAGGCGTGTGTTTGTTACCTTGCTTGAACTGGTAATTTATCGCATATATTTCAATTATTATACTTACTTCATATCGTGGTAAGCTTCAAAACATTCTCGAAAAATTTCAAGACAACAGGAATGATTAATTTCGACTCTATATGCCTATGCGAGAAGCCACCACCATTTTTGGTGGTGCAACTACAAGTCTTTAGTTTTCGAATTTTTGACGTGACAACGTCTTATAATTCGATGGAGCCGGCTACACGCATGAAAAAACATAACTAATGCGGTGTTACCTCGCTCTGAGGCGTTCCTTTAATATCTACATTCAATTTCAACTTAATTTGAGTGAGAAAAAGGCGAATACTTTCATTCTACAAATTTACAGTATTCGGATTTTCTCTACATTCGCACTATAAGACTCTACTTCTAGCTAAATTTCTAAGCCCTCTAGGCTTTGATTCTCTTGGCAGAGTCAAACTATGCCGCCAGTAGCATCAAAAACGTCCGTATCTTTGGATTGCGTTGACTTAAACATCTGAAAGTTCCACAGTTACAAGATATTACTGACCGGAATATTCGGTATTAGTCTCAATTATATTCCGGAAAGTGTTCTTAGGGAAATAGTCTAGATAGATGGACAGGAAAACTACGCAATGATCCTATAAGGGTAACTGTTTCATTATTAGATGAAGGAACCCAAAAAAAAAGTGGAAATTGAATTTCGGCGTTGAAAAACTATCAGTAATTTTCTGGGACTGAGCTATTCTTCACATTGAGTTTTCCTTGGTGCATTTTATGAAACTATTCTGCCAAAAAACGGATATTCCTCCCTCAAAATTCTGTTGCAATAAATACCTCAAATCATGAGTGACTTTTGATATTTTTTCCTGATATACTTTATATGTTATGTTTGGAACATGTGAGGTATGTATGAAGACAATCCTTTGTTGGTCACAACTATTCTGCTTCCTAACTATTCACCTTTGCCCTCAAAATTACTAGTGACCATACGTTTGCGCATTGAAAACTATTCAGGATTCGAAAATAGATACTTACGAAATGTAATTGCAACAGAAATCATTTGACGATTATCGGCGAGTGCAAATAAATTACGCGTTGAAACAATCTAACTAGCTCGGTTTTCGCCAATGTCAACACATGAGGAATATATCGGAAAATTTTTGATTGGCATCAATTATATTTATAAATTTTATAGAATGTGTTTGGCGCCTACTCAATTGTCTTGAAGTGCAATTGATGAAAACGCTAAATACTCAAGAAATAAATTAAACTTTAACTTTTGACTAGAGCTTCTTCTAAATACATTAATAATATGAATACACTTTCTCATGACTGATTTTTAGAAAATAACGTCGAACATACTCCCAAAATTCCTAGAAATCGAGATCGAATTATCCATATACCAACAAACTCCTACGCAAACCTCCCTGCTCGAGACCTTCACTGGTTTTTTTTTTAATCCGATCTTTTGAATTACTTGATGAAAATCATGTTCATAAAATTATACTTGATAGGAATTGCTTAATCCAGCTTATACAGTGTTCTATTAAACTTTCACAAAAAAGAAATATTGTTATCTTTCGATCCCACTTCTGTAAACATCAATTTATTTTTTTGCGAAGTTTCATCAATTTCTGAATGTGTTATCGATTTCATCCATTTCAGACAACATAAATGATCTCGTTTAACGAAACGGAAGCAAACATTTGAGTATTTTCGTTGATTGCTTCTAGTACCGTTAGCTGCGAAACGGATATTTAAGTAACGAGTGGGTGGGCAGACTTCTGCTCCGAAGGCAAGTAATTAGACAGTTTTCAAAACCAACACTCCTCCTTTTCAACTACCTCCATCTTTATATCTACGATTACCTTATGCGATCCTCCGGATATTGTGTGAAACCGAATAAGATTTCAGCAGAACCATTACATGCTTCACCTAGGTAATTAAAAATTAAATACAGGCCACTGATAAACGCATTACTTGAAAACAGCTGGATTGATTAGGCTATTTTTTATTTATTTGTTCGTTATATTCCAAATTAAGATTTTATGGAAAAAAATGAGAAACTCATGAGGAAAATTATAAAATTTTGGAAAATGTACGAAAACAGATATTGTTATATTATGAATGCGAAAGTAACAATGTATGTCTGTTACCCTGTAACGGCTAGACCGTCGAACGAATTTTAATGAAATTTAAGGACAAACGGAGATCAAGTTGGTCGATAGTGATCGGTAGATTATGTTTGTGAGCTGATCAAATTTCTACGAGTTCTAACAAAGCTATTCTCCTGTTACCTGAATGTTAAATTTGGGTTTTTGTGAAATCTAAGAAATGATACAATGTTCTGAAAATGTAATTCTGAATTTATTATAAATTTTGATTTTTGATGCTCGTTTACTTTTATATTGATTAACGACCATTTTGACCATACAAAAACAGAACAATCATTTTCGTATTATTTATATACACCGCTTCCTTTAGCCATATCAAGTCGATCTTTGTTATTGATCAAGACTGAACATAGATTTTTGTTATGCGTACATATTGTTTTGATTTTAATATAAGGCTTAATTTTGGAACTCATTTGAGAAATAAACTGAATGCTATGATACTTTTTGTTTCGTGTACCTGAAGAGTGGGGTAAATATAGGATAATAATAACGTGTTTTGTTCTTTGATTTGTTTAAGGTGCTATTGTCGTCTCCATCATTGAACGTTAATGTTTTCGAAATTCTTATTTATTTTTGAAAGTTTTTGTCGTGAAAAGAGAACCGTGAGTATTGTAAGCAAATGTTTGAAATGCGGACGTCTTTATTTTATGCGGATGGAAATTACTATTATGAAATGGGGTTCAAATTATGAGATCAGATGATTATCCCGAATTTGAAATTTATCGAAAACAAACGTTCATTGATAACTTAATCCATAATAGTAGTTCCCATCCGCATAAAGTCTAATGGTCCGCGTTTTATACATTTGTGCATAGATCATTCAGGATTCCTCCTTTAACGAACGAAATTTGATATAGAAATTAATATTTTGAAAACATAAGCGTCGAATATCGGATACGACAATAACATCACTCACAGATGAATAGCTGAAAAACAACATAAATTATTATTATTCTCGATATTTCCCACCCACCCTTCAGGTTCACGAAACGAAAAATATCCTAACATTAATTTCGTCCCACGAATAAGTATTGAATATATATCAAAACTGAATAAAATGAACTCAAAATGCATGAATAAAAAATCTGTTGGATCTTGTTCCATAACAAAGATCAATTTGATACAGGTCAAAAGAGCGCTGTATATAAATTATATTGTAATGATTGTCCTTCTTTTTGTATATGTCAAACTGGTCATTACATCAATATTAAAGTAGATAAGCATATAAATATATATATATATATATATATATATATATATATATATATATATATATATATATATATATATATATATATATATATATATATGCAGATATTATCGAACGATCAGATATCGCCTTTTATCCTAGATTCATAAATCTATCGAACAAATTATTTAATGAAGTTCAAACGAAACTGCTGAACAAAGGACCAAAATTCACCCCGGAAAACGGCAAATTCAAAACAGACAAGGAAATAATCGAAGTGCTAGCAGAGCTGGCCATCCAAAAACATAAAGATATCATCACCAATCCAAGCCTCCATAAACACAAACTCACAGAAATTATCAGAAAATCTGACATAAAAACTAACAATCAGAATCAGTTGAAAATAATAAAGTCCATATCAAGCAAAATCCAAGCCGAAGATCTTATAATGACTAAAGCTGACAAAGACAATAGTATAGTATGCCTCAATAAAGACCTATTCGAAGAAAAGATGCAGGATGTACTGAAAACAATGGATATCACCGAAATACCAAAAGATCCAACCAAACTTTTCACAAAAGAAATCAAAGAAGAGCTAAGTTTGTCAGAAAACCTAGCACACACAGAATGGGAGAAGAGCAAACTGATTCCAATGAATGTTCAAGCTCCAAAAATGTACGGATTGATTAAACTACATAAGGAAGAAAAATCTGCAGGACCTGTAGTGTCATATATAAACACACCATCAGGTAAACTAGCAAAATTTTTAAATCAAAAATTTCTAGACCTCTCGAATTTTCAAGCGCAATACATCTCTAATTCTGTAGATGTCATACATAAACTTTCAAATCTCCCAAGATATTAAGTTAGTCTCTTTCTATGTCAAGAATATGTACCCGAACATTTCAACGAATGAGTGTCTTCCCCTTGTTACAGATATCTTATCCGAGTCTAACACACCGCCATATATCACTAATGAACTTAGCAATCTTCTTCAAATATGCCTATCTCAAAGTCACTTTCAATTTCAATCTAAATTCTTCAAACAAAATTCAGGTCTTTCAATGGGTTCACCTCTTAGCCCTCTACTAGCTGACATTTTCATGAATAATTTAGAGAAAAACTCAATATTAAACACAGATTTCGCTAAAAAACACATTACTTTCTGGTACAGATATGTAGATGACATTTTGGTTGGTTTTCGAGGTTCAAACATACAAATTCAGCACTTTTTAAATTTCCTGAATAAAATACATTGCCGCATCAGCTTCAATTCCGAATTAGAAAATAATAACTCAATTAATTTCCTCGACTTATCCATCACAAATTCAAATAACCAACTCACTTATAAAATTTACAGAAAGGAAACATTCACAGACGCATCGATTCCAATGGACTCGTTCAGTCATTTAAGTCACAAGCTAGCTGCATATAACTCCATGATTCATAGAGCTTACTCTGTTCCCCTTTCGAAAGAAAATTTTCAAACTGAACTTAATACCATCAGAAAAATTGCCTCAAATAACATTTTACAACATTTTCTAAATTCAATAATTAAACGCAAAGATCAACGTATTACCCACCAATTACTATATAGCATCGTAGAAACCCCAGAAAAAAGATACTCTAGTCTCAGATACGCCAGCGAACTCTCTAACAAAATCAGTAACTACTTTGGTAAATTGAACATAACTTCTTCATTCTCAAGCGGCCCCAACTTAAGCAAATTATTATTCAATGCCAAACAAAACAACGATAAATTCAAGCAATCAGGAATTTATCAAATCAAATGCAACGAATGTCAGGTAGCTTATGTCGGACAAACATGGAGAAGTTTTGAAGCAAGGTTCAAGGAACATATTTCCTCAAATAAAAATTCGCCAATATTTGAACACATAAAACCAACTAACCACTCGATATCATTGAACAATCTTAAGATCCTTCATAAATGTAACAAAGGGAGAAAGATAAATTTGTTGGAAAATTTGGAGATTAGAAACTATGTAAAAACCCACAATTTACTACCCTCAACAGCCAACTAGAGCATAATGGATCCCCACTACTCAATAATTAGGATAAATTTCATTCTGTACTTGTACTTGCCTACTCATATATTATATTGTTATTCACTTGAAAATGACCGAAGGGTCGAAACCGGTCGTGATTATTGAATAAATTGTGGAAAAGTGACAAAAGTGTCTCATTTCGTTTTACTTTAAAAATGAATTTTCATAAAATAAATAAATCATCAATACTATCAGTTACATTCATATGCTTTTTTGTGAATATTCCCAAAGAGGACTGGCTTCAAATCTCTCAGTTGTGAAAGCTTCGGTTACAAAAGTACATTGATGTCGTTGGTTTACTTTAAACATAAATAAAACAATTTGCATCATGTGGCTCGTGTATTTATTTTATCGCAAAATATTCATCAGCATATCCCTTGATATCATTCGAATTCGTGCGTCCAAAATAAGGGCAATCGATTTCAGTTGGAGTCCCTTATCAGCACATAAAAATACAATAAAACATGACCTCAAAAAATTTGTTTATTCAAAGTGATCTTCGGTTTTTCGGTCACTTAGATTCTTAATTGGGTCGACGTGAATCTAGGAATCTGCTTCAGGATAGTTTTACCTGAAAATTATAATAACACAAATGTCAAAAATATAAGTATTTTTCGGGTGAAAGAAGCATCACAGCATCAGTGAAAAATTCAAGAAGAGTACAACCTGCGGTGCTTGAATTTGAAAAAAGTTACCGTTAAATAATATGCAAATATTCATTTTCAGAAATGTTCGTCTCTCTCGTTGAACATGCTGAATATAACTCCGCAGTACTGAATTTGTTGAATTAATACGCCGTCATTTCAGATATGAACGCACACCGTTAGGTTTGAGTTGAACATTCATATTTCTTTCTAAATTAAAGACAAACATATTGTAACTGAAAAAATAGAAAGTGTTTGCAACGGAACTGAAATGAATGGTGCACCCTCATATATCTTTTCAAGTATGTTTACGTTGAATTTAATTACTCGTAGGCAATTACCAACTTCCACTTCATGCCGGGTTTCCACATTGGATCTATATTCGTTTTGTTTTGTCAGGTATATGCAAATTTCGTTATGTTTGGAGTTTACAATTGTTGGACCGTTCTTAACATCACAATTGTAGAGAATTTGATGTCATTGTTTTATGTATTGGTGCTAGGAAACCGCAGGGCATATTTGGACAAAAATGTAACAAAATACCTTTGTTTTCCCATTTGTGTGTGCTGAATCAGAGTGAAATTATTGATCGAGGACATTCGAATAAGAGCTTTTGAGATCTTGTTCGTTATCTGATATCTCCCATATTAGCTCCTTCTACAATTTAGTTTTTATCTGCGTTTTGATTGACCCAGACTACCAGAAGCTTATTAGGTACAGAATAATTCACACTTTTGTATCAAAATTTGAACAGCCTACACAAAGAGTTAGATGTTTTCCGCCTATAAACAAACGCAAACGCTTTGTTTTGGAGATACAAGGGGTTCAAGTTTAAAAAATTCGGTTTCTAATAACTTTTGCCATTCTCGAATTACTGGCGTCAAATTTGGAACGTAGATCACTCTTTCAGTCCTGAATGATTCGATATCTTGGACTATCCTAAGGAGGACACTGTAAGAGTCAACCTGGAGGATAGCTAAATCAAAAGAATTTGGCCTATTCTTGAGCTATTCAAGGCAGATATACTTGGGGAAGGGGTAGTCCCACAAAAATTCCAAATTCACATGGGAAGTCTCTTTTTTTAATAAAAAAATTGATCCTATCGTGATATTTCTAGTTCAATGAATAATAACTTATGCTGTGACGGAGAACTTGAATACTAATTTAACTTTTCAAGAATAAAATATTCAAGAATAGAAAGGTTTTTCAAAGAAGTGTGCCCTTTTCGTTATAGTAATTTTTAGATTGAGGGATTCTGATGGTAGGGTGTTGATTTCACATGCTACAAATCAACCTTTGAAACTGTCTACTGTAAATCACAAATTCACATGTTTCAAAGTTTGAGGGAACGTTAAATTATCGTTAGGACGCAGTGGTTATTATATTTTTGTCGTCTGTTGATACAGAGATATTCCATGAGAAGAGGATAATGAATAAAGAGAAGTTCTCAAATTCGTTCAGATTAGGCATATTTGTACTTAATATGTTAAAGAATGAAATGCGAGAATACTGAAGACTACTCGCAAATCTTCGCCCCGGGTCTTTCCTTTCAGAGGAATTATTGTCAAAAATTCTTCCTCAGTCAACATGTCATTGAATACCATCCGAACAAAATACACAGCAGTTTCTGTCATATCGGTGGATTCGTTGAACTGTAAAGAAAAGTATGTACATTTCATGATATCATGTTTTAGTTTATCTGCCATGTCCTGACTCATGACTTGAATAAGCCTTGTGATAGTCGGACGAAAAAACTGAAGTTCTCTAATAGCAGATATGATTTCTGTTTCAATTTTAAAATCTCCAAATAAAGTTCACCCGCTTCAATAAATGCTTCTTTCACAACCGATCCATATTCGAATGGTTTCTTGTGTTTCGCCAATATATGAAATATTTTAAATGACGCTATCGTAGCAGCTTTTGATTGTTTTCCTGGTCTTGTGAACTTGGTTTGTTCTTTTTCAAACAAGATATCGAATCACCTACCTTTCGTTTTCTTAATTCACTGTGTAGCGGAAAATCCTTTCCATAGTTTTTATGAACTGTTTTAAGATGCCTCTCTAAGTTACCACGCTTAGGAATTGCAAATAAGACAAATGCACTTATCCTTCACCATAAAAAACAAAAATTCTTCCTCCCAATCGTTATTAAAATAATACGTTTTAGATTTCTTCGCTGCACTCATTTTGTACTATTTAATAATAAACTTTGTATCGACGTAGTATTTATTGCCTTCAAATTACAATTCAGAATAACCCCAATTTCTGCAGGCGCAACATTTATATCGGCGTGAACGAAAGTCTCGAATGTTCCCGTCAAACGCGCCGCCCAAAATCTCTATAAAGGCGGCAAGAGTAAAAAACGCGGCTTTTCTTTGACAAGTACCGTTGCTTTGATAAATCCGCCTTTTGCCGCTAGCAGAGTGATATTTTAACACCTAATAAATTTTTGTAGTTTAGTTACCTACTTATTAAAATTTTTTTTCTTCTCGAGATCTATTCAAAAAGCCCTCGCGATCAACCGTTGACATCACATACTATAGCTCTTGTATTCCTATGGGTTGCAATTTTATCGCATTTCTTCATTAACTCATTCGGTCTTACTGCAAGCATATTGTTTCAATCATTGATAAAAAATTGTATACACGTTTTTCAATTCAATAGGTTCATACAATGAACGAAAAATTGCTTTTCGAATTAATTTTCGAGTTGCTAAGAACAGACTGTTCAGTTGTGAGTTCAATCAATAAAATCTTATTCAACACCGTTTCTCTCCACATTATTCCGTCTAGTTTTCACAACAGACTCTTGTAAACTTTGGGCATTGTGTATTTATAATAACCGAGATAATAATACACAATTTTTCTTCAAATTTACTATGTCAAGTTGTAATGACGAAACAGAATACAGATTTTACTCACCGCAGCAAATAACTCTCATATCGTGAGGATTATTGAAAAATGTTCAAATTTTTGGAGAACCATAGGTACTCTGATTATTTTTTAACAATCTTCTGCACTCGAGTTGATAATATTTGAATTTTCTAGAAGGTGTTGGCCTCGAAGGATTCTTACTGTTGGAAGAGTAAGAATTTCCTCTATTGTCTCCAAAATTAGGACATTGAAAAAAAATTATCACAGATATAAGTAAAAATCTCAATTGCAAAACCTACTTATTTATGTAACTCTAAGTTTTGGTACTCAATCTAAAGTTCTACTATTTGGAGATCATAAAATTCCAGATACTATAAATTTCTTCCATTGAGTGAATATGTTTTCTTCTTCACAATGTGAAGTAATATCATTTTGAATTTCTGTACATCGGACTTCCAAAATTTCAAGAAATCTTAAGAAATAAGGCAAAGTTTTACTTTCCCTGAGACAGTAGCGCCTTGAAAAAAGAGCTCTGAACAGGAAGACGTTAGTACTCCAATAAATTATCTGATATATAAGTTGAGAAGGCAGGATACCATATTATTCCGAAAAAATAACAATTTTCAGGTTGCCTACGCTTCGATTACTATATCGTCATTCTAAGAGCATGAATTAATGTGGCTCCCTTTGATTGTTAAGTTGAGAGCACATATCTTTCAGCCTGAACGACCACAAAGAATCTCAATTAGTTAATGCTCTGGGAATGTCATCATTATCATAGAAACGTAGGTAAACTGAAAGTCGGATTTTCTTCGAAATCATTCGGTTCCCGCCCATTCAACTCAATTCGAAAGCTGAATTCTGTATTGGTGGATATAAATTGTCAGTAACAAAATATGGTTATTTAATATTTTCAACAATATATTTTTTAGACAATTCAGTCATCTTACTTTCAACTGAAACATAACTGATAACTTCTGATGAAGTTACCATTAAAACGAGTATATTCGTGTTAAAAAGGCTACCTTAGGGTTAAATTAATTATTTCAATGGTATACATCTATCGATATCATCTTAGTTCGGCAACAGTAAATGAATTTGGATTCAATTTTTTTGTATTATCAATTCTTGGGATGGGATGATGCTTGGCATGCTACAGCTGTGGCCGCCCAAGATGATTTAATTTGTGTGCTCATCCGCTTCTTGAAGAGAGGAGAATTGTAACTTTTCGGAAAAATTTTCGATGGAAGCGATATCCACAGTACATTAGCCCTGTAAACCAAAGAATTTTTACAGAGAGAGGTAGATGGCGTTTTTAGTTAGAGGGTTAGCTGGAGAGAGTTTTCCTTCTTTGAAACTGGATTCAATCCAGAACCAATCAATCAATCCATTTATTTGTTCCATATAAACATGAATTATTGTAGAACACGTCATCATAAACATAAAATACATAAAAAACAAACAGTGTAAGCAGAATAAAGACCTAACAATAAGAGACAAAATCAGCTGAGTCAAATATTGTCCTCAAAATACTCCTGGAGAGTGTAGTAAGGTGTCCTCCTAAGGTGAGTATTTAATCTTCTCCTCAATTTATATTGTAACCACCCTCATGCCTCCTGTGGAATGTGATTATAAATTTTTACCGAAGCATAAACAGAGTTATTCTGAAGGTAAGTATGCTTAAATCTGGGTAGCCTCATATCGTTCTTAGCTCTCGTATTATGCTCATGTTCACACAAACAGGTCTCTATTATTAAATATGCACATAATTGCTTCATAAACATACAGACTCACAACAGTTAGCACTGATTTTTCCACAAAGTGAGCCCTGCATGATTGTGTTTTGCTCAGCTTAAGAATCCACGAATTCATCTCTTTTGCAACAGCAGGAGCCTCGAGATATCCGATGAATTCCCCCACATAACTATCCCGTATCCCAGCCTACTATCAATGTATGCATTGTATGCGGTAAATGCTGTGGAGACATTCGCAAGTTCGGAATGTGTTCTTAGTGCATACACATATATGGCCATATCATTTGCATGTTGGACTACATGATCACCCCAATCCAGTCGATAGTCAACCGAAACACCCAGGAATTTATGTCTATTAGATGAAACCATGGCAGTCTTATATTCATGAGATATGGGTATGAGTTCTCTTCCCTATGCAAACCTGACAAGTTTGGTCTTTTGACTGTTCATTTTCAACTAATTTTGAGAAAACCAGGCATCAAGATCGACAAGCACATCGTCCACTACCGAATCCAGAGAAACCGGATCGGCGAGCACCATAGAAGTGTCGTCTGCAAATTGGACCATGAATTCAGTTGTACAACCAGGTAAGTCATTGTTATAAATGAGGTAAAGGAGGGGACCCAAAACCGACCCCTGCGGCACTCCCTATCAATAGCCAACATCGTTGACTGTAGTGTCTTCCCAGTTGTAGGCTCTTTTTCAGCAACACATTGAAATCTTCCTGATAAATAAGACCGAAGCAGATCCAAAGGCCTGCCTCTAATTGACGGAGTCGTAGGCTTTTCTAAGATCGATACACATCAGTACTGTTATTTTACCACTGTTTAAGCAGGAGGGAATCTTTTTTATAACCTGATATATAGCTCTTGTCGTAGTCCCACCCTTTCTAAAGCCATTTTGGTATTCTGAGAGTACCTTGTAAGTCTCAAAAAAGTCGACAATTATGTTGCAAATAGCTCTATTAAATATCTTGCCAATGTTACTGAGTATAGATATAGGTCTGTAATTCCCCATAAGCTGTTTGCTCCCTCTCTTGTACACTGCTCTCACCTTGGCCGTCTCATGTTTATCAAGATATACACCACTGTCAAAAGTGAGACTTATCAGATATGCCAGAACAGGCGAGATCTCATCTGCAACCATCTTAATAAGTTTGACAGGAATTCCATCCAGTCCCACAGATTTTGTGTTCTTCAAAGCCTTTCAGTTTGTTTGTTTGTTTTTCCTGTAACGTGCTCTATTTCTGACTTTTGGCTAATGACATGCTGTGGAATTCTGTCACTTCACTAACCACGGAATTTTTCCGAACCCCCCTCGTGTCGACGGAAGGTGTCTTCAATATCCAACACATCTCTGTTAGACAGGACTGATAGCGTTACATCTCCTCCGAAGCGATTCCCAGAATCCGAAAAATCACACTGGCTTTGTGGGGATTGAACCCAGGTAACTCTAAGCAGGAGACGAGCATCATATCACCTACGCCACCGATCCGGCCTTTCAGTTCTTCAGAACATTCATCATTGAATTATCTGTGAAAAATAGAAAGATCAGCACCCTGCCAGGTCAGTTATTATTCATTACTTATTGAATTATTATATATAATTATATTATTCATTACTTTCTACATACGTTCTGGACACTATCCAATAAATGTAATGAATGTTTGGTAAGGTGTCCTAGACATGGAAACAGTATTCTAGACCAGATCGCACCTGTGCCTTATATGAAAGCATCTACTGTGATGGTGTGAAGTACTACTTAGACCTGAAAGGAAAACTGAGTTTAGCAGAAGCAAATTTGGCAATGGATGACACATGGTAGTGCCACAAATCTCCAGTGTTGACTGTGATTCTGAGTAGATGCATGTTCATTTCTTAAACAATTCGATGTTCTTGCATGATTGAAGATTTTCCAAGCAGTGACTCTTCTCGAGAACGTTGTTGATTCCGTCTTATACGCATTACTCGCACTCTGATTTCTACTATCAGTCTCAATTCAGTGACATGCTCTGTTGGTATTCTTGTCTGTGTAGATTCTCTGTAGTTATAGGAAGATTACTGAAAAACAAGGACAACAGGGTACACTCGTCCCCAAACCAAAATATTTTGTTATCGATAGAGTAGAACAGATCATTAATCCACAACAGAAAAAGAGTTGGCCAGAGTATGAAGCCATGGGGTACTCCTGCATCAAACTGGAAGGATTCACTCATCTCACAATCAACTACCACCTGAATCAATACACTGAAGAGAAAGCTATTAATCCAACGACGCAATTTCCGGAGTCAATACGCGATTAGTTCATTCATCAAGGCTTCTAATTCACCATGCTTTTCGATTGTGGATGTCCACAAATGTATAACTTCATTCTCACATTAATCAAATGAATCTAAAGCAGTTTGATGTAACATTAAAATTGATTATTATAACGAGAATAATAATGATTTCACTCTTTGATATAGCGAATTAACAGTTAGTTCCCTATGATTGGTGTTAACGGACGTCAATTTAAATTTCATCTATGCCGATTAATGATTAGAACAATTTGATATAAATTTCAATGAGAAGGAGAGAAATCAGTTGAGGTAATCCCGATCTAACTTTAAACTGTGATGTTCGCTATGTTCAAAATCTCCGTGTGTTAACCTTAACTGTTAAACATTTAAGTAAGTATTTATTTATTATCATACAATGAAACATATTATAATTATGAAAAGTTAAACGGGATAATCCCCAATCACGTATTTATAACGAATTGAATAATTATTGTTACATGAAACCATATTCTAATTTTCAAAATTTTTGAGAAAATCAGTTGAAGCCAAAGTACCTTGAAATTTGTGATCTGAAACACGACAATGAAGACTTAAATAGATCAATCCTATGAGGAAGGCTGTTGCATAATTTTGTCTATAAAAGGTATTACACCTCTGAACATGAAAGAGATCTGGTGGCCGGGTTCGACGAGAAGGAATTTTGAATTTGAGGGATTCTAGTAGAGGAGGCGATCATACCATACCATTAATCAATTTGTGCAGAAGTGCCAGATCCGAAATTTTTCTTCTAATGTATAAGGTCTGGACATTGGTCGTCTCTCTCGAAATGATACATAATTTGTTTGCGCTAAAGCTATATTCAGCTTATATGCATCAAACCTCAGAAATTTATTTTGGATTTTTTTCAACATTGTAATGGCTGTTATTTCCCTCGGCGACCAAACTACAAATCCATACTCTAAAATATATCCAACTAACGTGCAATACAAAATTCTTACGGTAGCTAATGAAAAACCCTAACAATTTCTCAAAATGATACCAATGTGAGCATTGAATACTATTTTAGCATCGAGTAAGACACCCAAATCTTTCATTTCTGAGGAACGTTTGAGGTTACAACCCTAAAGAATATAATAATAATATAATATAATTTATATTGACCACCGTGTTTTCTCATTATACGAAAGCCTCAATGGGTGAATTTTATTGGCACTTGAATTTTTTAATGTACCATCGATTGTTATCGAATTGGGAATTACGTTTGGATCCATCTCTGTTGTTGTGTTGCTTAAGGTTCTGAAAACATTATGAAGAGACAAATTCGGCTCAATTACGAGAGAAATTTGAATAAACTGTAAAAAATGTTGTACGTATTGTGGATTACACTGGTTTACAATGGTTTTGTTGCCCTAGATATGAAAATGATTTTGGGTCTATTTATGCACACAATTCGTGAAACTATCAATGATTTTGTAGTATTTGCTCTGATTTCTTTTTGAATCTTTATTTTCATTTTACATAACAAAATCGTTAAACAAGAAACAAAATAACAGATATATTTATAATGTCAGTTATGTTTTGAGAAATTCGGATACATCGAAGTAAATAAAGAGGAAAATTTCGATATATATATTTCATATTTCCATAAAACGCCTTTTATGAGCTTATCTTCTATAAATTTTCAGGTGACAATCTCTTTTCAAAGACCAGCAGTAATCTGCCATCATGTGACAATCCCATCGACCTTGATACCTTTCTTCCATCACTTTTAGATCTTGATGAAACCGCTCTCCCTGTTTCTCACTATAATTTCCTAAATTATCCGGAAATTTATCTAGATGATTGCGGAGATAGTGTAACTTAATACTCATATTTGCTCCTGAAGTCTGAAAGCTTGTCAGCATATTTTGCACAATTTCTTCATAATTTGCTGCTTTATGGTTACCTAGGAAATTTTCGACAACCAACACAAAACTTTTCCAAGCTTTACTTTCCGGAACAGTCATAACTTTGATAAAATCTGAGTCTTTCATCAATTGCCGTATTTGAGGACCATCAAATATTCCACCTTTTAATTTTTCCATACTAAGCTTCGGAAATTTTCTGCAAATGTAATTAAAACAATTTCCGTCTTTGTTCAACGCTTTTACAAATTGCTTAATCATACCTAACTTAATATGTAATGGTGGAAGTATGATTTTGTCTCTGCTCATCAGCGGCTCCCTTATTACGTTGGCTTTACCGACAGTTGAAGAATTTCTTACAGGCCAAACATCTTGTTCCCAATGAAGTTGCTTTGCTCTACTATCCCACATACAAATAAAGCAAGGGTATTTTGTATATCCACTTTGTTGGCCAAGTAAAAAATTAACCATTTTTAAATCCACACAGATCGGCAATTGATGCTCAGAGTATGTAATTTTCTCTAAAACTAATTTTACATTTTCATATTCTTCTTTGAGTTTCGTTGAATGGGCAATTGGAATTGATGCAAATTTATTTCCATTATGCAATAAGACGCATTTTAAACTTCTTTTGCAACTATCAATAAAAAGGCGCCATTCAGTAGATTTGTACTCTTTTAAACCCATGTCTATAAGCAGCTTCGCGATATCATTACAATACACTAATCCTTCATTTTCACTAAAAAATTGTAATAACTCTTTTTCTCGCGTTCTGTATGTTGTAATTGTTACTGTTGGTGCCAATAAATTTTTTCTTTCAATCTTGAGGCTAACAGTTCTGATCCTTGTTTTGATAAATTGAGATCACGTATTAAATCACTGAGTTCATTTTGAGAAAATAACTTTGGCGTAGATGTTTCACCTTCCCATTCACTTCCACTAGTAGATGGTCCCGATTTCTGTGAATTTGGTAACATCATTGTTTCTGAAGGCATGCGAATTACTTTTGAAATGTATATGGGCCGAGGGAGATTTTCACTGTGTAGAACCGGACATTTTGTAGAGTGTAAGTCTGGGTATCTCCACGTTTGATTTCGATTAAAACCTTTAACATCCACAACCGTAAAGACTCAACACAGGACTTACAAACTTTATTAGGAACCCATGGTTTACCTAATTTGTCCATTTTGAAACCAAAATATTCAACATAAGTCTCCTTGACAAAGTCTGTGAAAAAAAGAAATACTTTTTGTTTTTTGGAATATAAACACCGCAAATATAACAAAATAAATCACTACAATATTTACACTTTCTTCGTGACGAACTCATATTTTAGACTAGAAGACAAATATATAAGAATGGACATTCAGTAATTGAAACAAAATATTAATCCATGACACTTTATCCAGATTTACGTGTATATGTACTTCAATATTGTCAAATAACTGAGATCTCAGCTGTTCTGTGGAGCAAGGGGTCTGGGGGTGATGTTTGTATGCGCAAAAAAGTTGCGCAGAAGCCTAATCATGACTGGAAAATTAAATTTAATTTCTAACAAGCTTATAATTGTTCAAAATATAAGAAATGCAAAAATCATGAAAATACGAGCACATTGAGAACTTTCATGAATATATTCGTAATCTGGGCACTTGAAAACATAAAAATTTGCGATGATATCCAGGGCAACAATAAAAAAAATTTTTTTTGTAGAGCTGTGTTATAATTGGCTATAGATACGACATATCATATTTTACTTGTTCTCTTCTTTTGGTTAAATTCTAGGCATGAGAATAATTGAGATGAGGGTTAGATCTCCAAGATCTTGACAAAAATCAGAAAATTTAAAGACAAAACAAACTTTGTGGGTTAGAAAGTACTGATGTTGAAGTAGTGTATTTATTCGAAACAGTAACACGGCCAACCAAATTTTGTTTCATATAATGCTATGTAACATAAATGAGAAGAAGAAACATACACATTTTTGTTCAAACAGATTAAAATGCGAGAGAACTTCTAATAAGCTAAATCATTCGACTGAAGAATCGTTTTATGTGAAGATAATTAAGCTCTCAATTTTATAGACAAAGTCTCTTCGGTGGGCCCTGCAAGCCCTAAAGAAATAAATTTTAGGAAATGAGATATTTCACGAGAAAGCCTTAGGTGATTTTAATCTTGCAATTTGCTCTCCTGCGGACAATTTAAAATTCCGAAAGAGTTTCAGACGGAGTTCCGATGATGAATTGCACGTCAGACTTTAATAAAAGACATCAGACGTTCGGATCGGCGAAGTTGACTCGGAAGAATACCCTCCGAAATTCCGGGGATGCGGCAGGAAAATTACTATTCGTTGAAATGAACACAGGCGGATCCGGTTGCTTCCAAAGCTCGTTATCTTTTCGACATTCAGTTTTGCACCTAAAATAAATGAAAAGCGCATTTTCGTGGATAAATATTTATAGTCGACTGTCTAAGATGAGACAATTCGCCATTCGAGATTAATGGCAAAATTAATACAAAATTGTTCCCGTCCAAAGTCGATTGCTTCATTCCTTGCTGCCAGCACTTGGAAATTTATTTTGATTTCATCCAAATTGTTCCATAATTATTCAAAATCTTTTCAGATAGGTAAATAATATTTCTCGAACATTTGAATTTAGGATGCTTTTAGTTGATAAAATTCCATTATCAATAATAAAAACAAGTAATGCGTTTTTGGAATTTTACTAAATAATTGTGATTCGCAACGCGTTTCACTACACCATAGCTTCTTCAGACCAATGAATCCACATACGATGTCAAAATTTTAATTCATAAAAAGTTTCAACAACAACAGAAAAAGTTGAATTCACTTAAATTCAAAACTTCTCCACTCAAACCTTCAACTTCAACTTGATAAATTTTCAGATCATAAATTTTCTGACAGATTCACTAACTTAACTGATACCGATTTTACACACCACAAAAGATCTATTAGAAAAAGAATTCAAACATAATTTACATCCAAAACATACTAAAACTAATTTTGAACAGTTAGGCATAGATTCCGAAATCATTCTCAAAAACTCCAAAGATAATATTTTAGCCAAACATCAAACAGCAAAAATCATTAAAGAAGACTTTTCGAAATTATCACCACATTGCAATTCCGATTATAAAATGGTAAAAACAATTCGTGAAAATAGTACCAAGAACGATTCAGTATTCACTAAAGCAGATAAAGGTAACACCATCATCGCGATTAATAAAACCGATTATATCTCAAAATCTGAAGAATTCTTAACTACTATATAACATCAACTAAGGATCCTACCGCAAAATTTCAGAAAAAGATTAAAAACATAATTTTGACAGCAAAATCATTAATTACAGACCACGAAAAATATAAATTCATTAACTCCAATCCACAATCCCCCGAATTATATTCGTTGATAAAACTTCATAAACCTAATTACCCTATTAGACCTGTTGTTTCTTATGTAACGGCACCTTTTTAAACTTTCAAAATTTCTTAATGACATGCTTATGAAACATTGCAATTTTAAATCTAAATTTTCGGTCAAAAATTCATACGAACTAATTGCCAATATCAAAGATACCATTATACCACCTAATTCCAAACTCATTTCTTTCGATGTTAAGAATCTATTTCCCAACATTCCTCCGAAAGATACGTACCACTTAGTTGAATAATTATTAGAAAAGAATTATGTCAATACGATCATTAAATCAGATATTCTTTCATTATTACAAATTTGCTTGGATCAAAATTATTTCCATTTCAATAACAAATATTATACTATTGAAGACAGCTTGATTATGAGCAATCCCTTAAGTCCTTTGTTAGCAGAAATATTCATGAATAATTTAGAGAAATTAATTCATAATTATTCACTCAGTAAACATTGATTATACTGGTATCGCTATGTAGACGATATCATTATTTGCTTCACAGGAACAGATAGACAGTTGAAATTTTCGAAAATCATATAAATTCATTACATCCAAAAATTGGATTCACAACCGACATAGAAAGTAATAATTCAATTAATTTTCTAAGACGTAACAATTTCGAATGAAAATGGAAATCATGTTTTCGCAATTTACCATAAGCCGTCACATACAGATATTATAATACACAATTCGTCGTGTCATCCGTATCAACATAAAATATCAGCATTGAACAGTTTTATTCATAGATTGATTAACATCCCGTTATCACCAGAAAATTTCAACAAAGAAATAAATTTGATTAAACAAATATCATGTCGATAAATTGAAACAAAAATTCAGCACCTTAACCTACGTTGTAATTACAAGTGAGGAACTGAGATCATTCTCCAGTAGCAATAATTTCAACATAGCTTTCCAAACTAATAATAGTTTAGGCAAATATATAAAAATAATAGAACCAAATCAGGTAAAAACAATAAATCAGGTGTTTATATATTGAATTGCACTGAGTGTGATAATTTCTACATTGGTAGAACACATAGAAATTTTAATATTAGAATATCGGAACATAAACGCAGTTTTTCAAATAAAAATCAGATTCAAATTACGCGAATCATCTCCTAGAAAATAATCACTCTTTCGACCCACAGTTTGAAATTTTGCATACAGATAATAGATATTGGAAGGTAGATCTTTGGGAGACTTTAGAAATCAACAAATACAAACACTCAGATAGACTCATCAATGAACAAATCGATTTAAGCCCTTCACCTCTATTGAATCTCTTCGGTGAGCAATCTATTCCGTAATTTTATTGGATATACCTGTCATAAACAACCACTTAAAAAGAATCAAACCAATAAGCTTTTAATTATTTAAGAACATTTATATTTATATTCTCATTCTTATTTTCTGTACATTCATTTGTCTGAAGAAGCTGCTTTGTAGTGAAACGCGTTACGAATCACAATTATTAAGTAAAATTCCAAAAACACATTACTTGTTTTAATATTTCTCGACTTTAATTAACGAAATATAACAATGGCGGAGAAATTAAGAAACAATTTGAGAGTAAACGACCAAAGATCAAGTACCAGAGTTCAATGATTTTGTTGAAGGATTTATTTTGTGGAAATTCATTTTGATATAAATATAATTGAACACTTGTTTATAATTTCCACAATGTTATTTTCAGTGTAGAAGACCGGGTTTGATAGTTACTTCATTTACAAGTGTCTGGTACTAACAGTAATGAAAAAGTATGTGCTAACTTTACCTGTATTAAATTTAGGGTAGTGATTTAATTATAGTAGTAATTTAATTATAGTTGACAATCGAGAGCAGTAGGTTTGTAAGTTTTGTGCTGGCTTAGATTAGATTAATTTTTAATCTTTCCCACATATTCATTATCATCCCTTCATCGCATTTGAGTAGAATTTTTGAATTATCTAATGTTATTATGTAATTTTTTGATTCAATCTGTTCAAAAACAGCGGACTTGTTATCTGAGGAGTGATATTCTTTGAAAATTTCAACCTGTTTGTGCTACTTATATTGTTAGGCATTCATTGCATTCAGTTCTGTTTATTCCAGATCTATTAGTTTTTGCTTGACATTGAATAATAATATGACTTCAGGAAAAGGAAATTACTAATTAAATTTGATATATAGCATAATAATAACAGCAGTATAAATGCTGATGTTATAAGAGATGGGCCAATGTAAGTTAGAGATTCCTACTTATTTTCTGGTTTTTCTTTAATGAAATACATAAATTAAGAAATTTGGTTTTGTTCTTTGCGTTTAATAATACTGTTTTTGTGGGAGAGCAGAATACCATTTGAAGCGATTTTCTGAATGATATTGATTGCCGATTTGAAGTCTGTTATGGATAGGGAAATGATAAAAGATCTCTGAACCATTGAATATAAGCGGCTAGTTTATGTATAATGCGGTTGAAACAATCCATTGGGACTGTTGAATCTGTACATGTTCCTTTTCAATTTATCTGGTATAGGTGTGATCATTTTTGAGATTGGCGATGGTTACGTCTAGGAAATTTATTGCCTTGTTGCTTTCAATTTTAACAATGAAAGTTTTTTGCTGTGCACATTACTTAGAAAAGGTAAAAACTGGTCTATTTGTCTCTTTGGGTAACAAAAATCCATAAGATTACCAATGTATATCAACGTATCTGTTTCAAAAAATTAAATTTTTTATGCTCACTTATTATTCGTTATAGATTCCTCAAGATTGTTCATGAAATATCTGTTAATAAGGGGAATCCCATCTGCAGTCCTAATTTTATCACACTCGGGATGGACTGAGAAACTGAACGTATTTGTTCTAAACACAAAATAAAAGGTGTTCAATGAACAGGTATGGCCAACCATCTGCAAGGAAAATATCTTCAAGCACTAAAGCTCTTTCTGGTCATCAATATTGTAATTATGTAATTCGTGCTCTAATCAAAAAAATTGGCATAGAAAACTGGTTGAGTGTGGTGAACTAGATCCCGTAGGTAATTTCAGAGCTGAAAATCCGGAGAGATCAAATCTTGGGAGCGGCTAGCCACCTAACAGGACCATTTGTCCTTATCTATTCATCGCAAATTTTTGTTGCGATGTAATAACAAGTCTACAGTTTTCAAATGTATTCTTTCAAAAGGGATTTCAGATATTGCTTTATGCCAAAGTTTATGATCAAAGAAAAAATGGAACTAAAGCTTTAGATTTTTTTTGCGAGCATCTACATATGCAGTATAATGCGATACTTTTCGGTTGCGTTGGCTGAAAGCAGGAAAAAACCAATTTCACAGCTTCAAGGAATTGCAGACCCGTCTATCTGATATCAGTCTTTTCTTTTACGAAATTAAGTTTATTGTAACAATAAGATTTTTCTTCAGGGTAGTGTTCACAAATTTACAGCTTTTGAAATCTCTCGTGTATTCCTGCTAAAAGCCATTTCTTCTCAGTAAACTTCATGATTTGGAATCAACTCTCCAAAATGGAATACAAACGGACGTATCTTTCGATTGGATTAATGCAAAAAAATTTTTTTCCCATAGGTCCAAGATATTGTCGACCTGAATATTCGATGTCAGTTTCATTCCCATATCTATTCGTGTTCTCGAGAAAATATTATTATTTATTATTATTTATTTCATTAGAGTGCCTCCACAACTATGACCTGGCACGTGTACAATATAAATTTCAGCACAGAGAAGAATAGAAAATCATTTTTATAAATATATACAAATATTTCTAATGAGAAAAATTGGGAACTTAAATACTTACTATTGAAGAGATCTGTCTCTTTTATAAAATCTTTTACATTTTTGAAGTTGTACGTAAGTGTTTTCTTGAAATAATCATTTATGTAGTAATTCTGTCGGCTTCTTGCATATGGTGGGCTTTCTATGATTATGTGTTTCACAGTGAGGCTGCTGTTGCATTGATGACAATATAGAGGGGCGGTAGAGTCCAGCATATAACCATGGGTTGAATGGGTATGTCCAATTCTTAGGCGACGAATAACAATTTTTTCTCATCTTGTCATTTTAGGTAGTGGATGTGAATTTATCGAAGGTGTTATGTTATAGAGTTTACAATCTGAACTGCTCCAGATATTCTGCCATATGGTTTTGATGGTCTATTTCATTTTAAGACCTTAGTCAGTTGAATATTTTGGATTGGGAGGTTCGAATCTAGGGGTCTTGCACCTTCGTCAGCTTTTTCGTTCCCTAATATTCCCGTGTGTGATGATACTTAAATGATACAAATTCGAATATTCTTAGTATTGTGTTTTTCTGTACAAGAATATTCTGCGAGTAGATGTTTTTAATGGATTGTATTGAGGATAATGAGTCTTTGCAGATGGCAATATTTTTGTTCGTGACCGAGATGTGATCGAATTCTTTTAAAATACCGTGCAGTTCTCCAGTGTGAATGCTGCTGAAAGAAGGGATGCGATTTTGTGATATGATATCGTTTGAAGAGGCTACTGAGCAACTGACGTTGCCATCAGTCTCAGATGCGTCTGTATAAAATACTTCATTATGTTGTTCTGCATTCATCAGTTCTAAAAAAGCTTGTTGTAGCAGGGTATTTGGAGTATCTTCTTTCTTATATTTTAGTAGGTCGGTGTTTATTGTAGGTAATATTATTTCCCAAGGGGGAGTGTTCTTACGAGAATTGGAGGTTGTAGAATTTGTGGAATCGGTAATGGTTTTTCCGTAGGGTTTGGTAAATTTGTTTCAGTTGGTTCTCGAGGAAACAATTTGGTCCAAGAGACTGAAAGACAGGAACACAGATCAATAGCCAGATAGACAGGTAGATAGTTTGGCGGACCGGAGAGAGATACTAGAAGTGATGTTTTTATATTGTGGTACAGAGAAATGATATTCATAACTATATCTCAATTTTTCTGAGGAACTGTCGATACTATTTCCAGAATACCTTTTTCACGAATCGATGAAAGAAAACTGGAAAATTGAAAGGTGAAAAAATACTGGAATAAAATTAGCCTTGCTCCCTAACGCAGATCTAATTATATTTAATCAGTGTGGATACAAATTACTGCCTTAATTAGGGGGCACTATCGTGCACCCGCCAAGTCGAGCGCGAAGCAAACACTGTCGTACCATTCCTTACTGGAACCATTTCGCCATATTTTAAGGCCCTATTAGAGAACCTCTGGATAAGACCAGAACGCAGAAATTTTCGTCATCCTGTAAGATATAATCACATACTCAAAATCCAAAATTTTATGTTTCGCATTTATGACACTCACTTATGATCATGAGAATAGAACTAGTACTTCCCATAAGCTTAGAGAGCTGAAATTCAGTACAGAGTTAGAGTTTAATGGCAACATGAAGGGAAAACTATAAAAACTAGGATGATCGTGAAGATTAAGTGAAGATCTGGAGAACCTGGTGGTCCTGATTAGAAAACACAAGATCCCAACCAAACTTTTAGAGATCGACATAACGCCCTTACAAAAAATATTCAACTTGATGGGCCGCTTCATTCGATGTCAAAAATTAAATGTCTGAAGTATTTGATTAAGGACCGTCAGCTGGTCAGCTGAAAGAAATCGACTGTCATTGCAAAGATCCTGCGTAGTGGGACTTATCTTCTAATTTAATATAGCCTATAGCGTCCCACATTCATTGCTGGGCGAATACCTCCCTTTCTGCTTTTAATACGCATTTGCATAAAATTAAAGGATCTTCATGGGGTGCACCACATAAATGTTGACTTCGAGAGTATTAAAGCTTCAGCGATCACCAAATACAACCGGCTTAGGTGTGAATACCACGCCGATCTTTCAGAAATTAAGCCGTCTAAAAGAATAAATAATAAACGCGAATGGGCAATACGAAAAAGTGTTGCTAATGTACGAAATTCAGAACCGGCAAAAAAAAATAAGAAAATCTAATAAGATAAATCAATATGCCCACATTTCTACAAAAAGAAATGAAATCCCACCAAAAACATTCTGTAAAACACTAGCCAAGTCTTGATGGAGCTGCTTGTTTATCTCTAAGAAGTAATGAAATTTGCACGAAGTCATGCCAAGCCTAAGGTTCCCTACTGCGATGTCATTATTATACAGGGTGGGGTTAGATTAGGTTGGATGGCTAACTCCCACTTTTCAAAAAATCACTGCACAAGAACGGTAGGTGATAGAGTGAAGGCGCTGGTTTGGTTTAGAAGGGCGAATCGTGTACTTTGCACTCTTGAACATGTCTTGGTCGGTTGAGCAGCACGCGTTCGTTATTGAGACTTTTATCAAAACAAGTGAATCTGTTATCGCGACGCAGCGTGCCTTCCACACGGAGTATTGTTTGAATTCTTGAAAACGTTGATTGAGTAACCAGTCAATTGTAGGCTTGATAAAACTGCTTATTTGAATAATACTTATGTATAGGCGAGCCTGAAACAAACAGTATAAAAAAAAATTTTCAGTATATAGACTGTACGTCTATTTTATGTTAGATCGGTGGCCAATTTGACATTCCAAAAAAGAGAGCAGAAGTCAGCGATGTCAATGCTGAATGCATGTGTTGCACAATCAACAACAGCCTAAAATAAGACACTTGCGTCTAATTACCTAATTACCAATACCAGTATGGGCTCGTATGTTATCTCGCTTAACAAACATAGGTAGTTACCGCAGATATAACATTCCGTTGAAACAAAATTGACTTGTACCTACCCACTAACGTATAAAGAATGTTCAACGGCCAAATCACACAACATTAATTATAATAATAAAGAAATCACAGTAAGGTACCTTAGACTTGACACGACTTTGTCTAGATTTCATTACTTTTTGAAGATAAACAAACAGCTCCATCGAGACTTGGCTAGTTTTTCACAGAATGTTTTTGCTGGTTTATTTATATTCTAAAGGCCAAATTTAGAGAAAATTTCTGAAAATAATAAATGATATTCATTTTCCAGAATCTGCATAAATCCTTTTTTGAAAGACTTCCCTATTATTCATTATAAGAAGACGAATTTCTCTTGTAGTCCAACAGAAGTCAATACCAGACGTATATGAGGTGAATCAAATAATCTAGCCCATACTTTTAGTAACAACATCGTGAATTCTGTAAACGTTCGTGAAATTCTGTTCTCTGATGTGATTGATATAGATGAATTAAAGACGATTTTATGTAGCTTCAGATGCGTCGTCAATACAGTTAGGTTCGTCTTTTGAAGGCAGTGTTACTTTTTCGGACTGTCATCGAAAAACTTGCATTGTCGGAATTTATTATAATCGAAGTTCAAAAACCCTGCCGAACTTTTGGTTCCCATTCCGAGTTTATTCTGTCATCTGTTGTGGTTTTTCTGCACGATTGTCAGGTCAAAGTGATGAATCGAGATGATTGTGTGCTTTCAATATTCAAGTCATCATTAGTGATGAAAATAAGGCTGACGAATTCGGAATCGTATTATTTCACAGGTGGCATCGTGGTTGTTCAAGGGTTTTTAAGGTCGTTCAACTACAAAATATCTTTATGAACTGAGTGGTTTATTTATTATACAGGGTTGTGGAAATGTATTAACACACTTTAAATTCTGATAACAGGATATATGTAGTGTGTAACACATAATTAGGAAGATCTCGTTTCACTCTGTACGTTCCTGTATTTTTGTGTGTAATTCGTGCCATTTAAAAATAGCAACCTATCACATCAGAAACGGATAAAATGAGAAGAACGGAATAAGAATACAACAAAGAATTACTATAATGTGATGGGAATAATATGTTGGTAAAAGAATATCACATTTGCATCTCATATGCTAGAAATTACAACAGTTCACAACATGATACTGGCTAAGGCTAGGAACGAAATCTTCATAAACATTTATTATAATTTCTGGTTCTTGATACCTTTAGAAAAGTTTTAGATTCAAAATAACTATGCAAAAGTGAGTCCAAAACGCTCATATCAGGCAACTTGGCTGACCATTCAATGGCTACTTATCGGCTAATCTATTTTACTGATCCAGGTATTCTCTTACATTTCTTGAGGACTGGGATCTATCTTTCTGAAACCAAAATTCTATACCAGGATCATTTTGATCAGAATAAAGAGGTACTGAAGCTTCCAAATTTCAAACCTCAGAAATTGAGTAGATTTCAACTATGAGATATATTTTGATGATTCTTCCTTTCAATATGTGCCAGAAATTTTTTAGGTGATTGACATAGCGCTTTCTGAATCAATATAGATTTTGTCTGAACCAATTTCGGCAATTTTGTGCAATATAGTTGCTTCATTTCGCTTTTTGCTATCTTCATGACGTTAATTTTCTCATTATGTAATTTTATATATATATATATATATATATATATATATATATATATATATATATATATATATATATATATATAAACTGATTTCATGAAAAATGGTATTAATTACCACCCAGTAATTAATACCATTGCCAGGCAATGATTATAATCAAAACATATCCTGGAATCATTATATAGTAGGATACCGTTGAATGTTATGAGAATATATCAATCTACCAGAATATATACAAACTAAAGCATCATCAGACAATGACATCAATGTACAAACGAGTAGTGTCAGAGGCTTTCTCCCGAGAAAAATCCAGTGTACGGACCTGATACGAATCAATGCTTTAATCAAATGTTTTACTGGACATTTTTTAGATATCCAGATTTCGCGGAATTCGTTTTTTTATTTTCCGAAAAGAATTTAGAGGTAGGCATGAGACACGCAACTCATTTTACTTTTTACTATTCCAAAATCATGAATAGAGCATATTTCAAATATATTCTTGGAGATTTCAGTTCGTTCTCAAAAATTTAATTTCTTGGTTGCTTTCCATGATTTATGAAGAATTTCGACAAGAATCATTTCTTTTGGACCATCGAAAACATATGACTAATTTTAGGAAGATCTCAGCTGCTAGATAAGAGATGGATAATCATTTTAATTTGGCGAGTTGCTAAGGTAATTTTAAACTCTATGCAGTTAACAGCATGAACCAATTTTTGCATACTTCTCGACCTTAATCTCTCTAATATTTTTTTTGTTCTGATATGCAACTGATAAAATACAAATGAAATGTTCATCAAGATATAAAAATGAATTTCTTGAATCTTTAGCGCCATCTGCTTGATACACTCGCGAATCTATGAATCTAAGTCCCACTCAAACACAGAAACAGAAAGATATACCAGATTACGTTAAAATTGTGATTTTTGTTGTTTGTCGGAATTTTCCGAAAACCATCCTTAATTTTCATTCCGTATACCATAACGAAAACACGAAAAAGTACTTACTGATGTAGAACTGTTGCAGTATGCACGAATCTTCACATTTTCCAAAATTTTTATTCCTGAGATTTTTTATGAGCACAAACCAAGAAATCTGAAAAAATTGTTATTCCTATCGTAAGTTACTATCTACACTTCGTACAAAAATGGTTTCTGTATATTATTATATTTTTCTTCAAAATTTATAGGCTCAGAATGAAATTGTGTGCTATCCGCAACTATGATCAAGAGCGATACAAAAATTATAATATCTGCTATTTGTTCGTATTTTTAATCCATTCTGTCATCGTTCATTTTCTACTGAAGACTTTTCCACCACTATAATGAATATAATAAAATATTTCAGCCATTGTTTCTATTTTAATCGTGTTTTTCAATCTCGATATCATACGATAATTCCTTTTAAGAAAAATACTTTTTTTCCCTAATTTTTGTTAGTTTTTCTAATTTTCTGTTCATTAGAACCTTTTCGAACATCAACGAATATTGAAAAAAATCAATCTGCTCAAACTGTTCTTGGGTTGTACGCATAGCAACATATTTGAACATTAGTTTTATTTGCATTTATACAATTCACAAAGACATTGTGATATTTCTCTTATAGCAACACATTAATCGCTTATCATATCCTTCTGATTCGATATTGCTTTTCCTATGCTCTTCTTTGGTTTCATTTCATGATAGTAAAATATATTCATATTTTCTTTTCTGGAGCAGCAAAAAGAATTATTTTTAACTGCGATCAGATGAAAGTGAAATGTCAAAACTGTGCTATCGCCATTTTCAAACACCAATTAGGTCGCACTAAAATCTAAGAATCTAGGAAAATGCAAATCAAAACAAAAGCTTTCGGATGATGTTTAACCAGCCATATATTACTGTCATCAAATAAATTTCATCAAAAGAAGTCAACCTAATTATTAGGTTGGTTCATATAGTTTTCCACACTGAATAAAGTTTTTTATGTGATTCAGCATTAGTTGTATAATGAGTTCAAACTTAAATGAAAATCAATGCTCAAATATGAATCGTATGGATTCAATGTATATTGGGAATTTTCTTGGTGATGAATATGATTAGATTCCATGAAACTTGAACCGAATTGAGATTTTTCATGAATTTGGGAGATACTCGACTATTATTCCTGGAAATTTCGTCATAGAATGAGTTTCTGCTGAGCGATCTTTGTGAAGAATGTTGTGTTCGAGCTGGTGGAAATCCCCAATGACAGAGTATTTGTAAAGGATGATGAGAAAAGTCGGAGCTTTGATTTTATTCACCTCACATCCTTCCGAAATTGACTCTCAGGCCAACGAGCCGATAAAACTTTCTACATCCTTCGGTATCACCGATATTTTTCAAAAATACCTTGCGAGAAAGAAATTTATTCGCTTGGATAGTTGGAGTTTTGTTTAGTATTGATGTTCGGATTCAAATATCCATGAAATTTCATTTAACTGCCTTGCAATCCTTGTTCTTGGATATATATCGATTGTTCCCAATAAACCTGTAAATATACTGAGTGATCAGCACAATTTTGTCATATTGCAATCGAAATCGAAGAAATTTGGACTCAACTTTCAGCATAAATGAAAACACGTAGGGCCTTGTGTCTGTATATCTAATTATTTCTTACTCTTAAATAACTTCTACGCCAACATTCATTTCCATGCTTTGATTACTTTTCACCGTGATGTGTTTTAAAATGAATGAAATTTGCAGACATTAATAACTAGCTAATAAAAATATTATTCAAAAATTATTCAACACATCCAATTTTATGCTTTTCGAAAATATTTTCATCAGAGACATTTCGGTTTTTCTATCTTCACTATGAAGTTCAATCAACCACATTCCGATATGAAAAATCATTGTCTGTTGAAGTATTTCATGGTATAATTTTTTTCATTCTCAAATTTTGGGAGCAGGCGATGCCTATCATGTGACTGCTATGGCCGCTGGTGATGAAGATTATTTAATCTGAGTTTTCACTCGCTTCTTGAAGAGGGACAAATTGTAGGTTATCGGAAAGATGTTCAATGAAAGCGAGTTCCACAACTCATATGCTAGCACGAAAGAATTTTCATAAAAAGAAGTACGTAACGTTGCTAGTCAGACCATCCGCTGATAAGATTTTTCCACGGCCTGGTCTTTCTTACGAACTAGATTATTTCCGAAGCCAAGCTTTTCATTCCTTTAGAGCATTTACCATTGAAGTATCTGCAATAAAATAAAATATCAACAACCTGCCGCCTTCGAGCAATAGGCTGGAGATCAAGCGTGATCTCCGGATGGTCGATAAGGTGCACTGCTCTCTTCTGGACGCTATCCAATAGATGCAAATAATGTTTGGGTGCGGAATTCCACACATGGAAACACTATTCCAGACCAGGTCACACCTGTGCCTTCTATAAAACCTTCAGCTGTGATGGCGTTAAGAACTACTTAATTCTCAAAATGATTCTGAATTTAGAAAAAAGAAAGATTTGGCAATAGCTAACACATGGTCATGCCAGCAAACTCCTGTATTGTTAGATGCATACTCGTTTCTGAGGAAATTCGATGTTTTACATCATTAAAGGAGCTTCTTCTTCAATAATTTTTCTGGAGAACGTTGTTGATTCCATCTTGTTTGCGTTGAAATCGAACAACGTCAACCGGCCCCACTCTGATATATTATCTAGGTCTGAATTTCGTGACATACTCTGTTGGTATCTTTGTCGGTGTGACTCCTCAGAAGTTATAGGACGCAGACAAGAAAATGACGAAACCAGGGTGCAGTCGTCGGAAAACATCTTCAATTTGCTCTCAGTGGAGTACACCAGATCATTAATCTGCAACAGAAAAAGAGCTGGTGAAAGTATGGAGCCCTGGAATACTTCTGCTTTACCCTGAAAAGATTCACTCGTTACATCATCAACTACCCCCTGAATCGATCTATTGAAGAGAAAGCTACTTATCCAACCACGCAATTTTTTGGGAAGTCTATATACTATTAGTTTATTCATCAAGTCTGCCCAAATACTGTCGATGGAAATGGCTCTTGATTCGCCAAGCTTTTCGATTGTTTATGTCCACAAATGCGTAATGTCTACAAGAAGGTCACCAGGTGATCGTTATTAACGAAAACCGTATTGCCAATCACTGAGATATTCTATTAACTAATTGTTCATTGGCAGCCATGAGATTGGACAGTAATTTCGAGGAAGGAATTTCTTCACTTTTCTTCTTAACTTTAATTGAATATTGACTGGATACTAAGATAACATCATCAGCAAATCTGAAAATTGAGTTTTTTTCACACAAATCATCGATCTATAGTAATAAAAAGAAATGTACAACCGTATTAAACTGTTTCATCTTATAGGACAGAATAAGCTGACCGATTGCAGTTTCTCATCAACTTTGTTCTGGTCAATCTCGTGTACTATTGGATAAAATAGTCCATTCCACTTGAGTCAGAAATAGGACTGTTTACTTCTTTTTATTTCAAACTGATTTCACTTTTTGCCGTTGCTATGCTTGTTGAATTTTCTGTTGATTCGAATTGATTAAAAGCAATTGTTAATACTGATGAATGAGATATTTGAAAAAATCGGCCTAAATTCGGTTGACCCCAAAGGCTGTAAAAAACGATAATCCACAGGATTTTCCTATTAATCTACAAGGAAAATAAAAAACGTCCATACCAAAACTTGCCATACAAGGTGGTTCGGATGAACTGCATACAGAGTATCCGTCCTAAGAGCCCATTTTGAGTATGTTTGAAACGGTTCATCGATCAATTTCAAATGTTGGGATTATTTAGGGTATGGTCTACAATTTGCTATTGTTTTCAGAGTGGTACTATTTCCGGTTATAAAAGACATCGACTACAACTCTACAATATCAAATGGCGTAGTGTAACAAAACAATTGACTGAGATTTGAGTCAAGTTAGTTTAATTATTTACTTTGATGGTATTTTATATACAGGGTGCTCAAAAATAGTTTGGCTATAAATGAAACTAAATTGTCATAAAAACGTTTTCGTTCTAATATGAGTACATATTTTTTCACTTTAATAGAACTATATTTTGATTTAGTATTGATAGGTATTAGATTTCCCTATTCTTTGAATCAGTGTTTTTCAATCTGTGGGTCGCGACCCCTACGGAGGTCGCCTTTTTGATTCATTTCCACCACTAACATTTGTACCAGTTTTTGAAGGCTTCCATCTTTTGTCGTGAGAATTTTTCATCCTGTAAGGACTCGCTAATAAAAAAAGATTGAAAAACACTGCTCAAAAAGATTGACTCTCATTTCATTAGAAATTTTATCAAAAACCGAAAGCTTCTTCGGGAAATGAAATCATTCGGCTGTAGAGCACAGAAATAGGCATCATTCCAATTTTCCACAACGTTCCATCTAGAGTTCTATGATAATAATAATGAAGCAATCATACTAATTTTGTTTTTGTATAGTTTTTTTGTCAAATGAAATGGCAAATAATAACTAAAACGAGAGTAATATAAATTCATTTTATCATTCAGAGTCAATATCAACAAGTAATAAGTCGAACATTCAACTAAATATACCCGAATTCATAATCAATTTGCAGAAAACAATTAAGAAAATTTCAATCCAATTTTGTCACCTATAGAAAATCGACCGCGGAAAGGCGTGGACTTGGTTTCATTACCAAAGATGAAGACATTGCAGTTACCTTCTCGGAATATTTTCATACCATTCCGTGCTTCTGTTGCAGCTTTGGTAATGGCACGTACATCCATTAAAAAAAAGTTAGACAAAAATAATATCCAGCACTACAATTTTTCATGAAAATCATCGATGAATCCAGGAGAGGCGGCAGATAGGATCAATTTTTGCGAAAGGACACTCTGTACATCAATTTCTACAGCACATCTACTGGTTAACGGCCTCCAGGAACGGGAAATATACATTGCCATTAAACTAATATAAGAGAAAAATTAATATCGAGATTTATTTAATGAATTCGTTTTCCTGGAAACATTGTATTCTGATCAAGCTGACTCTATTTGCATATTGCCACTATAATTGCTACTCCGGCCATCATGGAAACCTAGCTACTCAAGAAGCGATGATACTCTTTTGCAAAATACTGTATAATTCTGCTTGCTTGAATCACCATTCAAAAGTAATTTTCAAACATTTTTCCGAACTACAACAACGTTAGAAATACGAAGTGCTTTTCCTAGAAATTTACTGTAAAAATCATATTTTTTGTCGAAAAACTTATAAGCGATCAATGACGAAAGAATTTAGTTTGGTAAGTCTTTTCATACAAACTTTCTTGAACTTCATCAAACTTCTTTATCGAATTTTTTTTATTTCATAAACGAAGTTGAATTTCACTTTTTCGTTTCTGATTAAGCATTGTATTACAAAGCTATCACGTTGAAAAAAATTACAAAGTTCAGCTGGATATACACCTCTAGGAATTAAATTCAGTTAACAAGAGCAAACAACTTGGAAGTTTTGGAATTAGGAAGATTCGTTCCGAACACCGAAGAGTAACCAAAAGTTTCCCGAAATAAGCCAAGATGTGGAGGCCTTGATTTAATAGCTTTTATCTTGGAAACTCTTTCAGAAAATCTATGAGACGTATTCGTTCTTCGAGTCAAAACCACACGTAAGTTTGATTCCCGATGAAAAAATATATGGAGTGCACGTCGGGGATCTTTCCTATCTCTCCGAAGTTGGAGATTCAATTTCAAACTTGCCTATTAGGATGGAACTGATTAAGCTGGGCTTTCGCTAAAATGTCAGAAACGTAGGAATATAGAATTCTGCTTGAAGAGGATGTTCTCACTTAACACAAAGTAGACGTTTCTGAAAATATGAGAGTCAGAATTGATGTCAGGGAACTCGAACAGATACTCTCACGGAATACTAAATAAATCTATCTCTATCCTGTAAGAATCTCTCAAATTATTCAGTCAATTATTAATGTTCATGATACAACAATAACTTATGTGCTTTCCTCAATTCATAAAGAACCTCACACGTTTTGCACTAAAAAGTAGTTTCGGTTAATTTTTCTCATTTTTTGATATTTCATATTAGGGATATTCCTCTTCAAAGTTCCGTTAAGAAAAGTGTACGAGAATGTCTAGTTCAAGAGATAAGGGTGTCAAAGTTAGCAAAAGTTGTTGCGAGGCCACTAATATAATATATAATATTCGAATCAACGGAAACTGTAAACTCGTTATTAAAAATCCGTTGTGAACATGTTGCCTGTGTTTTCTAAGGAAAGAGGGGGAAATTGCGGAATATGAAAACATGGATGGGCAAATAGAGTTTCTTAAAACGCGTTTAAGATGCATGTAATAACATAGTTTGATTGGCCTCACTAACAGAGTAGCTAGACAGGGCCTCCACAATCATATGTGCAAAGTGTGAAATGCACACGAGCGCCTTCCTTTAGGGACGCCAAAACCCAGGGTCCAAAAAAATATTAAAATAAAAAGTGAGAAATTGAATAGGATTAGGTATAAATACACGGGATATTTTATTAGTATACCATCCAGTTACTGTCGATTCTTATGTTGCGAGAACATGTCAGGCGGCAGTTTCTTGATTTTTCCTGTTCAGACAAGAATAGCGCCTGGAGCGCTATAAAAGCGATTCATCGCCACAAGCGTTTTTAAATCAATTAGTTCACTGGACCGTGCAACAAGTGAATAAAAACAAGTAATTCCCATAATTTCAACATTTATTTTTATTTTGAAAAGTGTGGTGTTGTGTAATATGTTGTTTACTACTTTTTTTCAAAATTAAGTGCCGAACACCTGCTGACTGCAATTTCAACAGCTTGGTTTTTTATAAAATGTGTTCCCTATTTTATACTATCAACATTACCCCTTTATAGGATACTGGTTATAATTCATTTTTTTAGCCAAATATCTTTTTGTTAATTGAAATGTCATGTAAGAGTTCGAAAAATGTGAATGAGAATGTGTAAGATAATAATTGTGCAGAGATGAATGTTTTCTGATGATGGCCCTGTGCCGAAACGCGTAAAAACACTCTGCAAGTTATAAGTTTTTAACCTCAAACACTTTCCGTTCTCTTAATCCCGATTTTCCAGTAAAATTTGTTTAGTAGTATAGTACTACTTTCTACTTATACTTAGATATTTAAAAAAATATGCAGATATTTCTAATAACAAATACCTAGGTAACTTCGTTTCAAAATCAAAAATGATAGCTAGGTCTAGGTGCAATAGAAAAATAAAAGATGTATTTTCCTTCATATTTGTCCCATTATCTTAACCTTGTCGCCTAATGTGTTTTAATCCTAAATTTAACTTTTTCAAATTTTCTATCTCAAATGTATATATCCCTTCTCCTGTAGAGTCCAGTATTGGATTAAACGCAATAAAACTTTCCTCAACTTCAACCTTTTTTGAAGTGGTATTAAGGACAACATACCTCAGTATGACTAGTGTCTGGTGTACAATCTAACATTATTGAAAAATATTTTGAACTGCGAACCATTTCTAAAATATTATTTCTTACTTTGGACGACAATAATTCAATTATTTGCACGCCTGAATAATGAGTCATTTTAACAGATTTTTTTGGGTGTTATACACACGTGCTGTCTCATCACTGAATTGAAAGAGGCATCACCTCAACAGCTTTTAAACAATTTCCATTATCATGTTCGAAAAGCAATTGAGAAGAACCTTGAAATGCCAAGCATATTGTAGATAAATACTTAACAATCCCAATAATTCTTTCCAACACGTCTGGCCAATATTTTTTTCCGTTTCTAAAATCCGCAGATGATGAGCATTAACAGTTATAGATGTCTCCAACATTTTGTTTTTGGTTTACCCAAGTGTTTATATAACTGTTGTGTAAAATTGACGTCTCGTGTCTCTTATTTAGCAAAGACAACTGTTGCCAATCAGATACTCCATTTGTATCACAAAAAGCGTTAGGAGTTTTACATTTACAAAACAACTTACAACAGAAACAAAATGCAGAATCTTTAGAAATAGAGTAAATGAGCCAAGCCCTTTCAACTTTTTCTCCATTTGCTAGATTTCCGTCAAAGTATTTGCACGAAAACTTTCTCTTATCTTTATTACTAGAAAAGCTAAAACTGATGTCTATCAAGGACGGACTACGTTTAACCAATATTCTAGCCATCTCATTGGTGACTCTTTCGGGCCACAAACCGGGTCGGACGGAATTATATCGATACTAGCCTCATTATTGCCTTCATCGAAAGTGTCACTTGCAGCAGGTATTTCGGTAGCTGACATTACCGAACTTTTTACACAAGCTGAATTACCTGAAGTAGATTGTTCAAGTGCTGTAGACGAGGATGGTGTCATCGCTTCATCGGGCTCTGTATCAGTAGAAGCTGTTTTGCTGCTACAACCGCTGCCACTTGTTGCAGAACCTGATGTTACTGTTCAGATGGTCCACTCACGGTTATTGATATTATGGATTCAGAATCTTGAGATTCGGTCGATTCGATCGCACAAACATAGATAGTCTCCGTGGCATCTCGATTGTTTTGCAAGAAATGCTTTAAAGATCCATCCATTTCTCCCCTTTCTTGTAGTCTCAGTTTCTTTTGCTCGCAAAACTTCGCACCTGAATGTCTCTTTCTTTTATCCTGAAAAAACAAATAAATAATTAGTACTCATGGGAATTAGGAATTAACTTCTAAAGTAACTACAATAATAAGCACCATGTGGGTAGGATATGAAATATTCTTGAAAAATTAACTAAGTAGCCAATAGTTTTTAACCCTTTATGGGGCAGATTATTATTAAGGAAGATATGGCTGATTAAAGTTTGCATATTTGAGCAGAAGCAATTTGTTCGAGCCCTTTCAGCCTAAATCCTTTCAAAAATAAAGGCAAAAAAGATATTGAACTCAGTTGATCTTATACCCTTGAAAAACCCTACATAATGGTTTTTAAAAAGATCAATAGCATAAAAACCAAGCGAGTTATGAATAAAACCAGTTACTTTTTGAACTCGTACATGACATTTTAATTATTAAAAAGATATTTGGCTAAAAAAATTGATTATAATCAGTATCCTATAAAGGGCTAATTTCACTATGCTGTCTACTCCAGAATTAGAACTGTCAAGTCTAATAGTAGTTAAGGGAATGTTAAGGGCATTGTTACAGCTGCTAGACATGACCCCTCTAATATGCACGTCTGACTGGCTCATTATCCAACCGATTTTTTCGGTTTCACTTTGTTTGTTCTTGGACCACAAATTGAGTTTAGCATATAATATCATCGTTTTTCTGCACTACTCAATTCGAATAAGCAGTTCTTAGCATAGAGGGATGCTTTGGTGATATTTTCAAGATAAGAATAAGTCAAATGGCTACAGAAAAGTAACAATATAAACATATCATCTGGTGTCCTGGACGTATAGATACCGCCAAACACTGTTACTCTACATCTAAGAGGAATCCACTCAAAACATAGACGACCCCTCAGATGACCAGCAAAAAAAAATCGAGATTATCGTTCAAAAAGGGGACTGAAGAACGTGTAGGGTGGACTCCACTTTCACCAAAGAGTGTGGCTACATTATGACAAAAATCAAATATTGTTCGGTAATGATACGTAAATTAAATGGCACAGGATTCCGAAAAATTGCAAAAAAAGCAGATAATGGACGAAACGAAGGTTGAATTGCCGAACTCAAATACCATTTGTAATATAGTTTATCGAAAATAATTTTTCACAATTGATTCATGCCAGGAAACGTTATCCGTACCACATATAACCAAAACGTTACCATCCAAAGATAACATAGCAAATTGTTTTCATACAGTCGAAAATACTACTACCCACTACAGTTGAATAGAAAATTTCAAAGGATTTTCATGTTAATAAATTGCTCAATCCAAAGTTGAAGCATATATTCCATTTAAATTCAGATGCTTATACAGGAATTTCAATTAAAATCAATCAATTATTATGATTACATACCTTCTTGTTCGAGACAACATTTACAAAGAGGAACTAGATCTCGAGATCATCTGTGAATGTTGCCAAGTGTATAACGTATGTGCTCTATAATACAGAAAACGTTCGAGAAAAGGTAATCTTCTTGAGGTTTACCTGAACATGTTAGCAACAGTACTGAAGACTATTTTGATTTCGCCTGTATTCGGAAAAATTTCGTGAAATCAATACAAGATGCTGGATACTTAACCAACATAATTCGGAAGCAATAATATTCCCATTTCTTTCTCTCTCATGAAGATACTAATTTATTTGATTCATATTCACTAACGATTTTCACGATTAAAAATAATCCTATGCTTGAAGGAGTTTTGTGATTGCATCACGGTAGAGCAGATCCCAATATTTTGCACTTCCTCTGAATTCAGAACACGTCTAGGGTGAATATTCCTCGTCGAGTGAGATGAAGAATGCCAGTTAGTTATATTGAATAACTTCTTGCACTTTAATTGTGTTAATTAGATTGTCTTTTTCAACTTGCCAATGAATTATACATGTTTAAACAATGCGTTTTGGTTCACCGCTGCTGGTATTCCTAATAAGAAACGAAACACCTAATTGTGATTCTATTTCGAACGATTTCTTTGGAAGAAGTCTGTCTCCGTCAACTGAATTTCAGGATATTTGATTTTTCATCGTTGTTTTTCTTTCAATGAATTCGTAAACTGCTATTATCCCAAAGGATCTTCGATTGTCTCTATTGAAAGAAGATCATTATTATCGAAAGCTTTTTCATATACAAATTGACTCTGCTTCTATTTAAAGCACTAAATATTATTCACTGAAATGAATTGCATAAACATTAGTACATAAGAGCAAAAAATATTCCACTTACAACTAGATGTAGAGAAAATTACACACATTCAGTCGCATTACTAAGAAATCATTGAAAGGGGTTAAGATCCTACATAACCTTCATAATGACGATCAACAAATCGAAAGGTTAGATATTGAAAGTTTATGAAACTAACTTCGAATTTTTTTATTGCATGACTAACAGTACGTCACGTGGTCCGAATTCAGAAAACTACCATCTTTGCTCATTACTTGTCGGTAAACAAAACAAGACGTAGGCAATCTATTGATATCTGGTCAAAGAATTGATCCCTGAAAGTTCAAAATATTGAGAGAAATTAGACTTTTCCATAATTTGCGGTACCCCTAGCTGCTCCAAATCCACATTATTTTCGAATCTTGTTGTTAGCTGTTTTCTTTATTCTATTATTCATATTGGTTATAAGTATTTATAGGCGGTATCTAAAAGTGTTTAATGATATTGGTCACGGCTTCTTCTACTGAGGTTCCTCCATACTTTAGAAGCTCTGCAAAAATGCCATCCCACCCAGGCGCTCGATTGTTCTTCAGCCTTTTCAATGCGTTCTGTACTTTGTCCAAAATGGGTGTTCATCATCTATGATATTATACGGTGCAGCTTGAAAATTCATTGTTATGATCCCAGGACTGTTCTGCTTGTTCAGAAGGTTTTGAAGTGTGATGCTCATCTTCTCATTGTTTTCTTCTTGTCCGTTATGATCGCAACACTTTCAGTTTTATATTCGACGATTCGCGGCTAGAATTCTTCTGTAATCTTCTTCATTGCTGCGTAAACATTTCTATGTTCACGTTCTCTATTTATATCTTTTACTTCCTCAAGTTCTCTTTTCTTCTTTTTCATCATCTTTTCTGTTTCTCTTCTAAGATTATTGTAGTCTTCTTTGTTGCTTCGCGACTTCCTTGCTATCATGTTTTTTCTAGTCCTGTTCCTGTTCTGAATTGTTCCTTTACATTCTTCATCAAACCAGTTTCCGTAACGTTCTTTTTTCTCTTTCCTTAAGGTAGCTTTTGCAGCATAGGTGATTATTTTCTGGGTTTTGTGCCACTTCTATGGTGTTGCTCCCTGTCAAGCTCAGTGTTTGCTCGATGGCCTCCTGGTAATTTCTGAACATCGTATTGTCCTTCTTCAACAAGTCTGTGTCCCACTTTATTTTTTTCAACATGGTGGAAAGTTTTTTCCTCACTACTGATTTCAGAAGGTAGTGATTAGAGTCACAGTTGGATCCACGGCAAGCTCTGACATCTGATTTTGAAGAGTAGGTCTCTGCGACACCAAGACATGGTCTATCTGGTATATAACTGATGTGCCGAGCATTTTCCACGTTCCATAAGATGTATACTTTTGTGCTGAAAGGTTGTGCTCCTGTTGTCAAGGTTGTTCCGGGATGCACATTTGGTCAAATAATCGCCGTTACCAGTATTACAGTCATGCAATGTGTTGGCCTGCCACACTGGGTTTACTTTCTAATCTCTCTATTTGTGAGTTGAAGTCACCCATCACTAAAATCAGATCATATCTTTGAACGCGGGAGAAGACTTCATCAAGTGTCTCGTAAAAGTTCTCTTTCTCTTTATCTTTCTTTTCGTCGTTAGGGGCATGAACTGATAGAACAGAGACATTCCTGAATTTATCCTTTAGTCTGTTGCATATTCTATCACTTACAGTGTGGAAACCCAAGATGTTGCCTCTGACCGACCAGAAATCAAGTTCCAAACATTCCGGTCTTTGTGTTTGGACCACTGTATATAAGAGTGAAGTCCTTCTCGTGCATTCTCCCTTTTCTTTGCCATCTTATTTCCTGTACCCCTGTATGTTATACTAATATTTGAGCATTTCACCAGCCACCTCCTGCGTGTTCCCAGCTTAGCGCATAGTTTACGTTTGAAATGCCCAATTTCGGTTCCGTTGTGCATTATTCAAGTCCAGTTTGGTCCAGCTCGTTTGCCTCGAAGTTGAAGAATATATAGAGAAATACGAGGGTGATCTGAAAAGTTTTCGATCATAAAAAGACATTTCCTCTGAATTTTTATTTTGATTCTTCAATATAGTCTCTTTGTAACCTTACACACTTTTATCAAGGATGTTTTCATCTCTGTAACCCGTCCAAATAGTACTGAGCGTTTTTATCTGCAAAAGTTCACGAAGGTGAGGATCTGGTAAGTAGGGTTGGTTTCATTCGTGGATTTGTCTTGCTGAAACAGGATCTTCTTTCTCTGTAAATATGGCCGTCAAGTGCTCCTCTGATGGTTTTTTCTTTTTGAAAATAATCGATTGAAATAACTTCATGACTATCCCAAAAAACAGTCGCCATCACTTTCCCAGCTGAGAAAACAGTTTTTGCTCTTGTTGGAACCCTTTCCCCCCTTGCCGTTCACTGTGTGAACTGTATTTGTATCCAAGTTTCATCTACAGTAATTAGTCGGAGCCGAAACTCGAAACTGCGTTCGAAATGTTCATTCGAACTTGTTTTTTGTCTAACGTGCAAACGTGGCACCCAACATGATTCAATATGTGAATAACTCTTTGTTCCAATCAACCCTCAATCTAATCTCAGTGGCGTAACCAAACGTTACGCCACTGTCTAAGAGTCTAGTGCGCATATTCTAATTTCAGATGTTATATTCCATTAGGCCTTCGAATCTTGACTTACCTTCTTTCTTCTGCCAACCTTCAAACTAATGAGTTCAACTTGAAAATCGTCTTTGATTGTGTTTGAAATAATTAAATTATATGAAAGGTCTCTAATGAAAATTAGAGATATATCTATATCTTAAATATTATGTAGTGCCCTATATCAAAAATATAGGATAAGTTGAAAGTTGATCTAGCAAAATGCCGCACTTATCCTTGAAAATCTGATTTTTACTTTTTCCTACAGAATTTTTCCCATTAACTGCTTGAATGCCTTATGGTACCTATTAGAAATTCAAATTCAGCTCTGAGAATTTGTATTTTTGTCACGTATAGTTTCATAATCGTATTTCTTCAGTTAATACAATTTTTTAATCGCCTTGATAGATATATTATTAATAAACTCAATCAAAATAATTTTTCTGAGTAGAAAACGACAAAAGTAACTCAAACTTCAATATTCACTCATTATTTCCTTAATTTTCAAGTAATTTTCGTGAAATTATCATGTAAACCATAAAATTGTTTCAAATTGTCAAAATGGTTGCTAAGCATCTGTAATTTTGGAAATAGTTTTTGTAGATGCTTCCTCCATTTTTATGTAGCTTCTCTTTCAATTGCAAATTGATTTTTGTAGAGGCTTCCTCGCTTTTTATGTAACTTTTTTATAAAAACTAAAAATGAAGCAGATGAACACATCTGAATATCGATATATCGTATCCAGAACGATCAATATGGATGATTTTTGAGAAATGAACACCTGCATCAATTTCTCACCAACGCAGTTTTTTTCATAAAAACTAAAATGCAGCAGATGCTTTATACTGATTTCATGTATTCAGTGTTTGAAATCAGTTAGTTGGCACTTTGTTTCTATTGTAAGCACAAATAAAAGATTCAAGTTTTGTGATTCGACCATGGAAAGACGACATTTGACTAGAGAAGAGATGTTACGAGCCGTTGTCATGCTCCAAGCTGGGAGCTCACAACGGGAAGTATCCAGGGTTCTGGGAAGTAGCCCAAGTGTCATAAACCGTTTATGGTCGCGTTTCAATGAAACAAGTAGCTTAGAAGAACACCATACAGGTTGTTTCATGATTACTACAGTCGCCCAAGGCTGATTTTTGGTTTAACGAGCCAGAAGAGATCGTACTACCACAGCATCTCAATTAGCTCAAGAGCTATCACGAGTTCATAATGTACAAATTTCCGACCAAACTGTGAGAAATCGACTGCACGAAGGTCAACTCCACTCCAGACGTCCTTTAAGAGTTGCACAACTGATCCATGGAAATCTCGCTGCTCGTTTAGCTTGGTGCCAAGAACACGTAAACTGGGATCAAGAGAGGTGGGCCACAGTTCTCTTCAGTGATGAATCTAGATTTAGTTATTATCCCGATTCGGGAAGAATTCGAATATGGAAGTAACCTGGAAAGCAAAACCGTCTCCAGCATGCTCGAGAAATTGTTAGACAGGGAGGCTGATCAGTGATGTTTTGGGGAGGTATACGCTTAATGGAAGAACTGACCTCGTTTTCAGAACAACCTCACGGGAAATTCTTACGCAAATGAGATAGTTTTACCTGTAGTGGTACCGTATCTCCAAACAATGGGTCAAAATCCACTCTTTCAACAATATAATGCCCCTCCTCATCGTGCAAGAGTTGTCTTGAACGTTCTTGAAAAGAATGATATCGATCTTCTACCGTGGCCATCCTGCCCCCCAGATCTGAATCCCATCGAGCATCGCGACGCTGCCAAAGTGTCATTAATAACAGAGGTGGACCTTTTGGGTACTGAAAAATATAACTGCTGCCATATCGTTTCGAAAATATTAGTTTAGGATTTTATTTTGTTTTACCAAATTTCGTCATTTTCAAATTTCAAATTTTTTTTATAATAGGTGCTTTGGGGTCAAATATTATTTTGTTTTCTTGAGAATACATTATATACAATTCATCCTAACAAAAACCGAAAGATTTCTATAAATTCGAATCATTAAATTCATATTTAGATATTGGTAACTGTTCCTAGACTTATTTGAGGTGTTTATATCAAAGAGAATGATAGAATTGAAAACGTGTTGAAGATGATGGAAATATTGATTTTGCCGATCATTCTTTCAGCAACTAGTATTATTCACAAAAATAATGAAATTTCGAGATTCATTAAAAAGCAGAATATAACAATTATCAAACCTCGATATTTTGGGAAAAACTAAAAATAGCAAAAATACTTCTCTATTCTCGAGAGTAACGAGTTGAAAATCTTTCTCCAAGTTAATTTACAAAAGAAAGGAATGAGTTGTGCGCGTCGAATAATGTACTGATGAGGTAATTATACTTCATGCTATTGTTTACGTGAAATTGTCGTCCTGGAACTCTAAGTGTCTAAGCTAAGTGTGCTACACCACATTTAAACGAGCTATTCTGAACAGGATGTCACGAAATCATACCGGAAATCTCACAACAATAATTCTCCTATCTTGTCCATCTCCATCTCTCTGTTTGTTCATAGATATTTGCTAGTGACACAAGCTTTTACGGTTAGTACAATGAGGGGGCATTTGGGGATGAAAACCACTAATGAAGAGACCGCTGTATTCACCCAGGATTGCACGAGAGATAGAGAACTGCGGGATCTTAGACAATACAGACAGGCATTCGGTTGTTCCCCCGCGGCTAATACGACTTTAGGCCCCTATTATAACCGGTAATGGTTGTTCTCAGCGGCCTTTATGAAAAGACTTCTTATTTAGTATCTGTTCCATTGTCTTTCTGACAGAGGCCATTCAAATTAGTTGGCTCCTGAACGTTGAACTAGCGCCACTTTGCTTAGATTTGAAGATTAAAGTGGTGGATCCATTCCATTCATGTATCTATAGAGAAATTTCATTTCTTATTCGTTGAAACCCCTTTGTTTATGCTTGAACAATCGAAACTGACCCAACCAAACTATTCTGAAATGTAACAAATACTAAAATGTAATTAAATAGATATTCAAAGCAGTTTATATTATTGTTCACTACATAATACTTCAGGATGCAATGTCTTGAAACACAAGTAAAATGAAAAGTGTTAAAACTATTAACTGCTATTTATATCACAAGAAAAACTACCAATACTTTTTTGAAACGGAGGGCCGATTTGACACTTATAAAGTGACATATTTTTAGTAAAAGGTTTGACATTGAAAGTTGGGAAATATTAATAACATATTTCCAAATTTTGAGTCTTTGACTCAAACTGTAAGATATCTGCGAAAAATTTTCGGTAAAAATAAAGTGCCATCAGTTCAGTTTGTGGATCAATTTGTGAAGCGAGTTTGTCAAACTATTGGAGGAAGCAACTCGCGTACGATCTCGTCCAGTGCGTTCGGAGGAAAATATTGCAGCTGTTGCTCAAAGTGTGGTCGAACAGCCATCAACATCAAGTCATCACCGTTTGCTACAATTGAACATTTCACTCACGTCTTTACGCCAAATTTCGCATTAAGACCTCGGTTTCAGAGTGATCTTGACAGACTTTTCTCTGTTTGTCAAAGTAGGTATTTTCAATTAAATATTGATAAGTGTAAGCATATAAGGTTTACAAAGAATGTCAATGTCTTCGATGCTATTTTTTCTGTTGATGGGCTTGTAATTGGGAGGTTAAACCAAATTAAAGATCTTAGTATATATCTTGATTCTAAGTTGTCCTTTGAGTATCATATTGATCACAGTTTCTAAGGCTTTCAAAATGTTGGGTTTCGTTCTAATAATACTAAAAGTTTCACTGATCCAAGATCTTTAAAAATGCTATATTTCTCGTTGCTGACGAGTAATTTGAAATATGCTGTACCTGTTTGGTCCCCTCACTATTACTAGTATATTGACAGAATTGAACGAGTCCAGAGAAAGTTTCTCAAAAGCTTCAACTTTAGATTTTTCAATCCTAACCATAATTATCAATTAAGTTTGCCTGGAGCAGAGGAGAGTCCTTTTCGACACTGTATTTCTTTATCGAATTTTGAATCATTCTCTTAGTTTTCCGATAATTAATTATCTCACTTTCAATGTTCCCGTGTGTCCTAGTCGTCGAAATGCACTCTTCTATTTTCCAAAGGCCCGTACTAGTTTATTTTTTCATTCTGTTTTCTTGCGATTTAAGAGTCTGTACAATTGGCATATTGCCAGTATAGATATTTTTCATGAACCTCTTTCTTCTTTCAAAAAATGTTATTTGATATCTATTAGATCTGAATCATGCTCATTGTAGTAGTTTATAGTTTTCATGATATTTTACTTGATTCTGTAGTCTTAGGGAGTCTTTTTCTCTCCTGAATTTTTATGAAAGTTATAATTTTCATTTCGTATGACAGTTTCACTTCTGTTTATTTATCTGTTATCATTTTTTATGAACCCCGGTAATTGGGTCTATCCTGTTAGGATTCCTATGTTTTGTAACAAAAAATGAATAAATAAATAAATATATAACATTCAATTGGTTCAAGAACTGAAGCTTCATGATCATCCAATGCGATTTCGCTTCAATTAATGGGCTGAAGATCGTTTGGCGGAAGTTGAGCATTTTTACCGAAAATTCGTCTTTTCCGATGAGGCTCATTTTCACCTCGAAGGGTATGTAAACAAGCAAAATTGTCGCATTTGGGGCTCGGAAAATCTACAAGTCATCCTAGAAAAGCCGATGCATCCTCAACGAATGACGGTTTGGAGCGGTTTTTGGTCCGGAAGCATCATAGGCCCATTTTTCTTGAAAATGAGCAAGGAGCCGCCATTATTTTCAATGGCGAACTTACTGTGTCATGCTAAGTGACTTTTGTTCCCGAAAGTTGAAGAGGATGACATGTGGGACATATGGTTTCAACAGGATGGCGCTACGTGTCACACAGCTAACGATGCTCTTAACCTTTTGGGCACTGTATTCGAAAACCGCATAATCAGCCGAGATTCGGAAGACAATTGGCCACCTCGCAGCTGTGATTTGACACCGTTAGATTATTATCTCTGGGGCGCCGTGAGAGATGAGTGTTACGCAAACAATCCCCTGTCTACTGCGGCCTTAAAATACGAAATCAAAGCTGCCATAGAAGAAATAGAGGCCTCAAAAATCGAAAATGCACTCAAAAATTGGGTAGATCGAATGAGGTACTGTAAGGCAAGCCGGGGCAGCCATCTTAAGCGTGTTTTGCTTCATTCATAAATGTCAATGATGGGTGTTACCAATAAAAAATAATTACGATAAAATGTCGACTAGTATATCTTTATAGCGTAATGAGATTTCAAATTCTAAATGGCCCACCTTTAGCTTACAAAAAAACTCTGAAGCAATTCATTTTCTGCACTCGGATTGTCAGAAAAATTTATGCCAAACACAACCTCATCCATCATGTTGAACTTATTGAATTACTGAAATTAGAGGTCAGATTCGAATATCATATAAATATTCTGGAAACTCTTTAGATTTTGAAAACATCTTGTGCTATACCGCACTACCCTATCTGAAAGAGGTCAAAATATGTATCTCTTTATTTAAATAATAAAGCACGGGTCTCTTCCGCTCCCGAGAAGTTACGCCCCTCATTAGAAATTTTTTGCTATCGGTTTCACGTCAGTAGTGTATCTTATCCTTCGCTATTTCATTTTCAACGATAGGTAATCAAATCGTCGGCGTGAGATCAATTGTAGCAACACTGGCTACAATTCGAATACTTTCGATAAACATCTGTTCGACTCGGTACTGGATGCGCGAAAGTGGTCAGCGTAAACAGCAGGATTAATCAAATGTATTTGTATCTCTTCATAAATTATAATATATTGCCTAAAAAAATTCGATCAAGAAATATAGCTCATTGTAAAGATATAGACATCAAAACTTTGCAACCAATTATGACGTATATCAACTTAATGTTATTGAAATGTTCGGTTTTGACCATTCTTTCAGGAGAACTAGAATGTTTAAAACTGATCCAATGCTAATTCCCAAGTCTACTCAGTACAGAACACCAACACTTTATGTAACAACGGCGAGGAAGAAATCAAATTCTGAAAGAAACAGTTAAAATATGAAAACAAGGTGGACAGAATAACTGAAATTATTATTGCGCTATGGTTAGCTCAGGTTAGATCTAATCTAAACTAGCAGTTTCAAGTACTCACTATTTGTCCTCATCAAAACAGGCAATATTTCATATTCTATCATTGATAGGACGGTACATATTAAAACAGCTGCTAATGTAGCTTTTGGAATGAAAAAGAAGTAGGGTGACAAAAAATTAATGCTAAAATAATAGCGGTTCCTAAAAGAAAAATTTTATCACAAACAAGTTCAAACAAAACATCCTTCGAAGTTACCTGAATAAATTCCCTGTGGTGGCATTTATTACAGTTGATCTAAAAAACACCCCCGATAAAGGCATTGTTTGTACACAAGAACCCAAGAGGTTACAAAGTCCGTAAGTTACCATTTCTTGTGAAGGATCCACAATAGTTTCTGAAGCTACGATTTGAAAATTGATTTATTTGTTAAACACTTGTAACTCAAAAATGATTTTGCTATGGCCACATTTGTCAAATTGGCACATACTGGTACGACCAAAATTCCAGAACCCAAAGTATGTAACATATCAGTGAAATGCATCGTTTCGTTAAATGAATTGTTGAGAATTTTGACAAAGAAAAATTTTGTAATCCTGCGTTTATTTACCAGAAAGTACAAAAGGCGCGTGACCATCTTTTTAATATTAATAATAGGCGATAGAGGATGTAATTAGAACAATTAGTGGTATCATCCATGTTATTTTATGTTCCTGTTTGTGTTAAAATTTTGTACTGTTAAGATTCATTGTGACTGTAAGATTGTTTTCATTGTTATTGGTGTGCATATATATGGATTCTGTGTTTACCGGCAATGTTGCTTATGAAGTTCTCGTTACTAATCTCGGCATTGCAATAAATCTACAGAACAATTATGACATTTCGTAGAATGGACTCGCGGGTTTCTTCTATTTCCTTGTAGAATGCATCCTTCACGTCCTCATCTATGCCTCCACTTGGGGCGTAAATATTGATCAGTCTTTAATTTGCTCGCTTGTTTTGAAGCCTGAGGTAGGATATTCTTCCATCCACCTTTGAAATTTCAAAATATCGGCCCTTTTCTCTCTATGTACCAATGTATCTATTTCCATTTCGGCTTTGCTTGTTTTTACCTGCATAATATATAGAATAGTTTGCTTTGTCAATGTTTATACGGGCAGATACGATATGCATATGATGGCAGATACACCACAGACCAATGACTGAATTTTTTCCATAAAAACATACATACATCATATCCAAAAAACCAAAGTTTCAACATAGAAATTGTTTTTATTCTCAGAATCAGGAAGTAAAGTGTATTCAGAAAAGTTAGTCTATGAGAGAAGAAATCTGTTAAAACCTGTTTTGATAATAAAAATGGTTTATATAAAAAATATTTTTCATGAAAAACAATGAAATTTTCACGTTGAACTGAAGGTTACGTTTCCATATTTGAACTGCATTCCCATTAAGTGAAGGTATAAGGCTGTAATTTTCTTTCAAAGCGACACAAAGATTTGTTCCATAATCTTTTTCAATAATTTTTTGTTTCAGGCATTGCACAGAATGTCGGATAACCGAATGCGGCTCCGTCCAGCAAATTTATAACCTCGGCAAGAATTTAATGTAAACGGAATGCGGTCTTGGCGAATTGAAAAACAAACGCCGTGTCTTAATGGACACAATAAGATGGTACTTTGAACCAGACAACTTCTTATCGTTTCGAGTTCTTCAAACAAGTAAGTTATAATTTATAGGAACGTCACTGGCAATGAAATTAAACATTGCGATATATTTCTCATTTCTTTTGACGGTAAGTTTTTCTGATTTTATGGTAGACGGTAGATTCAGAATAGGGTTATATTAGGTGATATATATATATATATGGAATATATATATATATATATATATATATATATATATATATATATATATATATATATATATATATATATATATATATATAGGGTGCATCAACGAAAACTAAACAGAGGCTATATCTACCAAAATATTCATTTCTGATCAAAACCCAAAAACAGGTCAGCTTTTGTTTCAAGGGAACATCTTTTGGAGTACAAAACTTGCCTGAAATATCAACCCCTGAGCAGAGGTTGCAATCCTTGAACATTCTGAATAGGAAGATGGGTTGAGTGACAACTCAAAAAAAGTTGGTATCTTTGTCTACATTGCCTCGAACGAATTTCCATTTTAATTGAAAACTGTAAAAGGTACAGGGTGAGCAACTGAAAGATAGGGAAGACTATTTCCCTGAGACTATTCAGTCTCAGTGAGGTAAAATGGAACAGATCCATGCTGATCAATGGCAGTCATCATCAAGTACCATCCTCATCTCGAATTTCAACCCCTGGATCAGGGATGACAACCCTTGAAAATTTGGAAGAGGGTAGATGGATCGAGTGATAACTCGAAAGAAAGGTATTATCTTTGTCTGCATTCCCGTGAAAGAATTTTCATTTTTATTGAAAACTGTAGAAGATACAGAGAATACTGAAAAATAGAGAAGACTATCGCCCCAGGACTATTGGAGTATTAGTGCGAAAAACTGGAATAGATTAATTTAGATCAAAGATGACAGATGCCTTTGATCTGGAATGAATCTGTTCCATTTTTTTGCACTAATATTTGAATAGCTCAGGGCGATAGATAGTCGCCTCTATTTTTCAGTAGCTCACTCTGAAAATTCGTTCACGGGGATGCAGGCAAAGATAATACCTTTCTTTCGAGGTATCACTCGACCCATCTGCCCTGTTCCAAATTTTCAAGGGTGGTCACCCCTGCTCTAGGGGTCGGAATTCGAGATGAAGATGGTACTTGATGATGACTGCCATTGATCAGAATAGATCTGTTTCATTTTACTTCACTGAAACTTGAATAGTCTCAGGGAAATAGTCTTCCTATCTTTCAGTTGCTCACCCTGTATGTCTTACAGTTTTCAATTAAAAATAGAAACTCGTTCAAGGAGATGTAGACAAAGAACCACCTTTCTTTTGAGTCGACTCATCTTCCCTATTCAAAATGTTCAAGGATTGCAACCCCTCCTTAGGGGGTTGATATTTATTTATTCGAGGAATTGAATTTAAGAAGATATTAAAGAAATCTAATTGTCTCTTTATCCCAACAGCAGATTATATCATCGACATAATATGTATATCAATTAATACTGCGTTTCGGCAGAGGATGATTATGAAATATTTTCTCAATATTATCCATGAAATTTCGGCTAGTACAGGACTGAGAAGATTACCCATTAATAAACCGTTGTTGCTTGTGTGAATTTCACCATTGAAATTGAAATAACTTTGATCTAGACGTACTTCTAAAATATATATGTATAAGTTCTGATTGAATATGAGATTCACATCATTACCCTGCAAAGTTTAATTAATCAATTTTAATGGATCGTGAAGTGGTTCTATTAGATCTAGAGAGATTTTAATTGAAATTTTAATATTATGTTATCAGAACATAAACGTAGTGTTAACTAACAAAATTCAGATTCTCAGTATGCAAATCATTCACTGGAAAAAACGAACCATTTAATAATAATCTAACCTACCCCTATCAACTACTTATCCGAAAAGTGTTGTAGTAAGAAAGTTGTTGTGTGATCTCATTTGAAAGGTTATCTCATCCTCAATATAGGTCTGCTTTTCCTTCCATGCATTGGCACTTTCGAGATGCGAATGAGATTGCCTATTATTTTGAAACGTTTGTGGTCTGCTGAAATGCTCGAACAATCCTTTCTCGTATTTGTTCCAACGACCAGGAAATCTATTATCCAGATAGACCTGCACAGCAGCAGCATAATAGGGCGATGGCTCCATCATGCTGATACATTATGTTATATTCAGATTAATTTGTATCTCTTTTGATGATAACTGTTGTGAGATGATCAATCAAAGTCTCAAAATAAGGATCCTACAATATGGACCCCCAAATCACCAGCCCAAACATTAACTTTTGTGGTCTTTGAGCATAATTCTTCTGCTTTAAATGAAGATAAGTGCCACTCCAGATTCTATAGTTTCAATGTCCCCACAGATTGTGTACTCTCCATCTTGGCATCTTCACCTGAAATGGCCATACCATTTGCTTCGTCATTAACAACTCTGGTGGGATTGTGTTTTTATTAATAACGCAATCAGTTTCCATGAATTTGATCGATCAAGAACGTGTTAGTGCTCAAAATTTCTCACAAGGTTATTTTCGTTAAAAATGCGCACAGTTGCTACAGCACAGTTATTTTTTTTCAGAAATTTCCTTATAATTTCAATGCGCTCCTGGAGTATGTACACCATCTCCAAGTATATCATTATTATTTCAGGTTACCAAAATTAAAGAAAATACTACCAAAACAAGTCACCTGTCTTCTCACTTCTACCCAAAATTAACTGAAATACAGCAGATCTGGAAAAAAATTTCAAACATGGGAAGAGTGATAAATAAACCGACGCATGCCATCGAAATGGAACATCATTTTTATTTATTGATTCAAACGGAAGAAATTCTGATCAGCAAGATTATTAACTCTTTGAAAAAATCGACTGGATAGATCTTAACAACCATTCAAAAAAGCATCATACAACCCCTTTCTCATACGAAATTTTTCTAGATTGTCGTTGACAGGAGTAGAACACTTTCATCAGCTTCCCATACACCCATCTTGGACTGTCTAAAGAATTCCAGTTGAAAAGCTTAGTATTACATCGACCATAAAGTATTCTGAAAAGATTCAAGATACACTAAAGTTTTTACTGTGATCGAAACCAGGAATATTCTGATGAGGGTTCTGTACGAGAAATTAATTTAAAACGACTCATTAAATTCATTCGTATTTTCAAGCACCTAACGCATCGAAGGGGTGCGCAAAAAACCAACTAAGCAAATTGGTTTCCGAGTATTCTGTCTTAAAATAGGTAGACTCCCGAAACTCGAGAAATATTGGAAATAGTTCTGAAAGAGAGTGAAACTTGTCCAAATTCCTCATCAAATCTGATTGTCTGCAATAATAATGGATTTTATCGCAGAGCAAGAAAGCCAGAAGATTGTGGTTAAGCTATCAGCAATACTTATAATTATCATTCCATAACTCAAATAGGAATTGTTTGTACTCGAATGAGTACTATTTAACTAGACACAACAAAAACTGATGAATGGTCACAGCAAAAATTGTTTTTAGAAGAGTCTGAACTTTAGACCCCAAGTGGGTTCGCTTGGGGTACTAAATATAATTTTTTCAGAGTATTGTTTCAGTCAGTTTGGTTTTGAGATAAACCAATTAATTCCAGAAACTAGCGATACAAAGAACTAGCATCCCTCAAAAGATGAACAATTCGACAAAACAAAATCCTAAACCCTACGGTGTAATCATATATGAAGCAGGCCATTTATTGACAAAACACGAATTAAATTCGAACTGAAAATGTACACAGTCTAATTGAAGGTAATGCAATTTTCATCAGGGTGAATAAATTGGATTTTCTGCGGTCACGTTACTATCTTTCGAATGCACAACCATAACACATCCATACGTGCGTGTACACAATACATGTCTGCCACATCCGATAATACTGTTGAAATTCTGTCGATAATTTTTGTCGTTCATATCACGTTGTAAATCATGATATAAATGACTGCAATTGTTGTTTAATCCGATTGGTTTTTATGAGGCATAAATGTTATTAGTTTTTGCTGCTATGACCTGCCAATATAAAACTTCATACTGTAATAGCCTATTCAGGGTAATGAAATAGCACCAGTTAGTATAAAAGAGAAAAATTCCGATACGTAAATATAAACACTTCGTGAAGAGTGATAACAAAATATTCAATATGCTATTAGAATTAGTACAACACGGTGTTGGCACAATTACGGAATAATCATGATTGATGAGGCGCTAATTTCAATTCTAAGAATAGTAATAGTAAAAGAACTGAAGAATAAATGCTAGAATTTAAAGGGAATACCCTTACTTCAGAATCCTTTTTTCAATGAATACATCATTGGGGTGATCAAAAGAGGAGCTTTTATCGTAAGCTTAGCTCCTCTGTCCCTCCCCTCCTAACTACCTCACAAAACATGCAGAATTTTTTCGCAGCAATTATGCGCCTACAAGGGCCCAAAAAAAATTATTTTCTTCAAAAATGTTTTCCAATGCTTAATGGATGTCTGGGCAGATCTAGTTTTTACATTGTTTGGTTTCTATTGTTGGAAAGTACTTATATAATACCATAATTTCCTACAAACATTATAACCAACTAAAGGTTTCATACTGGAAAATAGTTTCTAGTTATGATTTTTAGATATTTTTGCCATTAATTTTACTTTTTATCCCGTATTAGTGCGAAACTCAACGTTTCCTCTTCTGCGCTTGCGGGAAATTATGGAAATACTCTAGTACTATGTTATACTGAAAACTAAGGATCCAAATGTAGATTATTTAACTCAAACCGATTCTCAAGTGACGATTTTTAGTTATTTTTGCCACTTATTTTACTTTTCCGCCAAATCTTTGCTTCCTGTAATAGGGATTATAATTTAAAATACGTACGTACTTTCGTTGAAATTTGATTATTTATAAAACCATAATTCAACTGAGTAATGAATATCGGGATGAGGGAGAAACCTAGACATTTAGTGATTTTTAGTTTATTATGTTATGTCTCCAAAAAGCAATTTCAATTTACTTTTTATTTTCCCGAAACTGTTTGAAGTTATTTTGTAATGGAGATTGTAAAATACGGTATCACATGTCATTTCTTTTTCGTAGTGATAATTTTGTTTTGCTATTCTACATTGATACTAGTGTCATAATGTCAATTCTAATTATCAATGAATAAAACAAAATTTTGAAACATGTTCAATTCATTTTGATAGAAACTTGAGATTAATGGCAAAATTTTCGCGCTAAAAAGCATTAATGTGGAAAATTGAAATTTTCGTACTGAAAGGCGAAAAATGGGAAATCTAATAAGTCTAATCTCTTGCTCTTGTTTCCTGAATGGGAAATTTGGGCTTTTTTTAAGGTCTAAGAAATTGATGCAAGAGAAGAAGAATAAGCGTTACTAGCAAGAATTGATTAACACCTATTGTTTTCACTATACCGGGTGTAACTGGAAACAGGCCCGCCCCTATAACTTTTTTCGTGTCCAATATTTTTCAATGAAATTATCTGAACCTAATTAAAAATTTATTTCAACTTGAATGGCACTGACAGTTTATCTGAAACGTTTCCGGTTTCAACGCCAAAATTTCGATTTTCAAATGGCTCACCCTGTATATTTTTTGAGAAATCGAATCAAACTCTTTTTGTCTATACATTAAGCATATTTTAAGACGAATTTGCCGAATTTTTAATTTTTTTTGATAAATTTTTTTTCAAGACAAGAGGTGGCTATGACGACAAAAAAACTGCGTGATTTATCGACCGAAATCGAGTACATTTGGATTAATCACTGAAACTGTAGAATTCCTTCTGTTATTGGCTTCGTAACATTCCAAACATAGTTTCTTTAAAAAAAATCTTATTTCCGCAAGGTATAATAGAGGCTCATAAGCACTATAATACGCAGAATATTTTTACGAATATTTTGATACCAAATTGATAATTTTTCGTTGAAAATTTCCATTCGTAATCCTGGACATAGTATAATATTCGTTTTTCAACTCATTATCTGAAGTGCTTTGGAAATGCATTGAAATCCTATCACAGATAGATCACAGATCATAGAATTTTTTGTATTCAATTTTAAATGTCATAAGATAAGATTGTGTTGCATCTGAATCGGTGAGTTGGTATAAATTGTTCAGAGTTTTTGAATTTTCACGGCAGAAAAACAGACGAAATGCTGTACACACAGAATGAAAAAGTAGATATGCTACTCATTTATGTCGAATGCCGAAAAACTCTACAGCATCAGCAATTTTATACGCTGAACGCTATCCAGAACGGCAACATCCTTCAAGGCACTATTTTCCAAAACTGGAAGTGAAGTTTCGTCAGCAACCGGTTGTTGCAGATAATCAAAATTTCATTAAGCGAAAATTCTGAAATTGAAGTATTAGCGTACATTGATTTCAATTGTACGGCATCTACCAGAGAAATCGCACAAGAAATAGGGACAAATCATCAGAGTGTTTAGAGAATTCTTAGGAAGCATAAATTTCGCACGTTCGAATACAATCTTCATCAACACCTTTATGAAAATGCTAATGGCCGAAGATTAGAATATTGCAACCAGTTTCTTCAAAAGATGGAAATGGATCCGAGGTATCCTTATAAAATTTTATATTCAGATGAATCCCGATTTACTAACAACGGAATGTTCAATAGAAACAATACGCGCTATTGGGCCCACGATAACGAGCATTTAGTACGTGAGGGTAATTTCCAGGAGCGATTTGGGTTTAATGTATGGATGGCAATGGTAGGGCGACATCTCATAGGTCCAATCATTTTTGATGGACCATTAACAGGGGAAAGATATTTAGGATTTTTACAAAACGAAATAAGCGATCTGATTGATGGTTTACCACTGGCTGTTGCTAATAACTTAATTTTCCAACAAGATGGAGCACCAGCGCACAACTGCAGGAAAGTTGTTCAATACCTAAATAATAATTTGAATGAAAGGTGGATAGACACCAACGGCCCGACAAGATGGCCAGCTCGATCGCCCGACTTGTCCCCATTAGATTTTTTTTTGTGGGCCCATGTGTGAGTTCGGGGAGCAATAAATGAAATTTTTCCAAATCAAATGGATAATGTAGTATGGGCTACCAGTCGCCGCAATAGGCTGTGTCAGGTACAGAATAGGGGTCTCTTCGAAAACCTGTTGTGAAGTTATACTCAATTGATTTGATGTCATTCCATTTATGGTGCATTTGTGTAGTTCACGTTATTTATGTGTTTTGTTAAATTTTTATTCATCTGGAATGTACGATGATGAGTATGTGGCCATGCCAAAATAAAGCTAAGGTTTTGCGTTTATGCTTTGTGTGCATTACAATTTTAGAACCAGCTGATTCGTCATAGCCACCTAGACTTGAGAACAAATTTATCAAGAATGATTTAAAAATTCGGCAAATACATCTTTAAATATACTGAATGTATAGACAAAGAGAGTTTCATTCGATTTCCCAAAAAAATATACAGGGTGAGCCATTTAAAAATTGAAACTTTGGCTTATTTCCGGTGAAACCGGAAGCGTTTCAGATAAATTGTCAGTGGCAACTTGAAGTAAATTTCTAATCAATTTCAAAAAATTTCATTGAAAATTATTGGATAGGAAAAGAGATAGGGGCGAGCCTCTTTCCAGTTACACCCGGTATGGTGGCCTCTTGTACACAAAACCAAATGTATATGATATCACTTTGTATTTCACAATACTGATTGTTTTTTAATATAGATCTTTGACTACTTATAAATAATGAAGTTTTCTGTTGTAAAAACACTGGATAGTATGATAAGAAATGTTGAATTATCACCAAATGTTCGGGATATTGTACTCAGTAGTCACTGAGATTTGAAACTGTGAATTTCAAAATTTAAAAAACCTATAACCATAATTGAAAATGCCTTACTTTGGATTGTCTGATGTGCAGAAGGGTCCATTAATTGCTCTCGTTGAAGAAGGGGTGACACAGAGGATATAGCGGCCACAATGGGGGTATCACAGGGAATGATTTCATAAACTTACCGTGGAGCTACAATATCTGCAAAATAGACCTAGAAGAAGTCGTAGGAAGATGACTCCTGAAGAACAAGACCTCTTTCTGTGCCCAATTGCTAGAAGAGAACCGATACGTCAAAGACTTTGTTCAAGGGGTTCATACAGCAGAAGGCCCTTAAGAGTTCCAGAGCTAACCAGACAACAAAAAATTAAGAGACTTAATTGGTGTATCGAGCACCAAAATTGAAATTTTGAGAATTAGCGAAATGTTCTTTTTTCGGATGGGACCACAATTGTTGTTTGATCAGATAGCCGCCGAATTTGGGTTGTAAGGGGCCGTGAAAGACAAGCTAGACAGTGAGCAGCAAGACAAATACCGAAATACCAAGGGAGCAGTGTGATGTTTTGGGGTGGCATTATGCTGAGAGGAAAAACAGATTTGATTTAGTTTCCTGCGAGTATAACGGCTAGAAATTATGTAAACCTAGTGCTGGAGTTCAAAGTGAGACTCTGGCGAGGTGCCCACGGTGAAAATTTCACTTTTATGCAAGATAATGCTTCTCCGCATACCAGCAACATATCGCGACATCATCTTGAAACGGAGGGATTAGCTATTTTCGACTGGCCAGCTCGCTCTTTTCGACTGGTTAGATTAGATTTCCAGACCTAAACCCTACTGATTATTTAAGGGATTATCCCAAAAGGAAAATAAAATCGCGCCAGCATAATCCAAGAACCCCACAGCAACTCATCCAAGAAGAGTGGCAGAAATATCATCCCAGAGGAGGTTAAAAACCTAATCCAAATCATGCCTAAACGGATTCAGGCTTGTAGCAGATAAAGAAGAGGCAATACAAGCTACTGAGGTCGAGAAAAAAAACACTTACTCCGTGAGAAAACAATTTTCAATTTTTTTACTGCATGCGGAAAGAGTCTCTTATTTTCTCTTATTTGTTTCTCTCTTAAAATAAACCTTAATTTATTTCTTTCTTCATTTGAAATATCTCAAAAGGTCAATTCTAACAATCCTTCGAAATTTCTAAAATCTCTGAGGTATTATTCAAAATATCGGGTGATTCTATATGAATTTGGTTATTCCGCAATGTATTTGACAACGACAAGCTCTGATTCATTCATAGTCACGCCAAATATCTATTTAATATATTCGAAAGTCAAGAATAATGAGACATATTATTTAAGTTTATTATATTAATAATGAATGAATAAGAAATCCCTGCTATTTTATGTTATTTGAAGAACATTCATCGTAATACCTCCTCTGAATACAGAAGCCCACTATCCACAGCTTTGAATTGTATGCCTAATTACTGCAATGTTTTGTTTTCAAAGAACCATACATGTAAGATATTCGGTTGCCTGTCTTAACCCACACAGTCATTGTATTAACTACCAGTTAAATTATTGAATTACTTATAACTTTCACGTTTACGACCCACAATTTCATGTACCATCGATCGTATCGACTGCCGACCAAATGGTCAATAAACAACTGGATATATGGTCAACTTGTATGGAGAGACGTAGAAAAGGCGATTTTATGCAAAACAGTTTCTTAAAGATATTTCGAATATTTTACCTGGAATACATTTCTGTTTTATAGTAGTTTTGCCAGATTCGACTCGTAAATAATTAATAGGACCATTCTTTTCCAATTAAATTAAATTTTTTGCAGTCAGAGTCCTATGTAAAATGTACCTCTGATTCTTTATGATGACGTAGTTGACCCGACAGTTGCTCTGTCAAAATTTCACTAGATTTTCGGATTTTCCAGATTTTCAAATGACGTATTTTTAAGACAATGAATGAATGAACGGAACAATAAATATCACCAACTATCATCGAGTACTGAAATATTTTACTATATTTTATCAAAAAAAGGCGTTGATAATTATGATATAATTTTATGGATATTTTTTTCTCCTAAATATGATGACGAGCACAAAAACATAGAACGAATGATAGTGTTAATGTTCTGAGTTCCCGAGTAGCAAGACAAATTCTGAAATACTAAGGGGGCAGTGTGATGTTTTGAGGTACCATTATGCTGGGAGGCAAAACAGATTTGATATAGTTTCCTGTGAGTGTAACGGCTAGAAATTACATGGACCTAGTGCTGGAGCTCATAGTGAGACTCTGGCGAGGTGCCACGGTGAGAATTTCACTTTTATGCAAGATAATGCTCCTCCACATACCAGCAACCTCGCGCGACATTATCTTGAAACAGAGGGATTCGCTATTTTCGACTGGCCAGCTCTCTCTCCAGACCTAAATTCTACCGAATATTTATGGAATAATCTCAAAAAGCAAATAAGATTGCCCTAGGATAATCCAAGAACCCCACAACAGCTCATCCAAGCCGCCACAAGGGTGGCAGAAATATCACCCCAGAGGAGATCGAAAACCTAATCCAAAGCATGCCTAGACGGATTGAGGCTGGTATCAGGGCAAAATGAGGTAATACAAGCTACTAAGGTAGATATTTTGAATCGATTGAAGACATAAAAGAGAATTCGCGGTGATAGCTGAAGTCGCTTCCAAAAAAAGTGTTTGAAAAATGTTCTGATGATTGGATTTTTAGTTGGCGTGAGTGTATTATTTCGAAAGGAGCCTACTTTGAAGGCCATCTAATAAATTTGAAAGAAAAATGAATATTTTGTCTTTCATTGAGCAATTGCCGGTACTTTTTTAAAAACATCAAACTAACGCGATATCTCCAAAACTGAGTGTACCAGTTTTACCACTGGATTCTACGTAAATATATCTATAAAAGTTCTGCAATATATTCCACCATAACCGAAAATCAGAGGGTACCTAAATAAGACTAGTTTCAAAATCATTCTCTATCACCTAAAGAAGGACAGATAGATCCAATCTGTTGAAGGCATCTTTAGTTCATTTGAAAACTAGCACGGTAACACAAAAACCGCATTGCTCTATCTCTACTCGAAACCGAGATACCCCTGAAAATCTACGAAAATGGCACTCCCTAACTGCTTCCTGAGAGGAAAAAAAACTGCACAGACGAAAATTAAACTATAATTTTATATTATATTTCTTAAATATCTATTTTTGTTGAAACATCCCACATCTAAGAAATATATTATGGATAATAAAAACAAACAAGTACTGTGTTTTGAAGAATTTTACTTAATAATTGCGATTTGTAACGCGTTTCACTACACCGTAGCTTCTTCAGACGAATGAATGTACAGAAAATATAAATGAGAATATAAATATAAATGTTCTTAAGTAATTAAAAGCTTATTGGGTTGTTTCTTCTTAAGTGGTAATTTATGACAGATATATCCAATAAAATTAAGGAATAGATTGCTCCCCGAAGAGATTCAATAGAGGTGAAGGGCTTAAATCGACTTGTTCATTGATGAGTTTACCTGAGTGTTTGTATTTATTTATTTCTAAAGTTTCCCGAAGATCTACCTTCCAATATTTATTATCTGTATGTAAAATTTCGAACTGTGGGTCGAAAGAGTGATTATTTTCTAAGAGATGATTCGCGTAATTTGAATCTGATTTTTATTTGAAAAATTGCGTTTATGTTCCGATATTCTAATATTAAAATTTCTATGTGTTCTACCAATGTAGAAATTATCACAGTCATTGCAATTCAATCTATAAACACCTGATTTATTGTTTTTACCTTATTTGGTTTTATTATTTTTATATATTTGCCTAAATTATTATTAGTTTGGAAAGCTATGTTGAAATTATTGCTACTCAAGAATGATTTCAGTTTTTCACTTGTAATGCCAACGTAGGTTAAGGTGTTGAATTTTGTTTCAATTTATCGACAGGGTAAAAAAATTTATATGATTTTCGAAAATTTTCAACTGTCTATCTGTTCCTGTGAAGCAAATAATGATATCGTCGACATAGCGATACCAGTATTAACAATATTTACTGAGTGGATGATTATGAATTAATCAACTCAGTAAATATTGTTTATACTGGTATCGCTAAGTAGACAACATCATTATTTGCTTCACAGGAACAGATAGACAGTTAAAATTTTCGAAAATCATATAAATTCATTACATCGAAAAATTGGATTCACAACCGAAATAGAAAGCAATAATTCGATAAATTTCCTAGACGTAACAATTTCGAATGAAAATGGAAAACATATTTTCGCAATTTACCATAAGCCGTCACATACAGATATTATAATACATAACTCGTCGTGTCATCTATATCAACATAAAATGTCAGCATTCAATTGTTTTATTCATAGATTGATTAACATCCCGTTATCACCAGAAAATTTCAACAAAGAATTAAATTTGATTAAACAAATAGCCAAAAAAAAATAAATAATATTTTGAATAAAAACAAAGTAGAATCCCATGGAATGAAGTTTACCCTGTCGATAAATTGAAACAAAAATTCAACACCTTAACCTACGTTGGCATTACAAGTGAAAAACTGAAATCATTTTGAGTAGCAATAATTTCAACATAGCTTTCCAAACTAATAATAATTCAGGCAAATATATGGAAAATAATAAAACCAAATCCGGTAAAAACAATAAATCAGGTGTTTATAGATTGAATTGCAATGACTGTGATAATTTCTACATTGGTAGAACACATAGAAATTTTAATATTAGAATATCGGAACATAAACGCAATTTTTCAAATAAAAATCAGATTCAAATTAAGCGAATCATCTCTTAGAAAATAATCACTCTTTCGACCCACAGTTTGAAATTTCATACAGATAATAAATATTGGAAGGTAGATCCTTGAGAAACTTTAGAAATAAATATATACAAACACTCAGGTAAACTCATCAATGAACAAGTCGATTTAAGCCCTTCACCTCTACTGAATCTCTTCGGGGAGCAATCTATTCCTTAATTTTATTGGATATACCTGTCATAAATTACCACTTAAGAAGAAGCAACCCAATAAGCTTTTAATTATTCAAGAACATTCATATTTATATTCTCATTTATATTTTCTGTACATTCATTCGTCTGAAGAAGCTACGGTGTAGTGAAACGCGTTACAAATCGCAATTATTAAGTAAAATTCCTTAAAACACAGTACTTGTTTGTTTTTCATTATTGATAATGGAATTTTACCAAGTAAAAGCCTCCCAAATTCAAAATATATTGAGGAATAGATTGTCATCTGAGTTTCTCATACATTAGTCAAATTTGTGATGTATATTTCTATGTCCTTGGTACAATATACAACTGAATTCCTTAATCAAAACTTTAATTCAATTCTAAACTTCCGATTAGAAACAAGAATTTGCAACACAAAGATATAAACCGCGTTCAATCAATTTCCTGTACATTTATTATGCAAGCCTGATGACTTCATTTGTTAATCAAGTGAAAGAATTGTGAAGCAAATCACGTCAATTGAGCTAGTAAATTGGTGATTAATGCATCGGGCTTTCGTGTCACTTTTATTAATTACACTTCAGTGACATTTCTATAGGATGATTAACTGACGCACACTCGACTCGAATAGATAAACACGCTTGAAGCCTCTCATTATCTGTTTGTTTTCGTAAAGATCCTGTGATAAATTTCGGAAAGGAAGCCATTCCTCAGATTATTCCACTAATGTCTTCTTAATCTCAGCAACAGCTAACACGAAGAAACGACTGAAGGTATTTCGTTACGTGGGAATTAATCAGAGCAGAAGAGACTGAGGTTTATCAATTTTAATCTTAAGAATATTATTTCATATAAGCTAAGATTACTTGATTATAGTGCTTAATTTTATATTAATGAGGTAGTTTACAGAAATCGGTAAAAAATGTGTTTTTTAATAGACTTCTAAATCCTCCTACATTAGAGCTCAACATCTTCCAATAATGTAAAAAGTCGTAGACAATCATTTGAGACATATTAACCTTATAACCAGGCAAATGTTTTTTGATACACTACTTTCTCCAGTCAAGGAAGTGGAAAGAGGACGCTACATGAATAGCTTTCGTACTATTTGAAGACTTAGAAGGGGCATTTGGCAATATATCTCATATGTAATGGTGTCTAAAACAAAGCTGTTAAAACGGTAACGGGTACGACGCCAGTCTGCAAAGTTTCCGTCCTGATAAAGATACAAGACATTTTTTCTGAATATTTTTTTCATTTTTCAACAAAGTATCTTCAAAACTCTACACACTTCTCCCAACAATGTTGCCATCTCTGTAACCTTTCCAAATAGTAGTCAACGTTTTTCTCTGCAAAATAATGGTTTACGAAGGTGATTTCCTCTTCATTTGACGGAAAAGTCTGTCCTCCAAGCGCAATTTTCAGACGAGGGAACAAAATGAAGTCACTTACGACTAGATCTGGTGAGTAGAGCGGATGATTAAGCAGTTCAAATTGAGATTCGTGGATTTTGGCCATCCCTACCGGTGATACGGCGCGTAGTCTTGGTGAAGCAGGGTTTTCTTTTTCTGTGAATATGGCCATTTTTCCTTAAGTTCTGTTTTAAGATTGTCAAGTAATAATGCATACTAAGCTCCTGTGATGGTTTATCCTTCTTGAAGATAACCGATTGAAACAACTTCATGACTATACCAAAAAACAGTCACCATCACTTCCCCAGCCAAAAAAACTGATTTTTCTTTTTCTTGGAACCAGTTTCTTCTTTTCAGCCAACGGTTTGGATTTTTGTTTCTGGTATATAATGGTGTATCTAAGTTTCATGTGCAGTAATTAATCGGCGCCAAAACTCGGAGTTATTGCACCAAAACTGCACCAATTGAGCATTGGAAATCTTCATTCGAAAACGTTTTGAGTCTAGCGTTAGCAAACGCGGCACCCAACGCGCGAATAGCTTTCTCATGTGTATATGTTGAATTGATATATGACAAGCACCTTCTTTTGGCATGTTCATAACCTCTGCTATCTCTCTCACTTCAATTCGGCGGTCGTGTTACACCATTTGGTGAACTCTAGCTATGTTATTATCAGAAGTTGCAGCTTTTAGATGTCCCAGACGCTAATCGAGCTCCAAACTCTCACGGTCACGTTTAAATCCAGCTGCCCAAAATTTCATTGCGGTGAATGATGATACAGAATCCGCATACATAGAAATCAACTCATCTTTAATTTCCATAGGCGTATTGTCTGCCAAAAACGAATATTTAATGACAGCTTGATACTCGCTTTTGTCTATTTTCTCAAAAGCACTCACATCAAGTCATTCAAACGACAGTTCATAACACCTGGGTGTCCAAAGTAGCTGAAACTTTGGCTAAGTATTTGTCAGCAGATGAAAAATGGAAAATCATTAGTTCCTATTTAAAAGTGCTGCCATCTTCACGTAAAGGTCATAAGCTTTTCAGACCACAATCGTTGGAAACACTGAAATATGGGTATTGGCGGTGAAAAAAGGTTCACTTTCGCATGATATGCGGATGGTATCATCACAAAAAAGCAAGATAAGATCATATCCAACCTTAAACAAAAAAACCCTGAATATATCGAATGAATAGTGGGCTGAAAAAGTAACCATCTACATGTATTCGCTCCAATTCCATTCAAGAAATTCAGGAAGTTTATAAAAAAAAACGAAATAAAACTTTTTTGTCACTTTTCCACAATTTATTCAATAATCATGACCGGTTTCCACCATACGGTCATTTTTAAGTGAAAAACAATATAACAGATGAGTAGGTGAGTACAAGTAATGAGTGAAAGTTATCCAAGATATTGAGTAGTGGAGATGCATTAAGCTCTAGTTGGCTGTTAAGGGTAGTAAATTGTGAGTTTTTACATAATTTATGTCCAAACTTTCCAACAAATTCATCCCTTGTTATATGTATGAAGGATTTCAAGGTTGTTTAGTGATATGGAGTGGTTGGTTGATTTTATGTGTTGAAATATTGGCGAATTTTTATCTGAGGAAATATGTTCCTAGAATCTAGCTTCAAAACTTCTCCCTGTTTATCCGAATTGGGCTACCTGATATTCATTGTATGGGATTTGATAAATTCCTAATTGCTTGAATGTATCGTTCTTTTGTTTTGCATTGAATAATAATCTGCTTAAGTTGGGACCGTTTGAGAATGAAGTAGTTAAGTTGAATTTAGAAAAGTAATCACTGATTTTGTTATAGAGTTCGCTGGTGTATCTGAAACTAGTGTATCATTTTTCCGGGGTTTCTACCATGCTATATAGTATTTGAGAGGTAATACGTTGTTCTTTGCGTTTAATAATTGTATTTAGAAAATGTTGAGGTGTATTGCTATTTGAAGCAATTGTTCTGATGATGTTTAGTTCAGTTTGGAAATTTTATGTTGAAAGGGAGCAGAGTAAACTCTATGAATCATGGAATGCAGCTAGTTTGTGGCTCAAATGACCGAACGAGTCCATTGGGATCGATGCGTCTGTGAATGTTTCCTTTCTGTAAATTTTATAAGTAAGATGGTTATTTGAATTTATGATGGTTAAGTCTTGGAATATAATTGATTTATTACTTTGTATTTCAGCAGTGAGTCTGATACGAGAATGTATTTCATTCAGGAAATTTAAAAATTGCTGAATTTGTCTGTTTGAACCACGAAAACCAACTAAAATGTCATCTACATATCTGTACTAGCAAATGAAGAAGTTTTTAGTGAAATCTGTGTTTAATATTGAGTTTTTCTCTAAATTACCCATGAAAATGTCAGCTAGTAGGGGGCTGAGAGGTCATCCCATTGGAAGACCTGAATTTTGTTTAAAGAATTTAGATTGAAATTCAAAGTTACTTTCAGATAGGCATATTGGAAGAAGATTGCTAAATTCATTAGTAATATATGGCGGAGTGTTAGACTCGGATAACATATCTGTAACAAGGGGAAGACACTCCCTGGTTGTTCAGCCTACTAGAGCTTATTGCATCCCCACTACTCAATATCTAGGATAACTTTCACTCTGTACTTGTACTACTACTCATCTGTTATATTGTTATTCAATCGAAAATGACCGTAAGGTCGAAACCTGTCGTGATTATTAAATAAGTTGGGGAAAAGTAACTCGAAAACCATTCAATGAATAAAATTTTTGAGAGTGTCTCTGCATTCAACTCAAGAAAGTGTCCATTGAATATCAAAATAGTTTCCCAGTGATAGCAACCAAGATATTGGCATATGCCGAAATCCCGACAGATGGAGAAATCCAGAACAACTTGAATACAAATGGCCATAGCTGTGATCTGTTTTCACTTTTTACTTATGAATTTTTCCCGAAAATCGAGCACTGAGATGGCGTGGTCACTTTTCTCTACTCGCTGCAATTTACATAGCTGTCGTCCTAAGACACCCTGTATACCCATATTATAGATTAATTAATGTCAGTCCAATGTTCGAACTCAAACTGCAATAGATCTGTCGTTAACTCTCTTCGTTGGCAAATTACAATCAGTGCTTCAATTCCATTGTAATTATCGTTAGTTTCCTCGTACCTAACTTAGTTAGGGGGACATCTGGACCGTCTGACTATGACACTTTCCGTTCGTAATGTATATACGATTACGGTTTGAATAAGGGCGGTGACTGACATTATAACTCGAGCGACTATTGTTTTAATGTCGGAATATCTGTACGTAATGAATATACTTTACTCTAATGGACTAACATAGGAAGACCGTTTCACTACTTCAGATATGAGAAATCGTTGTGTCTGCAATTCCTTGATACTCAAGAATTTGTAAGTCTGATTACTAATCATTTGGTCTTGAGGACTCGGTGTATGGTATGTAAAGGAAACCAAATATTTTGACAGTAGTTTCGGCATCTTCCAGATAATCTCAACATAATTCAAGATATTTTATTATTTGTTTAAACCAAATACATCAGGATTAAAAAAAAACGAAGATGTAATCTAATTTTAAACAATAAAATAAAACAATGAAGTCCAAATTAGTAATACAATCACAAATATATGACGCATTTCACCACTCTGAGGCATCTTCATACAGGGTGCTTCAACGAAAACTAAACAGAGGCTATATCTACCAAGATATTCATTTATGATCAAAACGCAAAAATAGGTCAATTTTTGTTTCAAGGGGGACATCTTCTGGGGTACAAAACTTGCCTGAAATATCAACCCCATAAGCGCGGGTTGCAATCCTTGAACATTTTGAATAGGGAAGATAGGCCGAGTGATGGCTCAAAGAAAGGTGGTATTTTTGTCTACATCACCATGAACGAATTTCCATTTTCAATTGAAAACTGTAAAAGATACAGTGTGAGCAACTGAAAGATAGGGAAGACTATTTCCCTGAGACTATTCAAGTTTCAATGAGGTAAAATGGAACAGATCCATGCTGATCACTGGCAGTCATCATCAAGTACCATCCTCATCTCGAATTTCAACCCAAGAGCAGGGGTGACCACCCTTGAAAATTTGGAAGAGGGTAGATGGGTTTTATCGTTTTCTTTCAAGATTCATAATCCTTCATAGTCATTCCAATGTTTCAGCTGCTCACCCAGTAATTTTGATGGAGAACCAAAACTTGCACACCATTGTGGATACTAACAAAAATCCTTAACAGGAATCTGTTCCAATTTTTCTCACTAATAATTGAATAGCTCAGGGCGATAGATAGTCTCCTTTTTCAGTAGCTCACTCTGTATCTTCTACAGATTTCAATCAAAAATGAAAATTTGTTCACTGGGATGCAGACAAAGATAATGCCTTTCTTTCGGGGTATCACTCTTCCTAATTTTCAAGGGTGGTCACCCCTGCGCTAGGGGTTGAAATTCGGGATTGGGATGATACTTGATGATGACTGCCATTGATCAGCATGGATCTGTTCCTTTTTACTTCACTGAAACTTGAATAGTCTCAAGGAAATAAGGCTTCCCTATCTTTCAGTTGCTCACCCTGTATCTTTTACAGATTTTAAGTAAAAATGGAAATCCGTTCAAGACGATGTTGACAAAAATATTACCTTTCTTTTGAGTCATCACTCGACCCATCTTCCTCATTCAAAATGTTCAAGGATTGCTACTCCCGCTTAAGGGGCTGATATTTCAGGCAATTTTCGTACCCTGAAAGATGTCCCTCTTGAAACAAAAATTGACATGTTTTTGCGTTTTGATCAGAAATGAATATCTTGGTAGATATAGCCTCTCTTTAGTTTTCGTTGAAGCACTCTGTATAAGTAAAACATTTAAAAGGAAGACGTGCCTCATATACGTTCTGTCAAAATAGTACCGTATTGATCAATGAAACTTTTGGTCAGAAATTCATTCAAAATGATAGCCTAGTCAGATGGTGCATTATCTACCTCAAATCTGGCCTTTTCCGACAAATTCTCTCTAGAACACCCCATAACGTTCAGATAATATTCTTTATTTATAGTCTAACTTTCTGGCAAGCATTCCGAGTGCACAACACAGTGACAATCAATGAAAAAAGTCAACATTACCTCGACTTTTGATCGACATTGACGTGTTCTTTTCGGTTCAGATCAGTTGGAAGGGGCCATTCCGAAGCTTGTTGATTGGTTTGCATTACAAGCTCATAAACCCATGTCTCATCACCAGTTACGATGCATTTTATGAATGTGGAGTCGGAACTGACTCGTTCTAGAATATTTTCAGCGACATTTACACGATTCAATTTTTGAAGAAAACTCAGTTCTTGCGGAACTTGTCTAGCGGCAACGCGTTGCATGCCCAAACAATCGATCAAAATGGTGATAATTGATTCGCTCGGTACAGAAAGTTCATTGTCTATCTCTCTCCAACTCGAATGACGATTTTCATTTACTATTTCCTGCACTTTATCAATGTGAACTTCAGTTGATATTGATGGCAGACCAAAGCGAGCCAAATCTTCCACCACATCTCGACCGCTGTTGTTTCTGTGTTTTTCATATGGTCGATTTACCGTAAGCCTTCTGTGACATTTTCAGCGATTCGACACACGAAATTCCATTAGCAATACAAAATTTGAGACTCTTTGTTCTATATTTTATCCATTGTAAAAATCGCAAAACACACTTGCGAGAACTGACAAAATTAAGCAAACTAAAAGACAGATCGCATTCAAGATCCGCGTCAGTATAGAAAGCAATTGTGCCAACTTAACAACAACAAAAATTTTGACAATCGTTTCAAGCAGATTTTTTGACAGAATGTATTACATATTATTTTCTCAATTGTATCCATGAAAATTTCGGCTAGTAGACAACTGAGGAGATAACTCATCATCAAACAGTTTTTGCTCATGTAAATTTGATCATTGAAGTTGAAATAATTTGGAAACATACTTCTAAAAGATGTATAAATTCTGATTATATTCTATCTTGGTTAACCCATTTTAATAGATCGTTATGTGGAACTCATGTGTAGAGATTAACTAAATCCCACTACATGAGTTTGGCATTATGTGTTAGAACTGTATGTTGAATTTCTTCTCCTAGATCTGAAGAGTTCCTAATTGAAAGTTTTTGAACATAAAAGTTCAATGATTTCTTTTAGACAATGTGAAAGTTTGGCTGCTGGGGTTGCAACATATGAGCCTACAGATCTGATGGGATATCTATCCTTCGTTGAGAAGTTTGACGAGAGAATTTTTTTTTTTGGTGACTGCGGACTATCAACAAAATGTTTGTACTTTAGTTTGTTCGGTATTGAAGATTTGGCATTCTCTTAGATGTGTTAAATATTGGATTGAAATTTATTTTGGAATATTTCTTGATTTTTTGATTATTTCTTGAGATAATTAAATTACCTGTTTTATATGAATAATCTGCCTTATCCAAAAATATAACAGTATGACCTTCATCGGCCTTAATAAACATAATATTGACTAATTCACACTTTGATTTAATGGATTTAAGGGTAACATTATCAATTTCATTTGATTTCTACCTCTTTATTCAATGTGATGCTGCTAAATATTTCAAATTTTTCGATAGCGATGAATAATTCATAGCAATTTCAGCTTCGATTGAAAGCTGGTCATTTCGTACTTTAAACTACTTCTACAATGTGGCACACATATCAGGACTATTTTGTTTTCATCCAATTTTGTCAAGAAACAAAAGCTTCCTTAATATATAAATTCCAAGCGCCTTCAGCAAAGAAACGCATTCTACAAGAAATGACGCAATGGTTGAAAACTAAATCAAAACACAATGCAGCTAACGAGACAACTGCAACATCTTTGTAAAAGTAACTCATTTAGATTTGCTTTATAGGTTGCATTCAATGAAATTTGATACTTTAGATTTCGAAAATAAATTCAAAGGTAATTCATCAATCCACCTGATATATAAATCTTAATTCCTCAAATTACATAAATTATTGAAAGATAAATCCAAAATTTCAAAATCAAAAATAGTATTCAAATTCTCAAATCACTAGTTTTATGATAGGTTCAGTATTCTTTCTGAAACTAACTTTTGTATAGACACAATCGGACTTTTCCAAAAGCTTCTCAAACAGAATTTAGAATCAGATAATTCCTAATATAATTTCAGTCAGCTTGAGATTGAAATTAAAATAGATTTAAACTACTCATCACAGTCCTAAAATTTGAAACATCCAGCTCCATTATTACTTAAGTAAGAGCTCATCCGCTTCTGACCAAATAAATTTGATGATAAAACATTGAAATCCAATAGATCAAAGTTTTAATCAGACATTTCACTAAGGCAGATAAAGGTCATACTGTCCTTTCATAATTTCAGTATTCATATTCTAATCAGACAATTATGATCCGAAGTATAAGAGACATTAAATTTCAAATAATGAGTAATTTAGTTTTTACTAGTAATAACGATATATTCCTGTGAAATTTATAATGAGAGATACGTTGAATAAATATAAGTTAATAAGAAATTCCACACTTATTGCCGGATGAAAGCTGATGCATTATAACAGTTAGAATCTGCAATCACTCTATACGTCGAATCATTTTACGTAACGCAACTTAAATTATCCAGTTATGGAAATGTACGTCTTTACTTGAACTTCTATAGAAATTTATAAAAATATTTTACTAATCGACAAAATTACAAAGAAATTGAGATGGAAAGAAAAACCATTTCGGTTTGGCAAAACATTCTGAATAAATTAGTAGGTATCAGAAAAGAAGGACAAGAAATTTCAAGTTAACTAAACTTTGTTTCCCTTATTCATAATCACAAGTTAATGCTGACTATATGACCGTATAGTCTTTAAAATGAGTACCCTACCCAAACGAATTTTTTTATATTAATAATAATTTGAAAACTTGTGCTATCAATCGAAAGCTCCAAACAAATTGAATTCGTTCAAAAAATATTTTCGATTCATTTTGCAAATAGTCTGAATGATTGGTTTCAAAGAGTTGATTCTTTGGTTGTTTTCATGACTAATGTTTTCAACAAATTAACGTCGACAAACGCTTCGTAACGGATCTACAGGATCGTTATTTTTCTTATTGCTCCCGCAATCATCCAAATCGTCTAAGTTTCAAATATTGTTACACAATATGAGTTCCATGAACAAACTGTAAACAGAAACTACAGACTGATAAACTTTTCAGAATCATGCCCTTTTTATCTCCCTCTGAACTTTTTTGTGATACACCTCTAGTAAATTCTAAATACCAAAATGATGTAACGAATTTTGTTCGGAAACTTTTTTTCGCCAAATAGTTTTTTTTTGTATCTCCGACCCTTAGCTTGAGGAAAAATGGAAAACGATTGATTGTGATAACAGTGTTTGAAAGGCTAGATGATTATTTTGATATTTATTTTGTTTTCGGTTAATTTAAACACATGTCTCCACTTTCTTGAGTGTTTTTCGAGTATGGTAAACTGGTTCATCACGATCTGGAAATCGTTTCTGATAGAGTCGAAACGCTTACGCACTATTTCTGTTAGATTCACTTGATTTTCGTCTTCCATACTTATTAATTATCCGTGCAGAAGACTTGAAACGAAACACTAACAAGAATTCACGGATAGGTTAGGTTGTCTGTCATAATTTCTCCTTAACAATTGTTAATGATATCCCGCAACAGAGCTTGCTTCACTATTCATTGTTCTGTTAGGTTTTGAATCTTTTCTTACCCAAAATACGACATAATGTGAGTTATCCGAACCGAAATATTGATCAAAATACTTGATGGGACAGGAAAATTCCATCACAAACTCAAAACAATGGAAATGTGAGCTTTCTTCTGAAAGTACTCAAACAAAATAAATGATGTTACTATTGGAAAATCCAAGTGAAGGTTCACTTCCGATATTTTCGGAAGTGGCAAATGAAAATGTTTCAGGCTGTTAAAATAGCATGCAAGTTGCAATTCGGATTTTGTGTCATTGAAATCAATCTACAATTGTAGGCGCTATAGCTTGGAGCATTTTTTACGGATCACCAGATATAGTGAATAGTAACGAGTGAAATTCAATGAATTTCCAAGTAATGCCCCAAAAATGTAACAGACATTTTTGTTGTGAGATGTTTCTAACAGCGAACCGCATAAAATTCAGGTAAAGAAAATGCAGCATAATTCCTAAAAAAAAATCTCCAGGTATATTCGGTTTTAAATGTGCATTCGTGTAATTCATATTATTTAACCTTATTCCAGTATTCGACATAACTACATCCGAAGTGGAGGATCTATAGAAAAAATACAGAGAATATCAAAATTTTAACGCAATACCACCGAACATTCCACCTACAAATTCTTACATTTACCAACAGGCAGTTGGTCTAGATGAAAATACCACAAATCGTCCTGTGAAATGTGCTCCCGAACTAGCGCCCATTCTTAACCGTCTCTTTCAGATTTCTTATGAGTTTTCCTAGCAGCTGGAAAATAGGGAGAATCCAACCGATCCCAAATAAAGGAAAGAAGTCCTTACCCCAAAGCTACCGGTCTGTTGCACTACTACCATTATGTCCAAAGTGTTGAAGAGAGTCATAAATGATGAACTCATCACATATCTTGAGTTGCAGGGAATTATTAACAGAAGTGAGTATGGTTTTCGCAGGCAAAGATCGACAGGACATATGCTCGCTTAAGTCACTCATGTTTGCAGCTCCACGATGGAAAAGCATAGGGAGTCTAGAGCAATAGCCCTCGATATCTCTAAAGCCTTCGATATGGTTTTGCATGCAGCTTTGTTGAATAAACTTGCTGCATATGGGCTTCCCGAAAAATATCGGGGTTGGATAAGTAGCTCAAATAGATCAATACAAGTTGTGGTCGACGGTATAATATTAGATTGTTTCCAGTTGCAAGCAGGAGTACCTCAGGGATCCATTCTTTCACCGACTTTGTTTCTGTTACAGATAAATGACCTTCTGTCATCTACAGAGAACAAGATCTTTTGTTTTGCAGTCGATGGTACCCTGGTTTCATCTTTCAGCAGTCTGGGGAATCTCAGCGTCACAGATTTTAACAAATTAATAACTTAAACTCTGACTTACAGAGGATATCTGAGTGGGGTCAGTTGAACCTGGTGAGCTTCAACGCGAGCGAGATGCAAGCAACTACGTTTTCTAGAAAGGTCCCCGATGGGGAACTTCCTCTAATGATGCAAGGCCAAGAAGTTGCGTCCAAAGATTCGATGCACCTTCTCGGAATAACGGTTACCTCAGAATTTTGCTGGCATGAACATGCATCAGCTAAACTAAGTTTTCTTTTCAGATCCAAGCGATACTTCACGTCATCTCAGCTGTTGCTTCTATATAAGGCGCAGATTCGACCTGCTTTGGAATATTGTTTCCATGTATGGGGATCCCCGCCCAAAAATTCGTTGTGGATGTTGGATAGTGTGCAAAAACTGGCTGTGCGCCTCATCGACCACCCAGAGGTCACCCGCGATCTCCAACTGCTGGCTCTCAGAACACATGTTGCTGACCTTTCTCTGTTTTACAAATACTTCCACGGAAGATGCTCCAAGGAGCTGAAAGACCTTGTTCCGGGAAAACTCATGTTTTGCCGCAACACTAGGCTGGCAAGCAGTTCTTATTATATGGCGGTACATTTAACGACTTCTCGAACCTCTCTCTATAAGGATTCCTTCGTTTACAGGGCCAGTGGTCTGTGGAGCTCGTTTCCGTCCAACATCTTCCCAACATCTTACAATTTGACCCTCTTTGAGAAGCGAGTAAACAGACGCCTCAATTCTTCCCAGGTACCCACTCATGTGGTGTAACAGGTTCCCTATTCCTGGGAAGCACGCATAAAAAAAATCCTGTAAATACCAAACGAAACGTTTACGTACATAAGTTTATTAAAAACTTTAATCAATTGACTAAAGAATCACTCCTTCTGTTAACTTAAAGTATTTACGAAGAGTCTGTTCAATGTTGATTCACATGAAAGTACTCAAATGTTGCCTATCTTGTGAAATTACCAGAATAATCATAATTTTATAGTTTTTATAGTATAATGTAGCTGAGAATTAATCTTCAATTCTAATATTTTTACATTCACAAATTAATATAGTGTTATCGGTCCTCTATGAGTGAGTAAAGTATCAATTTAATCTTTTGATCTTATAATTTGAGGTCGACGTAAATTGGTTGTTATAATTCCAGGAAAAAGGTAGGTACTATTTCAATATGTAGAAGAATGATTATGTATCATACTATTAACATGGCCAAGAACTTGCTTCATTTTCAAATAAATTCAGTGCACTATTCTGTAACAAAACAACTAAATTTCAAAATTGTATTCAGTGTTCGAAAGCATGTATAATGGAGTCAATAGTACTCGTTAGAATAATGTACGAACTTGAAAATTATTGGATTTGAAATTGAAACGGTGCTATAGATCTTTCAGAAATTTTGATATATTTTGATATGAATAAGTCGTGGTGTTACTGATATTGAAAGATTTTGATTATCACACAGTCATAAAATAAGAACTATTTGTGAATGTATGTGTGTTATTTATCCCCAGGTATTTTCTACTCGAGTGTAACTTTTGTAGTTGCCAAAAGATGAGAGAACGATAATCACTTGATTTGCTCAGATGACTATCATAATGTAAATTTAACTCAGGAATGTCTATGTGAAGTAAACTCCTTGTTTTTCTCATCATGCTAAGTTTAGCATCTAAACGACTATGACGGTAAGGTCCGTCGGTTGATGGAAGTAACGGGCAGGGGAAGGAGTTACACGCGTCGGGACGCTTTAGTTTATGTTGATGAGACGCCCACCGGCGAAGTTTTCCCTAGGACCACACGCATATATCATCTTCACTCGGCAAGCTGCCCATTTGTTATTGTCATCCTTACTACAGAGCTTCTTCATGAAGCTTTGCTACTTTCTATTTTAACACATTGTGACAAGGGCTTCCTGTTGTGCGGAATATATCACGTCAGTTATGAATTTCATCAATTTTACTTGCGCAAATGGTTCTGCATATTATTCACTGCTGAAAATGATAGACTTTCGTTATAAAGTGTCCAAGAAGTCATTTTTTACTTTATCCCATTAATTTGTGATACCTTGCGCCATTCAGAATGAACATGCTATTAACATCGATCAAGACGAGACGGAAATTCCTTTTTAATATTGATTGGGGTCTCAAAACTAACGATTGAACACTTCTCCTTTTAGACGAAACTAGATATTTCGTGTCCTTTTTTTGTAGCAGGACATCAAGAGTAAAGAACTTGTTTTTGAGATAATTACCAACAGAAAATTGCAAACATTTCGTTTTCGAGATACAGGTGTGTCGATTCTTAAAAAAATTTTTGTTTTACGTTAATTAGGGTTAAAATTTCCCTCAAAGTTGAAAAATATTTCATTGTTTTAGTCCTACACTATTCGGTATTCACCATAGTTGTGAATGTCTAGTAGGTCGTGATTTTTCTTGGGTCATCTTCCTTTTCCGCTCTCTTCTTTTAGTAGTACACCAACTGAATACGTCCACTGACATTATTCGATTATGGAATTTGTTAAAAAACATTTATGTGTTGCATTTTTGTCACTACTGTGAACGATTTCAACCATGAGGATCTTTTTACTCAATTTGAGAATTTCATACTTTTTCTTAATTCTCATTCATATTTATCTAACAGATAGCAACGAACGCAAACTCATGCTATTAAAATCTAGTATTCTTAAGTCAATCGTACAAAGTATGACTCATTTTGAGGAATACTCAATTCGCAACAACATCTGATTCACTATCAAGCCGCTGCTATTTAATTTAAGTTCCGAATATTCCGGCACAGTGGCGTATGGGATATGATGCTCGTCTCCTGCGCAGAATTACTTGGGTTCAGTCCCCAGAAAATCGGTGCGATTTCTCGGATTCTGGGAATCGCTTCAGTATCCATCTTTCGGAGGAGATTTAAATTCGTCGGTCCAGTCTAACAGAGATGTGTTGGACATTAAAGATCCCTTCCCTCGACACCAGAGGAGTTCGGCAAAATTCCCGGTTTAGTGAGGTGACCCCGGCGTGTCATTAGCCGAAAGGCGTAAATACAGGGAAATACAGCACGTTAAAGGAATAATTATCATATCAATAATAAAAAACAATTCGTCTGAAGAAGCTACGGTGTAGTGAAACGCGTTACGAATCGCAATTATTAAGTAAAATTCCTTAAAACACAGTACTTGTTTTTATTATTGATAATGGAATTTTACCAAGTAAAAGCCTCCCAAATTCAAATTATCATATAATTTTTGAAGGAACGATTTTTTGCATTTCTCAAAATTCAGAATTCAGGCCATAAGATCTATTATTTGCGTTCTATTAATGTTGCTCCAAACCGTATGAATTTGATTCACACAATTCCTACACCATACTGAAATATATACATTCAACTATGTACTATAACTGAATATTTTCAGATATTAACTCCATGAGAACCTAACCAGAAATAAAGGAAAGGTACATCTTATCGGTGTAGAATTCGTCTCGAAAACTCTGTAGAGTCAAATTTTTGTAGAGTAGCCTCAAATGGGAAATTAGAACAATTATAAATAAAGCACGAAACCATGGTTTGATTCATAAAGTAGTGAAACATAAACAATCAATGATAGCTACTTACCAAATATACAAAATGTTAAAGATCGAAAACCTAACTGACTGGTTAATCTATGAAAATTATATACAACATTTTACGTTCTTCACCGAAAATTGAATGATGCTAACCATGGAAATCGAACCTATCTCTTTGCTACTATGAATAATTTGAAAATCCTACATCTTTATTCAGAATGATAGCCTGGAATCAATAAAATGTTTAAAACTCTTAGTAAAGATTATTATCTAATTTTGAACGAAGGGACGGATTTGTATGAACCACAAACATTCCATATTTTTGAATAGCATCAATCACGTATTTATTACTCCCTAACTTGTTTAGAAATCAAAAATACTTTTATACCTTTTATGAAGCAGGATATTTCGGCCCATACAATAAACTTTTTTCTTATGCATTTATTGCTGTATTAGAAAAAGCTGTAAAATCCAAATAACCGTACAAAAAGTCTAGGGGTGTTATGTCAGGTAACATGACTGGCCATTCAACATCAGGTCAAAGTATTCCCTAACACTTCTTGATTAGTTTGACTAGGCTGCCTCTTGTTGAAACCTGGAACCATCTGCACTAGGCGTATCAGGATTTTTTCAATAGAGAACCACTATTCTTCGTATTGCAAATGTCTAATATTTCTGTTTTCAGAAAACTCTATATCAGCCATATTATATCTTTATTTTATCGTTGAAGTGAAGTCCTTTACCCGGAATCAAAATACTGTCATAATCATGGTTGCATGATCTGCAGAATTATAATATTCAGTAGAATTCGTCATCATTTAATTTTTGGTCGAAGCTGATTTTGTTAGGAAGGCCAAAATTTTTACCCAAAAGAATAGCTGTATTTATGTATCAAGTGGAAGTAGATTTTCTTCAGCAGCCAATAAGACGTCAAACTGGATTTTATTATTCACCATGAATCTTGCCTTCTTCAATAAATTATTAATTATACCATTTTCTTCATATTTTCTCAGAGTTATTTAAATGATAAATCACGAAGCGGTATTCGATCCAAGTGAATTTGATCAAAAAGTGCACGTATCTATGTAGTAGATAGATTTCAGACGATCCCCGTAGCCACTATCATCAGAATTTCGATACGGTCTTTTTCATTGAACAATTTTGAGCTATATCAGAAATGTAATTTCACTAACTTCGACCCAACTAACTACTCGTCCAAAGATAAATTTTATTTATTGTTTTTTTTTTGCCCACTATGCAACGACATTGTGGTTTTTTTCTTGTTGGCAACACATGTATCGCCATCACGTAGATCTGATTACATACTTGATTTGTAGTGTAGTTCTCTGGTTTCATTTCTTGACAATGAAACCATATTCATGTTTTGTTTTGTACCAGTTCAAAAAAGAGCCATTTTGAAAAGCAAGAGTCGCTCAAAAACCTAGGAGCGTACAAGGTGAAACAAGAGATGCCATTTATGTATTACATACTATTTATTGATATCTGATATGAAGACTTCATATTTTCGACAGGTGTCATGAAAAGAGCTCATGAATTCTGTCGGAACGTTTCTCCTTTATTTAAAGACTACATAATTATTGGCTAAATTCACATTTTTCCTCACTCTATATTAAATGAATGAATTTGGCCTCTTGATATGGCTATTAATAATAATAAAACATCAATAAACAATAGACTTCAAGAAAAGTTTTCGTACATGTTTCAGTTAATCCTTCCAACGGATTGTAAATAACCCCTCAGATTATAGAGATCGCAAAGTTGCAAGCCGGCAGTTGAATTGTGAACCACAAATTCTTGCTTCGTCAAGGCGTACTGGACACTTAGGTATTATAATTAAGTCTTTTATGGTCTGCGTGTATTAGAGTTCGAAAACACCAAATATAGTTCTGCAACAAACTTGGAATACTGGAACAGAAGTTCCGAATAAGGAATGAAGATTATTTCTTGCTAGCCGGATTAATCGGTTCGCTCGACCCCAATCGAGTTTTCCTTTTTGTAAAGATTGTCGAAGGCATCATTGAAAAATAATTACTTCACATAAAATCGATTACTTTTAGAAAAGTCAAGTAGAAATATGTGCATTGGGAATAAACTCTTTATGTACAGGGTGTTACATAATAGTATGTCACAACTTCAGGGGGTTAATCTACGTGCAATTTTAAGACAAAAGTTCATATAATTATAGGTCCGCAAAAGCTTCGTTATCGAGCTACAGGGTGTTGAAATTTCCGGAAAAATTGTGTTTTTTTCAAAACTCCTGCAGTTTTTGAAATATTCAGCCCAAATTTGGAGTGCAAGCTATTTTTTACAGCCTCCATCATACCACATCCTTAATTTTAACTACAATCTACAAGGTATTTTCTTTTCCGGAGCCATGTCTTCTCTTGCCTTTTCGAACTATTTTGCAGTACGCCACTGATTAGCCTACAATCAGTTTTCGTCATTTTCGTTCAATTTAGAACATCTTTTGACACTTATAATTTTTTTGTACTTTCAACCGTTCTCGAGCAAACAGTTATCAAACGATTGTATGCATTCCCTGAATTGAAAGCACTTCTGATTAAAAATGACTAGTAGGCTTTGATTTTTTCATTTATTTATTTTGACAGTTGCTAAAGTTTGATCAGTGTCTGATCAAATTGTTTATTAAATTAACGATTAGTTTTAAGACTTTTTAAGTTATTGCTGTAAGAAACAATGCTAATTTTATTAACGCCGAATTGGGTGATGTACATGTACGGTCTGGCTGACGGAAACACAACAGAAGCTAGGCGATTATATCAGGTGCCCTTTCCAAATCGAGTAACACCAGACAGGCCAACATTTTCAAATTTCCACAGAAGGTCGAGGGGAACTGGTACTTTCACTGTAAATAATCATTTAAAAGGTGCAACTCAAACCATGTTCTTTTCTTTCAGTTTGATATTGAATAAGTATAAGTTGAGTCTCAGAAGACGAGCTATCAAAATAAAAGCAAATTTTGGGCATATCTATCGAGTATTTGTTATTTTTTTTATTTAGCGAATAACATACAATTCAAATTCAATAATTTTATCTCGAAAACGGCTAGAGATACAAAAAGTTAAATTTGTCAAAAAAGTTCCTAAATTGAACGAAAATTGATTGTCCGCTGATCAGTGGCGTACTGCAAAAAAGTTTGAAGGGGAAAATGAGACATGGCTTCGGAAAAGAAAACACCATGTGAATTTCAGTTAAAATCTAGGACGTGTAATGATGGAGGCTGTAAAAATAGCTTGCATTTGGGCTGAATATCTCAAAAACCGCAAGAGTTTGGAAGAAAGAAACAATTTTTTCTATATATTTCGGCACCCTGTAGCTCCGTGACGAAGCTTTTGCGGATCCATGTTTAACTTTTTTTCATAAAACTGCACGTACATTTATCCCCTTAAGTTTTGACGTACTATTATGTTACACCCTGTATGTACGATCATTTTTGAGAAATATAAGAAATGCATTTAAGGTCTCAGTTCAATCCTTACCAATAAGTATGTTTTCATTGCCTAGCATTTTTTGGCTGCTTTACTATTTTTGGTATTTGTCTCAAAATAACTAAAACTTAGTGTCATGCATTCAGAGGTCATTCTTGATAATACAGACTGATTTCTGAGAAAATCTGGGAAATGCTTCTTCCAGTTGACGTGAAAGATGATTCGTTTTCAAAATACAAAGGTTTAAGATTTGATTGTTCTTTCTTTTTCAATATTTTTTCCTTTTCGAGTTGTTCAGATCAACTAAAATTAGAATAAGAAGATATCATTCAAAAAGATGAGTTTATGATGGAAAATATCAACAATTTTCGAGTTAATGAAAATTAAGAAATTTTACCATCTTCAATCATTCGCGAAGAGACCAGTCAACTAGCAATCTAACCTAATCATTTTCAAAATCGAGTGTTTCCTCTCCGGGCCCTATTTACTGTCAGTATACGTCTCGAAGCCCTAAAACAAATTTTGGATGTACTCTTGAGTCACCGAGTTCCAAATTTCAGGAAGCAGATTTTCTAGTTGTTGCAGTGTTCTACAAAGCATCCTACGTTGCTGAATTTGCCACCCCTTGTAGTCCCAAACATGTTCTATGGGATTCAAGTCGGGACTTCTGGCAGGCCATCTTAAAATATCAATTTCGGCATTTTGCAGAAATTCTGTAAATACTCTAGCTGCATGAGGCCGAGCATTATCATGCATATAAATGAAGTTTTCGCCAATCAATGGGCCAAAGGGTACAACATGGGGTTCAAGGATATCTGCGATGCATCTGGCAGCTTTCATTCTTCCATTATTCACTAGGACTAACTCAGTTCGACCATGGAAAGAAATGCCTCCCAATACCATTACTGAGCTCCCTCCGAAGTTTTCGGTTTGCCGGATATTGCATTGCTGATACCGTTCTCCAGATCATCTGTATACAGGCATGTTCCTAACAGTTTGCAATGAAATATGCACATTTCTGGAAAGTGCAAGTTCCTTTATAACCTAACAGTTTGCAATGAATTATGCACATTTCTGGAAAGTGCAAGTTTATTTTGTAGCATTCTAGCCGTACAGTGCCGAACTATTAGTGCAGCTCCCTGTCCGGCCCTTCTTCCATATTCCGCTGTTTCGTGGTACCGATTAATTGCTCTTGAAATAGTGCTTTGATTAACATTCAACAAGTTAGCCACGTAAAGTTGGCTTCGTCCCTCCTCTAGAGGTGTTACAATTCTTACCACTGCATGATCACTCAAATAGCGTCCAGGACGTTCAGAAGCTATTACAATAAATTCAAAGATTCGAAAATCAACAAGAAACACAGAAAACTTGCATTAATTTAGAGTGAAAACTGAAGAGGAATTGAATGGATACTGATAGTCAAATAAACTCATTCTTATTTCAGATGTTTGAGATCATATGGAAACAAATTTTACTACATAGATGAGATTTCTTTCCCCTCATATGTCCAAAAACATATGTTGACAAAGAAACTGCGATCGAGCTGCTGAATCGATTGTAGAATTCAGAATACCAGGTGATACGACAGTTTTTGTGGTGTGTGGATTTGAAATGAGAACCATAGACAACTTTGATTTTGTTAGAGTTTCCTCTTTCTTTCCCAAAAATAAATCTCATCAACCCTCAATTTTTTCATCTAGGAAGTTTTTCATCTAACCGAACTCTTTCCTAATTTTATATAGTAATTTCATCCATGGAATTTGAACGAAACGATTGAAATAACCAAGTATGACAGATATTTAGGAAAGTTTGATAAGATTGAATGTTGTATTCAAAATAATCTGCAGATGCTGCAGAAGATGTTAAGTGAGATTTTCCTGAATGATATACTCAACAAATTGAGGAAAAACCTCCGAAGCATGGTACTTTCAACGTCTCAAGGAAGTAAGAATTTGAAGAAGTTTATGGAAAAGATGCAACAATTGATGTAGTAGGTATTACAAATGTCAATCGATTTCGAGCAGCCAAATTTAAGCGAAAACAGGGGTATCTAATAATTGAGCTTTCAGTATTCTCAAGAAAAATAAATATCAATCTGATAAAAAGAGATTATCCTAGTTTTAGCAGCCAGGAGATTTTCAACGTCAAGTCGATTTTTGCAATTGGTTTCTGCAAAAAACTGCAGAAAATCCGCAGTTTTTCTGAGAATGGATTCAGCCTGATGAATTTAACATCAGCAGTGATGGAATATTCAAAAGTCAAAATGAACATTGGTGGTCAGATGTACAACGACATCGCCACATCAATATTCAATGTCTAGGCCAATATGAGTTCAATATTATCATAGTACGAACGATATTACATATTAACAGAACACATTAAACAATATATCAAATAATATCTCTGATATGTCATTGCAAGAATTAATTTTCGAACTGTAGTGATAAGTGCATAAAACATAGGCTATTTCAATCATACCATGTAAATTCTATGAATGGAAATGATTTCGAAAATTTTCAAAATTTGCAAAGAACTCGAAAATTATAAAAGTTAGCTGGAATCGGTATATATACAGGGTGTCCCGAAACTCAACGTGAAGCCGGCACCACGAAGAAGGTGTGTTTATGTCTACCAAGAGAACAAAAAAAGTTCTGCTAATAGTTCAACGGTTTTCGAGGTATAATTAAAAATATCGCATCATATACTTTTGTAAACTGCTCTGAAAGATTTACGCAAATTGTAATTGTATTGTTCTTTGAGCAATCTCTGGTTACCATATCATAAATTTCACCCCAAAATAAAATGTGAAATTAGGATTTTCGAATCAAAAATTATGAGTTTCAGTTGAACTTCTACATGATTTTCCAAGCATATGCCTCATTTGGCCCTTCATATTATATGAAAAATTCATTACGGGATCCTGGCAAGTTATTTCAAAAGATGGCATATTTATCGACAATTCCCAAAAGGTACAATACTTCACTACTTTCCCTCTAGAAAATAGAAATATGGTTGTCTTTTTGCGAAAAGACTTGAATTTCAAAATGAATACAAAACTTACTGGTAACAATAACTATGTTCAGTGGTTCGGTCATTGAATTTAAACAAGCACAGAATTTTTAATGTCAGAATAAATTAGATACCTAGCTAATTGATTGGACACCTGATTACTGTAAAATAATAAAATACACTGCAGATTTTCTAAAAATCAGTGAAATTATTTCGTGTTTTGCATAATTGCACTAAGCCATATTTATATTCAGCACAATAATATGTAAATATTCATCTCATTTACAGAGATTGTTGATGCAATTCTAGCGCAGCAGCCATACTTTACAGGGAAAGACTCCTGAATGCCGAACGATTTCCTTTAAACACTTTTTTCTTTATAAAAATAATTCTACAACTTTATGATGATACCTCCCCTTCTTCAACTATCAGTGTATTTTCAACAAATTTTCAATTACAAAAAAGTTAATTATTTACGATGGGACTCGCAGCGATCAAAGCAAATGTCCAAATTGCCTTCCTTCGGCACGAATGCAGGCCCTACAGCGTCTCAAGAACGACCGCTTTACTAATCGGGAATGGTCCCTCAAATTAATTTGTTCTGCGGAATCAGAAATTTTATGGCGCAGATATTCCAAATTTTGCACAAGTTGTGAATAGACTTTTTGTTTCATACAACCCCAATAAAAAAAAATTGAAGGGGTTCACGTCCGGCGAACGGGGCGGCCATAAAATTGGTCCGAGACGCCCAATCCAACGTACTCGATATTTATTATCCAAGCGATCCGGAACAGGACGAGCTTAAGGCGCAGGGCAACCATCCTGCTGATACCACATATCTCTACGAATATTCAGCGGTACATTTTCTAACAGTATAGGTAACTCATTTTGAAGAAAATTCGGATAGTTCTCGTCACTTAAATTTTCAGGTAGTTCAAATGGTCCAACAGCCTGGCCATTTAAAATGCCAGTCCACAATTTAGTTTTAAATTGGTTTTGGGATCAGTTGTCTGGCTTCAAATGTAGGTTTTGAGTATAGCATCCATGTAAGTTATGGAGGTTAAAGTAGCCATCTTTCTTGCATGTTGTTTCGTCCGTCCAGAGTATTTGGTCCAAAAGTTGCGGATCTTCCTGACTTTTGGCTAACATTCTTCTACAAAATTCCATTCTGAGTAAGTCGTCCTGAGGTAGTAGGGTTTGCACACGTTGCACGTGGTATGGATGGTATTGGTGTCGTTTTGAAATACGCTGAGCAATATATTTTGGTACACCTGTATTCATTTCACGTACTGAAGTTCCAGCGTCATTTTCGACTTCGTCCAAAACCATGTCTTCGTAGTCTGCTAGATGTCTACCACTACTTTTACGAACGTGAGACAATCTTCCCTCTGAGTATGACTGATGCACATTTACGAACACCCGGTAATCAGGATGTCGTTCGGCATTCGGGTATCTTTCCCTATTGAGTCTGGCTGCTGCGCTAACATTTCATTCACATTCTCCATAAATGAGATGCATTTTTGGATATTCTTGTGCTGAATATAAAAACGGCAAAGCGCAATTATGCAAAACATAAGAAAAATCACTGATTTTCAGAAAATCTGCAGTATATGTCAAATCAGTTCTTTAATTTGTTCTGACAGTGAAAAATTCAGTGCTTGTTCGAATTCAATGACCGAACCACTAAGTACAAATATTTATGTCTATATTCAAGTCTTCTTGAAAAACACAACCATATTTCTATTTTTTAGAGAAGAAGTAGTGAAGTGTTGTACCTCTTAGGAGTCGTCAATGAATACGTCATCTTTTGAAAATACTTGCCAAGACCACGTAGTGGATTTTTCACAGAATATGAAGGGCTAAATTAAGCACATGCTTGAGAAATTATGTGGAAGTTTAACTGGAAGTATAATTTTCGACTCGAAAATACGAATTTTATATTTCATTTGACGATAAAGTAACTAGAGATTGCACAAAGAACATTACAATTACAATTGGCGCAAATCTGTAATCGCAATATGCAAAAGTTTGGAGAAGGGATGCAATATTTTCAATTTTCACTAAAATTACTATAACTCGAAAACCGTTGAACTTTCAGCAGACCTTTTTCTGTTTTCTTGACAGAAATAAACACACCTTATTCGTGGTGCCCTGTTATCGTCAAGTTTCGGGTTAACCTGTATATATATAAATTCCTTACGCGAAAATAACACGATGGAAGGGTAGTTATATTCCCCTAGTCACAATAATTTACCTAACTGCAGTAATAAAAATTCGAAATCTGTCCATCCTGTGCGTTCCCTGCTTTGTAAACTCAGAAGTCTTCTTCCTTCTTCAGAAACCTGGATCTTTTCAGAATTTGTTCTTAGAATTTTGTGTTTCGACATTGAAAGTCATATTTACGTGTTTTCAATTTCATTGTTGTCACAAATAATCTCACATCATAGGATTACAATCTTCACAATGGTGAGCTGGAACTGTAATCAAGCTAGATGGTTCATTTTGCCAAACAAAACCCTATACGTGCAATCACGATCATTTCAGACCAACAATTAGCCAAATTGGCCAATCCGTTCTAAAGAGATGCGTTCACCAATGAACAAAATTTCATTTTTATCAATATCGATAACATTTGGGACCTATGATGATTGAGAAAATAAATGAATAGTAAAATTAACATGAAAAACTACTAAAGTTGGCATGATAGATAACGGAGCCGTAGAAATGAGATATTCCGTTGTTTTTCTTTATGAAAAAACTTGAACCAACAACTACACACCACATTTAATAGGTATCCGATACTGCAGCATATATACATACAAATAGGACAAATTTTTGGTTTATATCAGGTTTGGAATACTGTTCGACGAGAAAATTCGAAAGTAATGAATAACCGTCTCGATGGCAAACAAAATTGAAATGAGCTAGAGTATGATATGCTGTCGTCTGTTCATGACGTTTTCCAAATGTACTTTATATTCCTGTAGGTGAAACTTCGTTTCGCATAGTGTATAACCATCACAATAAATTTTAGTTTTTCATTCAATTTCCAAGGAAAACTTTTCCTTTTATTGAAATTAGATTCACATGTAATCAGATGCGGTTATGTTCGTGATGTAACTACAAATTTACGATTTTCGAATTCTACCTGTATCTGGACTATATGACACTGCATCTCGTCAAGTTTTCCGTTTCTCTGTTCACGGGAACTATCTTATAGGTGATGAATCACCTTCTGTCAAAATATGCTAGAAAATGTAACCAATTCAATTTTTTGATTGCATTGACGTAGATGTTTGATTTTGTCACAGCTCAAGATAATTGCGATCTGAAAACCTCCTTGTCAATTTTTACTTCTTCTATATGCAAGAACTCCTGATACATAGAGAGGGTTTCGTTTTTTTTTTTGAATAAGAAAACTATAATCAAGTATTTCCTAGTTATTATTGAACCAAATTTACCTTTTATATTATAATAATTACCTTCACACATATGTTTAATTTGTTTCATTAGATAATTAATATAAATTAAGAGAACAGAACTATAAGCTATGCTTAAAACTAATCTTACATAGACACATGTATTAGTTGCTGAATAATTATGGAAACAATTAGTTCCCGTACTCACAACGAATATCAACGCCACCTGTTTCGGAGTATGTAAAGGAAGTACGTAAAAAATACCTTACAGGGACAAAATGACACAGGCATAACATTTCAAATTCTACCGCTTCTATAGACAACTATCACGTGACTCTACCGGCTCCAACGAACCTGTCAAATCGTGGAATGGCACTTATCTTCAGCTTGGATGTGACGGCTGACGATAAATATTGGTAATATTGGTTGCAATTGTTTTTTCTTTGCTGGGAGATTTTTTGTGTGTTCACTTCATATTTTTCACTGTGTTACCTTGTTTATACTTTTATTGCACTCCTTAAGTATTAGTTCTTTGAATAACTTTTACCATAAATACACAGCTCTACACAAAAAATTTTTTTTATTGTTGCCCTGGATATCATCGCAAATTTTTATGTTTTCAAGTGCCCAGATTACGAATATATTCATGAAAGTTCTCAATGTGCTCGTATTTTCATGATTTTTGAATTTCTTATATTTTGAACAATTATAAGCTTGTTAGAAATAAAATTTAATTTTCCAGTCACGATTAGGCTTCTGCGCAACTTTTTCGCGCATACAAACATCACCTGATCCCCACTCTCAGACACCTTGCTCCACAGAACTGCTGAGATCTCAGTTATTTGACAATATTGAAGTACATATACACGTAAATCTGGATAAAGTGTCATGGATTAATATTTTGTTTCAATTACTGAATGTCCATTCTTTTATATTTGTCTTCTAGTCTAAAATATGAGTTCGTCACGAAGAAAGTGTAAATATTGTAGTGATTTATTTTGTTATATTTGCGGTGTTTATATACAAAAAAAACAAAAAAGAAATATCACAGACTTTGTCAAGGAGACTTATGTTGAATATTTTGGTTTCAAAATGGACAAATTAGGTAAACCATGGGTTCTTAATAAAGTTTGTAAGTCCTGTGTTGAGTCTTTACGGTTGTGGAAAAAAGGTGAACGCTCTGGATTAGACTTTGGTATTCCTATGATCTGGATGGAGCCTACGAATCATTTAGATGATTGTTACTTTTGCGTAGTAGATGTTAAAGGTTTTAATCGAAATCAAACTTGGAGATACCCAGACTTACAGTCTACGAAATGTCCGGTTCTACACAGTGAAAATCTCCCTCGGCCCATATACATTTCAAAAGTAATTCGCATGCCCTCAGAAACAATGATGTTACCAAATTCACAGAAATCGGGACCATCTACTAGTGGAAATGAATGGGAAGGTGAAACATCTACGCCAAAGTTATTTTCTCAAAATGAACTCAGTGATTTAATACGTGATCTCAATTTATCAAAACAAGGATCAGAACTGTTAGCCTCAAGCTTGAAAGAAAAAAATTTATTGGCACCAACAGTAACAATTACAACATACAGAACGCGAGAAAAAGAGTTATTACAATTTTTTAGTGACAATGAAGGATTAGTGTATTGTAATGATATCGCGAAGCTGCTTATAGACATGGGCTTAAAAGAGTACAAATCTACTGAATGGTGCCTTTTTATTGATAGTTGCAAAAGAAGTTTAAAATGCGTCTTATTGCACAATGGAAATAAATTTGCATCAATTGCAATTGCCCATTCAACGAAACTCAAAGAAGAATATGAAAATGTAAAATTAGTTTTAGAGAAAATTAAATAATCTGAGCATCAATGGCCGATCTGTGTGGATTTGAAAATGGTTAATTTTTTACTTGGCCAACAAAGTGGATATACAAAATACCCTTGCTTTATTTGTATATGGGATAGTAGAGCAAAGCAACTTCATTGGGAACAAGATGTTTGGCCTGTGAGAAATTCGCAATAAGGGAGCCGCTGGTGAGCAGAGACAAAATCATACTTCCACCATTACATATTAAGTTAGGTATGATTAAGCAGTTTGTAAAAGCGTTGAACAAAGACGGAAATTGTTTTAATTACATTTGCAGAAAATTTCCGAAGCTTAGTATGGAAAAATTGAAAGGTGGAATATTTGATGGTCCTCAAATACGGCAATTGATGAAAGACTCAGATTTTATCAAAGGTATGACTGTTCCGGAAAGTAAAGCTTGGAAAAGTTTTGTGTTGGTTGTCGAAAATTTCCTAGGTAACCATAAAGCAGCAAATTATGAAGAAATTGTGCAAAATATGCTGACAAACTTTCAGACTTTAGGAGCAAATATGAGTATTAAGTTACACTATCTCCGCAATCATCTAGATAAATTTCTGGATAATTTTGAAAATTATAGTGAGGAACAGGGAGAGCCGTTTCATCAAGATCTAAAAGTGATGGAAGAAAGGTATCAAGGTCGATGGGATTGTCACATGATGGCAGATTATTACTGGTCTTTGAAAAGAGATTGTCCCCTGAAAAATTATAGAAGAAAAGCTCATAAAAGGCGTTTTATGGAAATATGAAATATATTTTCGACATTTTCCTCTTTATTTACTTCGATGTATACGAATTTCTCAAAACATAACTGACATTATGAAAATATCTGTTATTTTGTTTCTTGTTTTACGATTTTGTTATGTAAAATGAAAATAAAGATTTAAAAAGAAATCAGAGCAAATCCTACAAAATCATTGATAGTTTCACGAATTGTGTGCATAAATAGACCCAAAATCATTTTCATATCTAGGGCAACAAAACCATTGTAGACCAGTGTTATTATCCATTTCTCTACAGGCATTCAAGAGTTGGTGGGCACTATTTTAATAACGTTTAGAGCACCGAGAATTAAAATGTTTAGCTTGAACATTTTTTGATATATGGTACATATTTTTAATGTTGTTAATGTTAAAAAAGTGCATAACCTCCAGGACTCACTATTGTCCCCACGCTGGTACTGCCTAGCTTCCTATTTTATCGCTTTGTATAGGATTTTTATTTTATCAATCAATAGTTTCGCATTTTTTATAATGCTTTATAAACAAAATAACTAGTGGTATACCAAAATACCGCGTAATTATAGGTGCAAGACTGATCGCCAATCCTGGAATGAGGACTCAATGCGTGAAGCTGTCGAAGCAGTTCGCAACATGCTATCTTCATTATTTGAAGTGTCACAAGCCTCTCTCCGAAGACATACTTTGAATAGTAACAAAACTTTGGTCTGGTGCAAAGGGTCTAGGATGTTGAAAAGCTACTTTTCTACCTGAAATGGCAAGAAAATTAATGGAGCATTAAAAATTACTTGAATCTTGTTTGTTTGGACTGATGCGACTTTTATTCAAGAATAACTTTTAAGAAGGCCGAAGGAAACGTTTTTACTAATAAATTCAATCCACGGAAACCGAAAGCTGACAAGAATGATTGGAAGGATTTTGAGAAGAAATAAAGATATATCTTTTCGCTAACCTTGAACTGCTTCTTCAGCTCGAGCTCATGGTCTGAATTGGACTCAAGTCATAACATTTTTTGATATGTACGGAAAACTGATGGAAACTGAGAATTGATTTATAATGCTGACGAGTCAAGTCTATCTACTTTTCAAAACCCCCAAAGATTTTGGCTACTGTTGGCAAGACGCAAGTTGACGTCAACTAGTGCATTTTTTCAGAAAAAATATGAAAAAGGAAGTTGTCGATGAAGCTCCTTTTAGTACTTTAGGTGTCGTTCAACCATCAGGATGGATGACAACAGATTTATTTCTGAAATGGCCGTATCACTATCACGTGACTCTACCGGCTCATACCAACCAGTCTAATCGTGTTATCTTCAACTTGGATATCACGCCCGACGACGAACATTGATAATATTGGTTACAATCCTTTTTCTTCGCAGAGAGTAACGAACGGCCATCAATATTCTGAAACTACAGAAACTCCACATCTGCAGCAAAAGTTGATAAAATTAATACAATTCAAACAACCGACTGTATTGAACAAGCTTAAGGTAGCAAACATTGGTCAAGTTCTTAATTTACTTGCTCCAAATCGATACCGCTTGTTTCTCAACAGATAAATATTACCATGAAGAACATCATTCATCTTATACACAGGCAGTGCCTATTGAGAATATATCTCCTGTCCGAAAAGAACATTACATATGTGACCAATGAAAACGTAAGCCAAAGAAACGACAAACTTCTTTGATTTTGACTTCCAATCCCAGCATGAACGAATTTAAGACAAAGAAGATCATAAAGGTCCTTCAGAGAAAAGGAGACTAAACATTACCAAAACTTAATTCAAAGTCGACAGCGGAGAGGAAAATACGCCAAGCAACGTTCAAGATGAGAATGATGAGAATTGCGCTTGGCTACATTGCAACGATCTTTCTTCCTGCTCAAAGCCTGGTGAAGACTGGTTGCGATTTTTAAATTGTTCGCATTGGGCCCTCGCTTCTTCTCATTTGCGAGTTCTGACGCTAATTTTATAACGTATATGTTATGCATTTAATGCATATGTAGTATGCCATTTGTACAGAACATATGGAAAAATGGATTTTCTTTTTTCTCATTGAAACCAAATTTATAATTCTTTCTATTTAGTTTTTCTTTTAAATATCCATAGGAAATTTTGTACAGAGTTAGGGTTTAATAGCACCATAAAGGAAGAACTATAAAAACTAGGATAATCGAAGATCTAGACTTCCTGGTGATCCTGATTAGAAAACACAAGAGTCCAACCAAACTATTAGAGATCGACATACCGCTTTATCAACAAATATTTAACCATATAAATAAAATTAAAGGAAAACTCTGAATAAGACTAGACTGGCTTCTATACTTATACTTACAAGTTTACAAAAAGAAATAGCGAATGGGCAATATGAAAAACTGTTGCTAATGTACAAGAGTCAGAACAGGCAAAAAGAAAAGAAAGATTTGTTATTATGAAAAAACTAGCCCTAAAAAGAAAAAAAATTGTCAAATAAGAAAATCAATATGCCCACGTTTCTACAGAATGAAGTGGAATCCCACCAAAAACATTCTGTAAACAATTAAATTAAAACCATTGCCAGGCAATGATTATAATCAAAACATATCCTGGAATCATTTTATTTTAGGATAACATTAAATGTTTTGAGAATATATCATTCTATCAGAATATATACAAATTATAGCATCATCAGACAATGATATCAATGTACCAACGAGTAGTGTCAGAGGCTTTCTTATCGGAAAAATCCAGTGAACGGACCTTAGTCAAGTAACACTGAATGTTACTTAATCATAGTTTTCTTTGTGTGAAGTGATGAACGAGCGAATAGAACACTGCTCTGAATATAAATATGATAAAATTGTCAGCTAATTATATTATATTTATATATACAAATGAATGAAATATGAAATGAGTTTCTGAGCAGTTTGAACTGAAGAAAACCTTTGACTCTTCCTCATTATTTTTTGGAAAGAAACCTATGAAGAATTTTACAAGACTTGATGACTGTTATCTTCTGTAACTGTTCAAAAAAATTCAATTTATATATATATATATATATATATATATATATATATATATATATATATATATATATATATATATATATATATATATATATAGATTCACAAAATATTGGAATTTTTTTGAACAGTTACCCAGTAATTATTACTATTGCCAGGCAATGATTTTAATCAAAACATATCCTGGAATAATTATATATTAGGATAACGTTAAATGGTAAGAATCAATCTACCAGAATATATACATACCCTAGCATCATCAGACAATGATATCAATGTACCAACGAGTAGTGTCAGAAGCTTTCTCCCGGGAAAAATCCAGTGAAGAAAGAAACCTACGAAGAATATTACAAGATTAGATGACTGTTATCTTTTGTAACTGTTCAAACAAATTTTCTTCAGTCCCAAAATCTCAATACTTTTGTGAAGATGCCTAGGAATTACACCTGTTGTGGAAATAATAATCGATAGAATAAAATTTTTTTTCATTTTCCACATTTTTTAATCTCGTCGCCAAGCATCATATATTTAGAAATTTTTTCATTGTATTTATTTTGTATATTATGTGTGTCGGGTATAGCAATATCAATTATATATGTTATTTGATTCTGTTTATCATTAAGAATGATATCTGGTCTATTGTGTTTTACAGCTCTGTTGCAAAGAATTGTTTTATCAAAATAAAGTTTATATTTGTCATTTTCACAAATAATCTCAGGTTCATATTTCTAAAATTTTTTTCTTTCGGGAATTATGTCATGTTGAATTCCTAGATTAAAATGAATAATATTAGCGACGGCATTATGTCTTTCTAAATAATCTGTTGAAGCAAGGACTGAGCAAGATGATATGAAAACTGTTTCTGAAGAACAGAAAACATCTACGGCAAGAATCATCTATATTTTGTTTGATGATGTGTTTTCTATAATTCCTCGTGAAAACAACCTGATCCTGGATCGCAATTGCCAAGCCTACTGTTTCAGCAAACAATTCTCCAGAAACTAACCATTTATTCGATGCGATTTCATCAATATAAACATTTTTCAATTCTTTAGGGTGCTTTCCGTGTAATTCCTTCTGCATCCAATTTTCTCTTTTAGAATTATCATCAAATATATCAAAATCTACCTTTTGCATTGTCAAGTTCAGAGGTGTAGGATTATAATCTGAAGCAACAACAATATCATGTAATTTAGACGTTCTCTGTTTATCATGAAAATGGGAACGTAGATGAAAAATCTGTTTACTGTGAAGATTATTCAAATCAGTTAATCCACGACCTCCAAGATGTCTAGGTAGTGTTACTCTCTGAACAGCTGACTTTGGGTGGTGCTTATGATATTTATAAAGCATTTTCCTCGTTTGCCATTGTAATTCATTTAGATCAGTATTATACCATTTAATAATTCCAAAAGAAGATGTATTAATAGAAACTGCATAGGAGTTGATAGCTCTGAAAAGGTTTCTACTAGTTAAATGACTCTTGATGATAATTCTAAGTCTTTTGTAATATGAATTTCTAATATTTTCTTTAGTGCTGCTCTGGTTAATTGTCTTCTCTTGACCAAATCCAAGATATTTATATGTATCTCCTTGATGCACTGGCTCGATTTCGATATTGGAAATCTTTATATAAACAGAGTTGATCTTTCCTTTTTCAATAGAAAAATTTTTACTGGTTTTGTCTTCTCTTGGAGCCCAAATTTCATATGAAATCTTTATATATATATATATATATATATATATATATATATATATATATATATATATATATATATATATACCGTAACTTATGTATTTTTCGTCATATTTTCGATGACTCTTTTCTTCTTTACTTTAGCTTGGAGAACATACACTATGTTTAATGAATTTATCCATTTGTTATATCTATTTATCTCACGCTTGCAATAATAACCATAAGTACAAGCAAAGAAACAAAAGCATGCGGTGACTTTAAACAACGCACTCGTACTGATTCAAGACGTGCGTGAGCCATGAGAGGGGTGTAGCAGGGGCGGGAGGCCTCCGCTGCGCGTCAAACACGCCAAACGAAACCTTGCAGTAAATGAGTGAAACAAAAACCTCTGGCTCGCTGGGATAACATTGTGTAGCTGAGTATTTTACTTACCCTTACTTAAAATGAGTATATAAAACAACCTTATTTTTCTGAGGCACACCTATTAACGACTAAGGTACACCAGTGTGCCGCGGTACACACTATGCGAAACACTGATTTAGAGAGATGTGCGGTGGTATTGTCTGCGGCATAACAGAAATCATTGGTGTATCGAAATTCATCGGAAAATTTCAAGATTGACACTAATAATATTAGTCAATTTCTTCAGTTAGTAATTATTGATATAGTTTTGAGCTTTCTCGAAACCCTCGGTCCTACTCGCCCTTAACGGATATTTCATTTTATAATAGACCTTATGGTAGACATCCAGTTCCACTCAATTGATACATGTTTATAAGCAAACTGTCAAAAATCTTTAATGAAGTTTTCCATTGCGTAAAATTCTTTTAACTGACATAATTCATATATTTTGTCTCATTGGTTTTCTCACAAATTCATGTGCCCTGTAAGATTAATTGCTTGTTGATGAACAATCGCTCGACGTTACCTGGCACATGTTCTTATAATTTGTAATTTGACATCTTGTTATAATTAATGTAAACCGTCAAGTTAGGAACGATTCGATGGCGTGTAATTGATCCACAAACTACCCGAGAACTCAATGACCGAATGGAGACATTCGCAAATCCGCAAGTCCAACTGCATGGAATTCGAAGCGATAACTTTAAATACAGGTGCGTATTGAAGATAATTTCTGCACGAAGTCTGAAGAAAAAAGAAACTACCAATAGCATCATCATATGAACTTAGTTCTTCAGGTTTTCACTACCACAGTGTTTACCTTTGAATAAATTGAATCAAACTCATGGATACAGGCTTGCTGGTTCATTAAGAACACGTCTTGAAATACGCCAAACAGACCGAATACAACACTGATTACAGAACAAGCCAAAATTTGCCCTTCCGAGTAGTCATTCTGAGAAAGAAGGATTCAGAGTAATCTCAGATCTAGAAGGCCGATCTGAACTTGCTACAAATAGTTCCAAAGGTTCAGCATGATCGGGAATAAAATAAATAGAATCAACAATAGCAATCCTGGGTTCAAGAAATCACTGAAACTACAGTTCTATGCAAACATATTCCAGGTAAGACTTTATGTCATTGAAACCACGGCGCACCTGCTGAGAAAACAGCGTATATTTAGTGATAGTAGCTATAAGGACTCTTGATTTCTGTTGCTATTCTACTACAACGCCATGTAAACGCCGCAGAATTGGGGGCAGTGTGCAATGGACTTATAATTTCTGGATATCAAGTTATTCATGTTACTCAGATGATGAAGGACAAATCGATTAGTACAATTCGGCCTCTCACTCCCTATGGCGACATCCCATTAATATCAAGATATCCCATTTAAAATTATTAAAAAAAAAATTCGAAAACATTTATTGAACATGAATCTAGACCTCTGTCGGTATCTTTACAAATTGATGCAGATTAATACTGACATGCGCAGAGCAGAACTACCATAACTGATGATGATGAAAGCATGCTGTGAAAGACAAAGTCAATGGACTAGCAACGCTAATCGTCGCAGGATATCCTACTGTTTTCAAAACTTGATGCAGGTGTTTCGTGAGCCATATTATTCATCAAATGTGGTAGAAAAAAAAACATTTACTCACTCCCATTAATGAACTGATCATCTAATCAATTGAAGTAATCGCTGTGATCTTTAAAACAATATATCATAATACTGCATTTAAAAAAATAAAATATCAAATTTCCTTTGCCACTATAAAATGGGCTTAAATTAGAAAACGTTTATGACAAAGTAGTTGGATAGGTTAGGTTAGGTTAGTTCTATGATTTCTAGATGAAATAACTGACTAGTTTTACAGGAGATCGCCCAATATTTTGGGTTGCATCCCATTTCTTTTATATTTCATGTTTTTGATGACACAGCATCAATTTCACTAGGGTCTTTTTTTGCCCTCCTACAAAAATATTTTATGTACGTCAACTATGAATTTAATTTCGATTTACTAAATAGTATTTAAATTATCGTAAGGTAACATAATGGTGCATAATATTCTATCGTTATCATTTGTGAATAATAATAAATCTAATACATGAGTTTGATTAGATTTGCTGGGACAGGAATATGTCGATCTTTGAGTATTACTTAACTTTTGGAATGTTTCGGTTTTCCCTTCCCTTATATGGTAAACATCAAGCAAATTCACACTTTGAACTTGTCTACCTGCTGGAACGACTGGTGGCATGCTTAACCTCCTGATCGCTAGGAAAATATTTGCCAATTTTTCAACACACCGTTCGTGTTTTATAATGTTAGTTTGGATTGATATATTAATATATTATGAAGAATTAAGAATAGGCACAAAATTTCTTATTAGTCTTTTCGTCCACATCCCACTCGCGGACAACCTGTTATTGTATCAGCGTCAGACGAGAGAGTATATTTCCTCAGTTTTTCCCCCATTCTATAGAACCATATGCAAGATTACGTTACCTGCTTCTTCGCATTTTGCTGAGCTTTCAGTTGAGAGCCCAGAGTAGATGGTTGGGATTATTTTGAATATCTCCAATCGTGTTCATACTCACATCAAAATATGATGATGATTATATTAGCAGTGGCCTAATTCAAACATATCCTCCTATTTCTTTCCATTAGATGTGGTATTATTAAATTCTAAATACAAATTTGTTCAACTTTAACACATGGTTTGAAAAATCCCACGACTAACCAATGAAAATAAAAATTTTTCTTGAAATTCGAATTCATTCGTTTATATACTTTCCTTATTCAATGAAATTATCATTTGAACGTTTCTCTAACAATTCTATGCCTTTCTTGAAGAACAATGTATGTTTCACCTTAAAATAGGAGTTAGTTTCGGCAATCACCTTCTTACCCGAGCCAAATCTCTTTTGCTTCTTCAAATCAGCAAAGAGCCAGTGATCGCTGAGGTGTATAATAATCACTGTTGATCATTTAGCCTTTCTTCAGTGAGTCAATGAACAATATTTCATGCGCTTCCCAAAATGCTGACGTCATAACCTTGCCGATTGTTGAGGTTTTGGACAACTTTCACCTCAGTAAATGTTTTTTAGACACTAGCGTATAGCGATGAATTAATGTTTCACATATGGTCACAAATCGACTTTTTTTTTCGCACTTTAAACCTTGGACCAACGCTCAGTTTCGACAATTTATTGTTGTATTTGGCCCACTGGGAGGAACGGCGAGACCTGCTCCAAAAAAAATATGTTTATATCTAAATTTTCGTGAATACAGTACCTCTTGAAATCTTCAGCATGGCAGCTAACTCTTGTAATTTCACTTTGCGATCACCAAAAACAGTTTTCGATACTTTTTCGCTATTTTCCAGCGTAATCACGTTTTTTGGTCTTTCAGACGTGCTGCGTCTTCGATAGTTTTACGACCTCGTTTGAAATCAGCACATCAACGGTAAATGGTTGTTCTCGATGAAGAATTTTTCCGATAACACTTTCCACGCCATTCCAGGGAATGTACAATATTTTCACCCATAAATTAGCAGTGGTTTTCTTCAGACATGAAACTATCCATTTGCTTGTTCCAGAACTTTTCGACCCATTTGAATTTATACCTCTATTTCTTATGTTTAGTGGTTGTTATTCAAAAACTTTCGATACACCTTTTTGTTCTAGCATCAAATCTTAAATCTTAGCCTTAAACACAATATTTCAGGTCACAATATCTCAAACTGAGAGAATTCTCATACAAAACCATCAACCCTCATTTCTAGCACTTCAGGGTTTCATGTTACTAAGTAATAAGGCTCTCAAGAACAAATGCCTTGAAACCGTCAAGACAAGCAAACTCAATTAGCGGTGATCATTACAAATCGCCTATGATGGTGCAAGCGCAATTGCATTTGGAAGATCAATTTTTCATATCCAAAGAATTCCCATAAAAATTTGTAACTCTTTCAAACCCTGAGAGTAGGAACTTTGAAAAACCCCATGTTTGTCACTTATACTCAAGATATACTGATGAAAATTTCATCAAGCCCCAGTCAGAGGCTTAGACGTGAAACTGTACTAGACAAATTTTTATAACTGTAATATTGAATAAGTGTAGTAAAAATGAAACAAGAACGCATTTTTCTCTACTGGGTATAAACAATTATTTAAGATAATCTCTTATAAGGACTAGCACTAGCTTGAGTGCTGGTGGAGATTTTTGATACCCTCTCTGTAATTGTCTTTCCCAAGACCGTCGAAACAAGCGTTGGTTTCGGAGATGATTCTAATCTGTTGAAAATCTCCGTTGTTCCAGTCATATTTTCATTTTTGAAACAAATAGAAAACACTGAGAGCTAGGTCTGAATGACATACTCGATGAGGTAGCTATTCATATAGGAGTTTGGCAGACAAATGTACAGGGGCATTATTTTGATGCAACATGATCTTCTTTTTGGCCATATATGGTCACTTTGTATTGATGTTTTCGTTCAATTGTTCTAACAGTGATATCTAGTGTTCTCCATTTATAGTATTCATTTTTTGGAGGAAATCAATGAAGACAATGCCCTTTGAGAGAGTGGTCAACACTTCGCCGCCGATGAAATCATTTTGACTTTTTTGGGTGAACTGCCACCAACCTCCACTTAAATTTGGGTATACTGCCTCGACTCAGACGGATATAAATGAATTCCTGTTTTATCTACCCTAATAAAAGGGCGCAGAATCTCATCTAGAAAGATTCAAAAATTAACTGGAAGCAGTTTCCAATTATCACGTTTTTCTCAATTGTCAACAAACGCAGCACCCATCTTGCCAAGAGTTTTTCTCATATGTAAACGCTAATTCCAAATGTTTATTGTCTTCGCTAACTCATCTAATACAATATTGTACTTTCGTTGTCATTTTCGCAGTTGTTATCACAATGGAGTGGCATGGGTGGAGGGCATCTTCCGTGTTTGGTCTGCCACAATGAAAGTCGGTTAACCACTCAATTATCTTCTGTAATGAAGAAGAATAACCATAAATACTTATCAAGAGGTTTTGTGCTTTCCGTGATAGTTTTCTTGAATAAAAAGTATTGTTTTATTAGCAGTCGATATTCGCTTTTTTTTTATTTTAGCACAGAAGAATCCACCCGCAAGGTTTCAGTGGCTATTAGATCTATACTGATTAATATATCAGTATGATATTTCACGATTGTACATTCGAGGCATTGGTGTCCTCAAACAATATACAGGAAGGTCCAACAAAAATTTATCACCTCGATTTTCCGGTTTTAAAATAGGAATATGGAGAATCGTTCAGACCCGACAATTTCTGATTCAAGGGGGAACAACTTTTCCGATTTTTTCATCCCCGTAACTTCAATCCTCTACCGGGGGTGAACACACTCACCTGATTTTGAATAGCATTGAGGGGTGTTGCGGTACCACATTTTGAAGATCTTATCGAGTTCTATCTGACCCTAAATTTTTGCTTCAAAATTTTCATCGTTAACGAAATGGCAGCTAAAAAAGTGAAAGACTATTCACTTTTGTAATTAGTTTATTAAGTACTGAAAATGGTCACCATTCGCTTCCATGCAGTAAATAAAGATGGTGTATGGCTAGCTTATGTTGAATTCACCTCGAGGTATGCAATGTTTTCATTTATTTGTTAATTTTTGTTCGAAAAATTAGACAGACCATCTGTTTGATTTACTTAGTCTCTCGTTAGTCTATCGTGAATTTTTAGATTAGGTTAGATTAGTTGAAACTGTGCCAAAGCGATTGTGAATTTGTTGTAAGATTAAAATGGTGTATTCAGTAGAAGTAAGGGTGGAAATGATAAAATTATTTTTAGAAATAACGACTCTGCGCGATTAACAACGGCTTTATTTAACGAACGACATCCTGAAAAAAATGTATCTGCTTACGTTGGTGGAACTGGTTGCTAAATTTGACGCTACTGGTTCAGTAGACAACAAAAAGAGGGGTGTATGGAGGAGACGAAGCGAGGGAAGTAGCTATTTTAGGTCATGTAGCGATGGATCCGACCCTCAGTACTAGGAAAATTTCACGCACAGCAATAATGAGATTTAAAAAAAAACATAAGTTTCATTCTTTTAAGATACGATTGGTTCAGGAACTGAATGGGGATGATTTTGATCGCCGACTGATGTTCTGTGAAGTGGTCAGTGAAATGTTTAACAATACTCCAAACTACATGTTCAATATCTGTTTTTCGGACGAGTGTTCATTTTACCTTAACAGCAATGTAAACAGGCATAACTGTCGGTACTGGTCAGATGAAAATCCAAGATTATTTCGAGAAGCGCATACTCAGCATCCCCAAATGTTAAATGTTTGGGCGGGTAGTTATGGAAATAACATCATCGGCCCTTTTCTTATACCCAGTAATATCACTGGCCAAATTTATTTAGAACTATTACAGAACGCTATTTATCCTGCTCTCGTGCAAGTACTGAAGAATCAAGAAGACAATGATCATTTTTCAACAAGATGGCGCACCACCTCATTTCGTTCAACCTGTGCATCAGTTCTTAGATGAAAATTTTCCTCAGGCCTGGATTGGAAGACGAAGGGGACATATTGAATAGCCACCCAGATTTCTTGATCTGGCGCCACTAGACTTTTTTCTATGAGGTCACCTGAAATCTAAGATTTACGCTATCCAACCTGAGTCACTGGATGATTTGCGAATTCGGATCATTTATGAATGGCGTCAAATTGAACCAGAAATGTTTAGTAATGAGGTATCGCAACACCCCTCATTCCTATTCAAAATTAAGGGGTTGTGCTCACCCCCGGTAGAGGAATGAAGTAACGGGGATGAAAAAATCGGAAAAGGTGTTCCCGCTCGAATTAAAAATCGATGAGTCCGAGCGATTCTCCATATTTTCATTTCAAAACCGGAAAATCAAGGTGTTAAGTTTTCGTTGGACCACCACTGTAAATAATATTATATAATTTGTGTAGTAGTACCAACACTTCATTAATTTATACCTGAGTGATGAATTCGTCTTGTTACTATGTAAATATGGATATAAATAATCTATTATAACAATAAGAACATGATAAATATATAGCTATATACAGTTTTTCGAGATTAAGTTGAAAGATATATTAGACCATCTAAATTTCAATTCGTTTCTATAGTTCAGCTGGAACCTAACATTTTTCCAGCATATAAGTATTATGTGTCAATCAAGGTAATAATAGTTTATTATTAGTTCTTTGTGCAGAATTTGTTCACAACAAAGTTCGAGGGCATCAATAGGAGGGTGTATCCAATAGATGCATTCAACATTACATTATTTAATTGACATTTATTCAATAATAAATTAAAATTTCATATACATTTATATGCACCTAAATCCACTCCTGGGAATTATTCAAGGTAAAAGGATTTCATTCAATTAGTGTAGATTCTGATATGGATTGAGTTGTTAATTACACTTTACAATTAGCTTAAAAGTTATATTCATATGCCAACCACTAATGCGATTTATTTAATTAGATCCCCAATTCTTACGCTTCAGTTCTCGGATAAAAAAATGGCCATCCATTTAAATGTGTATCTTAATAACTTGTACTGGGACGTCTTATTTGGACCACCTCATTTCCAAGGTTTTTTCGAGGAATATAATGATAAATCATTAGCATCTAGATTTTTATAATAATATTCCGTGCATTCGTGAATAATTACTCGGCATTGATATTTAAAAAATTGATTTTAGGCATTTAAAAAAGGATAATGAGGAATGCTGGAAAAGTTGATAATTAACAGTGAAGTGTTATTTATTCTGAAAAAAATTAATTCATATTAGAGTTTTTATATTTGAATAGATTGCAGTGATTTGAAAATTTTCAGTAAGTAAACAATGTGATATTTTTATTTACTGAAGTAGAGTGTTATGGCTTATTTTCGTTATTACTTTTTCATTAGATTTTTACGGAAATCAATTAATTACACTTTTCGATGTTAAAGAATATACTCCACTGTTATAATCGAAAAATATCATAGTCGCCTTTGGACTTTTTATTGTATGTGTCAGATTTACGTTGATTACATATTTGTTTTTATTAAAGCTATAACTCCTAAACAAAAGCTGTTTGAAAACAAATGAAGGTATATTTAGAATCAGTGAAGTCATTGAAGTCCGCGAGCTCTAAGTAGAGTCGTCAAGGTCATCCGAGGTGCAAATTTGAAATTCGGAACGACCCATAAGGCGGTGCTTACTGCCAGCTAAAAGTTACCAGTAGCGTAGCGTCAGATTCTTATTGTGAACCTGAAACTCGTCGAATTATTTAGTTGTGAAAGATCTATTGTGAAAAAGGTGTTTGATAGTAAATGTGAAAAAATCATATTTGATTTAATAACATTTATGAAAAATGAAACGTTAAATGCTTTTAGCTTTACAGTACGCCAAGCAATAGTACGGCAAAAAGAATAAAACCAAATTTAAATAGAAGAGATGACTTCATTAGAAATCATATTTACAATTACACAAACTTCGTAAATAATCGCCCACTGTGAAAAGATTTTGGTCACTTTAAAGGAAGATAGTTTGAATCCACAGGATTTAAGCGATTTCTCTTCAAGAAAGATGTTGAGAAAACTAGTATTCTTGTAAGATAATTAAAAAACACATATGTACTTATATTATGTCTGAATATTTTTTCGATTTCAAGGTGAAAGTAAAATATATATATATATATATATATATATATATATATATATATATATATATATATATATATATATATATATATATATGAAAAATATTTAAAATTATTCAATGATTATTCAAAACATATCCTGAATAATTATATATTAGGATAACGTTAAATGTTATGAGAATATATCAATCTAACAGAATATATACATACTATAGCATCATCAGACAATGATATCAATGTACCAACGAGGCCCAATGTTTAGTCAAGTAACACTGAATGTTACTCATTAATAGTTTGCTTTGTGTGAAGTGGTGAACGATCGAATAGAATACTGCTCTGAATATAGATATATTCAGTTAATTATATTACATTTATATAAACAAATAAATAAAATATGAAATGAGATTCTGAGCAGTATAAACTAAAGAAAACCTATGACTCTACCTCATTATTATTTTCGGAAAGAAACCTACGAAGAATATTACAAGATTTGATGACTGTTATCTTTTGTAACTGTTCAGACAAATTTTCTTCAGATATATATATATATATATATATATATATATATATATATATATATATATATATATATATATATATATATATATATATATATATATATATATATATTTAATGTTTTGATGAATAGAATACTTAAAATAAACAGTATTCTATTGAAAAATGGGAGGTTCAGTCTATAACTTGAAAATTGTGCCCCTTACGAAAAATGTAGTTACACCACTGGATTTTCTATTGAAAATTCTCCAAGATGCATCTTGTGTGATAGGACCATGTTGAAGGATAACCGAAAATGGGTTGTACTTGAAAATTGATGATTTTGAAACTCACCATATATATCTGGAAAATGATGAAAGTTTTATTGCCTGCATCAAAAAGTAGCGTCACTCCGCGAAAACCGCATCCTCATATCACCATTAGTTTGGAAGCCACCATTCAAGGACAACAAATTTGGGACATTCATACGAATTATGAGACCGTTTAGTAAATTTATGAATTTTGATCTAGGGAAAAGAGGAGCGTTTTTGATTTGACATTGCAAATTCAGTGCATACGAATAGCAAATAAAAACAATCTTCATTAACATTTCAGTTTAATTCATTTCCGTGATTAAATCCATTTTGGTGAGTGTCGCGTCGCCTCCATCCAAATTACCGATTCCTTATAAGTTCGACTCTCCACTCTCCTTGGGAAGATATTAAATTCTTAGAGTTTTTCAATTAGGGAGCATCGCCTCGCCCACGTGACAAGTATGACAGATGCCGGGCATGCCGTCGACCATCGAGTTCAGATGTACATAAATGAGACGGAGGCACTCGGATCAACAATTAAACCACGGAGAATTAAGCCTCGTAACATGACGGAGAACGCGGGGACGTGTACCTTTCATCCACTTGTCAAGTTTCGAATTTGTCTTCCACCCACTTGATTTTCCAGTTAAACCTTCGCGTCAAGCCGCTGGTCTCATTATTCATGTGCAAGGCATATAGAAGAGAGTGATATGCGTGCGACCCGCCTACAGTTTGCGTTTCTTATAACGTTATTTTGGAGGCAGATGTTGGACTATGCGCTTCGAGCAATTAACTGTTGCGAAGTTGTGAAAGTAGATTTATTTTTGAAGTTTCCAAGTCGAAATATTTACATACATGCGGAAAACATGATATTTTGCACATCATTTCTGAAGTAATAATTATAGTGGAAACAAAATTAGCATAACTTTCATAATTCTGTCAATCTCAAGTTAAGGGCCAATGTGTCGGAATACATTGATTCTGGTTGAAGTTCTATTGAAAAATGGAACGAAAGTTTTTGTATTATTTTGATTGCCATCTACTAACATATATTACGCAGATTTTTAGCTGCATATATTTTTAATTTCCAAGAAAATATTTAAAAAATAATGAAAAACAAAAACTTTGGTGCATGTTCGGTTCCAACCAAAATTTACTATTGTCAGTCACTTTTCGTTTACCAACATGTGGTTGGTAATAATCTTTGGTTACAGAATGTCAATGTCATTGATATGACGTTTCGAATACACAAATTCTAATATTCAACAGAAATTTAAGCCAATAAGGATAAAATGGTTGTTTGTTGTTTTTGGTCTTGAAAATATATTTCAAATTGAGAGCATTGATATGTTGTTTCCAATACACAAATTCTAATATTCAACAGAAATTTAAGCCAATAAGGATAAAACGGTTGTTTGTTGTTTTTGGTCTTGAAAATATATTTCAAATTGAGAGAATGACTTCAATTAAGAGATCCACTAATTTCACTAAGAGAGAAGCCAATTTTAATTAGTAGTGTAGTAATAATATAAAAAATATGGAGGATTGTTAGAATTGATCCTTTCTGAGATATTTCAATTGAAAAAAGAAATAAATTAAGGTTTATTTGCAAAGAGAAACAAATAAAAGAAAATAAGAGACTCTCCGCATGTAGTAAGAAAATTGAAAATTGTTTTCTCACGGGGTAGGTGTTTTTTCTCGACCTCAGTAGCTTGTATTAACTCCTCTCGCCCTGATACAAGCCTAAAGCTGCATTGGCATGCTTTGGATTAGTTTTTCGACATACTCTGGGTTGATATTCTGCCACTCTTCTGTGGCGGCTCAGATGAGCTGTTGTGGGGGTCTTGGATTCTCCTGGCGCGATCTGATTTTAATTTTGAGATTATCCCATAAATGTTCAATGAGGTGATAATTCAACACTGAAATACCTATTTCATAGCTAAGTAGTTGTTGAAATGAAATGTAAATGCAAAGAATCTTAACGTGACGAAAAGTTGAGCCTTGACAGAAATGAATTGATTTTTTAGCGTTTTCAGCTCCAAGTGATGATAAATTGAGTCCAAAATTTCAATATATGTATTTTTGCTCCTTAGAGGTCTTAATTTGAAATTATGTTTATCATATTTTGTAAGTGGATCTCTTCTCTTAGCAAATTGACTTTCACGGCGAACAAGGTAGACTTGTGGTTCAAAATCATCAGTCAAAGACGACAAGCTGGACATAAACATTGTAAGCACAAAACTATAAGTAAGTACATACGATATTATTAACCTTCTATATTTGACAAATTTCTACACCAAAATATTCAATTAAAGTTTTTGTGATTTATGATGATTTGAATCAATGTGCTAATTTTGCTTCAAAGATACTGAAATGTCATTTAACAAGAAGATAATCAAAAGGTATTGACGAGTCATCTAACAAACAGTTGACGTAGACTTACGAGAAGTTAATAAATACTGGGTTAACATTGGTTTGACACATTGCTAGCTGATTCATTGTTAACTTTTCATTATGTGTCTTATGCCACCCAAATGTGAATTAAACACAAATTATAAGACATGAAAATTTGTCAAGTAGCTTCATACAACAGGGTCGTGATGTTTCATTGTATGATATATTCAAATCTTCAGCACAAAAAAGAAACTGTATAGTGCGGTTCGGTATTTTAGGCCTAACAAAAATGAAAAATAACCATGCTTTTTTTTTCTGTTGAAAGAAGAGACAGAAGATTGAAAGTTCCTCAACTTTCTGTATATATGTGATAAGGGCTGCTGAACTGACCGAAGAAGAGATCACTGAGACAGAGAATTGGTAAGTGAAGTAAAAAGGAAACGGGAAACCACACATTTTTCAAAATAATCTCCGTGTAGGGAGATGCTGGAGATTTAGATACCATCGTTGTAGTTGTCTTTCCCGGGATCCTAAAAATAAGTCTCTTTTTCGGTGATTAGTTCCAAATCTGCTGAAACTCTTCGCCTTCGAGCTAAAATTGCATATTTTGAAAACAAATAGAAATCTATAAGAGCCAGATCAGGAGAATATGGAGGATGAAGTTGCAATTCATATCGTAACTTGTCCAGCTCAGGTGTTGCTAAAACGGAATGGTGGACATTTTCCTGGTAAATTAAGGTTTTCTTCTTGGAAGATGTGGCCTCTTTGTTTTGATTTTCTCGTTCAATCGCTCTAGTACTGAAGCGTAGTAGTCTCCATTTACGGGTTTCTTGCAGAAAATCAACGGAAATTAATGATAAGTATGTTCCAGAAGTCGGTGACTATTGCCTTGCCGAACGATGAATCCACCTAGGCTATTTTGGGTTCGCTTTCACTGTCTTTCACCCACTGTTTGGATAGCAGCTTTGTCTCAGGTGTGTGAAAAATAACCCATGTTTCATCTACCTCTGCATTGATAAAATTGCTCTGGAATTCATCTTGATTTCATTAAAAAGGTCGAAAAATCACCGGGAGAGTTTCGTTCTTTCACGTTTTCGGTAAATTATCAAGAAATACGGCACCATTCTTGCCGCTAACTTTCTCACGTGCAAACTATCATGCAAAAACTCATTTTTGTGGAATGTTTTCAGTTTTCGATATCTCTTTCAACGTCTCTCGGCGATCCTCTAACAGAATATCGTATTCTTTCGTGGTCGTTTGCCTCCATGAAACTCTGTAAAATGCATATGAATCATAATAAGTGATAGAAAAGAATCAACACAGTACTTATCAAAAGATTATTTGATCCGTATGATCGTTTTCTTTCATGAAAAATATTATTATTTAGTACTAGATAATATTTTTCTTAAATTAAACGCAGAAATCGTAACTCGTATTGTTTGATTGGCTGTCAATTTAGTAGTAAATATCTCAGAATGAAATCTCATGTCACTTGGATCCTTGAATTTTGGTGAGGGTCGAATTTCTATCCTTTTTCCTCTTCATCTCGCTTGTTTTACATCTCCTTGGTTTGTCCTGGGGTTTTACTGGTTGGTTATCCTCCTTCTTTTATGTTGTGGATCATCTAAAAGCTAACATTTTATATATGCTTGGAATTTCACAAAACATGTTCAAATAATATTTAATCCCACTTTCATTTCTGTGCGTAGTACCTTTACACATTTTTATCAAAAGAATTAGAATACTCATTCTAAAAATAGGTGGTTCAGAAGATCTCTATGGGGAGTTTGCAGTTTGAAAATTTCGATAGATTCCAAGAAATCTAATTTTCGTTCTTTAGGTATTCTGTGAATAATTTTAAGTTGATCTATGGGTGGAAACAACGGCCATTTTCGATACAATGTGAATCAAAAGTAGATTCGTCTGTTCTCTGGTTATTGTTATCTGATTGATGCTCCTTATATCTCCTTTTGAATGAACGACCAGTTTGACTTACGAGGATGGCTTGATTAGTTTCTTAGTTTCTGGCTTGACCAAGAAAAACAAGATTTTGTTTTTATTTCTCAACATAATCTTCTTTAAGACTGATACATTTCTCATAGCGGTGTTGTAGTCTAGTAATGCCATCTCTATAGGCTGATTTGTCAAATTCCTCAAAATACCCATTTACATCTTCGATTACTTCTTCATTGCCCGCAAATCTCTTACCGCCTAGTCATGTTTCGAGGTTCTGAAACAGATAATTGTCACTCCAGACTAGGCCTGGAAAGTAGGCAGGGCGCGGCATCAATTCGAACTTCAGATCATACATTTTAGGCATGGCAACGTGAGAAGATAATGCTGGTGCGTTATCGTGATGAAACAAAATTTTTTTTCTTCACCAAATGAGGTCGTTTAATTTGGTTGTGGCTTAAACTTTGCAATAAGTCTGCGTAGTATTGACTAATAATAGTTTTACCCTTTTCAAGGTAACCAATGTATATAATACCTCTTGCATCCAAAATGTCCATAAACTTGTTTGCCGATAAAATTGTTTTTGCCTTCTGTGGAGTTGGTTCTTTCCAGTCCACTGTTTTTGACTGTTATTTGGTTTCAGGAGTGTAGTGGTGGACCCAAGTTTCGTCAACAGAAACGAATTGACCCAAAAATTCGCTTGGATTATGCTTATACAGCTCCAAATTGGCGGTAGAAATGGTTTAACAAATCAATTTTTAGGAAACGCAGCACCCATCTTTCACAGCGCTTTTCCATATGCAACTGTTGGTGCAAAATATTTTGCACTAATTCATATGACATCTTATAGGTCTCAGCTATCTCACGCACTTTTGATCTGCGGTCTTCCAGCACTATTTCATGAATTTTTCCGATCATATCTGGAGTTGTGATCTCAACGGGGCGTCCTGAGCATGGCTCATCAGAGGTGCTCACACGACCCATTTTGAATTCGGAAAACCACTGCTTAATGGTTGAACATGATGGGGAAGATGTCCCCTGTATTGAATCAATCTCTTCTTTAATTTCCTTCGGCATTAACCCCTTCAAATAAAAGTATTTGATGACAGCACGCTTTTCCAATGTTTCCATTTTCACAAACAACACAGAGGCATCTTGTTCAGCGTGCTCTCAAACGTAAACTAACATGGCGATCGGGCTAAAACTATACTTGCAAGCTATCTAAGGATGGTACTGTAGAAAGCCACCACGAAGTATGCCTAGAGGTGTCATCTCTTGGTCAGGCCGGAGACTTATCAATCCAGCCTCGTATATAGACGTCCTCACAATCCATACAGGACAACTCATAAACTCCAGTATATATTTATCAGTTTTATCTTTACTATTAAAAAATTCATAGTGCGTTTCATGTGGGTCTTGAAAGCTACTTCTTTATTTTGTTTTGACATGACATTTGCAATCTTTCCGCTTATAGGGCCAAAATATGTTAATGGAATATATTTATCTGTATTAGTTGATTCTATACGTGGGTGAATATTATGATATGCTATTTGTGTTTGCTAGTAAATGGCCCTTTATTAATCTAATTTTGCCTCACATTGTATCGAAAATAGCCATCATTTTCCACCCATAGAACCCCATTAAAATTATTCACCAAATACCTAAAGCACGAAAATTAGATTTCTTGGAATCAATCGAAATTGCAACAGACCACCATAGAGATAATCTTATGAACGACCAGTATGGCCCAGCTTACGAGTATTCGCCGCGTAGATCCTTGAATTTTGGTGAGGGTCGAATTTCTATCCTTTTTCCTCTTCATCTCGCTTGTTTTACATCTCCTTGGTTTGTCCTGGGGTTCTACTGGTTGGATATCATCCTTCTTTTATGTCTGGAGCACTATGCTGGGTTGTTTTATTTCCATTGTTGTCCTCTCTGTTGTCGGTTGTAGTTCCATTATTTGGTTGATCTCCGTGTTTTGTGGTTTTCCATCTTGTCAGTTGTCTTCATCGTTAGTTGTGTGATGATTTCTTCCAGTCTGTTGATTTCCATTTCCTTCCTGAGTTGGTCGCTGCTTATGTATCATGGGGCGTTTGTCGCTGTCCTGATGATCTTGTTGAGTGCTGCTTGTAGTTTCAAGGCAATAATCATCCCAGGAATAACATACGCAGGACAAAGTTGGCATCTAGAGGACAGATTCGAGAAGAGGAAACTACAAGCAGCACTCAACAAGATCATCAGGACAGCGACAAACGCCCCATGGTACATAAGCAACGACCAACTCAGGAAGGAAATGGAAATCAACACACTGGAAGAAATCATCACACAACTAACGACGAAGACAACCGACCAGATGGAAAACCACAAAAACAAGGAGATCAACCAAATAATGGAACTACAACCGAGGGTAACAGGAAAGAGGACATCCCTAGTACGAGTATTCGCCTCGATTTGAAATCTTTAAATAATACCTGCTTTTATCATAATTATTTTATTGCCCCTTGTTTGCAACCTTATTAATTTTGTACCTATGGATTTATATATGTATGTGTTTTCAACTTTACGAGGTCTGGCTATCAAATTACGAGACTGGTTACGAAAAAGGGTTTTAATATGAAAATTATTCTACATTCGAATGCTCCCCTTCAATATACTTCCCTTCCCTCACCACACCCCTTTCCATACGTTTTTTCCATTGACCGAAGCAGTGCTAGAAGTCTTCTTTTGTGAAGGCCTTTAGGAGCTCTGTCGTTTTTTGCTTAACCGCTTCCATCGACTCGAATCGGGTCCTTTTCGAAGCAGATTTAATCTTCAGAAACAAAAAAAGTCGCACGGTGCCAAATCTGACGAGTACGACGCGTGTTCGAGCACTGGAATGCACTTACTGGCCAAATACTGCTTCACAGATAGAGCATTATGGGCAGGTTTTTGGCACCAACTTCGCACAGACTTTTGTCATGTGTAATTCCTCATGTAAAATTCTTCTAACCGTTTCTTTATCGACGTTTACAGCCTCGGCTATCATCCGGATACTAATTCGACGACCTGCACGCACAATTTGATTGACTTTGGTCACTGTTTCCGGAGTTTAAACATGACAGGGCGACCTGGGTGCTGGTCATCTTCACTGCTCTCTCGGCCCTCACGAAAGCGCTTACACCACACAAAAACACGCGCACGAGATAGAGATTTATCCCTTTAGGCCTCAGTCGGAGTTTTATTTAATTTAACGAGAAGTTTGAGATTGATAAGTTGCTCCTGGTTTTTGTCACTCATGGTTTCCGGTACGAGAAAAAAACACGTTTGTTTCAAACCGCTACTGCACAAATACTATAATAGTAACGAAAACGTGTTTGCTACGTGCATCGACAAGATATCTAGATACCCTATGCTCTACTCGTTTTTTTCCCCACTACTCTAGGGCGCCCTCTAGGTGCACAATCTCGTTATTTAATAGCCAGTCCTCATAATTCAATACTAATTGTCAGCTGAAGATGGTGGAGAGACCGAAATTGCAATCCTGATATTATAGTATTCATAGTTTTATTTTCTCATCATCATCATAATTAACTATCACGTAGTACCAGCGGAATGAATTAACTATTTGTATAATCTCAGCTTTTCTTGAATCATCAGGAACATTGTCTGAAGAAGGCATATCATTGTAAAAAAGCAAAAGCCTCCGTAAAGCATTTTCCGGCAAATGCTTGAAAAATAATGCGAACGTACCATTAAGAATGGTAATCAATGATAGCATGAATTGTCAAGAACCACTCTGATTTGTCACTCTAATAGCTTGGTTTGTAATAAACAATTTTTCGATATCTAACATTCTTGGATTGTTGATAAAAAGAAAGTCATTCTCCATTAAGGGAACTGGGTTGAAGACACTACAACTTCAAAAAAACAGATTTTCACGTTTTTCAATGTAGGTTACCCGTACTGGCAGCTACGGAAAACAAATTTAATTTACAAATTTCTTTGATGCCAATTTTCGGAAATGACGATAATGAATACTAGCTGATAAATTGTTTTTCTATTTTATTCAGAAGTATTCATAACCAATTTATTTTCCCATGTCATACTTAGTGTATATTCATAAATATCAATTAATTCCAACCGAAGCAGTTGTTACCAACAAATAATTGAATATTTTTCATTCGGGAGATTCCATGACGATTGAACTCCGATTTTAAATTAGTACCGGTACACTGTAATGTAAAAATCGTGTTTCCATAAATCATCTTTGGGCCATTAAAATTTTATCGTGCCAGTTATTGAAAATATTCGATGTAAAGCACCTCAAATACGACCTGCCAGAGTAATACATCAACGTATATGACTGAAGGCAAACATTTTCTAATTTATTTCCTGCATAATGACTTCTAATATGGATAATATGCGTGGGGTCTCGCAGACACCATTTTCTCGACCGCATCCCTAATCGACGCCTTCAGCTCATGTTTGACTCTCTCATTTTGTAGCAATAAATCAAGGTTCACGTCTCTTAGCTATTTTATTGTATGCGGTTTACTAGTTACTTAATTTTCAATGAATGTAATATTTATATATTCGATAACCAATTTTCACCAATTTGAGTCAATATTTTATCCATTTGATTTATGTCGAATGAACGACTGAGATGTTTCGATTATCAGATCTGAAAGCTTGGCAGAAATTTTCTCAATTATTTTCATAAATTGAATAACATAAAATATGAAGAGAAATTCGAGGTTAAAAGGCGAGAACTTTAACATTGTAGAAAATTGAAAATATGGCCCTAGTTATTAAAACTCTTTATTCCTCATAAGTTTCCAGAATTAGTTGTATTCTGAATAACAGCTTCAGTAGTTCTATTTTTGTCGTATAATCTACTAGACTTATTGTATAACTGCCACGAAGATAGCGCTCTTAACATCTACTCTGGTTTGCATGTACATCAATGATTTTGAGCATTTTCTCCGAGAAGTACGAGCATGTCACGTAGAAAGTTTGACGAAAGGTCGGGAAAGGGGCTGAAACAATTACAAAAGTTATAAACAATCGAGAGAAAATGAAATTTGGGTTTTGTTTTCTTTATCTCGACAAATTTCGAAAATTTTCCATATTTTTAAGAAGACCAACAACTTTAATTTAATTGAGGAGGTCGTTGCTTGATGAAAATCGATATACATATTTTCAATGAAATAAAAATAAAGTATTTAAATTTTCACTATATTAACAAAACTATGACCGGTTTCACGCTATTAGTTTGTATCTATCTGATGAAGCCACAGAGTGGTGAAACCGGTCACAGTTTTGTTAATATGGTGAAAATCTAAATACTTTAGTTTTATTTCATTGAAAATACCAACAACTTTACTAAGCAAGTCTGAGCTTTTGGACTTGCACCTCTCACATTTATGATTTTTACAGATCCCTGAGAATACAGCTAACACTAGATAGACAGATGATATTTTTAATTAACAATTAAAAATTATGAAATGAAAGAAAGTTTTTGAAAAAATTCATTTCTCAAAATTCTGTCTTGTTTAGATGTCCGAAGGTTTTTCATTTTATAACCATTGTTTGAAGAATCGTTATAAATACAAATACATTGTTTAGGGTATATCAAATTTTTTTCGGAAATATATTTATTGATGAAAATTATGATTTTCAGAAGAGAAACGAATCCTCAAGAAACTTTATTTGTTGCCAAAATATTCGTTTGAATATTAACAATCATTTCTTGTCACTTAATCTTATTCTTGAGGAGCTTTTTTCTACTAAAATCCTAAATTATAATATTCTTCAAGATTTTCGAAACTGAAACTTTTTTATATTATTTTTCGTGTTCATTTGGAGAAATTGTTATAAACAAGTTAATATTTTCCATTTATTTTTGCTATTTAATTCTCTAATAAAAGTATTCATGCATGGTTTTAAAAAATGTTGATATTTTTATATAACTTTCAATAATATCATGTTTTGAATAAGTCTTTTCATCCGATCTTTTGCCTTTATAATTATAAAAACTCTTGAACTATTGCAGATATAGCAATAATTATTCAAGTCATTTTTGTTTACTATTCATTAATTGGCAATTTTAACCTATTGTTTCAGTTCTATCTCTATTGTTTATTTTTATTTGATTATTGACAACTAATTATGAGAAAAAAATTTTGCGGCTTTTTCCAATAATAAATAGGGTTAAGTATTACTAAATTATGAGGACTCCATTACTTGTACTTAATTATTGAAAACATATGTGTACGGAATGTGATTCAATAAATTGTAACTTTCATTACTTTTCTATGTTCAAAAAACCTAATTTCTATTTTGAATTGAGAAATCAATGAAAAATACTAATTACTAATTACTAATTTGGATAACAATATTTGTTGAAAAGGCAGGAAAGTTTTTTTTCGGACCTTCCCTCAAACTTTCAGCGTGATAATACGTATCGAATGATACCATGCTCGTAATTTTCAGAGAATATTTTTTTTTATTTGAAAGTTACTCGCCTAAGGAAGAAAATTCTCTTATGTCTTGACGACGATTAATATTTCGCTTGAAATGGTGGTGGATTTGAATGTTTTCATTGAAATACTTTGATTACAACATAGATTGGTAACCTTTCGGTGTAAAATCTTTTGTTTCATATATTCTGTTGAAATTGAGAGTGAGTGCATAGAAATTGAATAGAAAAACATTCATGAGAAATATGGCACAATGAATGAAAATGATAATTGAAGAAACCAAACAACATACCTTCAATATAAATATTGCAATACCTGATCAATATAGCATGTGAAGTGAATATAACAATAACTCATCAATGAAAAGTATATTATTCTATTCAAAATACCAATCTACATCAAACTAGTAGGTAAATGTAAACGATTATAAAATCAATTTTTATCATATAAGATATTTACAGAGTTGAATTTTGAAAGCGAAGTTACACCATAATATATGTGTTGTTCTCAGCTAAGTTCTATAGATTCTGCGCTGTTTTCCCCCATTTCCGCGTGTTTATCCAGTTGAGTTGGAGGCATCTTGGTTTTAATTAAATTCTAATTATAACGGGATTGAATTCGGCATCTCCTGAAGGTAAATACGAGTTGAATTGTGTGAGTTCAAATTCCATTTTGTGAAAGTTAGTTAGGGTAGAACGTTTATTTCAGTTCAGCGAAATTCCTGAAATTATCACGTTCTACAAATATATATTATTTTCATCTACGTATTAGTTACCATTGTAATCCAAAGTATCAAAAATGAAAATCACAGTTCATTTTGTTAATATAAGCATTTTATCTTGTTTGAGTTTACATACAGGGTGCTTCAACGCAAACTAAACAGAGGCTATATCTGCCAAGATATTCATTTTGATCGAAACGCACACACAGGTCAATTTTTGTTTCAAGGAGGTCATCTTTTGGGGTACAATACTTGCCAGAGATATCAACCCCCTAAGCGGGGGTTGTAATCCTTGAACATTTTGAATAGGGAAGATGGGTCGAGTGATGACTCAAAAGAAAGGTGGTATCTTTGTCTACATTGCCTTGAACGAATTTCCATTTTTAATTGAAAACTGTAAAAGATACAGGGTAAGCAACTGAAAGATAGGGAAGACTATTTCCCTGAGACTATTCAAGTTTCAGTGAGATAAAATGGAACAGATCCATGCCGATCAATGGCATTTAGGTAAAATGTCAGGATAGACTCGCGTCTATCTATAAGTTAGAAGGGAATCAGTTCCTCGAAGGCATAAACTTTCGTCTTAAGATAACCTCATAAAAAATATATAGAGTATTGCCTGGCTGGCAACTCAGTTGGAAAACTCAACTGATTATCTTCTATCAATCCACCTGTAAAATTATGGTTCAAATATTATCGCAAAAGAATGTTGTAACGTGGAGGAGCACCATCTTGCTGAAAATGAATTTCATCGGCCTTCAAAATTTCAGTACTACTGGGAATTTTGAATTCTTCCAACTATCTATTCAGATTACCATCGATACCTATTTTACCATACGAATCATCAACCAAATCAGCAACTATGTCCAATTATGGTTTCTTGTCCTTCAATAATCTATTGATTTAGAAATTTCTGGTTTTTGAGAACGGCCAAGAGCTCTTACGAGCTAGCAGAGATGATTAAACAAGTTTCTGTGCCACCGGGTTACAGCCTGGTTAGTTTCGATGGAAGTCGATGTTTTCCAATATTACAGAAGAGTTGTTTATGTCGGGTGTGGTTCTGTTTTGAAATGAAAAACGTTCAGTTCATGCGAACCATGCTCTAGCTACAACTAACTGTAAAGGTTGAAAAGTTATTCGAAAAATAAAATTACACCGTGAGCAATCGTTTCTATAATTTCATTTATGCGTAAGATTATCCAGGAAGATCGGCATGCAACATATCAAGAGATTGAGGCATCATTGTATATTTCAAGGACCTCATTTCAAAATTTTCTTCAGGAAGAATTGAGTATGACGAAATTTGTTTCCCGTTGAATATCGCATCTTTTGACTGAAGAACAGAAAACTACATGAGAGAATTGGTATCAAATAATTCTGAACCATTTCAACTTTGGAAAGTCTAAAAACGTTAACCACATCGTCATTGATGGTGAATCTTGAAGATATTCTTATGAGCTGGGAAATAAAAACTAATCTTTTGTTTGGGTGTTCCAAGGAGACGAAAGACCGACAGATGTCATTCGTGGCCGAAGTGTATCCAGAAAAATAGTTACAACGTTAATTTGAGAAGCAGGTCATGTAGAAATTCTTTAACTAGATCAAACAACAGTTACTTATGATTGGTATACAACCATTTGTTCACCCCAAGTCGTTAGTAGGCTTCGAGGTATCAACCCCAAACGAGGTTCACCAAGACAATGCAAGTTTGCACTCAGCGGGAAAATCAATTGAATATTTAACGCAAGGAAACATTGTAAGATCATCCTGCATACAATCCGGAACTAAGACCCAACGATTTTTCATTTTTCCTGAAATCAGAAAAGGATCTTGTAGGTTTCAGTCTTCAAAAGAAGCTGTTGATGCCTTTCAAAAGGCCATTTTGAATATAGTAGCAAACTATTGAATGATTGCTTCCAGAATTGGTTCGAAAGACTGCCGAAGTGTATTAATCTTCGCGATGAATACTTTGAAAAACAATAAAGTCTTTAAAAGCTCTCAAATGTTTCATTCTTTCTCGATTTTCCAGCAATACTTTCACGCACAGCTTCCATGTTGACATATGAATGGTTCACGGACGACCAGTGTGTTGAGTTGCGATTGTAATAACATTTTTTTCTCTGAGTTGTTGTTCTATAATGAGTGAACGTTCTCTTGTAATTCTAATCTGTCTGCACCAATGACGGAAAATTCGAATCTTGCTTTAATTTTGGTGGTACTAATGCAAATACCAAATTTCAGTCCTTCTTCACTATCCCCTTCTTTGAATTTGCTTTTGGCTTCAATATATTATTAATTGTCCAAACGAGAAACGAGAAGAATGAAACATTATGTCAAATATTACTAAGATATTGTTTATCGAAAGTTCGGATATCCAAATCATATTAACTGAAGCCGCTAACACAAGCAATCAAACTTTCGAGCAAAACTACGTCTGTCGGATCCACTAGTAGAATATAAAAATACATAATTATTTTAGGGATTTCAACGAAAACAAAACAAGGCCAAATTTTTTAATTTCACAGACATCTATATAACACAAAATTAGTTGATTAAAGAAGCACATAAACCCTTAATTGCTAAGTGTTGTTGTGAAAGCATCATCTATACTACATCTCTCGATTGCTAATTATTGTTTCAGACGCATCGTAATTTCAGAGTCAACCTCAATATTTTTCCTGAAACTTTTTCCACGGAACTTCCCAACTTTCCGTCAACTCTTAACTACGAGCAGTCCCGTGTCATTTGCGGAAACAGAGGGACAATCTAATTACACTTTTCCTTATTGTTGGTGATACAAATTGTTGTCGTTTATATTTCAGTTGAGGACAATCGAAAAGTTTACGGCAGAACGTGTTAGCAATAAAAACTTTTGTAGAGTCAAGGATGAAATTGGCTTCCGTTCCACGTTATATAATATTTTTTATGAAACTGTTATTTGTATGAACAGCATTTCCGTTTCGTTCGGAATGTCTCAATGGAGTAATAATGAAGAAGATAGGATATCCAATGAAAGTGAGCTTCAATTGTTGTACATGAAATAACTGAATTTTTGGAAACATATTTAGCTCCCAGTGAGTGACGAAAATCGATTATCCGTACGAAGAGCGGATTACCACATTGATGGATGGGTGACTTCTCCGGTTCGATTCTCGTTTCAGTTTTGATATTTTGTCATTAAATACACCACCAAGAAATCTAAAATTGATATATTTATATGTGAAAATGAGAATTCGTTTATGAAATGAAATGCCACGAGGTTTTAGCGGGTATCAATTAGAACAATGAATATACCCGATAGATCCATCCATAGCATTATAAGTTTATTTGGAAAATGAGGAATTGAGAAGATATGGAGAATATCGAGCGAGTTTGGTATTAATAACATGGAACATGGACATGAGAGTTGCAACCTGGAAGACACGGACTCTATACAGACTGGTAGCGCTGAGGTCACTACTGAACATCGCCAATGAATACAGATTGGATTTTCTGGCCCTTCAGAAAATGCGCTGGGTAGGAACAGGCGTGGTTGAAAAGAACTCACACAACATATATTACAGCTGCAGAAACAATGTGCATACTGAAGGTGTGAGTTTTTGGGGAACAAAAGAGTAAGAGAATAAGTGATAGGATTTAGAGCAATAGATCATATACTCTGCAGCATTAATGCTCATGCACCAACAGAAGAGAAACCAGACGAAGAAAAAGACAGATTCTATGAAGAACTTGAAAGGGCTTACCATCAATGCCCCCTAAACGATATCAAAGTAATGCTGGGAGATATGAATACGAAAGTGGGTAAAGAGCTCTTTTTCTATCCAACAATTGGAAAATATAGTATCCATGACATTTGCAACAACAACGAGGAGCGTCTAGTCAACTTCGCAGCATCTCTCAGCCTCACTGTGGCGAGCACGTGGTTCCAACATAAAAATATCCACAAGGTGACATGAGCATACCCAGATGGATTAACGCAAATTGACCATGTCTTGATAGACTCACGACATTGAACGGATATAATGGACTGTAGAAGCTACACAGGGCATATATATATATATATATATATATATATATATATATATATATATATATATATATATATATATATATATATATATATATATATATATATTTTTTTTTCTTGAAAAGAGGATTTACAAAAAGGAACGGGGTTTGGGACAGGAATCTGTAACAATGGAAAAAGAAAACTAGCAGAAAAATATTTCAACAATCATACCTCTTATATGTCTAAACAAATCTATTACAGGAACTAAAGAACAAATCGAGAGTTATCACCAAGCAGCTTCCGAAAATTTTAATTTTCACAATTTATCCTAATGTTTCACTTCTTTCGTTGATTGTTATAATTTAATGGAACTTTTCCAGAACATGAAAATCAAGACGAAACTGAATCAGCCTAATATGTCTATATTTTCCGATATACCTCTGTAGTTCTTCCGATTTCTTTTACTCTTGAGACTCTTCTTGGGCGAAGAAATTGAAAACAAAGAAATAATTGATCATCTTGTTTTCGAATCATCAGTTTAACTGCACTTTGTTTCCAGTTTCTTCGAATTTTCAGGTCAGCCTTTCCTATTTCACTTTCCATAAAAACCTAAATTGGACTATTGCGAACATGTTGGAGTAAATATAGCAAAAAAAAAGTGCTTATGAACGAACAGTATTCAATTTGTAATTATACAGTACGAGTGTCAATTACGTAATTGAATTCATAATTTTTTCATTTTAGTGTTCAGAAAAGGTGCCGGACACTATAATGTTTATGTTTTGCTGAGAAGTTTTTCGTGAAGTAAAATTTTCACTTTCACTTTTATCATTATATTACACTATCGATCATTTTTTTTTTCGAATTGAAACCCCATTTTTATTTTTTCATCAAAAAGAGCCTATTTTACTCAGTTATGCAATACCATAGTGAGGACTTGCTTTGAGTAATTCTCGAGATACAGATTTTCATCCGAGTAAAGATTAATTTGATAATTTTCAAGATATATTAAAATTTTTCAACTCTTCGTCACATTGTTATATTTGTCAATTCGGTGTAAAGGAAATGATCCCCCTGACCCTCTCTAACAATCAATTTTAGAATGTTAGGAAACAAAGGCGTAGTGACAACTCATTTGAAAGATATTGAAAATCGACGGATGCCTCGTTATTTAAAATTATAAGAATGAGGTGCTTCTCCACAATATGCTTGGCACTATGATTGGCAGAAGAGGACTATGAATGGCAGAAGAGGACTATGAATGGCAGAAGAGGACATTGAATGGCAGAAGACTATGAATGGAAGAAGAGGACTATGAATGACAGAAGAGGACATTGAATGGCAGAAGAGGACTATGAATGGCAGAAGAGGACTATGAATGGCAAAGAGGACGATGAATGGTGGAAGAGAACTATGAAAGGCAGAAGAGGGCCCGTAAATTAGTCTACACGTTCCCCAGATTGGCATCGTTACTTTTATAGAAATAAATTAAGAAGTAAAGGAGATCATTTCGAACATTTGAAATCGAAAATTATTGAACATTCTTATGCTTACGAATTATTTATATTGGTTGCAGCTTGATTCCCTCAATTCTTACTTCAATAAAGTTGTTCGAAGACAAATTTTCTTTATTGATTTCAGATCTTATTTCGCGAGTACATTAGCAGATTGATTAAATTACCACCAACCAACCATATAGCATTTCTGACTATTTCCCGAACTATACTAATACTGAAAGTTTATTCGAACACACTGTAAAACTATCTAGATAAACTTCTTAGTCGATTCACGATTGAAGAGTCGCTCAAACTTTCCTTGCTATCAAGATTCTTACTTCAAGGGCTGTCTAGTACGAAGATATGATATTCTTCAAGCCCACCAATGCTAGCAAATTTTGAATCCATCGTGACAAATATCAAATTAATTTTTTTTTGGAAGAAACACACTTTATTTCGAAAACTATTTACTCACTATGGGATATTTCAAGAAGAATATGTTCTTTACGATAAAGGTAGAGAAGATGGGGTTCTAATTTGATAACTGATCAATGACGTCATGTCTTGAGAAAAAAGAAACAAAAATTTTTTATTAGACCAAAAAATTTCTAGGTAAATATAAGCATTTTTTCTTCCGAAAACTGAAATGGAAGAAATCAGGAATTTTATTCAATTTTTTACACACGCACGACGGTGCAATGATAAAATTGAGGAAAATTTCCGTTAGCTCATATTTCCTTTTGGAAATGTCAGCATTTAAATGAAGTTTTTTTAAGTTGTAATTATTTATTTTTGCTTGCACAAATTGACATTAACTGTTAATTTTGAATTTACCAGATTTGGCATTGAAATATTCCCAATTTCCGCTTCTTAGGCGTTGAAATAAATTTTGCTGTAGGCAAATTCATAGCAGGAAAATAAAAATCAGAAAAAAATAATTCTCGATTCGAAGTCAAAAATTATCATAAAATAGATCTGGAAATGCATGTTCATATCCCAGTTGGAGTGTTATTCTTCCATTTCGATAACAAGTAATCCAGTGGCATTTTCCCATTCTATTCTAGACTCTGAACATGCGACACAATATGTGTACAAAGTGTCTTCCGCGGTCAGGTTCGCAATAAGTACCTACCTAATACAACAATGTATTATTCTTGGCAGATGCCGTTGTGTATTATAGAGCATTGGAGAGTCACACAGTTGTTTGTATTTGTATTCTGGAATGGACGCGTTCCTGTGTTACCTGAAATATGGCCGACTCGGGAAAGGAACGTGAGGTCACTTTAAACAATATGAATTGCTATGGATTGATACAGATTAATGTTCTGAAGAAGCATCACCCATATTTTACCATGAAGATATTTCCCTATATTTTATATTATATTAAAAGTGTTTTCGTACGATATACAGGGTATCCCAAGTTGAGTGGCCTATTAGACGTTTATTGAGAACTAATAATGCTATTTTGGTAGTAGATTCAGCTGGTCCGAAACTCTATTTCAAAATATTTTCACCTCAGTGGCGCTTCCGGTTATACCGGAAGTGCATATCAGCTTTGTTATTCAATATAAAACATCCTGCAAATTGATGACTGGTTCAATAACACTAGTTATTTCAATTGAAAAAACACTTTAAACATAAATCTCCCTTGTTTCGTTTATGAAATCTCCTACTTTCACTGGAAAATTATCGTTTTTTTGCTTTTTGAAAAAATTGATATAACTTTAGAACGGCGTGAGCTCCCAAACTAGTGAAAGTTGTTCTGCAAACAAGAAACCATGCGGGACATAATTCATATCCGACTGAATCTTAGTCAGTATACAGAGTGCTCTTTTCTCCGCCTCACATTTCGAAACGAAGAAACATCGAATACTACGTTTTTTCAAATTGTTACTCATATTTCCTTTTCAATTCATTAGATTTGCCGTAAAAAACTAAATGAAGTTTCAAGTTAAATTTTACGTACCTACCTTAAGTTGGCTAAGGCGGTTCAGATTCCTGCACGATCATAGAAAGTTCCCAGAGCATTACCAAATAACTGTCTTTTTGTCTTTGAATAATTGATAAATTGAGAGAAAACTCTTAATTTGTTGTTGTCGAATTTCCAAAGTCAAATTTGAAAAATATCAAAACCAATTAAACTCTATTTTCCTAAATTTTATAATAATTGTTCAAAGTGACGACCATTCACTTCTAGAAATAGTTCTACTCGACGCATAACACTCTGTGATGTGGCTTGCCTCATTGCCTTCACATCAAACTGCATAAAAGCATTCTGCAGTCTATTATGCAAATCATATCTTGAAGTCACAGGTTCAGAATAAATTTTATTTTTCAGCGTTCCCAAAGATAAAAATCTATCCATCGTATCGGACTGAAAGATGATCCTTTGTGTAATTTTAGGGAGATTGGTAGCCCTGATCATCTGATCTTGGGTTGTAGCAATTTTCGTCAACAGTGTTCCGAACTGAATGACAGAATCACAAAAATTATTAAAATACATCAACCTTACAGTTTAAATTTTTTATTATCACAGAAAAACTTTGAAGATATGTATGAATAACTTTTTGATTATTTAAGATCAGTTGATATAAGATTCTAATACTCGTTTTATATTCTTTGTGTATCCTATCCTTATGAGAACTTTTCATCTTCAAACCGTGGCTTTATTCTGAATGAGTATGAAGATCAAAATCGCCTTGACGAGCATCTAGGCGTTATGTATCTCTGTTTATTCTCTGAGTACTCATTCATCATCTAGTTTTATACATGAAAGGAAGTGTTTGGTTTTCTGAAGGACTTATCGTTGTATAATCGAACGGTTAATTTCATTGAAAAGTAAAAATGCTTAATATTACGTGTTGGCCAATGACTCATAAGTCCAGGCCATTTCGGTCTCCCTATGGAGGCCACTTCGATATAAAAAAAAGATAAAAATCCGTAGCCATTAGGCCAGGTGACCTTGGAGGCCACAAAGACCGTTCGTTCCAAGTCAACTATCTTCAAACACATCAGTTAAATTTCGATAATTTTCATTTGTGCGCCTTGATTCAGCTACTGATAAAGTGTCAACGAAATCACTTACTTCCTTCCTCAAAATCTCCATATAAAGTTCACCATTTAAGTTTTCATCATACACAAAATACGAAAATCTGTTTCTTCAAAAGTACAAATACATTAAAACTACATTTATTTTGAAGATTTCTTTCCCTCGTAATATGAGGAATTTGATTGGCCCAAAAGTGTGAGTTATTCCATTTAAAAACCCCCTCATAAGAAAATTTGGCCTCATCCGTCCAGATAATCCTTTTGTTGTTTTGTTGACTACAAGCGATGAAAAAGATCTCCTACTCTGGAACGTTCCAGTCGAAATAAAATTTGTAACGTATCTCCTGAATTTTTTAACTTTTATAGACGGCATATTTGGATATAATTTGTTAAATCTCCGGCAAGTTCTACTCACATTCCGTCTTTCATCTCCATGAATGAAAAATAAACTAAGTATTTGCTTATTTTTGTGTCTAGCCATTCTGTTCGAATTAATTCCACTGACAGTTAAAAACCATAATAGTTTGTTATCTATGCTCAGGAGTCTGTCTATGCTCAGGGATATGTCTATGCACGTGCAGAAATCTAAGCCTACTTTGCCAACTTCAGGTAGATATGTAAAATTCGTTTTTTCGCCATAACTTGAAAGCTTGAAATCTCAGGTACCAGCTATGTATAGGAAACTTCATTTAGGTTTTAAAAAACATAGTTGTTGATATTTCTTCGTTTTGAAATATGAGGCGGAAAAAAGAGCGTTCTGTATACTGACTGAGATTAAGTCGGATATGAGTTATGTCTCAGTTTCTTGTTTGCAAAAAACTTTTCACTATTTTGGTAGCTCACGGCGTTCTCGATATATATCAATTTTTTCGAAAAGCAGAAATTTGATAATTTCCAAGTTAAACAAGGACATTTCTTGAACAAAACAAGCTAGAATTATATGTTAGGTGTTTTTTGTATTTGGAAAAACAAATTTTATCGAACCAGTTATCAATATACAGGATGTTACATATTAAGTAACAAAGTTAGTATACACTTCCGGTATAAACAGAAATGCCATTGAGGTGGAAATATTTTTAGAAGAAAAGTTTCGGACCAGCTGAATCAACTTATAAAATTTCAGAACGATAGCATTATTAGTTCTCCATAAACGTCTAATAGGCCACTCAACTTAGGAAACCCTGTATAGGAATGTTATTCTTAAACACTTCCATAAAGCGTAGCGAATACAAATAGTAATGAATTCTGAGTAGAATCATTCGGTAAGATGAAAATATTTAAACCTTTCCTAATGAGTATTGTACAGGTTGGTAAAAAAATTCGCCTAGCGAAATATAAGAGGGACGTCTGTCATGTTTTGCTTGCTGGGACATAGAGGATACCATTAATCGATAGTAAGTACTAAAATGAACCTCTATGATTTGTTTATGAATCCAAAATTTCAGTTCTATACGTGCTATGTTCCAGCCACAACAAATGTCAAGTTGATAAGTAGGTATAAAAATGGAATTAAATCCTGAGAAATAATTTTCTATAATCTTCAAAACAATAATCTCAACAAGAATCTCTCGACGAGTTGGTTTCTATTTTCGGCATTGAAGTAACACACCAGTCGACTATTTACCGTTGGTATGGTGAATTTAAACGCAAAAAGGTTAAGCTTAGCAATGATTCAAGGGCAGGTGCACAAAAATCAGTGGCCATTCAAGAAAATTCCGAGATCGGTATGCAACTTATCGATGGATTGAGGCATCATTGAGGATTTCAAAGACCTCAATTGAAACTTTGTATGAAAATTGCGTAAAAAAAAATTGTTTACCGTTGGATACCACATTTGTTAAGAAAGAATAGAAAGCTGCATTATTCTTTTTGAGAATTACAGAAAATTATTCCGTTCATGCTATCATTTCAATTTTCAAGTAACTTGTCAATTTTGACAGTTTGTTCTGGCTAAAACACGTCACGCACAGAACTGAAATCTTGCATTTATATTAACAAATTATTTATTTACATAAAAGTACTTCTTTTGGTTCTGACAGTTGATTAATGGTTTCCTCTATGTTCCAGCATGCAAAACATAAAACACATTCGAAGAAATGTTTGGTAACCCAAGAATATGATGCAGTAAAAATTTTTGTGGGAATGGAGAAATTGACCCCTTTCCCACAAAAATTTTTACTGCATAAAAGACATTCCTCGTAGAACTACCTCGATTAGAAGAATGAAAAATCAGTTGCAAGGGAAATGACATTGTTTGAAAATCCAGCGTAACTTATTCTGTTCAATTCAACAACTCTAACTCTATATTTATACTCACTGAATAATCCGCTTTCAATTGACATTCATAAATAATCCCCGATCTGATCAGCACTGTTCATAAAATGGTGCAACTGGCTACTGAAATTCTGAATCTTAAGTGGCATTGTTCCAACTTAAATACAACTATCTTTCCTCAGCGAATTAAATATTATTTTATCGATTGCGAGACTCGGCGGAGAGAGAAGCAACATGGAGAAAGTATATTAAACTTGAGCCATAAAAACGGTCATTCCGGACTGAAGTTTTCAGCAGTTGCGGTTCTTTAGCAGATATTACTTCTCTGTTAATTGTTCCTTTGTAGTGCGATTCCACTTCAGTTACCGCGTTTTCTTCATTAAACTATGCTCCTTCTACCGCAGCGAAACAATTCGAAATCCCAGCCGCCTTGCTACGAACAGAACTTATTACTTTCATATTTCACCAACGGAGAGGTAAAAAACAATTCCAATTTCGCCGCAAAAAGGACGCTTTTGTAGAACTTTCCTACCGAGATATTGTGAGGTATCGCAAAATATATGAAAAGCTACTAAAACGGTATTTTAGGAATAATAAAATTGTAGTTGAGGAGATATTGCTAACTTCTTCCGACAAAAATGGTTATTGGTAAAAGCTCAGTAATAACAGTACACGGTGACATGGTGATTTTTTATACAAATAAGATTATACAGGGATATCCACCGGGACCGTCCGTTAGAAACTTTTTTAGTTCCAATTACAATATCAAGCTGAAATTTTATACGCGGCCATAACTAGCGATTTCCAATTGGAGTGAAGTATTTTCGAAGTGATACCATTTCCGGTTATACAGGAAGTAGGCCATCACTTTTTTATTTCAAATGGCAATCTACCTTTTTTATTATACATCTAGAACCGACATTTGAGCAAAGCATAAAATACCCAAGTTGTTTGGACTTATCTGTTAAAACTTTCGACAGATTCAATTATTTTTGTTATAAACTCGATTTTTGAGGAACATTTAAAAAAACTGTAGCTCGTAGATCTTTCGCACTACAGACACAATTTTTGCTTGGGTGGATAGAAGAAGGATCAAGGAATTTTTTAAGCAATCTACACATGTCAAAAGTATATTGCGTTGTTTCGTATGATTTTTTCAATTTGGCATTTTCAAACAGCAATAACTCAATTTTTTCAAATTACACGTGCCAATTTTTATATCGCCATCAAATGAAGCGTCAAATTTCAGATGCAATTGTATAATCATGTACTATACCCATCTCTTATAGTTCCGAAATAATTTGGGAATATATTGAATTTTGATGATTTTGCAAGAACTAACAGCTGCTTTGAAATATTTGAATCAAGTAGCTGAACTGGCTACGCTCACCTGACAGGTGCCTAAAATTAATGTACTTGTCACTTCGTTCACTCGAATTTGATATTTCAACAAGAATTGTCGTTATTTAAGATTGAAAATATCCAAAAATACAACACATTTGGAATAAAACCACTGATTATTCAAACGAAAATATATTTAATCTTTTTCAATTCATTCTAGAATGTCAAAAGTAGTGGGTAGAAATTGCAGGCAATTCAATAACCAATTTCCAAATTTACCGTCTATGAGTAAAATGAAATTTCAAAGCATTAGAAGCAATTTTCTACAATTCGGATGAATAAAAATTGTAGGAACTAAGCGAAAACCAATCATCGAAGATAATTACATTAATACGAATAAATGATAGCAAACATCATAGAATAAAACTAATTTACGATCTGAATAAATGTTCATATGGGCCCAATTTGGCTCGATACACTTGACAGCTCGTATACAAACATGATGAGTTGCCCTCCTAGTTTCCTCAGGATCAATATTACGAAAAGCATTATGAATGCGCTCTAGTAACCTGCTTTACTTCTTACAGGAATAGGATACACTTCACTCTTGATTTTGCCCCATAAAAAATCAAGGGGCGTCAGGTCCGGAGAACGCGGAGGCTATAAATTTGGTCCTTGATTACACCACCATCTAACCCCGAACATTTCTGTTAGCTGCCGATCTAAAGCTCGTGTTTTATGTGTTGGTGCACCATCCATTTGGTAAAAGCAATTCCTCAGAATGTTAAGGGGTAATCCATCTGAAAAATTTGCTCAAAATTTCCAGGTATCTTTGTCCATTAAGATTTTCCTCATAAGCCAACAAATCATTCATCAAAATTGCAAAAACGTTCATGCTGAATTTATTTTGGGAATCAATAACCTCAATGAAATGTGGATTTTCTGTGGCCCAAAAATGTCGATTTCTCCCATTAATTATTCCACTTTCATTGAACTTGGCTTCATCAGACCATATAATTTTTCGCAGAATTGTTTCATCTTCTTGAATCCGAATTGATAAATTTTCACAGAAATTTAGCCGCTTGGGAAGGTCAGTTGGTTTCAATTTTTGTAGTGATAAAAGAATACGGGGGCATGTTATGTTTCTTAAGACTCCTTTGAATGTAAGTATAACTCAATCCAATATCCATTGATGGACGCATGTGGATTGGCACGAAAATACGCTAGAGTATTAATTTGATTGTCGTCGTCCTCGAGAATTGATTTTCTTCTAGTTTCTATGTATTTTGTTCCTCCAAATTGCAGAAAATTGCTTCTAATCCTTCGAAATTTTGTTCAACTCATAGGCGCCAAATTTGTAAATTGGTTATTGAATTGCCTGAAAGTTCTATCCACCACTTTTTGACATTCGCCATGAATTGAAAAGAGATTAAACATATCCTCGTCTAAATAATCCACCATTTTATTATCAATCTGGTGTTTTTCAAAAATTTTCACTTCAAATTACCAACAATTCTTGTTGAAATATCAAATTCGAATGAACGAAGCGACAAGTTCATTAATTTTAGGCACCTCTCTGGTGAACGTAGCTAGTTCAGCTATTTGATTCAAATATTTCAAAGCATTCTCTGTTAGTTCTTGCAAAATCATCAAAATTCAATATATTCCCAAATTATTTCGGAACTATAAGAGATGGGTATAGTACATGCTGATCAATTCCATCTGAAATTTGACTCTTCATCTGATGGCGATATAAAAATTGGCGCGTGCAATTTGAAAAATTGAGTTATTGCTGTTTGAAAAAGGCCAAATTGAAAAATCATATAAAACAACGCAATAAACAGTTTACATGTGTAGACTGCTTAAAAATTCCTTGATCCTTCTTCTATCCACCCTAGCAAAAATTGTGTCTGTAATGCAAAAGATCTACGAGCTACAGTTTCTTGAATGTTCCTCAAAACTCGAGTTTATAACAAAAATAATTAAATCTGTCAAAAGTTTTGACAGATAAGTGCCAACAACTTGGATATTTTATGCCTTGCTCAAATGTCTGTTTTAGATGTATAATAAAAAAGGTAGATTGCTATTCGAAATAAAAAAGTGATGGCCCATTTCCGGTATAACCGGAAATGGTATCACTTCGAAAATATTTCACTTCAATTGGAAATCGCTAGTTATGGCCGCATATAAAATTTTAGCTTGATATTGTAATTGGAACTCAAAAAGTTTTTAACGGACGGTCCCGGTGAATATCCCTGTATATAAGTGGTTCCTTTCAACTTCAAAATATTTCTGTAACCGATATAATTCTTCAAGTAAAAAGATTTTAGCGAAAGTCACAGTGAAGTGTACTTTCAAGCCTAATGTTGTTTGTCTTGATATAACTACAATTTGCAGTTCTCGAAATTCGTTTTGATTCCCTTCATCATCATCATCATTTAGGAGTTACGTCCACTGTTGAACATAAGCCTTCCAAAATAGTTTCAGAGCTGCCTTAATCGAATTGGTTTTAATCGTGTATGTCATCTTGCCAGCGGACGACCTCCGTTTAGGAATGCGTCGTTTCGTGGTCCTCACTCCATAATCTTTTTCGTCCACCGATCATTACGAATTCCAGTCAAATGGCTTTCCTAATTCCATTCAGTTGTAGTGATGCGTTCTCTTCTTCACTTGCTTCAGATATCTCCCTCTGTTTGGCGTCGGTTTTCAAAACTTGTAGGAAAACCCTCAACTTCCATATCTCCAAGAGTGTGCAACTCCTATTTTTGCACCATATGATAGAAAGGATGGAAATCATTTGTTGAATACTTTCCCCTTGAGACAAATAGTTGCATTTGACTAGAAGATGTTGTTTAGTTCTCCAAACGCACCCTAACTAAGACCAATTCTTCTAGAAATTACGCAGGTTTGAATGTCACCCCCTAAATGAATCTCTTCACCCAAATACTCATATGAATCCGCTTTCGCAACGGACGTCCCATTCAGCGCAATTAGGTTGCTCATCACCTCAGATAGATTACACTGATAAACAGTAAATTTATTAAACGAAATCAAGTCATATTTTCAAACACTACTACCTACCCATATAAACCTCATACTTAGTTTTAATCAATCACCCTCAGTTTCCAGATAAATTAACAAAAAAACATTGAAATTAAAATAGTTTGTTTTTTCAAAATTAATGTTATACATCATACTAAGATGACGACAGTGTGTGTAAACCATCCTGATAACTTCTGTTATATTTGCGGTCAACTTACTGTTAAAATTCAACGTAGTTTGACAACATTAGTTAAAAACTATTATTTTAATTATTTTGGTTTTCCGGCGCGAAATTTGGACAAAACCTGGACTATAAGTGTTTGCTGTGCACAGTGTGTCACTTTATCAACATCATGGGCTAAAGGATCTCGTTATATTGCGTTCGTAGTTCCAATGATATGGGCCTAACCGAAAGACCATGTGTATCAGATTGTTATTTCTGCCAAACTTCTATAAAAGGTATTAATCATAAATCTGGGCACTCTGTGAACTATCCAAATCTACAATATGCTCAAAGACCCATCCCACACAGTGATGATTTAACTGTTCCTCAGCCTCCAGTAAAGATGGATGACGTGACCGAACAAAATGTATCCCAGAGCCAGATTCCGATCTGACTTTTGAGCTCAGTACTTCGAACAGAGAACCTCATTTTATAACTCAAAACGATCTCAATGACTTGGTACGTGATTTGAATCTCAGTAAAAGACAGGTAGAACTGTTGGCGTCCCGACTGCATGACTGGAATTTAGTGGAAAAAATTAACAGAATATCCGCTCTCGCTACTGAAATTAAAGAACCATATGAAATCACTGATAGAACATATTAAATATAACCAATATTCCTGGAAAATATGTGGAGATTTGAAAGTAATTGCTATTTTACTAGGTCTACAGCTTGGATATTCCAGGTTTTGTTGCTTCCTCTGTGAGTGGGATAGTCGAGTCAAAAAAAATCATTTTGCCAAAAAGGAGTGGCCTAAGCGAGATGATCTCCTTCAATAAATCCTTAAGATGTATTGCTACCTCCATTGCATATCAACTCGGACGAATGAAAAATTTTGTCAAAGCTATGAATAAAAATGGAGATTTTTTTTGGTACTTGAAACAAAAATTCCCGAAATCAGTGATGTCAAAATGAAAGAACTAATATTCATAGGGCCTCAAATAAGAGACCTACTGGCTGATGAAGAGTTTGAACAAAAATTTAATCCAATCGAAAAATCCGCATGGACAGGTTTTCAAAATATTGTTCGTAATTTTCTTGGAAACCACAGACCCGAAAACGATGAAGAGTTAGTCAACAACCTCTTAGCACTCACAAGGACATGGGATGCAATATTTCGCTCAAGATTCACTTCTTAAACTCGCATCAGGATTTTTTCCTCGAAATTTTAGAGCCGTTAGCGACGCACACGGTGAGCGGTTCCATCACAACATATCGAACATGGAAACAAGGTACCAAGGCAAGTGTAGTTGACTACAGCTGGACAATCAAAAGGGATGTACCTGACGCTAAATATTCTCGAAAATCCTGAATAAAAGAAGATATAAGTTTTTTTTTTCATTTGAAACCTTTTTTTAATGTTTCCACTTAGAAAAAAGGTTAATTGCTGTTGCAAACAAACTGAAAGTGATCGAAATTTAAAAAAAATGCAGATGAGTTACAGACTAGTTGTAGATACATAATAACCCATTCAATTCCATTTAACTTCATTAAGGTCATTTTGTCTATCAGTTCAGATGCCATCATATCAATTTTCAGTATGAAAAGCAGTGTTCTGTCCACACATTATTGCCATCGCCTCCTCGATTCTGTCCTCAACAAGTAGGATGTTATTTGCAAACCTCAATTGCTTATAATTGCGAATTCACTCAAAACATCCCAAATGTTTTCAATTTTGTGCTCACAACAATGTAAGCTATTTACGATATGAATAAACGAATGTTATTTATAACTCATGTAAAAGGAATATCAAATGTATTTCATAAAAAAAATAAGAACCACCTTAAAACTCAAATGTATTTCGTTATTCGAAATATAAGAATTGCAACGTCCAGAACACTTCCATATGTATTTTGAATTTGAATATTGTTACCGAAGCAGATCATTTTCCAAAGTTTTGTTTAAGCTCTTCTATATCGTTCTTTATGATGAATCCTTGACATAGCACTAAAGAAAAAAATATTCCGAGGTCAAATCTGGTGAACGAGGTAGTCATCTCACTGTTCCCCTTATTTCCATGCAGTTATTAAAATACTGGTTGATGAGTTCTGAGGTGTTTCGCTTACCATGAATATTCTTGTCGAAACTGACGTACACCAGATCTCAATAGTTCATTAACGCCTACCAAAAATTAAAAACCGAATGTTGAACATTCACGTCCAGCTGAGAATTGACATCGAAGCAGTAATATAGCTGCGATTGAGTAATCTGTCTCTGATTACCTCTACTTCATACGGTATACTAGTAGACTTTCATTACACAGAGTGCTTTGAAAGAACCAGTGTTTATGAGATTAAAACTTTAGAATACAGTGTCGTGAGATTGCTTTCAGTCACAATTGTTGCATTTGTTGCATTTTTCTAACATTGAAATTTCTCGATTTTCAGATTAATTTTTATTTGTAAACCAATACAATTCGAATTAAGGTTTCATTCTGACATTTATATTTGGACCAGCGTGCAGAATGTCCAAGGAATTTTCTTTTTGAAAAAATTTATAAACATTTTAAAGAAATTTGACATACATATATATATATATATATATATATATATATATATATATATATATATATATATATATATATATATATATAACTCGAAATCAAAAGAAGATAATTGCAATCTGTTCTCACCAATGAATTTTACTCGAAGATCGAAGACAGGGAGGAGGGGGTCATTCTTTGCTATTTGCAGAATTTCACATAGCTTCTGTGCTAAAACATCGATACGGGACACCCTGTACTAAAGACACTGCTTCTCGCAGAATCTTATGTCTCTAGGTCAACGTGCCCTTTAGGTTTTGATTGTCTTGTGGGTGTCGAAATATACAACACAATGCAGCATAAACTTTAGTATCATTGGATTGCATTGATTTAGAAGCTTAAATTATTTGCAGTTGCAAGAGATTACCGGCATGAGTAGTTGGTATCAATTCGTTACCAAGACGCTTTCTTAAGAAAAGAGTCTTGGTAGGCAGACATTCAGACGGACAACGAAGTGATCAGATAAACATAAACTGGATATGAAACAACACTCACAGAATCATCAGCTTCATTTATCATTCTATTACATCTTCTACAAACTATACTATGCCTATGTACATAAATGACCTAGTGAAATTTGTAAAATTCAGTGTTGTGTCTATGTTTGCAGACGATACAATGCTGTACATAACAGGTGCTAATATAAAAATGATGATTAAATTAATAAATAAAGACCTTGTGCTATAAATGAGTGGCTCTGTAATAAAAGTCTAGGAATAAACGTTAATAAGTCTAAATATATGATACTGGGAAGTAAATACAAATTAAATAATCTGAATTTGGTAAACTCAAGTGTTCAAATTAATAACAATATTCTTGATAGAGTAACCCAAATGAAGTACTTAGGAGTATTTCTTGATCAGAATTTGGACTTCAAGTTACACTGTGATTATATTTCAAAAAGATGTCAACAAAACACATTGCATATCAAGTATAGGCGATAAGCTGAATTTTGGTATTAGACTTATGCTGTTTAAAGCTATTGTGTCTTCTCATATTGACTTTTGCTTGACATTGATATTTGGTTTACAAAAGAATGATATGGATATTTTACAGAGAATTAGATATATATATATATATATATATATATATATATATATATATATATACATATATATATATAAACTTCATTTCATTAAAGATAAACATTATTTTAATACAAGAAATAAAAATGACTTTTCTATTGAGAGATCTAAAACTAATAAAACTTACAACACAACGTTAATAAGAAGAGTTATAACATTCAATTGTATGCCCATTAATATTAAGGAATCTAAAATTATAAGGAATTCAAAATTCTATTAAGAGAATTTGTATTGCAGAATTATATTTAATATTTGGTGTAATATTTAGAATAGAGATATATTGTGAAAAACATTACATACCTATGATGTTGTTTTCAAAATCAAATTGCTAAATAAAGATTTATTATTATTCATTGATGAAAAGTATTCTGTTCGTCAACGGAACGAAACATTGAATATAGATATTATTCGACCTCATGCCTGATTCCCCTCATGTCAACGGCATCTACCAAAATTTGGCGTTGTTCATAAATCGACAGAACGATTGAAGTTTACGGATACAGAATACGAATTTTTTCCATTCTACGGAAAATTTTATGATGGATAGGCATTGGCAGATGCTGCATTTTCACTGTCATATTCTAGTCACGAACAGTTGAAACTTCAAAGGTCCATATTATTAAAGGGATGTTGTACAGCCTGTGGTTTAAAATGTGAACAATAACTTCGAAGAGCATGACAAAACTGGTAGGGAGGTAGTCATTACGTCTGAATAGACACAATGATGAAGTTAAAACGTTTTCGCCATTTAGTTTACTGGAATTATTTTTGAACAATAGCTAACATTACTCATACTTCATTTCGAAGTGAACTTAGTTTGGAAATTTTCATAAACATGCTTAACATAATGAACCTTTTTCTTATTTTCCGCTTTCCTAGCAATCACAGGCGTAGTGTTTGATTCTACAGGGTGTTCTACCGGGATAATTCTCATCAAAATATTTCAGGAATGAATCATGTAAATGTAGTTTGGGAGTTGTTAGCGACGCACACGGTGGGCGGTTCTATCAGGACATATCCACCATGGAAAGAAGGTACCAAGGCAAGTGTAGTAGACTACAGCTGAATAAAAGTAGGTATAAGTAATTTTTTTTTTCATTTGAAACATTTTTTTCCGTTTTCACTTAAAGAAAAGGTTAATTGCTGTTGCAAAAAAATTGAAGGTGATCGAAATTTTAAAAAAATGCAGATTAGTTACAGACTAGTTGTAGATACAAAATAACCTATGCAATTCCATTAAACTTCATTAAGGTCATTTTTGTCTATCAGTCTTATCAGTTCAGATGCCAACATATCAATTTTCAATATGAAAAGCAGTATTCTGTCCACACATCATTGCCATTGCCCCCTCAATTCTGTCCGCAACAAGTAGGATGTTATTTGCAAACATCAATTGCTTATAATTGCGAATTCACTCAAAACATCCCAAATGTTTTCAATTTTGTGCTCACAACAATGGAAGCTATTTACGATAAGAATAACGGATGTTATTTATTACTCATGTAAAAAGAATATCAAATGTATTTCATAAAAAAAATAAGAACCACCTTAAAACTTTAATGTATTTCGTTATTCGAAATATAAAACTGCAGGGTGTTCTGCCGGGATAATTCTCATAAAAATATTTCAGGAATGAATCATGAAAATGTATCGTCGAGGCGTTTCACGGATATTCATATTATTAACATTTTACCACCGGTTTTTCAGCAGTAGCCCCCTGCTGTCTCATTGATATGGTAAACCTTCATTGCTTCTATTCCATCATCATCATTTCTTATTCAATTTTGAGATTTTTTTGATTAGCGCACACCTAGTCAAAATTTTCACAATTCTCGAGTAACTGATCATTTTGGGAATTTCACAAACAAGTAGAAAAAGAAGATGCTATTGAAAAATGCCCATCGAAGAACCAAATCATCCTGTATGTTGAATGTTGCTTGGAATAATTGTTGAAGTGGCAAGTATGGGTTACACGCATGAAGACTTTTTGACTCTTTTACTTATTTCTGGAGAAAATCTGAATAATTTTAGAGTCATTTTGATGAATTCAGAAAAAATTTATTAAAGATTTATTCCTTAAAATAACAAAGCTTCATCCATTGATTTTTATTTGAATGTCACAATAGGTAATACGAAACAAAATATAAATCTTTTAAAGTAATATAAATTTTTTGAAATCAAATTGTTATAACAAATCATCGAAAATATTTCTATTTTATACAAGTTACTTATGAATTATTCTTGAAAAACACTGGGGTGGCGTAAAAATTTAATGCGGCAAAAATGAATGAAGAGGATCTCTTGCTCTGATTTTCATATCATCCAGTGTTGTAATTGGATGGTTGTAAATAACGTTTTTGATGTATCTCGATACAAAATGATCCATAGATGTCAAATCTAACAAAAGAGGAGACTAAGGGTAGGGTTAAGTTAGAAGACTAGGGGAAAATATATGGTTTACCGTACCCCCAATTATCCAACAAGAAGATAGGCAAATACGAGTATTCTTTTATGATTCTCCACTGATCCAGAATTTCAATCCTAAATATCTTGGCGTTGTACTGGAATACTCGTTAACCTCAAAATCACATATGAATTAACTGAGATGAAAACTAAAAATATGAAAGAATATTTTAAAAAACTTCGGATGTCGAAGATCATGATCTTGAAACAGCTGCTCTTGCCCTGATTTCTTATGACTTATGTGAATATAATTGATTCCAATTTATTTGCTATGCATGAGAGTTCTACGCAATGCCTCTGCAATATAAATCCTCCACATATCCGCAATCAATCAGCCTTGAAAATAAAGTTGAAATAAGTATATCTCTCTTCCAAAACTTTTTCCAATAGTCCATGAACTTCGACACCTCCTTTGAGATCGTAGAAACCGATTTGGTCCCTTGGTTTGCTACGCACAACTTTCGATGCTTTAGTTCTTTAGAAAAGTGAATGGAATGAGTTCGTTTTCAATATATTCCTCATAGAAGATTCTAACCAGAAGGTTCCTAATTAGTCTCAATGAAAAGATGATGATTTTCTTAAATTATTTGAGAACAGCTCTGGGGTGTTGTGATAGATTGCTTTCACAAGGGTAATGCAGTCCAAATTGGGAGTGTAGTGAGACTGAAGAAACTATAAGTCATTCAGTCTTGAACTGTCGTATATCACGATTTCCGAATGGTTTTCAACATATAAATTATTGGATTTGGATTAAAACTTTACAATCCATTTGATATTCATTCCTGTACTTTTTCTGTTTATTTTTCAGAATACTACCATCCCACCTTAATCGATCGAAGACCTGGTTTAAATTAAAAGTGAACCCAATCATTCTGATTCCACCTATTTTTCACTTCAGACTAGTTGTTACTGATGTTTCAATGACGGACGAGACAGGGTTTTTGTTCAGGATTTTTCTCCCTGTTCTCTTGAATTCGAAAGAGATAACATGTGGTTTACCGTTTCGTCTCATTCTCCTGAGCTAATACTTTAGGAGCGATCATGGGAGGTTTATCGTGTTTTGAATGATTATTCATTCTACGTATAAATGAAAGTTTGACAACAAGCAATATAGTCTTGAAATATTTTTTTCATGTAATTCTCTATTTCGCATAAATAAATAATTGGATGAATTTTTCATTTTTTAATCCGATGATTTTTGATTTAATATGTACCACTCATCAACAAAAAGGTATTTCTGAAGCACTGTTCTATAAATTTCGATTTTGAAAATATTGAATCAAAATAACACTTTTCCAACTGCAACTTACCAGAGGTAACCTGCAGTTGGAACAGAATTCCGTTATCTGAGACGCTAGCGATAACTAAGTGGGCTTTGAACACTTGGTAACTGGTAAGGAAATTTCTCTTTTGCTTTGGTTTGGACAGATCTAACTCAGACTTGATTTGTTAAAAAAGGGATTAAAGACAGATATTTCTATGAATATACTGAATGACGAAAACAATGTTGTTGGAAATATGTAGACGATGAGTGGTAAACTACTATACAGCTACAAGTACATAAATGAAACAGACGGTCGGTGTACAAATAAAATGGTATACACTGAAATATGTTGTGCTTTCCAAAAGAAAAACTATAGCAGTTAAACTAACTACGAGCTACTATCACTGGCTCCAAACAATGTCAATGGTCAGTCCAAGCACACAACGATATTCAAAAACGTATAACAGGACGACTATAAACTGAAGTTTAATATGAGATAATTATGAAATATTGTCCTACCTGTTGGATTCAATTTTTTTTCAACTCTGGATTCGAGTAATAGATATTACATTTCTCAACAGATTGAAGCCAATGTTCGTTTCATAATACAAAGTACCAATATGCATAGTCTACGACCCGATATATTGATATTTAGAGGTGTTCCCAGAACTTTTTAGGTGCTTATGCCAAGGCAATTAGTCACGACAAGAAAGTCTCTAAGCAACTTCCTCTCTTGGCCGGCTCGGTGGCGTATGGGATATGATGCTCGTCTCCTGCGCAGAGTTACCTGGGTTTAATCCCCACAAAGTCGGTGCGATTTTTCGGATTCTGGGAATCGCTTGAGTATCCATCTTTCGGAGGAGATGTGAAGCCGTCGGTCCTGTCTAACAGATATGTGTTGGACATTAAAGATCCCCTCCCTCGACACGAGAGGGGTTCGGCAAAATTCCCGGGTGAGTGAGGTGACATAATTCTCCGGCGTGTCATTGGCCAAAAGGCGGAAATAGAGCACGTTGAAGGAATAACAAACAAACAAACTGCCTCTATTCTCAATCTATGACCTTTTTCACTATTTCATTCAGGAGGTTATACGTTCTATATTCAGTATTCAAATTTGAGATTGATAGAGTATATCAATTTTTGAAAAAAAAACCTCAATCGGTTGAATGCATATTACCCGCAATATATTCGAGGAGGTTGACTAAACCACCCGTAATACTTTAGACTTAAGCACTATTCTGGAATTTGAAACTAATGGATGACGTCGCTGTTACAATGAAATGGTCGATTCCGCTGGCAAAATTGGCCGTGAATCTGTGTTTTCTAAACAACTTGAATTTAGTGCCAGGCCGCAGTGATATATGAAGTGCTGAAACTCACTTGTAACAAGTTACAACTGAATAAACGTTCGCCTGTCGCCATTTAACAAATGTCTTCGAATTTTACCTTGTTGCTTAAATACCCATCTACGATTTTCACGGAATCCTTTGCATATGTTGGTGAACAATAATGGTCACTTGTTTAATGGGAATACCCCTATGGAGAAAGAGATGCGAGCTTGGGAATAGATTTCTTTTCCAGTTGGATAGGATTCGTTCAACATGAAGACATATGTTGTACTCGTCGAAAATCAGTTACTTTCTGATACCAGAAAAATTTCAATGAAGGGATATTGAGAAAGTATAATGATTTGCAACAATTTTCAGTAATAAAATAGCACTGTGGCATAAAATGATCTTTAAATGAAATTTGATATTATCACAGCAAAGCTACATCCAATCAAGAATCTACAGCGTGGAAAAAATATGGTCTTTCCCCAATATTTAGATAACTCTTCGAGTTTTATGGAAAACTCCCAAACATGTCGGTTTTGTTTCTCATTTTATCACTTTCTGATAAAATTTATTTGATCTTTTGATTACATTTGTTAAAAGTATGATGTCGTCGGCGATTTTTTAACGCAACATATACGTGCAAAAAATCTACCCACCATGAAATATTAACTGTAAGCTCTTCTTATAATCTAATTTTCTAATCTAATCTTCTTCTAAAGGTTGTCGCAACAATATTCGATAGAAAACATTTGTTACTTACATATAATCGAATATTCCTATCCAAACAATTGGGAAAATTGGAATGTTTGCCTTTTGTAATGACATGCAAATTATTATAATTCACAAAAGATTATTGCGGAAATTCATATAAGAAATCTCACAAAATTTGTGAATCTGTGAAAAATTTCGTAACTTTTACCATCAAGATCCGTTTAGCGGTTTAACTATTGAAACGTAACAGACAGAGTTACTTTTCCCATTTATAAATGACGAATTTAGGTACTGTATGGATTCATCCGTTACTATTGTATAGTTAAACATGATTTAAACAAAATAGATTTTTTCTGTTTCCACCACCACAAATGAATTAAATTAATAGATCATCACAGTTTCAAACTCTCGTTCATCGTCAGACCATATGAAAATCATGTTCAACGTGACATGAAATATATATAAATAGTTATTTGTATTTGGAAAAACCAGATATTATGTGAGTATTTAACAGCTATTTGAACGAAGATATTATTTCAATACATCTACTTTTTCGAACGAAAAAGTAAGAAATAAATAAAAACATTGCATACCTCGAGGTGAATTCGACATAAGTTAGCCATATACCAGCGTTCTTTACTGCATGGAAGTGAATGGTGACTATTTTCAGCAATTAATAAACTTATCACGAAAGTAAGTAGGCTTCCACCTTTTTAGCTGCCATTTCGTCAATAATTGAAATTTTGAAGCGAAAATTTAGGGTCAGATAGTACTCGATAAGATCTTCAAAATGAGGTATCGCAATACCCCTCATCCGAAAATCAGGAGGTTGTGCTCACCCCCGATATGGAATTGAAGTTACGGGGATGAAACAATCGGAAAAGTTGTTCCTTGAATCAGAAATTGTCAGGTCTGAACGATTCTCCATATTCTTAGGTCAAAACCGGAAAAGAAAATCAAGGTGTATAAATTTCATATCACTGAAGTTCTCATACTGTCCGACGATGAACGAGAGTAAGAAAGCATGGTAACAGTGATCTTTTATTATCTGTTGGTAGTAAAAACATTGTAAAAACTTCCATTTGTGTTTTAACGAATCAACATCTTGAAATGAAAGTTTCGTGTCTTCAAATTTGAAATCAGAAAGTTTCACAAAACATTTCAACTCCTCTTTCACACTCTTTTAGGATGGGTTTCAAAAAATTCTGACACTCTTTTTTTCCAATGAAATCAAGATTTTCTTTATAAAATATTCATCATCTCAAACTTTCAAACTCCTATACAAACCCTTCAATCCCTATTTTTCACACGAATTTTTCCAAGAATGCTGATACTCTTATTTCTAATTTCAGTGTCATGATTTTCAATTCAACAACACACATACAGATAGAGATACTTATATATTAGAGAATTAAATGAGCTCGAAAATGTTGGTCGGTTCATCTGATTTCTCTGTGTAGAAGTTTCTAAATTGATTTAAAACACAATTTTAAAGCTTGTCCCTTGAGTTGGTTCTGATTCTCAGCATGCTGCTTTCGAATAATATTGATTTTCATATCCCACTGCGAACTTAGACTTTCTTTTCTGAATTTTCCCTTCGAATGCCTTATCTTTGTTTGGTACATTTCTTTGGCGTCTTACTTTCGTGAAAGAAAAACAGAGCCGAATGTAATGCAAATGATCCGCCACTTCGAATATTTCCAATACATTCGACAAAGACTCGAAATTTGAAAAACAAATTCACGCATTCGGCTTGCTCTAGGAAAAGCGGATTTCAGTGACAAAACAAACAGGTAATTTGAATATGAAAAAGGATGATGGAAAAGTCTTAGTTCGCAGAGTCGAATGAATATTTTACTTAAAGTAGAGACAATACTGACTCTGAAAATGCACAGAGTTCGAAAATTTAGGGATATTGTAATATTTTCTTGAAGAACGTGAAAGGACCAAATTACAAATCAAAATTATCATTTCAACATCAAAAAAAATAAAATACAGAAGAGGCATTAGAAATTGTAGCAAATTAACAACGTGCAAAAACGAAATATTATGGTAAAAATTAATAACCTCCTTTTTTAATATTTAAATTTTTCAGTCTTTCTTCAAATTAAAATATCAATGTTTCCTGTGAAGTAATAAATCAAAATAATCAGGCTGTGGCTATTGATCACCTAGAGCTTAACACAATTCCTGAGTACAGTTTTGTATTACATGTTAACTTTTGGAATGGTTTTTCCTTAAATTCGGCGTTAAAAGTAACTTATAGCCTCAGCATAATTTTATTCTGACTTATATAAATGGAATTTGAGAAAACCGTTGAGTTGCCCAGGTATGTCTATCAAAAAGATTAGTCAAAAAAGTGATTAATAAGTATAACTAAACAAAACTTTCCATCATGAGCATTTTTGGAATGATTCTGTTATTCATCGTTTTCAGTTGTATCGTTTTAGCGTAATTTGTGAAAAGTTTCTTGTAAAAATTACGTATTCAGTTGTGGAAAGAATAGAAATTATTTTGATTTATGGAGGTGAAGGTTTATACTAACGTGCTAACCCAGAATTTTCGATCAAAGATATCTAGACAAAAATACGAACACACGTTAGTTGTGCAGAAATTTGAATCCACTAAATTAGTACAGAACAAGAAACGTTAAGGCAATAGAGTCGTAGATGAAATGGCACTACTTGAAGTAATTCGCTCTAAATACCACCATATCTTTACGACAGAGGTATTTTGTTCATCGTTTATAAACATGGTGACTAAGCTCTACAAGTTCCATTCTTTTGAAATCCATAATGTTAACAAATTAAGCGAAGATAATTTCGATCGTAGAATTGAGTTTTGTGAGTAAATGAGAAGCATAATGAATCAAAATTGGAAGTTGATAACAAATATCTATTTTAGCCATGAGTTCACTTCACTCTTAAACTTTACTTTTAAATGGTTATGTTAACAAGCAGAATGTGCGATAATAGACCGATGAAAATCCATAGGTATATAACTCTAGAGATACATACGCAAGTTCCACAAAAATTGAATGTGCGTGCAGGCTTCCTTGATAACAGCGTTATCGCACTCGTTTCCATTAATAAAATACTCATAGGCGACGTTTATTTGATTATTTTCTGAAATGTCATGAATTCATTGATAACTCAAGAAGAGGAAAATCAGAATGATAGCACCTGATGTTGGACGAAAATTAAATACTTTTTTAACATAATTGAGCTTCTAATCACTGAAGGCCTTTTCTTTGGGGACATCTAAAATCTCTCGTTTATGAAACACATTCTGAAAAAATTTATGATTTGCGGCAACATAAAACTCAGGAATGTAAAAGGATCATAACAAAAACCTATCAGCGAAATTTGTGTCTAGTTTGTATTCCTGTTTGTAGCAAAACGGTGCTCAATTCGGACATTGTTCCATTATATGTCACAAGAGTAGTGTTTTAAATTTTTTCAAGTTGGGGTGCGGGAGGTGAGAGAACCATTCATTTTGAAATCATAAAATACCTCTCCAAAAAACTGAGGTTTACGGCTATCGTAATTTTTTGGCACCGCAATAGTTTTTGAGTTATTTAGGGTCGAAAGTTTTTTCAAAATACCACATTGTATTTAGAGCAGGGGCGATTTCTTCTGAAATAAATCAACTTGAACCTGAAAATATGAAGGAGAAAACTAAATACTATTCTTTCAGACAATTTAAAAGATACTATCTAACACTAAAATTCCGAAATTTAAGAAAACAAATTACAAACTTTTCTTTACAACTGTTAGGGAAATTTTCTCGACAAACTTGTATGAATTTCGAATTGAAATTAACAATTCATAAATGAAAACTGGAATTTAAGTGGCTATTTGTTTAACAAGCAGGAGTATAAGTAATATTCATGACAAGCGGATTTTATCTAAATACTCAGTAAGGATTGCAAACACAACAATCAACCACACGTAAAAATTTAGATCAACTTGGAGGTAACTTTCAAATTAATAAAAATAAACTCAGAGATTAAATCAAAATCAACATTTCATAAAATCCAAATCCATCAAAAACTACATAAATCTTTTCAAAATTTCCTTCGATCCAACTGATCAATTCCAAAAGAATTGAAAATTTTAAACAGATATAAACCTTTCACTAAATAACGCAACCAAAATTAAACTAATAGTAAATATAAAACTAGCTTATATTCACTCATTAAATTACATCAACCGGGATACTTATTAAGGCACTACTTTTTCAACTCTAGCTAATTTTTCTCATTTGGTAATTGATGTGAAGAAACGTGATTGCCGATTTGAACCGAAATACTATATCAAAGAATCCTATGAGCTATTAGATGAAATACGAAATATGCATCTTCCTCATACCTCCAAATAAGCTTCTTCTGATATCAATAACTCATTTCCTAATAGCACTCGTAAAGACGCAATCAGTATTATAGAAAAAAGCATAAAACTTAATGACTTGAACCCGTCAATTATTATTAATAATTGATATTACACGAAATATTCTTATTATTAGATAATCTACCCAAACGCAATATTGGTTTCTGTATGTGAATGATATCATTGTATGTTTTAATGGTACAGACCGTTTGCCAAATATTTTCGAAAAGTTATAAATTCAATTTATCCAAACATAAAATTCACTGCCGCACTTGAACCGAATGATTCAATCAAATTTTCAGTTTTAACTATTACAAAATATATGATACACACGATTTATCAATTTTTCATAAACCATTACGTACGGACATCGTAATCCATAATATGTCATTTCCTTTATTCAACATAAAATGGCAGCTTTCAACAGTATTAATAAATGTTCCTTTATCTTACATGACACAAACTTCATTATCAGAGTCAATAAACATTATAGTAGTTTCATCACTGAAATAACCAATTGAAGAAAATCATAATATCAACCAAAATCTTGAAATCTTGTTTTCATCCAGTGAAAAACTTGATACTAATTTCTGCAAATCCTTGATAATAATATATATAAACTTTCCCACATAGTATTGAATGAGCAGGTTAATTAATTAATTAATCAATTTTGATGATTTCCTCCGCTTTATTTATATCCGTCTGAGCGATTTAAATAATAGTTCTGTGAATTTGTTGGACTATACTTTCCTCTGCTTGTATTCTCCTCTTATCAAAAATCGACATTATGACATATTATTATTATAAATAAATTCTAAATATACTTCCTATTTTTATTAATTCTCTGTCGCTCGAATAAATAAATAAGTTGAATTTGAATAAAATTAAATATATATATATATATATATATATATATATATATATATATATATATATATATATATATATTTTCCTCCAATCTCGAGGACAGAGAGACCCTATTCTACTATTGCTGCCGTACTAAGACATCTAATATGGGACACCCTGTATAAAGTATACCTTTTATTCCAAAAAATTTCATGTGGATACGTGATTCGTTTTAGTTTTACACTCCCATTTTCCTGTATAAAAATTATTCTTTGCAATGATCATGGTAATAAACTATTGATATGCCAAATTCCATTCACAAACGATAACGAAAACAAGCATAGAGGCGAGAATATTTGCTGAGAGGCAGTGCAAAGACATTCAGTCATACCAATTGAAATCAAATAACCCCCATCAATTTGCCGTTCCTGCATCCTAGCCTCAATAATATAGGATATGTAATATTATTGTCCAAAAATTGCCCCATTTTTCGAAGCTATGAGTTTATATTGTTACGAAATCCATTTGTTGATAACTCGATTTCTATATTGGAAACACGAAGTTATAGGGGCGTTATGAAGGAATGGAGAGAAGATAAATTGAAGATGACAGTAAGCTTTCTATCTTTCTGTCAAATTTTTTTCGCAGGGAAAGGCGATTGAAAAATAATATTCAATAAAAACGTCAGAAACAAATGGTTCATTCTAAATATATTTCTCCTCCGAATTCTATAAAATTAATCTTTGATGATATAAGGGATTCCCAGAGCTATCGAGTTAGGTCAAAATGAAATGAGAAGGCTGGAGACAATACTTTCCCGGTCGAATAGTCATATGTTCTATGTGAACTCATTGTCCTTTAGAAATTGAACTTTTCCTCTTATATAAAGGAATGGTATATCGAACGAAGAAGTAAAAGATAACCTCTATTATTACAAATATCGCAATAAATTAATCATTCAAATAATTAAATAATTGAAAGAACACTTAACAGCTGAGTTTCACAAAATATAATGAATAAAAATAGCTAAGAGGAAAAAATATTACAATGTCAATTATAACACAGAAATAGATAAGCAATGTGGGGACAAATGCAAATTAAACTGTTTGTGAATTATTAGTATTTAAACACCTCAAAAAAGTCTAGGGAACACTTCTGAATATCGATATATCGTATCCAGAACGATCAATATGGATGATTTTTTTGAAGAAATGAACACCTGCATCAATTTCTCACCAAATTATCTAGAGTGCCGCAACAGATTTCAGTTTTTTTTATAGAAAACTAAAAATGCATCAGATTCGACGCTGCTTTATAATCATTTCATGTATTCAGTGTTTGAAATCAGTTAGTTGGCACTTTGTTTCTGTTGTAAGCACGAATGAAAGATTCAAGTTTTGTGATTCGACCGTGGAAGGACGACATTTGACTAGAGAAAAGATGTTACGAGCCGTTGGCATGCTCCAAGCTGGGAGCTCACAACGGAAAGTATCCAGGGTTCTGGGAAGTAGCCCAAGTGTCATAAACCGTTTATGGTCGCGTTTCAATGAAACAGGTAGCGTAAAAGAACGCCATACAGGTCGTTTCAGAATTACTACAGTCGCCCAAGATCGATTTTTGGTTCTACAAGCCAGAAGAGATCGTACAACCACAGCATCTCAATTAGCTCAAGAGCTATCACGAGTTCATAATGTACAAATTTCCGACCAAACAGTGAGAAATCGACTGCACGAAGGTCAACTCCACTACAGACGTCCTTTAAGAGTTCCACAACTGACCCATGGAAATCGCGCTGCTCGTTTAGCTTGATGCCAAGAACACGTAAACTGGGATCAAGAGAGGTAGGCCACAGTTCTCTTCAAAGATGAATCTAGATTTAGTTATTATCCCGATTCGGGAGGGATTCGAATATGGAGGGAACCTAGAAAACCAAACGGTCTCCAGCATGCTCGAGAAGTTGTTAGACAGGGAGGCGGATCAGTGATGTTTTGGAGAGGTATACGCCTTGGTGGAAGAACTGACCCCGTTTTCATACAGAACAACCTCACGGGAAATTCTTACGCAAATGAGATAGTTTTACCTGTAGTGGTACCGTATCTCCAAACAATGGGTCAAAATCCACTCTTTTAACAAGATAATGGCCCTCCTCATCGTGTAAGAGTTGTCTTGAACGTTCTGAAGAGAATAATATCGATCTTCTACCGTGGCCATCCTGCTCACCAGATCTGAATCCCATCGAGCATGTGTGGGACACGTTAAAAAGAAATCTCCTGCGTCAAAACGTCTTCCATCATGAACAGGAGCTTCGATTAGCAGTTCAGGGGGCTTGGAATGACTTAGGCCAAAATGTAATAGACAATTTAATATTGAGCATGCCGCGATGACTCCAAAATGTCATTAATAACAGAGGTGGACCTTCTGGGTACTGAAAAATATAAGTGCTTCCATATCGTTTCGAAAATATTAGTTCAGGATTTTTTCTTGTGTTTTACCAAATTTCGTCATTTTCAAATTTCAAATTTTTTTTATAATAGGTGCTTTGGAGAAGTCAAATATCATTTTTTTTCTTGAGAATACATTATATACAATAAATCCTAACAAAAACCGAAAGATTTCTATAAATTCGAATCATCAAATTCATATTTTAAAGATATTGGTAAGTGTTCCTAGACTTTTTGAGGTGTTTATGTTGGTTAGCGGATGCAATTTCTACGAATTCTAATAAATCTAATCTTTTGAATTTGTTATATGAATCTAAAATTTAGGGTTTTCGGAATCTAAGAGAAGATTTTCGTTTATACAATGCTCTGAGAAACCAGTTACTAATTCATTAAGGGTTATTGATTGTTTTATGATCGTCTATTTCAATATTAATGAAACGATCAGTCTGACTTATAGAAAAAGCAGCACGATCATTTCGATATAATTTATATATTTCTCTCTTTTCACATGTATCAAGTCCATCTTTGTTATTGCCAAACAGTGAACACAGATTTTACCCATTTGTATATGTTGTGTTCATTTCATTCTGTTTTAACTTCTCAGATCAACCTCCTACCCCAGCAACCCTAACTTTGAAATTCATCATAGGGAATAAGGGTCGAGTGGCACCTTACTGAAAAGGTCTGTCAATTCTCCACCTTGATTTGTCATTTTAGAATTTTAAATTAACATACAGGGTGTCCCAACCAAGGATGAAGTTGAATTCCTGGAAATCCTGAATACTAAATGAAATAGATTTATTTTGGCATAATGCAAGCGCAGGTTTATGCTCGGTCTAGAAAAACGACCTACACTTGTGAATTTGGAGTTGGTGCAATCAACCCCTATTTCCAGCATCCCCAACTCAAAAATCATTCGATCGATAATAGGTCACGTGGCACCTCGTTGGAAAGGTACTGCAATTTTCTTCGAATTTGGTATTTTCGAAATTCAGAATCATCATACAGGGTGTCCCGAAGCAGGAACATTGAAAATCCAAATAACTTTTTGAAACTGGTTCATTTCGGTATACGAGAACATGTTTGATCCGAGAATAGGACTTTCTTGTGTGGTTATAGAATTTTTGCAATCAACCCTTCCATTCAGCATCCCCAACTTGAAAATCATACAAATATTTCAAGTGGCATATCTTCAGAAAGGTTTTTGAATTCCAGAATGATTAAAGCATTTCATTCAGTTCGGCTCTCCATACAGGATGTCGCTTTCGAAAAATTCAATATCGTCATTTGAAATTATCAACTAAAATTTATTCGAAACTGTTAAAAGTATTGGGGTACGATGTGTTGAGCATCAATTACGAAGAAATAAAGCTGATTTCTGCATTGAAAATGTTCACATTTTTTCATTTCCATCTGGCGTGCAGTCATCTGTTATTTCTCATTTTGCAATGAAATATTATTATTATTCAAATCAGTTCCTCATTATTGATGTTGTTCGTCAGTTGAAATTAGTCTGAAAATGGTTTATTCCACTGAGGAAAGGGTCGAAATTGTATCGACGTATTTTCGAAATAACAGTTGTGCCAAAGAAACGGCAAGGATATTCGATAGGAACCATCCTGAAAGAGAAAGGGAGTCAGTCACCAGTACGTTAAACATTTGGTTGACAAATTCCTAGCTACGGGTTCGGTGGCAAACAAAAACATGAAGTGGCATGTCCTGTCAGAAATGAGGCAACGGAAGTGGCAGTAGTGGGTCATCTACAAATGGAGAATACTACTTCGATCAGAAAACTATCTCGTCTGACTGGTGTATCAGCTACAACTGTCCATAGAATCGTGAAACATCACGAATTTCACCCCTACAAGGTAAAATTAGTGCATGAAATAAACGAAGATGATCCAGATCGTCGTTTACAGTTTTGTGAAAATCTAAGTGAAAACCTAAACGCTAATCCAAATTTTCTGAATAACATCTGTTTTTCTGATGAAAGCACCTTTATGCTCAGTGGTGAAGTGAATAGACATAATTGTCGATATTGGGACACACAGAATCCTCATTGGTTTAGAGAGGCCCACACGCAAAGGCCTCAGAAGTTGAACGTTTGGGCAGGAATTTTGGCAATCATCTAGTTGGGCCTTTCTTTATTGAGGGTAATCTGAATGGAAATGGCTACCTACAGTTGTTAGAGGAACACATACATCCTAGATTGACAGAAATTTTACAGAACGATCCAACTCTTTCTGAGGACGAAATGCGTTTTCAACAAGACGGTGCTCCTCCGCATTATGATGCTCGGGTGCGCCAATATTTAGCCGAAAATTTCCCAGGAAGGTGGATTGGTAGAAGAGGACCTGTTGAGTGGCCAGCCAGGTCACCAGATTTAAATCCCTAGATTTTTTTTTGTGGGGCCATCTAAAATCTAAAGTTAATGCCACAAGACCAGAAAACCTGGAGGAGCTGCGGATGAGGATTATCACAGAATGCCGACTTTTGACTCCTGAAGTTTTCGCTAATGTGAGAAGAGAGTTCGAAAATCGTCTGTATAACTGTATGGAGGTGGGCGGAGGTCATTTTGAACAATTGTTGTAATAATCAAGTTAGTTTTTGTTTTCAATTGAATACAAGTTCAATAAATCTCGTTTTCCTGTTTAGATGAGCATCCAATCAGTTTCTCCATCATCCCTCATCCTGATCCTCAAGCCAGAAAACCTCGATTGCCAAACTGAAACCAATGCCTCAGTGATTCAGAAAATAGAAAAATCTTTCTGGAACTTTGCCACTCAACCTGTAATCACTTGTATGATTTTTTGAGTTGGGGATGCTGAATGGAAGAGATTGATTGCAAAAATTCCATATTCACGCAAGAGAGTCTTATTCTCGAATCAAACATAAACATGTTCTCGTATTATACCGAAATGAACCAGTTTCAAAAGTTATTTGGGTTTTCAGTGTTCCTGCTCCGGGACACCCTGTATGCTGATTCTGAATTTCGAAAATACCAAATTCGAAGAGAAAATTGAAATACCTTTCCAACGAGGTTCCACTTGACCTATTTTCGATCGAATGATTTTTGAGTTGGGGATGCTGGAAATAGGGGTTGATTGCACCAACTCCAAATTCACAAGTGTAGGTCGTTTTTCTAGACCGAGCATAAACCTGCGCTTGCATTATGCCAAAATAAATCGATTTCATTTAGTATTTGGGATTTGCAGGAATTCAATATCGGTTGGGACACCCTATATGTTAATTTAAAATTCTAAAATAATCAAGAATTACCTATTTGTGATGGACATAGAATTATTTAATTTCATGATATTTCATTAGGGAGGGTCAAATTTTGTGAAACCATAAAAGGTGGGACATAGTTAATTTCAAATCGAGGTAAATCGAGGATAATAATTTATCCCACCCTTTAGGTTCCCAAAATGAAATCACACAAGTATAAGTGATAAAAATCTTAGTTACTCTTGGTCAATAACCAAGATAGACTTGATACAGATGAAAGAAGCGGTGCATATAAATTATACTGAAATAGTTGTGCAGCTTTTCACATAGGGCAAACTGGTAGTTCCATTAATATCAAAGTATACGAGCATTATAATAATTTATTTTATTTATTAGCTGTGAATTTATCGATGATATAATTGTCGCACCCTTTATTTGATGCAAATGTTTCTAAAAGTCTAATTTTTTCCTGAAAGTTTATTCCTGAAACGGCAACATTTTCACTCTTGATCAATGAAGAAAAAGATCGACTTGATACAGGTCAAGAAATACGGTGTATTTAAATTATATTGTAATACTCTTTCTGTTTTTTATATGAGCCAAACTGGTCGTTCTATCATCATTGTACAAGGTGAACATAAAAAATCGATAGTTTATTATAATTAATATTATTGATGACATTTATTTTGTTGAAATCCAAATAACAACACGGAAAGAAAAAACACTTCGTTTATTCGTTAATGCACGACCGGTTCCTTCGGTCATTTTACAGTGCTGAATTCTAACCAGTAATTAGGTGAGTAGTAGTTGGTGGTTGGTAATCAGCAGCCATTGAACAAGTATATCCAAGGTCAGAAAAACAAAATGAATCTTATAAATGTCTAACATATTTTGGTAAAATTAGCGAAACCTTAAAAACATTCCTTGGAAGTTCAACTTAAATATAGCTCTCAGAACAAGAAACAACTTAGATGGACATATTAAAAATTTCAAAACAAAAGCAAAGAAGGAAATAAATGAGGAGATTATCGTTTAAATTGTCCAGACTGCGATAAGTTTTATATTGGCCGTTCCACTCATTTAATCCAGATTTCCAAGTTTACATACAGAGAGTAGAGGCCAGAAATTGAATTACCTTGAAGCCCTCGAAATTAACAGATATTAAAGTTCCAAGAATGTACTTAATGACCAACTAGATAAAAATCGGTCACCTCTACTCAACTTATTTCCAGAAATAATCTAACCTAAGCTGGTTTTAATTGCTATTTATAGTGTATTTGTAGTATAGAATATCAGTAATATGTAGCATTGCACTTGAGAAAGACACAGAGTGTCGAAAAGCGTTGTGCTAATATATTATCCAAGTAGAATTCTAAATCGTTTGATTTATTTTTTATAACAATATTAATGACGGGTTTCTGATCATAATTGAATGGTTTCGCCTTTGTGTCACTACAAATTAACGGTTTTCGAATTTTTCACTTTTTATGTCTTTTAGCAGAATTTTATTATTTTAGGACAACGGGTTCCAGAGAAAACGCGAATTAAGTAACTACTTTTTTTCATTTATTTCTTTCACTTGGGATCCAAATCATTGCGTCTTGCCAAAACTCATGATTCTAAATAAACGGAAAATACGTTTTAGCTGTTGATACCCTCGCGAGAATGAAAATATGCAGCTGAGTGTGACATAAACAGTTGTATTTTCCGGTTATGTGGACTGACAAGTTTGGTTTTTTAACTGATCTTAGCGGTTGTAGACCTTACTATTTGATACTAATCTTAATTTCATACCTTTACGCATTCAGTAGAAAAGGCGAATAAGTTCATTATTGCAAAAACATTATTTTTACGTGATGTATGATCCATTTCAAACTGGTCCTTTCAAGCGAATCGAATATATGGCGCTCAAGAAGTTCACTCCAAACGTACGCTGAAAATTATTGACCATTATTTTATGCGGATTCTGCTAGCTCTGATTTTTGAATGTATTTCTAAGGAAATGACGATTGTTGTGAAAAGCACATTCATCAGTACAAATAATAATTCTGAAAAAAAAAATGCATTCTGTCAGTCAAAAAACTCCAGATGTCTTGCACTCTCATGTTCTTCAAGAGCTGTAACTGAGGCTTGTATTTGTGATTTCGTTAAACAGATTTAATAGACGTCGCTATCATCCCAGTTTCTGCAGAAATTTCTCTAGCAGATGTTTCTGGGTTCGTTTCCAAACTCAACGAGACATTCAATTTCGTTTCTTCATTAATCTTCCTTTTGGAAGTTTTCGGTTCTTTGAATGAGCCTAATTTTTTTATCAGGATTTGAAAATCGTTCCTGATAAATTCAAAATACACGAGCACTATATCTGTTAGATTGAAAATAGCATTGTATCATAATTTTCCATGCCTATTAATTCTCCGTGAAATAGACTCGAATTGATATAATAACAAGAATTCGCGGTAAGGTACCAGATCTGTTATAATCTCTCATTAATTATTGCGAATGTTATCCATTATAATTCTTCAAAGATTGCTTTGTGGATTTTAATGGTATTCCGCCACAGAGTTTACACCACGATTCGTAAGAATCTTCTGCTACAAATTTCGAACTAAAGCACCAAAGCACTCTCACTCAAGCACAGAAATATTTCATCACACACTCAAACAGTCTCCCATTCTACGAATTACATCGATAAATTGAAAATGTGAGTATTTTTTCTTAATATTTCATACTTTTTTTTTCGGAAAAAACAGCGTTTTGAGTAATACTTTTTGCGTGGAAAGTACACATTATCGAATGAGTTATAAAAAAATTAAAATATGAGGTTACAATTCAAGTATTCCAAGTAAAGGTCATTTTCCGTTATTTCCGGAATGGCACACAATAAAAATATTTCGGGCTGTAAGAATATCATTCAAGATGCTATTCGGTTTTTGTTTCATTGAAATTTATCAACAATTGTAGTAGTTATAGCTGCGGTGTTTGCCACGGAACACCTGACTATTTGATAGCATCCACATCTTCCGAATCGGAAAGGAGGGGATGAAAATATTTCAAATTACCATTTACCCTATAACAAACAAAATACATCTATGCCGCTATTATTCTTAGGCGTATTATTTATCAAAGACTTTCGTTCAAAATGTTTATTCATTTGACTCTTAACTTTCGCAACTGAGTAAAGAAGGGATTTTTCTACTCTACATTTCTCAGGTGAAAACCGAAATAAACCTATGTAAATTTTTAATATCCCAATGAATATCTTATTATAAAAGACCTTCGATTGACAAGTTTTATTTTCTTCTTTTCCAGACCTCAAAAGTTGAATAGTTTATAACAGCCTATATAGTCTTACTCTTCTGATTGCCCAGACTTGAAAACGAAATCTACCTTTACCTGAAGGCTCTGCCGAAAGTGTTTTCTTGGAATGAGTAATTCTCAGTGATTACACCACACAACAGTATTTCTGATGGTTGAGTTATGGCACATGATTTTAGCCTTATTTTTAATGACGATTTCAAATAAGTTATTGAAACTTCGGTATCAGCTCTAGTTTAGAAAATATATAACAAAGCCCGTTTAACAATCAAACACAACTTTTTTTAAATTGATCTCATTTTATCAAATTCTCCAATTTAAGAAAACTTTCTTGCAGATACTGAAGTCAGTGAGCCGTTCTGAATGCTTCAGCAATAGTCAGATATTTGTGCGTTCTAGTAGCCTTTTCAGTAGTCCGAAGGTCTTGGTGGAGTCACTCGTCCTGTTAGATCCCCAAGATTACCAATAAAATAATCTAGGTGTTACAAAGAAAGTGTAACTTGATGCTCATGTTACATCCAAGCATTTGAATATGATTCATTAGTTGTTTAACGCGTTGAGAATAATCAGAACTTCTCTTATTCCCCAAAAAACTCAATTTCTGTCATACTTCCCATAAAGCTTATGTCTTTTATCAATCTATGGCCCATCAAAGATGCCCGTTTTCATCTTCGCTGCACTCAGTTATGTGCACTTTTGGCAAAAGGAAACAATTTCATTTTTGTTAAAAATTTCAACGAATTGTTTCATGAGCCCTAATTTTAGATGCAACGGAGGCAATATTAGGCAATTCCTTGATTCTCTGAATTTATGACGTTTTGTTATCCTGAAATTAGCGCTTCGCGAGTAAGCCAATCCTTTTTAACCCAGTATTGATTTTTAGCTCCACTGTCCCACAAGCAGAGAAAACAGGGATTCCATGGGTAACTACTTTGTTGGCCTGAAAAAAAGTTTAGGCTAATTTAGGATTGTTCAGGTTAATTTTGTCAAAAACAAAGCAATACATATATTTTTCCTTTACTTTAGTAGAATGTGTAGTCGGCAACGACCCTAATGTATTCCCGTTGTGTAAGATAACACATTTCAGACTCCGTTTTTGCGAATCTGTGAACAAACGCCATTCATTACGAACATAATTTCGTAATCCTATTGCAGCTATTAAACCAAGTACCTCTTCAAAAATGAAATAGATTCGGCCATTACTGTGTGATATTTAATTGACAATATGTAGATTACGAATATTAGTACGTAATAACTGTTTGAGATTAAGATGGAAAATCATTCAACGATATAGCTATTGCGAGCTTTCGCTCATCATCAGACGAGTATGAGTTTAACACTAATATACAAAGTTAGCAATTTTCTTATATACCGGATGACACAGTATCATGGTACACCCCTCTTATTTCTATATTTCTGCAAGTAATTCATTGAAATTTTGTGATGATCTAACCTAACCTAACCTTTTGACTTTTGAAACAACTTTTTTCCACTTCTGGTGTCGCCGGAAATGACCTTTAATGAAAATTTTTGAATAGAACACCCTGCATATTTTTGCATAGTTGGCTTGCAAATAATTTTCCAAATTCAACCATATTTTACAATTGATATTTTGGGCGTTAAAATTATTTTTGATTCGCTTTTTAGTTTTCAATCTAGGGTGCCATAAATAATGCCAATTTACCTTAATCGATCAAAAAAACACTTCAAAAAGCAACTGACGTCAAAATTTCAGATTTGCTCTGTCCAGGCCAGATTAATGTTCCCCAAAATCATTTTGGGGAATTTTGAATTGAAAATTCATTTTTTCAAATGGCACCATATTGGTACCGAGGTACCATTAGAAGCTTGATACTATGGGTAAACAAATTTTGTAAACACTTTTTTTTTTAATGCTATCAAATTATGATGATTTGAAAATTTTCATTAATTTTATTTCAATTCTTGTAAGTAAATCCAGTAGGCTGATGGAGATCTTCAAACACCCTGTATATTTTAGCACATGCGGGTTGCAAATAATTTTCCAAATTTAACCATACTTCACAATGGGTAATTCAGGGATCAGAATTATTTTTGAGAGAATTTTTATTTTTCGAACAAAGAAGGCTATGAAAACAAACGACTTTGACGTTCCCAATATTAAAGTTATCCGGATAGTAGAGTTTGGATCAGTCGATTTCACTCGAATTTAGTTTACGGAAGCGTTATTATTTTATAAAATGCCTCAAACATTAACAAGTAATGAGAAAGTAGATATGCTACTTATTTACGGGGAATGTCAGAAGAATGCAGTATCTGCTGTAAATTTGTATGCCCAAAGATACCCTCATCGACAATGCCCCGCAAGAAATTATTTTAGTCGCCTGGAGGATCAATTTAGAAGAGATCCCAATAATGATCCTGAAGAAAAGTTTATCATTGGAGAAGACACTGAAATTAATGTGTTAGCGCAAGTGGAAATTGATAAAACCATTTCCACAAGGCAAGTTACGTTTGAGCTGGATATAAGTCATGAAAGCGTTCGTCGATTTTTTAGAAGTATAATAAGAAATCATACAAATATCAATGCATCAGCATTTGTATGAAGGTGATTATGAACGGAAGATGGAATACTGCAATTGGATGATGCAAAATAATGTGCAACCACACCATAATTTCCTGAAAATAATATTGTTTATAGATGAATCAAGGCTTAATAATTTATGGTTATTCAACAGACAAAACACAAGATACTGTTTTTGTCTGTTGGAGAATCAACATTCATTCAACCAGGGTAATTTTCAGGAACAATTCGGTTTTAATGTTTTGTTAGGTGTGATTGGTACCAGAATAATTGGTCCCGTGATTTTTGATGGGCCGTTGACTGGCGCTAGATACTTACAATTTATTCGGAATGAGATTGAGGAGCATTTGTAAAATCTACCGTTAGCTATTGAGAGGGTAATGTTTTATCAACAGGATGGTGCACCCCCACAACGTAAGAATTGTCTCAGAATACCTGCGCGAGGGATTCGTAGGTAATTAGATTGCAACGAATGGTCCAATAAGATGGCCCGCAAGATCACCTGATTTAACTGCGTTAGACTTTTTCGTTTAGAGTTATTTAAAGGATTTTGTTTACGCAACAGCGCCTACTACGCGTGCAGATCTAGAGGATAGAGTCAGATGAGCCATCGGCAGTATAACACCTGAACAATTCACCAGTGCAACCAGAAATTTGCAAGAGCGGATTCAAATGTGCGTAGACAATAATGGTCAACATTTCGAACAATTCTTATGATTTTTTTTATGTTTATAAATTTGTTTTTTCGTCTACTCATGATTTATCCTTATGGAGCAGATTATATTTCTTGTGTTGGGATTCATTATTGTTGTTTTTGATCCTTAGAGAAAGAAATTGAGTTTTCTTATGGTATGAAAGTGAATGTACCCTAGATTTGACTTAATACAAGTAAATGGGTTTATTTCTCAATGATCCTTCGAATGTCTGGATTGCTTGCTTTCAATGTTCCTTTCCATAGCCTTCTGGATTTACTTACACGAATTGAAATAAAATAAATGAACTAATGTTTACATTATCATAGATTGTTTGCATTTTTACAAAGAGTGTTTACAGAATTTGTTTATCTATAGTATCAAGCTTCTAATTGTACCTCGGTACCAGTATGGTGCCATTTGAAAAAATGGAGTTTTAATCGAAAAATGATTTTGGAGAACATTAATCTGGCCTGGACAGAGCAAATCTGAAATTTTGACGTCGGTTTCTTTTTTTTAAGTGTTGCTTTCATCAATTATGGTATATTGGCAATATTCATGGCACCCTAGATTGAAAAATAAAAACCGAGCCAAAAATAATTTTGAAGCCCAAAATATCAATTGTGAAGTATGGTTGAATTTGGGAAGTTATTTGGAAACCGAATATGCGAAAATATACAGGGTGTTCCATTTAAACATTTTCATTAAAAGTCATTTCCGGAAGTGGAAAAAAATTGTTTCAAATGTCAAAAGGTGGCCTGTCATAAGATTGATCGAATCACAAAACTTCAATGGATTACCTGCAGAAATATAGAAATGAGAGGGGTGTACCATGATCCTGTTGTCACTTGGTATAGGTACATGATGTCAATTACATATCACATAGTAAAAGCCGAATCTATTTCATTTTCGAAAAACGCGAGTACAGCAAAAAGGCCATCTTATGCCGAAAGTTGAAAACTAAATACAGTGTGTGCAGCCAAAACATTTGGTTCAACCAACAGTATCTGAGAAAGAAAGTGAGTGCCAAATACAAGTGAAACTTGCATTGACAATATTTTTTTGAATATTGATTGATATTTACCTTAGGAGAACTTTCGATCCTCATTTATCAGACCACTGTGTACGGGACGTCAAATTGATGACTGGGGACCTAGGAGGCCATGGTTCTGGCCCACCCCGACCTATCCATCGGTTGTTGAATGTATTAGTCAAGAATTCTCTAGCTTCTCCACTAAAATGTGCTGGTGCCCCATTATGTATGAACCACATTATGTTTCTCACCAAAAGTGGCACATCCTCGAGCAATAAAGGTAACTGCTCCTCAAGAAATTGCCGATAAGCGGGACCGTTTAGTCTGTTAGGCAAAGAAAATGGCCCAATCAAATAATTTCCAATTATTCCGACCCAGACATTTAGTGAGAATTGTTCTTGATGATGAGATTCTTCAATCGAATGGGGGTTTTCCTCAACCCAATAATGATTATTGTGAAAAGCAGTGATAGCAGTTCTAGAAAAGTTAGTTTCGTCTGTGAACATTATTTCACTATCAAAATGATCATTTTCTCTAATTTTATCTAAGAACCAACGGCAAGTAGAGTTTGGACGCGTTGAATATGAAACGGGTACAATAAAAAGTCGTGGAGAATCCTCCAACTAGAATATGTGAAATAAACAATTGATTTTCTATTTTTCTTGTACTCACATGAGGATTCAAATCAATACAATTCAAAACTGCTTCCTCAATATCTGGAGTTCTCATAGTTTGAGTTGCACCTTTTAAATGATTTGCAGTAACAATGCCAGTATCCCTCAACCTTCCGTGGATATTTGAAAATGTTCGCCTTTCTGGTGTTACTCGATTTGGAAAGCGCACCTGATATAATCGTCTAGCTTCTGTTGTGTTTCCGTCAGCCAGACCGTACATGTAATGGATATCAGTCAATTCAGAGTTACTAAAATTAGCCATTTTTTCTTACAGCAGTAACTTCTAAAGTCTAAAACTAATCGTTGATTTAATGAACAATTCGAGCAGACACTAGTTCAACTTCAGCAACTGTCAAAATGAATAAATAAATGAAAAAAATCAAAGCCTACTAGTCATTTTTTTAATTAGAAGTGCTTTCAATTCAGCGAATGCATACATTCGTTTAGTAATTTTTTGCTGGAGAACGGTTGGAGAAACGAAAAAATTACAAGTTTCTAACTTGTACGAAGATGACGAAAATTGATTGTACGCTGATCAGTGGCATACTGCAAAAAAGTTTGAAAGGGCCAAAGAAGACACGGCTCCGGAAAAGTAAACACCTTGTAGATTCTACTTAAAATTCAGGACGTGTAATGATGGAGGCTGTAAAAAAAGCTTGCATTCCAAATTTGGGCTGAATATCTCAAAAACTTTTCCAGTTTTGAAGAAAAAACAATTTTTTCCGGGAATTTCAACGCCCTGTAGCTCCGTAACGGAGCTTTTGCGAATCTATGTTTATAACCTTTTTTTCTTAAAATTGCAAGTAGATTTACCCCCTAAAGTTGTGGCATTCTATTATGTAACACCCTGTAGAATTGTAAAGAATTTTTTTCTAATAATTGTGCTTTTTTTGTTAAGCTACGTACTTCTGAATTCAACCTCATAACAAGAAAAAGGAATTAAGATACCATTGACATGAATTATTTAGTATACCTACATTTTGAGTATATGTGTAGATCGAAGGGTTGATCGGGTAATTACCCTGAGGTCACACTCCTAAATTGTTTTACGATTTTCAGAGATAATCAAAATTGGTTTACTAAATCCGCGTGTACAATCGAATTCCTTATGAGGGAAAACACAGAAAAACCTTTTTCATGAGGAATATTGCATTCGATTACGTTACTGGCCTGCCTTTAATGTATTCAAGCCAGTACAAAATTGAAAACGGAAATTGCGGACCTACTGGCTTGCGGTTGTTTTTTTTTCCAAATTAAAATAGAATGTGCACCGGGACGTGTCAAAATCTCTGAGCGATTCAGCCGTGCGTGCAGAATGTGCACATATACGCATTCCCACAACCCCGCCGTTTCCGCTCGCACCCCTCGGGACTATATCCGATGTATTTCATATGAAATACGTGTGCGGTGACCACTCTCGTCTAAATTTTCGTTTGTTTAATGGAAATATGAATTGCGGCCGGTATTAATTATGTAAATTTCAATAGAGCTCTCAGTTCGTTTCGACCAGTTTTGCGGAAATTATCGCGAAAATTACTATGGAATGGGTAGAATGGAGTTCCGTTCAATTGAAAAGCCATTCTAGTTATTACATATTCTTTTGAGGAATAATGGAGATATCGAAAGATAAGTTAAAGTGATCAAGGAATCGGTGAATGTTACTCATGGATTGTAATAAAAATTTGACAAAAGTAAACTGAGAATTATAATTATATATGAAAATATAGGGAAAAGGAATCCACAAATTTTCAACTTTGATAAATATGACATGCCGGTGTACTTCGACAAATCTTTAGCAATTTAGTGTTTTCGGTTATACCGAAGAACTTTCTTGGACATCCTTTATACACTGCGTCAAGAAATCAACACACAATTTGAATGTTTCAAGTGTCTTTTTTAGTAGGTAACTGATTATAAACAAATGTTCTTTTCTCGTATATGTCCAAACAAAAGCCAGAAAAATTCAATGTTTTTGATGAAAATTATTTCGAAAGAAATAATTGGAAATTTTTCATATTGGTAACATCAGTTGTTGATCAATTTTTGCGAGCAAAGTTAGTTTCTCTTTAAAAGTTCAATTTTCTGTAATGATGCAAAGCAAATCACGAAATTTGATTCCGACAGTATGTGCTGAAACGGTGGTATTAGATGTCCTGAGTTGGACTTATAACAAGAATAGGCCAGAGATTTGGAGTGTCCCTTTCAACTGTTTCCAGAATGATCCGTAGGTAAAACAAGTCTGGTAATCATGAAAGGGGACCTTGTCCAGGAGAACTTCGAGCACGGCGATCTTTGACCGTTTATTAGAGGCGCGTCCACACTATGCCGAACGATAACGGCCGGTCTGTGCCAGGCGGCTTATTCGGTTCGACAAATTCAGCTCCGTATGACGTCCACATAGCAAGGTAGTGTGTGGACGTTCCAACGATTGCCGCGCGGATTAGTGGGAAAAATGCTGGAAGACGACGAGATTGCGTTAGCAGCTTCTTCTGCTATGATCATTTCCTTTGCTGCTTTTCCCCATTGATGCCTTCGCCCTCGACGATTTAGGTTTCGTCCCAGCTTCATCAACGGTCGAAGTAAGTAAAGGGCCAGTGATTTTATGGAGGAAATGATTCAAGATGAGGCTGACGAGCTAAATTTGGAGTACCAGAACGACGTAGGATTCACCAATTTCTTCAGGATGAAGAGGACTTATTTTGAGTGGCTCCTGAGAATGATTGAACCCAAAATTTCGAAAAAAAACCGTGTTTAGAGAAGCCATCCAGCAAGTGAACGGCTTTCTGTCACTCTACGCTTCAATGCGACTAGTGATTCTTATAATTCTCTGATGTACGCCATGAAGATTTCCAAACAAGCTATCTCTGTAAATCCTGTCTTTTCAAAAGAATATATATATATATATATATATATATATATATATATATATATATATATATATATATATATATATATATATATATATATATATATATATATATATATATCACGATCACGATCTGCCTATTTCAATCCACTGCTGGATGTAGGCTTTTCCCATATTGAACCATTTCTTTCTGCTAATAACTTCTCTCATCCAAAGAAGACCCGCTGATTTTTTAATATCGTCTCTCCACCTTGTGTTTGGCCTGCCGATACTCCTATGCCCCACTCTTGGCCTCCATTCCATGGTCCACCGATTGTCATTTCTTCGAGCTACGTGACCTGCCCATGACCACTTTAGTTGAGCTGCCCTCTCCATGACATCTGTCAGCTTGGTTTGTTCTCTTATCCAAGTATTTCTTATGCGATCTGATAGTTTAATATTTAATATTATTCTCTCGTGGGCTCTTTGGGTTTTCGTCAATTTTTGGGCCAACTTCTTAGTAAGACACCATGTTTCGGCTCCATATGTAAGCACAGGAAGAATGCATTGGTTGTAGAGGTTTTTCTTGAGGTTTTGGGGTATGTCTGATGTCAGGACATGTTTTAATTTGCCAAATGCCGCCCACGAAAGGGACACTCTTCGTGTAATCTCGTCAGTCATGTTATCTTTTTAGTAGTTAGTTTTTGTCCCAGGTATATGTAGTTTTCGACATTCTCTAGTTGTTGACCTTCTACGTGGATTACGGGGTTATTGTTTGTGTTAGTCATTATCTTCGTCTTGCTGATGTTCATTTCTAGGCCAACAGTTTTTGAATGGTTGTTCAAGTCTAGGATCATATCTTGTAATTCTTGGACGTTACTACTTATTAGTACAATATCGTCGGCAAAGCGTAGATGATGTAGAAGTTCGCCATCAATGTTGATTCCTTTCTTATGCCAATCCATTTCTCTAAAGATTTCGTTCAAAGCTGCAATAAATAGCCCCGATGGCACTGTATCTCCTTGTCGAACACCTCGTTTTATTGGAATGTCGTTGGTTTTATTCTATAACTGGACATGCATTATGGCGGAAGAATAGATGTTTTTTATCAGGTTCGTGTATCTGCTGTCCACTCTACATGCATTAAGAGAATTAAGGACTGCCCAAATTTCTTTACTGTCAAAGGCCTTTTGGTAGTCTATAAAGGCTATATAAAGATCTAAATTATACTCATTGCACTTTTCTATTAGGTGTTTAATTGCATGAATATGATCCAGCGTACTGAACCCAGATCTAAATCCAGCTTGTTCACGGGGTTGCTGAAAATCTATTTTTCCCGTTAATCTTTTGGTAATTATTTTGGTGAATAATTTATATAGCTGGGATAAAAGGCTTATTGGTCTATAATTACCAAGGTTTCTTATGTCGCCTTTTTGTGGAGAAGAATTACTTCAGCCTCAAGCCATGCTTGGGGACTTGACTTTGATCCAAGCATTTGTTGAACAATATTACCAGTTCTTGTTTTAGGCGAGGACTTCCACATTTGAGCATTTCTGGAATTATGCCATCTGGTCCAGCCGCCTTGGAATTTTTAAGATTATTCAGGGCTGAGTTCAATTCATTAACAGTAATTTCGGGAATATCCAGAACCGACATGACATATTTTCTCTTTCCATCTTCCTTTATTATCCTTTCTATTAATTTGAGCATTTTGTAATTTGGAATCTCTATATATATATATATATATATATATATATATATATATATATATATATATATATATATATATATATATATATATATATATATATATATATATATATATATATCTGTTTTCCTGCCAGAAGTTTGTGACGCCATTGTCCGGACCCTTCGAGTCTACGTTAGGGTAAAAAAATAATTACAACTTTTATATTAACAATTTTTATCAACTTTATTCAAATACAGGGTCCTCGTAAAAATACAAACATAAAGTAAAGCTCTAGAAAACAAAAAGAATGCTAAAGGACTCTTAAGGGTAATTATCTAAATCAGTTAAAAAAGACGCGGGAGATTGCGATTGAGAAGTTGACGATGACTGGGAATATCCAGGTGAAAGTTCCGTTGGATTGTAGTTGACAGGTGCTGTGGGCGATTGCCAAAGCGCCGGAACGAAGGACATTGACGAATTCAACGGTGATTGCGATTGGAAACTTGACGATGACAGGAAATATCCAGGCGAATGTCGCGGCCGATTGCCAAGGCACGGAACCGAAAGACATTGGGAATTGCGACAGACCACTGAACGCACCTCTAGTTGGCCGATTTCTGCGTCAAATAGAATTTGGTTGAATGATTTCTGCACGTAAAACCTTGTTTGTGGTGGAAGACTTCGCAGCTTAATCGCTATCTGTTCGCCATACAAAGAATATTCGTCTTTGATGTCAGCTCTTTTTGACTGCATGGATTTCATGAGGTTCACATCTTCGTCGAACAGTGGTGCGTTGGAAGAACCAGGATTTGCCATGAATGTACGGGAAAGTGTTGAAGCATGTTCTTCCAGAGAACTTGAGATTGAACTTGGCTTTCACTTGGTTATTCATTGCGAATGTCTTCGCCTTGACTATCTGGTTATCCTTCCTGCTCTACTGAATCCTAAAAAAATCACTATTAATTCTACATTGATGTATAATAATATTATGGCTTTTTATTTTATTGCCTTATTAATAATATTATTATTACTATTTTATTTTTCTGATGCCTCAGAGAAAAGGAGAGTGGGAAGCAAGCGACCAACTGTTTCAGCAAAAGTGGAACCATCCGAATGGTATCGGTGCCATCGACTGTAAACATATTGCAGTGAAAGTTCCTTTTAATTCAGGCTCCGAATTCTTTAACTATAAGGGGTTTTTCAGTATTGTTTTGCTAGCTGTTGTGGATACTTATTATAGTTTCATATACGTGAATGTGGGATGCCAAGAGAGAATCACGGATGGAGGTGTTTTCAATAGTGCGTTTCTCAAAAAAGAACTTGAAGAAAACTCTCTACATTTACCTCCCCTACGAGTTTTGCCAGGGAGAACCTCCCCTACGCCATTTGTGTAAGTTGCGATGCATTCCTCTATCTCCAAATATTATGAAACCATACTCGGGGATATTTGAAAATCAATCAAAAACAGGAATATTTAGCTATCGACTGAGCAGGGCTCGCAGAGTCTCGGAAAATGCATTTGGAGCCCTATGTACAAGCTTCCGTGTGTTTCGATCTCCAATGGAATAAGAATCTGACATAGCTACAGAAGTGACCATGACTGCTTTATACCTCCATAACTATTTGCGGAAAGTTACTTCATCAAGATGTGTTTACAATCCTGTTGGAATGTTCTACAGCGAATCTACTCAAGATGGAGAAGTTATTCCTGGATTTTGGAAGCAACATTGGATGAGGCTCCCAAGCATCAAACACGCTCGATGAGCCATCAGCCAAGGCCTGGCTTAAACTCTCTAGGTTGGAACTTAGAGTTTTAACTGCCATACTTACGGGGCACTGTCGCCACAGGAAGCACCTAAATAAATTAGGATTAATTGAGGATCCTTCATGTAGGCTGTGTGAGGAAGATATAGAATCAATGGAACATGTTATGTGCGAGTGCTCAGCTGGGGACAGGGTCAGTATGGAAGAACTTTCAGACTGAAGCTGACTGAGCTTATTAAGCTCTCACCCACGAAACTCGTATCCTTTACGAGAAGGATGGAGCTCGTCGATGAAATTTAGGAATGCGTATGCCACAATAGACCACTGGGTTGCAGTGGACGGGTTGCTAGTCAGCCCTCATTCAATTAATAATATCTATCTATATCTATATATGCTTAGCTGTTGCCAAAGTAATATGAATAACAAAAGTGGAACTTCTGGATACCAAAAATATTCACGTCTTTCGATGTTTAAATGAACTTTGTTATTTTTCAGATTCTGTATGTTCAGAACTTCTAAGTGACGAGAAAAACAAATTTCATTAATCTGTAATCGTTCTCTAGACTTTTTTGAGATTTTAATTAAAAACTCAATTTTAAATTTACATAGCTTCGTATTCAATTTTATCACAAAGTTTCACCAAAGGTTGAGAAATATTAAAATTTTGTATTGATTTATTTCATTCAAATGCTCCTAATGTTCATGAAATTCGAAGCAATTTTTACATATAAGAAAATCCTTGGATGAAATATATCCCGAAAGACTGGAATCCATTTGAGAGAAATTAATTTATCGAAAAAACGTATGACCAGCGAAAAGAAGACACGATAAAAAAAGGCCGCAGTAGGCGATTGAGTGTGTGGTCTGCCGAATGACTAAAAAGAAACTTGGCAGACGTGAGCAGGCCCCATCGACAGTGGCATCTTATCGATCGAGTGTATTGAGAAGCTTGCCTTCTATTTATCTAAGGATCAATTAAGAAACGGCCGGAGTCAATCTAATCTCAAGTAGAAAAAGGAATATAATGGCATGCGCCGCCGTTGTCACTACTTGAAATTTATTTCGAAGTTTTCAGATCGAAGAACTGCCGATCGTTCCTGTCGTGCCGACTTGATTTATTTCTTTGTTTATGTAAATTTTGTATTGACTATACAGGCTGTAACTTCTGCAATCTCTTGCATCGAAAGATTTATAATCTGTTGTGATGTGAACATTTTTCTGTACTATTCGAAGTTTGTCTGAGAACAGTGACAGCGATCCCTAAGAACGTCCACCGAGATTACAATTAGATCAGAAAGCGTACCTCAATTGTATTATGAAATCTTCTTGTTACAAAATTCAACCTTTTATTACATGGATTGTGTTGTGATGTGGGTTTTGCTAAGCTGCCAAGAAGTAGTAGTATTTCACATACTATATTTATCCATTATACATTTTTTTTTTGAAGATGCTATATTCTCCATGAGATTTCTTCCTTTGTCGAGTCATACACCACATTATAGAGGTAATTATGGTTTTTCAGTCAATTCAATGAAAAAATTCTGCTTAAATTTTTACTTTATCCACAAACTTATGATACATTTCACCAGCCTGTGGCGACATCAGATTAATACTAGCACCTGAAAAGAAGATAAGCTTCATATACTTATACAGGGTGCTTCAACGAAAACTAAACAGAGGCTATATCTACCAAGATATTAATTTCTGATCAAAACGCAAAACCAGGTCATCTTTTGTTGCAAGGGGGACATCTTTTGGGGTACAAAACTTGCCTGAAATATCAACCCTGAGCGGGGGTTGCAATCCTTGAACATTTTGAATAGAGAAGATGAGTCGAGTGATGACTCAAAACAAAGATGGCATCTTTGGCTACATCGCCTTGAACGGATTTCCATTTTTATTTGAAACCTGTAAAAGATGCATGGTGAGCAACTGAAAGATAGGGAAGACTATTTCCCTGAGACTATTCAAGTTTCAGTGAAGTAAAATGGAACAGATCCATGCTGATCAAAGACAATCATCATCAAGTACCATCCTCATCTCGAATTTTAACCCCTAGAGCAGGCGTAACCACCCTTGAAAATTTGGAAGAGGATAGATGGGTCGAGTAAAAGCTCGAAAGAAGGGTATTATCTTTGTCTGCATCCTCGTGAACGAATTTTCATTTTTGATTGAAAACTGTAGAAGATACAGAGTGAGCTACTCTAACTCCTATGGAACTCAATGGAATAGAATTATTGCGAGCAGTCATGAAGGCAATCGAAATCCTTTACTTAAAAGGTATCACTGGATCGAAATATTACCCCTGCTGTAGGGGTGAAGCATAAAAATTAGATAACAGCTACCCTGGAGCATAAATCAAAAAAGAGTTTACACAGCTGTGAATAAGTATCCCCTAAAGCAATTTTTCAGTTCCACGCGGAGAAATGGTGATACAATGTTATGTATGCATATGCAAAATTTATGACGATTTTCTCAGAAGTTTCTTCAATACTTGTGCCTCAAATGGCATTGACCTAAACCTTATAAAGCTTAGAAATTAGCAGATTCCGATTCTCGGACCTTAATAAAATATGCATGATTTTTTTTAGATTTCGTCAATGTGTTCTTCAGCACTTGCACTTCCAAACAGCTTTTAATGACCTTGACATGACCTCTTAAATAGGTCGAGAGTTCAAACAAACAACGGATTTTGACTCGGAGACATAAAAAACATAACCATGAATTTTTCCAGATTTTTTTATGGTTTTTTCCAAGCTCGATCTTGAAATGACCTTGAAATAACCTTGAAATGACCTCTAAAATAGGTCGAGGATTCAAACGAACAATGGATTTGGACTCGGAGACATAAAAAACATAACCGTGAATTTTTCCAGATTTTTTTTACGGTTTTTTGCATGCTTGACCTTGAAGTGACCTTGAACTTTACGTGATAGGGCTAAACCAACCCGCTCATCGTCATCAGCGACTCCGCAAACTCCTAGACCCTATATCGCGTGCGGTGTTCCCGTTTAGATCAAATGTTGACCAGTGTTATATTTTGCAAGAAGCCGTGTCATTTATCCAAAGTGAGGAAAAAATATGAAAACTGTATATTTGTAGTTGCATTAAGAAAAAGTCAAAATAAAAATTAATTTATCATCCCTGTTACTTTGAAATCATGAAATTCTTCAAGAAACAATGTCCTTATGCGCAAATAGAGAGAAAAATTCGAAAATACTTTTTTATAGTTAGTTTCATGACATAAAACATCATTTAATTATGATCAACAATTGCTCATTTGGGAGGGATGATAATGTGGCAAATAATGCGATTGAAAAACTATGAATTAGGTTAGGTTAGATACCATCGTATGAAATTATAAATATAATAATCGAAGGCCTTGGATATGAATTATAATTGATGAGTTGCAACAATTAAACAAACACGATTAATTAAGTTTAGGAGATATTTGATGATATAAACAGATGTGCGGTACTATTGATCTGCGGTATATCACGAACTTGAGATATCAAATTTCATCGGAGAATTTCAAATTTGACATTGATTTCTTTACTAAGTATGTACCCATTGATATATCTTCAAGCTTTTAGCGAATACTTGATACGTGAATCCTACTCAAACTTGACGGATTTATTTTATTTTCTGTTCACCATTGATTTAGTGAAACCTACTGGAATTTATGTTCGTGAAAAAAAGATACGAAAAATGTAGCAGAAAAATAAGGTTGATCAAATTTTTCACCATAATATAAAAAGTTACTTTACAATCTGATATACATATACAGATATCTGGGCTATGCGAATACCATGGTTGGTGAAATAGAAAAGTTAACCAAGTGGATCGTTCATATAATAATAGATTATCTAAGTTTCCTGTTACCGACCCTTTTGTGCTTCTTCCATTTTGTTCTTATAAAGTTATAAGATCATAACTGACAAAAGAAATTAAAACATTTTTCCCTCAATACCTTTTCTACAATTTAGAAACAGATTAATAAAGAATTGAGAATTTCCATCGTTGGAATGGTAAGTTATGGTTTTGGCTATTTCAGATTCTATGGAAAAAGAAGTTTAGTAGTTTCTGAATTTGATATATTTATGACAAACTTTTTCTTTCGATTCAAACGTTTAAAAAAATAGCCAAATCAGTTTAGTGATTTTGGAGCAATGTGTTTATCAACGAAAATTGTTGTGTTTATTCATATAGATATAGATTTTCTTCTGATAAATGAATACGATTTGCAAAACTACTCGAGAAAGGAACTGCAGTCGCTATTTCTACAAAGATGGCCATAAATCAGTTCAAAATTCGACAATGATCATAATTAACCAATTGCATTAGAAATGTTGAAATGTTCATAAATTTCATATTTATTTTAATCAGTTCCTAGATATTCATGTGATTTTTTCAATTTCATTCTTGCTTATCCCCATAAAATTCATGTACCTGCATTTTCTATTCTATTTGGTTATTCTGCAAGAGTTACTTTTATTGAATTTGAGTTACCTTAACGATAAATATTCACATGCACAAGTTTTATTGCAATGAAGGACCATATTGCAATTAAATTTATGCACCCATATAACTCAAACATATAACAAATATGGGTGAAATAAAATATGTTATTTCCTACACTGGATATTGCAGATTATATTCATTTAGTCCGAAGGTTATAAATATAAAGAAACGTTCTCGAATTTAATTACCGTTTCCAACATGAATTACTACGGAAATATAAAGTTTAAGCGTGGATGATGGTTCCGAAGAGTTGACTGCTGAAAATAAGGGAAATGGCAGGTTAACGAATCGGGCAATAATCCTATACGAGCTCAGCAAGTTCATCCTTAAATGTAATAATAGTTTGTTCATGGTAATTGTAGCATTTTCGTATTATCAAACCATATGTACCTAATCTGTTTTTGGGCTTCTCGACATTATTCACATGAAATCAAGATGAATATAGATGTTTATGTTATGTGTTGCTTGAACGTGATATGACAAAGTAAATTCCTCGAAAAACCCGAAAAGATATCAACAATGAATCATGCACAGCACGCTTCCTCTTCAGTTTATGCTACTTAAAGTTTGAGAGATTGGTCAGGTGGTCTTGTGTACGAACGAGATCGCTTCTTTCACTGAGAAATATCACTGATCCGCTTAAATGTCTCACAATTTCTCAGTGACGGTTTGCGTTTGAACGTTTCGCCTTTATTCAAATTAAATTTAAATAGGATTGGAAACTGAATCATGATTCTTCACTCAGGCGCAATGTGACCCATATGTGTTGATCCTAAGTTACGTGTTCTTAGCACCAAGTTAAACGGGCAGTGCGATTACTGAATGTCGATGCACTCAAAGGGCGTTAGGAATAGAATTGACGCTCATCCAACCGATATCTGACAATTTGGTCAAAAATGTGTGTTACGTACTTAGTCCTGACATGTCTTAAACCTTTTGGGATATTGTGGTGGAACGATCTCGTCGCTTCAAAAATCAAAAATCTGTCTTGGCCGGACTTTGTAATCTTAGAACATAACCGTTTAGAGTATTCTTAGTCCCTAGATAAGCCAGCCGATCCGCAATCAACCGATCCCAGAGTTACTTGGAACCCAGAGAAGGCTGATATGGTTGCTTACCGCTAGTTGTTCCAGTGCCTGAACTCACCCCACTGTCGGAGAAAAGCGTGATCCACTCTTCATTCGTACCCAATTTTTCAGCCTCTGAGCACAGCCTAGTATTGCTATGATCTCCGACAGAAAAGTCCGCTACCTAATCTCCCCGTCCAAATACCAGATGTACTCTGGAAAAGAATCCTTCCTTTCTTCCCACTATTGTCTGAATGGGATTCTGACCTCGATCTTATGACCGAAATGATAGCTCGGCCTGGTTCTATCCAAGTTCATCCAGAAGAAGGGTCGCGGTTAATAGCTTCAGGAAACAGGGTATGCCTAGCACTGAACACTAGCGCACCCCCGCCTTTAACGTATATGCTGTCAAAACTGCCGTGTTAATAATTGCTGTGCAGTGGTGCAGTGGTTCGACCCGTAACAGTCCACCTAACGCCGTAGAAGGGGTGTTATACATCTTAATTAAGTTTATCGTAATTCAGTCAAATTCTTCAGAAAACCATCTTTACAATGCACTTCATGGGTTTAAGTAAGGATTTATGGTTACCTATATTTACCTATTTTCTCAATTCCAAAAATTTGAAATAAAAATAAAATCCTTTTCTCTTCGATTTCATTGCAAATAATGTAAAAACGGAATCAAATAAAATTTGTCATTCAATGTTCAAATTCATCAAATGAAATCCAAAATTAGATCTAAAAGTGACTTTTAATTTATGTAAAGCAAATATATGGAGTTCTCTCTCAACATTTAATGAAACACAATGAGTTAATTATTGATTAAACAAAGGTTTTACAAAAATATATGAAAATACTTGACTGGGTTAACAGCCCATTCTCAAGTCATATAATACTGAAGGACGGAAACAGCGTTTACCAAGTCTGCTTGCTCATTATAAATTCGCTGTTTTTTTCCTACGAGGGGATATGATTTCCATCATCTCTAAAATATCTAACTTTTTCCCTTTACTACCTAGATGTAAAAGTTCAAATTCAAATTCTCTTATTTTTATTCTTATTATTTTTGTGCAATACGTTGTTACCAATATTAGGAATATAATCAATTGGAAAATTTCTATTCGATTTCTCAGTATGCTGTTGAAATTTATATATATATATATATATATATATATATATATATATATATATATATATATATATATATATATATATATATATATATATATATCAACGAAAACTAAACAGAGGCTATATCTACCAAGATAATCATTTCTGATCAAAACGCAAAAACAAGTTAATTTTTGTTTCAAGGGGGACATCTTTTGGGGTACAAAACTTGCCTGAAATATCAACCCCCTAAGCGGGAATTGCAATACTTGAACATTTTGAATAGGGAAGATGAGTCGAGTGATGACTCAAAAGAAAGGTGGTATCTTTGTCTACATTGCCTTGAATGAATTTCCATTTTCAATTGAAAGCTTTAAAAAATACAGGGTGAGCAACTGAAAGATAGGGAAGACTATTTCCCTGAGACTATTCAAGTTCCAGTGAAGTAAAATGGTACAGATCCATGCTGTTCAATGGCAGTCATCATCAAATACCATCCTCATCTCGAATTTCAACCCCTAGATCAGGGGTGAACACCCTTGAAAATTTGGAAGGGGGGTCGAGTGATACTTCGAAAGAGAAGTATTATCTTTGTCTATATCCGTTAGCAAATTTTCATTTTTGATTGAAAACTGTAGAAGATATAGAGTGAGCCACTGAAAAATAGAGAAGACTATCGTCCCAAGACTATTGGAGTATTAGTGCAAAAAACTGGAATAGATTCATTTTAGATCAAAAACTCATCTTCCGAAATCACCCTCATCTTGAATTTTAATCCCTAGAGCAGGGGTAATATTTCAATCCAGTGATACCTTTCATGTAAACGATTTCGATTGCCTTCATGACTGCTCGCAATAATTCTATTCTCATTGAGTTCCATAGGAGTTAGAGTAGCTTGTTTTTGCGTTTTGAAATGAATATGTTGGTAGATATAGTTTAGTTTTCGTTGAAACACCCTGTATATATCATATCGAGAAGAGAATTGAAGAACATGAAAAATCCATTCAAAACAAAATTTGTAATGGTTTGTCTAACCATTGTATATATTAAAATCATACCATATATTTCTAGAGAATTGAACTTATACATCCAGGTAATTAAGGGAAGAACCTAGACAATTTTGATATGATGAAAATCAAGTCGCTCGTAGAAAAAGCCAGACAATCTATAATGAGCAAACAGACTTCGGTTCATTTCCTGTTGTAAAGATCGTTATATTTAAGTAAAACCACTCATTTTGTCCTTCGGTTTAGTTTTTCTCTTTATAATGAGCTGATAACTTGAAACATATGTCGAGTACTTTAATATATTTCTGTGAAACCTTTGCCAAGTGTTTCAATTCATCATTTATTCATTATGTTTCATCAAGTGTTAAGCAAGAATTCCATATATATTCTTCAAATAATTTATAAATCACTATTAGATCTAATTTCCAATAAACGAATATTTTTCTTTGAATATTGAATGAAATTATAGATTTGGTTCCATTCTTTACATTATTTTCACTGAAATTTAAAAGAAAAGAAAACATATTTTATTTCGAATTTCATTTGGAGTTGAGAAAAGTCAAGAACTTTATTCCTGAAGCGGATTAATTTTTCTCACCTCGATACTCAACATATCATAACCAGTATTTTCTTATCGAATTTCAACATCAGCGATAATATTGTCATGCTTTATATTTTTTCTATTTGGAAGAATTATTCCAATGTTCGTATCATATTCACACGAAAACTTTGAAGTGAATATCTGTAATTTTCAGTTCTCTAATCCTATATTCATGAGCAATTTTCTTGTAGAATATCATGAAAAATATGTAAAACTGTCCAATTATTTATGTGAAATATGCAAATAATTCAGTTCGAAAGACTTGAAGTTGCCATAAATATTCACCAGAAAGAGCAACGCACTTTGGATGGGGCCTTGGGCTACAAATACTGTCTCTCTTTATTTTAATTCCCTACTGGTCAATCATACAGAGGCATGTTCAGGCGATATTTTCGACATCGAAAAACATTTCCCAACAGTCTATAAATCGTACACTCACACGGTCATTTAAATTTAACAACCCCATATTTATACTTTCTGTGTCTCTTTTTAACACGCGTGTGTCTGCACAAAATTTCAATTTGCATTTTAATATTTGTTTTGTTTTATAATCGCGTCAGATCTATAAATTCGAAACCGTTGATCTGGCTGTGCCCGAGAGGGACTTCAACATGGACCGCCGTGCGATCCGATTTATCTTGATAAAGGTGCTCGATGTTCTTGTCGAATTGTTCTCGACATCAACCTTCCTTTCACCAACGCCCATTGTTTCGTGTTCTGTTGTTTTGTAAACAAATATTGAGTTGAACTTAACTCTTTTCATGGCACCTTTTAGGAAATGTTAAAATAGATGTATTCTATTCGAGCCAGTTCAGCATTTTAAAGATTCCCATAAATCTCTTTTTTCGAGCGAAAAACATTAAATCTGCATAGTACTACTCTTTAGTTTTCATTAAAGTAAAATTGAACTAATGAGAATAAATATACAGTGAGCTTCTTAAACCTGGAAAAACATTCAGGAGATGGTTCATAAAATGTTTTTATGATATATATATATAAAAACAAAAAAAACCTTTTCAGAGCTATCAACTCCTATGATGTTCCTATTCTTACATCTTCTTTTGGAATTATTAAATGGTCTAAAACTGATCTAAATGAATTACAATGTCACTACACTACCTAGACATCTTGGAGGTCGTGGATTAATTGATTTGAATAATCTTCATAGTAAACAGATTTTTCATCTACGTTCCCATTTTCATGATAAACAGAGAACGTCTAAATTACATGATATTGTTGTTGCTGCAGATTATAATCTTACACCTCTGAACTTGACAATGCAAAAGGTAGATTTTGATATATTTGATGATAATTCTAAAAGAGAAAGTTGGATGCAGAAGGAATTACACGGAAAGCACCTAAAGAATTGAAAAATGATTATATTGATGAAATTGCATCGAATAAATGGTTAGTATCTGGAGAATTGTTTGCTGAAACAGAAGGCTTGGCAATTGCGATCCAGGATCAGGTTGTTTTCACGAGGAATTATAGAAAACACATCATCAAACAAAATATAGATGATTCTTGCCGTAGATGTTTCTGTTCTTCAGAAACAGTTTTTCATATATTATCATCTTGCTCAGTCCTTGCTTCAACAGATTATTTAGAAAGACATAATGCCGTCGCTAATATTATTCACTTTAATCTAGGAATTAAACATGACCTAATTCCCAAAGAAAAAAATTTCACAAATATGAACCTGAGATTATTTGTGAAAATGACAAATATAAACGTTATTTTGATAAAACAATTCTTTGCAACAGGGCTGTAAAACACAATAGACCAGATATCGTTCTTAATGATAAACAGAATCAAATAACATATATAATTGATATTGCTATACCCGACACACATAATATACAAAATAAATACAATGAAAAAATTTCTAAATATATGATGCTTGGCGACGAGATTAAAAAATGTGGAAAATGAAGAAAATATTTATTCTACCGATTATTATTTCTACAACAGGCGTTATTCCTAGAAATCTTCACAAAAGTATTGAGATTTTGGGTCTGAAGAAAAATTTGTTTGAACAGTTACAAAAGATAACAGTCATCGAATCTTGTAATATTCTTCGTAGGTTTCTTACCGAAAATAATAATGAGGTAGAGTCATAGGTTTTCTCTTTAGTTTATACTGCTCAGAATCTCATTTCATATTTTATTTATTTGCTTATATAAATGTAATATAATTAACTGACAATTTTGTCATATTTATATTCAGAGCAGTATTCTATTCGATCGTTTACCACTTCACACAAAGGAAATTATTAATGAGTAACATTCAGTGTTACTTGACTAAGGTCCGTACACTGGATTTTTCCGGGGAGAGAGCCTCTGACACTACTCGTTGGTACATTGATATCATTGTCTGATGATGCTATAGTATGTATATATTCTGGTAGATTGATATATTCTCATAACATTTAACGTTATCCTAATATATAATTACTCCAGGATATGTTTTGATTTTAATCATTGCCTGGCAATGGTATTAATTACCGGGTGGTGGATTTATCTTTTTCATGAAATCAGTTTGATTGCATGAACAGATATATGGGCAACTCGTCGAGGTAAAACCCATATATATATATATATATATATATATATATATATATATATATATATATATATATATATATATATATATATATATATATATATATATATATATATATATATATATATATATATATATATATATATATATATATATATATATATATATATATATATATATATATATATATATATATATATATATATATATATATATATATATATATATATATATATATATATATATATATATATATATATATATATTTTCAAATGTAAAGATTATTCAATTTTCAAATGCAGTAAAGATCTTGAATTCAATATTCAACCGTATAATGCCAGTTAAAACCAGCTTCAACCCAAATTGATGAATACTAAACTAAGTAAAGACTTTCTTAACTCTCACATTTTATTTCATATATATATATATATATATATATATATATATATATATATATATATATATATATATATATATATATATATATATATATATATTTGCTATATTGTGTAGCTAGCCATTCTGTTCGAATTAATTAGACGGACAATTGAAAAATAATAGTCTATGTCTATAAATTGAAATGATTATCCTCACTGCTGTACCGAATGAGGATAATCTATTTCAATTCATCAATAAAACTATCCTTGGGCAATAAGAAAAAAAAATATGAAAAAAGTATTCATCCTCTCTGGCCGAAGGAACATGCGATGATGTGAGAGCCTATTTTTACGGAAAAAAAAATATTGTGAAGAAACTACTCACCAGAAAAACCAGAAGAACTCAATACTTAAAGGCATTATAGCAGAATATAGGACGGTCTTGACTCTTCAACAAAAAAGTGGTCTTTCAATCTGAAAAACCTCCCAAGATTTTTTTATAGAAAGTTGGGACACCCTGCTTACTTCAAAATAAATTTGAACTTGGAAGACTTTCACTTGATAAAAATCAATAATTAAATAAAACAATTTATGACACACAGGGTTTTTACTAAAATTCTAAAATAATCTTGACGCGTTTCACTGACCATAGCTTTGTCAGACGATTGAGGTGCTACAAGGATGGTTAATTATTTATATTCAAACAGAATATATAAAAGAAATAAGCATATACACTTTGAGTAAATTTTTGGGAAAAGTCTGTTGTAAAGCAAAGTTTTTGAAGAGATTTAATAGGGGTGACGAAATCAAATCTATTTATTGATAATATTTTCTGTATGCTTATGCTTGTTGATCTCTAATTTTAAACTTTCCCAAGAACCCATTTACTATCATCCCTGTGTAGGATATCGAATCTTGGGTTGAAAGCATGATTACATTCTAAAAGATGGTTTGCTTAGTTTGAAACTGAAATCGCATTCAACTTACGCTACATTGATGCAGCTTAATCGACTGACGATGTATTGAAACGAGTCGCGATTATTTTATATTTCAATTAAAATCCTGAAGATTCTAAATCGTTTTTTTCTTTACTTTAGAATTTCAAAAAATTCAAATTATATGTATTTCATTTTTGAAATTGTGTTTCCTTAATTAAAGACTAATAGATAGCTGAATCATCAATTTTAGGAAATCCATTTTAGAAATATTTGCAGTTAAAACTCAAATAATTGAAAATGTTACTTATTATTTTTATTAGCATGTTTTCAATTGATTTCATATTGTTGTGGATTAAGGAATTTATAGAAAGTTTTTGGTTCAATATGTAAAAATCTGTTTATTATTATTTTTTCATTTAAATTATACATATGTGCTTCAACTATTATTTAAATTGTGTGTACAGTTGCTTCTTGTACGAACTCATACGTTTCCTTTGTTTGATTCAATGCTTGAACAGATGTAGCCTATTTATAATAGTATAATAATTCTTTACAAATAATCACGAGGATGAAGCTTTTCGAAGCTCCGAATATTCAAACTGAAAGTCCCGAACGGACTGAAATTCCTCGTTTAAACCAATTTCGAACCCCCAGAACATTAACGTTAGAGGCAAAGCGGTTGAGAGGATTGGGGAATTTTCATTATACTATTTACTAAATGAGGTATGAAATGAGATTTCATGTAAAAATCACTTTGAAGTGCTACAAGGACTGAAGAGACCGTCGCAAAAAACGGAAACGGAATGACATTTTATTGATCTAATAATATTACAAATCCAGGAAATTTGTTGGGAAATTCAATAAACTTCATGGAAATAATATTTTTCGATCAATATTAATATATGAAACTTATGCAGTTAAACTGTTATGGGAATGATAAATAAAATCAGAATCTTTTTCAACTAAGCTGAATAAAATAGACAATGAAAATATATGACTGGGTAAGTCACGAGTTACGGATGACCTCTCTGTTAAATCGTTCTTTTCAGATTTTTATAACATTCACATACTATGGAGTTGATTAAATAGCTACAATTTTAAAATTATTTTGGATTAAACCGGATATTTAAAAATGAGTTGCACATCATTCCTATTCGATCAGTGAATTGTCATAATTTTAGCATATTTTCGGATAGTACTATGCCAATTGGCAAAGATTCTATGAGCGTATTTAAATAATTTATTTTTCGTCGCCTCTGCTATAATAAACACAAATGTGAATATGATAAATTTGAATCGCACTAGAGACAAGATGATTCGATTCTTCACAGAAATCATTAGAAGCACGACAGAACGTTTTTCAAAAAATGTAAGAAAAACGTTTAGCGTTGGTCAAAACGTCCTTGCATATTTCAAACTTAATTGCTGCACGTAACAAAGTATTCACGGATGAAGTTCATTGAGAAATAAATTTTGGGTGCTGTTTACGAAATTTGTCTGGAAGAAATTTAAGACTTTGAAGAAATATACTAGTAGGACCTTGCCGAAAAAATACATCTATCCAACGAATAATACAGTTATCAAAATATTTTTCAATAATTTTTTCCGGCATCAACCTCAGTCGTTTCAGGAGATATTTTCTTTCAACTGGAACGATCCAGAATAAGACATCATTTTTATCGCCTGTAGTCAACGATGAAGACAATGAAATTGCCATTCTAGTTTATTTTGATGTTAATCCTCGTGCATCATTGGCAATAGCAGAGCATGATCTGAATTTACCTCATAGTAGTATTCACAGATTTCTGAATAAACATATACTGTACCCTTGTAAATTTTCATTGGTCTAAACTGTGTGAGATCCTTCTTCACAGAACACTACAGGATCCCGATTTTCTCAAAAGGATTATCTGGACGGATTAAGTCAAATTTTATTGATTTTAATTAAATTTCAATTAAATTTAATTATTTATTGAATATTGAATTTAATGAGGTAGTTTTTAACCGTAATAATTCATACTTTCGGAACAACTAAAATCCGTATATCATGAGGGAAAGAGAACGTAAGAATAAAATTAGTTTTAATGTGTTTGCACTTTTGTAGGACAACAGATTTCCGTATTTTGTGTATGATGAAAACTCAAATGGTGAACTTTATATGAAGATTTTGAGGACGGTAGTAAGTCACTTCATTGACACTTTATCAGTAGCTGGCATTGTTGGTACCAACTCGATGGAGCGCCAGCTCATCACACAAATGAAAATCATCTAATTTTAACTGATATGCTTGAAGATAGATGGATTGGAACGAACGTCTTTGTGGCCTTCAAGGTAACCTGACCTAACGCCTATGGATTTTTATCTTTGGGGAACGATGAAAGATAAAATTGCAAAATGCTTTCATGCTGTTGGATGTGGGGGAACTGAGGCGAGCCACATCATAGGGTGTTATGCATTGTGTAGAACCATGTCTAGAAGTGAATGGTCATCACTTTGAAGAATTATTATGAAATTTAGGAAAATAGAATTTAATTCATTCGATATTTTTTAATGTAACTTTGGACAACAATTGCAGTTTCGCATTTCTTTTCTCTCAATTTATCAATTATCCAATCACAAAACGACAGTTATTCGTTAATGCTCTGGGAACTGTCTATGCACGTGCAGGAATCTAAGCCACCTTTGTCAACTTTAGGTAGGTATGTAAATATCGTTTTTTCGCAATAACTAGAAAACTTGAAATCTCAGGTACAGGGTATGTATGGGGAACTTCATTTAGTTTTTTACGGCGAATCTAATGAATTGAAAAAAAAATAATAGTAACAATATATAAATAAAACAATCACAAAATCGTCTGTGATAACTTTGAAGCTGAAAGAAGGAGGACGTGGATTAATGGATGTTGTCAACTTACACACCGAACAGATTGAAAATCTCAGGGAATTCTTCTCTGCAAAAGCTCTCACTTCTGACCTCCATAGAGTGGTATCGTTGGCTGATAAGGGATATACACCTCTAAATCTTGCTACCAGGGATGACCTGCTGAATCTACCGTTCCTATCAGATTCTGAAAAACAAGACCAATGGTCAAGAAAGGAATTGCATGGACGACATCACCATGAGATTCATCAACCACACATCGACAAAGAAGCTTCCAACAAATGGTTGATGAAAAGAGAACTATTCGCAGAAACAGAAAGATTCCTTATGGCAATCCAAGACTAAGTTATTGCTACAAACAACTACAAAAAATTTATTATGAAGGACGGAACATTACAAACAGATAAGTGCAGGAAATGCCATACAAGATCGGAGACTATAGAGCATATTACGTCCGGCTGTGAACAACTGGCAAATACGGACTATCTTCGCAGACATAATCAAGTATGCAACATTATTCATCAGAATCTAGCACATGAGTATGGACTTCTGAATGCCTTTCAGCCATATTACAAGTATCAATCGGCGTCCGCGATTGATACTGTTATCACTGACAGAATGGTGACGAATAATAGGCCGAGCATAGTTGTGTAAGATAAGAGAGCCAAAACAGCAATGCTGGTGGATGTCGCCATACCGAATAATAACAACGAGCAGAACGAGTTTCAAGAGAAAAAGTCCAAATACACAGACCTTTCATTGAGATCAAGCAGATGTGGCACCTCGATAAAAAAGATATCGTTCCTGTCATCATTTCTTCGACTGGGTTAATAACCAAAAATTTGCATGATAGTCTTAAGAAATTAGAATTGCATAAGAATACCTATATAGAAATGCAAAAAACCTATAATTCTTAATACATGTAGGATAGTAAGAAAATTTATATCAAGTATATTGTATTCGAGCCTATTCCCTTAGATTGCTGAATCAGGGAAAGGTAAATTATATCCAGCCAACAGCTGAGATAGTGCACAAGTCCACGATAATGAACGAAATAATATAGCCGTATGTGTTAGCTGTTCTTGTAACTGGAATAACAAGCGTTGTCGATACAATTATCAATATACAGGGTATCCTATATTGAATACAAAAGTTGGTATGCGCTTTCGGTATAACCGGAAGTGCTATTGATATTAAACTATTTCAGAAAAAGAGTTTCAGACCAGCTGAATCAACTACCAAAATTTCAGAACGATAGCAATATTAATTCACCCTAAACGTCTAATAGGATACCCTGTATGGATATCACATGAATGCTCATCTGAAGCCTTCTATTTGATCACTACAGGCAGATTTTTCAGTTTTTATTTCAATTTTTATTTCGATGCTATATAAGTTTACCACAACACTACTATTTTATACTAATGTTTCATGAACGCACCTGATAGATCTTGACAAGAACTGAGGAATGAAAGTCATACTAACGTGGTGGTTTATCCTGTCTAAATTTATACAATTTGGAAGTAGGTTATAGATACTGCCTTATGAAAATGTATCCCCTAATTTTGTTATCATTCTCTAAAATGCCCCAAGGACGAAAATAAATTTAGAGACATATTCAAATCAAAAACAATCAATTCGTGATAGAAACGGGCAAACAAAACATTTACTTCTTAGAATAGGAATGTTTTCACTGACTGTCCGATCAAAAAAAAATGCCGTGACGTCGTACACTGTTATCAACAGAAAAATAAATAATCGAATTTTCTTTGATTCTATGAATTATTCACAACACAATACGTGAAACCAAGAATCAGTATAGAAGCTTAATTCTTCCAGATATTTGAAGGATTAATCTATTTAGAATTGAACAATGCTGAAAATTTTTCGTTTAGGGGGATTTTCTGTCGGATGGTCTCCGACGGATGTCAGGAGAAAAATAATCCCAATTCCCTGTTGTCAAACGCGACTGCCGCATCGCCGATCAAATCGAGATGATTTTTTTGCCACTATTCAATCACGGACTCTTTATGCTTGTTCATTCACAATCACCGTTCTATTCAGTTGATTCTATTCCTGCCTCTGTCCCGTTCAGCCACTAATCGAATAAATCCTTACCTCTAGCTCCTGGCGAACTGAAAACAGTGGCGTCACCGTTGTCGGTGTTCAAAATAGTGATTGTTCCTTAAACAATCAAGCATAATTTACATAATTACATGAAGTAGAAGTTTTTCTATCTGATTTCGACTTGATAGTTTGCGTTGGAATAGAATAAGATTATGTTGATGACTTTCCATATTTAATCGATACTTAAATACACTCAGTGGCAATAAATTCGAACTAGCAGAAACTATCCTTTAGTTTGGAAGTCCAGAACTCTCTGAACGATTATTAGATATCCCTGAATAATAAGTGGCATTGGTAATGTGGGAAAATGCATTTTAAACACGCTATATGAGGGTAAACTAAAAAGGTGTCTTCTTCGCGAATTTGAAAGCGCCCAGTAGAATTGCTGAGCTGAATTGGGTCATTAAGGTACACTTCATTAAAAAGATACTTTCATTCTAAATCTTGTAGTCTTTGACTCATGACACAGGAATGAAACTTTTTCATTAGCATGCCAGTGGATTTACCAAGAGTTTTTATTTACGAAAAGTGGTAAACGAGTGACAGAATACGAACAGAAAGTTATTGAATGAGCTCCCACTCAGTAGCGTATGTAACCGCTCTGAGCTCTCACGGCTTGAATACTTCATGGCTCACCTTCGATAAGATAACAGATACACCTTTGGGGAATTTATGCAGAGCCTGACCTATTTCTTTAGGATTCTAAAGAGCGAAGAACTTTCTCTCTCAACCTTTACCTATCGTGTCCCACACATGCTCAATCGGATTTAGATCAGGGCTCCTTACCGGCCAGTCTTTTCCCAATGTTTCGAGTCGATCAAGGAAATCACTGACTATGCTTGCGGTATGAGGTGTGGCATTACTACGTATCAGCATGATGTTTTGGCTCATATTATGAGGGAATAAGACAACTCGAGGATCTAAAATTTTCCGTAATTATCAACTGTAATTAATTCTGTTTTTTCTTTCATACTTGCCACCCCAAACCATTACAGACCCGCCTCCATAACCGATTCTTGTAGTGAAATTGTCTTGATTGAAATGCTCACCAGTTCGACGAGAAATTCTGAGACGCCATCAGGATTTGTTAAAGATTATAACGTTTCTCCATTCAATGCTCCAACTTGTTTGTTTCCCGAACAGCGGTACTACATCTGCCTCTCAAAACACCAATCCTTAAGAAACGATCATCGCATGCAGTCGTTTTCCTCCTTCTACCGATTCGCCTTGTAAATTCACTAGTCTCTTGGAAACCCTCCTATGCTCTTTGTACGTTACTTCTTGATACACAAATTGGTCTAGTGATATAATTTTGTCATCTTCCATCAATCATTAATTGTACGTCTCGAGAAACACTAACTGCTGAAAGAATCATAGTTGAAAATCTAAAAAATTGCTTTTAACATAAACTAATTGCTTAAGATGTCTCAGTTGTAGTCAAAATGACATAAAAGTTGTTTTTATATAAGGTTTCCATAGAATCCTCATTTGAAAAATAATGAAATTTCCGCTTCGTCGGATATTTATGGGGTTTGTATGAATTCGGATACATTTTTATAAATAGAGCAATAGCTCTATTTGACTATATCATTGAGAATGATTGTAGCTTTGTAATGGAGTGTATCTTCATGATAAAATTCAACTCAGAAAATTTACAGAACGATTCAAAATTTGTGAGAAAAAGGCATTTTTGGTTTACTCTCGTATATCGTTATTTAAATGCATTTTCACATCACCAATATCAGTCGTTATACTACGTCAAATAATCTATAATATTTCCAAAACTCGAGAATATCCCCAACATCAAAATTTCAATAACCAAAGAATTAAGCAATATAAGGTTGAATCAGTTCAAGAGTGACATTGATGAAATTCCATTTACCGGGAAAATTGTATTCGAGATTATGCCATTAACTCAAACTTTGATGTGAATCAAAGAAACGATCAAAAGAAAGCACAGTATAGGTATTTAATGGATGAATATTCCAAACACATCAAACCACCAACACAACCATACAACATACAATATTACATTGTAAGTATATTTGAAGGAAAAACTGAGAACAAGTCGTCTCATTATCAGGGAGCACCACAGTGCCTTCGCCAAGTCGAACGCGAACACTGCCATACCATTTTTTACGGGAACCATTTCGCCGCATTTTCAGGCACCTATTTGAGAACCTCTGAATAAGACCAGAACGCAACAATTTTCGTCATCCAGTAAGCAATAATCACATACTTAAATTTCAAAATTTCAAGTCTGTAGGTCATTCAGTTCCGAATTGAAGCGAAAGAAAAGTTTAGCATTTATGACGCTGACTCACTCACTCACTCACTCACTCATGATCATCAGAATAGAACTAGTACTTCCCTTAAACACAGAGAGCTGAAATTTAGTACAGAGTTAGGGTTCAATGAAAAACTATAAAAACTAGGATAATCGAATATCTGGAGTACCTGGTGACCATGATTAGAAAACACAAGAGCCCAACCAAACTATTAGAGATCGACATACCGCCTTTACAAAAGACATTGAATTTGGTGGACCAGTTCATTTGATGTCAAAAATCGAAGGTCTGAAGTATCTGATGAAGGACCCTCAGCTGGTCTCAGCTGAAGAAAATCGACTGTCATTGCAAAAATTCAGCGTAGTGGGACACATCTTCTAATTTAATCTAGCCTGTAGCGTCCCACAGTCACTGCTGGGAGAATGCCTCCACTTCTGCTTTTAATATGCATTTAAATAAAATAAAAGAAATCTCCTGGATAAGACTAGACTGGTTTTTATACTTTTACTTACAACTTTACAAAAAGAAATAGATAATGGGCAATACGAAAAAGTGTTGCTAATGTACAAGAATCAGAACCGGAAAAAAAGAAAAGAAAGATTTGTAATAACAAAAAAAAAATTACTCTTAGAAAGAAAACAAAATTGTCAAAAATGAAAATCTAATAAAATAAATCAATATGACCACGTTTCTATAAAAAGAAGTGAAATCCCACAAGTCAAGTCTCGATGGAGCTGCTTGTTTATCTCTGAAAAGTAATAAAATCTAGACAAAGTCGTACCAAGCCTAAGGTTCCTTACTGTGATTTCTTCATAATTATAGTTTATGTTGTGTGACTTGGCCGTTGAAAGGTACACAAGGGTACAAAACCAAGTGCTCCATGACACCATTGCACCAATCTGTCCCCAAAACCGCTACCTATTGACGATGGAAAATTCCCACTTGAAAAACGTTGATTGAATAACCAGTCAATTGTAGGTTTGATAAAAATGCGTATTTCAATAATACTTATGTATAGGCGAGCCTGAAACAAACAGTATAAAAAAATATTTTCAGTACAGACGGACTTCTAATCATCGATATGAGTCCGTCAGCACGTCTATTTTGTTAAATTGGTGGCTGATTTGACGCTCCAAAAAGAAGAGAGCAGAAGTTTGGATTGTCATTGCTGAATGCATGTGTTGCACAATCAACAACAGCCTAAAATAAGACAATTGTTTCTAATTACCAATACTAGTATGAGCTATTATCTCGTTCAACAAACATAGATAGTTACAACAGATATAACATTGCTAGTAAACATAATTGACCTGTACCTACTCACTAACGTATGAAGAATGTTCAACGGCCAAGTCACAGAACATTAACTATAATAATAAAGAAATCCCAGTAAGGAACCTGAAACTTGGCACGGCTTTGTCTAGATTTCATTACTTTTTAGAGATAAACAAGCAGCTCCATCGAGACTGGCTAGTTTCTTACAGAATGTTTTTGGTGGGATTTTATTTACACCTGGTCTTATTATCAAAGACTTTTGTACAATAAGTTTTTTGGTTTTAAAACGGAGTAGAGGAGAGTTGAGATTTTCAAATCACCATTTCTCAGGTGACATCCAAGATGAACATATGCGGTTTTTATATTTTTCCTAGGCACATTATTGTTAAAAAGGTTTGTTTGAAAAATCTTTTCATACAACCCTCTACTTCTGAATCGGGACGAAGGGGTTGAAATTTTTCAACTCGTCACATCTTCGGTAAAAACCTAGATCTAACCTATGCGCATTTCATATTATCCCTAGGATATCCCCTTATTTTAGAACACCTTCACAACATAAGTTTTATCTCATTCTTTTCTAGACAACCAGAGTTAAAGAATTCACGAGAAACTATATAATTTTGCTAATCTTATGTTGCTAATATTACAAAACGAAATCTACCTTTGCCTCTTGGCTCCGTCGAGAGATATTTAGTGTTTTTCTTTTTCTTAGGATGAAAAACATTGCTTCTCCCGAATTTCCTGATTTTTGGTGAGGGGGAAATAGTGTTTAGTTTTCAATCCTACGAAAATGTAGAAAATTTATTACTGCAGATGAACTTCCGTGATGAAACCATGAATTGATAGCTTTTGAATCTTCATTGAAACTGAGCTATAAGACATTGCTTTTCGTGAAATTTCGTGTTTCTGGGTCAAGGCAGCAAGTACTACAAAAATTTCGATTAGTGTCAAAATATGCTGTACGATACCAAGATATTGCCGACCAGAGTATTTGGTATCTATCTCAACTGTACACGAGAAAAGAGTCTTGACAGACAAACAACAAAATGAACAGAACCTCAAAAATGTTGTTCATCGGTACAGCATTCACTTGAGAGCGATAAGACCGATGTGGATATTATTTTGTTTTAGAATGATCCTTAGAATATAGATTGAGTTGTTTTGAACAAAAAAAATTGATAACTGATCGCGAAATAGGAAAAATAATTTTAGGTGAAATCAAATCAGGAAAATTCCATATAAATGTTCAAAAATTCAGAATTTTCTTAGCGTTCCCAACCATAACTGCCAATTAAAATGACATATTTGATCACTGAACCTACTGGAAAACTTTCCGGAAAAAAAAGATTCAAAAGAAGTTTATGAATCATCTATTAATGCTCTCGAAAATTTTCTTGAGATTTAATTTCAAAGAGCTGCTCAAAAAGCCTTTTTTGCCAAAACTTACGTAATATGTTGCGACGCCAATGGTATTTCTTCAATACATTTTCAATGAATCCATTTTCGAACTGAGTCCCTCTGGAAAATACTTCATTTTGCAGATGTATAATAGATGGAGTATCCTGTGAAAGTTTGATCTAGCTTCGAGCAGTGAAATTACTTTTATTGTTGGTTCGACTTAGGAGGAAGGATCACGATCGTACAATATTGCGAGTGATTGGACCAAGAAGATAAATTTCATATATTGTTGCATACACAATTTCGCTGAAACAGATACTGCTTTTCATTTAATTGAAAAAATGACCTCGAAATTAGGTGGACAACAAACTTCACCATTTTGACGTTATTTTAGGTGGTTTAATGCAAATATTCTTGGTTTGGCGGATACTATTCGGTATTTGCTCATAATTGAAACACATACAAGGTGGTCTAATGAAAATTTAACACCTCGATTTTCCGGTTTTAAAATGAAAATGTGGAGAATCGCTCGGACCTGTCGATTTCTGATTCGAGGGGGATCAAATTTTCCGATTTTTTCATCATTCATAATATCACTGGCCAAATTTATTTAGAACTATTACAGAACGCTATTTATCCAGCCCTCGTGCAAGTATTGAATAATGAAGAAGACCATGAAACGATCATTTTTCAACAAGATGGCGCACCACCTCATTTCGTTCAACGTGTGCGTCAGTTCTTAGATGAAAATTTCCTTAGGCCTGGATTGGAAGAAGGGAACATATAGAGTGGCCACCCAGATCACCTGGTCTGGAGCCACTAGACTTTTTTCTATGGGATCATCTGAAATCAAAGATTTATGCTACCCAACCTGAGTCACTAGATGATTTTCGAATTCGGATCATTAATGAATGCCGTCAATTTGAACCAGAAATGTTGAGGAATGTACGTGAATATTTTGAGCAAGACTTATTTTACGCGTGAAAGTAGTCTTCCACTTTTTTAGCTGCCATTTCATTAACGATTGAAATTTTGAAGCGAAAATTGAGGGTCAGATAATACTCAATAAGATCTTCAAAATCAATCAAGGATTGAAGTTACAGGGTATGAAAAAATCGGAAAAGTTGTTCCATCTCGAATCAGAAATCGACCGGTCTGAGCGATTCAACATATTTTCATTTTAAAACCGAAAAGTCGAGGTATCAGGTTTTCGTTGGACCACCCTGTACTTAGGTGTTCACTATGTTCAACTGTTAAACACTACTACTATGAATTTCCTGAAGCAGGTCGATTTTTGACTGGAAGGGAACATTTTTTGCTGAATGTTTTGTTCTTTTCCAAGCAACTCCCTAACCTTGGCAGCTTCAACTTACATTTTTGTGTCAAGAAAAGGGTCGTGTAAAACCTTTGTGAGAAGGTGAATCTATTTGTATACAACCACGTAATTATTGTTTGTTATTCCTTTAACTTGCTCTATTTCCGCCTTTCGGCCAATGACACGCCGGGGAATTTGTCGCCTCACTAACCCGGGAATTTTTCCGAACCCCTCTCGTGTCGAGCGAAAGGATCTTTAATGTCCAACACATCTCTGTTAGACAGGACCGACGGCTTTACATCTCCTCCGAAAGATGGCTACTCAAGCGATTCCCAAGATCCGAAAAATCGCCCGACTTTGTGGGGATTGAACCAAGGTAACTCTGCGCAGGAGACGAGCATCCTATCCCCTACGCCACCGATCCGGCTCACGTAATTATCATCTTTCTGAAATAACACATGACGAATTGAAATCGATAATTTGTTTTATAGAAATTCCAGATTTCCATGAATCCGTTCGGTCTTTCTTTGCGGAAAATATTTGATCAAAATCAATGTGGTTAAATCTGAAAAATTTTCGTTATTTATTCAAACGAATGCTTATCCACCCCTATCAACTACCTCCCCGAAAATGTTTATGATGAAAAAGGGGTTGTTTAATACCTTTTTAGGAAGGTTATCTAATGCTCAATGTAAATCTACTTTTTTTGAAGTGCCATTATTCTTCCATGATTCTCAGGATAATCTATTGTGAAATGAAACATATCATTGAGTTTTTTTAACGTTTAACTATTTCAAATGTTCCAAGTTGCCGCCATTGACTTCCTTCATTGGTATAATCAAGATTCAATTTTGCAACATTTATGTGTTATCTTACCTTTCTCGTAATTCTTCCGAAGATTTGGGTGATATTAACTTAGACTTCAGACTTTTGATAGCGCCACAAGAAGAAATCGAAAGGTGTTAGATCGGGCGATCGAGCCGGCGATTCTACAGCGCCTCTTCTACATATTCAACGATTCAGAAATCTATTGTCCAGATAGTCCCACACAACGACAGGATAATGGGGTCGTGCTTTATCATGTTGATATATAACATTATGTTCAGATAAATTCGGATCTCCGTTGATAATAACTGTTATGAGAGGATCAATCAAATTCTCAAGCATGTTCAAATTGGTTCGCCGTCTAAATTTTCCTGTATAAATAAAGGTCCTAGAAAATATTCTCCCGGAATTCCGGGAGAATTCCATTGGTTTTTTGAGGTCATTTGCCTATTCCACTGGGAATTAGAGTCACTTCAGAGTCTGCTACTATGGCGATGCACCTCACCATTCGAGAAAAAACCTCGATTGTCAGAAAAACAAACATTTGGAAGCACATTCCTATAGTTATTGATACGCTAATTGAAATTTTCTCAGAACTCTATCGAAATCATCTTCATTCAGCTCATGTATGAGTCAAATTTCAAATGAATAGAATTTTCACTTAAGAAGAATACTGAATATCGGCATCACGAATGGTGTATTCTTCATCATGGCAACTTTACCAAAATCCGACCTCACTAATTCAATAGTCATTGACAACTCTGGTGGAATAGTTTTTTTTTGCTAACACCATATTTTATTATTTCTGAAAAATAAACTCACAATTTCAATGCGTTCCTGCAATGTGTGCAACATCTTCAACTAAATCACCGTTATTATATTTTTATTGGCACGTTGTTTCATCATTAGCCAATAGGTTGAATTTCATGCATAGGTTTTTTTATGGACAAGTACAACACTCATGCCGTATGCGACTCTCGAACCCCGACCATCTGCGCCAAGCCAATATTTCAACTGACTTGAAAGAAAGCCGCACGGAAGCGACATGGAAAACAATAAGTTTCAACGAAAAACCAAAAGTAACTAAATCTAGCAGTTCTGAAAAAAATTTAAAAAATGGGTTATTCGATAACAAATCGACACATGAATCGAAATAAAACATTGTCTTTATTTAATGATTCAGACGGACTAAATTTTGCTTCTTCTTATGAAACTGATAACGCACGCACCCTATTCCTCATTCCAGATCAGCAGAATTATCAACTTCATCATAATTAATATTTTGGGTAACATGAACTGATTTAATTAAATATTTATATACAAAGCCAATAAAACTAATTCATTATTTCTTTCAATTCAGCTTTTGGAAAACATGCTCAGACAGATGAATTTCTATATTTAGCAAGATATATTTGGGTCAAGTAAAATTTCTTTTTATTTTCGAAAGATCACGTCATCGACCCGTTTTTCAAATAAGACCCCAAATTTTTTATTCTTATCGTAAAGTAGCTATTAATCTGTTCTCTCATGATAGAGGTCTGCGATGAATAGTTCTCGAGATACACGCTGTTTCATTCGATAAAACGTTTGTCTTTAAAAAAGACCTTTCTGCTGTTAATTCGCAGTTCTTTACATATGAATCTTGATAGAGAACCAGACTTGAGTGTTACCTCATTCGAAAAAAATTGTCAACCGACAAAAAAATTTTTGTCTCCCGTTATTTGAATTAATTATAATGAAGAGCAGTTTTACCATGCATGTGGTATATATGTTCCCTCGACTCAAAGGAATGTAGGTTTTATTTTTATTCATTTAGTACCGGTTCATAATTCCAACCAAATCATTTTTCATTATGTGAATTTTTAAAATTTGAAAAATTTGAGATTTTTATATTCTCCGGTTATGGTAACGAACAGCCAGGAAGAAGTTTGTATGTTATTAAACAACAAAAACCCGAATGGGCCTCGAAAAAATCATTTCAACTTGAATCCATATTTTGTGAAGCAGCAAGTTGAGGAATGTTCCAATTCAAAACTTCTGAAAACTTTAATAATAATGATAGTACATAGGTCCTTTATTTCCTATAATTAAAAAACCACTTATAAGAAAATATTGAAAAAGTGGAAAAGTGGATGTAAAATTTGTGATTGAAAAAAAAAATTCAATTCATAATAACAGCAAAAATACCTCAATAATACCTTTGAAGGATTCAAAATACATGACCATATATACACGACTAATAGCTGGAAAAGAGTCAAAAAAACGTAGGTAATATTAGGGCAAATTTATTTTAGGTTTACTGAGAGGAAACGAGCGACCATCTCTTGAGTTCGATCCTAAAACTATCAAGTTTAATTGAATTAAAATAGAAGGCAATCCTGGGGATTATATGGAAGTTTGAATAAGAATATATTTCAGAGCAAAAATGAATCTTCCTATTTCCAATGTTGTCATTCAGAATCTATTCAAGAGCTCAACATGATCATACCCCCTTATAGGGTATACACCGTCCTCTATCTAGACAAGAAACCTGAAAAACTTTCTTCGAATCGCCTCCAACTATTAAGCATGACGAAAGTAGAGAGGATGCCAGATAATTGAAGCAAACTCAACACTGCTCCTTACAGAAACTTCAAAGAGAAGCATCAAAGTACATCTAGTAAAATACTTTCCATTGCGAATTATAAGTCCGTATGATTTTGAGACGGACGAAAGAATAATGAATATGAGGTATGAAAGTGAAGTTTTGATCAAATATGAGACCCAGATCCTTTGTTTCAAACAACAGTATTCTTTATGGCCTAATCGTTTTTCCCGAGCCTAAGTGCCAACACTGCACTTAGACACATTGAAGATCCAGAATAGCACATCATTTTGATGCAGAATTCATTACTATCTACAAGTTTTCACAATCGCGTTCAGACGTTATTTTCAAAGAAAACAAGATCACGGTCGATTAGGTAGCACTCAAAAAGAGTGATCAGTTCTTCCGAGAAGCCGAATCGGAATGTAAACTTCCTCATCAATTTCCATCGAAAGCTTTTTGAATGTCTATATAATAACATCCACCAAACAACACAATTGGGATAAAACAGCCAAGTTGGTTAGACAAGACCTACGAAGCATGAAACTGTGTTGTTGAATCTTAATTTCATTTGTGCTCACTGATGATATGAAGTTATGTAAAATGATGTCAAGAATTTTTGAAAAGTTGGACAGTATCGCGATAGATCAGTAGTTACTCATCAGCGTTGCATCATCTTTTCAATATCGATAGAATTTTTGCAACCTTCCACTTCGACGGGTATACTTCAAGCCTCAGAACGACATTGAAGATATGACAAAGGGGATGTGCTCGCACTTGTACGCAGTTCTTTACAACAATAGCTTGGTATATCGTCCGAAGCGGCGGTAGGTAGATACATTTTTTGGCATCCAAAATCACGTCCGTTTCAATAATACTATTAATATGAACCTACTTTCCGTCAGCATATTCAAAATTATCATCCGTTACACCTCCATCATGTGAACCACTTTTGCTTTAAATAAAAGACTGAAGTCCTTGGGGTCATAAGTAATTCGGTCTTCAGAGGTCCGAATGAAGTTCATATAGTCCAAATTTATTTTACGATACTACTCAACGACTTCAATTCAGTATAATAAAAAGAAAAGTTTTGTCTTCTATAGTTTCTTTCATAAGAATACAATTAATTGAATCTGTGCTATACCATGTTGGAAAATAACGTCGGGACTCAGAGCACACTGTCTTCTCAAAAATTCTCTGGAGTATGGAGCGTAACTCTTTACAAGTCTCATCTTCGATGATACCACAGGACATTCATAAGTTTACAAGAGAATCCCACAGCCAACAATACAATCAGCTTTGGCCAACGAAGTGAGTTGAAGAACAATGCTGATGGAGAAATGTTTGAATTTAGAAAAATGACAGCCATAAAAAATTATGCTTTTGCACGAACTAAATAAAGATGATAGCGATCGCAGAGTGAAATTCTGAGAATCAATGATTGGAATATATCATCGGAATGAATTTTAACCCTTCAGAGTGTATTATGTGTAATAAAAGTTACTGAATTGAAAAGTAAATCTTTGATGAAATATTTATTGAAATTTTTCTCAGACAACTAGTTGAGAAGAAAATATACTATTATTTATTCCTAATACCAAATAATTATTTTATGATGAAGAGTTTTCATCAATTTCCGAATCTAAATCAAAATAAACTACCTTCCTGAACTCCTTCGTACACCTGGAAAATAGGACGATTAATATGCATAACCAAAATTCCTATTTTCTCAGTACATACTAGACATATTTGCAGAGCAAAACTTTCGTATTCATTCGAGAGAATTCCTAAATCACGAGATATTCAAGCAACTAAGATAAATACTGAAATGTGTTACACCCTCATGCGAGAAAACACTTGGTTATATATTTTGCCAAAGCTGTTAACATCAACTTGAACTGTCAGCAAACACAACCCTGGGACTTTATTCTAGAGACAGACATCATTTCCATGAAGCCAGGGTGCAATATTTACACGAGCACTGTGTTAACTTTTGTCAAATTAAACTCATTTCAAACTGATTTAAAATCAATTTCATTTAATTTCGACATCATTAATGACGATTGTTGCAAAACAAACACGATACGAAACTTTACTACATCACAATTATCTCTGGGCTTGTTACACCTATTTATATGACAGTAGGAATTCAAGCATAAACGATCAGAAATTGGGAACTATGAAGTTTGAACCGAAAAATCATTCCTGTTCCTACTATTCGATATATTGGAAAATGAGCATTTTATTATTCTTTTCTACAACTTTTTAGGACTTTTCATACAATCTTTCATATGTTTCTCTCTGGAACAGTTACATTTTGCACATTGAAGGTATACTCCAAGACACAGTTTTGAACCCTCATTTTGTTAAAACTGATCTTTATTTCAAGAATATGAATATGAAGATACCATCAATCAAAGTATTGACCATCATTCATTATAACCTTTTCCCGTTTTTCTGGGAAGAGATGAATGTCACGATGATAAAATTACTCTTGAATTCAGTCCATTCGATGACCCATTTCTCGACATTCTCGAAAGAATTGAAGTGCTGCTTCGAAAGCCCACGAGCCATTGATCGAAACAAATGGTTATCTAGTGGAGCACAGTCTGTTAAGTAAGCCTGTAGTTCCAGTATCTTCGAACTTTCTCTTCGCTCCTGAGTTTTTTTTGCCGATACTCTGAAATCACCAGATTTGTAGCTTACAAGTGAAATACGATGAGACATGATCACCGTAGATTTCAATTAACATCTATGAGATTTGGCGACAGTATTTATATTCTCATTGTTATTTTCTGTACATTCATTCGTCTGAAGAAGCTACGGTGTAGTGAAACGCGTTACGAATCATAATTATTAAGTAAAATTCCAAAAATCACAATAGTTGTTTTTATTATTGATAATGGAATTTTATGAAGTAAAAGCCTCCCAAATTCAAATGACAGTTTTCTTCAAAATGAAGCAAAATAATAACGCTTCGCGCAAATGATTCTTTGTTGGCACGAAATTGGCCATTTTAATCGCTCTAAAACACAATGAAACTGATGCCAAAGTAAACCTTTATGTATGTTATATTATTGACAGAGGTCAATTCGACATTTCAAGCCTCATTTACATTGGTCATCAAGACTCAGTCTTCAGTTTCAAACTTTTACCTATAGAGAGAAGTTTTCAACAGATATGCCTAATATTTCAAATACTAGTTTTTTGCGACCATTGGCCTCTACTATACAACCATATGCGACGAAGATTTGATTTGAGGATTTAATATGGCATTCTATATCGCAAATGATAGTCACGTTATAAAATTGATCCCATTTTAAACAGAATGCTCTAGTTTTTGTAACGTGTACTTTGAATGTTCTCTCTAACTCACTTCAATTCCTACCTTTCACTTCTTTACTCCGATCAAACTATACCGTGATCTCATTCTCAACTCCGTTATCATTTCCCTTGTATTCTATATCTGTATCCCATCCAATTTCCTGTGATTCTGTCAATTGGATGGATTCATTTTATGCCGGTATAACCTCAAGGAAGCATTTTAAGATCTACTTTCGTAATTTTGCCAAAGTTAAGAATTTGAAGGGTTTGAAGAAATATTTTCAGTGAATAAAGTAAATGGGTTTGAATTGTGGAGGCCGTTACTTGATGTAGATCCATGATATAAATGAGATTTGAAATTCGACGATGTTTGCTGACACAGCAGCTTTAAAAACACAAGGTTTAACTTTAATCTACTAATCTATTTGCTCGCCGTTCCGTGAATCACATCAATGGTAGAAAACGAGCTAAATAATCCCGCTGAATTGTGCTCTTAGCCTCTGTTTCGAGATAAAACCTTCCGTTTCGCGAGAGTCTACATATGTAAACTTTTTATTAATAATTTATTGCATATAATTAATTATCTTTTGTAAGCCGTTGGCTTGCTGGGACCCTTGTTTTTTAAATAGATTACAATTTCTTTCTTTTATTAGATATATATTATAATTCTTTATATATATATATATATATATATATATATATATATATATATATATATATATATATATATATATATATATATATATATATATATATATATATATATATATAACTATCTCAAAACTATCTCAACAAAAGATTTGAAGACCTGAAGAATTATATTTATATGCAATAAATTATTAATAAAAAAGAAAATGAGCAAATATCTACTGATATATTAAAATCCAAGTTTCAAGTCGCTAATAATCAAGAGGTTATACTTCAAATAAAAGAAAAGATAAATGTAAAATATTGTTAATTAGCCAGGTGATAAAATCTATTTAAACAAACAAGGGTCCCAGCAAGCCAACGGCTTACAAAAGATAATACGAGAACAGTCATAATCATCGGTGAGATCTTGTAGAATGAAATAGTTCATGGTTAGAGGGTTCAAAATTGAATTTCTGAAAATATATACGAAGAGAATTAATTATATATATATATATATATATATATATATATATATATATATATATATATATATATATATATATATATATATATATATATATAGATCCGTAGATCAATGAATAATCCTCCTGATTATTTGATTTATTATTATCTACGGATTTTGGAATAATTCTTCTTGTCTCAAGTGCACATATGTAGACTCTCATGAAGTTTATCGCGGAAGATATTTGTCCCATCAAATATTTACCGACGGAAGGTTTTATCTCGGAAACAGCTAAGGCACTATTCCAGCGGGATTATTTAGCTCGTTTTCTACCGTTGATGTGATTTACGGAACGGCGAAAGATGTTCAAATGTTTGGAATTTTTACGTTTCCACATCTGTTTGTTATTGTTCGTATCTTTCTCGAAGTCTGATAGCGGGTTCGCCGTGCCGGTCCATAGAGGGCGACTCTTGTACGTATGTACGAGGTGTTTCCTTTCTGGAATCGATAGGCTACCCGGATGTAGCTTGATAGGATGCTGAGAAGCGATATGCGACACTGATGAGCTCCTAATAAGCGCGAAACTGCAGTCTGCCGCTTCGCTTCTCGGCATCCTGCTTAGTTGCACTATTGTGGCTCTTGGGAGCTGCGAGCATGGCAGGCAGATTTGGGAACTAGCTCTTGTCAAGAAGGATTATTCATTGATTTACGGATTTTTGAATAATTCTTCTTGTCTCAAATATATATATATATATATATATATATATATATATATATATATATATATATATATATATATATATATATATATATATATATATATATCTTCAATATTTTTCCGATTGGGGCGAGTGAGTTACGTGCACTTTGCATGCTCTCTCTAACTCTATTCCAACTTTTCATTTATTTACTCCGTTCAATCGTGATCTCATCATCGAAACCGTTTTGTTTTCCCTCTCCATAATTTTCCAAGTATTCTATAGTCCAATATCCCTGTCGATCTCCTGTAATTCTGTCAATTGAGTGGATTCATTTTATGCCGATATGACCTCGAGGGGGAATTTTAAGATTGCATTGCCACGTCCAGGTTGTTTCTTTCATCTTTTGAATTCTCCCCAATATCTCAACATTATCGTTGAAATAATGTAATGGGTGTTTTAATAGTATGCTGTTCAAGTAGTATTCTGTAGAATGGCAAATGTGTTAAGGAATCTCAAGTCATTTAGTCTTGAACTATCCTTCATTTTGATATGATGAATTTCAGATCATACTTATGGTATCATTTTGGTTTAGGTAGCATCTTCAAAATCCATTCAATATTACTCATACAAGTTTTTCTGCTGTTTTCCTTCATTATGTTTAGATTGCTTTCTTCCCAGTACCCAGATCTGCTTTTAAAAGTGAAAAATAGAACGTAAGTACCATTTTTCTGATACCATTTTTTCGTTCACTACACACTCGAGGACTACCTGTTACTGATGTGACTTGCAAACAGACATTTTGCTTCAATGTGTTTTTGCATATGACGATAACACCTGGTTGAACATCTAGAAAGTTATAAGTACGTTAGCTTTCGAGAAACTACATCCAGTGCTGCGTTGCGGAAGATAATCGAACTATTATGGCTTCTTAAAGTTTTCTGTTTGATCTACTTTTTTTTCATCGTTTGCTGATGGCACAGGTAGCAATCTCTGTGTCAGTTTATTGGAGGGCGCCCATTGTAGATGTATACAGAAAAATGTATTTGACGCGCTCCAACGAATTGACGTGAGTAGGTGGCAGTCTGGCTTGGTATTATGAATGGGTGTGCCACACTGACGAGTTCAAACGAGACCGAGGTTTGCTCCTACTAATGAATCCGACCAGATTGTACCACTGCAAAGTGGCCATGGTTGACGATGATTATGAAGAGTGGACCGGAAAACCAGGTCATTCAGATACAGATATTTAACATTGTACGGTTGAATACTGTTCTTTGAATGAAAGTATTCAATCCATTTAATATTACTCACTGATCTACTGTTTCCCTTTTTTATTTTTCCGATTACGGTCATCCTACTACCAACCACCAACAACATCTGGTTATAATGAGAAAACACTGCAAGTGAATTCTCTCATCCTTTTTTGTTCATAATATTCATAATAGTTCATACTGATGTAACGGACGAGATAGAGTTTTTCGTCTGGTTTTTCTAATTATTCCCTTGAAGCGTTTAATAGATTAGTATAGTTCAGCTGTTTCTCATCATTATTACTAACTTACACTTTAGGGGCAAGTAGAAAGGCTGAGCATATTTTGAATATTTATTCTTTCTACAAACTATGCATTTCTTACGTCATGCCGCCGCCGTTATCAGTGCGATCAAGCCTTTATAGATTCAGGCTAGTACACACAACCAAATTTATATGGAATCACCCGATATTTTGAATATTACCTCAGGAATTTTGAAAATTTCGAAGGATTGTTAGAATTGATCCTTTTTGAGATATTTCAATTGAGAAAAGAAATAAGTTAAGGTTTATTTTAAGGAAGAAACAAATAAAGGAAAATGAGAAACTCTCTCTGCATGTAGTGAAACAATTGAAAATTGTTTTCTTACGGATTTTTTTTCTCGACCTCACTAGCTTGTATTACCTCCTGTTGCCCTGATACAAGCCTGAATCCGTCTAGGCATGCTTTGGATTAGGTTTTCAACCTCCTCTGGGGTGATATTCTGCCATTCCTCTGTGGCGGCTTGGATGAGCTGTTGTGGGGTTCTTGGATCATCCTGGCGCGATCTTATTTTCCTTTTGGGATTATCCCATAATTGTTCAATAGAATTTAGGTCTGGAGAGCAAGCCAGCCAGTCCAAAAAAGCGATTTCCTCTGTTTCAAGATAATGTCGCGCGAGGATGCTGGTATGCAGAAGAGCACCTCGCCAGGGTCTCACTTTGGGCTCGAGCACTAGGTCCACGTAATTTCTAGCCGTTACACTTGCAGGAAACGAAATCAAATCTGTTTTGCATTCTTGCTTCATGCCACCCCAAAACTTCACACTTCCCCCTTGGCATTTCGGAATTTGTCTTGCTGCTCGCAGTCTAGCTTGGTTCCACGACCCCTTAAAACCTGAATCTGGCGGTCATCTGATCGACCTCAAACGAACTCTTTGACGTATCGTTTCGACTGATACAATGATGCCTGTTCCTTCCAGAAATTGCTTTTGGAGTATGGGGTGCGAAGCACTAAGATTTCTTCTTGTAATTTGACACAAAAAGCGGTCTTGTTCTTCAAAAGTGATCTTCCTACGACTTCTTCTAAGCCTATCTTGCAGAGGCTGTAGCTCCAAGTATTGCGCGTAGGTTTTTGAAATTCCCCTTGTGATACCCCCATTGTGGCCGCTATATCCCTCTGTGTCACCTCTTCTTCAACGAGGAAAATTATTCGATCCCTATGCGCATCGGACAATCCAACGTAAGGCATTTTCAACTATGCTTATAGGCTTTTTTAAAATTTGAAATTCACAGTTTTAAATCTCAGTGACGACTGAGTACAATATCCGAACATGTGGTGATAATTCAACATTTCTCATCATCGTATCCAGTTTTTTTACAATAAAAAACTTCATTCATCACAAGTAGTTGAAAATCCATGGTTGAAAACAATCAATAGTGGGAAATACCGAGTGATTCCATATAAATTTGGTTGTGTGTAAACAAATGACTTTGAGATGCAAGTTTGCGAGATGATAGTTAGCATGCTATGTGAAAATTAAAAATTTCAATTCTTAAGTAAATCCTATTTTATTTTTTTATTATTTGAGGAATATGCGATTGAGTATGATACTTTATGCTTATATCGCTTATTTCAGTTGAAATTGTAGTCAAGCAATTGTAGTGATATGAAACGATAATTGACCATCGCCATTATTTACTGTCGGCAATATTTCATAGAGTTGTAATTATTATAATAGAGCGTTGATGTTTTCTCACACTAACTTCTAAATTTAGGATTTATTATTCTACAGATAAATGAAATTAATGGCAAGTATCTCGGCTGCGCAGATCTTATCCGATATATTGGTCTGGGGTGAATATTTTAATAAGTAGTTTGTTAAAATACAATTGCAGTAGTATGGATAAGGAGTCGCTTATTGCTGTGTATGACTTGAATTATTATCGTAAGTCTACTTTATGCCAATGTCTTGTTTGCCACCATACTATTATTCACGCTAGGGGAATGAATATAATCACATACATAGCTGTTAAGATACTTTAAAAATTAAGTGGTTTTATGATTTCCATCTATTTGATTTCGAAGTTCCTATTAGATGATCTAAATTGAAGAATATAAAAGAATGGAACAGTTTACTGAAGTTTAAGTTCCTCAAATACTTACATAAAGGATGCTTCATTGAACGATAAAAACAAAAAAATTGAATTAATTAATTTTCCTCTGAATAGAATTACTGCTCCAGATAGGTATTCAAACTAAAATTTTGTGTTGAGACGACACTACCATACAAGGTGTTACATAATAGTATATCATAACTTGAGAGGTAAATCTTCATGCAATTTTAAGACAAAAGTTCATATAAACATAGGTCCGCAAAAGCTTCGTTACGGAGCTACAAGGTGTTGAAATTTCCGGAAAGAATTGGTTTTTCTTCGAAACTCTTGCAGTTTTTGAGATAGTCAGCCCAAATTTGGAATGCAAGCTATTTTTTGCAGCCTCCATCATTGCACGTCCTAAATTTTAACTAGAATCTTCAAGGTATTTTCTTTTCCAGAGCCATGTCTTCTTTGCGCTTTCAAACTTTTTTGCAGTACGCCACTGATCAACGTACAATCAATTTTCGTCATCTTCGTTCAATTTAGAAATTTTTTCGACTGTTCTCGATCAGAAAATCATTAAAAGATTCTATGCATTCGCTGAATTGAACCAGTGTCTGCTCGAATTGTTTATTAAATTAACGATTAGTAAGACTTTTGAAGTTATTACTGTAAGAAAAAATGGTTAATTTTACTGACGCCGAATTGGCTGATATCCATTACATCTACGGTCTGGCTGACGGAAACACAACAGAAGCTAGGCGATTATATCAGGTGCGCTTTCCAAATCGAATAACACCAGACAGGCGAACATTTTCAAATATCCACAGAAGTATGAGGAAAACGGGTACTTTTACTCTAAATTATCATTAAAAAGGTATAACTCAAACTATGAGAGCTCCAGATATTGAGGAAGCAGTTCTGAATTGATATGAATCCTCATGTGAGTACAAGAAAAATTAGAAATCAGTTGAATATTTCACATATTCTAGTTTGGAGGATTCTAACGCGTCTAAACTCTACTTACTCGAGATTTTCCTTCAAGACTGAATTTCTGCCGATGGTTCTTAGATAAAATTAGAGAAATTGCTCATTTTGATAGTGAAATAATATTCACAGACGAAGATAACTTTTCGAGAACTGCTATCACAAATTTTCACAATAATCATTTTTGGGCTGAGGAAATCCCCGTTTGATTGAATTGGAAATTATTTGATTTGGTCATTTTTTTGCCTAACAGACTGAACGGTCCCGCTTATCGACAATTTTTTAAGGGGGAGTTACCTTTATTGCTCGAGGATGTGCCACTTTTGGTGAGAAACATAATGTGGTTCATGCATGACGAGACACTAGCACATTTCAGTAGAGAAGCTGTATTCTTTCAGGTGGAGGACACTTCCAGCATTTTATTTAGTTTTGAATTGTTCTTTTTCTTAAAATAAAAGCAAATATTGGGCATACCTATCGAGTATTTCTATTATTTTTTTATTCAGCGAATAACATGCAATTTAAATAATTCATATTCAATAATTTTTCACTCGAAAACGGTTGGAGATACGAAAAAAAAGAAGTTTCTAAATCGAACGACGATGAAGAAAAATTGATTGTACGCTTATCAGTGGCGCACTACAAAACAGTTTGAAAGGACAAAAGAAGACATGGCCTTGGAAAAGAAAACACCTTGTGAGTTTCAGATAAAATCTAGCACGTGTAATGATGAAGGCTGTAAAAAATAGCTTTAATTCCTAATTTGGGCTGAATATCTCAAAACCTCCAGGAGTTTTGAAGAAAAACACATTTACTTCCGGAAATTTCAACACCCTGTAGCTCCGTAACGAAGATTTTGCGGACCTATGTTTATATGAACTTTTTTCTTAAATTTGCACGTAGATTTACCTGCTCAAGTTGTGACCTACCATAATGTAATTGTCCAAGTGAATAGAATAACTAGTTCTAGAGGATCTTGGTTGCTCATTGGAGCACTTCTGTTCCTAGTCAGTACGAGGCATGGCATCAGCTAGTGATATGCAGTATTGATCCTTCTGTTCTTTGTTCTTCAAATAAAATAAATGAGATATGTGATCCATAAAAACATCGCAAACGATTTGTGGTACTTCTTGATGAAATTCAGTTCGTTCTTTGAACCCTTAGGTTGATGTACAGTAGAGCTTTGGACTGTCTCAATCCTTTGATCTTTTCTCAGTGGTTGTATGTTATGTCTGTTTATATGCGAGTAGATCCTTCATCGAGTACGCTCAATTCGAGTCATTTTGGTTCCTGACAAAGAGTATTTCCACTCCTTTTTAACCAACTCATCCACATTTCAACAGCTACCCTTCATGACCCTGAATCTAAACCTAAACTAGTTTGTAATTTTGTCGCAGAGCCTTGAGAAGACAACAGTGTGTGTATTCAGTCTATTATATGAATTCACATTCATTCAAGATATTTGGCATAACAGTATTCTTATTCTCATTTCTTTGAGAGTTTACCACATTTGATGTTTACTGTGTTACCAGTTCTATCTCTGAGTGAAATAGTTGTGGTTGAATGAAAAGGTGACCACCGTTTCCTCAAATAGCTTATTTTTAACCTGCTCGTACCATTTTAAACCGTCCACATACTATTTCTGCGAATCATCTATGTTCCTAGGTCCCAGCTCTGGCTTGTGGCCCTTTGACATTTCTACTTCGAGAACAAATCCGTCAAATTTGCGTGTATTTTTATATAAATAGAATGATTTCAAAGCTTTAAGATGCTTGTATTCATCCTACAAAAACGGAAATACATTACTACATACCTTGTATAACATATATGAAAACTATGGGTGAATTAAGTACATAATGTTAGAACATCGATGATGCAAATGCGCATCTCGAATAGAACTGTCAGAAAACATGTATATTATTATGGGAGTAGTAAGAACAAGAATCTGAATCGGCAGAAATAACATTCCAAGAATGATTCACTGGCTGTATCGGCAATAAAAGATCGGCAATTCCGATACCTGCATAAAAGTGGAACATAGATTTGTCGAGAAAAGTAACGAGGTGAACTCGGTGGCTGAGTTTGACATCTTTATTCGCCGACGGGGGGTTGCGCTAACGGACGGCTTCAACCAATACATTATCTTCGGAGTATGTATTTGTGCAGTTGAAACTGCTAGCGCTGCCCACGGACGTAAAAAACTACACACCTGACGTGTATATTTCATGAGACTACGGACTTCACAATGACATTTTTCAATGATGGAAAAACCGCATCTCGATCAATTAAGCTATAAAAGACCTCTCCTAGGACATTGGATGTGGACTTATTTAGAAATGTTGTCTAGGAACGTCTTAGCTGCTACTTCGTCAAAGTATTGCCGCTATTCATGACTTGGATACCCGATTGATGCAATGGATGAGCACAGTGAACATACCAGGTGTGACATTTAAACATCGAAAAATAAAATGAGTTTGCTGAATAAACTATATTCGAAAAATGCTTCGTTAAAGAAGTTCCGGTTGTTTTGTTAAAGAAAATCAATTCTATTAATTGCCTGAACAGATATTTAAATGAAATTTCGTAGACGTTAACTGCCGTTCAGGGAGTGTGTTTTGCAATGAAATTATTATTTTTAATTTTACCAGTGGGGTCCGTACTAACACGTAACTGAATATTTTTGAAGAGAAAATGCTACGCCATTGTTTTTTCACATAATAAAGATCAGTTTTGGATTTTATATTCAATTTGGAAGAAAAAAGGAGTCCCTCGATTTGTTTGTACGACTCAGCGTTCGCGAGTAATAATTTAAAATCAGAATTGATTTTTTTTGGTCAAATTTTTCGAGTAATTTTATGTGCGTTTGAAATATTACATTTAGAATTTGAAGAATTTTTATGTTAATGAAACTAAAATTAGGACAACAGATTTAATTATCGGCGTTCAACAACAAAATTAAATAAGTATAAATATTAATGAAATGGCTCGAAATGTAGTCTACCCATTTTGATTCATTTGCGACAGCGCCTAATCACTGAATTTATGGCAGCAGCTATTTCATGCGGCGGCTAATCATTGCAGACTTGCTGAATACTTAAGAATAAATCGTCCCTTGTACGTACTGGGGAAGCGTAGATTTTTTTCATATTTTTCCAAACATAAGAGTCCAGTGGATCAAGATCCGGTGATCTGGGATACCGAGCCACTGTTCAATGCCATTAATCACGTCACGATATATGTCATTTCTCCCTAGTCCTCCAATCCACCGTTGCGGATAATTTGTATTCAACATTTTCCTTACAGCTACTCCGAAGTGGGGGGAGGGTTAGTCTCCACCCATAGATAAATCTTCGATGTAGTCCTGAAGTTATTCGAAATTAACTCGAGTAATAACTCTGAGGTTAATCTTGAGGGGTAGAAAATATGGATCTCAAACATTGTTATCAAAAACTTCTAACCAAATATTTATCAAAAATTGATTTTGAAATAATCTTGGTGACATTTCCTGACTATTTTCGTGTGCGCTGTTGAGTGAATCTCAACACAAAGGTAGGGTAAGTAATATCGAAGGATCAGTATAGTCTTTTAATTGTTTATTAACAGTACTATACAACTTCAGTTACTCCAAGAGTATTTGTGCCCACTGCTTGGTATGACACAATACTTAGGTTAGAATTATTGATCTGTATGATCAATATTGAAAAAAAGCTCTTGATGGTTCAAGAGATAAAATGTTACTGATTGAAAATGCTATGCAACTGGTCAGTTGAAGTTACTTTTATGCCTTGGGTTGACCTCGTAAAGAACAACTCCCCAAACTGTTATAGTTATAACCCGAAAAATACATTTATTGCTTTACGCAGGGTACTACCTTTCTAGTAACAGACTATATCTCTATAGAATAGAAAAATCCTATGATTCACAAGCGGCGAAGCGTTGCTATGGAGGGTTGTATTTAGAACAAAATATACACTAGCATATACATATAGATAACCTATTCTAATTTATATATATTTATAATAAACAATGTTGTTCAATTCTTGACGTGCCCAAACATAGATATTATGGTAATTCGTTACTCCACGTCTAGTAACAGAGCAATTGTTAGTTCAAAGAACACAAAAAGTTAGGATTCTCATCTGTCGAATTCCAGAACCACGAGTATCATTCATTTTCAGCATCTCCATGGTGTCAACTCTGAATAGCCAGTAGATGACATGCATGTGGTCGTCTCGAAATGTTTTTGAAATTTGAGACTTAGGTATTTGCAATTGTTAAGCTGCCTTGCGAGAGCTGAGCCTTGGATTATCATCAAAGACACGAAGTATGCGATTGCGATTGTAATCTCCAACATGTGAATGGGTATGCAATACTGATGAGGTCAATTAAGACCAAAACTGCAGTGTATTCATGACATCCGACCAAGCTGTACCACGGATGTATGGCCCTGGTTAACGGTGATTGTGGAGGGTGGATTGGAAAACCAGCTCCTTCAGGGAAGGATATTAAACATTCTATGGAAGGTTGAATATACCGATAATTTCGAAAGCAGGTATCCGTCTGGCAAGTCTTGAAGTAACTAAATCTTCAATCTCACTCAACATCATAATGTGAGAAATCATAAAAATACATGGTTTGATATAAGACTATCAACTTATAATACATGTGAAGCAAATTCTATGTCATTCTTTACCAAAAAGAACAGAAAGGATCAAGATGCTGTTTGCGAATCATCATCTCATTGGAGAGCAGAAGGATCAAATGTAACTCGAGATAGCAAATGATTAGCATATCGACTGAGAAGTAAAACACTGTGTTTTTGTTTTTTTCTGCTGCCTAGGTTCCTACAAGTCGATAGTCTTGGCTTACTCGTCAATAACGAGGCACTCAGGTCATTAATATATACATATGATTAACCAATAGTCGTAGTGAGCAAACGTTATTAGAAAACTCATGCAAACTAACTTGAATATTGCCTCTGACTGGAGCAGAAAGGAGAGAATGAAAATAAATCCCTCTAAACTACTATACCTGTCTTAACCAGAATGAAGAAGCTGCATTTCTTTTGTTCTGCTATATACGCAATATACTTTCACTTCCTAAGTTGAAAGGGTCCAGAGATATTGACACCAATGAACCCTTGTAGTTTTCTATTCTTGTGGTATCCAACGGGAAACTGTATTCTGTATTGAGGTCTTCCAAATGCGCAATCTGTCGATATGTTGCATGCCAATCATCCTGGATAATATTACGCAAAATATTCACATTTTCTTGGATGGTAGCTGAGCCTTACCTCCCTCTTGCTTTTAAATTTTCCATACGAACGAGAAACTGTTGACTAGTGTGGTGCTTCAATACTGAAAACAAAAATCAACTCGACGAGACATTCTTGTTGAGACAATTGTCTTTGAAAATTGTAGGAAATTATTTCGCGAAAATGCTCACAGGTTAATTCCCAATTTCAACTAATTTGTCAACTTTGACAGTTTGATGGCTAAAACACAGCACGCATAGAACTGAAATTTTGGATGTTTGTTTTTCCTTTAACGTGCTCTATTTCTGCCTTTGCGGCTAATGACGCGCCGAGGAATTCTGTCACCTCACTAACCCGGGAATTTTGCCGAACCCCTCTCGTGTCGGGGGAAGGGATCTTCAATGTCCAACACATCTCTGCTAAACAGGACTGACAGCTTTACATCTCCTCCGAAAGATAGACTCTCAAGCGATTCCCAGAATCCGAAAAATCGCATCGACTTTGTGGGGATTGAACCCAGGTAACTCTGCGCAAGAGACGAGCATCATGTCCCCTACGCCACCGAGTCTGCTCACGTAATTTCATCTACGCCACCTACCAATTGATATGAATTTGTATTAACAAATCATAGAGGTTCTTTTTTAGTACAGACAGTCGATTAATGGTGTCCTCTATGCCCCAGCCCGCCAAATATGAGAGATATCCCTCGTAACAGAGCAAGAAGTAGAAAAATAAAATTCGAAATACTCGAAACTATTAGAACAATACCTCGCAATAATATAGTGGTTGGCGGAGAAGTTCCTTTTTCATCTTTTCATCTCGTATAAAATAAGGTGATATATTATATTCCTGATTAATATTATCAAAAGATGAAGAGGTGTAAAATCAAGAAAGTATATTCCTCTTACATCTTAGGATGACATATCCAAGCAAATTTCAATTTATTCTTCTATAGGGCAATTAACCTGATTGGAAAATTTTCCATGCGCCACTCTGTAAAACTAGTTTGGAAAAATTTAATTAACGTAAGGATGATATATTATATTCTTTCTCCTTATTTACTGGCAACGAAATAACGCCAGTAAATATTATTGCATAGTATTTACAATGTCGTCGAACCCAACCCAACTTCAATTGTCATGATAATTATTAATGGTCTTACACTTTATGCATTCATTTCGAATTAGGTCCCACAATTTCGGCCCATTCAACTGTCTGGCGTGAAAAACAGAGTTACCTATGCTTGTCTTTGTAATCTTTGTACTCTAAACAGCTCTTAAGCTTTTCAAACAATCCCTTTATGTCCTATCCGTAGCAAAAATTCGAACCTCGCCGAATTTTTAATTGTTCCCATGGGCTACATTTATTTTATTAATTGGTTGTTTTCATGAATAATAATAATTTTCTGCATTTAAACTGGATTTTTTAGTGTTTTCATTATCTCGTTCGACTTGAGTTGAGGGGATGCACATTCAAATATTAAAAAAATAACTGAGCTATAAAAATTCACATGAATTTTCAGTTTTTCCGATATCTTCCAGTGAGTAAGCTTACTAACTTACTACTAATCGTATCGTCTTAATATTATTATAATAGAAAAATATTCATTTATTCAGATGAACTGAAGTTCATCAAGTCAGGATTTCATAGCAAATTGAAAACAGGAGTCGTATCCTTTGGATCTTTCTTCTTCTCTATAATTGTGAGTGGAGAGATAGAAAACTGCATAAGCTTGATCAATTTAGTCCACAGGGATCTGTATTTGTACTACTATTTTTCAATTTATATCTGATCGCTATTTCTACAACTGTGTGTGGCGTTTGGCATTGTATTGTAATTTAGAAAATGTAAAAAAGAACAAAAAAGAATCAAATCACTCCCCACAAGTCAACATACAAAATGGGTATAATTAGCACATTGATTCTCAAAACTATGAGCTCCAGTCGCTTGAAAATGACATGTGTATTAAAAATAAACATTGTGGAAATCGGACAAAGTGTATAATTCTATTTATATCAAAATGAACTCCCATAAAATAAATCCTTCCACAATATCACCAATTAGACTAGCTATTGCTGCTGTATCGATGTCGAGCTAGTCAGGGCTTTTCCTCAAGTTTTTTCTCCCTGTTGTCTTGAGTGATAGAAACGATCACGTATGGTTACCTGTTTATTCTCATTTTCTTAACCTAACACTTTAGATGCAAGCGAGAAAGGCTTAGCGTATTTTAAGCAATGGAAGTCCAGAACTAGTAATATAGCCGAATTAGAGCGTCAAACCTTACCTTAAGATATATACCAATCCTTCGAAGAAAACATTCAACTTCTATTTACGCAGGCTCGTTTCAAAAGGATAATCAAAGAAAATCGTCTCAACCATGATTTTCGAAGTTTACCGAATCTAGAAATAGAAAACAAGAACCTATCAAAAATTATAAGAAAGATCCTTTAATTATTATGATCTACAAGAACGTACCTAGTTGAATGCGTTACAACTTATAGCAACCTCAAGACCCTTTAAAAGATCTAAGACGGCATGCTTAGTAACATATAACCAATAGAAGTAATGTTGGACTTATTGCACTCTTACACTATTAATCAGATCATGAAAAATTGAGAAATATTCATATCTAATCACTATGAAATTCATATCGGAATACATTATCCGATAAAACACGATTTTACAGAATAAAATTCAGATTAACCTTCAGATGTTCAGGTACTATCAAATAATTGTAAGACAATTAGAAATAAGAACATAAGGATAAACGAAGAATAATAAAGTGTGGTGTTCTTTATCATAAACTTCATCTACTTTCAAAAATAGCTGTTATTAAAATATCTAACAAGAAATTTATCGATTAATATTTTTTTACTTGCATTCGATCTTTTTTATTCATCATAAAAGAAAGCAGATCTCTAGTCCATTGAAGTGCTACAATTTAAACACCGAATATTGCATTTTTAGTGGACGCAATTTTATTTTTGGGACATGTGGGGCGGGTAAATAGAAGCTTAACCCCAAGTTTGTGGGGTTTCCACCCTTGACCCCCGGCCGCCATCTTGGAAAAAGGGGTGCAAACACCCTTTTCGCGATATCTCGGAAACTTTACGTCCTACAAAAAAATTTTTGGGGACATAATTTGTAGCAAATCGCTTTACCTATAGATATGCTCGTATAAGTTTTTGCTCTCAATTCAAAATTAACGAAATTATAAGCAAAAAAGTGGGAAAATTTCAATTAATTTTTTTTTGCCCTATAACATGAACTGATCTAACGAGAAACACTGAAACGCGTCAATTGTTGTAGTGGAATTATTTTTGAAGTAGTAGAATCAGCCCCTACCCTCAGCTCCCCCCTTAGAGGAAGGAGTCAAATTTTCGCTGGATCACAGAGTAAATGATTCCTACACTGTATGCCGTTGCTATCGTCGTTTCGAAAATGCGTCCAAAATTTAGAATTCTGAAGTTTGTTTTAATTTTCAACATTTCCTCATAACAGTGCCGAACTTTCGGAATGAAAGTTTTTTCAAGGTAATATCTAACAAATCAAAAAGAAATTTATCGTTTCAATTCAGTTTTGTTCAAGACATCATACAAAGTGGTTTCAGGAGTTCTAATATATTTTCCCATTTTCTTTTTGGATCTCGATTTTCTCCTGAGAATTTATAAGTTAATAACAGCTTTTCTAAAATTCTCTATAAAGTCCAATCTGGTCCTATATCTCGATATCCAGATGGTTTTCAATATATACATCATGGTTTCACATTGCTTTCTTGTTTGGATTTGAATTTTGAATCTCATTAATGATCGATCTGAATTTGTGCAGTTCTTCTTTGCTTTTTCAAATCATCTTCCTACCACCAATGGCAGAGCTTTTTTTTATTTTCAAATCTTGGGAAGATGCGATGCCTGTCATGCTCCAGCTGTGGCATCCCAAGATGATTTAATGTGTGCGTTCGCTCACTTCTTGTGTGTGTCAAAGTTCACGACCAGGTCGCACCTGTGCTTTGTATAAAGCATTAGTTGTGATGACCTAAAATACTGCTTAGCCCAGTAAAGAAAACTATATGTAACATACGCAGATCTGGTATGGTCATATCAGTAAACTACGGTGTTGAATGTGATACCGAGTAGATGAATGTTCTTTTCTGAGGCAATTCGGTGTCTTTGAGCGATCAGAGGAGGTTCATGAGCAGTGACTTTTCTGGAGAACTTTATTGATTGCATCTTGTTCACTCTGAAATTAACCAGGTTCAACTGATCCTACACTGATATCTTCTCCGAGTCTGAATTCAGTGGTTTGTTGGTATCTTTGTAGATGTGACTCTACATCAGTTATAGGACGTTGTCACAAAATTAAAATACTAGGGTACAGTCGTCCACAAACCGAAATATTCTGTTCTTGGTGGAGTGAAATAAATTATTAATCTGCACGGGACTTTTCCATATGCGATTAATTCATTCATGAAGGATGCGTGCCAAACTCTGTCGAAGCCGATTGTTTTTGTCCACAAATGTGTAACGTATGCAAGGTCAACAGTTGATCGTTGTCTACTGTTGATCTGGTTGAAACGAAGAAGAATGAAACGTACAAACAATCATTCTGATTCCATTTTCTCCTCTCAGTACGCTCACAGACTAGCTGTATCAGTGGCGGATGAGCCAGAGCTTTTGCCAAGGTTTTTGCCTCCTATTTTCTTGAATCTATAAATGATTCACACCTCACTCCCCAATATTCTAAGCTTAAACTTTATAGGCCATCGAAGCAAGCTGATACTATAATCAATAAGAATGTAGCTTTCCAATGGTTATAAATCCTTATTCCGAAAAATAAATCAATAAATTCTATGTGATAATCTAACATTCCTTCTCCAGTACGCAAGTATCTTCAGGTAATCTAAGGTACATAATTGCAAGTGAACGTGAAAAAACAACTAAATTCAGGTAACATAAGAGAAGAAATTGAACCCCTATTTCAGAAGAATCGTATTTTTAATTGAAATACGCCAGGACCCTAGCAAAACAAATCGATAGATCAGAAATTTCAATTTTCCGAATGGCCCTAATTCCATAAGTTTGGAGAGCGGTAAACGGTAGCGATGAATCAGAACGGAATTGTTGAACTGTTTTTTTTGCGCGATAATCCACAAACAAATTTCGCTTCGCCGGCTAATAACTTACGATTATTCCCCGTGCATACAGCGACCCGCATACCGAACGATAATGCATGTCGTAAAGTATCAAACGTTTTCCGTAAAAAGCCAAGACCACAATGTCCGCCCGCTCTCTCGACGCTCGCTTGAATACAAATTCGCTTCGCTCGAATTTACGGTCCCTTCCGTATCGTAATATTTTCGTTATGAAATTCACGGAAACTGTTGATAAAACGCGCCCATATTTATTTCCACCTTGGGTTCAACTCGTACAGAACGATATACTCTGACAGAAATGCGATACAGAACAGAAATGTTGCATAGAATCACTAAAATTTCAACATTGCAGTTTGCAGTTTAACAAACTTATTTATTTTTTCAACTATATATATAGTCAAATCAAGTAACACATCTAATAAAAAATAAAACTAATGAATTAAATTATTTATTTGTTCTAATCAATGAAAAAGAGGACATGGTTTATACAATAATGTCAAATTTTGATGACAATCAAAACTTAGGATGCAGGAAAGCACTTTCTTCGGAATAGATAATCATTCAAGCCTTCATTCGATTACCGCTAAAGGGTAAAAGAACAATGAGATGAAACGAGTGAACAATACGTAATCTTTTATAGGATGTGAGAGAACAGGAGGAAAAAACCCTGATATGATACTTGTCTCCTGTGCAGAGTTACCTGGGTTCAATCTCCACAAAGTCGGTGCGATTATTCAGATTCTGGGAATCACTGAAGTGATCTTCTTTCGGAGGAGATATAAAGCTGTCGGTCCTGTCTAACAGAGATGTGTTGGACATTAAAGATCCCTTCCCTCGACACGAGAGGGGTTCGGCAAAATTTCCGGGTTAGTGTGGTGACAGAATTCCCCGGCGTGTCATCAACAAACAAACAAAATTATTGTACAGGCTTCATTTTTCATTCCAACCTGTGGTAGTGGGACAACAGCAATCTGAAACATAGAAATGACAGTGACAAGACATGGTGTAAGGAATGAAGATCATTTTTTTCAACCGAACGTAATTTAAAGAACACTTTACGTAAAAAACATGATCATACACAGAACTGAGAAGATAATCAAAAAACAACCTGCTACACTTTCCTTTCTGCGATGCTGATCCGCGGCGGCAGCCTATATTTAGTGTAAGGATAATACTTCTACCCCATAGAATCGGACCAATTTGGCAACACAATCTCATTCTTCCTTTGAAATTTCACCAAATATCAAGCTCAACAACAAAATATCCTCTTTTTTCTATCGGGAGAGCCAAGATAACCTTATCCAATCTTGCAGTTCATGGCTATTAGGTTTAACTACAGAGGCAGAGACAATTATAGGCCCTAAAATAAAGAGTACCATCTCCCATAATCAATCAATAGATATCAAACCCAAAATTCGGGAAAATTTAGGATTAAATATTTGATGTTCAGAATCATTTAATTGACATATGTAAAAATTGATCACATTAAAATTAATTGAAATTTGATTGTACTAAATGGAAATTTCCATTCTGAAATATATTTTCGAATTATATCATTTATTTTTATAGCATCAATTTTTCTGAATTCAACTAACCTAAACTAAAGGCCCCGCTTGCATGGAACTCGAAATTGGCTTCCACAGAAGAAGAAAAAAGGAAAAAGGATAAGTTGATAACAAATTTCAATAATCAATCACAGAAGAAAAGAAATGAGAAAGAATGAACTTCTTCTAAATATTAAAAATGAAACAACTAAAAAACACTAGGATGAAGTTTCATATATAATGAATGAAAAAAAATATCATCCCATTTTCAAAAACTGAGAGAAAAATAGGATACTGCAATAATTTTTGAGATAACAAATTAAAAAAAATTAAAATCTGCGGATCAAATACAATAAATCTAACTGCTTGTAAATTTGGTCATTTACAGAGAAATAGTTTTGGCGTAAATTTGGTTGTAGGAGCGTTTCTTGTATGTATGTACGGGGCACCTTGTTTCTCGATTCGTATATATATATATATATATATATATATATATATATATATATATATATATATATATATATATATATATATATATATATATATATATATATATATATATATATATATATATATATATATATATATATATATATATATATTATATTACTGCTGACAGATGTAATCCGAAAAAGTTTTAGAGTTTCAGTAGTGATAAGTTTCAGCCAGATTTATATACGAACAGAAAAGTCTTTCAGTGGACCAACCTAGTGAAAGAGATTCTATCGCGTTTTTCACCTATTGTGTACGGCAATTTCTTCAAGGTATTATGCGAAGTAGTCGAGAGCTCATCTTGAATTCAAGCGTGAATCTTATCAGAAAATCGCGATTTCAGATAACCGGGGGCAAGACGGGATTGCATTTTATCCTCTCCGTTGAGTTTTCTTATTATAATCATCATCGTGTCCCAGTTTTGAATTTAGCACACCCTTTATACTAGCTGAGTGCAATCCCAATTCGAAATGTGCTTGTATATGTCCTTCCGACTGAAAAGATAATGTTTCTAGCCTTTCAGTTGGGTAAATTGTCTCTTCAAACTTATTTTACCCTTCATTGAATCTTACTTAATGAACGTGCCTCAATTGTGATTGACTTTCACCACGTTATCACGCCGCTTACTATCGATTGGACTGTGAATGATTTCATTGTCCATATTGAAGAATTTCACAAACGAGTAATTATTACCACACAATATCAAATCAAAGTAAAGAATCATGTCTCAGTAAGGAGTAATATACACTGAGCACAAAAAGTTAGGCATAATAGAAATTATGAATACAATATTCGGTGCGTGCAGTCCACTTGTTTATACGAGGACAATTCCAAAAGCATCAGATCTACCTTGGTATCTCCGACGGCAGAACGTTTCAGCGATACCTACGGGACATGGACGTCACAAAGATTCACGAACTTCTTAAATGTGAATATAGGTAGACAAATGCCTTCGTTTTACACGATGTCTGGCTGTTTATGATGTGTTTTTCAGATTCATCGTATTTCTGATTTGTTAAGATTGAAGGAAAAACCAGAACAACATATTTGTGTTAAATTTAAGTTTAATCTCGAAAGAAGATTTGCGTAATTGATCTAAATGAAATGAAAAGAAAATACACTAACAAAAGAATGGTATAATTGGTTTCAAGATGGCCACACATCTGTTGATAGCAACCCATACGTTGCATTGCCTTGGACAACAGAAAAAGAAGATAACATCGAACGGGTACAACTGGCATTCGAAGAAACTTGCATATTAGTAGTGCAACAAGTGAAACATAATCTTAAATTAAAATTTGTATATGGTTGGCGTTTGTGCGAAATTCATTCCAGACTTGCTGAGCAGAAATCGCATCGAAATCTCTCAAACAACTCTAAAATAGCAACATTATAAAAATGTGTTTGAAAAAAATTATAATTGGTGTGAAGACGTGGGTTTATTGTTATGATTCCAAAATTAAACATTTTATGATGGTTTTGTGCACCATGAGTATGCTCCTAATGGTCAGACAGTCAACAAGGAATATAATGTTGAAGTTTTGAAAGTATTGTGTGATGCAATATGGAGAAAACGGCTGATGCTTAGGGCATGTAGTGATTTGTTACATCATCACGATTAAGCGAACACACCTTTATCGAACCTCAAGCAGCACACTGTGACCCACTTGGAGGGTGCCAATTTGACGACCAAAAAACCATTGAAACAAATGTTTAGAATGGTAATGGATTCCAAACATTGTTGTTTCACACCGCATATTCCAAGAAGAGATATAGCAACTATTGCAGGAGTTTCAAAATCTGTCAACCGTATGAAAATTAAAATACAGTAATCTTTGGAACCAGGTACATTCAAGAAAATGTAACAGAAAAGTATCACCACCCTTGTAGCGGTAGGAAAATACGAGCTATCTGTCTCAAAAATCGTAAAAAAAAGTTGCACGTCTGTCTACGATGATGAACGACGGTAGTATAGAAGGCTGAAGAGAAAAATAGACGACTGCAACGGTTTCGTCTTCAATTTCAAGTTTAAGACTTTTTAATCTTTTTTTTCACATTTAACACTGATTTGCGTACAAACCAACTTATTTTTTAATGTACATTTTTTCGTTGTGTTCGCTTTCATGAGACTAGAAGTTAAGCGAGAGAACTTTTTCTTCTGATTTCGCGGCATCCAAAATTCATTACATTAAATTAAAATTCAAATACATATTGTCTTTGCGCTCTTTATCTGTTTTTCAATTTCCCGAACATCTGCGAATGGAAATCGTGCCTCAGGATAGCGCGCCAACCAGTCTGCTACAGAGAGTACTATCGACCGTATAGTGCCGCTCGAAATATAAGACTCGCTTATATAGCCTCGCAGTAGCACCAAAAAACCTCGTTTTCACTTCCATGTGAAATCAAGTTTCGTCTATTGTAACATAAAAGACTATTTGAGATACATTTACATTAAAGCCAACCATTAAAACCCAAACTAAGACATTTTCCAGGCCTGGACTACAGTGAAACTACAGTGCATAAAACCTAGTGCCCTATAGTAATTGTGAACTGAGTTTAGCTACCAACTGCTCGAACTAGACGTTTGAATGCATAGCTATTCGCATCCTGGGTTTCCGTCAAGTCAAGACAATAATTGAACAATCTCGTTACATTCGTTTCTTTGAATCTATCGTAAATTTTTATATATATTTTTCGTTCAGCACTCATAACTGAATGATACAATTTAGCGTATCAGTTTCTCTTGTGATTTTTTTATATACAGTCCACAGAAATCATCATTATAACCGCATATAACACTTCAGCAAGTGTCAGACATCATCAAAATTATATGACTAGTGTGATGAATTGTCAACAATTTTCTTACATTAATCTCTATCTCACAGATGTGTCTCTCTAAGGAGGCTATATCCTGATATTGATTGATGAAGATTGTTTTGTCAAGCATGCCCAGCAGGACTATTCAGTACAGATTGCCTTGTGGAGACAGTCGAATTTCGTTTGAAAAATCCAGTTAATCTTCAAAATTCAGAAATCTAGGAACTATCCCTTAGAATATTAAAGAGACACACAAATTCAGTTATTTGTAGAAGAACAATGATTCAGCAGGTTGACGCACAAAATCGAAAATTCAAATTCATTCAGAAGAAATAAACCCATGTTGGAGAGTAATTAACCTACCAGCTCTAAGTATGGTAGAAATTGAGATAGAACTAATAATGGAAAATATAAAAAGAAATAAAAGTCCCTAAAATCCTGTTGATACCGGACATTTACACCCCTGTCCATAATTACTGCATGACATCTACAATGAATACTCAAAACCAATGAACATCCTAATCCATTTCGTTCCCAATTTTGATAACTTAAGGTAGCTAGTTGGTTTTGCTGGCTTATTAATCTTCAATTGAGAATGTTCCATCCATTTTTGAAGGGATGTGGTCTTGATTTCTTGCAGGTCACCCCATTGAAGTGACTCAGTGATCGTGAAGATAGTTCCTAACTATATGAGCTTGGTGAGGTCTGACTTTATCATGCATAAACAAAAAGATTTCAAACATGTCCTCGGACATACAAAGAAATTCCTCCTCGCATCATTATTGCATCTACACCAAACTTATAGATAAGTAAAAAGTAGCACTAATCATTCCTATCATTTCGACGTCTGTACCCTAGAGAACGTAATGAAAAATACAAAATTCCGACACATATGCAAACTCTCTCCCATTCGGCTTCTAACAGATTAGCATGTTTTCTGGCAAAATTCAATCGGGCTCTTCGATGTACTGCGGTTAGAGCAGGACCTCGAGCTACTATATTCGAACCAAATTCCTTTAGATGGTATAGTACAGTTTCAGTACTAATTTGTACTCCACTGTTCTATCGAATCTGCATTTGAAGATGCCCAGCAATAGAGAACCATAATCTCTACGTGAAAATTCTCAAATACCGATCATGGATCGCCGTTGTTGCTGGAAGTCGTTGTTGTCCAGGTCTTCTTTCTTGACTACCAATCTTCCTGTACCTGCTGTTCATTATGGAAAAAGTTGAATGGGACACCCAAAACCTTTGTTCTATTATTGTATAAGTCCAGCCTTGGTCTTCTAACACTTTTTTTTGCCGGGATCAAATTTCGTAATTCGCGTTGCATTATTACCGAAAATTGAAATTTTCAAAAACAAACGTTACTCGAAAAATTGATCAACAACTACTGTTATCAATTTGTGATGGTTTGCTGAGAAATCTCAATTTATTTCTTTCATTTTGTTTCCGATGAGAGGAACATATGCGCCATGAAAAAATACCGAATTTTATTGGCATATGTCCGGATACATCTAAAATAAACACGTGTTAATGATTAGTTGCCTACCAAAAAAAATTTGAAAAATTGAAATAACATTAATTTCTTGGTGCACAGTATTTCAACAAATTTTCAAGCAACAATTTTCAAATTTTCAGGGTATGCTTTAGTTTTTATTCATTTGCCAGCCCACTACTAATTCATGAAGGATAGAACACGAAATTCCCACTTCTGATCATATACATTTATTCGAAATACCCACTTATCATAGAATTGTTTATTGAGTATATCAAACGACACGAAAAGTTCAATGTTAATATAAATACTTCTTCCTTACAAACAAATTACCCCTATTCAGTGAACGGAATGATTAATGAAAATGTGGGAAATGAAGTGTTTGTCCTGACTAAGGTTATTCTATAACTAATGGTTTGAGGCAACGAATCGTGTCTCGCAAAAAATCATCTTCATTTTGTGACCCTGCCAACTGTGCTATGGATGCATTTACGTCTCCAACATCATTTATCCTTATTCGTTTTATAAATGCTACTTCGTTCGACTGTTATTGTTCCACTTTTTATCTTCGAAGACGTTTGAATCGTTTCTGAACTCCGCTTATGTTAGAGTAAGGAATGGAATGAATCTGCGAAATTAAAATATTGTTGGATTGTTAAAACTTTGAAGATTTTATTTAGTATTGAAGCGCTTATAGTGAAAATACTCGATATTGAAAGTTTCATTCTTCCTATTTAAGCAGAAGGAGGAAGAAAGAAAGCACTTCTTCCTGTTGGATTACCGTTTCGATAGTTATTTATATATTTATTGGTTCATTCAGAAGAAGGGCAAAGAGTTACTAGCACCGGTCAACTGAATTTAAACTTTTTTCACTAAATTAGGTTTCTTTGTGACATTAAGACATTTATTTTTGATGAATAATCAAATAAAACAAGTTACTATGTTTAAACTATCACTTATTTATTGATGTAAAGAATGACAAAATTTTACATTGGTTTGACCGGTTTCGGACATACGTCCATTATCAACAACAAGCTAATGAAAACTGAATACTCATGTACAATACAGGAATTACCATCAATAAAATGCTAATAGAGGGCACAGTAACTTGAATAATAGTGATTGGTAGGTAATTAAGTCTACTTGGTCTTTTAGGAGCTTAACCCTTTCTACCCTAGATGCCTTGAAAATTTCCATCGATTCAAAGAAATTGAGTTTATAAAATTTATCACAGGAATGAAGAATGTTGAAGTTCTGGAAAAGGATGACATTCATTCAGACAATGTGCACCTAAAGTTGAATCATATTTCTGATGTAGGAATGAGCTGAAATGTTCTTTGTATCTAGCCTTGAAAGAGCGTCCTGTTTGACCTATATAAAAGGAATTGCACTCAGAACATGTTAATTGGTCTACTCCTGATTTTTCGAATTTATCGGTTTTATATTTTGTGTTGAAAAGCAGGCCTGACAATTTGCTAACTGGTATTCGCAAAATATGTTAGAGACAAAAATTTTTCGGGCTTTTCTCTCTTGGATTGGGGATATACCATGTTGAATGTGTTGTTGCGTATTTTTCGAGGAATTTTATTTATTTATTAATTTATTTTATTTCATTTATTTTCATAAAAAGTACAGAAGTCACCATTTAATGCTTATCAAAATGAAACAAAGATTTTTAGTGTTAATGTACAGAAAATAACTATGATTTTCATGAATCTTTAACTTCTAGTGGGTTCCCACAGTAATTTGCTATCATTCCTGGACTCCATTTCCCTCGAGAGCACATTTTTATTCAGGAAATATCCTGATTGAAACTCTCTCCTTTTTCGTCACTCAGAGCACCCAAATTCTTGAGAAAGAAATGTATATGATAGTACAGCTTATGTATTTTTACAGACATAATGTTTTGTATGACATTATATGCTTCACTATATATGATTCACGGTAGGGCCATACTTTCTTTGTGTAGTGACTTTACTGGTTCTGCTGTCCCATTCGCAAATGAAGCAGCAATATTTTGTGTAACCAAGCTGTAGCCCAAGCAACCGAGAATTGCTTTAAAATCTCCACAAATTTTACAAACATGATCACTGTATTTAATTTTTTCAAAAGGAACTTAATGTTTTCGCAACACTACTTCAAAGCTAGTTTTTGAATAGCCAATGATCTCGCCAGGATCATCTACAAAATTTAATGAATTCTTCAGAAATATTATTACAATAGATCATCTACTTTAGAAAAGTAAGGTTTCATTTTATCGTCACTATGTCGGTGAATAGAAATTTTGTACAAAAAGAGAGTAAATCTAAACCTAAAAAGCTCAGTCTGTTTCTTAGAGAAATTCGATTCATGTACTTAATCGTTCAAATCAATTTGTGTCAAAAAATGCGGTTCTTTTGAAGTTGACGGCTTATAACTGTGCCACTCTCTTGAGTTTGGGTACTGCACAGTGTGTTTGGACTTGGTTTTAACGCCTTTTGAGGCGTTAAGTGAGAATCACTTGAATGACCATTCATGATTTTTCGGCAAAAAGTGACCGTGACAATTTTTCACACGTTTCCTCGATGTATCGCGCCCAGGTGATCAATGAATCAATCCATCCACACACCATGAAACTTCATTGATACAATCTCTTCTCTTGGTCCAAAGGTGAGTTTTTCTGTTTTGTCTTCGTTCAATTTCTACTTATTTTTCGGGAACCAAGTTCTGGTATCATTCATTGCTTCTTCGTTTTTCATTTCAAGTTGTTCTTTGCTTGAACTTTCAATAATTGCTGAAGTATCATCACAATAGAGAAAAGCATTTATACCTGGTATGTCGATATCATTGGTTCGAATCAAAAAAGGAAAGGGCCAAGGATGGACCCTTGGGTGACCCCACACTTTAATTCAAGAATGCCTGATTTTTCATCTCCAACCTGTACAACCTGCTGCCTGCCTTTGAGGTATGACCTCAATAAATTGTGTATTTTGCCACGAAAACCACAGAGCTTGAGCTGGTTCAGAAGTATATCATACGACAGGCTATCAAAAGCTTTGCCTTAATCGAAATTCAACATTGAAACTTTGTCATCCTTATCCAAAGCCTTCATAATTATATCAAGGGCACCCCGAATTGCTGAAGTGTTACTTCTGTTTCTTCTGAACCCATGCTATGCATTGTTGTACAGATTTTTTTTTTCAAGAAAGTTAACCATTCGGTCTCTAATAGCCATTTCGAAAATTTTGGACATCACTGGCAACAGAGAAATTGGCCTATAATTATCACATTTATTTTTTTTTCACCTTTTTTGTTCACAGGAATGATTTTTGCGAGCTTGAGCTCATTGGGAAAATATTCGTCTTTGAAACATTTATTATTTAATAATGTCAAGGGGAGTGCAAGCTCATCTTCAAATTTCTTTATTATTTCATTGGACATTCCGTATAAATCTTTAGATGACTTCAGCTTCAATGAAGAAATTAATCCTTTTATTTCTATGACTGAACAGTCGAATAAGTAAAATGATTTTGTGTTTTCAAGATTGCTTCTATTTGGCTGATCGGCCGATACATCATTTCCCGAGCAATATTCAGTCCTATGTTCAAGAGAAATTCATTAAATTCAGAAACAGTGGGAATTAAATCCATAGGTGTTTCACGTTTTGGAAGATTGGTTTCTTTACGTATTACGTCCCAGATTGCTTTAATATAGTCTTCATTTTTTTTTCTAATTTCGTCCAAATTAGATATGTATTGACGTTTACAACGTTTGTAAGTTGATTGTTCTGACCTCTGAACCCTATCTATAGTTTGCAAAATATCAAGTTTGGATCTTATTTTCTCAAGATTTGCATTGACATAGTTTACTTTACGTTTTTTTCAATTTTTTCTCAATTTCAGGGTAATATTCTTCATATAAGTGCATCCAAAGCTCATGAAATGCAGTAAAGGCATCTTTGGCATTTTTATCGCTGAAAAACTTCTCCCAGTCCCGACTTCAATTTCCTTTTATATGGGATAAAATCCAAAACATATGTGTTTGATCATTATATTTTGCGAAGCTTAAATCAAAGTTTCTTCTTCAATTGTTTACTTATTTAATATAAAGGATGCATCAACTGACGAGCGAGACTTCTACATTTACTTAATATAATAAAATATGATACGATAAGATTATGTTACCTAATTCCAAGGTATGATAACATCAGGCGGGCTTTCTAGTCTCGAATGAAATTACTCCCTTCTTGAATAGATTTCTGTAGAATTTCCTATATCTCCCACATGAACTTCGAATTTTCCAATCAATGCAAGGTTCAAAGGTAATGCAATTTATATGTATTGCAATTTTCCCTTCATCTCACTCGTTTCTGTATATGGAAACTCTTTTAGAATCAGAAGAACCATCAATTTTATAGTTGGCTGGAGTTGCAAGATTATATAAATTCGGTTCGATACGAATTTTCTGTCTGGTGCGTTCGAATGAATCGAAAATTGAATTTATCTATAAATATCAAGACACCATGAAATAAAGCACAACAACCTTTGATGTCTTTCTGAATTCAATTTCTCTTGTTCATAAATATGGTACAATTTAATTGTAATAACTTTTGACATTGAAATATTAGAGATAGGTTTTTTAATACATCGGGTGAAGGTAGAGAGAGTCATAAATTTTTCGGTAACTGGTAATGCTCAGTGATTCTGTATGAAATAAATGAATTTTCGAACGCCATGTTACAGGATGAGGCAAAATAATCCAATATTACCTAATTTTTAATTGATTAATTCAGTACAGGGTGGGCAAATTTCTGCTTTAGTACGGTACCTAGGTGATATTATACTTGAAGGGCGCCTCTCTCGATGTCTTTAGTAGGGTCAATTTGAGTGATGAAAATATTTTTCCGATAGCGCCCACCGTTTACAAGTTGTTTTTAATATTTCGAATCTTGAAAGAATCCTAATTCGCCTGTAATTCGGTTAATATCAAAGATTCATAAAAATTAATTTTACATTTTAGAGGTTTTTTTTGCAATAAATTTAGAAGAGTAGAAAAATCAGCTTAATAGTTTTCCAGTTATAATGCAAACATGATTTTTTCTAAAAAGGAACCATGGGCGATTCCAACTTCGTTGGAAACAGGATTTTTTTTCTTTTCAGAAATATTTAACACCTTCAGGCAATTCACTACCCTTTTTCAGGAAAAACTCGAAATTGTCCCAATTTCATTCAACAATTTGTGTTGTTCTTAGACTAATAACTAGAGATTTCCAGAATCTGTCCAAGTCCATTGGACAATAATAATTATAAATTGTGTCCCCGCTAAAAGGCCCATTAGATGTACCTGGAGAGCCAGTTTATCCATCAATTTCAAATTTTAGTATTAGAGTAAATGGATACTGATACTACAATTTGCAATTATTTTCAGAGGGGTATCTCTTCTGGTTATACCTAATATCAATTACAACTTTGCTATTTTTATAGCATGGTGTACTTCTCAAATTTTCGCATTAATGGATATCCTTTCTCAACGATCCCTTGTTAAGATTTGTCTTATCTGAAACTATGATTTTTTTCATCAAAATTCTCTATTTTATAGTGTCATCTTCTTTGCCCTAAAAAATTGAGGCAGGTTCAGATCAGATTATAACTTTTTATTTTAGAGAGAAAAGTATAATTTTGGAGGGTTACTCTCCTTCTGATGATATATTATATACACGGTGCTCAAAAAACATTTGTCAACTCAATAAAATTAGATTGTGAAAATACGTTCTTCTCAAATACGAAAGGTACCTATTTTTTTTCAATTTATTAGAACCTATACAGGATTAGGCAAAAGTACCGGAACAGTTAATTTTCTCAGTTATTTACCGAGCGATTTTTTTTTGAAAATTGGTATTCCTACATTGCTGAACATAAAAAATTCAGTGGTGATTTTTTGAGCTCGCTAGTGTTTTCGGTGTAGCCGGAAATGACCAAAAAATGTGAATTTCAAATGTAACACCCCATATGTTTATTGATTTTTAGATTCAGAGACAAGAATGTTTTCAGAAACAATCAACAAAAAACATTTCCTTTCAATGTCGACTTCATAAAAAATCAAAATAATAAAAATTATATCACCTAAATCAAATTACTTTTGAATTAATAATCAACGAGACAGGTTGACAAATAATGTCAAGTATTTGTTGAAGTTTGGATTTGAGCACTTCAATTCCAAATAATGATATTCAAGCTCAGTGAAGCAGAACGGATCGAGGTTTTGATGATGCGCGGATATGGTGACAGACAACGATCTTACCTAGAAGTTCGCAGTCTGTTCAATACTGTTCACCCAGATCATCAAATTAGTGAATCTAATGATAATAATAATTATTGTCATTTTAATTTTTATGAACACGACATTGGAGGAAAAGCATTTTTCTTGATTGTTTTTTTCTCTGAATCTAAAAACAAATTAACATATAGGGTGTTAATTCTCATGTTGTGGTCATTTCTGGCTCCACCGGAAACACTATTGAGCACAAAATATTAACACAGATTTCTTTATGCTTCTCAATGTAGAAATACCAATTTTCAAAAAATCGCTCCGTAAATAACTGAGATAATTAGCCGTTCCAGTACTTTTTCCTAACCCTATATAAGTAAGCATTGATTTGTTTCATGTTTCCCTATGTCTAAATGGCTCTTTTTCATTTTATTCGCCATTTTATCTTAACGTGCAGTTCCTTCGGAAAACTAAATCATTAAGCCATTTCAGTTTGATATTTGGAAATGATTTAATATAGCACTGAACCAATTTTGTATGTTAATGGTTTTTTTATAGAACAAAAAGGCAAGGGAGGATTTATGAATCTATTTTTCATTCATAGTCAATGTCAACAAATAATAAGTCAAACTTGCAGAACATTCAATGTGAATTTACGACCAATTTGCAGAAAACAATTTAGAAATTACAATAGAATTTTATAACTCATGAGAACTGAAATGAGTGCCGTTTTGACGACATGAATCATGAACATTTCTGAAAAATAAAATTTGAAGAAACCGTGGACATAGGCAAAGTTCAGCACTTCATTGATAGTTGTTTTTGCACTTAATTAGGATCGATACTGTCGAAGGCATGTCTCACTTTTAATTCGAGATCCTCCCGCAAACTTATCGGTAAACTATAAACTCTGTTCTTTAGGTACTCCATAGATGAAAATCTAAAGGTACAAGATTCGGAAATGCTGCAGAATTCAATCGACCCAGTCTTCTTATCCATCAGTCGTCAAACGAGCTGGTTAAATATTCCGATACCCGAAGTACGCAATGTGCTATGGTACCAACAACAGTATTTAAATTTTCTTCGTAAATTGAATATTGACGGTTTTTGTACATTAAACTGAATAAATTGAAGGTAAAACGAAGTTGTAAATTTTGCTACCCAAGACGTGACAGAAATCTCTTTATTGTGGTTAATGAAATTATCTCTACCCCTTTCCATTGCCCGTTTCCGTAAGTGGCAAAATTTGATTGTAATTTTTTTAACTGTTTTCTGCAAATTGGTTGTAACTTCGGGTACTTTTTGTTGAACTTTCTGAAAGTTCGACAAATTATTTGTTGACCTTGTCCGTGAATGATAAATAAACTCATAATATCCTCGTATTGGTATTCATTCGCCATTTTATGGTGTATACAAACAAAATTAACATTTTTGCTATTCTCAAATAATTCTGAAACGTCAAACGTAGGCTGAAATTCAAATAGCCTAGAAAAGAACGTTGTGGAATATAGAAACTAGCATTGGAACTAAATCCACTCTATCTGTTTCTATGTTGCAAGGCATTATGATTTAATATTCCGAAAGAATTTCAGGTTCCTGACAAAATCACTAATGAAATGAAAATTAGCCATTTTAGACATAGCAAATCCTAGTACCAAGCAACCAAAAGGAATATGTACTCGTATTTGAAGAAAAGATTTTTTGGCAATTTAGTTTTATTCATTTGACAAGTGTTTTTGAGCACCCAGTATATGAAATAGCATCGAAAAGTACGTTTCTCCCAAAAATAACACTTCTCTCATTGAACTAAGCTATAAGCTTATTCAAATCTGAGTCAGTTTTTTTGGGCAAAAAAGATGACACTACAAATAGGAAAATTCTAAAAAAAACAGGCATAGCTCAATGGTGGTTAGTTTTGGGTAGAACAAATCTGTACAAAGTATCCTTGACAGAGCATGCTCTTTAATGAAAAAAATTGAAAGTTACGCCATGCTATTTCAATTAGCAAAGTTATAGTAGATATCCGGTATTACCTGAAGTGGTACCGCTCTAACAACTATTACAAATTATATATGAGTATCCATTCCGTCTAATGACAAAATTCGAAATTTGATGAATAAACCCTTTCCCTAGATACTTCTAATAAGCCTTTTATCACGGACACCCTTTATGTGCATCATTGGCAATAGCAGAGCATGATATGAATTCACCTCATAGCAGTATTCACAGAATACTAAAAACACATAAATTGCACCCTTATAAATTTTCATTGGTCCAAACTCTACAAGCTGGCGATCTACAGCTTCGAATAGAACTGTGTGAGATCCTTCTTCTCAGAACTAAGAAGATGACACTATAATTTCAAAATTTTGATATATATTAACAAGAGATGATTGGCGGAAGATGCCCTTTACTAAAAAAATTGTATTTTTATATATCTACAATGTGTATATAAATGCATTATAACTCGAAAACTTTTAAGCCGAAATTTTTTTACACTACTAAATTTGACTCAAAGTAGTGCCTGAGTCAAACGGACAGTGATTTCTGAAAAAGTTCTGCTTCACTAAACAGGTCCCTTAAAAAGAGATCGAGAAGGCGGGTACTTTTCTATAACTATTATATTTCAGTTAGCTATAGAAATTAGCCCACCCTGTAGAAGAATAAACATCAAGCCTTTTTGATATTCTTCATATTAACAACAGTTGATTACAATACCTAACAGAAATATTTTTACAGTTCAAAAATGAGGTAATTGTAATGGGATAATTGTTCTCGAAAATCATATAAAATTATTCTAAGAAACTTCATATTTAACTATGCCCAGTAGATGAAAGTTATCTCTCGTGAGCATATTCATACGAAAATATCCTGATTCGGTTAAATTATTTCAAAAATTCCAACTTAAACATGAAACAACTTCTATGGGAGAATAATTTTCAATTATCTGCGTCTAGAACATAATGATAAATTTATATATACATTTCACAAGAAATTCCGAATACTGTCAATTATTAAGTTATGAAAACTACTACAAAAACAGGCATATCTATAAATTACAGAGGAATCTCATGATGCATATTTATAACGAACGAAATCCAATCGCTTCGACTGCAATTTAAACTTTTCATTTTAATAATTCATCCTTCCTGCAATTAAAAAGTAGCGAAGTTGACTTCAAAGAAATATCTTCTGCGATTGAAATTTTTAATAGTTGTCGTTTGTAGCAGAATTTGTAATTTGAAAGATTTGCAAAGATCAGACCCAGTCGACTTGATCTTCAACGCTATTCAAACCAAGTTCCTTTGAAAGCTCGCGAAATGATTTAGAACGCTTTTATTAACTTCGAAATTCCAATGTCGAATGCAATATAATGAATTAGAAATCGTGAAAGGGGTTCATAGAATACACATCAGGAAGACTAAGATCTATCGAAGTCACTTCGGGAAAGATATTCAGATAATAAATGCTGGCATAACGAATGTTAGTTCATGTAGAATGTTATGTTCTTCCGACAATTCACACAATTACTACAATTAATAATTCAATAGAAGATTAACCCCAAGATTGTGGGCTTACCGCCCTTGTCCCCCGGTCGCCATTTTAGAAAAAGGGATTTTTTTTCGCTATATTTCAGAGACTATACGTTCTACAAAAAAAATTTGTAGAGACTGATTTGTAGCAAACCGCTTTGCCAACAAGAATGTCCATCTTTTTGCCTTAAATTTAAAATTGAAGAAGTTATAAGCAAAAAAGTGAGAACATTTCTATAAAAATTTTATATTTTGCTCTATAACTCTTTTTTTATACATTTTACGAAAAAATTACCGCAGACCAACCAAGAGTGGCAGAATATCCCCCCAGAGGAAGTCGATAACCTAATCCATGCCTAGACGGATTCAGGCTTGTATCAAGGCAAGAAGAGGTAATACAAGCCACTGAGGCCGAGAAAAAAATACCTACTTCGTGAGAAAAAAATTTTATTTTTTTTACTGCATGCAGAAAGAGTCTCTTATTTTCTTTCATTTGTTTCTTTCTTAAAATAAACCTTAATTCATTTCTATTTTCAATTTAAATATCTCAAAAAAGATCAATTCTAACAATCCTTCCCAATTTTCAAAATCCCTCAGGTAATACTCAAAATATTGGGTGATTCCTTATAAATTTGGTTGTCTGTATTTTCAATACGTCTATATGTGGCAAAATATGTAGAACAACTGAAGGAATAAAATGAGGTAGAGAAACAGTTGAACCTTCGATGTCTACGTATAATAATAAAAGTCTTAGCAGGCAGACGTTCATTTGTTCCCAAACGGTAATTCGGACCTTTTCTATCTGCTCAAAATTCTCCAAAATGTACACTCCTCTTAGAAATTAATATAAGAAGCAATAATTTGGTAGGTTCTATAGTTACAAAAACAGTTAGCAACGAATAAGTATAGTTTATTAAACATTTTTTTTTGAGAATGTATTTACAATAAAAAATGAAGATCTAAAAACTAAGTTAAACATTTTGTTTTGACCGGATTCTCATGAGCATTGCCGAACCCGATCAACATTGGAGTGCCTAACAGCGTTTTAAATGGATGAAATAGAAAAAAAAATTAAAAACAAAAATTTTCCTCAAAAAACCATCCACAAGATTGGTCTGAGTAAATATATATAAAAAAGAGTTTGTTGAGGATCGCAGGAGTATCACAACTTAACCGTTGATTTCTCTTAAAGCGAATTGGATTGTTTTGTTTTATATTAATAATATTGCACTTGATTTATTTGAGTAATGGTTGTTTTAATTAAAGTTGAAGCACTGCTGTACTAACTTAATTTATTTTGTTTAGATTTTACACGTTTTATAATATCTTAAAAATGATTCTGCCTGGTCTGGTATACACACACTTCTATAATGTCTTCCTGAAACTAACTAAGGTTGGACTTAACATTTAGGTAGGGATGCACACGTTTCATTGGTTTGAAAAATAAGAATAAGAATATTTCAGAAATATTGCAAACAAATATCAAAATGTGGTACTACGTAACTGGGCAAACCCTAGACTAATAAACCTCTTCCGGCTTATTGTACCATGCTGTTAAAGGACATTCATTGCATCCCTATGGTGATAAAATAATAAATTTTATGATGGTATTTGAAATAAAATTATGAATTGGGAAATTATCCTCTGGTCATCCCAGCTTAGTAGAGCTTATGTTAATATTTACAATTTGTTTCATTTCTTAAATCTTAGAATATATATACAGGTTCTTTACAGAGTTATAGAGCAAAATTGAAAGTTTGTTTAGAAATTTTCTCACTTTTTTGCTTATAACTTCTTTGATTTTGAATTTAGGGCAAAGAACTATAAAAGCATATCGTAAGTAAAGCGATTAACTAGAAATTAGTCCCTACAAATTGTTTGTAGGACGTATAGTTTCCGAGATATCGCGAAAAAGGTGTTTGCACCCCTTTTTCCAAGATGGCGGCCGGGGGACAAGGCGGGCAACCCCAACAAACTTGGGGTTAAGCTTCCATTACCAACCCCCCCCATATATCACAAAATTAAAATTGCGTCCTCTAAAAAGTGCAAAGCTCATGTAACATTTCAATGGAATCTATAGTAATTGAGATATTTGTATTTGTTCTTTGTGTTTAATAATACTGCTTATGTAGAAGACTATAATATTATTTAATATAATTTTCTTAACGATACCAGTTTCGGCATTGAAATCTGTTATGGATAGGGAAACGGAAAAGGTTCTATGAATCATTGAATTATGAGCGGCTAATTTATATTTAATGTGGGTTGAAAGACTCGTTTGGGATTGTTGAGTCTCTCAATGTTTCTTTTCTGTATATGTTTATGTCCTGGAATATTATTGAAGTTTTGCGTTCAATTTCAGCAGTTTCAATTTTATTATGCATCTTATGTAAAAGCTGGTCTATTTGTCTGTTTCAGCCTTGAAAGCCCACAAGAATATCATCAACGTATCTATACCAAAAAAATAATATATTTTCGTGCTAACTTATTATTCATTATAGATTATTCAAGATTGATCATTAAAATGTATGCTAATAAAGAGCTGAGTGGGTATCCCAATGGGAGTCCTGAGTTTAGCTTGATAATTTTTGATTAAAATGGGAAATGATTTGTTGACAAACAGGTTTCTAAAAGATTAGGAAATTCATCCATTATTTACGATGTATTAGTAGTAGTAATATAAGTAATATTTTGTTTAAAGTTATCTTTTATTAGAGGCGGACATTCATCTGTTAGAATGTTGAATTACATATTTTTATATTAGAAGAGACAATTCAAAATTAAAATTTTTAAGTGTCTAAAGTTTATCTATCAGGTCTACACAATTCAAACTGGTGAACTGTGGATGAAAGTTGGTGAGCTCCATGAATTTGTTCCAGAAGCTTGATAATTTTCTTGCAGGTGTGTTATGTAGGGCACAACTAGCCTGGTGGAATTTGTCCCTTGTGTAGTTTCTTCTTATCCCATTCTGAACGTGCTAGATAGTTGAAATGTTCCAATTTTTGTTTGATTCATTTAATGAATTGTTTTGTGGGTTATTATAGGATTTTTGTTAGTTCGAAAGTATCGATGATGTCTTGCATTCTTTCTTGGTGCTTGTTCTTTATTTTTCTTCATTTTATTTTCTCTATCGGTTTTCATAAGAGTTAGATCTTCATTCTGTGATTCGGTTGCAATCGATTTTATTGATTCAGTGTGATTCTGTACACTAAGTTTTAAGTTGGATATTTATTCATTTCATTGATTTCGCTTTTGTGAATAACTGAATTATTCATATTGTTTCCGTATCGTTGTTTATGTTTAGATAAGCTCGAATTTTGTTATTATTATTCAAAATAGTTTCGTAATCTTCCAGAGACATGTTTGGCACAAAATTATTTCCGATTCGAATTAAAATTTTTGAAACAGGACTTATCATGAGACTTCCACTCAGCTCCTTTATAGCAGATATGTTTATGAACAGTCTTGAAAAATTTATAGTGAGCACCAAACATATTATTTTTTGTCACAGACACGTTGATGATATACTTGTGGGTTTTCAAGGCTCAAACAGATAAATAGACGAGTTTTTACATTTTCTAAACAAAATGCATAAAAAATAACTTTCACTGCAAAGTTTGAATTCAACAATTCAATAAATAGACATAAACATCAATAAACTCAATAATAATTCCACCTACAACATATTATAGAAAGAACCTATGCAGACACAACATACCTAATGGATTCTTCTAACCACATTACACAAAATTAGACACATAATTTAAGACTCATAAAGCCTTTTTCATTGATCTATCCGAAATCAATATCATTAAGAGAATTTCATCAAATAATAATATTTCAGTATCTCACATACATACTATTATTATACGCAAACAACAAAAACAAATTTCTCTATTACTATATTCCATTATAGAAAAACCAGAAAATAAATACGTATGTCTCACTTTCATTGATCCTCCCTCTAACATCAACAACCTCATTTGCCAGTGGTCCCAACATAAGCAAGTTACCATTCAATGCCAAACAAAAAACTAATGAATTCAAACAGTCTGGAATATACATAATTGAATGCCATGGTTCCCAACAGGTTACGTAGGACAAACAGGTCGAAATTTTGAATCGAGTTTCACACCTCCTTAGATAACAAATCTGTAGTTTTGGACATATTGAATCTACAAATCACATAATTATATCAGATAATTCAAAACTTCTGCACAACTCAGTATTTGAAATTGTTTGCAGATTCTTGCTCGTAACTGTTAGCTCTAAACACTTGAAAATGACGTAACTGCCGAAACTGATCGTGTGTATCAAAATTAACATTGTGAAAATCAGAAAAAGTGTTCCATTTCATTTATATCAGATCAATGTTTCTTACAGTGCCCACCATGAGCGCTAATATCGATTTTCTACCACCTCTCCCTTGCACATAACTGATTAACACTAACGAAATAATTACAACACTTTTGAAGGAAAATTTCAATATTTTGTTGTTAAATTTCGTAGCATAAAATAACTATCGAGAAATAATTTTCGTGCTATGAGGAAACTTATTTTATGGATTCTATTTTATTGTATCAGTTCCAACACATCAGATGATACATTTCAAAGTTCTGTTCATTTGTTGTTTGTGAAGATTTTGCGTTTTTTGAACGAATCTTCTAGCTGCCGTTTTCATAATGGACGAAGTTTTGAATACTTAAATATATATCCACATAAAGCTGCAAGTATGTCATTACAACTTTTTTTTTGTGAGAGAGCTTGTGAAAGTTAAACTCACAAAAATTCACTATCTCATATAAATACTTCACAACTATAATGAACAATCTGCTTAAGGTCCTGTTCATCATTTTCCGTTACATACTGGGTGATTCACCAGTGCCGCGGTGCTGTATAGCTCGTACACTCTTGAAGATTTCATTTTTGTTCGAATGTATGTAGGAAGTAGAAATCTACTTCGGCAATTTATTTTGAAGTAAACAGGGTGTCCCAATTTTGTATAAAATCTCTTGGGAGGTTTTTTCAGATCGGAAGACCACTTTTTTGTTAAAGATTCAAGAACGTCCTAAGGTCTGCTATAATGCCTTTAAGTATTGAGTTTTTTTTGGTGAGTAGTTTCGTCACAATATTCTTTTTTTTCGTAAAAACTCATGAAAATATGCCTCACATCATCGCATGCTCCTTCGACCAGAGAGGATGAATACTTTTTTCCTTACGTTTTCTTAATGCCCAAGATTATCCTCATTTCATACAGGAGTGACTCAAAAAAATTATTGAATATTGTAATTTTAAAAATGTCATATCTCGATTGTTTCAAATGGAACATCCTGTATTTTATTATTCATGTCAACGCATAACATATTGTGCCATATTTTTGCAGAAGTAACCTCATCTTTTTTCGGCCATCGGCCAAAAAAAGATAAACTAAAATAATAAAATCAGAAGTTGCGAAAAATGAGTTGTGCATATCATTGAGCTTGATCAGAGAAATGGAGATATTTTAAGGTAGTCGTGTATGAAATACGTAATAGATTGGTTTTTGGTGACATGATCTATAAGGTGTTGAACTATTTCAATAGGAGTTTTTCTTTGTGGATACAACTCAATCCTTCTGAGGGAAGACCGTTGAACTCTCGACAACATTTGCGGATTAACTGACTGAAAGGCGTCGACTATTCTCTATCTCATATCCAACTGTGTTGTAGAAAGAATCTGGTAAACGATGCCCTTAATATTATAAACCCACAAGAAAAAATTTTGACTTGTGAGGTCCGAAGACCTAGCTGGCCATCTAACAGGACCACCACCTCCTATCCATTCGTGTGGAAATACACGATTCAAATGCTCCCTAACTTGATGTGAGTAATGTGCCGGTGCTCCATCTTGTTGAAACCACAAATCTTGACTTATATGCTCTGGTACATCGGCAAGTAACATTTTTCGAACGACTGTCAAAATTTGTTCGCAAATTTTTCTTTATATTAAACAAGTTCCACGAAGAAATAATAAATGGGCGATGTCAACCCAGATTATTGGGTCCATAATGATTCTAAAACATCTATAGATCATAATCATTTGGAAGACTAAACCTGGCCATCGGGGCCCTCTCGGTCGAACAGAGAAGGAATTTGTGGAAATATCGCAGGTTACGTATTTTTTTATTATCTCCTTAGTCCCTTTCATGACCTTGCTTGCTATGTGAAATCTTTTCTTAGATTTGTTTAGGCATATAAGAAGTTTGATTGTTGAAATATTTTTCTGCTGTTTTTCTTTTTCCATTGTTATAGATTCCTGTCCCAAACCCCCTTCCTTTCACCCTTTTTTTGGAAATCATGGAATGCAAGAGAGAATGAAGCGGCTAAGCAGAAAAATCTTTGGTACTTTTTATGTACACACGATACCAACACAGCATAAACAGACAAGCTATTGCTAGTGCAATAGCGACAGGGAAACGAGTTTTCTCTGGTCAGAAGTTTGACTTATATCTGTCAACTGTCACTGTCAACAAAACTAATAACTGGTTGTTCTCAGCTGTAGCAGTTTTCGGTTTTTCATGTTTTTTGTAACTGATATTACCCGTTTCGATAAATCTAATTAGAATTTTTTCAAAGCATCTTGCATCAGGATGCCTCTTATCAGGAAACCTTTGTGCATAAACTCTACTTGACAACAAAGAATTTCTATCACACTCACCCAGAATAAAAATCATATCAACCATTTCTTCTTTGGAAAACTTCATGGCAGTCAATTGAGAAAATTAGGTTCAAACCTTACTTTAACAATGTATAATGACGAAACACTGATAAGTTTACCATGTAAAATGCAGAATATTATATGTCCGGACACCTGACAGAAGGCACATAAAAAATATCAACACATACCTCAATTTACGTCTTAATCATCTTGATTTTACCATTCATTGAAAGAATTATTTTGTTTAGGTTTCATTTTTACTACTTGAATCATTACAGAAAAAAAAACTTCTGTCCGAATAATGATGCATGTTGATGAGTTTGACACTGTTTGTAGAATTTTCATCAAAAATTTTTACAAATAATCGAATATTTCGAAAATGATCGAAGATAAAGATAAGGTTACTCCTGCAAAAATATAGCACAATATTTTATGCGTTGACATGAATAATAAAATACACGGTGTTCCATTTGAAAAAATCAAGATATGATATATTTTAAATTTCAATATTCGATAATTTTTTTGAGTCAGTCCTGTATAAAATGAGGATAATCTATCTCAATTCATCAATAAAGCTATCCTTGGGCAATAAGCAAACGAAAGGATAAAAGTAATCATTTTCTCTGACCGAAGGAGCATGCGATGATGTGAGAGCCTATTTTCATGAATTTTTACGGAAGAAAGAATATTGTGACGAAACTACTCACTGAAAAAACTTATTACTTAAAGACATTTAAGCAGAGTTTAGGCCGCTCCTGAATCTTGAACAAAAAAGTGGTCTTCCAATCTAAAAAAACATCCAAAATTTTCTATAGAAAACTGGGAAACCCTGTTTACTGCAGAATAAATTGCTGAAGTAGATTCTTACTTTCTAAATACAATACCGTTCGAACAAAAATGAAATCTTCAAGAGTGTACGAGCTACAGAGCACCGCGCCACTGGTGAATCATCCAGTATATTCTTCATTCGATCTCTTCAAACAGTGAGGCTACCATTGTCAACCACAAATTTCTATACGTTGTGCTAGGGTTTGCATTTCCCCATCGAATTAGGTTATTCATCAACCCTCTCCTTATATCCACAGTTCATAATCTCCATAAATCCAAAACAGATAAACTCATATTTATTGCGCTGTCTAATCCGAAGCATCACGTCCAACAATAGATGAACGACCAGCACACTTCTCGAATCGAATTTGATATTTATTCCTAAACGTTGGTTGTATGGTGCGGTGGGACGGTATGACATAAAATCTTATAAGGGGGTTTATGGTTTGTGGTTAGGAAAAATAGTATGACAAGCATGATGCGCCTGCAGTACACGTAATAGAAGTGGAACTTTTTGAAACAGAGGGAAGTGTGAGAAACAGAAAGAGAGAAGGAATATTGAAGAAAATAGAAAACAGAGTGTACAGGGTGGACACATTTCGATGTTTAGAACTCTAACTATGTGAAATATTGTGAAAGAGGAAAAATGGTATTCCCCGTGTTCTTTTTGCTTGTCGAATTCATTCATCAAACAAATTCGAACTAGCTTGCTTCGTTTTCGAGTTATTTACAAATTTTGGAACTTTCCAAATCAGTCAAGTTGCAATATCTCGGTTGTTTTAAAAGTTATTCAAAAATGTTTTTGACTTTCTATAGGCATTTTCATACGAAGAATCAAAGTACGTGAGGACATTTCATTTCATATAATAGTTTTTGAGTCATAATGCATAGAAATGTGCACTCAATTCTTTTGTCTAAGGCGTGTTTTCGTGAAAAATCGAAAATTGTATATATTCTCCCTAATTTCATCTAGTAACTCTATGTCTATTCACAGAATTTACAAGGAATCATTGAGATTGCTTGAGTATGTTCTGTGCTCTCATTATGACAATTCGGAAATTAATTCTTTGAATGACAATTCTGATAAATTATTCTATATTTTTCTTTGAATTTTTCATTATTATGTGAATGAAGTATCGTTAATAAGGAAGCGACCATGCCGTACGAAATTTTCGAATCCATATCAATGTTCATTTTGATTTTTGAATATTACATCACTACTGCCGTGAACTTCATCAGTCTAAATTATTTCCCGGAAAATCTGCGAGTTCTCTTTAGCTCGTTCCAAGAGCCATTTGCAGTCGACGTTAGAAATTTCTTTGCTGCAAAAACTTGGATATGCTCATTTGGTAAGGTTTAGGTATATTCATTTTCTCAGGAATACTGAGCGTTCGATTCTTATATACCCCTGTTTCCATTCCAATCTGCCTACTGGAAATCGATGAGTTGACCGTTACGCTACGTACTACATCAATTGTTGTATGTTCTTCATCATCTACTTCATATTCTCATTTCCTTGGGTTGATGAATATCGAATAAACTTTCATGAAGTTATCGCCTCTCAGGAAAACAATCCAAACAAGCAGCTTCTGTAGCATCAGCATCGTAATTATTTTGAACATAATATTCAATCATATCAAATTTTTCAAAATTTTCGGTTCGTTCTTGCGAACGATACTATCTTTACACAATATTTGTAAGTTGAAGAAAAAACATTTAATAGAGTATCAGTTTTGTCATTCAAGGAATTAATTTTCAACCATCAAATGAAGTTCACAGAATATACTTGAGCTATTTCAATCATTCCGTATAAATTCTGAGAGTGGACATTGAGTTACTAGATAGAATTGAGAAAAGTTATACAATATTCAGTTTTTATTAAAACATATTCCGCATGATCGCATATGTGAAATATTTTTGAAAATCAAAAACTCTAATCAATAAAATCAAAGTAGCATATGGTTCACATATACAAAACTGCAAGTTTAGATTATAACTCAAAAACTATTGAGCACAAAATTTCCGCACCTAGTTAAATTTTACGTAAAAAAGTGCCTGTAGAATGACTCAACTATTTTTACAAAGATAATCGAAATATTGGTATTCTAGTGACTCCGAAAATTTTCAGAATTTTGAAATAACTCAAAAATGAAAAAAGCTACCTTGAAGCTCTTTGCAGTCATAAATTCCTCATGCGAGAGAATTCGAGGAGGGGGTTCATATTCCTCTACTCACAATATTTCACATAGCTGTGGTACTAAATCGTCGAAATCTTTGCACACTGTACATCTAGAAGGCGAACATAATATGTCATATAAGAATAATATAAAGCCACTCAGAGGAAACAATCGACAGGATTGCAAACCTAAAGCTATTAAACAGCAGTTTTTTCTGATATGCCAATCGTTAGCTATAGCGTGATGTTGGAACGAACTCATATGATATCATAACCCATCCAAAATCACACAGCACTCCTAAGAAAGTTTCACCCTAAAAAAAATCAGAAGAGCAATATAACATACGGTGTTTCCAAACGGCCATCCATTTCACATAGTGAACTTATTCGCATTTCCTTGGAAAAGTGCAAACACATCAAGTTGAAACTATTACCAAGTACTCAGGTCTTCAGTCCCTGAATGCTGCAAGAGAATAAAGGAAAAAATAAAGATTTCTGTCAACGCAATCGCATTCTTCATTTCTCGACACTGAATGAAAACAGAATCTATAGGATACTTTTCATTGAAATAGGAATATGAAATTTAGCAAGAAATAATTTCTTCAACACGGATACAAGAAAAACATGAAAAATCTTCAAATTTATAGTTAAATTACCAAAAACTTTTGTTGTCATTTGTTCAGAATAAAATGTTTAGAGTTTCTTTAGGGAGATTCTGTAGTTATGACAATAAGATATATAGATTAACTATTTTACCTAATTTCCAATTCTTGGAATTAATAGTTCTTTCTTTTAGATAACACATTTTCACTTGGTCTTGGAACATTTATATTTTTATTTCCTATTCTATTCAGCTTTTCTCCTCTTTCTCTTTGTGCAATTGATTACAGTTTATTTTATTCATATTTTTCACGAGTCAGTCTTGTCCATCATTTCAAATTTATGCTCAATTGAATGAACTTCGAGATTATTGTGTTCATACTAAATTTCAGAGATACGATTATCATGATTCCAAAAATTGATCTTGACCTATTCCTTTTCACATCAACGTGCAACCCATGTCACTTGACATTGATTATGAATTTGTTTTGATATTCACCGACATGACAATTTATACCAATCAATTGAATACTTTTAGCTTCCGAAGATACCCAGTTATAAAGTAAAGTTCATCTAACTTTCGAGAGATCCAGCCTCATCTGATTTCTGAAAGAAATCCAGTTTTCGAAGCAGAATTCATCTAGCATTCAGATACACGAAAGTTTTGGAGAAACATTTATTCCTATGAGTCACCCATTATCTTATAGGAAATCAGCATTTGCAGTACAACTTGCAGACTCCTGTCTCTCGAAATATGTTCAAGTAATTTGTCTGTAAGTATAAACGAAAGTGCTCGAACAAAAATTTTCATTGTTTCATCATCTGCATGGCACAGTTTTTTAAGAAAATTTTTATTAGGACGAACAAAGACATTTAGAATGCTTCACTTGTGTAGCTCCTGTTTCTCTAGCCAGACCGACTCATTACAGCCTCAAGTACATCTACAGCCTTCATCAGGTATTTTTGACTTAAATGTAGCATTTCTATAGCAGCAATAATTAGCAATAATCTCGCAAAGCCAATGTATAGAAGGAAAAATAGATATGGAACAAACGACAACATTTCAAACATAAAGATTACTTCTTCTGAAATGAATTTAAAATTCTTGGGGCAACTATTCATATTAACTTACTTTATGGGAGTTGAAAAATTATTCAAATTATTGATTCCAAGAGCTTATAAGTAATTTAGGTAAAACTTGTTCTTCACAAACGACAACTAACAATTAGTGCTAACATCATTTTGCTTACATTATTCAATTTTCATTTTATCTAATGAATTAAATATCAAGAACCGCCAATTTTCGACTTTGCTAGGTTTAGTGAGTGATAATATTCACGGTTGTTCGAAATTCTCTTTTTCTAATTATTTAAGACCAAAAAATATTCAACTTATTTTTGGTATCCCTTCCGTGAAATCTATTCTTCAAGAACAATATTCTTTTTTATTTTTATCTTCAATAAAAGGAATATAGTCATATCTGAAGGTTGACTGTATAAAAAGTAACTTTTGTTGAATATTTCAATAATATCTCAGTCCTAATAGGGCACGATACGGTCCTGTTTGAATCTACAAGACAAGAGGGAAACTTCTACGTGCGTGGCATACCACCCCAGGGAGACAACAGTCAGAATCTACACACACGTTTTGTGTGCATGTGTGAATTTCGGGGAAAGTCAATATCTCGCTACTTACAATAGAAGGCCGCACTTGAGAGAATCCTTAATTGGATTTCATTAGATCCCAGAGAAGGGGCAGTAATCCGCAAATCTGCTGAAGCATTTCTCTTTCTCGAGAGAACTTCCAATATAAAAATGTCCAGTTGGATAGACGGGGCAATCGCGTTCTAATTGCGGTTTATCGATCCATATTTCTGAACAGTTATTTCTGAGGCCCAGAAAATTTTGAGGATATTCAATCGCCGACAAATTGCTTCTTTTGTTTCAGTCCCAATTGAGTACTGAAATCTACTGATACTGATTGAAGGTGAGAAGGTTATATTTTTCATCGTTAATTCCACAAGATTTCGTTTTTTCATCTACAGTAAAATTGTGTATGAACTCACTTTCGATTCATCTGAACCAAGCCATCATAAATTATAATAATTCACACTGATAATCTGAATAAGTATACATATGACCTATAGTTGCCACCAGGAAAAAAAAATCAAAAATTAAAGTTGCTACAACGCCCCCTTCTAATTTATAGTATATCTCCATCCGTGGGTGTGTCAGTAGAAGTACTGACTCCCACGCCAAGGCCCAGGTAAGATAATAATAATAATAATATTATTATTTTTTTATTCTCCTATACAATTTTGTGTGTACATGAGTTGTAAAAACCAGGTTGTTGACAATAAAGTCAGAAAATAAACATTTGAAAGCTTTACTTGGTAAAATTCCATTATCATATGACTGTCTGCAGTGTACTAATTTGACTTGTTTTTTTTTCCTTAAGTAAACCTATCACACCGACACTGATCCGCTAAACAAAATTAATAGTGAAAATAAAACAGAAAAACTTAGATTCAACAAAAAATATATTAATTTCTCAACTCTATGATGTCATGAATTTTATCCCTACCATTACAAAGGATAATCTTCTTCAGCTCAAATTTGAACTTCCTCATGTCAGTAACATTTCTTATTGACAATGCCAAAGCATTAAACAGTCTAGGCCCCAAGAAAGAAAAATTTAACTGGCCAATGGATTTATCTGCACGAGGTATCTCCTAAATTTATGTTCTCGTCTGGTATTATGAAACTCCTCCAGTAAGTATGCCTTCCGATACAAATGTATTATACATGAGAATGCAAACATTTGACGAATATCCAAAATCCGATCTTCATCATACAGACGTGAAGTAAGGTAAGTATTTTCCTTATTGAAGATGATTTTCTAAAACTTCTTTTGTAGAACCTCGATACAAGTTATATGCTCAGCCCTTGCAGCTTCTAGTTCAGAAAACCATAGCATAATCTAGAGTGTACAAGTCCGTAGTAAATATTTATGAAAGCTTTTTGACCGAGAACATTTTTGAGGTATTTGAATCTGTACAGCACACAGCGAAGAGTGGCGACTATGGTACAAATATAAGGGTCCCAACGTAGATAGCTATCAAAAACAATTCCCAAAGACTTATAAGTGACAGCTTGGCCTACTTTTCTCTTTTCAGAAACATCTAAAGTTCTAAAAGATGGCATATTACACGAAAAAGGTAAGAATTTAGTCTTATCAAAGTCGATTGTAAGCAGCTTTGCATTCATCCATCTTTATATAACTCTCATATCCTCTTCCGCCTTTTCCTTTGTTTCATCCAAACTATCAAACCCAACTATTAAAGTGGAATCGTCTGCAAAACTGACTATATTTCCATTTAGATTCAGCTGAAGCAAGCTATTAATATATATCAAAAAAGTACTGGGCCAAGCACGCTGCCCTGTGGTACACCAAATTTAATCATTTTTTCATCACTCATTTCTATGTTCAAACTAACAATTTGCTTTCTCTCATTCAAGTAATTCTCAAAAAGGCGTAGAACATTCCCCCTTATTCCAATCTCATCCAAGGCTTCCAATATTTTTTTATGGTAGACGGTGTTAGCAAGATTTAAAAAAACACACATAACCTTTCTACTTTTATCCAGACCCTTATATATTTTTAAAGTTATACTTGAAAGTCCATCTTGTGTAGATTTTTTTTCTCGAAAGCCATACTGATTTGAAGAGATGATGTTAAATTTGTCGAGAAATTCACCTGATCGTGTTTTTATAACCTTCTCAAAAATTTTTGCCTAATTAGACATAACCGAAATTGGTCTTTAGTTAGAGAATTCAGTTCGCACTCCTCCTTTATATAATAGTCGTAGGACCGCGAGCTTGAACTGAGGCGGGCATTCAGCGGTTTCTATTATTTTATTGGTTTATGGTTCCGATATGATTTGAGCCACTCTGCCGTCAGACCATCACATCAAGGAGCCTTTCTGTTTTGAGACTATTAATTATTTTTTCTATTTCAGAAGTATTCGTCGGTTTCAAGAACATTGAATTTCGAATATATATATATATATATATATATATATATATATATATATATATATATATATATATATATATATATATATATATATATATATATATATATATATATATATATATATATATATATATATATATATATATATATATATATATATATATATATATATAGTGAAAAACCGAGGAAAAACTCGTTTCTGTCGCTATTGCACTAGCAATAGCTTGTCTGTTTATGTTGTGTTAGTGTCGTGTGTACAAAAAGAGTACCAAAGATTTTTCTGCTTAGCCGCTTCATTCTCTCTTGCATTCCATGATTTCCAAACGAAGACAAGGATGAAAGAAAGGGGGTTTGGGACAGGAATCTGGAACAATGGAAAAAGAATACCAGCAGAAAAATATTTCAACAATCATACTTCTTATATGTCTAAACAGATTTGAGAAAAGATTTTACATAGCAATCAAGGTCATGAAAAGGACTAAGCAGATAATATAAAAAATACATAACCTGCGATATTTCCTCAAATTCCATCTCTGTTTGACCGAGAGGGCCCCGATGGCCAGGTTCAGTCTTCCAAGTGATGCCGATTATGATCTATAGATGTTTTAGAATTATTATGGACCCAATAATCTGGGTTGACATCGCCCATATATTATTTCTTCGTGGAACTTGCATATCGTTATACACCTGAAATTCAATGAAAAATCAATGAGATCTATAGGCTCTAGCTATGTCTTATAACTCAGCTACTCTCGGATTGTCATCAGCGAACCTTCAGCTGCTAGAGCATAGCTTGATTTGAACTCTCAAGGTAAGACATAAGAGTTTTAACTCTAATATTAACGGGTCATTGTCGCCTCAGAAATCATACAAATTTGTTAGAATTGATCAAACCGAGAATTCCTTGTGCAGATTCTACAAGACAGAAGAATGATCATTAGAAAAATAATAGAATAATAAGATGTGCAAACTCCTGGCCTTAAGGAACTTAATAAGCTCTCTTCAGCTCTGTTCCATTAAGCAACTAAACTTTAGAAGGAGGATGGAGCTTGTGAATGAAGTCAAAATTAGAGTGTACCACAATTGACCACTGGCTCACAGTTGTGCTTTTCAGCAAATAATATAATTGTTGGCCACAAGTCGTCGCCACAGTTTACCATCTAGTCTTTACAAGTTCCCACACATCATTCAAGGCAACTGAATTTTTAACGCTACAAAAAGCTACTTCACTTTCCCAAAAATCAAAATTTGGTAAGATATCTAGGGGGAGAATCTTCGAATGTTACTAAACTAAATTCGCAATTTTTTTCTGAGAACAAGAACTTTCGAGACAACTTGGGCCATTCTAGTGCGTAAATATCGATCGAAATTAGGTTGTATAAAGTGGGGTTACGTGCTTGAAAAGCCGAGTTTTTGGTCCACTAGCTTGAAACTCCATTTGATATTTTTTTCGATTCCTTTCTAAAGCAATACATATGAAATAACAATCTGACGTTAGATTCTATCTCGTTGCTTCGCAGAGTACCACGAAATTTGGAATTTTTCTTCGTTTGGAATACGACATAGTTTTCAATTTGGTTTCTACAAATCGACACAAGACAAGGATTTCATATTTTGGTTAGCTTTGTTCAATTCACAATGCACCACACTGAAATCATTTTTAGTTTATTACAAATTAAGAAAAACTGATCCAGTAACACTGCAACACGTTCTACATATTCAAGGTACCTGGGATCGTATGGATATATCATGAAGACAGAAACACAATATTTAGGACCCCATTTACACAAATGAGGTCATGGCTGCTGTACTTCATTTTTTGGACAATCCTCCCTGGCTCCCAACCCAAATTGAGACGAGTCACCTTGATCATTTGCAGAGAATGGATCATTTTTTCAGCTGAACACATATAATTCAACTCCTGATCACAAGATTAATTCTCAATGGTATTAAACTACAAAGAAAATATTTTCAGATATTCGCATGATTTTTTCTTCTGAATATAGCAGATTTATGATTGGAATTGCCAATATCATTCATCAGCTCAAATAGGAAAACACAATAAGTATTTTGGCACTGACATCGAATAATTCACACAGTTGGCGATGTTGGAATGCACAGGAATTTCTGTTTTTATTTTTGTTCGGCCTCACTATGGGTGCTAGTTACTCTCACGACCACATCCGTAGGGTTAACTCTCTAACGCGGTTTTAAAATGTTGTAGGGACATTTAGACGCTGCGGGTCACCAGGCCCCCAGAGGGTCGGTTGCTGGTACGAAGTAGCCACTATTACTCATAAATTGTAGGTATCTACATATAACGGACAAATTTTACGAGTTCATAGCTAGTTGATCAAATAAAACGACCGAAACAATAATTCAAATTCTGATTCATTTCATTCAATATCAATCGACGGTACAAATTCTTGCATAATCAGAGGGATCACCTCGTTCCTATATATATAAGCATACGAGGGACCAGGAATCGAATATAAATATATGAGCTTAAAGTCAACCTGAAAATATCACCTTGTAGCCAGTCAGAATTTCACGGCTTGCACTATATTTAGCATGATGTGACAAACTTCACCAATAATTTCGTGATCTGGTCAATTTTAACCTTTGCCGACTAAAATATCTATAACTCTAGTTTATTCCACTTATGTACACTTCTTCACGTTATCTTCTCCTGACGAATTGTACTTCAAAATAAATCTCAATATATATAAATCACGTGTCACGTTGTTTGTCCGCGATGGACTCCTAAACTACATAACCGAATTCAAACTAAATTTGCACACCGTGTGCAGTTTGATCCAACTTGAAAGATGGGATAACTTATATCTTAATTTATAGCTGCAATGGTATTTTATTGCAAATTATTTGTCAATTATTTGACATTCACAATTATCTAATAACTCCAAACGATTTTAACAGATGGCGATATCTGTTGACTGGATTGAGTAAGTAATCAATAGATGGCGCTGCTATGTTGAACAACAAATGTGTCATATAAGCTACAATTTAGTAGCATAACCACCACGTGCTGTTAAGGCTAAAGTATAAGTTCAATTTATTTTGTAGTAAACAAAATACCCTGAAATTCATTTGTTTCTACTTTTAAATTTTTGGTCTTAGTATAGCCGGCTACGTATTACTCAGACTGAAGTGTAAATTAAATTCATATTAAAGTGAAGATAATACAGTGAAATTATTTCTGCTTTTTACTCATTCGTGCTTCATTGTTCAAAACTCTATAATTCAAATATATACATCACAAACATCACATAGTTATAAAAGTTAATTAATATATCAATGAGAACATGGTACTAAGCTCCCCACGCTCTTTCAATAATTGTACAAATATTTTTTTATTGTTTTAATTTAAACTCTTTTAAAAATTATTTCGCATTATCGTTTCAATGTGCTATAAAAGCATGTTTTTCAGTTTTTTTTTCTTATATTTAAACGATCAACTTATTATTTTCACTCCGAAAAAATCTAACCTCTACAACGCGAGGAACAGAGAGGCACGACGCAAACGTGTTGAAAGAGCTCATCTCAGAGCAAATTGCAACAAAAATTACAGCTCAAAGAATCAGGACAGCGGAAGGTCATGCACAAGAATCTCAAGAACAGTGTGACGAACGTCTGCGACAGACTATCACGAGAACAAGAGCGGCACGAGGACGAAACATAGCTACAGCACAAGTAAAGAACAACAACAACACAGACAGACACAACAACGCGTGGTCGGGTCTGCTAGTAAATTATTATGTCACACTTACAGTTCTCTGAACACTGTAAGCAACATGCACTAATGCACTCTCTCACTTCAATTGTTACTTTTCACGTTTTCACTCCGATCAAACTATATCATGACCTCACCACGTATCCGTTGTCTTTTCCCTCTCCATAATTTCCCTTGTATTCTATATTCCTTTATCCCTTCCAATTTCCTGTGATTCTGTCAATTGAATTGATTCCTTTTACTCCGATATAACTTCCAGGGAACAGTTTATGATTCAATGATTTAATTTTGTAATTTTGTGAAAGTTAAAAATTTGAAGAAATATCTCAAGTGGATAAGGGAAATGAACATTTCTTGACTTACTTCAAAGTTTCAAAAGTGGTTAGACCTTCTAGGCTAGGCCTTCCCACAACTTCTGGAAGAGGTAACGACCCCAACAACCGATTTTGCAACCAGAAGAGGATAACCTTAATTTTGTTGGAGAACAAAGATGTCGAATTTGTTTCACTCAAGTTTTTGTGCTTTCGATTTTGAAGCAGCGATTATTGGCTGCGCGAATGGCGTTGCTGAAGTAGATGCTACAGCGTTTTGAACCTCCATGGGCTCACTCATCGAAGGTAGTGCATTCGTGAAATCCTCTGGTTCGTCCGGTTGTTTTTCCATGGTGAGATTGTAAGCGGTTCTGCAAAATGAATCGTCGTTCGAAACAATATAGACAATTTTTCCATAAAATTCTTCGTTCAGAAAATCATTTTATATCTGCAAAATACTTGAATAGAATTTATTGTTTAAATTTCTACTCGACTGTTGAAATTTAATTATAGATTTTATTATTTTATAATAATAACTATTGTATTGACATTATTCCTTTCAGCAAGTAAACTGAATAAAAGTTATTGTTCAATTAGTTACTTACTTATTTTTGCAAATTCAATTGTAATTCGTTGTAAAAAAGTAATGATTTTTAATAATTTATTATAAGAACTGTGATCAAATTATTGTTCGTAAATCTCAAATTTAAAATTTGGAAACATCATTAAAATTTTTATAACTCTCTTTCAAGAGGCCCGCCTCAATGGAGAAAATTTTTCCCCTTGACGGCTTGCTGGTCCAACCTGTCATTTCAGATTGGAAGACTTAACATTCATGTTTCAATTTTTGAAATCATAGCTACGCTCGATAGTTATTTCTATCGAATAGTAAAGCAATTGATTTTTTACTCATCGTGAAATAGTTCTTTTAACTTATTGTTATAGTTTTGTAAATTATAACATAATCTACAATTGCTGCAATAGCGGACCGATGCTATTTATTTTAATGATGAAAGCAAGAATATTCGCACAATATATCAATGAACATATATTTAATATCGAAAGAATCATTACCTTCATCGCCACAGTTATCGTCGCTTTAAACAATTGACACCACATTCACTTTTCACTGCACTTCATACTTGACAAAAATGTAAATGTTTAGCAGCTGTCCACGCGGACGTATCGCTCACTCAAGTAGGAGAGAGACAGATGTCGAACGCTGCCGAACGCGGAGGCCGATTGTGCCTCATTGTCGCTCGGTCCGCGCTCTCGTTTGCACTTCAATCCTCAAACGAATTTACTTGAATTGTTTCGGGCTGAGTCATTCAAATCTTATTTCAATGAATTGTCTAGGGTAGCTTTAATCACTCTTAATCCAATGTTGTTGATCATACAGGGTGCTTCAACGAAAACTAAACAGATGCTATATCTACCAAGATATTCATTTCTCATCAAAACGCAAAAACAGATCAATTTTTGTTTCAAGGGGACATCTTTTGGGGTACAAAACTTGCCTGAAATAGCAACCCCTAAGCGGGAGTTGCAATCGTTTTGAACAGGGAAGATGGGTTGAGTGATGACTCAAAAGGAAGGTAGTATCTTTGTCTACATTGCGTTGAACGAATTTCCATTTATAATTGAAAATTGTAAAAGACTATTTCCTGAGACTATTCAAGTTCAGTGAAGTAAAATGGAACAGATCATGCTGATCAAAGGCAGTCATAATCAAGTACCATCCTCATCTCGAATTTCAACCTCTAGAGCAGGGGTGACCACCCTTGAAAATTTGGAAGAGGGTAGATGGATCAAGTGATACCTCGAAAGAAAGGTATCATCTTTGTCTGCATCCCCGTGAACGAATTTTCATTTTTGATTGAAAACTGTAGAAGATACAGAGTGAGCTACTCTAACTCCTATCAAACTCGATGAGAATAGAATTATTGCGAGCAGTCATGAAGGCAATGGAAATCCTTTACTTGAAAGGTATCACTCGATCGAAATATTACCCCTGCCTTAGTGGTTGAAATTCGAGATGAGGGTGATTTCGGAAGAAGACAGCTTTTGATCTAAAATGAATCTATTCCAGTTTTTCGCACTAATACTCCAAAAGCCTTGGGGCGATAGTCTTCTCTATTTTTCAGTGGCTCACTCTGTATCTTCCACAGTTTTCAATCAAAAATGAAAATTCTTTCACGGGAATGCAGACAAAGATAATACTTTTCTTTCGAGTTATCACTCGACCCATCTACCCTCTTCCAAATTTTCAAGGGTGGTCACCCCTGCTCAAGGGTTGAAATTCGAGATGAGGATGATACTTGATGATGACTGCCATTGATAAGCATGAAACTTGAATAGTCTCAAAGAAATAGCCTTTCCTATCTTTCAGTTGCTTACCCTGCATCTTTTACAGTTTCCAATTAAAATGGAAATTCGTTCAACGTAATGTAGACAAAGATACTACCTTCCTTTTGAGTCATCACTCGGCTCATCTTCCCTATTCAAAATGTTCAGGATTGCAACCCCGCTAAGGGGTTGATATTTCAGGCAAGTTTTGTACCCCAAAAGATGTCCCCCTTGAAACAAAAATTGACCTATTTTTGCGTTTTGATCAGAAATGAATATCTTGGTAGATATAGCCTCTGTTTAGTTTTCGTTGAAGCACGCTGTATATAAATTATTGTACCTGAGTAGTTTCGTTTTCATTTTGTATATGTCTAATGAAGGCGCTGTTACAAATGAGTTATGAAGTGTATATCAAATTTTCTTTTATTTAGCATTTAAAATGGATCAAGTAACGGCTACTAGTTTTCAATTTTTCAAATAAGATGTCATCCAGCCTCCCTATCAGGTCGGAAGCCACTCGGACGGAGATGTTCAAACTGAGGTGTAAAGCAGATAATATATCCCCTTTCGAAATGATGTTGCGTGTCTCAACAAATTTACAATTATCCATTTGCAATTTACAATTGACGTTTTTCATGTGCCACCCAATATAATAGCCATCAATGTTCTGGGGTCACATTCAGAAGATCTTACCAGTTGAATCGTATTTTTCTATCAATTCTAATTGTCTGTATTTTTCAAATACTTCGACGACAATTAGGTATTCTCTTCATAAAGTATGTTTTCAGTTAATACACTTCTTGTGAAAAGAGGAAAGTTAATCATTTCACAAAAAAAATATGCAGTCGAAGCCAATACATTATTTTGAAAAGTACAGAATGATAAAAATCATATGGAAAAAAGTCCATATCAAACTGCAATCTATCACAGACATCGAACAAAAATAAATACTAAGTATTCTAGCATGAAATCATAAATCTCCTTTAACTGCTTGCATCTGTTGCAGATAAGCATTGAAGTTTCATGAAGATTCTCTGTACTTAACAACCTCATAAATCTTGTTCTTGTTATCAACAGCAAGTCGAATTTTGCGAATGAATATTTTAATACTAGACCGTCCTATCATCGGTTGAAGTACTTGATCTGAAGACCTTATGTAACTCATCTGTCGTTAGATGATGCCATCTTTCCAGTTGCGTGTTCCACCATATGATTCACCGTACGTACATTGACAGTTCGTAATTATTTCATGAATTTCATTCTATATTCATTCAGGGAAACAACATTTCTACTAGTTCAACAAGTTTTAAGGCTTCGACATCGTAGAGTTTTTGCAGCCATTAATTTCAAGGGTAAATACAACTCCAATGCATAAATGCGGATAGTTAAAGTATTGCAGAATATACGGAACATTATATAGGCCTATAACGCTCATTAACGATGTAGAGGGACGTTTATGGACTAATTGGTCTGATCAAGATATGTAGCTAGATATAAAATAAGACATTCAGCAATGTCTTACATGATATTAACATTATTTATTAGCACATCCTGGCGGTAGGGCTTCCCTTACCGGCGCTGTTTTCATTAAAGCGCAGATGGTGATACCCCAGACTATTTCTTTCATGATTACTTCCAAAAGTGCAATGAAATTGATGATTTATGTCTTCTAAACCATTCAGTGGTTCTAACACCTGGCATCATAGCATTGATGGTATCCGTGCTGCTGCGTTATTAAATTTTTCCAATTACCACAATCATTTGTAATTATCGATTAGGTAAATACACAGCTAGATGAAAAGATTAAATTATGGTTCTCGTAACACAAAATTATTTGATATCGATGATGATTTCATCAGACCTATATTGATCATTGATAATTGATAGGATTTGTTAGCTCGCTACGCAACAAATATTCATGGAATAGTCCATTTACATTTTGTTTGAAGTTTTAGTTTAATTTTCGTAAACATTGCAAACTGATTTCGAATTCCATATTCTTTTTTATGAATTCAGTTTCATTGACATACAGAATGTTACTGGAGACTGTGTGTCCTATATCAATTCAATTAAATTGACTGGTTTCAGAAAGCAGCATAATGCCGAACAAAATTCAAGATTTTCAATTGGTTCAACATTTTTGAGAAATTTTACATCATTCAATAACTCATAATGATTCACAATATCTCGCATGGCACTTATTGTAGTCGCCATAAGCCCTATTCTAAAGAAATTGGAGCAAAAATTAAAATAAATTTGGAATTATGAATTCAATCGGGAGTACCACAAGTTAATATTTTGGAATCTTCAATATCAATCCAAGTAATGATGATTTAAATGTCTTTATCTGAAAGCATACAACAACTGTATTTCCATAATGACAACATGTGAGGCGCTCCAATAGATTGAGACGAGTAGGTGGCTATCTGGCTTGGTGTTGTGAATGGGTTCGCGATACTGACGAGATCAAATGAAACCAAAACTACAGTCTGTTACTCCTATTTATGATATTGGACTAGACTGCACCCCTGCTATGTGGCTCTGGTTGACGGTGATTATGAAGAGTGGATGAGAAAACAAGCTCCTTCAGGGAAGGATATTTAGCATTCTACGGAAGATTGAATATTGTTTGGTTACTTAGAGATGAATTTCGCATGTTATCACGATTGTATACACCTGATGTAATAGCCGGATAAGTATTAGAGCGTTAGCTTATTTTCATAATAGATAAAATAAAAAATTTTGATGTCAATAACATATTTTGCAAGTATTCCTCCTAAAGACCAATTCAGTATTATTGAAAAAGGATACAGAACTCAATAACTTGAAGCCTTCAGTTCAACACGAAATACTGTTGTTATAAGAGATGTGTATAAAACAAAAATACTTTATTTTTGAGTTTTCAAAGAATCCACTCAGCCTTTTATTAGCAGAAATTTTCGTGGATAACTTAAAAACTATATTACATAACGAGCCTTCACCTGAACAGTTTTTATATTGGTTTCGGTATATAGATGATATTCTTGTATGCTTCATTTGAACTGAACATGAGCTTAATATTTTCAAAAAGTTTATAGAACTATATTTTATGTGTTTACTCACCTATATATAAATTTTGTATGTTGTCATTATTGATATATGAAATACACCTGATTTAAAAGCAGGACAAGTACTGGAGCGTTAGCTTATTTTCATGATTTTATTAATGTAAGAGCAAATAAGTGGGACTAAAATGATTCATTTTTATTCTTCACTTTTCTCGTTTTTGTTTTTATCAATACGTTCCTTCCTGGTTCTAGTTTTCCAAAATATTTCGTTTCATTTCAAATCATTCAATAAATCGGAGCAACCTATATAAAATCGCAAAATTGTTCCCCGCTCTTCAATTCACAAAAGAGAAAATGGGACAAACAGCGTGTTACATAATACACTCGAAGGCAAAATTAGCGGAACACTCGAAAATTTAACCAAATTCGAAGTCCGATATTTTTCCTAATTCTCAACCGATTTAGATGATTTTTTCAGCAAGTTATAGATCAACTCTTCCGCTTTGTGGAAATTATAAGAGAAAACAAAAAAAAATTGGAAAAAATTTTATACGCGGGCAAAACTAAAAGTGTTTTTTTTTTGTCAAAAATTCGTAACACCCTGTGGAATTTCGTGGTTCGAGTTGAAACGTACAATATAATGGTCTGTCAAGACACATCTTCCTACAGTAACGTCCTTCTTGTTTTATGCATTCATCTCTATTTTCACAAGAGATATCCAATTTGAAGCGAAAAGTCACAAATTTCAAGAATTTATTTTTAATCTTGCGTAGGTGCATAACATCGGAGGTTAGCCAAAAAATAAAATCCAAATTAGAGAAGCGGAAATCTAACGAAATGAAAATTTTTGAAATTCACTGGCCAATTTCAAGCTCCGGGAGAACTCGAAGTACACTGGAAAAATCGTTGATTTTGCACATTCATTTTTCAATTTTTTTGTGTGACACCCTATAATAATCATCATTCCTGTCCAAATTGAGAGCAGGTGTGTATCCTGGCGATACACTCGTGAAATGAAATGAAAATGTTGAGAAAAATGTTCATGATGACCCACAAAAAAAACATTTGATTTTAGTAGCGAGTATGACCCCCCTGAGCTCTTATTACAGCACGCATACGATTTCGCATACTCCCAATGATGTTGTCTATCATATGTTGAGGTATGTTGTCCCACTCTTCCACCAAAGCCAATGTCAGCTCTTCCAAGTTGCCTTGATTCCGTTGTCGAACCCTTCTTCCAAGAATGTCCCAAACGTGTTCGATCGGGTTTGAATCCGGTGACCGCGATGGCCAGTCCATTCGTGTGATCCCAACTTCATTGAGATATTCTATCACTATGCGCGCAGTATGAGGGCGCGCGTTATCGTGCATAAAAAGGAAATTTTCCCCTATGTAAGAAGCAAAAGGCACAACATGGGGCTTCAAGATTTCTGTTATATACTGTGGGCATTAAGTGATCCATTGCCAATAATCTCCACTTCTGTTCGTACTCCCAAGCATATGCCACTCCATATCATAACTGACCCTCCACCGTATTGCTCAGTTCCTGCGAAGTTCGCTTGATTGTACCGTTCCCCTCGATGCCTCCATATTCTATCTCTACCATCCACGAAATTCACACAATGTCGGCTCTCATCACTAAATAAAACTCGTCTCCACTGATTGATTGTCCATGCTACATGCTCCCTAGCAAACGCCAATTTTGCTACCCGATGGGCTCTATCGAGTCTTGGTGCTCTTGCTTGCGCGTATGATCTCAGACCAACTTCATTTAATCGTCTTCTGACTGTCCTCACACTGACGTTAATGTTATCTACTGCTTGTAAAAGGTTACGTGCCTGAACAGCAGTAAGACGAGGATTTCTTATGGTTTGATTGACGATGAAACGGTCATGTATAGCGCGGGTTGCCCGATTTCTTCCTTGTCCTCGCCTCCTCACGTACAATCCAGTTTCCCTGTAACGTCGGTAGATTCGATGGATAACCGACGTCGAGACACCCAACATGGTACCGACTGAGCGGTAGGTGCGCCCTTCCTCGATCAATGTAACTGCCCTTGCTACTGAGGTTGGTGGTAAATCTCTCATTCTGAATGAAAGATACCGTTTCGAATCGTGAACAGTAAAAGAATCACAAAACACCGCAGCCGATCTAATTTGTATCAAATCAAAGAATGGAAAACTCTCATTCTTTAAACAAGTGCAAATGTGGTCATATACAAAAAAACGTGTGTTGTATTTCATATTTGATAAAAAAAGGTGTGCACATGTGTAAATGAAAAGTTTTATCAATGGTCCCAGAATTCGGTTGTGTATTTTAATACCTACCGACTGTTATCTCCTATGAATTCCTAATTTTCACCAAATTAACCAAATTGTCATCAATAACTAATGCAATTCGAACATAAAAATCGCAAACGACAATTTCGACACGCCTGAGTGATAATAAGAAAATTCCAAATTGATAGACGAATTTTAATGACAATTTCTTGATTCAATGGAATTTCTCCAAAATGGTGATTTTCCACTTGAAATTAAATATATTTTGCAAAAAAAGAGATAAACGCATGAAACAAGAAGGGCGTTACTGTAGGAAGATGTGTCTTGACAGACCATGATATTGTACGTTTCAACTCGGACCACGAAATTCAAATTCAAATTCCACAGGGTGTTAAGAATTTTTGACAAAAAAAACACTTTTAGTTTTGCCCCCGTATAAAATGTTTTTCAAATTTTTTTTGTGTTCTCTTATAATTTCTACAAAGCAGAAGAGTTGATCTATAACTTGCCGAACAAATCATCTGAATCGGTTGACAATTAGGAAAAATATCGAACTTCGAATTTGGTTAAATTTTCGAGTGTTCCGCTAATTTTGCCTCCGAGTGTAGTATGTCACAACTTGAGGGATTAAATCTACGTGCAATTTCAAGAAAAAAGTTTTTATAAACATAGGTTCGCAAAAGCTTCGTTACGGAGCTACAGGGTGTTGAAATTTTCTGAAAAAATTGGTTTTTTTTTCAAAACTCCTGCAGTTCTAGAGATATTCAGTTCAAATTTGCAGTGATCAGCGTACAATCAATTTTCGTTTTCTTCGTTCAATTTAGAAACTTTTTCGACATCTGTAATTTTTTCATATCTCCAACGTTTTCGAGTGAAAAATTATTGAATTTGAACTGTATGTTATTCACTAAATAAAAAAAATAATAGAAATACTCGATAAGTATACCCAAAATTTGCGATTATTTTGATAGCTCGTCTTCTGAGACTCAACCTATAGTTATTCAATATCAAACTTAAAAAAGAACAATTAAAACATACATACTTTCTTATAGAAAATTAAATGCTCTTTTAGATGTTATGTCTAAATTTTATATAGCTAGAAGTGTAACGGAGATATTCTTATTTTAATGGAAAAAAAAACACAAAAATTCTTGAAATCAAGAAATGTTCAATAAAAGAGTAACTAACAACTTTTCACAAAAGTGTTATGAGACTTTTTTGTTGCAAATGATATGTACAACAACCCCCTGAATTTTGGCCATCAGCATCCGAGACGCCCTGTCTAAAATAACACCGGAGAGTATGTTGTTCTCAAAAATTGCACTATTCTGGTTAAACTAGAATAAAATAATAAATGGCACTAGAAATCTCAACATTTTCATAAAAGAAAATCATACGTCAAAGGTGGTTAATTTTAGGTAGGACAAATCATAACGAGGGACACTTGGAAAAGAATACCCGATGACCGATATAAACGGAAGCGGTACCTCTCTGAAAACAATTGTAAATTGTAGATCAGTATCGATTTACTCTCATGCCAAAATTTGAAATTGATCAAAAGCCGTTACTCAGGTACTTCTTATGGGTTCTTTAGTGCGGACCCCGTATGCAGATTTTAAATCGAAAGCAATACTCTACATCTTCTCTGTAATAAAAAATTATAGTTATGAAAAATTTATATTTAAACTTCTAGTTGACAACATAATTAGATATCGTCAGTAACTCAAGCCATGAATTGAAGTGCAAAATTATTCAAGCAGAAGAGTAAAGCTGTCCAGTTGAGGCATAAATCCCAAAAATTTTTATGGTCACTCATTCGAGATGGTTATTGTATTATTTGAAAGATTACAGTCATTCCACTATGTTTTCAAGACATAAAATTTGGTAAGCATTACAATACAGTTTCAGCAGAACGACCGGCGTGGTTAACAGGGGCCATAGTGGAATGGCGATTTGCTTCACTAATTACAGGGGGATACTAATTGTGATTGTGCCTCCTGAAACTTGCCAGATCGTAAACTGTTTAGCTACTTGAATAATTATTGGCTTCATTTTCTCCATGAAAAAACGTTACTTCGTTTTATGACGGCCATATTGAATAACGAGCTACAATGTTGAAAGCTCGAGAAAATGTAGAATTGAGCTTTGTAGATGAGCTCGTATTAAAATATTGCTTTGTTTTACTTCGGTCAAATTAAGTTTCTTTTAAGTTTATTTCATGAAGAAACTTTTAACCCTTTCGCTGTTGTAGGAAGTTTTATGTTCAACTGATCATTGAAAAATTCCAAAAGTGGACATTTTTTATTAGGTAATGTAGTATTGCTCCTTCAAGGAAGTGAAACTTGACTTGTTCATCATGTAAATGGTCAGTTTTTATATTTTGAGATCAATCCACTCAATTCAGAGGTGTTTCTATTGATTTCCTGTTGCTTTCTGCTCATATTTAAAAATTTAAAAAAAGATTATAAAAGGCAATGAATCGAGATAGAAGAGGAAGTAAATTATTTTCTATTTAATTCAATGTTTATACTAAAATGTATATTTTTTCAGAAAGAGTGGCAGAAAGATATCTTTGAAAAATCATGAAAAGGTATTCTTCGCAAATGACTTGGATTTGCTCGAATCTCAAAACTAGTCATTGAATGGGGACTTCATAAAATTCATATGAAATAGATTCAGAACCTCATTCCTCAATTACGGGTCCCCGTCACACGTCCTAATAATTTGAACGATAATATTCTTTGGTCTCATGTGGTGTTGAAAATGAACTCTGAATTTGCTTTTTTTCCCCACGTTACTATTGTTGTTGATTCGGAATCGTGAAATTCCTTAATTATATTATTTCCCAAGCGTTTGTTTTTCTTCATGGCTCACTACATTAATCAAAGATTAGACGTTCTAGGATATACTTTCGATAAGGAAAACATCTTTTGAACAAAACTGGTGTGTTTTTAGTAATGCATTATAGTCGCCTTCCAACATTTTCCATGTCTAATAATTAATTCTTAGGAAATGAAAATGTTGAAAACTCTATATCTCGTGAAAGATGCTTTTTACTTTCATCGAAACTATATTTTAATAAACCTCGAAAACCTAAGATTGTAACTATGGCCTTCTGTATGAATGAAGTTGCATGTTTCAAGAAAATGAGTATAAGATGGAAAAGTACTTATCAGCAGATCGATGCAGCATAAGATATGCTACAGAGCATATTTTTATGATGGTTCGGAAAATGTTCCAAAATTTGATTGTATATTACTGGAGAAAATTAAAAATTATTGAAAATACCCACGAAATTCTTGCCACTTTTTTCGTCCTCATGCCTTGGGGCAAATATTAGTAAAGCAAATACACTGCACTGGAAAGAAATTGAAATGATCTACGGTTCATACTCAAAATCAATGATTTTATAGCATTCTGATCTATTCAGTTCCAAACTTCGATCAATCTCTTCCGAACTTCATACAGAGTAGCTGAAAGTAAGATATAATCTGAATATTTTAAGAAGAACTGTCGGCAGTAAGTTAATATTCACTCCTCATTACCTTGAAAGTGTCAGCCCCTAACAAGAGGAAATCGCGAAACTCGAAAAAGATCGCTCGAAAGCATGGAAAATGCATACCTGAAGAATGCTCCATTTTTCGTTTTCAAATGAATCTCAATTTCGATTGTACTCAAGGAAAGTGTAATTGCGGAGACAACCTGGTAATATTCAAAGGTTTAGATAAGTCCGGGAGAACTATAGAGAATCTACTGTGAATCTCTTAATCGAAGAACTGATAATTAATAGCTTTCTGAATATATAATTCCACGATTATCAGAATCTTCAATCATATATGCCTGTAAGTGCTGCAGCAATTAAAAAAAATTATATTTTATCATGATGATTCCCCTCCTCAAACCGTCCAGTTGCCAAATATTCTACTTTGGACAGCTCAATCGCCAGACCTTAATCCGATTGTTGGATGCTCTCTAAATGATTGTTATATTATCCCCCAAGAATATCCCGTTACAGAGTGAAGAAACTTCTCCTTCAATTCGACCCGCAAGTACTGCAAAATGAATTGCTTAAAAATTATCTAGAACTATAAGTAAAGAATGATCTTATGGCTTAAATGTTTTACATGTACACCCAGTGGCCAGCATTACGAGTAGCCAGTAATAGTGTTGAGCTGCATAAGCAACGTTTAGAAGGTCAATGATGGCATACTTCACAGTATATGATCCCTGAAAGTGATGATAAACTTGTTGCCTCCATGAATTCTGTTTCACATAACTAGTCTAGTAGATGGGAAATATTCTACTAAACTAGCATGAAGTTCAGTTATCCGTGTCTTGAGTATCTTCGATATGGCTTCTATAGTTAATTAAACGACTATCTGTAGATATTATGCAATGAAAAATAAAATGTACCCTAAATTGTTGGAAACAGTTAAGTCAGCATAATATATTTCTTCTTCAGGATTAAGATCATTATTACTCTGAAATCCAGCTTTCATATGACACTTCTTTAATCTACTGTTGTTCTGTTTGGCTAAAAAGGGCTCATGTATATAGAATTGATTCCTAATTAATTATGCCTTGAGAATTTCAAGTAGTACCATTAGTTCAATACCAATTTTTTTGGATTCATGTGCACTGTAATATAATTGCTCCACATACCCGCAGACAATTGGCATCGAAAAAAGTTGGATCATGTGTCACTCTCTTCTGGCATTTCTGTTTGTTATCCAAGAACTTCGGAGTCCACCTATTTTGAAAACTCGGAAACCGGTTTGGTTTGCTCTTTTGGGAAAGAGGGTGGAATTAAGTTTTTGTTTTTAATAATTCCTCACACAAAATTCTACTAGAAAAGTTTCTGGTTTTGGTCCCAGAAGAAAGATTAACTGTACCTTAAAGTAATGGATGTTGTAATAGTTTTCTTTCCAAATGAAATCCTGTAGATAGTCAAAATTGCGAGAGCGGTGTGTTAGAAACTCCCTAAATCATTTAGTCCTGTACTTTCGTATATCTCAATATCCAGATGGTTTTCAACATATACATATGGTATCACAATTTTTTTTTATTAAATTGAAACATTAGAATCCATCAAATATTACGCAACATTTTTCTGCTGTTTTTTTTTCAACATTCAGCCATCCCACATGCAACTATTGTTGAAATATTAATATAAGGTTGAAATGGAAAATAAAACGTTATCTTCATATAATTGATCGATGAAGCCTGAACAACGTGATAGTTGATAGTCATAATGAATAATAAAATAAAACAAGTTACTATGTCTCAACTATCACTAATTTATTGATGTAATGAATAAAAAATTACATTGGTTGGACCGGTTTCGGACATACGTCCATTATCAACAACAAGCTAATGAAAACTGAATACTCATGTACAATACTGGAACTAACATCAATATAATGTTAGTAGAGGTCACAATAACTTGAATAATGGTGATTGGTAGGTGATTAAGTCTACCTGGTCGTTAAGGAGCTTAATCCCTTCTACCCTAGATGCTTTGAAAATTTCCATCGATAAAGAAATTGAGTTTATAAGATTTATCACAAGAATGAAGAATTTTTAGCTGTTGAAGTTCTGGAAAAGGATGACATTCATTCAGACAATGTGCAGCTAAAACTGAATCATATTTCTGATGTAGGAATGACCGGAAATGTTCCTTGTATCTAGTCTTGAAAGAGCGTCCTGTTTGACCTATATAAAAGGAATTCCACTCAGAACATGTTAATTGGTATACTCCAGATTTTTCAAATTTTTCGGTTTTATCTTTTGTGTTGAAAAGCAGCCCTGACAATTTATCTTCATCATTCTGTTTCTTCTTTTTGTGCACAACACTGTTGCAGACTACCCTGTCACTGATGTATCCCCTACGGGCGAAATATTTTTCTTCACGTTTTCCCTACTCTCTTGAATCATATAGAAAATTCCGTATAGTTCACCCTCTTTTAGTCATTTTCCTGAGTTTACCCGATTATGGGAAGCTTAGCCTGTTTTTAATGATTATCCATTCTACGTAATGCACTTTTTCCTGATCGTGATAATGTCTTATTTCATTCGACCAAATAAATAGATACATTTCAATAGGAAAATTTAGTTCCAATTCTTCTCATCTTTTTTCATATTTGCACACAATAGTATCGTATAACCATATTTTGCTATTTTTTCGTTCAGTATACTTGTCAGCGTTCAGAGCATACGTTTTTGCTTGCAATGTACGATGTTGCAGTTCTGTCTCATCTGTATTGAACACGTACAGCCATGGCCTAATAGTTCAAATTGGACAAAGGTTTGTCCTTCCAAGAATAGTATCGTATAGCGATATTTTGCTATTTTTTCGTTCAGTATACTTGTCATCTTTTAGAGCATACGTTTCTGCTTGCAATGTACGATGATGCAGATCTGTTTCATCTGTATTGGACATGTACAGCCATGACATAATAGTTCAAATTGGACAGAGGCTTCTATTTCCAAGATGTTCTGCCTTTTATGTTCTATGCATAATATGCCTATGACGGAATCTTCTATTGAAATTAAGCAATCCTATACATTGCGATATTTCGAGCACCTATGCTTAAAGTACGGTTCAATCATAAATGATGCATTATACAAAACCAACTAAAACAACTTGATCAATTGCCTGTTTTTAGGCTTTTTGGAAATTTTCATTTATGTTTACGTTTACCACCTTCTTGAAACAAATTTCTAGAATCTGTTTTATTCTGAAATATCATAGTCATTAAGCCACTTTAAAATTGTTCTAGTACTTGGAGCTGTTCTTTTATTTCACTCGATAATTTCAATTTTTTCATCAGAGGCATATTCTTTTACCTTGCATCCTCAGATTGAATTTTCAGTATATGTGGTTACAAATAAAAATATTTATCTATGTACCTGTAGTATTAGCACTCTAATCAAGTTGAAAGCCTATTGTAAATTTTTTCATAATTCTGAAACGAAAAATGAATTGTTAACCAGGAGAGAAAATTCTAAGAAAGATTGCGTTTTCCCAAATCTTCAATGCCCTTTATAAAATATCGTAAAATTAAAAACTAAAAAAAAGGATTTTCACAATTCTCTGACTGAGTCGCACAAATCTTCAGACTTGAGATGTCCCCACAAGCAAAAGTCTAGAGTATTCAGGCCAGTAGATCCAGGAGGCATCCCCTCTTACCTCTTCTTCCATTACAACGACCACGATATTGGTGAGGTATCGGCAAAATGGTGCAGCGAAGTGAGGAGCTCCGTCTTGTTGGAAATGCAATTGCCCAAGTAGTAAGAGATCGTTTTCCACTTTTTCTCATATCAATAGATCAATCTACATTCGGAGGCAAAATTAGCGGAACACACAAATTTAACCAAATTTGAAGTCCGATATTTTTCCTAATTCTCAACCGATTTAGATGATTTTTTCGGCAAGTTATAGATCAACCCTTCTGCTTTGTAGAAATTATAAGAGAAAACAAAAAAAATTTGGAAAAAATTTTATACGGGGGCAAAACTTAAAGTGTTTTTTTTGTCAAAAATTCATAACACCCTGTGGAATTTCGTGGTCCGAGTTGAAACGTACAATATCATGGTCTGTCAAGACACATCTTCCTACAGTAACGCCCTTCTTGTTTTATGCATTTATCTCTATCTTCACAAGAGATATTCAATTTGAAGCGAAAAGTCACAAATTTCAAGAATTTACGCATACTTATTACAGTGGCGATACACTCGTGAAATGAAATGAACATGTTGTGAAAAATGTTCATGATGACCCACAAAAAATAACATCTGATTTTAGTAGCGAGTATGACCCCCCCGAGCTTTTATTACAGCGTGCATACGATTTCGCATACTCCCAATGATGTTGTCTATCATCTGTTGAGGTATGTTGTCCCACTCTACCACCAAAGCCAATGTCAGCTTTTTAACGTTGCCTGGATTCCGTTGTCGAACCCTTCTTCCAAGAATGTCCCAAAGGTGTTCGATCGGGTTTAAATCCGGTGACCGCGAAGGCCAGTCCATTCGTGTGATCCCAACTTCATTGAGATATTCTATCACTATGCGCTCAGTATGAGGGCGCGCGTTATCGTGCATAAAAAGGAAATTTTCCTTCATGTAAGGAGCAAAACGCAACATGGGGCTCCAAGATTTCTGTTATATACCGATGGGCATTAAGTGATCCATTGCCAATAATCTCCAGTTCTGTTCGTACTCCCAAGCATATGCCACCCCATATAATAACTGACCCTCCACCGTATTGCTCAGTTCCTGCGAAGTTCGCTTGATTGTACTGTTCCCCTCGATGCCTCCATATTCTATCTCTACCATCCACGAAATTCACACAATATCGGCTCTGATCACTAAATAAAACTCGTCTCCACTGATTGATTGTCCATGCTACATGCTCCCTAGCAAACGCCAATCTTGCTACCCGATGGGCTCTATCGAGTCGTGGTGCTCTTGCTTGCGCGTATGATCTCAGACCAATTTCATTTAATCGTCTTCTGACTGTCCTCACACTGACGTTAATGTTATCCACTGCTTGTAAAAGGTTACGTGCCTGAACAGCAGTAAGACGAGGATTTCTTATGGTTTGATTGACGATGAAACGGTCATGTATAGCGCGAGTTGCCCGATTTCTTCCTTGTCCTCGCCTCCTCACGTACAATCCAGTTTCCCTGTAACGTCGGTAGATTCGATGGATAACCGACGTCGAGACACGCAACATGGTACCGACTGAGCGGTAGGTGCGCCCTTCCTCGATCACTGTAACTGCCCTTGCTACTGAGGTTGGTGGTAAATCTCTCATTCTGAATGAAAAATACCGTTTCGAATCGTAAACAGTAAAAGAATCACAAAACACCGCAACCGATCGAATTTGTATCAAATCAAAGAATGGAAAACTCTCATTCTTTAAACAAGTGCAAATGTGGTCATATACAAAAAAACGTGTGTTGTATTTCATATTTGATAAAAAAAGGTGTGCACATGTGTAAATGAAAAGTTTTATCAATGGTCCCAGCATTCGGTTGTGTATTTTAATACCTACCGACTGTTATCTCCTATGAATTCCTAATTTTCACCAAATTAACCAAATTGTCATCAATAACTAATGCAATTCGAACATAAAAATCGCAAACGACAATTTCGACACGCCTGAGTGATAATAAGAAAATTCCAAATTGATAGACGAATTTTAATGACAATTTCTTGATTCAATGGAATTTCTCTAAAATGGTGATTTTCCACTTGAAATTGAATATATTTTGCAAAAATAGAGATAAACGCATGAAACAAGAAGGGCGTTACTGTGGGAAAATGTATCTTGACAGACCATGATATTGTACGTTTCAACTCGGACCACGAAATTCCACAGGGTGTTACGAATTTTTGACAAAAAAACACTTTTTTTGCCCCCATATAAAATTTTTTTCAAATTTTTTTTAGTGTTCTCTTATAATTTCTACAAAGCAGAAGAGTTGATCTATAACTTGCCGAACAAATCATCTAAATCGGTTGAGAATTAGGAAAAATATCGAACTTCGAATTTGGTTAAATTTTCGAGTGTTAATTTTGCCTCCGAGTGTAATTCTCCAGCATATCACGATAAATATCGCCATTTAAGTTACCAGTATGTAAGTGATTAGAGATCCAAGTAGGTAGTCCTACCCAAACATTTAGCTTTTCCTCATATTGAGTTTTTGTTTCTCGAAATACATAAGGTTTTGAATCGCTCCTGAATCAATAGTAATGCCTGTTAACCTCTCAATTCGCTAGAAAACCTAATCTTGTACAAGAAATGCGGTTTATTGTTGCTACACTCGGTCATGATGCCTCATATATATATATATATATATATATATATATATATATATATATATATATATATCTTCTTATGAATGGCTATCTGAACAGAAATTCCATTTGATAATACGAGGAATTCAAAAACAATAACTCAAAATAGGTTGTCTTTTTATAAGAGTGGTTGTTAAAACCCTTGCAACGATGTGTAATCCATTCCAATTTTTCTATCCGAAATTCAAAGTGAGGCTCTACTCAGTTTTTCTTGGAATAGACTACATTCTAGATCACATTTATTAATAAAATTCAGTCGTACAATTTATGAAATATTTTTCAATTAACAGTGAATATATACGAGTCTAAAATTTCAGATTTCTATAAATCAAGTGTGAAATACCACATAAATTACAGTTCCTTAATTCAATATTTGACATGTTAAAAGTCACTTAATAAATCGGATGACAAAATTTACACATTGTCGCAGACGACTTCGTTGACAAGAAAGAAATATATACTATATTTATGTACTAGCTCTGATCTCATCTGAGATATCACTTATTTTTAGACACTGCTTGCTTCAGTAATTAAAACATGTTGACAGTGACAGTTGGACTTGTCGGTTGGTTAGCTATAATAAATTAAACTATTAGGAGTAAATCTTGATGCTATGTTATATATATTTTTAGATGAAATGATATTTCGAGATACACATTTTGGAGGGAATGAACACTGAGGAGAAAATCACTAAGAAATCGAAATTCATATAGAAGGAACAGAAAGGCCACATTTTATATACCTCACATAGTTCTCATGTTTTTTTTGTAGAACGGTCAAAAATCACAATCAGTAATGTGGAATATCGTAAATTCTCAATTAATTCTTCAAAAAGATCAAATTCTCTGGATAACAAGATCATCAAAATGGATCACGATAGCATGATTTTGATGAATGTCAAATCATAGAACGATGAAAAACAAAGTCTTCCATCATTATTCAAAGACTTTATGGCCAGGTTGTATAAAGCTACGTAAAAAATTGTTAGTGTTAATTTGTCAACTCTATGTTTAATTCATATTTGAGTTGTAAGAAACACTTAACAAGAAGTTAACATCAAATCAGTTAACAATGTGTCAAACCAATATTGGATTTCAGTATTTGGGATGCATGAAACTTAACTCCTTGTTGAGTCCATGTCAACTGTTTGTCAGCTAACTGGTCGAAACCCTTCGATTAACTTCGATTAACATTATCGAAAGTTTTAAAGCCAAATTAGCATAAAATATCAGTGTAAATCACATATTATTCATATTAATTCAAACAATTAATCAATTACAAATAATTTAATTTTAAATGATTCGTTGATTACTTGGCAAATGTTTCCGAAATATTTATTAAAAATACTCCACACATGTTTCGGGTGGTTAGCCCATTATCAAGAGTAATACAATACAAAATTCAAAATGAGTGATTTCACTTATGTATAACGGCATTCACAACAGGAGGCAAATTGTATTCTAGTTGGTCGTTGCAAATTGGCTGGTTTTTCCTATGAGCGGACGTAATTTCAATAATCTCCAAGATGTCAATCCTTTTTCCTTCATTACCTGGATGCTTGAGTTCGATATTCTCGAAATCTATGAAATGATTTTCATTGATGCAGTGGTCCGAAAAACCCGTATAATTTTTATTTTGGAGAAAAGATCTTTTATGTTCTTCAACTCTCTTCTCGATGCATCTTCCGGTTTGGCCTATATAGAATGTCTTACATTCACTGCAGTGTATTTTATATATTCCGCTTTTATCCAATAATTTTGTTTTATCTTTATCATTAACCAATAATGAACCCAAATTCTTTTTATTAGCGCTGATGGTGTTAATATTTTTTCTGTGTAATCTGTTACATATTTTGTTGCTAATATTAGGAATATAGTTAATTGGAAATTATCTGCTAGATTTCTCAGTATGCAACGGATAAATGCTCTGCAATAAAAGTTTATGTCTTTTTTGTCTTATTAAGGTATCAACTAATTTTGGTTTATAGCTCTTAATTTCAAAACTTGAACTTCATTCTCAAAATCGACAGCTGACAAAGGAATAGAAAGCAATCTGTGCACTCAATTTGATACTGTGGGATTGGAAACTACTGATATGAATCCGAATTGGTTGGTTTTTTGTATATTTTATAGGCGAGTGAGTCATGAGCCATACTAATCGACAAGTCCAAGAAGTTCAAAGAATTTTCATTTTCCATTGTAAATTGAATCGATTGATGAAAAGAATTTAAAAATTGTAAGAAACTATCGAGTTGTCTGTCTGTGCCTATCCAAACACAGAAGATATCGTCTACATATCTTTTCCATAAAAATACATTATTGATTAGGATGTTGGGGAACTAAAAATTTAATTTTCTAAATTTGTCATAAATATTCCACCTAATAACGGAGACAGTGGAGAGCCCATAGGTAAACCATCTAATTGTTGATATATTTTATTATTGAACCTGAAATAACTTTGTTGGAGGCAGAGGTTTACATCTGACATCGTTTCTTCCATATGAGTGGGGCTTAATGTACTATTGGATTGAAGTTGTTGATTAATTGTTGCTTTGACATCACTGCAGGGTGTAGACGGATATAGATTAATTATATCAAAGGATACTAATTTAGAATTTTCGGAATTTTTAGAGATCTCAAGTGATTGGTTAATTCTATAGAGTTTTGTATTGAGTAAATTGGAATGTGTTGTATCAAATTTGGAAGTATGTTGTTCAAATATAAACATTCTTCAGTAGCTTCAGGACTTATATATGAAGCAATAGGTCTCATGGGACAATCTACCTTGTGAATTTTGGGCAATGAATATAAAATTGGAACTTTCGGATTCATAACAGTCAATTTCAACCCATCTTTTTTTGCAATAGATTCGTATACTTTTTAATTAAAGATATGACTTGTGTTCGAAATTAGTTAGTAGGATCAGCATGTAATTCCATAAATTTTTCTGGAATAAGTAACCTTTCTGTTCTTTCAATATACATATCAGTTTATAAAATCGTAATAGTGTTACCTTTGTCAGCTTCACAAAGGGTTAAATTATGGTCTTTAAGTTTTGTTTGTATGAATCTAACAATTGCTAATTCCTCATTGTTTTTGGTCAATCCAGAATGTCTTATTTATTCAGCACAGACTACTTCTTCATAATCTTTATCATCTACAACTTCTATTGAGCTAAGAGCTATCTCAGAGTTAACGACTAACATTTTTAAATCGTTCAAATAATTTATATTGGGACAATTATTCAAACCTTTCTCTTAAAGTTCTGTCCCTTTTTCATTGAAAAGAATATTTGAATTTTTTTTTATTCTAGAGTGAAATTGAAATTCTGGAGTCGGTTCACTTTTCGCCAGCAATGAAGCAATGAATGTTTTTGATGAGGTGTTTCAACTTATTTTGTTGTTTCTTGTATTGTTCATGGCACAGGTGCTTGATTTTTTCTCTTGTATGTTGATCGAAAAGGTCAAACGCTACGGGATGTAAGTGGAAAGCCAATTCAGTATGTATCATTTTTGGATGAGCAGCCGAGCTGTGTACCATTTTCTCATTTCCAGTTCTAACCATTTTATGTGTGCTGATTTTACTGCTGTTTGTGCTTCATGCGATTTGTGTTTGTAAGAGATCTTCAAGTACTTGGGAAAAACTTTATACTTTAGGCACTGTTTATTAAACCATAAGTGGTTGTTACACATTTTGCTTGCATTTTTGATAGTATGTATGGACCTCTCGCTTAACACTTTTCGGACCACTGCATCAATGAAAATCATTTCATAGATTTCGAGAATATCGAACTCATCCATCCAGGTAATAAAGGAAAAAGGAAGGACATCTTGGAGATTATTGAAATTACGTCTGCTCATAAGAAAAACCAGGCAATTTGCAACGATCAACTAGACTTCAATTTACCTCCTGTTGTGAATGCTGTTATACATAAGTGAAATCACTCATTTTGAATTTAGTATTGTATTACTCTTGATAATGGGCATACAACCCGAAACATATGTGAAGTATTTTCAATAAATATTTGTGAAACCTTTGCCAAGTGATAAACGAATCATTTATTCGTTATGTTTCACCAAGTGTTAAGCGAGAATCCCATACATACAGGGATATCCACCGGGATATCGAGAATTGGTTTTCTTCTAGTTTCTATGTATTTTGTTTCTCCAAATTGCAGAAAATTGCATCTAATGTTTCGAAATTTTATTTTACTCATAGACGGTAAATTTGGAAATTGGTTATTGAATTGCCTGCAATTTCTACCCACTACTTTTGACATTCTAAAATGAATTAAAAGAGATTAAACATATCTTCGTTTGAATAATCAGTCATTTTATTATCAATCTGATGTTTTTCAAAAATTTTCACTTCAAATTACCAACAATTCTTGTTGAAATATCAAATTCCAATGAACGAAGTGACAAGTACATTAATTTTAGGCACCTGTCAGGTGAGCGTAGCCAGTTCAGCTACTTGATTCAAATATTTCAAAGCATTCTCTGTTAGTTCTTGCAAAACCATCAAAATTCAATATATTTCAAAATTATTTCGGAACTATAAGAGATGAGTATAGTACATGCTGATACAATTCCATCTGAAATTTGATGCTTCATCTGATGGGGATATAAAATTGGCACGTGCCATTTGAAAAAATTGAGCTATTGCTGTTTGAAAAAGGCCAAATTGAAAAAATCATACAAAGCAACGCAATAAACATTTGACACGTGTAGACTACTCAAAAAATTCCTTGATCCTTCTTCCATTTACTTAAGCAAAAATTATGTCTGTAGTGCAAAAGATCTACGAGCTACAATTTTTTAATGCTCCTCAAAATCGAGTTTATAGCAAAATAATTAAATCTGTCAAAAGTTTTGTTAGATAAGTGCCAACAACTTGGGTATTTTATGCATTGCTCAAATGTCGGTTCTAGATGTATAATAAAAAAGGTAGATTACCATTTGAAATAACAAAGTGATGACCCACTTCCGGTATAACCGGAAATGGTATCACTTCGAAAATATTTCACTTCAATTGGAAATCGCTAGTTATGGCTGCGTATAAAATTTCAGCTTGATAGTGTAATTGGAACTCAAAAAGTTTTTAACGGACGGTCCCGGTGGATATTCCTGTATTAATTAAATTTCATATTATGAAATTAAAATATTGTCCAATATAGAAGGCAAGTGATATCATATGTAGATATTTGTTAAATTTTGTGCTTATAATACAATTTAATTTTCCAGAAAATGTCTATGTCATCTTTGAGTGATTATAATGGTAAAAAGAACAGGACATGTCCGCCGTGCAAGAAAATTTACTAAGAAAACAGATCCATTTTCGAAATATGATAAACATAATTTTAAATTAACATTTCGAGTTGGCCAAAATACTTTCACTGAAATTTTGGACTTAATTTCTCATCACTTGAAATTGCAAACGCCATCCAAGCTTCATTTTCTCACCACGTAAAGATTCTCAACAACGGGATCATTTCAGCTACTTGGTGATGAAATAGGTCATTTTTAGTCATGAATCCTCTGTATCCTGAAATTGTAAGAACATTCTATTTGTTGAAAACAAAAATGAATAATAAAAAACATATTCTATCAAACGATAATTTTAAAGGTTCTACTTGTTTTTTTTATTTTGACCTCTAAATTATGAAGAATTTCTTCGATTTCAATTAAAAACGTGTAGTTTGATATATTTTTTCAAATATAGTTCTTTGAAATTTTGGTTTTTATGAATTTAGCTCTTTAAAAATTTGCTTTCAAAGCTGCGCCGTCTTATCATGTCAGGGTTGGGGATGAGCCTAGGCATTTGAGATATAATTCCATATAATCTTTTAAAACACGCTCAGGATATAGAAGACTTGTTTATCACATCAACGTTACTTTCGTTACTTAGCAGCATCATCAAAATTATTTATTCAAGTATCAATTCGATCCTCTAAAATTGGAAAAAATTGTACCCCAGTGTCATTCAATTTCGGCTGTAACGATCCTCCCCCAGTTTTCTGAAGTTCCCTTTCATCTTCATATGCTACCTCATTCTAAGCAGGTATTTTTCTCTCCGTTAAAAATCATTGAGAGTATGAATAGAGAAATGTGACAATTTCAATTCTTTTTTACGTGCTACTCGGCGAAATCGTTTCTTCTTCCTTTTCAAATCTCCACAAAGCAAAGGAAGATGCTTGGAAGTCCTCGAATTATATGATTCCACATTTCAAATTGGGCAAGCTGTAATCTTTCATTTAATAAGTATCGTAGAGGAAACGGAGGGATAGAAAAGCACTAGAAATTGGGCAGAGAGGAAAACATTTAAGAGGAGTAATAAAAAATTAACTAACGTCACAATTAGAAGTGGAAAGTTTCTTCAATATCATAAAATGGACTGTAATGAATACGTTAAACCTATGAAAATATACTTACCAACTTGTGTACAATACTAGTTAAAATTGGCGGATTTGATAATTTCTTCACTGAACTCATTCTCTGACCCAACCAGCCCTATAATGTTAAACACGCTCGTTATAATTGATGATGTTTTCGTTTTCAGGGACTCTTTCCGCGAAACCGAAGTCCTAGGTGGATAGGTGGATCTTCCCTAGTGAAACAAAAAAATATGGATATCACAGGGTAGTAGGGGAAGGGCGGGTAATTGGAGTCAGCGGAAAATCGAAATCACACGCATATCTACAAAACTACGCACCCGAAACTTCGGAACATAGTCTTTACACCCCTCGTACACCCGCCGGCCCCGTCGCGAACGCCTCGCGCCAGTTACCGATGCATGTCGCTGAGATATACTAGTGTTTTGTTTTCGCGCGTCGTCATTGTAAATTTACGCAAAAATATCATAAGAGGTGAATGTCGTTTTTTTAAGTGTACCATATTTTGTTTATTGTAGAAAGGTAGTCTGTGTTTAAAATTGTGATTAGCGTCTTATATTTCAGTTCAAACTTAGATTTTTTTTGTTTTATTATTATTTCTTTGGCAGTATAGTAGCGGCTAATGAGAGTGACGCCTATTGTCCGCAGGTGATTACCATTACCCGCAAAAGACTAATATTAATATTTTTGCTTCTAGATGCCAAAAGTACGAGTAAGGACAACCGAAAAAGCCAATTGGTCATCCGAGTCTCTCCAAAAAGCCATACTTCTTATTGAACAAGCGGGTTATTCTATAAGAAAAGCTAGTAAATCTACTCGTATCCCATTGACGAGCTTACAAAAAAGATTCAAAAAGAAGACTATCCAAGAACCACGTCTTGGAAGATGTACAGTATTTACGCCTGAAGTAGAAGAAAAATCAGCTGATGTGATAAAAAAGATGGCAAATATATTTTATGGTTGTACCGCAACTCAAATAAGGAAAGTGGCATTTGATTATGCGGAAAGTATGAATTTAAATCATAACTTTAATAAAGTTACAAAATGGCTGGTCGAGATTGGTTGAAAGCTTTTATGGCTAGAAATAATATATCTGTGAGGAAACCAGAGGCAACCAGCATAAATCGAATAACAGCGTTCAATAAAGAGGAGGTGCAGTTATTTTTTAAGCTGTTGGAGGAAATTATGGAGAAACACAAATTTCTTCCCAAAAACATATAAAATTGCGACGAAACCGAAATGACAACTGTACAGAATCCAGGGAAAATACTAGCAACAAAAGGACAGAAGAGAGTGGGATCTATCACCAGTTGGAGAGAGGCAAAAATATAACTTTGATGTTTGCGATGAGCGCTGCAGGTGGCTTCATCCCACCTATGTTTATTTATCCCCGCAAGAGAATGACTCCTCTACTTGAGAAGGATGGTCCATCAGGAGCACTTCATAAATGCTCCGACAATGATTGGATAAATTAAAGCCTCTTTCTTGAGGGGCTCGCACATTTTAAAAAACATGCTAAACCTTCTATGGACGAACCTGTTCTCTTGATTTTAGACAATCATGCTAGTCATTCTTCCCTATCTATCTACGAATTTTGCAAAAGCAAGTATATTCATATGTTGTCCTTGCAACCACACACATCCCACAGAATGCAGCCTTTGGACGTGTCATTCTTTGGACCTCTTAAAACCGCATACAAAAACGAATGTGATTTATATATGAAAAGTAATCGCCTGGAACACATAACTCCCCATTGGTGAGGAAAGCATATATTACCGTTGCGTCTATTAACAAAGCGGAATCGGGATTTAGGGCAACAGGTATTTTTCCAATAAATCCCCAAGTATTTTCTGAAGAAGATTTTATGGCTACTGAGATTCTCCAATCTGACTCTATAGTCGTTTGCAATGAATCTATTACCATTTCTACTTGTGACATAGAACAAGATTCAAATGTCATTCCCAGCACATTGAAACAATTAGATTTATCAGCTGTAAGTGAATCAGAGCAAATAGTCGTCTGATCCTCCGTCAAATGTTCAACTATCCGATTTTATAAAATTACCAAAAAAATACCTGTGGCTAAAGAGAAACAGCGCCGGAAGAAGCAGCATGCTACTGTATTAACCTCAACTCCACTGAAAAAAGATTTGATAGAAAAGGAAAATAAAAAGATAAAAAAAGTACAGAAAGAGTAAGAGAAAGAAAAAAAGAAATGGAAAGGTAAGGGTCAGGGGAAGAAGACTAAGGTGCAGTACGGTGATGGTCCCAAAAGGACAAAGAGACAGGTTCTTCAGGATTCAAACGATACATCAGTCTCAAGCATTAACACTAACGACTTATGGCAGGATGATGAGAATGATGATGCAGAAGACTCAGGCAATAGATATTTAATATGCAGTGAATTTGGACGAAATAACGAGATGTGGTACCGCTGTACCACATGTGGATTGTGGGCACACGCATAATGTACTGGATGGGATTCTGCCGAAGGGTACGTCTGCGATATGTGTTAGTTTTGCTTGATCCTCATTTCCCACAGGCTGACCACCATTGCCCTGAAGTAAGTGCAATGGGAGTCAAACCTACTTTTTTTTTAAACTTAATTTTTTCCCAAAGTTGATGTACAAGATGATTAAAACTGATCTCTATTATTAAACAAATTAGTGTTTTTTGTTACAAAACATTAGCAATAAATATTTAATTTTGAAATAAGCTTTTATTTGAAAACTTGCTTAAGTGACTCCTATTACCCTTTTCTACCCTATGTGACACTAATAAGTTCCTCGCAAACACAAAACTGCAGGTAATTTTTAAATAGATCATATACTTTTATCCAATCCTATTGAACGGCTTATATACGGAATGAGCCAGAAATGTGTCAAGTTGTCAAATTTATTTCAGAACTGCCTAATCATATCATTTTCATTATGACGCTAGGCGGTCTTCTAATCGTGACGACAACAACAATAACGCAGCCAATTAAAAAGTAACACAGACGCCCCCGTTCTGAGAACGATATACCTCCCAATGTCTAAGATGCCGTCACAATTAAATCAATTAAATGAATTGTAATATGTAGATAAAGTTAATCGACTTCAAATAAAATTACACATCCTCCTCAGGTCATTATTTTTAATCAGTCCTACAGGGACGTACCATCAAGACTTTGAAGAGATTTCTTCAGAGAAAATTAGTATTTATGTAACTTGAATGCACATTCATAGTCTGTTATGCCTTATTGAATCAGCAGAAATGACAAGAGTTTTCATGAGCGTACCGTAGAATGGAGATATTTTGCACCGTTTTTGTGACCAATCTTTTACATTTTTTTGGATATGACCTTTGTTGAAAGGTTTAAGTTGATGTGAAGCATAGCTGCACATTTTTTTCATTGAGCGGGTGGTTATTTAATGTAAATTCATGAACTTTTTCTGATTAAATAACACAATGATGTTCACATTGTGGCTTCATTAGATAAATAGTATATTTAAAAAGATTATGTGCCTTATCTTGGCAAGAGCTTAGCTCGAAAGGAGGAGGTTTGTTTCTTTTAGGAACTCAAAGGGAAAAGATCATACCTGTGATCAATTTTGGCTATAGTTAAATCTGTTAAATCTTAAATAGTTAATGGAATTCCCAATTTTCATTTCCAAAGTGAACTCTCTATTAGGAATCATTGAATTTGATAAGAAACTTATTGTCTATTTTTACCTGTAAAACAACAGATTATATCATCCACATATCTGGACCAATAAATTCAGTGTTTCGACAGTATATGATTATGCATTGTTTTCTCAATGTTAACCCTAAAATTTCTGCTAGTAAAGGACTGAGGGATTATCCATTATTAAGCCAATATTGCTCATGTAATTTTCATAATTGTAATAATTTTGTTATAAACATACCTCTAAATGATTCATAAGTTCTGATTATATACCGTACTAGCATAAAATACTAAACTTATGTCCTGGGATGTATCCAATCTCAATCCAAGTGTTCCACCTCGCCATCCATTGAAATTGATAACTAAGCTCAACAGAATAATGATGTGAATCCCATTATACAATAAGATCTTATGATCTTTAAGAAGTATGTTTACAGCAAAATTATTAATTAATTAATTTTACACGAGCAGCAACTACTTAATAATCGATAGGCCTCTCAGTCCTAAGCTGTAGAAATTTTGACGGTTAACATTGAGAAAATAATTTACTATCATCCACTGTCGACGCACTACATTCCTTTAATACCTTCATGAATTCAATTCACTTTAATACAAACTTCACTTCGGAAATAGAAACTTAGAACTTTTTAGATTTAACTGTAACAAAAATTGACCAAAAACATGAAATTTCTATTTTCCATAAACCTCCTCATACACGCATTACCATTCATCAATTCTTCCGCACATCCACACCAACATAAAATAGTACTTATAACATATAATCACCACAATACCAATATTAGAAAAGAATTTCTCGAAACTTCCTCGTGAACTATTTCAACCAGCAATCCACGAGTTTCGTCCTAGAGTCGAAGAGACCAATCAAAAATATAATGTGTTATATTAATAAATGCAGTGTAAAATTGAAGCGGATGCGCCAAGTTGCAAGAAACACTGGGCTGAAGAACATACCAATTGAACCATGAAACATTGGACGAGTAGCATATACTCCAAAGAATTGAAATAGTTCTGGTCGTATTACAGCGATAGTCTTATTTTAACATGGAAAGAAACTGATCAGTGTTTTTTGAACTTGTAGCAGTCGGTGCTACATGCGTATCAGTCTGGAGTTGCATAACTGCTAACTCAAGTACCATATCTCAAGATTTTCGTCAGGAGGATAGAACAATTCATACTATCGAAAGCTTTTCTCGAGGCACAACACGATATCAGCTTTTTCTTTATTTTCTAATGCTTCAATCAATATTTCTATAACTTCAATTAATGCATTAGTCGACCCCTTTTCCCAAATAAGTAAAATAGAAATCAGTTTATAATTACGAAACTCATTGTCGTCCTCTTTCTTATATACTAGAAATACTCTTGCTATTTTCAAGCAGTTTGTATATATCTAAAAATACCGAGCTCACTGAAGGTTGAAATTTTCAATCACAATGAACTCCTTTAAAATATATTGTAGAAACAATTCTAAAAGCATTTACCCCGAAAAATCCTCGAATTTATTTGGTTCTTCTCAATTTAAACGGCATACAGTTCCTCCTTTTAGACTTGCAGCAAGATTATGCTATGCTACTCATAACATCCTCTCGCTTTTAGTGGACCATGTTTGGATTTAAGCCTTTTGAGTATGGTGAACAATTTATCAAACTTAAAATAATAAGAAAATCTGATATCATATCTAACAATTCAGTGCTTTCCAATAGTTTTTATATTTGCTTAGAAATCACATTGATTTTTCCTCTGTTTGTTGGTTTCCTTTTCTGTCAAGTCTCGTCTTTTCTTTTGCTACCTACCTATAAATCACTGTCGTGATCACATAACAAATGAATGTTCGTAAGACCAAGACTACCTAATCGCAGCAAGAGCAAAACTGACCAACAAGATTTGATTAAGAACAACACTAAACCTACTATACCGTTGCATCTTGCTATCGGTTTTAATGATTACTTGGTTGATAATTTACCAACAATAACGTTGCATTATTGAAGACTGTTCGGCAAGTGCAGTTTAGTATTACATAGGCACACAATAGTTGGTGATAATTCTAATTTTTCAATCTTCGAAGGTACTATTATTTTCATCAAAAAATTTCGAATTTTTCTTTATCCATTTTTCGACCTCCGCGAGTGTTGAAGAATCATATATAGATACTCTAAGATACCTGCAAACAAATTTGATGAGTTTTTAGTAGCAATGTTTTTCCCTCGATTAATATTTGTAAACTGTGCGAACATAAAGACTTTAATTGTCTTCATTCAACAACTTTTCCATTCCACATATAGTGAAGTTCTATCACATCTTGACAATATTTTAATTTTATTAACTAACCTGGACTCTAATCCATCGATATCAATAGAAGCAATAGCAATGAGATGATAGATAATTTCAAATCGAGACCAATTCAAATACTACCTTAGTCACTTGTGGATAACGCTATTATGAAGTGATGTAGGTTGAGGTTGTAGTTGTAATTGTAGGTGAAGCAGAGCAAAGATTTCCCATATTGTGGGCCAAAAATGTTTTAATGAATAATTTTATTCTATTTACTTAGCTGGTTCGGAAATACAAAGGAACATTTCCTCTCTTTTTTTGACTTATAGTTGCAGGTTCAACTTACCTTCTTTAGATTTCTCTTAAGAATATTATGTCAAACACTTATTCAACCACAAACTTCTCTAACTTCTGAGGCCAAATTCCCTTCGTAGGAACAAAATAAACCCGAGCTATGAAGAGTCATAAGACAAGATGACGAAATTCTTTGAGTAGCACATCCTAAAATAAGGACCATAAAAGTAAGCAAACAATTAGGTATTTGAAAATTAAAACTTGACTTTGAGTAATAATGATTCACTGTCCAGCTTTTTATAACATTCTGTAAATTTCTATTAGCAATCATAGAAGTACGAAAAGTAGGTATGCATTGAACCAGTTACTCAAATTTTATCAACCTTCTTTCTCGAGCAGCATATTTCGTTAATGCAATGAAAAAGAGTTGGAGGTAAGTTTCGTTTTCTACTTACTTAAAGGGTAGTTAACTAACTTTTCTTAATTGTTCACCGTTATTTGTGGATTTTCCTCCGGCAAACTACGGTGAAAGAGTGTGTGTAGGTTCGATTCATTATGAACATTGATGAAGTCTCATCAGCGCTGAAAGGACTCTCGTGCTTGTTAACAATAACGAACGCTAACTTTTACTTCAGTAATTTCATTACGACTTCTTCCTAGGATGAAAGATTAAGAGCATTAAGAATTGAATTAAGCATTTCAAGGTTATTCAAGCTGATATGTTATGGGCGATTAAATAACCTAAAACGTCTTCAAGCGAGAAAGCAAAATCTCCTTGATAAAACAAAAAGCAATTTTTCCGGACTGGTAAGTTCAATTTGTATGTTAAGTGAACAATGAATTGTGCAGAAATTTCAAATGAGATTTTACACTTGAATGTTCACCGGATATAAATTTTAAGATTATTTGTAGTTTTAGATGTCCAGTCCTAAACGATGTTACATTGTTTATTTATTCACAAATTCAAGCTACATCAATCTTCTAAATGGATTATGAGTAGCTATTTGTTGGTTAGTATGGTATGTATGTTTCATATTTTTTGGTAAAGTTTCGTCATTTTAAGAAAGTACGTTAAATGTCGTTTGTAGGTTTCGTGATATTCTAGTTATTCTTCGTTCGTCTTGATCATAATGTGTTCCATGTCGAGTTTGGTATGGCAGGTGTTGCAAATTGGGGGTTCTGTGTTTTGCATGAGATGACCGTGAGTTAGGATGGTATGTTCTATACGTATTCTATTTGTACGACTTGGTCTCTTCTTGCTGTCGGTGTTGTTAGTGAGTTTGTTGCAGTTGGTTAGATCCGTCTAAGGCTGATGATACACTTGCACAGAAACAAGGAAATAACAAAGCATATCGTATGAGAATACTCAGCAGTCAGTAACATCAGGTTCGAAGTTTTTCGACCAACATCACAGAGAACACAACTAACTGAATAACCTCTCCTTGAATAGCATAATCGACTTCTTAGTAGAGCTCCATTAATTCGAGGAACATAAAAGTCAAATGAAACAATCAATATTCTCAAGGATTTCGACTAAAATGATTTTAGGAATACTCTCTTAGTAAAATTCTCCTGAATTCAAACGCAACATTCAGCAAGGACTCGGTGGGTAATCGCGGTAATTTTGAATTTCGTTTATGTGTATGTTGGTCATCATTTTGTTCCTTCGAACGAACTTGCCGGTTCATTTAAACGATTGTCAATTTTTCCATACCCTTCACCAGTAATTTTTGAACTCCCGATTGAATTCTACTTTGATCAACCCATTAATCCATCTCTGAATTCCAACGTCAATTAGCTTTAAACGATGAATAAATGAACAAACAATTTGCAAATCATTTTCATCCACGTTGCTTTCTTTTGTTTTGACAGTGAATTAATTAATTCAAGTCCTGTTCACGGTCAGGGTCTGAGTGTTGGTTTGTAGCTTTTGTGTGTGTTGTTTAAATGTACTTGAATTCAGTCGACGGATAATTTATACATTTTCAGAGGTCAGAGGTGTAGCACAACCAGAAAGGCGGAGAACTCGCAGCAGGCGCTTTGATTTTGATGAAGGGCTTTCGCATGAACTAATTTATTTAATCTAAATATTTCCGAGAAACCCTTCATGGAATCCAACGTACTGGAAATTATTATTTTATTCGTTTTGAATTTACGTAGCCGTTTTATACGAATAAAACATAATGAAGTAACCACTTTATAGTAGTGGCGAACAGCCTGCTATACATTTTCATATCCTTTCGTAAGAGGGCTAACTTCCAACAGCTTTAAAGTTATGGATAGACAATGAATAAAGGAAACCTACGTTTCACAATAAAAACGGTAAAACGGTAAAAATAAGAATGTATAGTACTCAACATGATACAAAGAACCGATCTAATTTTTCATACCGAATTTATTTGAGATTGAATTTTTGCTCGTAGCATATAAATTATCTTACTGATAGTTCCAAGAATTGCAATAATAGACAGAAAATTCAATGAAGCTCAAATTAGTTCCATCAGTCGGCAAAGGGCCCCTCATAGTCTACGTCGATGCACAGAGCTTTTTTCGTCATTGATTTCCTCCAAAAAAGAAAATTGATATACGATTTTGAAGTAAATGCAGATTCCAGTGTAACACCAAGACATTTGGAATACAAATGATGATGATTTTTTTTGCCATCTGAATAGCGAATTCTTGCGGCTCTTAGGATCTATTCTATGTTTCTACACTTCCTGGTGAATCCTTAATGAAGCATATGATTATCTTCGCCGACATATATTTACACTCCTACGCCTACTTTAAATAATTAAATTTTATATTTCTTGCAATGTGCAAAGTGCATTTTTAGTCCTGCTTTTAGAATTGGCGAGTGACGTCTTTGGTCGATCAGATTCTTCTTTTCTCTAGTGAATGCTTGTTAGATCTATATATGACTAGCGAAAGAAAGAGGGTCAACTGTGGCAGACCTCTGCATCACCACAGAAATACTAAAGGTACAGTACGTCGCTAGGTATCCAACATTACTATCCTCGATAGTCATCCAACACTCTGCCTTGAGGTGTACCGAACTAAGCCCATTATCAACGTTAGATCGAAGATTCTTGTTGATAAGCTTCCCCCTACCAGCTCACTGATGACATACGCTCAGTCTTAATAAATGACTTGCATTATTGCAAGGCAGCAAGCTACATCATGCAATAAAGCAAGCGAAGGAACAATGCAAAAGCCATGCTCAGTATAGAGTAGATCAAGATATTCCAGTTTTACACAATTCAAATCAAATTTGCCTCGGTGGTGGCAAAACTTCCAAAACACTCTAACTTAACTATTTATACTCTTCGAGCAACATTTGGGCTTGCCATGAAGCAATCTCATGGAAGTGGAATGTGTTTGTTGGTTTAGGCTTCTTGATTTACATTTATTTTGGTAATTGCGACAAGAAATGTTAGATTGATAAAATCACTTTTCGCCAGATTGAAAGACCAAATGAATCCAATGCAAAAATGGGTCACCATTTAAAATATGACCAAACCACCGTCCCAGACACTGACAGTAACCCTTGGACCAGAAAGTTCATCGAAATGTTAAGAATATGCCAGACGTAATGTAGGGGTCTTAACAACACTTATGCTAACTTGGTGGAAATTGACAAGAAACTAATCATGAAAATAGACAAACCGACCACGACTCGTCTTCTGCTTCCACCTAGATTTGCATTTCAACTCATCTGATAGCTTTAAAAATTAATTATTTCTTTAGTAAGTCATCAAACAAATTCTTCCCTTTTCAAGTCAATTTGGGTGTAACTGCGCTGCTTGTCCTCCGGTTGCCTACATATTAAGCCCTTTCGGCTTCAAATTTGAGAATGTAAGATTAACGGCCCCTCAAGCTTATAAATTGTTTTGACAAAGAAAGATATACTTGGGTCTGTCCTACTCGCCACCTTTTGATTGTGATGATCTGAGATGCTGTGCATCGTGAGTCTTCTTCTTGGTGTGGGTTTCCGTTTTAAATAGTTCAACTTAATATAACCTTTGAGAGGTTATGTCCTCGATTTGATTTCATAGATTTGATAAAATTGTTTGATATTTGTTTTCAGTATAAAATTGTTTTCAATATTTCATAATTTCAGAACATTGAACAATTTTAATAATTGTTGTATAGAACTATTTGATATTGTACAATTGCAGATATTAATAACCTAGTTTAATGCCCTGCTTCACATGACACAACATTTTATATGGACCAGTTTTCTTCTTCTTCTTTGTTTTTCTTTTTCGTTGATGGACCATAGAGCCGGGGGTCAACTAATTTGAAACGTTAGTTGACAACGACGGTTCCGTTTTATCTAACCTAACCTAACGTTACCTGCATCTTGTAAGCACGTGGACCTTCACAGTGATAATTTGAATGAATTCCGAGTGGAACAAGAAAGCTGAAATTTTAATATAGATCCTCAGTCAGCCTGACTTTTGTGCATATCATGCCATCATTGAGAAATAGAAATAGAATTGTAGCGCTCCTGATAAAGACTTGAAATAAAGTCGAAAGCTCGAGTTGTAGAAACCAGAATTCTTTTATGATATATATATTATATATATATATATATATATATATATATATATATATATATATATATATATATATATATATATATATATATATATATATATATATATATATATATATATATATATATATATATATATATATATATATATATATATATAGGGTTTTACCCGACGAGTTGCCTATATATCTGTTCATGCAATCAAACTGATTTCATGAAAATATAAATCCACCACCCGGTAATTAATACCATTGCCAGACAATGATTATAATCAAAACATATCCTGGAGTAATTATATATTAGGATAACGTTAAATGTTATGAGAATATATCAATCTACCAGAATATATACATACTATAGCATCATCAGACAATGATATCAATGTACCAACGAGTAGTGTCAGAGGCTTTCTCCCGGAAAAATCCAGTGTACGGACCTTAGTCAAGTAACACTGAATGTTACTCATTAATAGTTTCCTTGTGTGAAGTGGTGAACGATCGAATAGAATACTGCTCTGAATATAAATATGACAAAATTGTCAGTTAATTAATATATATATATATATATATATATATATATATATATATATATATATATATATATATATATATATATATATATATATATATATATATATATGGTGGGACAAATATCTTCCGCGATGAACGAGTAGTCTACATATGTGAACTTGAGACAAAAACAATTATTCCAAAATCCGTAGATCAATGAATAATCCCTCCTGAGCTAGTTCCTAAATCTGCCTGCCATGCACGCAGCCTCCAAGCGTTACAAGCAGGATGCCGAGAAACGAAGGAGCTCATCAGTGTCGCATATCGCTTCTCAGCATCCTACCAAACTACATCGGGGTACCCTATCGATTCCAGAGAGGACGCACAAAAAACTTCATATATGTTTATAAATATTTGAATTGTAGCTCCTACGTTTTCAGTTTTCGAGAAGACATCAAACAAACTGTGAAATATAATATATTTCCTCTAAAACAGAATACTCCAATTTAAATCTCATGATATCAAAACACAGTCCAACGCGTCGCAACGCCACTGATTAGTTTCAAAATTTCACTCACGGATAATTTATTCAGTTTCATTTCTCGGTTCTCCGGTATTTGTTTCTCTGGCGTTCATTATTAGGAGAACATAAATTAATTCTGGGGTATTAATTTATTAACTTGGAGTGGGCTCCGACTGGACCCGCGGCGACGTCATCTTGCCTGATCGAGACTGACCCTTAACCCGAGCCGTTTCCTGATTCACCTCTTTCATCATTCGGTGAGTCGAGGCGAGCATTTCGCGGACCCACAACGTGGAGAAGATTCTTCTGATCTACAGGGCGATTAAACATTTATGGAAATCTTAATTCCAAGTACTTTTAATGATGACTTATTTGTGTTAGATAAGTGATACATATTGAATTAGTTGCACTACATAACTGAATTAACTCAACAATTTGAAAGTACGAAGAAAATTAGTTTCAAATTTTTTATGTTTTGAAGTTTATTGAGTATTTGAATGGGAGGCTCTGTACATTTTATTTTGCTGTTGATAGCAGCAATCCAAACAATCATAATAGTTATAGAACACTTTTATTAAATAATTAAACAATTGCAGAAAAATCACTAGGATTACGCTTCACAAAATATACAAGGGATCCGCGCTAAAGGGTCCATTGAAAGGATCTGGGAACTTGTATCAATTTCGAATTTTGACAATAGAGTAAATGCATACAGATCTACCATTTGCAATTATTTTCAGAGCGGAACTACTTCCGATTATACCGGATCGACTACAGCTTTGCTATTTCAAATTGCATGGTGTATTTTTTTTATTCAAGAGCATCATTTTTCAAGCATCAACGAGAAAAGTGTTATTTTTGGGGCAATCTAGTTTCCGATGCTATTTCATATACAGAATGCTCAAAACTTTCTTGTCAACTCAATAATATTGAATTGTCCAAAAAATGTTTTTTTTCAAATGTGTAAATATTTTTTTGCTTTGTTAGAACCGTATTTTGAATTATTATTTAGATTTATAGTATTTATAGGCATTAGGTTTCTCCATACGTAAAAAACTCATTTAAATTTTATTTGCGATTTTATCAGAAACCTACAGTTTTTCCGCAAAATTAAATCATTAGGAATGAAAGATTGAAACCAATAGAGTGGATTCAACTCCGATGCCAATTTATATGTTGTACATTATTCTATGTCAGGTTCTATGAATTTTGGCGTCAGTTTGGCGTTTGCAAATTATTTGAAAAAAGCAATAACAGTTACTGTGTCTGTATATTGTTTTTTCGTTGAATAAAATCGCAAATAAATACTCAAACAAAGATATTATGAAATTGTTCATCATTTATGGACAACGTCAACAAATAATAAATCGAACTTGCAGAATGTTTAACAAAAGCTACCCGAATATAGATCCAATTTGCAGAAAACAATTTAGAAAATTACAATCAAATTTTGACACTTATGGAAAACAGACAGCGGAAAAGGTTTGATGAAGTTTCAATACCAATGATGAAATCATTGCAGTTACCGTATTGGGTTATTTTTATGCTAATCTTTATGCATCTGTACATGCTACTGTTGCATAGTTGGGGATAGCACTAAAATCAATATATTAAATTGTGGATAAAATAATGTCAAACCCTTCAAATATTGATTAATATCATCGATGAATCCAGGAGACGCGGCGGTTAGGATTAATGTTGATCGTTCACATTCACGAAAATCCAGACGTCTTACAAATCATTATCTGGACCAATAAATAATAATAATAATTATAATATTATACCAACAAGATTCGTTCAGAATACAGTCACCGTCTGAAGACTGTGCTCAAATCAATGTTGAACTCGGGGAATCTATTCAAGGCAATTAACACCTACGCCATTCCAGTATTGCTTTACTCATTCGGAATAATCAGATGGACTAAGACAGAACTGGATGATATTCAAAGGCAGACCCGAACGATGCTGACAAAGTACAACAATCATCATCCAAAATCGTCTGTGATACGAACAACTTTGAAGCAGAAAGAAAGAGGACGCGGATTAATAGATATTGTCAATTTACACACCGAACAGATAAAAAATCTCAGAGAATTCTTTTCTGCAAAAGCTCTCACTTCTGAACTACATAGAGTGGTATCGTTGGCTGATAAGGGATATACACCTCTAAATCTTGCTACCAGAGATGACCTGCTAAATCTACCGTTGCTATCAGATACTGAAAAACAAGAGCAATGGTCAAGAAAGGAATTGCATGGACGACATCACCATGAGATTAATCAACCACACATCGACAAAGAAGCCTCCAACAAATGGTGATGAAAGGAGAATTATTCGCGGAAACAGAAGGATTACTTATGGCCATTCAAGACCAAGTGATTGCTACAAACAACTACAAAAAATTTATTATGAAGGACGGAACATTACAAACAGATAAATGTAGAAAATGCCATATAAGATCGGAGACTATACAGCATATTACGTCCGGATGCGAACAACTGGCCAATACGGACTATCTTCACAGGCATAATCAAGTGTGAAACCTTATACATCAGAAACTTGCACACAAGTACGGACTTCTGAATACCTTCCAGCCATATTACAAGTATCAATCGACGCCCGTATTGGAAAATGACTCCATCAGATCATACTACGATAGGCCTGTTATCACTGACAGAATGGTGACGAATAATAGGCCGGACATAGTGGTGTATGATAAGAGAGCCTCTACGTGATCAAGGTCTGCTTCTGCGTAGTTCATCGTAAATTGGCATTCTAAGCTGTCTACAAAGGCCTCAGCTTCATCTGAAACACAAAATACCAACCCTCTTTTTCCTTGGACCTTGTTATCCTTTTCTGGCGTAGGATTTTGGCCATTCTCAGCAGTGAATGATCATCCTTTATAAAGACTCGATCTTGGTGGCCCTGTGCTCATTGTGGTAATCCTATAAGGCAATGTTCACCTTCATCGCCAGGTGGTTGTATTCTCGCTCGTGTTGTGAGTTTCATGTTCACTGGAGCATTTGTTTCTTTCCATTTCTCTCTCTGATCATTTGGGGATGTCTTCAGGTAGTTTGTCCGGTCGACGTTTCGTTTCTTCCGTCCTCGTGCACGCTTCCACTGACTACCGTCAAGCATTTTCGGATATTCCGATGGCTCTGTCCTGGTCGCCGGTCGATTCAAACTTGCCCAGATACGACAGATTCTCTTGGACGTGGTCTGTGAGAGCATCCCATATCCTTATCTTCCCGGTTGTCCCTTCGTTTGGCAGGTTACCTAGAAAGACGAGAACAGGACTATGATCAGATGTTAGATCCGATAAAATGTCGAATACATCACCAAATCTTGCTTTGTTGAGATGGGTTGGTACTGGTGGACCGCCTTTCAACAGGTCTCTTTCGTCGGCGTAATTTCTTAGGGTGTTTCCATTAGGGCTGCTTTTCCTACTGTTCCACGACGGGTATTTGCTGTTGAAACCACCTGCTGCAATCTTTCAGATATCTGCCTCAAAAAGTTTGTCCAGATCCGATTGTAGTACTTGTCGTTGGGGGTCTTATATACTGAGACTACTCTCAGGATTCCTTTTGACGCAGTTTGTATCTCCACTGTCGTCTTTCCAAATCGGCAATATGTACAGCGTGATGCTCCTTGTTGAGGTGGATGAGGGGTGGATGCTGGTTATGCGTCCCGTTAGCTTTTGGCCTTCCTCGTCGCTACCTTTTTCCGGATATCTGCTATTCGCTGCTACACGGCTCCGGAGATCTCAATAAGTCGCTCGCGTAGATCCTTGAATTTTGGTGAGGGTCGAATTTCTATCCTTTTTCCTCTTCATCTCGCTTGTTTTACATCTCCTTGGTTTGTCCTGGGGTTCTACTGGTTGGTTATCCTCCTTCTTTTATGTTGTGGAGCATCTATGCTGGCCTGTTGTTTTCTCTTCCATTGTACTAGGGATGTCCTCTTTCCTGTTGCCCTCGGTTGTAGTTCCATTATTTGGTTGATCTCCTTGTTTTTGTGGTTTTCCATCTGGTCGGTTGTCTTCGTCGTTAGTTGTGTGATGATTTCTTCCAGTGTGTTGATGTCCATTTCCTTCCTGAGTTGGTCGTCGCTTATGTACCATGGGGCGTTTGTCGCTGTCCTGATGATCTTGTTGAGTGCTGCTTGTAGTTTCCTCTTCTCGAATCTGTCCTCTAGATGCCAAATTTGTCCTTCAGTCTAGCATCGTAGATATTGGATATCCTCCGGCTGTTCTGTATTCCGTCAACTGAGTATTCTGGAAAAATAAAAGATGTTATTGTACCATTCCTCTAGGATAATCCTATGGACATGTCCTCGATTAATAGAGTTCCTATCTCCGATTGTTCATTATTCCGTCAACTGGTACTAGCTTCAGGAAAAGTATACGAACTTCTCGAAAATACAGCTTCTAATAGACCTGACAAGGTCTGATGGAATAATTTAAAATTATTCCAGCTCGCTAGGCTGCAAAAAGTCTCTTCCAAGTATTCCTCTCGAAGTTCTCGATGAAAGTAGAGGATCTCTTCTTAGACGATCTGCGTCGTTCGGCTGCTGGGTTGAGATTGATTCATTTTTTTTCAAATTTCTAATTTCTTCTTCAAATCTTCCTTTTTATGCGTAGTGTAGTGCATAAATCACTCATGGTTCCCTTTTCAAGAAAAACTTATGAAAATGAGATTGAGAAATTTGCACTGACTCCTCTACTGATTTCAGTTAACCCATTGCTAATCGTTCTTAAAGTATTCAGATAATGCCTCTGATTCAGGTGATTCTGCAATCCATTGCATATTATAGTAGGCACCCCGCAGGCGTGCCTACTATGTCTATATTTCCCCAATCTTAAGCACCCTATCTTCGAAAAATTCAAAGAAACATAAATTTTTAACCGATATCAAACAAGTGCCTCTGTGCACTTAACTGATAATAGAAACAAAATGGAATATTTGCTCAAATATCCACCTGTGAGGGTTCAAGAATTCAGATTTTCAACAGATAAAATTCACTTCTTCAGAACAAAACTTCTGTATAGGTTTCCAGAACTTAGTTTCCCTGCACATGCTGGGATCTATCTGCACAACAACACTGGAAGTGTAAGGCATCTATTATAAAGATCATCTTTTAAAAATATATTCGAATGCATAACAGTTTTTCTTAACGTTAATTTTTCAATCTAAGGCAACAGAAAATGAAACTATATATGAAAAAAACTCGTTCGTCTCACAAGCTCATTGACTATGATATGTATATGGACATTTTAGTAACAAAAACAAAAAACTTTCTCGACAAAGCGAAATCTCTTTGTCAAGACTTTTCCAGGCTAGTGAATTTAATTTAGTAAAGTGGGTGGTGAGTTATATAGAAATTTTAAATGAAATTCCTTCACTTGAATATTCAACAGATATTAAATTGGAATCAGATTTTGCGAACGTTTTGGAACTTCAGGCACTCATACTTTCATATATTGTTATATTCTATAGATGACTAATTTCTTACGAGTACAAGAAAAGTCCGTATACCATTCAGTTCGTTCATTTGTTACACGTTGAATATACAGAGTACAGACAAGGCGAATAAATTCAGTAAAACGTCAGACAATATGTTCTATGAAATTTCAGACATGTTGATTTTTATTATTAGTCACTTATATTTTGCATGTAATATCTTTCATTTTAGACAATAAAGAGAGTGAGGACTTCCAACTATTTTTTCAAATATCATGATGATGAAAACCTTATCGTGTGTGGAAAATATTTCCATAAATTTTTTTCTTTACTTTTATCGAAATGTGAGACCTTTTCATTCCATAAGAATTCTCGTAGTATAGTTTATTTTGATTGTATCTCTCAGTGAATTTTTTAATATCTGCGTTTGGTGTGTAGGAAGAGTGCTAAATTTCTTTCATAAATTTTGATGACGGTTACCTATGGCGACAAAACCAGAGCTCTAACTACGACATTGAATAATGTTCACGAATCGAAGATGTATCCTTACTAAATACAAGTTTGTTCAGGAATAACTTAAGGATTATACAAATCGGCGAGTGGAATTATGTGATGATGTGCATCAGAACTGGGACTTAAAATCTTCCAAAAGTGTTGAAGGGGGCACGGATGTTTAGGCTTGTAAGCAATGAATGTATAAACACCGCGATCGCTACTTTAGCATTATTCAGTTTTCTAAGCTCGATTAATTCACTCTGAAATTAATGCGGGTTCGATATTGAATATTGAAGTTTTCCAATCCATTCGTTCCTGGGGGGAGACGACGATCCGTTCCGACGCTGGGAATACAACTCTTAGTACTCGAAGTGGACTATCCCACTCACACAAAAATCATTGTATATGAGGAAACTGGTTGTCGATATTTCTTGGCACTACTTTTTCTTCTGAGTGGTCCAATCCACACGCCTACAGATGGATAAAATCAGATTGATCAGGAGATATCATCACCAAGAAGGATTGTGGTCGACGTATGCTTGCGGCTTGAAGTGGTTCCACTCGCAAAAAGAATCGCACAAAAAGGTTCATTGGTACCGATATTGATAGTTCATCCAGACCCTGCAATTCTCACAAACTGTAGAAGGATTTCGTTGTAGCTTTGGAGGCTTGAAGTAAAATCTAGTGCTGGAAAAATGTTAACCAGATATTAATTTTTCTTTAGTTGATTAGCTCGCCTGTACAAGAAGCAGAATTGTTTAAACGTACGATACAAGTACCTACGAGGTGGTAGCTTTTTTTACGATAGTACGTATGAATTTCGCTTTCTCCTTATATGAGGTGTTTCGGTATTCATAGGAATTATTTATTTGTGAAAATGGGATAACTCACATAACAGTGAGTAGAACCCTCAAGACCAAGTGAAAATTCAACTTCAATAAAACTAGTGTGTTATTGAAGAATTTACGTAAACTGTCGTAAACTAGTCAGCAAAAAATACTACCATAAAATTTCACTAAGAAAAAAGTGTTGGTTTCTTCATATGCTGATAAGATCACTCATCGAACGATACTTGCAGGATTTAAAGGGTTTCATACACCGAATTACTTAATTGATTCGCGACCGGCTTCCTGTTGATCTCTAATGGGGGACTTTTCAGAGTCACAAAAGGCGTATTTGCGAAATCTGCTCTCAGGTTTCAATGGCACTCTGAATAGTCGAATTGATGGAGGAAAGATTGAAAGAGCAATGTGACCAAATGCTGATACCCTAAAACAACTCAGGTATGATAACTATATTTCATAATAACATTAGAAGTTTGGCCAAAAATCTGGGTGAACTAAAAATTATACTTAATGATTTGAAAAATGATTTCGATTTCTCATTGTCTTAACTGAAACACATCTACTTAAAATCCCATACTTGTTCAAAATATCAGGGTATAATTCTATTTATAATGATGGAGAAATGAACGAGAATGATGGAACAATTTGGTGACACTCTGCCACTCTGCTGTGGCGGCTTGGATGATCTGTTGTTTGGTTCTTGGATTATCCTGGCGTGATCTAATTTTCCTTTTGAGATTATCCCATAAATGTTCAATCGGATTCAGGTGTGGGAGCATTCTGGCCAGTCCAAAATAGCGATTCCCTCTGTTTCAAGATAATGTCCCACGAGGTTGCTGGTATGCGAAGGAGCATTATCTTGCACAAAATTGAAATTCTCACCGTGGGCCAAAGTCTCACTATGGGCTCTAGCAGTAGGTCCACGTAATTTTTAGCCGTTGCAATCGCAGGAAACGAAATCAAATCTATTTTGCCTCCTAGCATAATGACTCACCTAAACATCACACTACCCCCTTGGTCTTTCGGAATTTATCTTGCTGCTCGTCTAACTTGTCTTGCACGACCCCTTAAAACTAGATTTCAGTGATCATCTGATCGAACACTTATTCTGGTCTCATCCGAAAAAAGAACATTTCCCCAATTCTCAATGTTCCAATTTCAGTGCTGGATACACCAATGTAGTCTGTAAATTTTTTGTTGTCTGGTTAGCTCTGGAACTCTTAAGGGCCTTCTGCTGTATAAACCCCTTGAACGAAGTCTTTGGCTTATCGTTTTGAGTGATACACTGATGCCTGGTGCATCCAGAGATAGCCTTTGGAGTATGGGGTGTAACGCACTATGGTCTCTTCTTGCAATTTGGCACAAAAAGCGATTTTGTTCTCCAGAAGAGATCTTTTTACCACTTCTTCTAGGCCTATTTTACAGAGATTGTAGCTCCACGTATCAGGCATAGGTTTTTGAAATCACCTCCTTTGAGACCCCCTTTGTGGCCGCTATATCCCTCTGTGTCTCCCCTTCCTTAACGAGAGTAATTATTCGACCCCTTTGCACAGCGGACAATCTAACGTAGGCATTTTCGATTATGATTATAGGCTTTTTTAAATTTCACAGCTTCAAATCTCAGTGACGACTGAGTAGTATATCCCGAACATGTGCTGATAATTCAACATCATACTATCCAGTTTTTCACAACAAAACTTCATTCTTCACAACTAGTCAAAGATCCATGGTTAAAAACAATCTATAATGTGAAATACCGAGTGATTATATAAAAATTTGGTTGTATATATATATATATATATATATATATATATATATATATATATATATATATATATATATATATATATATATATATATATATATATATATATATATATATATATATATATATATATATATATATATATATATATATAAAATATTTGTCTACATTGCCGCGAACGACTTTCCATTTTCAATTGAAAACTGTGAAAGATATAGGGTGAGCAACTGAAAGATAGGGAAGACTATTTCCTGAGACTATTCAAGTTTCAATGAAGTAAAATGGAGCAGATTCATGCTGATCAATGGCAGTCATCATGAAGTTACATCCTCATCTTGAATTTTAACCCCTAGAGCAGGGGTGACAACCCTTGAAAATTTTGAAGAGGGTAGATGGGTCGAGTGATAACTCGAAAGAAAGGTATTATCTTTGTCTGCATTCCCGTGGAAGAATTTTTATTTTTGATGGAAAACTGTAGAAGATACAGAGTGAGCTACTGAAAAATAGAGAAGACACCCTGCTCTAGGCCTTGAATTTGGGATGAGGATGGTACTTGATGATGACTGCCATTGATCAGCATGGATCTGTTCCATTTTTCCTCACTGAAACTTTAATAGTCTCAGGGAAATAGTCTTCCCTATCTTTCAGTTGCTCACCCTGTACCTTTTACAGTTTTCAATTAAAAATGGAAATTCGTTCAAGGCAATATAGACCAAGATATCACCTTTCTTTTGAGTCATTACTCGACCCATCTTCCTTATTCAAAATGTTCAAGGATTGCAACCCCCGCTTAGGGGGTTGATATTTCAGACAAGTTTTGTAGCTCAAAACATATCCCTTGAAACAAAAGTTGACCTGTTTTTCGTTTTGATCAGAAATGAATATCTTGGTAGATAGAGCCTCTGTCTAGTTTATATATATATATATATATATATATATATATATATATATATATATATATATATATATATATATATATATATATATATACAGGTCAACTTTTGTTTCAAGGGATATGTTTTGTTTTATAATTGAATAAAAGAGGAAATGAAATAATTTTATAAAAATACTGCTTGAAGGTTCACTGAATTGAGTTCATTTGAAATTCGCATTCTATACAATACTAATAATAATTTGATAATATAAGCATGTGGATCATAGTAATACGATAACATACTCATAATTCCTAGTATCTCCAAATTTTTGTGCACAGTAAATTGATTCACCATATTTTGTGTTAAAACTTTATGTTGATTTGAAGTTGATAAAACGGCGAACGAAATAAATATTTTCATATGTTTAACCTCAAGAATTTCCCATTAGGCACAAAATCTCTTTTACCGTACCTTATTTGAATAAATTCTTGCCATCATCGTTGAAAATAATCGCCAATAGCGTGTCCGAAATTCATAAGATTGTTCTCAATGCCCTGTGGTACCAAGCCGACAGAAAAGATTTCAAACCGTCAATCTGAAGATTCCATTGCACTGAATTTCATGAAAATCGTGACAGGTTAATAGAAGCAGTTTGTCTGGAATGACCTTTAATCTAATTGTAAATGAAATTAGTAAACGAGATTGTGATAGTCGTGCTAAGAAAGGAGATCTCTATTCATGTATGCGTTTTCCATTTCAATGATTCTACAGGAATCAATATTTTGACACTAGTAGTAGTATGAGAGATGAAAGCACTTGAATACAAATATGATGCAAGTTTATTTTCAATCTAACGGAAATGGTGCTCGGGCATTTCGCTAGTATCAGCAGCGGTTTCCAGATCGTGATGAACCAGAACGCCGCAAGTTTTCCAGACTCGAAACACAAAATCGAAAACTTTCAAAAGGAAGATTAACCTAACCTTACCTATCCGCTTATCCCGAAAAAAGAACGAAAAATCTCTCTCTGCCTATTTACGTTTCAATAATTATTTGCATGCCTTCAGAAACAATAATGTTGCTAAATTCAAAGAAATCTGTTCAATCTACAAGTGGAAGTGAATATGGGAGGAGAAATCTATGAGGAAGTTAGTTTTTTAGAAAAAACTAGTGCTCTATGACAGAGTTATTTTTTCAGAATAAACTAATGATTTAATACGTGATCTCAATTTATCATAGCAAGGATGAGAACTGCCAGCCTAAAGAATTGAAGAAAAAATTCTATGTCACTAACGTTTACAATTACAACATACATAACGCGAGAAAGTGCCATTTTTGTATCGAAAATAAAGTAGTGGTGTACGGTTATGTACATCGCGAAGCTGCTTCCAAACATAGGTTTTAAAAAATACAAATCTTCTGAGTGAGGCCTTGTAAAAGAAGTTTAAAATGCGTCTTACTGCACATCAATCATCAATTCCAATTTCCCATTCAACAATACTCAAAAAAGTTTATGAAAATGTGAATTTAGTTTTAAAAAAACTAATTACTCGAAGCATCAATGTCCGATCTGTGAGGGTTTGAAAGTGGTCAATTTTTTGCTGTGTCAACAAAGTGGGTACAGAAAATACCCTTGCTTCATTTGGATGTGGAATAGTATAGCAAAGCAACTTCATTAGGAACAAGATGTTTGACCTGTGAGAAATTCCTTAACTGTCGATAAAGCCAATGTAATAATGAAGCCGTTATTAATCAAAAACCACTTCATAATTTCCACGATAACATATCAAGTTAGGTATGATAAAACAATTTTTCACAGTGTATAACAAGGAAGGAGATTGTTTTAATTATATTTGTTGGAAATTACCTCAGCTGAGTATGAAAACATTGAAACGTACTATATTACATCGTATGTTCCGGAAGATGAAGCTCAGAAAAGTTTTAAATTTGTTGTAAAAAAATACCTGCTTATCCATGAAGCACCAAATTATGAAGAAGCTGTATAAACGTTGAGACTCTAGGAGGAGCAAATATGAGTATCAAATTACACTATCTCGGTAATCATCTCGATAAATTTCCGGATAATTTAGGAAATTATATTGAGGAACAGAATTTTAAGGCAATGGATAAATATATCAGAATCGGAGGAAATTGTCACAGATGGTAGCTTACTGCTCGTTTTCAAAAAGAGATTGTCTCCTGAATAATTAAAGAAGAAAATCTTATTGAGTACATTTTATTGAAATATAACAAGTGTTCGACATTTTCCTCTCTATTTATATCGATGTATCCGAATCTATCAGAACAAAACTGACATTATAAATATATCTGATATTTTGTTTCATATTTCTCGATTTTTGTGAAACGAAATGAAAATAATGATTTAAAAAAAAACAGGAGCCAACATAACCAATAACAATCTTATATCAAGGGCAACAAAACCTGTATTGACCAGTATTATTAATCTAGATACCATACTTTTGAATGCATGTTTGTCTCAAAATTAGTTTCTTTTCGACGATACGTTGTATAGTTCAGAAGACGGGTTAAAAATAGGTAACCCATTGAGTCCCATAGTAGCAGAACAATTCAGACAATTTAGAAAATGAAATTCATAATAACCCACTCAGTAAACTTTTCTCATATGTGTTCCGCTACTCCGACAATATGTTGGTGTGTTTTATTGATACGAACAACAATTGAATATGTTTGAAAATTCCATTAACAATTTGTATTCAAAAATATCATTCACAACTGAAATTTGCGAGGAACAAGCACATTGCCGTATTCCAGAATGGTCGAATGTTCTCTTTTCCGACGAGTTCTGTCTAGTATCAAATGATGGACGCATGCCTGTATACAGACGACCTGGGGAACGGTATCAGCAATGCAATAACCGGCAAATCGAAAACTTCGGAGAGGGCTCAGTAATGGTGTGGGGGGCATTTCTTTCCATGGTCGAACTGAGTTAGTCCCAGTGAATAATGGAAGAATGACAGCGGCCGGATATACCGCAGATATCCTTGAACTCAATGTTGTACCCTTTGGCTCATTGATTGGCGAAAACTTCATTTATATGCATGATAATGCTCGGCCTCATTCAGCTAGAGTAGTTATAGAATTTCTGCAAAATGTCGAAATTGATATTTTAAGATGGCCAGCCAGAAGTCCCGACTTGAATCCCATAGAACATGTTTGGACCTCAGTGACTCAAGAGTACATCCAAAATCTGTTTGAGGGGCTTCCGAGACGTATACTGGCTGTATTTAGGACCCAGGGAGGAAACGCTCGATTTTGAAAATGATCAGTAACCATTCGATGCTAGTTGATTGGTCTCTTCGCGAATGTTTGAAGATCATAGAATTTTTTAATTTTACATTAACTCGAAAATTGTTGATTTTCCATCATAAACTCATCTCTTTTGAATGATATCTTCTTATTTTACACTTCTGAAAGTTACTCTTGAATGACCAACCTAAAAGTTTATGTAGTATTGTCATAAGAGAAGGGTGATGCGACAACTTTTGTGGGGAGTGTAGTTCAATAAATATTTCAGATTCAACCATAAATCGATCTTGGAATAAACCCAATTTTCAATTATTGCAAACTTAGACTCAGTTTGATTTTTACAACTTCATTAAATTGCCAACTTGAAAACTCGGTTTTTTGTCAACTTAATACCTACACCTGTTTCTGAGAAAAGAATCTCGACAGAATGATAGATGGACCACGAAGTGATCCTATAAGGGTTCCGTTTTGTTTGGGGAACGGAAACCTGAAATGAATCCAAATTTGTTGCTCCATGATAACTATCGAAACGTGGCAGCTAATTTTCGAAAGCATATTTTTTTCGAGCAGTTGATATATCAAAAAATTCCCAACTCCTAGTTACAAAAAACGAATTACTGGGCTACATTCGCAGGTAAAGTTTATTTGTAGGAAATAGGCAAAAAAATAGTCGATTATCGATGATACTTCTTGTACAGGGTATCCGTGCTGAAGGGACCAATGCAGCGTTTTTTGAGGTGGTTTTCGAATGTCCTTCATAACCTAAGAAATTGATGAATTTGAAAAGGATGAATTGAAGCAAATAAAGTAAAACGAAAGGTCGCAGAATAAACTGCTAAATTAGAAAATTCTAGTTATGAAAGTCTTCTATCGTTGTGCTTTTATATGTACAGAGTGTCAGCGATAAAAGACCCATGAGAAGTATCTGGAGAACAGGTGTATCGATCAATTTCAAATTTGGTATAAGAATAAATGTAAACTTATCCACAATTACATAGACGACAACTTTGTTACTTCAAATGGAATGGCGTCCATTTCGAGCACCTTTTGTTATGATTTTTCCTATCTATGAGCTATGATTTTTTATCAAAATTTTTTTTAGTTTAACCAGATAAGTGTAATTTTTGGGAGCTACGTACTTTCTGATGCTATTTGATATACAGTATTAACTCAATAAAACTATAATGTCAAAAAACGTTTTTATTAAATACGAGCACTTTTTTTTCACTTTATGAGAACCATATTTTGAATTAGTATTGATTGGTATTATGTTTCCCAATACCTAAAATGGATTGTTTTCAATTAAATCGCGATTTTATCAAAAACCTGCAGTTCTCTTCGGAAAAATGAATCAATAGCACATTGTACAACGTAGAAACTGTCATCGGAATTATATCCACTCTGTTTTTATGTTCCACTTCCTAATGATATAATTTGGCAAAGGGACTGCAGGTTTTTGATAATATTGCAAATAAAATGAAAACGAGTAATTTTAAATAAATTTGTAATACGGTTCTGATGAGTAAAAGGAATAGGTACTCGTATTTGAACACAACATTTTTTTGGCAATTTAGTTTTAATGACTTTGCAAGTGATTTTCGAGAACCTGTATATAAACTAGCATCGGAAAGTACGTTGCCCACCAAAACAGCACTTTCCTCATTAAACTGAATAAAATGTTATAATCAATTTTATGGGCTGAGAAATGACACTTTAATTCCGAAAAATTTGAAGAAGAAAGTCAAAGCTCAATGTTGATTAATTTTACTTAAGACAAATCTTAACGAAATGATGCCCTTCATTAAAAAATTAGGAAGTACACCATGCAATTTAAGATATCAAAGTTGTAGTCGATGTTCGGTGTAACCGGAAGTGATACTGCTCTAAAAGCAAGTGCATATTATATAACTGTATCAACTTACTCTCATAACCAAATCAGAAATTGATCGATGAACCCGTTTCCCAAATACTTTTAATGGGCACTTTAGCGCGGACACTCTGCATATCTCATATTCTTATTCATCTATAAGTAAGAAAGTAAGACGATGGTTTTCATGACTACAACTTTCTAATTTTGCAGTTTTCTCTGCGAACTGTTGTTTTTATTTTATCTGCTAAAGGCCATCTTCTTCAAATACGAGAATTTCTTAGGTAATGAAGGTCATTAGAAGGCCACTGCCAAAAACGCTGCTAATTTCATGTTGAGAATTTTGCGGACCTCTAATCAACTATTTCTTCGACCAATTTGATTGAACTTTTTTAAATTTTTAGTCGGGAAATCAAATGAAATTTCATTTTTGAATGCATCATTTCACACGATAGAAATGACAAATTTGGTTGATTCTTTGATACTGTGTTGGTTGGGTTTCTGGATAAATTAGCAGAAGACAATCGAAATCAACCGAAAAATTCCATGAACTGCGAAAATAATAATTTTTATAATCTTTTGTGATGGCAACTGACTATTGCTACACGAAATTCTAAGAATACTTTTTAATTTTGTTTAATTATGTTATTAGAATAATTGCATTGAAAGCGAAATTTGAAGATTTTCCTTAAATTCAAAATAATTATCAAGAAATAAGACCGAATATGAATGCAAACAGAATCGTTCGAATAACTCCCTGTCGAATTCTGGGTATATGATGACAAAATAAAGGAAGCATATCGAAGAAAAAAAGCATCAAGAATAAAACCGAACATGTATCGTTAAGTTCACGCGATACTGCTCCAGAAGAAAGCGAGATAAATGGGGCCAAGATGTTCGTGTTTCTTTGTTAATTAACTGTTAATGGGACAGTATGGGCATGTATTAACCAGTGAAATTTCGACAGGTTCCCTTCTGAACACACATACGCACGCATACATACTCGAACTGACAACCACCTACAAACACACCTCGACTTATAATTAGGCGTAGAGCTTGTGTAAGCTTTTCAATTAAAATGGATAAATGCTGGGGACCTTTCAAAAGCCGGCTGCTGGATTCAACGTGAACCTTCATTATGATTATTCTACGAAAAGCTTCAATTAGATGGTGTACTGAAGTTATAACAAACCTACATTTTTTGTGACTTCGGTGAGAAAATTCAATCTACTTCATCACTTTCGATCTAACATTCCAACTGTGCGCTTTAAATGGAATAAATTCAGTCCGGCAGTATTTTCATGAAATCCATGAAAGCACATAAATTTTCATTTCTACCAAGTTATGTTTTTTAATTTCGTTTTTAAGTTTGTTGGAAACGACCCTCAACATTTTGTTTTTCAAATAGCATGTTATCTTGTTGGAAAGACCCGTCCCTTCGGGACAAACATAATGAATTATTCATTTTTCTTTTCTTGAATTATTACATTACATTAATTATAAATTTTAAGAAACGAAAATATTAAAAATAAATTAAAATTATGCCATTAATCAAGATAACTTCTTGAAGTGTACTAGTCGAAATTAAACATTATATCGTGAATAACAAAAATCTTGAATTTAAAGGAATTTTTCTCATTACTTTTAGCGCTATGTGGGATCATTTTCCAGTACAGGTGAATAGTTTAATAGCTTAGTATTATTTATTTTCATAGTATCTCTCACTAAAATTTCAGAGGTCTGCGTTTACTGTGACAAACCTTTATTGGCACCAAACTGCACAAGTGAGAGTTAATGGGCTAACATCTGAACAGGTAGCAATACGGAAAGGTGTACGTCAAGGCTGTGTGCTGTCGCCTCTATTGTTTAACATTTACTCAGAAGCAATATTCAAGGAAGCACTTGAGAACATAGACACAGGCATTAGAATAAATGGAAAACTACTTAGTAATATCCGCTACGCAGACGACACCGTGGTACTAGCTAACAACCTTCAAAACTTGCAGAGAGCCATGAACCTTATTGTAGAGCATAGCCAACGCTTTGGACTATCTGTTAACGTTAACAAAACTAAAAGTATGGTGTTTTCTAAGCAAGCAGTGGAGGCTGTAATACGCATTAACAACCAACCTGTGGAACAAGTGCATTCGTTTCGGTATTTAGGAGCCACGGTGAACGACCAAAGTGACCCGAAAATAGAGATCAAATCTCGAATCGAACAAGCCCGTAAAACTTTCGTTGGCATGAGAGACCTTTTCGTCAACCGCGGACTTAATCTTCGGCTTCGTATGCGACTACTTCGTTGTTATGTTTTTCCTGTAATTACTTATGGATGCTTTCGAAATGTATCTATACCGTAGAATATTGCGTATCTCTTGGATGGAAAGACGGACAAACATCGACGTCCTAAATACAATGGGAAAATCACGAGAGTTAATGAGAACCATCAAAGAAAGAAAGCTCCAGTACATCGGGCACATCATGCGCGGCAAAAAATATGAGATCCTTCGCCTGATTATTGAAGGGAAAGTCCAAAGAAAAAGATCAGTTGGACGACACCAGAACTCATGGCTGAAAGATCTACGGAGGTGGTTTGGAAGAACGTCCACTGAAATTTTTAGAGCTGCAGTGTCGAAAACAATTATTGCCAATTGGATCGCCAACCTTCGTTTGGAGACGGCGTCATAAGAAGAAGAAGAAGTTTACTGTGAAGCAAATTTCATATCTTAATAATGCTTCTAACCTAATCGCATAAAATTGAAATGTTTATGATGATTGATTATTGCGGTAGAACCAAAATCCAAGATAAGGTTATTTCGAGAAACGCATCCAGATTCATTCCCAATTAACCACGATGGTGAACGGTCTTTTATTAAGCGCTCCTTATCTCTCAATTTAAATAAAACAAAGAGTGTATGACATATCATCGAAATATTTCATTCATTTGAAAGACCTATCGATGCCATTATAAATCGATTTCTCTGGGTGGAGCGCATCCAAAATGTCCAATTTTCTATGACTCTGGCGCATGAATCAGGTTGAATTTGACCGATTGAATGGGTTATGTGGACTTTGAGGCTTATTTGGATAGACCTGCGACATTAGAAAACCCAATCTGAAAAAGTCTAAAGGGATCAAATCGCACGATCTCGGTGTCCAGTTCACATCACCTCCACGTGAATGATCATGTCCTCAGATCGCTCGTGCAGAATATCCAATGTGGCGTGAGCTGTATGGCATATAGCCCGTCTTGTTAGAACATCCAATTCAGGCCAAAAAAAGTTGATAATCGTCAACCTATAGCTCTCGCCGTTGACGGTGATGGCCTGACCAACGTCGTTCTCAAAGAAATATGAACCAATGACTCCGCCAGCCACTAAGCTTTTTCGGGATGCACTGAGCACTCTTGGATCTCATGTGGATTTGTATTATCCCAAGTTTGAGAATTTTCTTTGTTCGCGTACCCATTAATCTAGAAATGGATCTCTTCTTTGAAGATATTTTTTGATGAAAATTAGAGTCAGTTCACAACTGTTCTAGATTCCATTCAGCAAACACACGTCGTTGTCTATGGTCATTTTCAGTTCCTGGGTCAGTTGACTTCGATCACGATGCGAAATTCGCCATGTTGTAGTCTACTAAAGGCCGAGTTCTTGTGAGGGACGCGGAATCAACTGCCTCGGATACTCTTGAACATTCTCACGGACGGCGGCGATGTTTTGGGCAGTTCTTGTTCTGGTTAATTCTTCTGATACCTGACGGGTGGAATGTAATTAAAATCTACAAATTTTAACAATATTTAAATTCTTTTTCAATAAATTAGAAATCGACACTAAACTGAATACATTGAAGCTAAAACGATGTTGGAAATTTCGCTCCCGTGTTTGATGTGGATTTTCGACGGCCAAGAAATGAGAATTACTCCGATTAAAAATACCTTTTCTCAAAAATTTGGACTCATCAGTCCATAATACGTTATGAAGTTATCTGGGTTTCCTTGAATGTGAACCATCAACATTTGGTAGAAGTTAATCCTAACCACCGCATCCCATGGATTCAAGGATATTATTTATAAAAATTTGTAGGCATGGAAACTATTTTGTCCAAAATTTTATCAATTGATGTACGTACTATCGTTGGTAATGAAACTAACTCTACCCCTTTCGCTGTCTGTTTTCCATAAGTGACAAAATTTCATTGTAATTTTCTGAATTGTTTTCTGCCAATTGGTTGTGAATTCGGGTACATTAAATATTCTGCAAGTTCGACTCATTGTTTGTTAACATTGACCATGAATTCCTAAAATGCTGATTAAGTATTTATTTGTCATTTAATTTGATGAAAAATTTATACACAAACAAAATTAGTGTTATTGCTATTTTTTAATTATTTTAAATCTTCTTCTTCTTCAAGTGCCATCTCCGAGTCCAAGGTTGGCAATCATCATCGCTATTTTTACTTTAGAAGCGGCCGATTTAAAAAGTTGGTTCGAAGTGCATCCAAACTACTCTCTCAGGTTCCTCAGCCATGAGATTCTTCTACTTCCTATACTTCGTTTTCCCTGTATTTTGCCTTGGATAATCAGCTGTAGGAATTTATATTTTTCACCTCTCATAATATGGCCCAGATATTCCAATTTACGTTTCTTGGGTGTATTAGCAACCTCTCTTTCCCTGCCTATGCGTCTCTGAACTTCTGCATTTGTTACTCGATCCATCCATGATATTCTAAGAATCCTCCTATACACCCACATTTCAAATGCTTCAATCTTTTTAAGAATTGCGGCATTCACTGTCCATGCTTCCGCTCCATAAAGGAGAGTAGAGAAAACATAACATTTAGCTAAACGATGTTTTAATGCCATACTTAGATCTTTACTATGAAAAACTTTGTCCATTTTATGAAGTTGGCTCGGGCTTTTCTATTCTTATTCTTATTTCTTGGGTGTATTCATTTGTGCTGTTCACCATTGCTCCAAGGTAAGTATATTGCTCCACTCTTTCTACATTTCTGCCGTTTATAGTTAGACTAACATTTACTGGATTGTTCTTTGAGATTACCATGAATTTTGTCTTTTTTATGTTTAGTGATAACCCATATTCCTCACTGTAAGTAGATACTCTGGTCATTAGTCTCTGTGGAGCTTCGATACTCTCCGCTAAGATTACTGTGTCGTCCGCATATCTTATGTTGTTTACCCGTATTCCACCAACTGTTATCCCACATTCTTCGTTTTCCAGAGCTTTCTTAAGTATTTCTTCAGCATATGCATTGAAGAGTGTCGGCGATAGAACGCATCCCTGTCTTACCTCTCGTTGTATTTAAATTTCTTCTGATGTGTGGTTGTCCATGCATATTATAGCTTTTTGCTTATAATAGAGATTAGTGATGATCTGTACGTCTCTACTATCTAGATGTTTTGATTTAAGAATGTCTATCAGTTGATCATGACGAACCTTGTCAAAGGCTTTATTATAGTCTATGAAACACGCATAGACCACTTTGTTGACATCGAGACACCTTTGAGTCAACACGTTGAATGCGAAAAAGGCTTCGCGGGTTCCCAATCCCCTTCTGAATCCAAATTGAGTATCGCTTATATCCATGTCAAGTTTATGGTATATTCGATTATGGATAACCTTGAGGAGCAGTTTGAGAGTGTGTGACATCAGACTGATTGTACGATGATCACTATATTCTCTAGCATGTGGTTTTTTTGATAAGCAGATGAAAGTAAATACTAACCATTCTCTTGGAATATTTCCAGTTCTGTATACTTTATTGAATATATTGATTAAGAGACCGATATGATTGTCGTCAATTAATTTGAGTAGATCACTTGCCAATTGATCTGGTCTGGGGCTTTTCCCATTTTTCATGTTCTTTAGTGCATGTTTCACCTCTTCTTTAGTAATATCTGGGCCTATCTCTCCACAGTATGTGTTAATTTCTTCTGATTCAGTTCTGTTATCCATAAATAATTCTTCTGTGTATTCGTTCCATATTTGTAGTTTATCTGCTGTATTCATTAAGATCTTAACCTCTTTATTTACAAGAATAGTGCTTTGATTCTTTCTCTGTGTGCCTGCAAGCTCTTTCACCTTTTGTGTAGGTTGAACATGTCATATTTTCTGTCTAAGTCCTCAATTTCTTTGCATCTGTCCTCGTAATACTTTTCTTTTGCTTGGCGAATCTTGACTCTAATTTCCTTTTGTAGTTGTTTGTACTTTTGAGTGTTCTGACTTTTATAAAGTCTTCTTTCGTTCATCATTTTTAATATTTCTTCAGTCATCCACTCCTGTTTCTTCTCTTCATCTTCAGTTAGAATCTCTGTACAAGGGTTAATTATATTTCTTTTTAATTCCTCCCATTCTTCGTTAATATTTTCGTGATTTATTTGTATTCTATTTAAGTTTTCATAGATTCTGTTCTGGACTTGTTCTCTAATGCTTGGCACCTGTAGTTTTGTTGTGTTGATCTTTGGTGTAGCTTTTGGTTTTTTAAGAATTTTTAGTTTCAGCTTCAGAGTGGCAATCAACGGATTGTGGTTCGAAAAAACGTCGGCACCAGGATATGCTTTTACCGACTGAATGGCATTCCTGTATCTCTCATTAACGAGAATGAAATCAATTTGGTTCCTAACGATCTTACCATTGAGTCCATCTAAAGGAGCGCGCCATGTATAAAGTCTTCTCTTCGGCAGTTTGAAGAATGTGTTCGTAATGATTAGCTTCTTCTCTTGACAAAATTCCACAAGGCGGTCTCCTCTCTCATTTCGTTCTCCTAATCCATAATCTCCAACCACTCCCCCACTTCTTCCGCTGCCAATCTTCGAGTTGAAATCACCCATTAAAACTGTAATTTCTCTATTATTTACTATTCTTAGAGCTTTTTGAAGCTGTTGATAAAAGGTATTCAGTTCTTCATCAGTTGCCTGTGTTGTTGGAGCATACACTTGTATTAAATTTAATTTCGTATGGGTCGTTTCCAGTTGTATTATCATCACTCTCTCAGAAATTGTGACAAATCCTACGACTGCTTTGCTGGATGTTTTGTCTAGTATGATAGCTACTCCATGTATATTTGATTGTTGATTGTCTTTGTTTCCAGAGTAATAGTCTGTTTTGTTGTTTATTGTAAGTAGCCCTGAGCTAGGCCATCTAGCTTCACTAACACCTAGGATATTGATTTTTTGTCTGTCCATTTCTTGCATAATATTGTGCATTTTTCCAGGTTGGTACATACTTTGAACATTCCACGTACTAATCTTCATAGCTGACCCGGTGATTCTTAGCACCCTCTGATCACTGAAGACCTGCCAGGGACTGAGGGCCGTTACTTCCTGATTTTCAGCCATGGTAATTGTACTAGAGATATCTCGAGGATCTTTAATGTAGTGGTTTCTCCTTGCCTTCTACATCCCAATGCCGTTGACTTACAAGAAGTTCTTCCGCCTTCGGGGTCGGTTTCCCGATCCCAGGGCAATAGGGTGCCCCGACTCTTAACAGCTCCTCCACCCTAAGCTGTTGGCTGATAAGAGGGGACTGCTTCTACCGGCAGTCACTCACCTGCACCGCGTGCAGGTGAGGTTGTCATTTGGGTCAGCTTGATCATGTGCTGTCACCCCTTACACCATTTTAAATAATAAGGTTCAAACAATGGATGAAATTAATAGAACCTTACATAGAACATCGTGGAACATTGGAACTGGCATTTGAATTAAATTCATTCTGTCTGTTTCTATGTACCACGGCTTAATGATTCAACTTTTTGAAGGAACTGCAGGTTATGATAAAATCTTTTGAGTGAACAGGTAGATGTGAATTACTCACCCCTACTTAACTTGTTTAATTAGTTTTTATTACCTTTCATACTAACTGTACAATGTCTCGGTGTGGATTTTCCTGTTATTCATCCAACTTGTTCTACGATTTGTTTATAATACCATACTCTTCATTCTGTTTTTCATTCTTGATAAAGCTGCTGTGTCAGCGAAACGTCGTCGAATTTTTTCAAATAAAGTGTAGATTAAAAATAAACCTTGTGTTTTTTATCTCATTTAGATGATTCTTTTCTAGTTTTCTTCCTTCACTTCCTACGATAGAAATAATTTAACTAATAGATTAATATGAAAGATTTGGAGGTAAATCTAGATATTTATTGAAATTTAATAGGACAACATCAGATCGACTATTCAAATTGAGTAGCTTAATGTCCAATGATTCAAATTGCGAAGATATTTGTCCACAATCAATATTCCTAAACAAATTAATGAAATTGAAATTATAATGAAGCGTAGATCCGACTCTGCTCTTTTCGGTGAACAAGAAAACGGTCTTGTTAGGTTAATTGGTATAAATTTGGTTGATTTAAAAGGCCGTATAACCGTACCGTATAAAATACACCACAAAATCTGATAATGAAATCGAGAAGTATTACGGTGTTCGGAATACTTGTTTCCTCTCTTTTGTATTTTTATTCTTTTGTATTCATTTATTTGGCAGGACTAATTTCATCATTCGCGTGTTTCGTATTCAGTGTCATGAAATTTCCCTCCGCCTGTTGATGTCATGGAGTTTTCATGAGATAAGAATGTCCTTCTCAGATTGTGTGCTCGAAAATTTAATTATGTGTTCGTATTACATTCTAAAGTGGTACATGATACGGAAAGAATGTAAGGACGAGAGATGATTCGACGATGTGCTTTCTCATTATTACAAGTTGGTGAAAATATATCTCAGATGAATTGAAAAATATCAATTTTGAATTTTACGACAGAAGTCTTTTCAAATTTTGCGTGTAGAACTAGATCTAGAACGAAAGAGTTGATTGCTTTTTAGACCTTATAGGTTTTTTCTATTATGATTAGAGCCTTTTCTCTTGCGACTGAGCTCCAAGCAATCATTTAATTCATTTCTTTTCGCATATAAAATTAATTTTTTGAGAGCTCTGTTCCATCCGACCAGTGGAACCTTTGAACATGCAATCTGTCCACCCTTCGAAGAAATTGTGACAATTCGGAGTGAAAATTTCAATTGTTCAGGGTCCCAAGTTGAGTGGAATATTGGACGTTTATGGAGTACTAATAATGCTATCATTCCGAAATTTCCGCAGTTTTACTTGAAAATTATCGATTTTTACTTTTTGAATAAATGGATAAATCCCGAGAACGGCGTGAGCTACCAAAATAATGCAAGGTGTTTTGCAAACAAGAAACCATGCGGGACATAACTCATATCCGACTGAATCTTAGTCTGTATACAGAATGCTCTTTTTTCCGCCTCACTTCAAGACGAAAAAACATCGAAAACTACGTTTTTTTCAAACTGTAACCCATATTTTTTTCGATTCATTAAATTTACCGTAAAAAACTTAATGAAGTTCCTCGTACATACCCTGTACATAAGATTTCAAGTTTTCAAGTTATGGTGGAAAAACGAATTTTACGTACCTACCTAAAGTTGGCAAAGGCGGCTTAGATTCCTGCATGTGTATAAACACATCCCAGAAAATAGACGGGCTCCTGAGTATAGATAACAAACTATTATTGTTTTAACAATTAGTCGAATTAATTCGAACAGAATGGCTAACTTTACAAATGAGCAAATACTTAATTTATTTTCCATTCATTGGAATCTGAGTCGGACTTGTAGAAGATTTAAGGAACTATATCCAATTCAAAATTCAAGAGATACGGTACAAATTTTCTTTCGACTGAAACGGTTCAGAATAAGACATCATTTTTATCGCCTGTAGTCAACAATGGAGACAATGAAATTGCCGTTCAAGCCAATTTTGATGTAAATCCACTTGCATCATTGACAATATCAGAGCATGATCTGAATTTACCTCATAGTAGTATTCACAGAATTCTAAAAACATAAACTGCACCCTCATAGATTTTTATTTCAACTCTACAAGCTGTCGATTCACAGCTTCGAATAGAACTGTGTGAGATCCTTCTTCTCAGAACACAAGAGGATCCCGATTTTCTCAAAAGAATTATCTAGATCGATGAAGCCAAATTTTCTAATGAGGGAGTTATTAACCGAAATAACTCACACTTTTGAGCCAATAAAATCCTCATATTACGAGGGAAAGAAATCCTCAAAATAGATTTAATTTTAATGTGTTTGCACTTCTGAAGGGCAACAGATTTTCGTATTTTGTGTATGATGAAAACTTAAATGATGAACTTTATATGGAAATTTTGAGAACGGCAGTAAATAACTTCGTTGACACTGAATCAAGGCGTTGTTGTTACCAACTCGATGAAGCGCCAGCTCATCGCACAAATGAAAATTATCGAATTTCAACTGATATGTTTGAAGATTGATGGATTGGAACGAAAGGTCCATCTTTGTGCCCTCCAAGGTCACCTGACCTAACACTTATGGATTTTTATCTTTGGGGAACGCTGAAAGATAAAATTTATTCTGAACCTGTGACTTCAAGATGTGATTTGCATAATATACTGCAAATTGCTTTCATGCAGTTGTATGTAGGGGAACTGTGGCGAGAACTATATCTAGAAGTGAATGGTCATCACTTTGAACAATTATTATGAAATTTAGGAAGATAGAGTTTAATTCGTTTTGATATTTTTCAATTTGACTTTGGAAATTCGACAACTGAAGTTTCGCATTCTTTTTTCTCCTAATTTATCAAGTATTCAATGACAAAAGGACAGTTATCTGTTAATATAGTTTGTATCATTTCAAATGGCCACTCATTGCTAACTTGATCAAATTTTTTTGCAATAATTGAGTCGGACGTATGTCCTACATGCTACATGATTTCGTGGAAGGAAGAAGATTATTTGTCATACACTTCTGTGGTGCTGCTGGCTATTGTATTAAAAATTTATCTCCACTACGTTGAAGAATACGTAGATTTCCAATGATTGCAGTGTGGAAAATAACGATAAAAGATAAAATAACTCTCAGAGCATCGCAAACAATATATATATATATATATATATATATATATATATATATATATATATATATATATATATATATATATATATTATATGCATTACATGCATTACTGAACGTTGAAATTCGATTTAATAATCGCATACTCAAATTTGAACAAGAGCACAACGGAGGCAGTTTCTATGCTCACAGAGTTGTATGAGCCGAGTTTCGACGTGCCGTGTGACGTGAAATATTTCCTTTCATTTCATTTGGTAGGAGAGAGTGAGATGTACTGAGTGGCCATTTGAAATGATACACAGTATATTCTGGGAACTGTCTATGCACGTGCAGGAATCTAAGCCGCCTTTGCCAATTTTAGGTAGGTACGTAAAATTGTTTTTTCGCCATAACTTGGAAACTTGAAATCTCAGGTACAATGTATGTCTGAAGAACTGTATTTAGTTTTTTAAGGCAAATCTAATGAATTGAGAAAAAATATGGGTTACAATTTGAGAAAACGTAATTCTCGATGTTGCTTCTTTGTGAAATGTGAGGCAGAAAAAAGAGCATTCTGGATACTGACTGAGATTCAGTCGGATATGAGTTATGTCCCGAATGGTTTCTTGTTTGCAAAACACCTTTAATTATTTTGGTAGCTCACGCCGTTCCTTTGATATGTAAATTTTTTCAAAAGCAAAAAATCGATAATTTTCAAGTTAAACTAGAATATTTCATGTACGAAATAAGCAAGACTTATGTGTAAGGTGTTTTTCATAATTGAAATTACAAGTGTCATCGAACCAGCCATCAATATACTAGGTGTTTTATATCAAATAACAAAGTAGATATGCACTTCCGGTATAACCCGAAGTGCCATTGAGGTGAAAATATTTTAGAAGTAGAGTTTCGAACTAGGCGAATCAACTACCAAAATTTCAGAACGATAGCATTATTAGTTGTCCATAAACGTCTAATAGGCCACTCAACTTGGGATACCTGTCTAGCAAACTACTCAAGAACTAAAATTTTCTTGTTCAAGCATGGTGTGACTTGTGGCAAATAAATGGTTTTACGACAATCAGCATATGTTTCTGAAATTTTCGGAAAATATATAATAGAAACATGAAATACACTTCACATGATCCTCTTTTTAGAGTTTCTCACTAAAGAAAAAAGAACAGAACCCTTATAGAAATTCAATATTCATCGGAAATTACAATTCTTCTTCGTCTCAGAATAAAACGTCTGCTACCCAAGTTCATAGGAACTTTTTTCACCAAAAATTACCTGATAAAAAGAAACTCACACTCGGAAACTATAAAAATCAACTATGTACAGGATGTTTCAGGTATGCAGTCATTAATTCTAGATGAGATTACTCATTATATAACAAAAAAAATTTCCATAAATAAATCACATTTCTGTAGGTATAAAGCATCAATTTGCAGAAAGGAATTGTCACCCATAATTTCATTAGATGTGTCCAGTAGTTGCGAAAATATACAAGGTGATATTTTTTCCACATACTACCTCTGACCTCATCACCGTGGCAGTGTGCCACTCGCCTTTTTATGAATATTCATTAAGATCTATCAATATTAAAACTTTTTTGTCTCCAAATCGTTTCGGCATCACACCAGTTCCCGAATATAAAAATGATTTACATGAAAAGGTACACGTGTTTTGAATGAACTGTAGTGAGGGTCCATAATCCGTTATACGGACGGGGATCTGAACTGTCTTCATAATTTTCACAAAACTAGGAAAATAGCTTTTTGAAGTACTTTTTACGACTTTTTGAGTTTGATATCAGAGTATTCATTTCATCTTGTAGAAATTCAAATGAGCAGTAACTTTTTGAAACATTACTTTATGGGTAAATTATGCTGGTATAAACAGTAATATACAGGAGACTTGTTATAAATGGAGTTGATTTTTGTCAATAATACACAATTTGATTGAAGAGGTCGTTACTTGATGAAAATCGATATACATATCTTCAATGAAATAAAAATATGGTATTTAGATTTTCACTATAGTAACAAAACTATGATCGGTTTCACCACACTGTGGCTTCATCAGATAGATACAAACTAATGAACAGAATTATTCCTTATATATTAGTCTTATTTCCTACTTAATATTACAATAGGTACAAGTACAAAATGAAAAGATTAAGTAAAGGAGAAATTTAGATCTAATTGACTATTAACTAACCTACCTGAATTCTTTTCTCTGTTAATCTCTAAAATTTCCCATAGATTGAGTTTTTGTCTTTTATTTTCATTGTGTAAAATTTTGAAATTATCAATAAAGTTATGGTTATCTTCGAGTAAGTGATTAGAATGATGAGAATCTGATTTATGATAATTAAAACTACGTTTGTGCTCGGATAACTTTGAAATTTCTGAAAGTTCTACCAATATAAATTTTATTACAATCCTAGCAAGACAGTTTATAAACATTGGATTTATTACCTTTATCAATTTTAGATTTGCAGTTTTTGATATGTCGGAATAAAGAATTATCAGTTCAGAATGCTATATTGAAATTATAATGCCAGAGGAATGATTTTAATTTTAGACTAGGATTACCAAAGCTTAACATATATTGGTAATCCTACTCTAAAATTAAAATCCCTTGTACTTGTACCTATTGTAATATTGAGTAGGAAATAAGACTAATATATAAGGAATAACTCTGTTCATTAGTTTGTATCTATCTGATGAAGCCACAGTGAGGTGAAACCGGTGATAGTTTTGTTAATATAGTGAAAAGTAAATACCATAGTTTTATTTCATTGAAAAAAATCAATAATACATGGTTTTTTGGTATTTTGAAAAGTTAGAATGGAGTAAACCTTTCAAGAATTGGCTGATGTTCATTTATTCCATGGCCGATCAGGTAGTAATGCAGCTGAAAGACTCTATTTTGCAGCTTTTCCTAGGACAAATTTTTGGTTTCCATTAATTGTTCGTTACGTGAAACAGGATGGTTTCGTCCAGGCAAGGAAAATTCTGGATCAGATGTTTTTCAGTTTTTCAGGGCAGCACAAATGAGGAACTTATTTCGGTGGAAGTCCATAATAATCCAAGAATCATGACTCGAATGCTATTTCTACGGATTGGCGTATAACATTGGACTGTTTGAAGAGTTTTACTTGAGCAACTGTGAAACCCCTACCATATCCAGAAAATTTAAGCCCTCAAAGCTTATGATCTACTCAGAAGGCTCGAATTTTCTCAATGAATACTACAAAGATATGCTAAAAATACCGTATTTGTGGAAATATTTTGTTCACTGATGAAGCATGGTTTACCCGAAAGGGTATAATGAATTTCAGAACGATCACGTGTGGGCTGAGGGTAAACCTTATGAGACAATTAAAAAAGAAAATGTTTTCTATCATTGGGCCGGTTTGTATGATTGCGCCCAGTTATTCTACCTAACAAATTAAATTCTCCAGCAAACTTTGACTTCCTGCAGAACACTCTGGTTAAATTTTTCAATAATGTGCCTCATGAGAATAGAAGAAGAATGTAATATATGCATGATAGTGAATTTTGGATCTATAGCATAGCGAAAGCGTTTGAATCAAGCATAGCGCAATAGATGGATTCAGATGGATGTGACAGAATAAAAAATATTTCATGCATTTTGAATCGGTGTTGGCTTCAATGAATCGTCGCCTAACACTAAGTGTAGCTTTAGTTCATTGGTGAAAGAAGACGGTTTTTTCGTTGTTCGCCTCTATTTTCATTACCAAATATTATGATCCATCAATCTTCTTCCGTTCCACCCGAGTGTTTTAATTTACTCTAAATAAAATCAACACTAGGTATATTCGATCTCGAAATCAGGGGAGAACTACTTCAGAAGGCTATTTTCCTAGTTTTTATTCAAAATTATGAAAACAGTTTCACTTTGAATTACAGATTCTCGACCTTCACTTCAGTTGATTCAAAAAACGTTTGCCTGCTCATGTAATTCATTTTTTTGCGTAAACACGGTAGCAATTTCGAATGTTGATCAAGAAGGAAAGGCCCTTCTCTATAAATTGGAACTAGAGCCCATGAAAGCTATAAGGGTTACCAACAGAAAAGTGAATAAAAGTCTTAACTTCAACCACCTATATCTCGAGAACCGAGGGCTTTCGGACATATGTTTTTGGGTATTTTTTCATATTTTTCGGTGACGAATCTCTTGTAGGAGCTAATGGTCTATTCAGTTCGTAATCGGTCTCTAACTTTGTTCCTGTTGAATATATTTGAAAATAATAAATAGAAAATTGTTAGATGCTAATTTACTACATGTTCAAAAAGTTTTTTCAAATATAATAAGAAATTATTACACATTTGTGTTGAGAATCAAAATATCTTTTCAATTAGCTATCACTCAACCTATCTTTCCTATTCAAAAAATTTAGTTTTGTGCACCCTTGCTTAGGGGGTTGATATAAAATAAAATCAGCGTGTGTTAAAAGATGTCCCATTTCAGACAAAAATTGACTTGTCTCTGCTTTTTGTGCTGAAACGAATAGTCGTTTTCGTTTTAGTTGCCCCACCCGGTATTGAAACTAGCCTAATTTGATATTAAGTAATGGAGGGAGGTATTAATGTCTAGCCGGCTATTGAGGGTGATTACACTCCGGTTTTTACAAACTTCATTGATTTCCAAACATTCCAACAGATTCATTTTCTTTCCTTTGTGGCAATTAAGAAGAATTTTGATATTTTATAATGTTATTGAATGTTTTGTGGTTTTTATATGTTAACATATTGGAGAATTATTGTCAGAGGATAAATGTTCTTTAAATCTGGTTTCTAACATTCAATATTCAGACAGACCACTTGAGAAGGAGGTGGTTATTTTGAATTTGGATAAATAGTTGTTCAAGTTATTGGAAAGATGACCAGCGTAGTTGAAAATATTGTATTTTTATGGATTTTAATAATTGTGTTATTCGATGTTTTTCTTTACGTTGTATAATTTTGTTTTTGAAAACAAGAGCAATTTTGTTAATTGAAGCAATTTTTCTGATAGTATTTATTTCAATTTTCAAGTCTGTCGGTGACAATGGAATGGTAAGACCTATGGATCATTGAATTATAAGCTGCTAGATTGTGATTTAAGTGATTGAATGAGTTCACAGGAATAGTTGAGTACTTAAAGGTTTCTTTTCTGTAGATGTTATAAGTGAAATTGCCAATTTTGTTATTGTCAGGTCTTAAATATTTATTGAGTCATTAATTTCTATATCTGCTGTAAACTTGACATCAACATAAATATTAAGTTCACAACAGAAATAGAAATTAATAAATAAATTGTTTCAATGCTGAACAAAAACAGACAAATTCGAAAAATCAGGAGTTGTTGGAATTTTGGAAATCAATAAACTTTGTAAAAGCCTAAGTGAAATCACCTTTAATACATGACTTTCAAATTAAACTAGTACCTATATAAGTAAGTTCAAATCATGTAATCGACCACTTCAAAATCACCTGACGGTCGAAACCGCTCGTGCTTGTAAAAATAAAATTGTGGAAAGTAAAGCATATTTTACTTCATCTTCGTTGAGAATGAATTTTCATAAAATAAATAGAGCATCATATTATTCAATATTTCTCCAATATATTAAATAGGAACACTGAATTGACACCCCGTGTATAAAATATGATCAAGTAAAAATAGACCTCTCTCATGAATTTTAATTTTATGGTACGATAAATTTATAACAATGAACCCAATAAACCAGCTTCTTGCCCGAAAAAGGTTTCAATTTTATTCCGTATGTACGAACATCACCAGCAACTTTCTCGTATTTAGACCCAAAAGGAAGTGACTATTCATCCGCAAGTCCCACACTGGAGATGTAGTGGTATCATCCTCTATGCTCCCCTCACTGTTGGTCCCTTTCCCGAATATTTATTAGGTTCGCACCCGTCAATAAATTCACTGATTTTATTAGTTCTCACACCTTCTTGAATTCCAATTAAGGCTGGCAATAATAAGGGACGGTCGTATCGTTTTCTCTTGGCTGGCTCGACGAGAATGCAATGAGCATTAATTTCATCTCATTTGCAAGTTTATGACTAGTACTGATATTTGCATAGCTGATACTTCACGGGAGGTAAACTAGTTCAAGCCATGATTAACACAGCTATCATTTTCATTTGAACCAATGAGATATTTCACGATTTTTAGATGAATGTCTTCATCGTAATGATTTCTCCTGGCAACAAGGAATCGAAATAATGGTTAACTGTTCTATAATAAAAGCCGGCACATTGATTGAATACCTTGAAATAAGCCAGATGAGACATAAGTTATCGCCCTTTTCAAGAAAAATTATATTCCTCTGAAAATAAATCTAAGTTCTAGCTAATATTAGCAAATTAGCTTAATACGTTTCCATTTCTTTCATAATGAATAGAGAATTACATCGGATTGTTGTTGCTGCGGACAATGATCTTACACTACTGAATTTGGTAGAACAGGTTAATTTTTTATTTTATATATTCATAATTCTACAAAGTTGCATTCTGCCGTTTGTACGCTCTAACCTAACCTTTCGAAGTACACAATAGATTTTTATGTGGTTTCCATGAATTAACAGAGTAATTCAAGAGGTAGTATTTTTATATAATACATGCATTCTATGGTGAAGAAAATCAGACAATTGATTCCACTGAATTGTAGAGTGGTGTCGAAATATTTTATTTTATGATCTTACATTGCAAACACAGTCTAAACTGTCGAGGTAGATCAAAATAATAAACTACGAATATTTATATCAGATTCAGAAATGCATTCATGCGCCAATAATAGTATTGCATTCGTCAAAGAACATATATATGTTAATCAAATTGTCCACAAAATCCACTGTTTGAAAATATAGAACATAAATAGTACAGGATGGAACCCCGAAGTTTTAGTACGGCAGCTATTTGAAATATTATACATAGTGATGAATGATCCCTCTCTTGAGCCCGATTCTTGAGAAAAACTCATTGGTGGAAACGGATTTCAGCTAACTCCTTGAGTTTCCGAGTTATTCTGGAATTCTTGCTTTTTTGGGATTTCGACATGGGACGATATTTCAAATATTATAAAAGTTGAGCAAAAAATGTTTTAACATTCTACGAGCCTTTTTCTAGTATAATGCAGGGACGTATTCGAAAAACAATTCTGCCAATCTGTTTCTGAGTCATAAAGCTGACTTGTGTTTCTTCAAATTCAAAGCATAGGTGCTTTTGGTATCAATAGAGAGGATTATTATTTTTTCTCTCCAAATATATATTACATGGTATATCACTTTCTCAACTAATGTTTTTTCACAAAAAATCGAAAATTCATATCTATCCACAATAAACATAGCAGATATCCACAATTCTATGGTAGAAGAGGTTCATCAGCGTGCGCAAAGATCCCATTTATTCAATTCTGTGTTCACTCCTTTAAACATAGAGTTTCAGTGTTGAGAAATTTAATTTTGAACTTGAAAGAAAATATGATTTGACAAAAAGTATTAACTATATACACAATAAATTGAATCAATAAGCGAATTATCTCATGGATTAGAAAATAATTTCATCATTCAAGCTCCAAGCGTTACAACTCCTGGCAACATATCTATATGCGTTTGAATGTTACTCACATTCTCTAAACAAATCCTTAATTTTTTTCAGCTCCTCTATTTTATTTTTTCTTCATACAATAAATTCTCAATATACCCCCAAAGGAAGAAATCTAAGGGAGTCTTGGGAACGGGGCTGGCCATTCGATAGGTTCCCTGGTTCCTTTCCAGTGAAACCGAAATTCCATTCCAACAACTGGGATATGGTCCGATTATGGTGTGGCGGTGCACTATCATGTTGAAAATATATTTTGATATATCCACGACCAACAGTGCTGCCTATTGAAAATTCCATAGTGTGCAATGCGAGCTTCATCAGTCCATAAAACGCGATAGTTGTGGGTTCTCTTCTGTTTTCTGAAGGTACCAGTGACTGATAGTAAGTCGTCATCAGGTTGGAGTAATTGCGATTGTCGAAACCTGTAGGGTTTGAATTTATTTCCCTTGAGAATTCTAAGAGCCCTCGACGTCGAGATGCCAGTTTCAATTGCCGTTTGACGGTGAGAAATTTCAGGTTTAGTTGCAACTTCTCCTAAAACGTAGACGATAACATCTTCTCTATCTTCAATTCCATATGTTTTACTCCGTTGCGTTTTGAAAGAACCTCCAGCAATTACATTGTCATTCAATATTTTGAAAATAGACTAATGCGGCTTTCTCTTCTCAGGAAATCTATTGAAATAAGATTCTTCCGCAGCATCTGAGTCGCACCCATTCTGTATATAACATTTCAACATCTCATACTTTTCGTATTTATAGAATTGAAGAGCCATAACCGTTGGGTTATAAGTAAAAATGCTTAAAGCAGATAGAGAAGAACAACATACACATATAACATCAAAATTTATTTTCACAGAATCAATGCCACTGATTACATATTGCGATTGTTTCAAGCACAGAATTGAATGAATCCACATCAATAAGATTGAATAGCTGAAAAGTGTCATAAAAGAAAGAAAGTCTATGTTCTAAGGTAAACTCTATTTTTTCCAACAAAGAAATGAATAAATGGGAACTTTGACGTACATAGAAAACATCTTGTACCATATAAATGTGAATTTTCGCGACATTCCGAGTGAATAGATATCAATTTATCATTTTTTGATGAAAGAGGCTAGTGCTGAAAGAATTGATGAGGCATGTGATTTAGATGGTATCTCTACTGATACCGAAATGACCTATAGTTTGTTTTCGAGAACAAAGAAGTTTTCTTCATAACTCAGGAATGGATCGACAACAAAATTTATCGAATACGTCCCTGTATTCCACTCATAAAAGTGAGAGATATCGTCACAGATCGAAACCTCAATAAATCCTGAATTTCTGAAATAACTGGAAAACTGAAAAAGATACCTAAGTTTTCACCAATCAGTTTTTCTCTACAAAATCGATTGGTCTTGGTCCCTGTACACCACAGATATGTATCACAGTATGAAATCGGCTGAAAAAAATCAATAACATAATGAAAGAATTCTTTCACTAGAAACTAGAAGACATATTTAGTGAGCTTTTTTGCGTCTTCGATAGTCTGAAAAATTGTGTACGTATGTCATTCTTTCTCCGAGTGTACCGATATGAAAGTCTTTACTAAAGCGGCAATTATATTGTTCTTTATGTGCACATAAAAGACATTTGGAAATAGAAATATAAAATATCAAATATCAAGTTTGCAATCATCCCTATTGGATAAACCTCCTATAATTCTAATAGCCCTTCTCTACATCCACATATTTTTTCTCGTGCGGCGCCATTTCTCCACAAAGTATTACCATACTTGAAATAACTATAAAATAAAACATGATGAATCGAAATTAACACTTAAGGAGAGACATTAACAGACAACGTAACTCTTGCTCAATCTCTAAGCCAACTGATTATCGAGATGGCGGTAACAATGCTACCGTTCGTAAATAGAACTGATTCTGCCGAGTTGAAAAAACCCGGGTAATCGTTTATGAATATAAGAAACAATAGCGGCCCCAAAATTGAGCCCTGAGGTGATTGAATATTTCTGAAATATTTTCCTTCAAAACATACCATTGGATACATATGATCTTATGAGATTTGCACTGTCACTACTGAAATTGTACCACTCGAGTTACTATTTTTCTTGCGTTTTATGACGAGTATCCCATAAAAATCCCTCGACCTGTAATTTTTAAAGGATTTGACCGTATAAATGACAATCATTAATCTGACTTCACAAATTGAAAGGGAAGCTGTCACCATTGATCTGCAGCATAAGTTCAATAAGATCACTGACGTGTTCGCCGGAAATCGACACAACTTTTTGAGGAACACAATCAAAGTAATTCAGAAATGAGTCTGCATCAAAGTTGCAGTCTCTTCAATCGTCAACATTGTTTCTGAAACCATTAACTAATTTCCAACTTGCATAAAAGAAATTTCCTGAAAAGAATATTCCTTTCCTTCCTCAATTTATCATTTTTTCGCCACATATGAAGAAAATTGAGGAGCTGGAGACAAGAACCCATCTCCTCACGCTCCCCCGTATAGCAACTTAAGCCACAGTTCCTCTTTCTGGCAGTAATCCCTGTTTCAGGAAAAGAAACTTGAAAAACTTCCACAGATTCTCACAAAATTTTCCAAAATCTCACCAACTGGCATGCTCTGGTACCCCACAAAATTCCAATTTGTATTATCGAACACTTTGTGCATTCCATTAAAACCATCAAATGCCAGTGTTCTTCGCTTATTATTAACAATATTATTGCTCATTTCATCGGAATGATTGCCCGAATTGAGCACTATGATCTGATAATACCACATCCAGAACTCTCCATCTGAAAGTATCCCCAGAAAAGTCCAAGAAAACATTACCAATACAATGTTCACATCACGTTAGAGAGAAAATAGTCCTATATACCCCAAAAGTATTAAGAACTTCAATCAAAGATCTAATCTTCAGACCTGGTACACTGAAATAAACATTGAATTTGCCACAGAGAATTATTTCGAAATACACAAACACAAATCGAGCTGGAGACGGGTAGGCAACGATCAATACTAGATTCAAATCTGAAACAGAATTTCTGCAACCTCACAGTCTCCTGATGAACGTCTCACTAATATTGCTTATTGCTTTAAACAGTTTTGCGCTAGGAAAACTTAGTAACACCACCATGAACAGATAACCTTCTAGAGAATGATGAGGAAGTTGTTCATCCCTTTAGTATACTGGATGCTTCAATATTTGTTGAGCAGTTTTCACTAAGGAAGTCAATTTCAGATTGTAAATTATCGGCAAGATGTGCTATGGAAACGAGTTCCATAGAACACTAGCCCTAGAAACAAAAGAATTTTTATACGTGGCGTAGCTAGTTGGACCGTCTACTGAAGAGAGTTATTCTCTGGTTTCTCTTTGGAATTAGATTCTTTCTAAAAACAAGCCAATCATTTCTTCAGAGCATTTACCATGGAAGCACCTGAAAAAACAAGAAAGATCAGCAACCTGTCACCCCTTGTGGACCCTATCCAATAGATGTAATGAAAGTTTAGGCGCAGAGCCCCACACATGGAAACAATATTCCAGACCACGTCGCACCTGCGCTTTGCATGAAATCATCAGCTGTGATGGCGTGAAGTACTGCTTATCCCTGAAGGAAAAACTGAGTTTATCAGAAGCAGATTTCGCAATGGCTGAGACAAAGTCATGCCAAGAAACTCCGGTGATGACTGTGACGCCGAGTAGATGCCTGTTCTTTTTTGATTTCCTTGCATGATTAGAGGAAGTTTCCAGAAGTGACTTTTCCAAAGAACCTTGTTGATTGCGTCTTGTTCAACCGGACCCCCTGACATCTTCTTCAAGTTTAAATTCAGTAACATGCTCTATCGGTGTGTCTCCTCAGCTGACTAGAAAATGAAGACACCAGAGTGCAGTCCTCCTCAAATCCAAATATTCTGTTTTCGGTGGAATGGAGAAGATCATCAATCTGCAGCATAAAAAGAGTTGGAAAGAGTATGGAGCCCTGGGGTACTCCTTTATTAACCTGAAAAGACTAACTCTTTACACCATCAACTACTTCCCGAATCGATCTGGTTCGCGTTGAAACTGGCCAAGTTCAACAGGCTCCACTCTGAAAAAAGAATTAAAAACTGCCTTAATAGTCCGAATATTTAAGAAGGGAGATTCCTCATGCATGGCGAACTATAGACCAGTAGCTCTCCTTTCAGTATTTTCCAAGGTGCTTGAAAAGTGTTTCCTGAGCAGACTCACCTCTTTTCTCGACAAATTTCTACTTCTTTCTGAAAATCAGTTCGGATTCAGGCCCTGTAAATCCACGCAAGACGCAATTCTTCGTCTCTACGATAATGTTTTGAGCAATTTTGAGGAAAAAAGTTCTGTTTGGGTATATGCTTCGAATTGAGCCGTTCGTTTGACACAATCAATCTCACTCGTCTTCTTCGAAAGTTGGAGCTCTATCGTGTTCGCGGTGTTGCTCTCAGCTGGCTAAAATCATATCTCCTCGATAGATCACATATAGTACGATTGACCACTAATGGCTACGCGACTTTGTCAGATAGGGTAACGCAGGGCTCTGGAGTACCGCAGGGTAGCACGTTAGGTCCAATACTTTTTATCGTATTCATAAACGATCTGATTGACTTCCTTGATGATTGCGGCTAAAGGACAATTTTATATGCTGATGGCACTTCCGCATTGGTATCTGATGAAGGCCGTAATGTGATGGAGGTCCAAGCTAACAGGTGCTTCGATAAAATGTCTCATTGGTGCAAAAATAACGACCTGGCTCTCAATGAGAACAAGACTATTCGTTCAGGCAATAACACTATTGAACCCTCATCGTTTGTTAAGTTCTTAGGAGTTACAATAGATAGTCATTTGTCATGGAAAGACCTCGCAACTTTGTAACTCGCTAGCGCAAAAGAACTTTGCTGTATATCCATTGAGAAAGTGTGTCGATCTCCATGTTTTGAAGATGTACTATCTTTCTACTGTTCAGAGCACTCTTAACTATGGAATCATGTGTTGGGGCAACAACATCACAGATGTGGACAGGGTTTTCAAAATGCAAAAAAGAATCATAAGATATATATTCGGTTTGCCCAGACTCACATCTAGCCGTCTATTCTTCAAAAGCAACTTTCTGACGTTACCGTCTTTGTATCTCTATAACTGCTGCGTGCATGTAAAACGGAATATTTCATCCTACAGGGTGGGCGATGATGTCATTCTCGAACTAATATGTTCCATTTACTAGACTATCACAAATACAAAGAGGACCGAAAATTCATAGTATAAAAATATTTAACGCGTTGCCTAAACATATAAGAGATATTGAACACTTGAAATGTTTTAAATTGCAGGCCAAGAGTTTTTTCTTGAAAGAACGTTTTATTCTAACAGCGAGTAATTTAGAGAAAGATGATTGTTTGCATTGTTCTCTGATGATTTTCGACTGTTTCGTAGTATACATTCTGTATATGTTTTTGGTAAATTATTTTGACACTTTCCCATACGATTAGGCAGTGGAAATAAATATTTTTATTTATTATTATTTATTCATATCTTCTCAAAGTTTGAATTCAGCTCTGTAGGTATCTTTGTCGGTGTGTCTCACTCGTTACACCATCTTGTTGAGGACACTAGGATACAGTAGTCCGCTAACCCAAATATTCTTTTTTCGGTAGAGTGGAACTGATTATTAGTCTGCCAACAATAGAGTTGGCGAGAATATGCTGTCCAGGACAAAATCTCTCGTTACACCAACAAATACGACTTGAATCAATCTACTGAAGACAAAACTGCTAATCCAACCACGCAATTCTTCCATATGCGATTTGTTTAATCATCAAGCTTCCGTTCTCAACCCTGTCGAAGGCCTTTGAGATATCAAGACCAATGGCTCTTGGTTAGACATTCTTTTCGATTGTTGATGATACTCTGTTACTCGAGATATTTTATGAGCTCATTGTTAATAAGATTGAATATTTATTTAAATGAATAAAATTGAAACAATTTACCTTTTTGCTTCTTCATTCATTTTGCCTGTTACTAAGGGCTCGCTTGGGGTAGATATGATTGCATATTTATTTTTTATTTCAGTCTTCTGAACTATTATCCCGATGAAACCGGAAACGTTTCAGCAGAATACCATAAGGCCATGCTTCTGTCTTATTGAGTTCATCGAGTATTGAAAACTCCAACCTCAAAAGCAACCTAATTTGCTTGCTCGCGTTTGATAAAACATAAAAAGATCTATGAAAACGGCTGTATTTCGGAGTCTTATTAATTATAGGAAATTTTATCAACGCCTGTTTAACCAAATAGATTTTATCGAAAAAACATTTTTTTTCCAACTTTAGGGGCGAATATTTCAGCAGGAGAGGATCCTACGGAAAATTTATTTATTACTTTGTCGGTATGTCCACGAGAACTCTAGTGTACGACAATAAAATAACTATGTAAAGTTCCTGTCACAATAAAACAATTAAGTCGAACCCTCCATAATAAATGGATACAATAACAACGAATTCAATGTTTGGCAAAGTATTGAAACAATTACAATTGAAACATTACACTAACGCAACTATTTCACTGAATCAACTGAAGGAATAGAAGTATAATCTACAAATAATCCGGCATTTTATGAACTAGTTATAGTTGTACTTTCAAGAAACATTTTTCAAACTGAAAATCTACACCCTCGTGTTTGGAATGAACTGGCATTTTCAAAGCCACTTAACGTGGCCGTTGTTTTAGCACGTAGGGTTTTATAGCTCAGACCTATAATTTTGCGGATATAGCTAGTAATGCTCTGAGTGCTTTGCCACATTTTGTAGAATGAGTTGGCGTTTTGACACTAGTTTCTAGTAATGTAACTGTTCAGGCTGAATTAACTAACAATTGTAATCATTACCATCAGATTTTTTGGAATGGGTCTCGTAAATATACATTTGATGCAAGTCAATTATAATTAAATCACCGCTTCAAATTATCTGAATGTCTTGTAATATTTGGATGTTCTGGGATTTTAGAGTAGAGCATATTCCCATATTCATTCCCACGCCGACTCAACGAATTTATTCCAGTTCATGAACAATTCGGTACTCTGATTAAAAGCAGTTCACAAGTTCGTTTTAATTCAAGTTGGTATTAATGTAAGTAGTTCTCCGAAAAATATCATGAAGCTAGGCGACTTCTAGTGGAAATGCCGATATTACACATTTCCAACGACAATATATGATCTAAGCCTGAAAATATTAAGTAGGAATCAGTGATTTTTAATTAAATAGAACAATGATGTACACTTTTTCACTATATTCTTAAACTTATGACGCGTTTCACCACACTAGCGCTACATCTGATAAGTAGTACATGTAAAAGAAAGATGTGCTTATACAGGGTGCTTCAACGAAAACTAAACTAGGCTATATCTACCAAGACATTCATTTCTGATCAAAACGTGAAAACAGGTCAATTTTTCTTTCAAGGGGGACATCTTTTGGGGTACAATACTTGCCTGAAATATCAACCCCCTAAGCGGGAGTTGCAATCCTTGAACATTTTGAATAAGGAAGATGGATCGAGTGATGACTCAAAAGAAAGGTGGTATCTTTGTCTACATTGCCTTGAACGAATTTCCATTTTTAATTGAAAACTGTAAAAGAAACAGGGTGATCAACTGAAAGATAGGTGAAAGAATTTTCATATTTGATTGAAAACTGTTTAGTTTTCAGCAACCTGTATATAACATTGGTGAAAGCAGGTAACTAGCTCAATGAGAGAAAAATCCAGATAGGGTGATATCCTCTAAAGACCGAAAATATTCAGTAATAGTGGATTTAATTGACTAATATGTGAATTTCCGAAATTCTTCTGTTCATTGATTTCCAATGCCTCCCGTAGGTTCAGTTTCGATCTATTATTTTCATTAGGTAAAATATTATTACTCAAAGTTTGATTTTCTTCACAAACTGCTCTGATAACCTCATAGTGCAATTGCTGAAAGGTCTACCGATATATATTTTATCAACTAATAGAGTTTATAAACACCTGATTTGCTTTTTTGTTTTTTATCAATTCTAGATTCACAGTTCTTAATATATCTACCTAGAGAATTGCCAGTGCTGAAAGCTATATTCAAATTATGAGATGAAAAGAATAACTTTCAATTCAAACTGGGTTCATCAATATAACTTAATATATTATATTTTCATTGGTCTCTTTGATATTAGCAAATATCATATGGATTGCATGTTGAAATTGTTGTTGATAATTATTTTTCAAACTACCCCATTTTTTTCCAGCAATAATCAATGTCGCAATTCTTTTCCGTTGAATGATTCACGAATTCGTAATAATTTTCAATTTTCATTCTTAACCCTTTGAGTACAGTGATGCGCACGTATGCATCATATGTAAGTGTTCGCTGTGTACGGTGATGCAACCGTACGCATGACACAAAAGTCGAAATATACAGTGATGCTTACGTTTGCATCAAATCATTGGCATTTTCAACACATCATATCTTTTCCTACTGCAGAAATTAACTGATTAAACCACGCCCACAAATTGTTATGATGGGATGTGTCTAGTCCTAGCACAGCATTTCTGTGATCTTGGTATTGCCCTTGCATTTGGTCTTGATTTGCGTCGACATGCTATCAGGTGCTCTCGTTACGTAATTCTGATCTAGTCCGTAGCGTAGAGATATTTCGTGATTCAGATCGATTATTTGTTCGATATAATATGATTCCGATGATAAAAAGTCTGATGTGAATTATATTTATTACAATTATGAAGACTTCGAAATTCTGTTAGTTCTATGAATTATTATTCTACACAATATAATATCGAACCCGTCCAATTTGTGAATAGGAAAACTATATCTATCTTTTCCTTGTAATGACGAAAGACAACCCAAAATACACATTTTTCAAATGCGAATTTTCATAGCATACACCTTCCCATAGCTCGTCAAGATTAGTATCGCAAGCGGCCATCCTGGATGCGAATATACGAGGTCAGACAATTAAGTAGTTCCCTCCCGCATTTATATACGTATTCCAGCGAGTTTTCTAGTTCGTAGCAATTCTGGAACACTTCTGCTGGACCTCTCAAAGTACCCTCGTCATAGTTTCTTGGATATCTTCAAAGGAGTCAAAGTGTCGACCTTTGACAAATTTTTTCATATGGGGGAATAAGAAAAAGTCGCAGAAAGACATGTCTGATGAATAGCGCGGTTGTGACAACGTTGCGATGCCTTTGGAAGCCAAAAACTGAGAGACACTGAACGCAGTGTGACAGGGAGCATTGTCGTGCTGCAGACCCAAGTCTTCACAATTTTTGGATACACTCTGAGCACTCTTTTTCGTAACCTTTCTAGCACATTTCGGTAGAATACTTGGTTCACGGTCTGTTCAGGTGGTATAAACTTGTTGTAAATCACCCCTTTGCTGTCGAAGAAGCAAATCAACATGGTTTTCACTTTGGACTTGCTCATTCTCGCCCTCTTCGGCCTTGGCGCTCCAGGAGACAGCCACTGTTGGCTGTCTCCAGGCTTTGTCGTTTAGTTTCGTGGTCATATTGAAAGTACCAACTTTCATCACCAGTAATTACTCTATTAAGAAGAGTAGAATCACTTTCAAACTGCTGAAGGCAATCTTGAGCAACGTTCCTCTGAATTGCTGCTTCATTTCAGTGACATTCACTACTCGCATGTTACAAAACACCTAACAGCTGGCGAAGAAATGATCGTACGAGAGTCGTCAAGATCTCAATCGAGAGAGTAAAGATCTGCTATTACAGGCAAATGGTATTGAGCAATTTTTGTTCATGGAGTCAAGTGTTTTCATATTTTATGAAATGTCAAAAATTTCTTCTAATAGGCCCGTCTAATTAATTATGATGTTAGGTTAGATTAGATTAGATGTTATGACGAAGAATAAATCCAAAAATTACTGATGAAATATATCGTAAATAATACCCAAACAGCCACTTTGTGTGCTTTACCCACATCCTCAACACAGGAGTATCAAAACATTCGATTCTGACATGGACAATGTTATTGAAAAAATCGATCTGACACGGATGAAGATGAGGAAGAATTTACCATGTATTCGCCGGTTAGGAAAATTCATACCTTAAGCCGGAAAATTGAAAAAATCTGAAAATTTACATAACGAATTCGATAAATTTTGCAGTAGTGTCAGTTTGAAAATGACGATGCCAAAACTTGACATCATTACCCTCTAGAATTCCACCTTCGATATGTTTCTATAGGCATCGAAGTTTGAAAGGCCATTGCATATATTTGCGATAATACTGAAACTGTGGGAGCTTCTTTTTTAGTTGGGTTAACGGGATATTTTGGTAATGATAACACTTGACTGCACTAAACCGACTATATATTCAACAATGTTCAATCAATAATGAATGGTTGACAATACAACCAAGAGCAATAATACAATTCTGAAGAAACGAATAACAGAAATATATTCAATAAAGACGGCAAAACAATTATCGCCATTAGCAACCACCGAAAAACAGAACAATCAATGACATTTGACTGAACTTAACAGCTTTAACTCTACGGTTCTCCTTGCAGTGACAATATGAACTAATGAAAAGGACAATGTATGGCGCGAAATTCAAAAAATGTTTCTATAAAAAAACAAGTAATTTGAAATTACTCAGAGAACTGTGATATCGAGCTTGACAATCAACCAGAAAGAGATGAGGTCGATGAAAGATAAATACGGTTTATGCAGGAGGTGAGGGATAAAATCTTCAAACATTAAAAAAAAGGAACTGTTTGAGCCCACATCTTTCACCAAGAACGTCCTCATCGAAGCAGGGCGAATGCAGTGACTTGGAGGCGAATCAATTCGAGGTAGATCTACTAGGTCTGTACGAAATATGCCCACGCCGAATGATGACATGTGGCAATATGAGATGGATAAATACCTAAGTAACTTCCGTGCAGAAAGCTTGAAAGGCATTTTAAAGTAGTGGAAAAGGCACGAATCTATATTTCCGAATTTGTCGAGCATGGCAAGAGAAGACTCTGACTCCTGCCAGTTTGGCTTCTAAGAGAGACAGTTCTTGACAGCTGCGTTAACTATTACCAAGATTCGAAGCAAATTGAGTCACAAATCAGTTAGCATGTTGATTCGTCTCAACTCTAGATTCAAAAACAGTGAACTATCAAACATATGATGAAGTGGTAATGTAGTTTCGCTTTTTCTTATTCCTTTCGACTTAATTTTTAACGTACGTTTTTCCTTTATTTCACAGAATTTTAATTCAGTTGTATTTATTTCCATATTGGTTTAATTCCGTTGTTTTATGAACAATTTATTTATGTTCTTTTGTGATGCTGTGGATGTCTTTAACTCGAAAATATACATTTCACTTTCACTCTTGTTCTTGTTCTTTTATTTATGTTTCCTTCAACAACTTCACGAATTCTCCGTAGATTCTTACCTTGAATTTCTTTCAAATATTTACCGATCAAAATTATTCTCGCTCTTATTGCATATAAGATATAAGTTGAATATTTTATTGCGATTGTGTTCTGATTCAAGCTTTCAAGTTTTGCTTGAATTTCAAGCTTTGGTGATGAAAATGATTAACTTGATTTGAATTCTGAAAACAAAAGTTTGACTTGAGATAGACTAGATTGCAAGTCAAGTCAAGCTGCTTGATTTTCAAATGAAGCCGTGAATCCCACACACACTAACTGATAAATCTAGGGCTACATGTAAGTGTTTCCTCATTTGAGAAGCACGTAGAATTTGTAACCTACCCAATTACTTATAGAATGTAAACTAGTAATAATTATTTTAATTAGGAAAGGTTCACACTTTGTGGTTTACCATGCTCAGTCGTTTTAGATGGGTCGTGGATTTTTAGTTTCCTTCATGCATCCAACGTTGACGGTTCCTCCGCAATAAAATGAACACAATTTATTTAAAATTATCTATTTAATGAATATGTAGGCTCACAAAATTTAAGAAATAGACTCATCTTTATAATGATGTACTAGCACATAAAATGGAGAGTATCTCAGTAGGTTGGTGGCTATCCAAGGAAAAGATTGATCTCCTCTAAAGATGACGGAGGTTGGTAGCTATTCAAGAAAATGGTCGCACTCTTTTGTCCTATCCAAAATAGTGGTGATGAATTTGTCCTCTCTTATAATAAAGCTGTACTTTCTTCTTCTCCATAAATAATATGGCTTTTGTTTTGTCATCTTCAAAAAAAATAATAGTAATGATTTGTCCTCTGGATGATGTTGTCCTCCCCAAAAACTGTAAAGTTTTCATACATGACCATGTGCTCATGATAAGTACAAGTGACCTCTCCTCTGCATTTATTTGAATTTTGAATGATTTTAACAAATTAAAAATGAAAAATAACCTAGATAAATATATAGATATACATATAATAAGAAAATAGAATGGTGATTGAACACATCAGACTTGAAAATCAATTATAAAAAGAAAATCTAGATATCATGATAAAAAATATCACTTATTTTCTAGGCTATTCAAATAAAGCCGGAGAGAGGTCAGCAAGTAATGAAAGAAGTTAATAAGCAAAAGAAATATAAGATAAATATGAAAGGAATGAAAAATAATAAAAACGATGTTGGGTAATGCTGAAAGGAAATGAACAAAGCAGTAAAATATTCCTTTATGAAAATTATGAATTAAGAACGTAGAAACCATAGATCCATGCTGTAAGTAAATGTGACCTAAAGAGAATATAAGATTATCGAGGATGGATATTCAGAAACCTATGCACATGTTGAGAATATTAATTTAAAGATGGAAATTGAAAATAATTACTTAGTTGTGCGAGGGATCTAGGTATTAATTCAATGTTTGCTCAATATTACAAGAAAATAAAGAAATAAAGCGGATGACAATGGGTTATTACTTACTCATTTCATTCTGAAGGGTTATTAAACAATTCACAAATAATTATGATTAATTAATTTGGAGTGGATTCGACGAAGTCTTCTGAGGAAATGAAGGAACTCCGATGTTCTCTCAGTTGTCATTCTTTGATAGTCGCCGATGGTAAGGGATTCTTCACGAAATGAATGGTCATAGAATCAAAGTGACTTGCACTGTGTTAATCCAAAGGTTATTCAGTTAAAATAGTAGCGGCCACTAAGCACGCTACAAAAGGAATTTAGATGTAAGGTTTTCATAATGAGCCGTTGTATAACGTTGATATTTTCTTCTACATCTTTGAGCAACTGTCCAGATTCTCATTTATCACACTTTGGTTAGCAACAAAATCTTCCGATACATCAAGCTATCGCATTTCGGCCTGAAGTATTTCACCTACTCGACTTACATTTGCTTCTTTATTCTGTAGTTTTTATCAAGTTTATCGCAATGTAATATTCATAAAATATTATACGACAAACTAATCGTTAACTCAGTATAAATATTTGTGTGAAATCCAAAAAGTATGTTTGCTCTTGCCAAGATAACAATAAAAAGCACAAAACACTAATATACTATATGGATTTCAATAATACGATAAAACAGTTATGATTCCTGAAGGACTAAACTTTTTACGCGCTATAGAATTCAGAAGATGAAACTCTATTATCATCACCAAGAGAAATTAAATTCTGTGACAATAAAATCCTTTCGTCTTACACGTCAAATTCACTTATGGAAATTTTGAATATTATGGAATTCTCAGGCAAATGAAGATGAAAGGATAATACCGCAAAATAACGGAATGACAGACGGTTACATTCATTTCTGAATATTTCCTTTCAGTAACTCAATTTTGACGACTATTTCCCAGTGGAATTCCACAACAAAACATCACTCCGATCCACGGCATAGTTCGGAATTTGCCTCGGAAAGGCAATCTCCGTTTCGCCCTTGATTTTTCCACATTGCATAAAAGTCGGACGAAGTGGTGAGCCGAGTTTGGCATAAATACAACCACAAATACTCCGCAATATGGAAGGATGGTTCTACGTGTTTGATTTCTCAAGGGAAATTATGCGGCTTATGTCGGATCGTCCTGCCCTTTGAATCCCTCTACCATCCCCTTTCACTCAAGGAAAATGTCTCCATAACACTTAGTCGTTTAATTGGAGGGAAAAATAAAAAATGGGGTAACCAAATTTCATCAAGACGTTGGATTCTATTTGAAATCTCTTTTTACTGCAACAAATTCTAGATTCCTATTAATTATTGACGATTTATACATAGTGCAATTTCATAATATTTTTCTACTTGAAAATGAGACAGAGGAACACCACTTTCGTAATCTTGTAACCTACCCAATTACTAATAGGATGTAAACTAATAATTATTACTTGAATTAGGAAAAGTTCACACTTTGTGGTCTACCTTGCTCAGTCGTTTTAGATGAGTCGTGGATTTTTAGCTCCCTTCAAGAATCCAATGTTGACGGTTCCTTCCCAACAAAATGAACACAATTTATTTAAAATTATTTATTTAAAAAATATCTAGGCATCACAAAATTTAAGAAATGCACCTATATTTATGGTGATGCTAGCAGATAAAATGGGAGTATCACAGCAGGTTGGTGGCTATCCAAGGAAAAGATTGATCTCCTCTAAAAATAATGGAGGTTGGTGGCTATCCAAGAAAATGATTGAACTCTTTTCTCCTGCCCAAAATAGAGGTGTTGAATTTGTCCTCTCCAAAAATAAAGCTGTACTGTTGTCCTGCTCAAAAATATATGGCTGGTATTTTGTCCTCTCCAAAAAAAAATAGGGCTGATGTTTTGTCCTTTCCAAAAAAAATGGCTGGTGTTTTGTCCTCTACAAAAAAAATATGACAGGTATTTTGTCCTCTCCAAAAAAATAGGAATGTTTTGTCTTCTCTGGAGAAAATATGGCTCTTGTTTTGTCCTTTCCTGAAAAATATGACTGTTTTGTCTTCTCCGGAAAAATATGGCTGTTGTTGTCCTCCCCAAAAACTGTAGAAGTTTTCATACATCACCATGTGCTCGTGATAAGTATGTGAGTGGCCTCTCCTCTGCATTTATTTGAATTTTGAATGATTTTAACAAATTAAAAATGAAAAATAGCCTAAATAAAGATATAGATAGCTTTCCAAACTAATAATAATTTAGGCAAATATATAAAAATAATAAAACCAAACCAGGTAAAAACAATAAATCAGGTGTTTATAGATTGAATTGCAATGACTGTGATAATTTCTACATTGGTAGAACACATAGAAATTTTAATATTAGAATATCGGAACATAAACGCAGTTTTTCAAATAAAAATCAGATTCAAATTACGCGAATCATCTCTTAGAAAATAACCATTCTTTCGACCCACAGTTTGAAATTTTGCATACAGATAATAAATATTGAAGGTAGATCTTTGGGAAACTTTAGAAATAAATAAATACAAACACTCAGGTAGACTCATCAATGAACAAGTCGATTTAAGCCCTTCACCTCTATTGAATCTTTTCGGGAGCAATCTATTCCTTAATTTTATTGGATATACCTGTCATAAATAACCACTTAAGAAGAAGCAACCAATAAGCTTTTAATTACTCAAGAACATTTATAGTTATATTCTCATTTATATTTTTCTGCATAATCATTCGTCTGAAGAAGCTACGGTGTAGTGAAACGCGTTACGAATCGCAAAGTAAAATTCCTTAAAACACAGTACTTGTTTTTATTATTGATAATGGAATTTTACCAAGTAAAAGCCTCCCAAATTCAAATGATATAGATATACATATAATAAGAAAATAAAATGGTGATTGAACACACCAGACTTGCAAATCAATTATAGAAAAAATCTAGATATCATGATGAAAAATATATCACTTATTTTCTAGGCCATTCAAATGAAGCCGTGTAGAGGTCAGCAAGTAATGAATGAAGTTGATAAGCATATAGGATGAATATGAAAGGAATGAATAAATAATAAAAAAGCGATGTTGGGTAATGCTGAAAAGAAATGAACAAAGCAGTAAAATATTCCTATGTGAAAATTAAGAATTAAGAACGTAGAAACTATAGATCCATGCTGTAAGTAAATGTGACCTAAAGAGAATATAAGGTTATCCAGGATGGATATTCAGAAACCTATGCACATGTTAAGAATATTAATTCAAAGATAGAAATTGAAAATAATTACTTATTTGTGCGAGGGATCTAGGTATTAATTCAATGTTTGCTCAATACTAAAAGAAAATAAAGAAATGAAGCGGATAACAACGGATTATTACTTATTCCTTTTATTTTTAAGGGTTATTAAATAATTCACGAATTATTATGATTAATTAATTTCGAGTGGCTTCAAAGTCTTCAAAGGAAATGAATGAACTCCAGTGTTCTCTCAGTTGTCATTCTTCGATAGTCGCCGATGGTAGAGGGGATTATTCACGAAATGAATGGTCATAGAATCAAAATGACTTGCACTGTGTTAAACTTGCACCGTGTTAATCCAAAGGTTATTCAGTTAAAGTAGTAGCGGCCACTAAGCACGCTAAAATCTCCAACCGTTTTCGAAATATTCTAGAAAGCTAAATTTATACAGAATGTGAAAAAAAAAGTTTTGATCAAGATGTTTAGATTATTTATGAAAAACGATGTATATTTTTTAATTCTACATCACAATGCTGTTCAAATTTTCGCAAGCTTTCTAACGAACTTTGAGAGGTTATTCCTCATGCAATTCTTAGGCAAATTAGTAAGAACAAAACAATCCGAATCTTTTTAACAATTCAACTTCAACAAATTGATCCTCGTGGATCCTGAAATCATAATTTCAACGTAGAAGAGCGATTCTGTGATGTTATCATAAATGGAATGAAATACGTACCTTGTTGTACAGAAAGCGGTACTCCTAACCATAGTAACATCATTATCAAGAATGTTTAACTACTTTTGGCTGAATCCAATAGATTATTATTGTTCTGAAATTCCTCGAAGTGAAAATGCATTCCTTCAGCAATAAAGAGTATGCAGATATGATTCTTTTCCATAGTTTTCCATAATGGAAATGCAGCTGATAGAGAACACCATCAAAAATATCCTTGAAAACATCATCTTGGTCATACAGGACAAGTCAACATACAAAATGAGGAATATAGAATCTGTTGAAGATAATCCTTCGATTCACATTGCTAATCAGTTACAAAGTATCGTGTGGCATATTTTGAAAAGGGAGGAACTGAACGTTTATCTCTAACAGGGAGTGCAGGCATTGAATGCCGAGTACGAGCAGCATCGACTCACATTTTGCAGCTGGATTCTGCAGCAACATGCTGAGAATACAGATTTCATTTCCAAAATTATATGGTCTGATGATGAATCATGCTTCATAAGAGATTGTAAGAATAATTTCTTTAATGATCTTTTATGGGCCCTGCAGAATCCAAATGTGATTAGACAACGACGTTTCCAGAGGAGGTTCAGTATCAAAATTTGGAGTGGCCTTTGATATGCTAGCTTCTTGGCCATTCGTATTTTAAATAACAGATTGAATGCTTGTCTTATCGAAATTCTCTATAGAATACGTTGTTCAATTTTATTGATGGTGTTCTGCTAAATTTTACTGAGAATATTTATCATCAACAAGACAGAGCACCTCCACATCAAAGAAGAATGGTTGTTGAATGGTCGAATGAATATTTTCCAAATAGATGGTAGAGGAGGTCCAACTGCTAGTCCACCACGGACAACAATGCATTCATGTTTGAGGCAGTCGTTTCGAAAAACTGTCCTAATGATGCGTATGATTCCATTTATTCATTTCATCTACTATTCTCTTAAATGAATTTTCACAACTCTGAAATATATTGTTGATGATTGAAAATGATTTTTCGACCGTTCTGAGTGATATAATCATAATTATTATGTATTTCATCACCACAGAATCGCTTTGTAGCTTCAGTGGTATTCTCTGGCTGATTTAAATTCAAGGTTCTGATTAAGTTATCTCAAGTGGTACATTCCACTAATGAATATCAATCTAAAATGAAAAACGCTTTAGACAATGCCTAATCTTCAATACCGAACAATCAATATCACAAACTCATAATTAACAGTCCACAATCATCAAAACATTATTCTTTCATACACAAACCACAAAAATTGTCGCATCATCTGGTATTCTGAATTCCACAATCGATTAAGCAGCTCGATCGTAGTTTCTTTGTCTACATATGTTTTTGTACATATGAAGGGAAAAAAATCTTATCTATGTAGTAACATTTGTTTGCGTATGATCTCAAACACGTCTGAAACAAGAATGAGTTTATTTGACTATCAGTATTCATTCAATTTCTCTTCAGTTTTCACGCTAAATTAATGCAAGTTTTCTGTGTTTCTTGTTGATTTTCGAATCTTTGAATTTATTTTAATGGCTGCTGAACGTCCTGGACGCTATTTGAGTGAAGTGGTAAGAATTGTAACACTTCTAGAGGAGGGGCGAAGCCAACGTTACGTGGCTATTTTGTTGAATGTTAACCAAAACACTATTTCAAGAGCAATTAATCGGTACAAGAATAATAGATACAAACCTTATCATATCCTACTTTCTGCAATTGACCTCTTCAAATATCTGAAGAAAATCTGCAGTTTTCCGAGTAATAATTCAGACTGATCAAGTTCACATCTGTAGTGATGGAATATTCGATCGTTAGAATGAACATTGATATACCATTATCGCTATATTGACATTTAACGTCAAGTTCGATATGGCCTCGAAATTTTGTAAGGCAAAAATACCGTACAAAACTTCAAAAACAAGCTAGATATTGGCACTTGACTGATTTCGAAATTTGTTCAAATTTTCCAAATAACTCGAAAAAAGCTACCTTGAATCAGTTTGCAGCAATGAATTCCTCAAGCAAAAAGAACACAGGAAGGAAGGTCATTTCTCTCTATTCAATATTTCACATAGCTGCAGTCGTAAAACGTCGAAATCTGTCCTTCCTGTACACTTCCTCAGCCACACTTTCATTTCAAATGAACTACTATTCTGATGAAGCCGAAGTGTGGAAGAATGCGTCATGAATTAGAGAATATTGTGAAATATTCGAACATTATTATATTATCAAATTGAAATTCATCTATAATGACCGGCATATTAAAGACAGAAGGATCGGACCACTGGAAGATAGAGCTGTTGGTGTTTTGAAATTCTCAATCTTATGACTCTCCTTTCTGATCCTAATTTTCCCCCCTATGTCCTTTCCATAAATTTGGTTCCAACAAGAGAAAGCCTGTTCCACTACGCATGACACGATATGGAATGGCCGGCCTGGTCACCCGATATGACTCCTCTGAAGCTCTTTTTGTAGGGTTACTTCAAATATTTTGAATGCACCAAGAAATACTGAAGATCTGAAGGACCGTATAAGAACTGAAATCAAAGTATTCTACCAGAAATAGAAGATAATTTTTATGAGGAATTAGTTTCTAGACTTGGCCATTGTTAAGTTGTCGTTTTAAGCATTTACTACAATAAGTTGTTAATATTATTCTGCTCAGTTTTCATCACATCTTTCGTTTTCATTATGAATTGTTTTTTCATATTATCCGTCCTTGATATTAAGTAAGAATGTATCCATCTAACAGAACAAGAGGGAGTAATTAGTTTACTGGGAATTTTTATTTGAATTGTCGTCATTTTGATACGGCACTACTTAGTCACAGATGAGGAACGTAAATATATCAACAAGAGCTTATAGCTTATAATAATATATTATACGCCATACATTACCAACAATGAAAAACTATCAATAACATTATTTTGTTGACAATCGTAGTCAAAAGATCAAATGCATTTATCAAAAGATGAAAAGGTCGACAAATCGATCTGTTCATAAATTTTTGAAGTTTATACAATTACTAGTGTTTGTCATACTTTTTTCTATACTGTTGACAAAAACGAAAATTGATCTTTATAAGAAAATCTATCCGTATTGATTCATTCATGATTGAAATTTCTTCGGAATTCATTAAAACTATGGATTCAAAAACTCTACTCAGACAAGATCCAACCCTAAATTTCATCATCCCATAGATTTAATTCCTTTCCCTGATCTTTTGGCATCACTACGAATATTTTGATTAATTAAAATAAACGACCTGTCTAACCGTTTAGATCACTTTTTGTTTTATTGTAATTAAACTCGGGCGGAAAATCTATTACAGTTCCAATTATCCCTCGAAATATAATTTATATTAAATATATATTAAATTGAATTATGAAATACGGAGTTTTACCTTAATGTTTATCAGAATCAGCAACCATGAAATTGCAACCGATGTTCGGTGTCGTGTTATCATCTGCGTAGTCTATTTTATTTTGTTGAAAAATTTAATGTGATGTGAATTCATCCATAAATATATAATATTTATATCCAATTTCATTCAAAATGATATGAAAAATATTAAAACTAATATCCATTAATATCACTTTGAAATGTGTGTATATATACAGGGTGCCGGTGTTTCCTAAATAGATTTGTGGAATTATTTGTTTTGGATTTTGCATTAGGAAATATGGCTGCTTAAAGTGGTAACAAGGAATGTTGTTTTTAATGTCGATAATTTTTATCCATCCATTTTTGTGTGAATGAATTTTATTTGTAAATAATTTCGGAATTGATAGTTCATAAGTTAATGAATGAATTTCAGTATAACTGATCATTTAAGTTATTTTGTATCATCTAATCGTGTTTATAAATTATTCAAATAAAATTGTTATTTTGGCAAACCAAACATTTTATTCAAGGATTAAGATGGTAGGTCAATGCTTCATTTATGTAAGCTTGAAAAGGAATATAATGAATAATATAACATCTCTTGATTAGAACCAGATGAATTATGAACGTAAAACCAAGGGGCTTACCCCTGAGGGATCTAGGTGTAGAAATTTAAAGTCGGTCCGGATCAACTTAAGGATTTCGGGATTCATCAACACTCTGAAGCAAATAAAATGATCAATTTTTAGTCTCTGCAGGTGTTATTCTAGAACTTTCAGAGTGCCCCAGAGTTAGAATCGAAGCAAGCGATATATTTTCGAAAAAAAACCTTTGATGTAGTCGAACAACGTTTCTAGACGAGATTAATATAGATCGTGCTACAAATATGAATGAGAGTTTGATTTTTATTTTATCCAACAAAAATTTCAATTATTTAACAACAAATAGAAGTACTATCATCTTGTTTTATATTTTCAAAACATCTGTTACCTTTAGAGAGCTGAGGTTATTAATTTAGTAGCACCCCATTTCGTTTCTTCTATTTTTTAAATAAATGAACTTCGTCTTTTAACCCCACAGCATCATATGGTCATATTCGGAAACTATTTGAGTTTGAATATATAGAGTAAATATGTAGGACATACAAGGGATATTTATACAACGTGGTCCAACGAAAACTTAACTCCTCAATATTCCGGTTTCAAAATTAAAATATGGACCTGTCGATTTCTGATTCGAGGGGGAACAACTTTTCCAATTTTTTTATCCACGTAACTTCAATCCATCACCGAGGGCGAGCACAATCCCCTGATTTCGAATAGGGATGATGGATGTTGCGATACCTCATTTTTAAAATCTTATCGAGTAATATCTGACCCTAAATTGTCGCTTCAAAATTTTCATCGTTAACCAAATGACAGCTAAAAAAGTTGTGATTAGTATATTCAGTGCTGAAAATGGGCACCATTCACTTCCATCCAGTAAAATAAGTTTTGTTTAAATCGTTCGTTTACATTACTCAAGATTTATGGTTCAATTTGAAGGCATTCATAAATGATCTGAATTCGCAAATCATCCAGTGGCTCAGGTTGGGTAGCGTAAAAACTTAGATATCAGGTGACCGCATAAAAAGTCTAGCGGCGCCAGATCAGATGATCTGGGTGGTCACTCAATATGTTCCCTTCTTCCAATCCAGGCCTGAGGAAAATTTTCATCTAAGATCTGACGCACAGGTTGAACGAGATGAGGTGGTGCTCCATCTTGTTGAAAAATGAACGTTTCATGATCTTCTTCATTCTGCAATACTTGCACGAGAGCTGGATAAATAGCGTTTTGTAATAGTTCTAAATGAGTTTGGCCAGTGATATTACTGGGTATAAAAAAGGGCCGATGATGTGATTTCCATGAAAACCCGCCCAAACATTTAAGTTTTGGGGATGCTGAGTATGCTCTTCTCAAAATAATCTTGAATTTTCATCTGACCAGTACCGACAGTTATGCCTGTTTACAGTGCCGTTGAGGAAAGATGAAAACTCATCCGAAAAACAGATATTGAACATGTAGTTCGGATTATTGTTAATAATTTCACTGACCACTTCACAGAACATGAGTCGGCGATCAAAGTCATCCTCATTCCCTTCCTGAACCAATCGTATCTTAATAGGATGAAACTTATGTTTTCTCAGAATTCTCATGATTGTTGTGCGTGAAACGCCAGACACATTGGACAATTTTCTAGTACTAAGGGTTAGGTTAGGTTAGGTTAGACCTAGTTGTCGTTATTTCTAAAAAATTATTTTATCATTTCCACCCTTTCTTCTACGGAATACACCATTTTTATCCTACTACAAATTCATAAACGCTTTGGCACACTTTCAACGTTCCTGAAAATTCACGATAGACTAACGAGAGACTAAGGTAAATCAAACACATGGTCTGTCTACTTTTTCGAACAAAAAATTAACAAATAAATAAGATCATTGCATACCTCTAGGTAAATTCAACATGAACATAAACATTCACCAGCGTTCTTTACTGCATGGAAGTGAATGGCGCCCATTTTCTGCACTTAATAAACTAATCACAAAAGTAAGTAATCTTCCACTTTTTAAGCTGCCATTTCGTTAACGATGAAAATTTTGCAGCGGAAATTTAGGGTCAGATAGTACTCGATAATATTGTCCAAATGAGGTATCGTAACACCCCTCATCCGTATTCAAAATCAGGGGTTGTGCTCACCCCCGTTAAGGAATTCAAGTTACGCGGATGAAAAAATCTGAAAAGTTGTTCCCTCTCGAATCAAAAATCGACGGGTCCGAGCGATTCTCCATATTTTCATTTTAAAACCAGAAAATCGAGGTGTTAAGTTTTTGTTGGACCACCCTGTATATAGAATTCATACGGCGAATACCCTCGAATGAAAAAGTATGAATGAGGTTCAATCATAGATAAACGGGGATAATATAATGAAATGGATCTATCTTCGTAGTACAAGAATCAATTTTATTATGAAAAAATCACCGACGGTTCTATATAACCTCGTAGGGGATTTTGGTGTACAAAAATAGAGGCAGGAGTCCATCCTCGTATAAAAATAATTGTTCGTTTGTAACTAGGGAACAAAGAATTCTTTATTATTCATACATATAAAAGACAATAATGCATTTTTTCGTAGCAATGGTTTCCGAATATGAAAAACTTTTTCTTTCTTTTTTAAATACAAACTTTTTCTATTTCTGAATATGTTTGACACATGTTACAGATATTTTCTCTTGAGCAGATTTCTTAAATTTATATCACATTGCAAAGAGGCAACAATTGTTGATGCTCTCCAGTTTATTGGGCATACTATCAATCAAGAATGTTTCAATTACTTAATTTTGAGCATGTCTAGTAGGTGTAGATCTCATCAATTAACGAGTAGGTTACATTCTATAGTAATTTTATATTAGAATTCATTTAATTGAGTTTTTGTTTCAGTATTAACTTCAGGAAATTGATAAAATTTGGATTTTAAGTAATTTCCTTTCTAGAAGATTGTGCATAGATTTTATTGATGCAAATCTATGAATATTATACTTTGATTAATCGTTTACAGTAATTTTTCATCACTCAGTACAAGTAATTAAATAACGAATCAAAAAAACAATAATCTAATTCACACATTTTTGCATTGTATATATTTTGAAGAATAAGCCTACTACAATTGGAATGTAATATATTTTTGATTTCTTAAAGCGTCTATTTGTATTTTTGCAACACAATAAAGAGAACGGAACTGCAATCTTTGTATGTTAAGAAATTCAAATTGAATTTTCAACCTCTGGTGAAGCCCTTGTTAACGATAATTTTACATAATACTCATAGAAAAAGCTATCTGCGGTGAATATTTCGTTCGAAAGTAATTGAATAATCTTTCTTGAAAGTTCTTATTTGAAATCTTACAAAATTGATTGCAGTTCCTCCTCATTTAATTTGCTTTCTTCTACAGCATTTTATATCGTTAGTAAAAACGTTATAGATGAAGAATTAAGAGGAAATTGAACATTTTCAAAACCGTCGCAGGCGATAGTTGTTTAAAAATTAGAACTTTTCTAAAATAAATAAAATAATAATAAATTAATAATAAATTTAAAATAATAAAAATAACTTTCGCAGTTCCCCGTTTTGAAAGAAAAACTCTCCTGCGTTTTTCTAGAAAAATTTATTGATTTTTCTGATTCCGAGTTTATTGAAATTTTGATAACAAGTGCTTAAAAGACACTGAATAGCAAAATTTTACTTTTCGTCTGATGAATGATTTATGTCACTTGATGTTTTCTAATTTGACGCCGCTGATTCTAAATGTACCCTCATTTGTTTTCTAACAGCTCTTAGCTCTTGTTATAGCATTTATTAAAATAACACTTAATTACCGTAGTAATTTTGTGTCAATTAGAAAAATGCTTGGTGAAACTTGGGTTTCTCAAAAGGTTTGTAAAATATGGGTTGACTTTCTCCGTTTATGGACAAATAAGAGAAGAATAACTTTCTGGTACGAAAGTGCTATGATATGGAAAGAACCCGTTAACCACCATTATGACTGCTATTTTTGTTTGGTGAACACAACTGGCATTAACCGAAAAAATCAAGCTAAATGGGAATATCCTTCCATACAATCGGCCCATGGACAAATTCAGAACCCTAAAACTTCCCCTGTACCTCAAGCTAATGTTTCACAGAACAAGTGAATTGACATAGAGACGAAAACTGATAGTAGTGATTTTGAATTTGACCTGAAATCTCTGAATTTATTCAATCAAGATGATTTGAAAGACCTAATCAGAGATCTGGGACTGTCAAAGTATGCTTTCAGAAATCCTGGCTACTAGCTTAAAGGAAAGAAACTTAGTAACAAACTGAACTAAAGTTTCTAATTACCGCACTAGAGAACAGAACTCCAATAGTTTGATTCCGCCGTTAGTACGTGATAGATAATAAGAAATCAAACTACGCATTATACTATCACAAGAGATTTCAATATCAGGATTGCAATTTCGGTCTCTTGACCATTTTCAGCTGACAACGAAGAATTAAAGTTGAAAATACTTCCATACATTAACAAGTAATAAGGGTGCAAACAAGATGTAATAAACTAATTATGATAAAAGCAGGCTTTATTCAAAGATATCACATAAAGACGAATAAGCCGTACCATACTAGTCCTTCAGAAGATTAACTTCATGGGGAGTTTGTTGGCGTTTGATAATTTCGATGGATTTTAAAAAATATAACTTTCGTCCTTTAGGTATTCTGTGAATGAGTTGATCTATGGGTGGAAAATGTTAGGCATTTTCGATACAATGTGAAGCAAAAGTAGATTCGTCGGTTCTCTGGTTATTGTAATCTGATTGATGCTCTTGGTATCTTGTTTCGAATTAACAACCAGTCTGGCCTTACAAGTTGACCTGTATGGATTGTGAAGGCATCTTTATAAATCTAACCTGAAATTAGGGCTCTTGAAACGATTTATTAAACCTCTCAACAAAAATGGGAATTGTTTCCTTTTCTTGCCTCCAAAGTTCCCAAAACTAATTGTAGAAAAGATAGGAGGTGGCATATTTGATAGGCCACAGATTATATCATCAATAAAAGACACAGGGTTTACATTTACAGAAGGGGTTGTGAGAACTGCATGGAATGGAATTGTTTGGCTTGTTCATAAGTTTTTGGAAAATAAACAAATTTATGATTACTCTCAACACGTTGAACAGCTAACGAGTCACTTTCAAATGCTCGAATGTAACATAAGCATCAAGTTACCTGCCTTCACAACCACCTAGACTATTTTCCAGACAATCTTGATGATCTAAGTGAAGAATAAGGCTATACGAACACACACATGATGGCTGACTATTGTTGGAGTATTTAGAACAGCTCACTAACTATTGACATTTGCAAGAAAATCTTACAAAAGAATTTTCTGTTTAATTAATTTAATAGAATAAGATCTCTTTTAAAGAAGTGTTTCATTATAAAATGGGCCATTTTACATATTTTCTGGACTAGAGCTCATACAGAAGTTTTGATGAATTTGAAATCTTCATTGAAAATTAGGCTCATATCATGTGCCATAACTCAATAATCAGAATTGTTGCTGCGCGGTGTAATATGTTTGAAAGAACCAGAAGTGAGGAATCCCCAACTGTACTTGGAAAACATCCTGTATAATATTTTATATCTAAATATACAATCTTAAACTCATCACTTGAAAAAAAATCATGCAAAATACGATATTTTTCTGACCATCGAGAAAGGAAATTGCAGAAACCAAGATGAATCATGAAAACGTGTAATTCGGCAAGACTGTCACTTTTCTTGTTCACTCTGAGGATAGCGTAAATTTCCATTCGTTCTAACCTGAAAGTGACAGTGAACGAAGATAAATATTTCTTCGGAAAATGTGAAATGTTGTATATGAACTTATTTAAAATTAATTATTTTGAAGATCATTCATGTTTCGAAAGAAATCTTGTTCATGGGCAGATGTATAATATTGAAACTATGTGAATATGTTCGAGGTGGGTTGTTTTTTCGGTTGAGTCGACGGTATGTGTTGAGAGGCCGACTCGATCACTTGCTACAATTTATTATCGGATTAACTACCTACTTACATGCAAAAGCGAACTTAACATGAATTAAAATGAATTATAAACCATGATCTGCTTTGCAATAGTTATATTGATTTCTGCTATCGACTGGATATAATCGTAAATATCGACTTAAAAAAACGGAGATATGTGGCCCCCTGTTGGACCTTGTGAAAACATATGGTTATTATATGTTTTACATCAAGAAAAAAAACAACTTATTGTAAAGGTTATATATGAAACATGTTCCACGTAACCCGCCTTTAAGTCTTCACTATAAAAACAAAAGAAGAAATTGTGGTTCTACACAAGGAATTTGAATTTTTCCTTAAATTTCAATGTAATATTATTTCTTTATATAATAAATGACTCAAGGAAAACTCTTCAATACTTTTAGATGTAGCGGTGTAGGTCTCCGAAAGGATTTTAAAAGCACAAATACTGAAAAACATAGGACACACTCCCGTCAGCTCGCAAAGTAAGTTACTGCATCCAGGATGATAATATCCAAATAATGGACGAATAAAATATTAGCACATATCCTGGAGATGTAAGTTTCCTTCTTGGATAAGGAGAAGGCGGTTGACATGCTTCTGATATTGGTTGTTTGCGAAATTTTTCAGCAACTTACTGAGAGCAGTAAATTCGGTGATGTGTAGAAACGTTGTCCGCACAAAAGGCACTGAATCAGTTGTCTTCGTCACAGAGCAAGGAATACGGCAAGGAAATGTGCTCAGTCATCATAGTTGTAGATATCAAAGAATATAGATTGCAAGTAAAGGGTCTACACGTTAGATACCAGAATTGAGCTTCCATGAACATACCTGAACGTGCGTGATCTGACAACCTAGCAATATTCACTAGAAACATAAAAGAACTTCAGAAGAACTTGAATATAAGGCTCGACAGCTTACAAAAAATGCCTGAAGATAAACTACCAAAAGTCGAATGTAAAAAAATATAGCTGTGTGACACTGAATAATGAAATTTTTGAGACTTGAAACGTCTTTAAATATCTCCGAAATTTACTTGACATTCAAGATGAACAAGAAATGAATACCCAAAGAATTTAATCAGCAACAAGCATATATGGAGCTTCAAGTACTAACTAAATTATTATTAGTTTGGAAAGCTATGTTGAAATTATTGCTACTCAAGAATGATTTCAATTTCTCACTTGTAATGCCAACGTAGGTTAAGGTGTTGAATTTTTTTTCAATTTATCGACAGGGTAAACTTCATTCAATGCGATTCTACTTTATTTTCTATTTAAAATATTATTTATTAGTTTGGGATTGCAACCATTATTTTTGGCTATTTGTTCAATCAAATTTGATTTTTGTTGAAATTTTCTGGTGATAACAGGATGTTAATCAAATATTTATAGTTTGATTAAACAAATAGCCAAAAATAATGGTTACAATCCCAAACTAATAAATAATATTTTAAATAAAAACAAAGTAGAATCGCATTGAATGAAGTTTACCTGTCGATAAATTGAAACAAAATTCAACACATTAACCTACGTTGGCATTACAAGTGAGAAACTGAAATCATTTTTGAGTAGCAATAATATCAACATAGATTTCAAACTAAATAATTTAGGCAAATATATAAAAATAATAAAACCAAACCAGGTAAAAACAATAAATCAGGTGTTTATAGATTGAATTGCGATGACTGTGATAATTTCTACATTGGTAGAACACAGAAATTTTAATATTAGAATATCGGAACATAAACGCAGTTTTTCAAATAAAAATCAGATTCAAACTACGCGAATCATCATCTCTTAGAAAATAATCACTCTTTCGACCCACAGTTCGAAATTTTGCATACAGATAATAAATATTGGAAGGTAGATCTTTGGGAAACTTTAGAAATCAATAAATACAAACACTCAGGTAGACTCATCAATGAACAAATCGATTTAAGCCCTTCACCTCTATTGAATCCCTTCGGGGAGCAATCTATTCCTTAATTTTATTGGATATACCTGTCATAAATAACCACTTAAGAAGAAGCAACCCAATAAGCTTTTAATTACCAAGAACATTTATATTTATATCCTCATTCTTATTTTCTGTACATTCATTCATCTGAAGAAGCTACGGTGTAGTGAAACGCGTTACGAATCGCAATTATTAAGTAAAATTCCTTAAAACACAGTACTTGTTTTTTATTATTGATAATGGAATTTTTCCAAGTAAAAGCCTCCCAAATTTGAAAGATAGAATTGATCTAAGAAAGTTGATTGACAATACCACAATCAATATTCATGGTATTAACGAATATTTAGCATTTTTATGGGCAGAACTTCGTCTGCTGTGTTTACAACTTTCTGAGGATTCATTTCTTAAAAACGTCTCCCTGACGCGTAGTTCTCCCCATAATTATACTCTACAATGTCACTACGTAAATAACCCGACAAGTGAACACGAATAAACTGACATATTAATTATCGGTTTACTGTTTCTTTGATTGATTAATTGCATACGAGAAGATGTCGGCGGGCCTTGAATTCTATTAAGAAAATTCTTGGGGGTACAGAAGTTTTTCTTACACATTTTCTCTAATTATTTATGAGATACTGTCAAAATCAACTACCTCCTAGTTTATATTTGACTGGATTCTCATAAAAAATTCATAAATGCGAGTTTTAATTGTATATGAAACAGAACACCTCGAGCTTTGGAACGTACTCACGAGCGTCGTACATAAACGGATAGAGAATGAAAACAGATTTCCTAAAACTGATGATTCACTACTCTTTGATCACAGTATACTCATAGAGTCAATTTGGTGTTTACAGCAATTTTGTTTCAAACTTCATCTGTGAAGTCTTGAATATTTATTCTTCATTATACCTGCAAGCATTTTACGCTCGTGTTAGCCTTTGAGTTCACACACCACACGTTACCGAATTTATGTGCATTTATCGCAAGTCGCTAAAAGTTTCCCCCATATAATTGCATCATATATACGCCATCGGGTGGCACCGCTATAATAGAAATACTTGCCAGTAAAATAAATATCCCTAATTTATAGAACGTACTAAACACTCCTACGCTTACAAGAGAACTAACGCTACTATATAAAAGTTTATGGCAGCAATTATCATAGAAACGTCAAATAAATGTCCAAAAACACTGAAATGCATCATGAGCTATTTCAATATCTGGTTACAATAACCAACGTTTGGTCTTTTATAATGTTTATGGTTACCACGTTTACGAATCATAATTCAGTGAATGGTTTTGCTTAGATCAAAGACGTAGAGGGTTCTTACGAAATTTAGTAAAGCAGCTTGTTTTGTTTCTTTCTTTTTCCACATATTTTTGTTTGAGTTTTTCAGATTTTCGAAGCGTTTTTTCAACTTCTCTAAACCTTTTACATAGTAAGACGTCCGGGTGATGACCTACTTGTTCGACAAAAACAGTTGTTTACTAAGACATTTTTAGTTCAGAAATGAAAATAAATCAATGGGGGCTAAATCTGGTGATTAAACTGAGTGATGCAATATTTCAATTTTTAATTCATTGGTGGTGATGGTATCCTAAAAAATTGCTAAGGAATCAAAGAATCAAGGTAGATTATTCTGCGTTAATCCAAAAATACTGTACCCATAAATTCATCGGCAACTTTTCAGGATGTAACTACAAAGCTACAGTTTGAAGATTTGTTCCTGTTACTGTGCTAAACATTGCTTTTCACCAAAATTAGATGTTATTAGATCACCATTTATCTTACAGGATCTGATTCTCTTATCGTCAGAATGTGTGTCGAAGAATACCGCCAGATATAAACGACCGTATTTTTACTTAAAACTTTTTTTTTCACAGCTACGAGGATTTGTCGAATTGAGTATGCGGTGTACATTTCAACTGTATACCTACACGTATTAAGGAAAATAGACTTTGACGGTACTCATCTCGACCGCAAAAGACCACTCGGCCGCTAACTCTTTTTGATAACTTTTTCCCAGGTAAAAGGCAAGGGATGATCTCCCCTAGCCCCAATCAATTTTTTTCTTATTTTCTCATTATTCTACTGTTCATTAGTAGTTTATAAATATAACGAAAATAAAAACAAAATCAATCAGATTTCGAAAGTTATTGTAAGTTTCACGTAAAAAAATATAAAGTTCGAGAATAATAGTGTTCCAAGTTTGAGTAAAATACTCAGTCACAGAGGAAAAATTCATAGGTGTCTCACACAAGAACGTAATCGTAAATTAGCATCAGGAAAAACTAAATGGAGGTGCTCTAAAGATAAATGTCCAGCATTTGTTCGAACACTTGGTGAATTTGGGAGCCGTTTTATAACTAATTCGAATAAAAACTGTTAAATTAGAGGCTGAGCAAGATGTATGTGGAAAACTGTCGATAATCATCAAACGAAAAATGTGCTGAACTCAAGCTGAAATACTATGTTTAGCGACGAATAAACTACACTGTGTAAGGAAATATAAAAATTAAAAAAATTTATTATGCACGCCGTAATCTGTTTCCTGCTTCACCAATATGTATCCAAGAAGTTCATGAAGCATTCGTTAAACCCAACGTGAAAATCAACAGAAACGATGAATTTTTATTGAATAATGATGTTTGAATTTGGGAGGCTTTTACTTGGTAGAATTCAATTAAGAATAATAAAAACAAGTAATGTGTTTTTAGGAATTTTGTTTAATAATTGTCATTCGTAATGCGTTTCACTACACCATAGCTTCTTCAGACGAATGATTCGTCTTTCTGGTCTTATCTAAAGGTTCTCAAATAGGGACCTGAAAATGCGGCGAAATGGTTCCAGTAAAGAATGGTACGGCAGCTCGACTTGGGGTACTATGGTACTGAGAGACAAAAGCGGCAAAACTTTAAAAATGACTTTTTAGAAATCTTGAGATAACCCCTTGTTCTAATAACAGGATTCATTATTTCAGGTAAACTGCTAATCATGGCGAGTGTAGGGAGTTTTAGACCGTAATACTGAAAGTCCCGCGCTCCACAACGTTTTTGCCTTTGGCTGGCGATCACGAGCAGCGGTAAATCCCCAGTATCTTCGATGAGATTTAATTCTGATTTGATTGCGAAGAGTTCAAAACTTTCTGTGTGAGATAAGGTTAAATGTCGCATTGAAAATTTGGTAAAATTGTCTGAACAATGGCTAGGGTGTAGGCGTGGCCCAAACTGTTTTCCTCTGCAAACAACAAAACATGTACGTTCTCTTAAACATATACAAGCATAAACTATTTTTGAACTACCCTGAAATTAAACCGTTCTTTGCGTAAACCGTTGTTGATCCATTTCCTCCCTTCTACTCATGACACAATTATGCCGCTACACGCAATTTTGCACAATATTAGTATCGCGTTTTAACACCTGATTATTTTCTTGGACATCAAATTGATCTGGTAGTTGTATGTCGCTACTCAGAAAATACATCCTATTGGCTTAAACGGGCTGTATAGCGGATAGAGCGGTTTTCATTTCATCGATGATATCTCACCTACCAAAGAATTGCAACGATTTTATTTTGATTGTTATTTGTTATTTTTCCTAGAGAATATTATTACGTATTTCCAAAAGTCTAGCCAAGAAAAGAAATTCGATTAAGGCCTAGGCACTCGGTATTGAGAATGAAAGTGACTTTGCCACTACCATTCAATGAAACCATAGAAGAGGAATTGAATAACTATAGATGGACCTTGGGTTGCATATAATGCATTTCTCCGTTCAGTACATAGAGAACATTACGCCAACATTTAGATTAATGTAGCAATCGTTAACGTTAACTTCTAGGACTTTGGCAACTGCATCTAATTCCATTAACTGATTCCTCAGTATATTTATCATAATTAAGTTCTTTCGCAACACCAAGCTATTGCCTTCCAGCCTGGAACATTCTAATTTCCTTATAGTGTTTTAATTCAATTTGTCGTAATATCGTTTCGCTCGGATAACATATGTCTAACTAATCTTTAAATCAGTGAAGAATTAGATTTGAAATGAAAACCTGAAATTTCATGTATGCAGTTTTTTGCAACTATATAAACTCAAAAATAGACAGTAGTTTAAACATGTGGACCGTTCAATATCCCTAACTTTTTGTGCACAATGTATTCCACGCCCGGTCATTCGTCGATCACTAAAATCCCTAATAATATTCTTCGTTTGTTGATGTTCAACTACGTTTAACTTCGTTTACTCAATAAATGTAAATACGGTAGATATGCCTTACACATCATCAAAGTCAGCTTTGGTTTCCTTCCATGTTAATCCTTTGAATTACATCTGTACTCGAACCTTTGTAGCTACGATGCCACAAGCTTCACCTGTTGGTTTTTCTGAGAACTTATTGGACGATCCAAAAAGAATCATCAAAACTGATCATCGTAGCATGATTATTTTCTCTAAGAGTTTTTCAGGTTTTCTGACTATGTTTCAAGTTAAACTCAGAGCATTATAGATATTCAAAGGCTGATCAACGAGAAAATGAAAGTTTTAAATTATTTGCTGAGCAATCCTATTTTCAGTCATTAAAAACACAAGATATTCGTAAGTGACTAAAATTTCAGGAGAACAATTTTTTATGATAGAAATATACAGGGTGCTTCAACGAAAACTAAACAGAGGCTATATCTACCAAGATAATCATTTCTGATCAAAACGCAAAAACAGGTCAATTTTTGTTTCAAGGGGGACATCTTTTGGGGTACAATACTTGCCTGAAATATCAACTCCCTAAGCGTGGGTTGCAATCTTTGAACATTTTGAATACGGAAGATGGGTCGAGTGATGACTCAAAAGAAAGGTGGTATCTTTGTCTACATTGTCTTGAACTAATTTCCATTTTTAATTGAAAACTGTAAGAGATACAGGGTGAGCAACTTAAAGATAGGGAAGACTATTTCCTGAGACTATTCAAGCTTCAGTGAGATAAAATGTAACAGATTCATGCTAATCAATGGTAGTCATCATCAAGTACCATCCTCATCTCAAATTTCAACTGGAGCAGCGGTAACAACCCTTGAAAATTTCAGTAGCTCACTCTGTAACATCTACAGTTTTCAATCAAAAATGAAAATTCGTTCATGGGGATGCAGACAAAGATAATACCTTTCTTTCGAGATATCACTCGATCCATCTACCCTCTTCCAAATTTTCAAGGTTGTCACCCCTGCTCTAGGGGTTGACATTTGAGATGAGGATGGTATTTGATAATGGCTGCCATTGATCGGCATGAATCTGTTCCATTTTATTTCACTGCAACTTGAATAGTCTCAGGGAAATAGTCTTCCCTATCTTTCAGTTTCTCACCCTGTATCATCTACAGTTTTCAATTAAAAATGGAAATTCGTTCGAGGCGATGTAGACAAAGATACCACCTTTCTTTTGAGTCATCACTCGACCCATCTTCCCTATTCAAAATGTTCAAGGATTGCAACCCCCGCTTAGGGGGTTGCAATCCTGATATTGATATTTCCGGCAAGTTTATACCCCAAAAGATGTCCTCCTTGAAACAAAATTGACAGGTTTTTGCTTTTTCATCAGAAATTAATATCTTGGTAGATATAGCCTCTGTTTAGTTTTCGTTGAAGCACCCTGTATAAATGGTTCAGAAGGAAAATTAAAACGAATAACGAATAGAATTCAGTATATTATCATCTTTTTATGATCTCGACATTATTCTATGGCATCTGGCTCGTCTCATAGCAACCCGAAGTAGTCTTCATTGGCTTTAACATTACGCTTCTAGGCCTTTTCAGTTCTGCAAGAAAACCTGGTTTCCTTTTTGGTTACGCCGTCAAAGCTGTCGCCGCATTTGTTTCAATCGTTTATTTCAACGAAATTTCGATCTTTTCGAATGAAAACCACGCTTTTACCTTGTCGAAAATATGAAAAAATGCGCCCAAAATAAATATATCAGAAGCTTCAACGCTTTCCAATCCGAGCTTTCGTAGATATCATCATAAAAAGCATTTTTGGTCCGCTTTTTCTCCATCAATTCCTCCGGTCCTCAAATATAGTTCACAAAAACAGCTGACTTCAATCAAAAAGTGACATTTTCACTCGACACACGGTTATGTTTGTTCTGTAAGCGTTGTTGTTTTGATAGTGACTTGGTGATTACTATCTTTGCGCATTTTTGTGTACTACTGTGGCTCACTATTATCCGAGTATAATCATAGTTCTTTGAATCTGCTCTTTCGTCAAATCGGCGAGCACCAATCAGTCTTTGTATCTTAACTTTAACCTATTGTAGGGATTATATCAAAGAGTCCATCATGGATATCGACACCTGAGCCTATGGCTCTTTATGTCCCCTTTCCTTGTAAAACATTCTCTGCTCCATCCTCACATAAAAATCTCTAAGAGAGCGAGGTGGTATCTTCGGCAGTTTACTCACATCCAGCATCTCCGCCCCCAGTCTATTAGATTTCATATCACCTACACTTTGGATAATTGTTCAGTCCTACTTGCACAGGTGATATCTGAACTTGCCATACTCCATCATTATCTGTACCAAGAACCTTGTCCAGATTTTACTAGATGATGTATCCAGCATTGCCTTAGACTGAAGATGACCTCGTACATTCAACAAGGTGCCCCTATGTTGTTCCGCTATCTAGTTCCACAACCTCGCCTCAATGACACAGGCTGAGATTCCGACCATGTGCTCTGATACTATTAGATAATCCTTAGCCCCTAGACAGTTCAGCCTATCTGCAATCTCATTTCCTCTGATCCTAGAGTGACCCAGAATCCAGATGGTTGTTCACCGCCAGTTGTTCCATCACCTGAACGCAGTCCTAGACCGCCTAAGTCTTGAGCGTAGTGAAGTATCGCTATGATCTCCGGCTGGAAAACGGTTTTATGTTTATCTAATGGAAGGTAGAATTCCTTCCATTTCTACAATAGTAAACTTTGCTTCCTGATCCCTTCGATCTTCGAGCCATCCGTGTACCAGATATACCCTTCACCTGGCAAAGAATATTTCCTTTCCTCCCAGTCTTGTTTGAATAGAATTTCCACCTCGATCGTATGACCGATGTTGTACCTCGGCGCGGTTTTATCCGAGATCATCCAGAGGAGGGGTCGCTATTAATAACATCAGGAAACAGGATATCTCTTGCACTGACCACTAGTGTACTTAGTGGATATTCCCTGTTATTGTCTGAACCTCAGGACCATATTTCTGGTACACAAGACCATCATAACAAATAAAACATATTACTCTATCGCTCAAATGGAAGCCCCACTCCGAAGCTTGATATTTGCTTTCGGAATCATAGCCTCTGTTTATAATTAGTTATAATCTTTTTGAGTAAATTTTGATCATTATTGAACACTTAAAACTCGTCTTGAAAGATTTCCAACCGAAAACTTTTTTGCTCTTTCGTCAGAAATTAAAGGATGGACTATTTCACACACGCGCAAGCGATCTTCAAATTATTATTTAAAATCTTTCAAGAACTACTGCTCGATATTACAAGATGACATTCTAGTTATCGCACAGCAAATCGAAGATCTTCATTGATTGCAAGTCCCACACATTCGATGTTATCGTCTGTTTTTGCCATCGAGGACCTCCTGACCGTGAGTCGTTATCAACAGATTCACGACAATTTTTGCACAGTTTTAACCACTTTCTGTATTCGTGCTTTGTTAATACACTGATGCACAACTCATTTCAGTTCAAAGCAAAAAATATAACACAGTCTCCTCCGAAAGATGGATATAACACAGATTCGTTGTTTCGATATGTTTGTCAGTCATTGCAGAAAGAAAATTCGACGAACTATAAAAAATGGCACACCGATCACGTTGTCGTTTGGCTTATTTATTACGTCCATGCTCTACAGGGTTCTCTTGGTGATTCTGGTGCCGAGATATGTGGTTAGGTCTGGTGATTTCGGGATAATACTACTATCTAACGCAGAGCGCGTTGAGATGTTAATGTAACGTTGCACTATAGTTCTCAAAAACTGTCTTTACTATGATTAAACGTCCGGAGCCCTCAACTTACAAGCTAAAAAGTACACTTTTCGGCTTGTTTAATTCTACCTTTTTAGTTAAATCGTATCGAAGAGTATAAAATTCAGTGTTTGAACTTCAAAGCTGCTCTAGTTGCCAAGAAGCATGCGGTCATACAAATCAGAAGTTTCACAGAATGCAACTGAACAAGTTGCACATCATATATGAAGTTTCTAACATTTATGTAAAGGGAGAATAAAATAAGTAGTAATAATTCAGCATATTCCATGCTATTTTCCTAGGAGTGAGCATGAATAAAGACATCTGAGCAGAGAACGTTTATCTCCTTGTCACACACCTTGCCGTAAATTTCGACTGCAATTATGACTTGTGCAAATAAATTGTAATCACGCCGAGCAATTTGCTCTTGTATTATAATGAATGATTTAGTATAGGACTAACAGAACTCGAGCAGTTCAATGGCTTCGAATATACCGCAGGTATATAGTCCCAGTCCTAGTTTGCGAATGAAGTACAACGAATACAGTTTTGCAATTTCGCAATTTCTCACCAATATTGAACTGGTTTTCGTTTTCCAGTCATTAACCATTGAAGAGGACTCATCAACACTTCGACTTTGTCGGTAAAACGAAATAACTGAACTTTTCGATTTGTTAATCGTTTGAATTTTCCATTTGTTGGCAAATTATTAATTTCCCTTCACGCTATGCAGGGAAGGACCAATTCTATAGAGAAATAACCCTAACAAAAGTTTTTATAATATTGGATTCCGAGCAACTTTTCCATATTTTAAGATATGACGTAACCTACAGATAGCTTGAATTTATCATGCTATTAATTTTCTGATTTTCCAATAGTTATGCAGGGTGTAACAGTGAACGCTCTTTCATTTACGATATACAGACTGTTTTCTAAATTCAGTCGGATTTGTAATAAACCGCATCATTCAAAGCATCTATCCGATTTCGTTGAAATTTTGTGAGTTCATTATACGGGTGGGCAATCAAGCTCTCTTCGAAAAAAATACAATAGCCCTGTAATAAAAATAAATAATCTTCATCGGAATATATTCATAATGCTACCGTGTATATCGATATCAAATTTTGAAAATTATTCAAGAAAAACTTAATGATCTAGTTCACAAAATCAGCACATGGTATTGTTTGAGACGATTGAAGGAATCACAGACTTAAGAACCTATCTCACCATTGATTCCTAAAAGTTCTTTTCCATAAAAACTTTATATCAATAGCCTTATTCAATTTTGATTACTCAAAAGGAAAGTAATTCAATGACAAATATCATTTCATATTCGTTGAAAAATATTTTAAAAACCAATTTTAAAATCATTACAGAAATTACATTTGTTTAAACGAAAACTTAGCACCTGGTTCTCATCTTATAATACTTTTTGCCTGAATTTAGAAATCAAACGCCATTTACTGTGAAAGATGTGTTAAAAAGGCATGTTTACGGAAAATCCATCATTATTACTGGAAGTTTGTGTACAAAATTTGCCTGAGACTGATAATTTAAAGTTAACTTGTACAGCAGTATATGTAATCCTGAGGTTATTTATGCAGATCTTGTGGATCGACGAATAATATGACGAGTGGATTTTCTGGCCACTGCTGCATTCGCTCGGATGGAATCAGTCACAATTATTATTTCCAATAATTATTCCTGTGTATTGATTTCTTCATAATAGTTAAGCTCCGTCATATCATCCCATAAAACAGATTCAAGAAGAAATATGATTCTATGAGTTTATCGTTACATACCGCATCCTTCATTCACAGAAAATTTGGTAGTTAACCCATTCGATACAAACTTCTTGAAATTCGTTTTTTCTTTAATTGGTGATGATATGAGTTTAAAAACAGAGACAAAAATAATACAAATTTTTCTTCTGAAATTGTCATAGCAGCAATGGTTTGAAAAAAGTTCCATAAATGGAACATGGCCGCATTTGGGAAGAATAAAATATCTGATAGAACCGTAGTTATTGAACTGCACGACTTTCAATTTTGGACCATCGGCATACTTTAACCCTAGATCACTAACCTTCGTCGAAGCGACGACGCGGTCGCAAAAAAAGTGGTATAAATTTTGAGGGCGTCGTCGGATGCATTCCAGATTCTGGCTAATCTCAGTCGACCTACAGCTCGCGCAGCGCACGTGTATGTTTTTGTGTTGGGGCCCTGTATGCGCAGTTTCAGCCACCATGAGTCGTCGAAAACAAATTTAACATTTGTCATAAATGTATTAATTAAAAGTTTTTTTCTGAAATGTTTCTTTATTTTGTTGATATTATTACCTAATTTTAATATTTTTTGTTTTCTAGTTCATAAGATTTAAGCATTTAAAAAACAAAAATGTTCAAATGAGTGAAAAGTCTGTTCTCATTTGAAAGACTGTCAAAGTGATTAAAATGTTAACAAATGCTTATAGTAATAAATAATTAAAAAGCATATAAATATCTTATTTCATAAACCTTTAGAAGCCTCCCTTTTATACGGCGTAATCGAAACAACGAAAGTTAGTAATAAGCGTTTTGAAATAAGGTTAGTGAGTGATCTAGGGTTAAGGAAATTTAGACTTGGTGAAAATTGGCATAGAGTTTTGTATTCGTCACGTTCAAAAATAAATTCAATAATTTAATGAAATATTTGAATCAATTGCACTGGGAATAATACAACAACCAGGAAAAATTTAGGGTCCTCTAAAATAGTAAATATTGAAATATGCTCAACCTGATTTTACCTAACACCTACTGACCTATTCAATTCAAAATTATAAATTTAAATTAGGTTTGAGGTTCGGTTAGATTAGTTAGGTTTGGTTCTGAAAAGAATGATCCATTAGAGGCCATGTTCCAAATTTGGAACACACGTTCCACATATCATATCTACGTTGTGAAATACAAAAATATTTTTTTTTCTGTGGAATAATGAATCATTTGAGATATGAATACCAACATGAAATTCAGTTCAATACGATCCTTTCAGGCAATAGTAAATATTGAAATATGCTCAACCTGATTTTACCTAACACCTACTGACCTATTCAATTCAAAATTATAAATTTAAATTAGGTTTGAGGTTTGGTTAGATTAGTTAGGTTTGGTTCTGAAAAGAATGATCCATTAGAGGCCATGTTCCAAATTTGGAACACACGTTCCACATATCATATCTACGTTGTGAAATACAAAAATATTTTTTTTCTGTGGAATAATGAATCATTTGAGATATGAATACCAACATGAAATTCAGTTCAATACGATCCTTTCAGGCAATAGTAAATATTGAAATATGCTCAACCTGATTTTACCTAACACCTACTGACCTATTCAATTCAAAATTATAAATTTAAATTAGGTTTGAGGTTTGGTTAGATTAGTTAGGTTTGGTTCTGAAAAGAATGATCCATTAGAGGCCATGTTCCAAATTTGGAACACACGTTCCACATATCATATCTACGTTGTGAAATACAAAAATATTTTTTTCTATGGAATAATGAATCATTTTAGGTATGAATACCAACATGAAATTCAGTTCAATACGATCCTTTCAGGCAATTAATTTTTATTCACTTGTGAAATTTAGGAAAATCACTAATAGCATATAGTGCTGGAATTCTCCTACCTGCCGCTCCTAATGATGCTTCTTGCACGTGCACTAGCTTGTGTACCACTGCCGATGTTCTATGAATAACGGAAGGTGGTTAAAATTGGGGTAAGTAGCGGTATCTATGAGTTTGTAGTTGAATTATGTAAAGTTTCATTTTTGGAAGATGGTTTGGTATGGGTTGAGTATATACTGTCCTAATCTGTTATTGTCGAATGATATTCAAGGATTTTGTGATGGTTACCTCATCTGTAGTCGCGGACCAGCATTTAAAGATAACTACATTTGGTATATTTGCTAACGAATTTTGAAACATCAATTTATACGCATTTTTCGTTTTTTTTCGTCATCTGATTGAACACCAATTCTGGTCTCACCGAAGAAAGAACATTTCGCCAATTCTCAATATTCCAATTTTGGTGCTCGATACACCAATTGAGTCCGTTTATTTTTTGTTGTCTGATTAGTTCTGGATTTCTTAAGGGCCTTCCGCTGTTTAAACCCCTCGGATGAAGTCTTTGACGTATCGTTTCGACTGATACACTGATGCCGGTTGCTTCCAGAAATTACCTTTGGAGTATGGGTTGCAACGCACTAAGAGTCTCTTCTTGCAATTTTGCACAAAAAGCGATTTTGTTCTTCAGAAATGATCTTCCTACGACTTTTACTAGGCGTATTTTGCAGAGATTGTAGCTTCACGTATCGGGCGTATGTTTTTGAAATTACTCCCTGTGATACCCCCATTGTGAGCGATTATTCGACCCCTCGGCACATCGGACTATCCAACGTAAGTTCACAGTTTCAAATCTCATTGACGACTGAGTACAATATCCCGAACATGTGGTGATAATTCAACATTTATTATCATACTATCCAGTTTTCTCACAACAAAAACTTCATTCTTCACAAGTAGTCAAAGATCAATGGTTAAAAACAATCAATAATGTGAAATACCGAGTAATTCCATATAAATTTGGTTGTGTGTACGTTAAATGCCTTTTTGATGCATCAAATCCAGTTACAAAGACCCTACAGTCCACACACTGGCATTAAATGGAATATATTATTACGCTTAAAATTCATAAAGAGAAACGAGCCTAGCTAGCTCTCAGCCATTTAATTACGTTTTATTCGGAGAAGGCAGGCATCTTTATGGTTAAGAACTTTGCGTGTCGCAAATATATCAGTATAGGATGACTTATAAATAAACTTTTTAAGTAACCGATCGTTATAGTGTTCTCATACGAAGAAAATATGAAGAGCACAATATCTGAGTTCTCTTCTCTCTTCATGTTTCGTATCTTTATCCAGATACCAGTGGCGCGTTTCAAAATTGATCACTTAAGTCGCAGATATTTTCACACAAGCTTTATATTTTCTCCCACCTAAAAATTCCTCACTCTTTATTGAACATTCGAAAAGACGAATTGACTATCTATACTAGAAATTTTCAAAAGCAATACAAATGCATATTCTTACAATAACTTTGTCAAACCAAAAATCACTGAAAGATCTGAATAAGTACAATGGAATTGGAAGAAGTACGAGTAGGATCCACGCTCCGAGGGTTTCGTAGAATCTTATAGCTAATTCACACAACCAAATTTATAGGGAATCACTCGGTATTTCACATTATTCATTTTTTTTAAGCATGAATCTTTGACTACTTGTGAAAAGTGAAGTTTTTTGTTGTAAAAAAACTGGATAGTATAATAAGAAATGTTGAATTAACACCACATGTTCGGGATATTGTACTCAGTCGTCACTGAGATTTGAAACTGTGAATTACAAAATTCAAAAAAGCCTATAATCATAATTGAAAATGCCTTAATGTTGGATGTTCGATATTCAAGGGGGTCGAACAATTGCTCTCGTTGAAGAAGGGGTGACACAGAGGGATATAGCGGCCACAATGGGGGTATCACAGAGGGTGATTCCAGACACCTACGCCCGATACGTGAAGCTACAATCTCTGAAAAATAGGCCTAGAAGAAGTCGTAAAAGGATCACTTCGGAAGAACAAGACCGCTTTTTGAGCCAAATTGCAAGAAGAGACCTTAGTGCGTCGCACCCCATACTCTAAAGCCAATTTCTAGAATCAACACACATCACAACAAAAAATTAACAGACTTAATTGGTATATCTAGACCCAAAATTGGAATATTCAGAATTGGCGAGATCCCCGTTTTTCGGATTAGACCAGAATTGGTGTTCGATCAGATGACCGCCGGATTCGGCTTTTAAGGGGTCTTGAAGAACAAGCTAAACTTCGAGCAGCGAGGAAAATTCCGAAATACCAAGGGGACAGTTTGATGTTTTGGGGTGGCATTATGCTGGGAGGCAAAAAAAATTTGATTTCGTTTCCTGCGAGTGTAACGGCTAGAAATTACGTGGACCTAGTGCTGGCGAGGTGCCAACAGTGAGAATTTCACTTTTATGCAAGATAATGCTACTTCAATTGCCAGCAACCTCGCGTGACTTTATCTTGAAACAGAGGGAAGCGCTATTTTAGACTGGCCAGCTTGCTCTCCAGACCTGAATCCTATTGAAAATTTATGGGATAATCTCAAAGGGAAAATTACATTGCGCCAGGATAATCCAAGAACCCCACAACAGCTCATCCAAGCCACCACAGAAGAAAGGCAGAATATCACCCCAGATGAGGTCGAAAACCTAATCTAAAGCATGCCTAAACGGATTCAGGCTTGTATCAGGGCAAGAAGAGGTAATACATACTATGTGAGGTCGGGAAATAAACACCTACTCCGTGAGATTTTCAAGTTTTTTTACTACACACTGAAAGTCTCCTATTTTCTCTTATTTGTTTCTTTCTTAAAATAAACCTTAATTTATTTATTTTTTCAGTTGACATATCTCAAAAAGGATCAATTCTAACAATCCTTCGAAATTTCCAGAATCCCAGATGTAATATTCAAAATATCGGGTGATTCCATATAAATTTGGTTGTGTGTACGTGTTAAGTTGTTGGTTTTTCAGGATATCATTCAGGTTGTTCTTTTCCGAAATTAGTAGCATTCAGAATATATATTTGAATTATTTTTGTTTCCGTAGCATTCTAAACCTAGTTGGAAATTAAAAGTATTTTAGACTTGACTATTCATCGTTTTCACCACTTCATAAAAATCAAGTAAGCACTAAGATACACTGCGCCAAGAAATTCACGAATAAAATCGAAATTCCCAATTTATTATCTTATATTTCGGAGAAATATGTTTCCAGAAATCCATTAGCACTAAGGAATGCTTGAGAACAATCGAAATGATAATGGTACTCATAGAAATTGAAATAAATCTAATAACGAAAAATGTAAAAGTCCCCAAAAACCCATTAATAATGGATATTCCTCCCCTGGCAAGAATCACTACATGACATCTACGATTCAAACTCAAAATTATTGGCCTTTATGCATTCTGATCAATTTCGTTAACAACTTCCATCAGTCTGTTCCGAACCTTATTCACAGTAGCTGCCTGGTGTTGCAGGCTTAATTTTGGGAACTTGATGGTAGTTCCTAAAGATATAAACTCAGTGCGGTCTGGCGATAGCATGCATGAACAAAAACTTTTCACCCATGTTTGCCGCAAATGGTACAACTGGTTCTAAAATGTCTGTAACGTAGAGTTTCATTATTCACGATGACCAGGTAAGAGCTGTCGTTCAAAGAAATCCCTCTTCACATCATTATTGAACCTTCACCAAAACCATAAGTAAGTAAGAAGTTGCAATGGGCATAACTCTCAATTCAACGTATGTACACTAGAGAACGTCTATCGCAATGAAAAAGATAAATCTCGACTCATCTGTAATCAAAACTCTCTTCCAGTCAGCTTTCAACAATCAACATGTTCCCTGGTAAAGTTCAATCGGGCTCTTCGATGTGCTGCGGTTAGATCTGTGTCTCGACTTGCCATATAATGCCTCAAACCAAAATCCCTGAGTAGTTGGCGTATCGTTTCAGTGCTAATTTACACTCCACCATTCTGTTGAAGCTACATTTGAAGGTGCCTAACAATGGCGATCTTTTGTCTCAACGAGGAAATTCCTAAATAACGGTCATGAATTACCCTTTTTGTTCAAGGTCATCCTTGCCCTGGTCTTCTTTAATGACTACCAATCTCTATAGGTACAAGCGGATAATCTGGAAACAGATGGATGGGGCATATTCTTGTATAAGTCCAACCTAGGTCTTCTAACAGCACTACGTTAGCCCATTCTCCCAGAGCCAAATGTCGTGATTCACGTTGCATTATTATATCATTAAATTTAAATTTTCAAGAAGAACAAAAATTACTCGCAAAAATTGATCAACAACTGCTATCATCAATATGTGGTAATATCTTGCAAAATCTCGATTTATTTCTTTCATTTTATTTTTCATGAGAGGAATATGTGGACCAAGAAAATCAACGAATCTTGTTGACATACGTCCAGACACATCACAAAAAAATCAAATCTGAATATATTGGGTGTTCCATGAAAAACGCCTATTGCATCTTGAATAATGACTGAAACATTTTCTTTGGTTTTTCACTTCCGGAAATCCCGGAAGTTGATCTTCACTTGGACTTTCTTATTGGTGACCCCATATTTTCATTTTTTTATTCCTCATTCAATTTTCAGTACCTTCTGCAGAAAAAGTATCACTTTGAATGCTGTATCCTCCAAAATATAAAATTATCGAAAAATTTTGGAAGAAAATCAAAGATCATATTTTTTTTCATGCGCGCTTCCCAGGAATAGGCGAACCTGTTACACCACATGAGTGGGCGCCTGGGAAGAATTGAGGTGTCTGTTTACTCGCCAAATTATATGATGTTGGGTAGATGTTGGACGGAAGCGAGTTCCACAGCTCTCCGACCCTGTAAATGAAGGAATTCTTATAGAGAGAGGTTCGAAGGGTCGTTAAATCTACCGCCATATGATGAGAACTCCTTGCGATCCTAGTGTTGAGGCAAAAACATGAGGTTTCCTAGAACAAGGTCTTTCAGCTCCATAGAACATCTTCCGTGGAAGTATCTGTAAAACAGACACAAGGTCAGCAACGTGTCTTCTTAAAGCCAGCGGTTGGAGATCGTGGGTGATCTCCGGGTGGTCGATGAGGCGCACAGCCCGTTTTTTCACACTATCCAATATCCGCAAAGAATGTTTGGGCGCAGATCCCTATACATGGGAACAGTATTCCAAAGCAGGTCGAATCTGCGCCTTATATAGAAGCAACAGCTGAGATGACGTGAAGTATCACTTGGCTCTGAAAAGAAAACTAAGTTTTGCTGATGCCGACTTAGCTATTGCTAATACATGTTCATGCCAGCAAAACCCGGAATTGACCGTTATTCAGAGAAGGTGCATCGAATCTTTGGAAGCAATTTGTTGGCCTTGCATCATTAGAGGAGGTTCTCCAGCGGGGACCTTTCTAGTAAACGTAGTTGCTTGCGTCTTGCTCGCGTTGAAGTTCACCAGGTTCAACTGACCCCTCTCAGATATCCTCTATAAGTCATATTTGAGTAATTCATTTGTTTACATCTCTGACACTGAGATTCCGCAGCTGCAATGGGCCACAGACTACTGAAAGACGAAACCAGTGTACAATCGCCTGCAAAACCGAATATCTTGTTCTCTGTATGACAGAAGATCGTTAATCTGCAACTGAAACAAGGTTGGTGACAGAATGAAACCCTGAGGTACTCCTGCTTGCAACCGGAAACAATCAGATGTTATACCGTCGACCACAGCTTGTATTGATCTTTTCGAAAGAAAGCTACTTATCGAACCCCGCAATTTTTCGGGAAGCCCATATGCAGCAAGTTTATTCAACATGTCTTCACGCCAAACCCTATCGAAGGCTTTAGAGATGTCGAGGACTATTGCTCTAGATTCATGCTTTTCCATCGTAGATGTACAAACATGAGTGACGTAGGCGAGCAGATCTCCTGTCGATCTTTGCCTGCGAAAACCATACTGACGATCGTTAATAATTCCCTACAACTCAAGTTATTTGATGACTCTCTTCATCACTTTGGATATAATGGGAAGAAGTGCAAAAGGGCGGTAGTTTTGGGGTACGGACTTCTTTCCTTTCTTTGGGATCAGTTAAATTCTCGCTATTTTCCAGCTGCTCGGAAAAGTCTGGCTTTCTTAAAAAATCTGTAACAGACGGTTAAGAATGGGTGCTAGTTTGGGAGCACACTTTTTCAGGACGATTGGCGGTATTTCGTCTAGATCAACTGCCTTCTTGCAGTTCAGCTGCTCGAGAGCCCGTCTCACAGTGCGGACTCTGAACTTCATTTCTGCCATGGAAGAATTTGTAGAAGGAATGGAACTATAATGAAAGTTATTCGCAATTATTACGACAAATTATGAGTTATTAGGTATTTACCCGCTAATTCTTATTATTTTTTCGTTTTGGGTTTTTCATCGGTAATTGATAAGCATGGAAGAGAAAAATCAAGTGACTCTTAGATAGAGCGTTCTGTGTAGCAGGTATAAAAAAGCTAGCCATTCGTTGAGACAAGTTCATTAATATTGTAGTGAATTATAATGAGAATTATGAAATGTCCTGTTATAAAAAAGAACGGTTTTTCTTCAGACTAACTATCATTTTAATTGCTCAAAGAAAATAGGTAAGAATATCGAACAGTCTGAACAAGTTGCAGACACAAATATAGACAAACAAACTAACAGTACCTCTCTGGGCCAGGCTGGAAACATTCCAAACCATCCCTGATAGGTGACATGAAGCTGAAAATAATTTTCCTCTCGTATTAATGATTAAACGAAACTAAGCTCATATTTGGAATCTCTAGGTATTACAGCAGACATAAAAAGAACATATTTCTCCAGAGAACCTGGATAAACTAGTACTATTTTTCCATCTGTGAGCTCTTTGACTTGCGTTGCGTGATGAAACCAGAATTATCTCAGAGATTATGACAAAAGCACCTCACGTGTTTAAAGCAAATTCAGGAATTGGGGAAGGTAACAACGAAAATAATTAGTTTACCTGAATGAAATAATTAATAGTCAGAATCTAAAATCACATCGTTAGAGTGGTTTGCTTATTCCCTGAAGCAAAGTGTACGTCTGTAATCCGCGTTGATCCTGTCGTAAATTAACTTTTATCGTGACATCCAGTGTTGTTCCGTCAACCGTTATCCATGAATTATATTTGCACACGCCACCGTGGTGAATCTAGTTATCGCAGAGTCTATGAGAATTTTCCTTTTAAGTAAATGAAGAAAATCTATTTTTCTTTTTCGAATAAATGAATGTTTCAGATACCCCATTTTTCGCACTTGTATATATCCCTTTGAGGACTGTTGGAGAAATTAAGAATGATATTGTTGAACAGAAATTTTTCTAAAAGGAATAAAATTTGTATGAACTGAAAGCATGTGATGGTAATTCCATTGTGATCAGGTCTGAAAAAGTTACAATATCTCACTTTTCAACCAGAAGGCCTGGGGTGATCATCATCGGTTTAAGTGCGGCCAATGGATGGTGTAAATGTGTGTGAATCCATTGCTCCATAAAAGTTGAATTCCAAAACTTCCATCCAGGTAGCAGGTGTTTTTATGACTTGTGTGACTTATGGGGTAATATCCACCAAATTTTTTTTTATTCTTTTTATTGGCTTAAATCATGCGAAAACTGTCCCAAAATCAAAATCTACAACGTCCAAGTACTGATCTAAACTCAAAATTCGTTCAAATCAATGTTTACCGAACAACTTTTATGCTCCAAAATCACATTTTTCGCTCTTATTTTAGCGATGCTCGTTTTTTTTTTCGCGGTTTTGTAAATTAGTAGAACTTACTTATGATTGATATCGTGTTTTGAATTTGAAGTATAGAGGTCGCTGCATGAAATTTCAACCGTTACAGAGTCGGTACTGCACGTATTTACTCACATTTCCCTTTGTTTAGTCGATCAGCCGTTCTCGTTGTGTACGTTCTTAGTTTGAGTTTTGCTTTACTTTTTAACTGTGAATTATGTTCAAAAAAAACTTAATTATGAGTAAAAAAGTGTACAGTGGCCACAAAGGCAGTAAAACAAGAAGTACCGGAACATCCCGGAGTAAAATTAGTAACCGACACCCGCCTAACCGCCGTGCGTTCTAATTATTAGTGTGTAAAAAATGTAATAGTGATGTGCGGCTTTCACAGTCGAGTAAGCATGAACTAGGCTTCAAGATTGTTGTGTCTTGTTCGAACTGATGTGATGCCGATATGTTTAGCTGTCCTCTAATACATGATCGTGCTTATGAGATCAAATGAGATAAAAAACACAAGGTTTAACTTCAATCTACACTTTATTTGAAAAAATCGACGACGTTTCGCTGACACAGCAGCTTTATCAAGAATGAAAAACAGAATGAAGAGTATGGTATTATAAACAAATCGTAGAACAAGTTGGATGAATAACAGGAAAATCCACACCGAGCCATTGTACAGTTAGTATGAAAGGTAATAAAACTAATTAAACAAGTTAAGTAGGGTGAATAATTCACATCTACCTGTTCATTCAAAAGCTTGTCCGAATGTTTGTATCTATTTATTTCTAATGCTTCTAGGAGATCTAATTTTGAACTTTTGATTTTATATGTAATATGTCAAAGTTTTTATTGAATGAATGCTTTTCTTTTATTAGGTGGTTTGAATAATTTGAATCAGATTTATTTTTATCGAAGCTACGTTTATGTTCAGATGTTCTTATGCTAAAACTCCTATAGGTCCAACCGATATAAATTTTATCACAAGAACCGCAATTGAGTTTATAGATTCCTGATTTACTTGATTTTTCAACACGAGATTTATTATTTTAATATGTTTACCTAAGTTAGAAGTTTTGAAAGTTATATTAAGTTTTGAAAGATTTTATATGTTAAACTGTTGAATATTTTATAGTCTTTATTAGGATATACTTCATTTATTGCTTTCTGATACAGTTTTTACGAATGATTAGATCTATCATATCCGGATTATATGAATTATTAATGGCTATCTGTTTGATGATGTTTAACTCTTTATTATAATCTTCTACTGATAAAGGTAAATTGAGTAACCGATGTACCATGCTGTTTAAAGCTTCAACTTTGTGTTGAATTGGATGTAATGAGTAGTTATGTATAAATCAGTATGTGTTGGTTTACGAAAGACCGAAAAACATGATTATTATTTTATTTAGTGATTTTTTCGAAAAATTAAATATCGTGAATTTAATGTTCAAATGATAGAATTAATGAAATTAAGAAATAAGTCTAATTGAACAATGAAACATACGCAGAATAAAGAAATTTGGAAAAGTGGATGTTGAATGTTCAATATTATTCATAAAATCTCTCTAAAGTGGACTATGAATAGGATATAACTTTGAGTCCACTTTAGCAGAGATATTGAACAGAAAATTCATACATCCGCTCATTTCCAAATTTCTTTATTGGTTAGATATGTTGACGACATCTTAGTATGTTTCATTGAACTACTCGTCAATTAGACTTATTTCTTAATTTCATTAATTCCATCCATTTGAACATTAAATTCACTATAGAAATTGAACACAACGATTCCATTAACTTTTTCGACTTGAAAATCACTAAACGAAATAATAATCCTGTATTTTTCGGTCTTTCGTAAACCAACACATACTGATACAATTATACATAACTACTCATTACATCCAATTCAACACAAAGTTGCAGCTTTAAACAGCATGGTACATCGGTTACTCAATTTACCTTTATCAGTAGAAGATTATAATAAAGAGTTAAACATCATCAAACAGATAGCCATTAATAATTCATATAATCCGGATATGATAGATCTAATCATTCGTCAAAAACCTGTATCAGAAAGCAATAAATGAAGTATATCCTATTCATATAGACTATAAAATATTCAACAGTTTAACATTCTGCGGTTCTGCAAGTACAAATATTAAATCCTTTCTCGTCAAACAAAATCCTAATATGACTTTCAAAACTTCACAGGATTTTCCTGTTATTCATCCAACTTGTTCTACGATTTGTTTATAATACCATACTCTTCATTCTGTTTTCATTCTTGATAAAGCTGCTGTGTCAGCGAAACGTCGTCGAATTTTTTCAAATAAAGTGTAGATTAAAGTTAAACCTTGTGTTTTTATCTCATTTATATCATGGATCTACATCAAGTAACGGCCTCCACAATTCAAATGCTTATGAGATCAATTGCTGCATTATTTTTGCTATGCGCGTCATTGGCATAGGCATCAACGGTATAAAACAGTTCTGTGCGATGATGGATCTCGCAAAGCTTGTTCTTCAAACAACTTACAGTAGGATCATTTGCAATATCGCCATTGCTACTTCATCTGTTAACATTATTTCTATGAAAAAAAATATTGAAGAGCCACAAGGATCCGTCGTGGGGTCACTGCTATTTATTATTTTTGCAAGTGACTTGTGTCATCGGATTAGGTCTCGCAAATCGTTCTTCGCTGATGACACCAAGTTGTATACGAACCAGCTAATGGAAGGCAGCTTCTACAGGACGAGTTGGATGTTATAAATCGATGGTGCAAAGATTGGTTCCTACCATTGAACGTGGACAAATGTGTAGTGCTGCGTATAGGACCGAACAATCCGTTGTAACAGTACTCGATTGACAATCAACCCCTTCGCGCAGTGTCTTCACATATCGACCTAGGTGTAACCATTACTTCAGACCTCACATGGTCGGAACATATCCTTAGTGTTTGTAAACGTGCTAACTGTTTGATTTACCTCATTCGCAAATCATTCGAACACCTATTCTTTACCAGCTCAATCTCACTCTACAAAACTTATGTGCGTTCCATTTTGGAGTACGCGAGTGCGGTGTGGTGTCCGGTTCTCGTTCGCGATAAGAACGTGCTGGAAGGTGTTCAGCGCCGATTTTTTTTGTCGAAAAAAAAATTCTAAAAATATAATAATGTGTACTTCACTAGCAACACTCATGTAGATAATGAAAAATTTTTTTTGTTATAGGTGGAGTTGGGCACTTCTACTGCTCGCCGTGGAAGAACTTTCTAAAAAAGTGGTTCACGGCAATCGCTGCACAGCCGCCATTTTGTAGAAAAAAATAACAATAAAAATTTATTCTATTCTCCAAGAGTTGCTTAATTCAATGATATATTATTTATATACCTTACATTTCAAATGTCTTTTAAAACTAACTTGTTGAATGTTAACCAAAGCACTATTTCATGAGCAATTAATCGGTACCACGAAACAGGGGAATATGGAAGAAGGGCCGGACAGGAAAGAAATCGGATGACAACACCAGTTGATGATCGTTGGCTTCGTTTAACTGCACTAAGAGTTCGGCACTGTACGGCTGAAATGCTACAAAATGAACGTGCACTTTCCAGAAATGTGCATCTTTTATTGCAAACTGTTAGGAACAGGCTCAGAGAAGACGATATCAGACCAAGGATGGCTTCTACTGCTCGCCGTGGAAGAACTTTCTAAGAAAGTGGTTCACGGCAATCGCTGCACAGCCGCCATTTTGTAGAAAAAAAATAACAATAAAAATTTACTCTATTCTCCAAGAGTTGCTTAATTCAATGATATATTATTTATATACCTTACATTTCAAATGTCTTTTAAAAAAATCATGAAATAAGCGTTGTTTTTTTGAGCATTTGGTGGATATTACCCCCTATATCGTCTCAGGTATGATATGCTTTTGCGATGTAATTAGGATTATACGCAACAGACGATTCCTACCTTTTCTTACCGTTTTCAATTTTTTTATCACTTTGATCTGAAAAACGGAGTTTTCGTTATTTCGTTGTCGGTAATTCTTGGACGAATTTGTCTGAACCCTGCAATTTGCTCAAAAAGGTTTGGACGATTTTGAAATAGGTAGAAAATTTAGCGTTGCACATACAATGATTTTCCGAATGATCTAGCGATTCAAAGAAACGAATGATCATGCGAGACGACCTTACAAAGGCAAACAACGCTGTAGTACAGGTGGGCAGATTTCGACATTTTATAACTGCAGATATGTGGAATATGGTGAATAGCTGACCCCCACTTTCCCATATTCTTTTTGAGCGAGGTATCAATTGCTCCAAATACATTCAACCTAGCTTTTTGCGTTCTCGAGTTATTTCATGAATTTTCGAAATCAGTCAAGTGCGGTTTTTTATGTAAAAAAGAGTTTTGACATTTTACTCACTTTTTTACTTAGAATAAAACTACGTACGGAAATTTCTCTTTCATCCAACAGATTTTGAGTGGCAATACAGACTTGCGTTTTTTTTTAATATGAATCATAGGTAACTTCGATTTCGTTGAATAGATTTTTTGCCTTTTCAAAAATACAAACACCACAAAAATTGACGCATCACCTGGTATTCAGAATTCCACAATCTATTACGCAGCTTGATCGCAGTATTTTTATCAACATATGTTATTTGACATATGAGGGGAACAAAATCTTATCTATGTAGTAACATTTGTTTCCATATGATCTCAAACACGTCTGAAAAAAGAATGAGTTTATTTGACTATCAGTATTCATTCAGTTTCTCTTCAGTTTTTACGCTAAATTAATGCAAGTTTTCTGTGTTTCTTGTTGATTTTCGAATCTTTGAATTTATTGTAATGGCTGCTGAACGTCCTGTTCGCTATTTGAGTGATCATGAAGTGGTAAGACACTTCTAGAGGAGGGGCGGAGCCAACGTTACGTGGCTAACTTGTTGAATGTTAACCAAAGCACTATTTCAAGAACAATTATTCGGTACCACGAAACAGAGGAATATGGAAGAAGGGCCTGACAGGGAAGAAATCGGATAACAACACCAATTGATGATCGTTGGGTTCTTTTAACTACGCTAAGAGTTCGGCACTGTACAGCTAGAATGCTACAAAATGAGCTTGCACTTTCTAGAAATGTGCATATTTTGTTGCAAACTATTAGGAACAGGCTCAGAGAAGACGATATCAGACCAAGGGTGGCATCAAGTAGCGAGACTTCAGTTTGCGAGGAACATGCAAATTGAGGTATTTCAGAATGGTCGGATGTTCTCTTTTCCGACGAGTCCAGGTTCTGTCTAGTATCAAATGATAGACGCATGCCTGTATACAGACGACCTGGGGAACGGTATCAGCAATTTAATATCCAACAAACCGAAAACTTCGGATTTTGCTCAGTGTGGGAAGGCATTTCTTTCCATGGTCGAACTCAGTTAGTCCTAGTGAATAATGGAGGAATGACAGCGGCCAGATATATCGCAGATATCATTGAACCCCATTTTGTACCCTTTGGCCCATTGATTGGCGAAAACTTCATTTATATGCATGATAATGCTCGGCCTCATACAGGTAGAGTAGTTACATAATTTCTGCAAAATGCCGAAATATGGATATTTTAAGATGGCCAGCCAAAAGTCCCGACTTGAAACCCATAGAACATGTTTGGGACAACATGGAGTGGCAAATTCAGCATTGTAGAAAGCCTTGTAGAACACTCCAACAACTAGAAAATCTGCTTCCTGAAATTTGGAACTCAGTGACTCAAGAGTACATACAAATTTTGTTTAAGGGGCTTCCGAGACGTATACTGGCAGGAATAAGGGCCCAAGGAGGAAACACTCGATTTTTAAAATGATTAGTAACCATTCGATGCTAGTTGATTGGTCTCTTCGCAAATGTTAGAAGATGGTAGAATTTTTAATTTTTCATGAACTCGAAAATTGTTGATATTTTTCATCATAAACTTATCTCTTTTGAATGATATCTTCTTATTTTACACTTCTGAAAGTTACCAAGCGGCTCTTGAATGACCAACCTAAAAGTTTATATAGTATTGTCGTGAAAGTAGTGTGATACGACAATTTTTCTGGGGAGTGTATATCACATATCCACTGAATTTTTTTCATCCAGGAAGTGTTCTCATGAAAAACCGACAATTCTATAAGTTTTCCCCCAATTTTATCTAGTAACTCTATGTCCATTCACAGACTTGGCACGGAATGATTGAATTAGCTGAGGTATGTTGTTTGCTCCCATTATGATAGTTCGAGCATTAAATCTTGCAATGATAATTCTAATAAACTTTTGTATGAGCAAATCATCATTTGTAATAAAGAGGAGACCATGCCGTACGAAAATTTTGAAAAGTAACATGCAATTAATATTTCAAAACAGAAAACAATTGAGATATTCAATTGCATATAATGAAATTTAATGAAAATAATCAATGAAGGTATTCAAATGTATTACCATTATTCTGTATGAATAATTCACAACGCCTGAGGATACTCTGACACGCAATGGAAATTTGAATATTGGTAACAGAAGCAAGGCAATGGCTGAAATTTTGCTTCAACTCTCCAATTCTGAGATAGATATACAGAGTGTTTAGAAATTACACGACATAATTTAGGGAGATGATTGCTGAAATCATTTCATGAAAAATGTTCATATAAAATAGTTCCGCAAATACTTTGTTATCGATTTACAGGACATTGAAGTTTAATCGAAAGGTGCAGTTAAATTTGAATTTTTCGTAAACCGGTTGATATATTGAGATAAAATTTTGGGGGTGTCAAAAACTTTCAAAGACGCATAATTTTCAATACGAAACAATATTTTGGACTTATGGACACAACGTAGGTTATTCTCGAAGAAAAACAGATGCTACTGAATTTTTCAGAAATAAAAAATATTTTTGAATTTTCCAATTATTCTTCTAGAAAAAGCTCTCTCAAATTTGTTTTGTATGTTACGAAGTTTTTGAGTGAAAAATGTTAAAATGAATAAGAGAAGAAATTCTATACAACTCATAGGACGACACGTAGTCTTCGATTACAAGAACCATCGTAGTGTATTTCCTTTTAGCATTAAATAACCTACGTTTGAAAATCAATAGTTTAAGTCAAAGGCAAAGCAAGAACCACGGTTTGAAGACCGTGCAGGCCAAAGATGAGATCCACCTCGACCAATCCAGCAATTTCCATACTCTTTTCTTTGGAAGTCAGGAGCAAGCTTTTGTGCATAAACCACATCGTTTGTCTTATTGCCAAAGGTATATCCTCCAAGCGTGTGTTCCAAAAAGTGGCGATACACCTCCCCCGTAAGTCACCCTAGTAGAAATACTGTTCCAAATAGGCAGTCACCCATAATGTCGATCCGAACATTTAACGAGTACTAATGTTGAAATCGATCTTCATATGTTTGATGTGGATTTTCTTCACACCACATATGATTATTATGAAAATTCTTTATGGAATTTCTTGAAAAACTTGCTTGATCAGTGAACAGGATCAGCATAAGAAATTGAAGAATTTGAATCAACTCACGCAATACGGGCAGAAAAATCGGTAAGAAGAAATGCTTGTACGCGTTGTAGGTAAAATAGATACAACAAATTTTCATAAAGAATTTGCCAAACAGTTCCATTGCTGACACCTAAAGCGTCAGCAGTTTTTCGAGTGGAGGTACCAGGACGGTCTTGAATTATTGCAAGAACCTCATTTTCCAGCTCTACCGTTCCTACTTCCCTTCGTGCTCCTTCATATCGTCCTAATGTACCTTTTTCATATAGGCGTCGAAGAATGCTTTCAAAAGTTTTTCTATCGGGAGCAATACGGTTTGGAAACTTTTCAATGTACAACCGCCGAGCTTCTAATGCATTTTCGTCAGCACGTCCATATATGAAGTGCATGTCGGTCATCTCAGCATTCATATAACGATTCATGATAGCCGATTTGAAATTCAAAATCATTGAAAAACAGAAACACTCAAATGACACTGACGTTAATCATTTTGAACACATCTAGGACAGTTTAGAACAGGTATTATCAATGGAATCGCAAGGAATCCTAGAAAACTTTTTAACATTTTTTTACTCAAAAACTGGGCGTCGTACAAAAAAATGTCTCTTGAGTGTTTTTCTTGAAGAGTGATTGGAAAATTCAAAAATATATTTTATTTTTGATAAATTCAGTAGTTGAGAATAACCTGCATTGTGCGCATACGCACGCCACTAGTGAGTCGAAAAAATATTGTATCTTATTGGAAATTATGTGTCTTTGAAAATTTTCGACGCCCTCGAAATTTTACCGGAATACCTCAAGCGGCTTAAGAAATATTCAAATTCAACTGCATATTTCGATTAAACTTCAACAACCCGTAAATCGGTAACGAACTATTTGTGGACCTATGTTTATATATACTTTTATCATGAAATAACTTCAGCTATCACCTTCTTAAATATTGGCGTATCTTTTCTAAAAACCCTTTATTACTGTGGTTTTGATAGAAACAAAATTGCAGCCTTGGTCACGTGACAATTACGTTTTTTCATTAAAATACCAATGAAAAAGAACCTTTAAAAGCCCTGCACGGATGCAGAAGAGCTTTTATGGGAATTATTTATTTATTTCTACAAGCAGAATGTGGTGCTGCAGTTTTCAACCCTCCAACATTCCAAAATGGCGGCTTAATCCACTAAATATCAGTTTTTGGTGATATAATAAATGAAAATTAATTATTGATCAAGATATATCAAGTTTTATGAAGACATATTTGGTATTTTTCTAGTTGCAGCAGTCTATGATATAAGATATAAACGTTTTTACCTAAACACAATTCAATATTTGAAATGACCAATTGATTCATTTTTATGTTTATGATTTTCAAAGGTACTAAAATATATTCCTTTTATTTCATTTTCATGAATGCACCTTCATTTCCAAATATAAGCTTCCACATTACCCGCATCAAAATTAATTCATATTATATATATCATTCAATCATATTGAACCTTTCATAATTTCCATATGGCATGGTCGCTTCTTTATCAGAAACGATATTATATTCATGCCATAGTAGTACCTTTATGAAGGAACATAACATTAATATATTTGACATTTCGTTTATTATTATGGCGGAAACAATACCAACTTTCGATTTTCAAATGGGACACCCTGTGTTTTTTTGCCTATTTTAATTGTTCATTCCATCCTACTACCTTTTGACATATTTTTGAGAGATTAACAAAACACAACCTTTTTGTGCAATTTTCAAAAGTCAAAGTTTTAAATTTCAGTTTTTCCTCAAAAAGCAGGTTTTCTTCTAAGACAACCATATGGGGTTACCGGATATTACAGAAGCAGTATTTTTTATCTTTTTTTTATACCACTCACGTCACTCTATTCCTAACGGTTCCGGAATTCTAGCGGAAAATACCTTGGCAATTTTTGCAGCATTTTCCCATTCGCTAATAACAATAACTAAGTTGGCGATGCAAAACTTAATATTCTGTTATCATAAAAATATCAGTGCGACATGTCAAAATTCCATTAATTATCGACATGCAAATTAGTGAATTCAGTTTTGAGTATGAATTAATACACCCAAAGTGAATGCTCCTTATTTATGGAGAGTGCAAGCAAAATAGCGTTCAAGCTGAACAATTATACAAAGAGCTCTATCCGGAAAGATTTCATCCGAATAGAACTTATTTCTCTGAAGTTGAACGAAAATTTCGTGAGGTGAAACCTGCTGAAGAGGAGGATTCCGTTATGGACGAAGATACCGAAATAGACGTATTGACATTTGTGGATATTAATCCAACCATATTAACAAGGGAAATTGCTGAGGAGCTTGAAATTAGCATCCAAAGCGCATGGAGAATTTTGAAATCATTCAAATATCAACTACACCAACACCTGTATGTTAACGATAGTGTTAGGAGACTCCAGTACTGTGAAGAATACCTTAGGAAAAAGGAGAATGATCCACATTATCCCACAAAGATTTTATTCAGTGACGAATCGCTTCACGAACAATGGGTTGTTTGATAGGCAAAATACCAAGTACTGGTCGCAACAACATGAGCACAGATATCAAGATGGAAACTTCCAAGAACGTTTTGGGTTCAATGTCTGGATGGGGATGATGATTTAATAGGGCCTATAATTAAGGTTCGTTGACAAGGAGAGATATTTCGAATTTTTGAGGGCCGAAATACAAGATGAATTGGACGAGTTGCCATTAGCTGTTGTGAATGGAATATATTTTCAACAAGATGGTGAACCTTCACACAACTCAAGGTCTCGCGGTATCTCGACGAAACTTTTGCCGAAAAATGGATAAGTATGGTCCCAAAAGATGGCTAGCTAGATCGCCAGATTTGAGTCCACTAGATTTCTTCCTGTGGGGAAGAAGAATGAGGTTTACCAAACACCTGTTAGAACCCAACAAGAATTGGAGAACCGTTAGAGACAGGCTATTGCAGGCATTACAGCCCAACAATTGAATAACGTTGTGCGTGTGCGATGTGTTCGTGAGAATGGTGGTATTTTTGAACATTTATTATAATTATGTTTTTCGCTGTTCGCTCTTTTGTTATTAACTTTGGCACCCCGTAAAAAATGAGCAATTAAATTTTCAGATACAATCTTGTATTTTCGTGATAGGAGATGTTGAGCCAAGCCAATTGTCACTTCTAGAACGAAATATGAAAATTGCTAAAGAAAGAGATTATGATTTGTTTTTCTTTCAAAAATATGTCAAAAGTCGTAGGATGAGATGAACAATTAAAATAATCAAAACATTACAGGGTGTCCCATTTGAAAATCGAAAGTTGGTATCGCTTTCGGCATAACCGGAAACGAAATGTCAAACATATTAATGTTATCTAATTCGAAATGTTCTATCTTCTATCCGATTCCCAAATTTCATCAAATATTCCAAATAGAAAAAAAGTTGCAGAGGTGGCCCTAGTTTCAGGTACACCCAGTATACATAAACTGTACCTCTGGTATTTTTCTATCTGGTTCTGCGCTGGTTTTAACTGTTCAATTCTCTGATTCCGCATATTTAATGAAAATGGGAATATGAAAAATCGCTGTAGGGTTATGGATTTTGTCTACACTCTGTATATGAAAATTTCTCTGGAACAAGATTGACCGAAGTCTAAACCTGCAAGCACCAGTTGATAACTTCATAGAAACATATACAGAAGTGATGATAAGAAGAAATTAGATTATGTGATTAACTATCACAAGAGAGATCTCATATGATAATTTCATTTTATAAACATCATGATTAACTATCACGTAGTAACGGTAGAATCAATTAATTATATACAGAGGGTTGAAAAGATATAAAACCAAAGAATATTACCTACACATAGACACATTTCAGAAAATGTGACTAAAAGACTTATTCTTCACTAATTGTGCGGAGTCTTTTGTGAATTGTAATTGTTTCATTACCAGATAACGATCATAATGATCACATATTGCATAGTAGAGGCTTCGTCAATCAAATAATTCCATCCCATTTATTTCACAGGACAATCTCGACCTGCAGTTCAATAATGCCGTGCGTCTCTGAATTTGCAGCAATTACTGCAAAATGTTATGCTGTTGGAGAATTCAATAAATCTGTATAAATTTCTCGCACCCCTGACACTGCACACATTCGGTGAGTGGTCCGAGGTGTTTACTCTGCCGACAGATATTTATTGGGGAGTGTGCCGAGTAAATTTCAATTATTTATCCAACTATAGAAAGTGACAGGCCGGTATGTCAAATAAAAGAGATCCCTCACCACGTACAGTTTGGCTTAATAACGCAGGTTTGTTTGACGTCTACCCACCTTACCTTTTGAGCTCAGGTCTTGTCAACATTATTAGTTCTGTTTCCCCTATTTTCTTTCACTGGGAGCTTTTTAGCTTGTCACACATTTCGGAGAGTTTCATTTGAAGTGTGGGAAGAATAACTTTTCCGTTTTTTTGTGTAGTATTGTATGTTACATCAGGAAATGATTTCAGTACCAAACTTGATCTGGAATAATATTCTGCATTATAACAAGAATGAGAAATAAGAACCATATTACACAATAAATAAATATAGAATATTTTGATAGTTCTTCTACTATCCTTATTCTGAGACATTCGTTCAAGCTTAAAAAATAGTAATAGTTTGTGGTTGACGACTTAAAAACTTCTTTACGAGGATGTTTTCATTTGCGAGTCTCTTGTTAATTTTGTGATCTGATATCTCAACCATCTTATATTGTCTATTGGTAATCTTACCATTTGAAGATTGCAATACACAGCGTGTTAATTTTAGCATTTGAAGATAATTTAAATGTAGAATGTTAAAGTATTTTTTCGACGAGAAGTTCATACTTGACGAAAAATACTGAAAACAATATTTCCCAATTTTTGGGAAACGGTTTGCACTGAAACTATAAAATACTACAATAACTTAAGTCTTGTAAGCTCCTGATTAAAATTCCGAAATTTTTAGCTCGAATTATAATAAAAATGTAAAGGGTTATTACTATCTATTAATTTTATAATTTCAGTAAAAGGATTTCAGAAAATCATTTTCTTTTTGTCCCATTTGTATTTCTCATGAGAAGCTGTTTTGAATATAAATGTTCATATAAGTTCGTGAAGAATTTTTTTTAGATTTCGGAGACCAAAAACGAAAAGCGGAAGTCTTATAGGAACACTTCCTTGTCCGTCTATATGTCTGTCTGTCTATCAAGACTCTCAGGAACAGGTGTAGGTATAGAAATGAAAATGAAAGAAAATGTTCAAATCAGCAATCTTTTGGGGCTGTACTAAAATCAAACTTCTAAGTCAACACAAAAGATCTTTCCACTATCATAGAAACATGAAATTTGATATGAAGCATATATAAAGCAGATACAAGGAGCATCCGAAAACTGTGAATTCGGAGTTACGTTATGGAAAAAATTGAAGAACGCATGGAGGTATCTAGTTGGGATTGATACCAAATCACACAACCTAATTTATATGGAATCACTCGGTATTTCACATAATTGATTGTTTTTAACCAAGGATCTTTGACTACTTGTGAAGAATGAAGTTTTTGTTGTAAAAAAACTGGACAGTATGATAAGAAATATTGAATTATCACCACATATTCGAGATATTGTACTTAGACGTCACTGAGATTTGAAACTGTGAGTTTCGTAATTTAAAAAAGCCTATAATCATAATTGAAATTGCCTAACGTTGGATTGTCCGATGTGCAGAGGGGTCCAATAATTGCTCTCGTTGAAGAAGGGATGATACAGAGAGATATAGCGGCCACAATGGGGGTATCACAGGGGGTGATATCAAAAACCTACGCCCGATACGTGGAGCTACAATCTCTGCAAAATAGGCCTAAAAGAAGTTGTAGGAAGATCACTTCTAAAGAACAAGATCGCTTTTTGTGTCGAATTGCAAGAAGAGGCCCTAGTGTGTCGCAACCCATACTCCAAAGCAATTTCTGGAAGCAACACACATCAGTGTATCAGTCAAAATGATACGTCAAAGACTTCGTTCAAGGGATTTATACAGCGGAAGGATCTTTAGAGTTCCAGAGCTTAATTGGTATATCGAGCACTCAAATTGGAATATTGAAAATTAGAAAAGTGTTCTTTTTTCGAATGAGGCCAGAATTCGTATTCGATCAGATGACAGACGGATTTGGGTTTTGAGGGGTCGTGGAAGACAAGCTAGACTTCGAGCAGCAAGGAAAGTTCCGAAATACCATGGGGGCAGTGTGATGTTTTAGGCTGGCATTATGCTGGGTGGCAAAACAGATTTGATTTCGTTTCCTGCGAGTGTAATGGCTAGAAATTACGTGGACCTAGTGCTGGAGCCTGGAAATTTTCAAAAGCAATACAAATGCATATTCTAAAAATAATTTTTTCAAACCAAAAATTACTGAAAGATCTTAATAAGTACATTGGAATTGGAAGAATTTGCCGAGTATGAATAGGATCCACGCTTCGAGGGTTTTAAAGAATCTTATAGCTTCGTATTTCACATTATTGATTATTTTTAACCATGGATCTTTGACTACTTTTTTTGAAGAATGAAGTTGTTGTTGTAGAAAACTGAATAGTATGACAAGAAATGTTGAATTATTACCACATGGTCGGGATATTGTACTCAGTCGTCACTTAAATTTGAAACTGTGAATTTCAAAATTCATGAAATTTTTTGATCATAATTGAAAATGCCTTATATTGGATTATCCGATGTTCAGAGGGGTCGAATAGGCTTAGAAGAAGTCTCAGAAAATCACTTCTGAAGAACAAGTCAGCTTTTTGTGCCAAATTACAAGAAGAGACCCTAGTGTGTCGCACCCCATACTCCAAAGACAATTTCTGGAAGCAACAGGCAATCAGTCGAAAAGATACGTCAAAGACTTCTTTCAAGGGATTTATACAGCAGAAGGCCTTAAGAATTCTAGAGTTAACCAGACAACAAAAAAATTAACAGACTTAATAGGTGTATGGAGCACCAAAATTGGAATATTGAAAATTGGCTAAATGTTTTTTTTTTCACATGAGACCGCTGGATTCCGAAATACCAAGAGGGCCGTTGGATGTTTTGGGGAAGCTTTATGCTGGAAGGCAAAACAGATTGGATCACGTTTGCTGCGAGTGTACCGGCTAGAAATTAAGTGAACCTAATGCTGGAGCACATTGTCTTAAAACAGAGGGAACCACTATTTCGGACTAGCCAGCTTGCTCCACAGACCTAAATCCTATTGAACATTCATGGGGAAATCTGAAAAAAAAATTATATCGCGCCAGGATAATCCAAGAACCCCACAACAGCTCACCAAGCCGCCACAAAAGAGTGGCAGAATATCACCCCAGAGGAGGTCGAAAACCTCATCCAAAGCATGCCTAGACGGATTCAGGCTTGTATCAGGTCAAGAGGAGGTAAAACAAGAGCTACAGTCGAGAAAAAAGCACCTACACCGTGAGAAAACATTTTTCAAGTTTTTTACTACATGCAGAAAGTCTCTTAATATCTTATATTTGTTTCTTTCTGAAAATAAATCTTAAGTTATTTCCTTTTTCAATTGACATATCTCAAAAAGGATTAATTTTAACAATCCTTCGAAATTTCAAAACTGAAGAAATATTCAAAATATTGATTCCATATAAATTTGCATGTATTTATTCGAACATCTGAATCGATTATAATTTATTCAGATTATTGTTCGAAATATTATTGGGCCTATAATAACAATTTTGATTACTCAGTCAAAAATAAACATAGATCAAATTCTAATGACAAATTTTCAAATAGCAAATGTAAAACAGATGTATACGCATTTCATTGGTTTATCTCAGCATTGGCGCATTTTCGGCCAATTAAATCCCTTTTCGATAATACAAATGATTTATTGAATGGGGAGTTATTTTCACAAAAAGGAATTGAATAATCATAAGTAGAATATACAAAGCGTTTCATGTGTGCAGTCAAGTTCTACAGGGGATTCCTCATGAAAGAAAAGCCGAAGAACATATTTCCAAAGTTCAGATTTTTTTCACGTTTCAGTTAGTAACTCTCGCAGTTTTCAAGATATCAAGCTCCATTTCGCAGAAAATGAATATTTTTACTTATCAATTCATCAGATGTGTCCAGTAGTTGCGAGAATATACAGGGCGACATTTTTTTACGGTCATTCTACCTTCGACCCCATCAAAATCATAGTGTAGTACGTCATTGGTCTTCTCAAAAATATTTTTAGACAAAAATGATACCAGGAAATATCAAACCATCTGCAGCGCCTCACAGACGAATTCAAGCGCTACTTTCCCGACTCGTGCAATAATATTATTCATCGATTAGTTACAGTCGACATAGGCATGCTACCAGATACATTGCAAGAGCAAGCTTTGGAAATCAAAAATTATTCTGCTGCCCAATATAATTTCGATAGATAGAAAAGGCATGTACACAAATTATTTTTCACCTTTTTCAAACACTTATTTGTGCAAAAAACCATTTTCAACAGTTGCAGAAATAAGAACAAAATGCAGAAGCAAACTAGATATTGCTAGTGATCTACGCTACACTCTCTTCTATTGTATTGGAAATTTTGTCAAAAACATGCAAGTTCCTCCGTCACATTGATTCTTCTTCTAATAAGTGTGTAATATTTTGCCATATTCTTATAATAAAAATGAAAATTTACAGACTTTATTACCCTTATTTTTGTATAATTGCTTAGCGAGCATACTTGGAACTACAATATTCTAGGCCCTGGGCAGAGTAGAGGCGTGGGTATATTCTTTCAAGTAGTAGGGAGGAGTGATACTTATAAGTTTTGAAACCCCTGCTCTAAAGACATGAAACCATCAGACTCAATTTTTCTTTCTTTTGAATTAATTGAAAATAAACACACCTCAAAATTCAATGAAGATTTCGAGCTTCCGAATTCCTTTAATGAAAAAGTGATAACTACAGCATTGGGATAAAATTTCGGCCAATATTTATTTAATTCAGTCAGGAGAAGTTTCTAATGGAAATATTCATGATTGTTTGAATAGCTACGATAGTATGAACCGTTCTATCGAAAATGATTCCAATCTGCATTTTATTCTTACATCTCTCCATTACGAATCGAATCTGCATTAATACAAGATAAATAAAAACTTTCAATGTTACTAAAATCAATACGAATTGCAAATTGCATCCTATTCGAAAAGTGCACTTTTCAATTCTGTAGATTATCTGAAGACTTGCTCATCTGAATAATATATATTTTTGGTATTGGTATCGGATTCGATAATCTAGTACTCCATAACGAAAATTAAAATTAAAAATTCCTTTCTGGTTACTTGACTTAGGTCCGTACATGTATGATGTTCGGTTCTGGTTATTTATTCGAATGAAAAAATAGAAAATTACATATCAAAAACAACTTATTATTTTTCCCAAGGTCGAATTACGCGATTCCGTTTCGCATATACAGGCTGTTTAGTGTGAAGTGTCTAAATTTTCCAGACATCGCTGCTCCGATTTGAATGAAAATTGCAGGATTGTGAGTCACCTAGTAGGCAAACTATTCGCAGTGAAAATTTGTTCTCTCGTACAGGGCGGGACTGTAGAAATTCAATTTTATGAACAGATGATAAAACAACACCTTGTATATCACTCAAGGAAAATTCTGAATACATCATCAGAACAAGAAAAGGTAGCTCTTTCAATATGCTACTAGAACATTTTTATCACACCTTAGGTATTTTATTAAAAAATATTTGTTTTGGAACAATGTTAGTTTTCAGCCCAATCATCAGAGACAATTCTGAATACTAGGCGATTAACGTCTGCATTGATGTAAAAAATTGATACAATTATAGTTGATGAAATATGTCAGATTTCAGTTGAAAACTTCAATAAAATCTACAGGGTGTTTAATTTAATATTGGTAACCATATCACTTCGAACTCATTCAAAAATGTTTTCGATGCCATTATGGAGACTTGTGAAATGACAAATTGGATACTTTAATCTGTTTCATGAAATTCGATTCTTGCTCATAAATCGATATATCTCACCGATCATTTAATATTTGACGAATAAAGTTGGCAAAATGTAGAAAATAAGTTGACTACGGTGCGGACGTACGTGCAGAGTAAAAACATCCCTCGGAGAATAGGTAACTCCTTTTTTTTCACATTGAATTCAATGGCAGCGAGCTTTTGTGCATGATGATTACTATCAAATTTTCAGATCACAACAATCTAAATATTTCTCTTTATTTTTATGTTTAGAAATTATTTGTCTTTTCGTAATGAATAAATAACATTTCGTATTTATTATGTGACCACTGAATTTTGAAGCATTTTCTATGTTCCTGGATAAGAGAGTTATTACAGGTTTATGGTTACTACATTTTGGAACGACAAATAATTTCTTAACATAGAAATACAGAGAAATATTTAGATCTTTATTTTTATGTTAAGAAATTATTAATAATAATAATAATGAATAAATAACTGACTTTTCCTATTTATTATGTGATCACTGAATTTGGAAGCATTTTCTATGTTCCTGGATATTACAGGTTTAGGTATGGTTACTACATTATGGAAAGACAAATAATTTCTTAACATAAAAATGCAGAGAAATATTTAGATTATTGTGATCTGAAAATTTGATAGCAATCATCATCCATGAAAGCTCGATGCCATTGAATTCAATGTAAAAAAAGAGTGTAATACCCTGTAGATTTTATTGAAGTTTTCAACTGAAATCTAACATATTTCATCAAATTCCCAAGACGAATATTTTTTCAATAAAATACCTAAGGTGTGATGAAAATGTTCTAGTGGCATATTGAAAGAGCTACCTTTTCTTGTTCTGATGATGTATTCAGAATTTTGTGATATACAAGGTGTTGTTTTATTATCTATTCATAAAATTGAATTTCTACAGTCCCGCCCTGTACGAGAGAACAAATTTTCTCTGCGAATAGTTGGTCTACTAGGTGACTCACAATCCTGAAGTTTTCATTCAAATCGGACCAGCGATGTCAGAGTGATGATGTCTGGAAAATTTAGAAACTTCATACTAAACAGCCTGTATATGCGAAATGGATTCGCCTCAGTCAAAAAGATGTATCATTCCAACACACCAGGAATGTTGCCTACCGCCAACGAAAATATCTCCCTTTCCTCCTGAATCACCCTGTATGCTATATAAAAACAGCAAATCAAACACAAATTTCATCTAAATTGATAATTCGGGTATCTCACTTTTTTCTTCTGAATATATTCAATTTCTTGATTTCTCTGATTCGAGACGGTAACAAGTTATAAAAAAATGTTCGCGCATCGTCAGGAGACTTCATGAATGAGTTCTTTCTTGGCTCTTATTTTGTGAATGTTGTCTCCAGTTAATAAATACAGTGTGTCCGCGCTAAAGGGCCCATTAGAAGGATCTGGGGAAAGGTTTTATCAATCATTTTCAAATTTTGAGATTTGAGTAAATGAATACTGCTACTTCAAATGGTCTAGTGTACCTTAACCACCATTTTTCATTAAAATTTTCGGAATCACACTGTTATTTTCTTAGGCCTAAATTGACTCGGATTTGAGTAGGATTTTAACTTTCTTTAATTTAACGAGAAAAGTTTTATAGTTGAGGCAATGTACGTTCCGATACTATTTAATAAACTAAATTCACTACCAAATCCAATTAAATTGACATAAAAATTGTTTTTTCAAATACTAGTACTTCTTTTTTCAATTAAATTAACATTGATTGGTATTAGATTTCTCTATACCAAAAATGGTTCGTTTCAGTTCATTCGGAAAAATATATCATCAGGCCATGGAACATAGAAATAGACAGAATGGATTTAATTCTAATGCCAGTTTCTTTATTTCACAATGTTCTATGTACGGTTCAATGAATTTCAGCCTAATCCTGACGTTCGGAGACTATTTAGAATGTGCAATAACACTAAGTTTGCTTGTGTATATTTTTTTGTTGAATATAATTGGAATTAAATACTGTACCGAAGATATTATAATACGTATTAGCATAAAAATAATCTTTATCGTTGGCAATGAAATTAACTCTCTTCTTTTCCACCGAGACAGAATTTGATCAAAAACTGCTCAATTGCTGACATGACATCGACCATGAATACGAAATGAATTCAAAATGATCTCGTTTGAGTATTAATTTAACACAAAAAATACTCTTCACAAACAAAATAAGTTGTATTTCTATTTTCAAATCATTTTCAAATTAGGACGAAATTCAAAGCACCTTACATACAACATTGTGGAACATAGAAACTAGCATCGGAATTAAATCCACTCTCTCTGTTTCTTTGTTTCATGGCCTTACGATTTAATTTTCCGAAGGAACTGCAGGTTTTTGATAAAATTGAGAATTAAATGAAAACGAGTCATTTTAGGTATAGGAAAACTTATTACCAATCACTCGTATCTGAGAAAAACGTTTTTTTTTTAATTTAGTTCTATTGAGTTGACAAAGGATCTTTGAACACTCTATATACAAAATAGCATCGGAAAATACGTTGGCTCCAAAAAATAATACTTTTCTCGTTAATCTGAGCAGCGTTATAATCATACTCAAATCTGAGTCAACTTTTTTGAGCAAAGAAGATGACAATATATATTTAAAAAATGATAGCTCAGAGGTTGTTGATTTTAGGTAGGGCTAATCTGTAGATTGTCATACAAATTGTAGATCAGTGTCCATGTACACTAATCTAGAATTTGAAATTGATCGAGAAACGCGTTCCTCAGGTACACGTCGACAAGAATATCTGTGCGGTGAGATATAACAAGCGTAGGAAATAAGATGAATAATACGTAATGTTATGTCAAATTGCTATTAAGGTCGGCGTAAGGGCTTTTTGATAAAATTATCCCTCTTAGGTATATGGCATTTCAAGGTACTCCATCATTTTAATTTCTATTACAAAGAAGTGAGGCACAGACACATCACCAGTTAGACTACAGGAAATTGTCGGAGTAGGGGTTTCTCTAACTGAACCTTCATAATAAGTACTATTATTTTCTACTTATAACTCAAATTTTCAAGAATACCTGGCAACTGTACAATAGGATGAAATATAGTAATTGAAGGTTGATATTCAATAGGGATTTGAGGCAAAGGATTAGTAACTATATTTTTCCTAAGTACCTAGTATCTTTATGATACCTCGATGAGTTTATATAGGATTAACGACATAACAAAGAAAACGGAAATTTTAAGAGGTACAATCGTATTGCACTATCATCAGGACGAATGATTGGGATTAACCTGGTTGTCAGTTTAATAATACAAATTCATTAAAAATTGTAAAAACTCTATTTATCTAAATAATTTTTGCAAACAATTCAAATATGTAACATAAAATGAGTTAAATAAATAAAAATTAAAAATTTGCTGTAAGATACTTCTTCATCAGAATTAGAAGACTGGCTGTTGCTGTCACCATCATCTGCTTGCAAAGTAATTATGAAATTGTCTAAACGTCATCCAGCATAGGTTTTTGCTCCATAAAAGATTTATGAATTTTCTGCATATTGTCGCATAATGATTCCCACTGATCTGTAGAAAACGAAGCGAAAAACTCACCACACAGTTTTTCCACATTTTTCATTGACAAATCGACATTCCTTACAGCTACATAAACTTTTATGGCTGCTCAAACTTTTTCAATCGGGTTTAGGTCAGGATGATATGGATATGGATATGGATGATATGGCAATATTTCGACGTTACAGCCACTCTTTCATTTCTTCTTTTCGGGAAGCCATGTTCGGGTGTTTTTTTGTTTGTACATTGTGATATGGGGATTTACGATCACTAAGACACTTTTTTTTCGTAGTAGAAATAGTAAATATATATATATATATATATATATATATATATATATATATATATATATATATATATATATATATATATATAGGAATTAGAGGCTAGATATGCGTTTCGTACGAATCCACATTCACTACCGGCGTTCAAAATTATCAGTCTTTGTCCTTTCGAAACAGGCTGACGTAGACCATTGTTTGTCTCGTCACTCCAAGCCTTCTTGTGTGTATGGGAGGAATGAATATATGTTTCGTCCATGTAAATTAGTGGTCCCTTTTCTTGACGGTAACTTTTGATGCTTCTTAAATAATTCAAAACTACTTATGGAAAGACCTGAAATAAAGCAACTTATTTCAGGTCTTTCCATAAGTAGTTTTCTATTCGTTTTCTTCTTAATCCAGCGGAACCCCATTTCTCTCAAAACCTTTCGAATTATCTCTCGTGATCCTGTATATTCATTCTCATCGACGAACTTTTGATAGATTCGCTTTAATGTGGGTACGATTTTATCGACGACGTAAGAATTGACGACGAACCTACGAAGCAAGGCTCTATCGAAGTCATCAAGGTCTGTTTTCCTCGCTGATTTTCTTCTCTATCGGCAGTTGAAAAACAATTATTTTCGCCATCTTCTTCATTTCGCTAGAAATTTTTTGCACAGTTCGCAAACATACTCCAGTTGCGACAGCTACACGTTCTTGAAACTTTTCAAAAAATTACAGGTTCATTCTGCATCTCTTTTCGTTTTATGAAATTAATGATATTCGCAATTATTTCTCTGGATTGCCCACTCAGTTTTTTCCCTTACAAATTGAAAACGAACTCCATCCTCACCAAAACTTAGAAATATTGAAATGAAATTTGGAAGATTCGGTCCTATTCGCTTGGCTCTTCTTGAAACTCCAAAGGTTCATTGAGAACTGAGCTCTTGGCCACGTGACCGGCAAAGTTAACGCCCAACAAGGGGAGGGGCTATTTCACCTGCACATGTTCTTGTCGACCCGTACTTCTAATGGCCCCTTCAGCACGCACACCCTATATATGTACTGACTGTTGTTAGTAAGTCATTACTATTCTAACCTGATTTCTGGAGGATACATAGAAAATGATTCTGATACACGTTTTTGTAATATAAAAATACGATTCAAGTCTGACGACTGGCTCCATGGAGCGGTGTCTTATCATTGAATAGATGTAAGCGTAATATTCCTTCAGTAATACATCTCGTGAGAAGGAAGTATTAATAACAAAGCATGCTCTGTTTAATTTTCTACTCGTAAAGTCTATGTGACATCCCTACTTGAGAGATCATCAATTTTAATTTCCAAAAAAGAAGCGATTTAAAAGATTATTATTATCAAGGGAATTATTCGACTTTGTTTTGTTCACATCAAACACAACTATCTTACATACATTCAGATTGTTACGTTTTCGCTACAATCCGAAAGTGTTCAGTGCAATAGAAAGTTTGTTCTCCAATTTTTCATCCCATGTGTCATGTATCACGAACCAAGCACCATCCGCGTACAAAAATATATCCCAATTTTTCATGTTCTCATGCAGATCGTCGTTGATCCAAAGGAAAAACAGCGGCCCTAAAACGTTTTCATGTTGTGTAACGCAACATCAAATAGTTCGGAGATTCCGTCATCGATCTTTCCCCTGTCAAAAACACTTTTAGAAAACCATTTAAAATTCCTGTAGTGCCAATAGAATAGATTTTATTAGCTATGAATTCGTTGCACAGTATGTAGAACGTATGTATGTAGAACCTTACCTAACCTTTGTTTGTACGTTGTGAACAAAATGTGGAATGAGAATGATTCTACTTACATTTCATTATTATTATTATTAAATATAATGGAGGGCTTAGGAGCAAGTCCTTTGAAAGCCCAAATACAAAACAAATTAAAAAATTAATTCTAACAAGTATGCTTATAAAGTAAAATAACACTAATACTGAAGTATGTAGTGGAGGGTTCACGAGAGAAGTGCCCGATCGAGACCATTTTTAAAAATATTGGTCGACGACTCGTCAACCTCCTCATGCCTTAAACCATTCCAGACATCGAATACTCTATTACTGAAGAAATATTGCCGTAGCGTTGATTTGAAGAGATCTTTCCTCAATTTCATTCGATGGCCTCGCAGACGGGTATCAAAGCTGAGTGTGAACAAGCCTTCTAAGTGCGCGTAGTTAAATTCAATTATTTGAAATGTAAAGATCACATCACCCCTAAGCCTGCCTGATTGAACGTCAAGAGATCGGGGGCACTCAGACGTTCCTGGTACGTCGGTCTTGTACGCCAGTACGACAAACGTGTTGCTCGGCGTTGCACACCCTCCAACAAATCCCGATCGCGCAACAAAACTGGACACCAAGCTCGACTGGCGTATTTCATGAATGGTCGCACGTACGTTTTATGAACTTTGATGGACGCACTAAACGAAATCTCCGCGAAAGACCGACGAATAAGATAGAGCAGCAAGTTAGCTCTTTTAAACACCGCACTTATGTGGTCCGACCAAAACAGGTCACTATTAATGATCACCCCCAAAGCGACATGTGATAAAACTCCTTGTAATGTTGAGCCGCATAGGTTGTAGGATAGCTTCGTATTGTTTTTTCCCATATATAATACTATACATTTCTCGATGTTCAAAGGAAGTAGTCAATTAATACACCACCTGCCAACGGAGTTTAAGTTGTTCTGAAGGATACCATGCTGATTAAACGGGTTCGCATAAAGCTTGGCATGGTCGGCAGAGAAGGCATTCTTGCTCTTGATATGAAAAGTTAGATCACTCACATACAAAAGAAATAGAAGGGGACCGAGCACAGAGCCCTGAGGTACACCACATTCTTCATTTTAAACTGACTGTAAGTGGTGTGGGAAGGATGACTGGATGGCAGTAATCTGAAAGGCAAGAAGCAAAGCTACAGAAAAACATTATGTCGGTAATACTTTTTACTTTACTGTTTTTAATGATTTCAATGTTTCAACTCGACAAGAAACAAATCTGATACCATATGCATATGTTAAAAGCGATTTGGATATCGAGACGTGGGACAGTCCAAGATTAATTGACTCACGGCTCCCTCAACCTCGTCACACTTGTAATAAGGACTATCTACAGGATTTCTCATGAAAAACTATTACAAATCTAGGAACCTTGTGAATAAGATCCTGCGTGAGGAACTTATTGGAAACAACTTCATTTATTTCACTTTCCAAAAGGCTAACGCATCGCAAGTAGTGCACAGAAAAAAACCAAGAGAGCAACTCGGTTTCCAAGAATTCAAAACAGGTGGCCCCTAAAATTCGTGGATAGTTGGAAAAATTTCCGGATGAGAGAGATACTTGTTCAAACTTTTTTCGATGCTGATTTTCTGCGAATATGTGAAGGAATTATATTGCAGATGACATGTACGAAGGGAATTGGGCTAATGGTGTGATTCACATAGCATGAATCAATTCTACGAGTATGCACATGATCATTATTTAGCCACCAGAACAACAGTACTCAGCTCAGAAAATACCATGGCAAGAGCGTTAAGTGTGTAAACATCGGCACCCAAAAGAACCAGCTGTCTTTGTACAAGATTATTCCTTAGGAACAATGAATTATATGGATTTCTATTATTCTAGACTTTTATTTAGGGAACAATATTCAACCTTCCGTAGAATGTTAAATCGGTCTCCTCTGACCTCTAAGGTTGGCACATCCATTCACGAGACCAAGCCAATCTGCCATCTACTCATACGTATACATATGCAATTGGCGCCCCCAACGAGCTGAGACAGAGACTACCATCAGCGCCGTCGGGAAAAGATAAAAACAAAAAGTAGATCGAACAGAAAACTTTAAGCAGACGGACTAGTTCGAATATCCTCCGGAACGCTGGATGCAATTTGTCGAAAAAAGCTATTGCTGTCTGGCTGTCAGACCAGGTGTACATCATATCTCAATAATGAAAACATGTGAAATTTATTGTTATATATGTAAACATATGGAAGATTTTCATTCAGGGAACAATATCCAACTACCATCCCACTACTGAAACGTAAATACAATAACTGTGATTCCACATTTTGACCACATCACACTTACAGACTAGATAGTACCGATGTATCAGCCAAGGATGTTGCAGAGTTTTTCCTCATTTCTTCCCTTCTGTTCCCTCAAATTTTATAAGATATTACGTATGGATCATCCATTTCCTCTGAGTTTCCTGAGCTTAAACTTTGAAGTTGATCGTGGGAGGCTTAGCGTATTTTAATTGCTTAACCATTCCACATTATGTGCTTTCGCCTGCTCGTGTTTTGACTCACATCAATATTTGACATAAATCAACATAGTCTTTAATTTTTTCTGCATTTCTCTCTTCAAGTAAGTAAATAAGTAAATAACTGGGGGGGTCTACCTTACCTTATCTAATCTAACATGGTACTCAGTTTAAGTAGTATGATTTCGACCATGAGACTCAATTTACGTAGAAATATACAGGCCGAACTCAATTTACATTTGCTCCTCTTCGTGACCATCAACCACAGTTGGAAAACATTGAGCAGTTAGCAGAAGTAATTTCATTATTAATATGCCAGATAAAATTAATGCTCTTATTAATTCTTAGCATAATATTTTTATTTATTCTAGATAATTATTTTATTTTATTTTGATATCATATATCTGTTGTTTGTAACTAAATTTTCTGTAATATTCACATGTGGATCGCATAATGCAGTTTATTGAAACTTCGGATAATGTAAAAACAACTTGATAGCACGACAACTTTCGAGCGGTCAACGTCTGCAGGGATTTTACATTTCCTGAACAGGATAAAATTCTTTTCGATCTATTTCTATCAAATTCTATCATGTCTAATTTGATTCTCCAAATTGCTGTATCACCTAATAATATTCCATCATCTCGCATGCATTTGAGCATTTTGTGTGATTGATAACCACGATTCCGTAATATCAGAATATCGGAGACCATAAAACCGAAATGAGTTCCATCAATTTCAGGCAAGAATCTGGGATGGCCTCGTTTTCAGTCGTGCATAAAACCAATGACGTCGAAAATTACTGTGCTCGCCGACATAGAATTCCGCTTAGACCAAATCAAGTGACATAATGTAACTTTATGTAATTGACCATTTGTTTTTTAATGTAGCCAATCTCATCACGTTGCTTTGCACTGTAACGACTAACTTTGATTTGAAAAACTAACGACAAGTGTTAACCAACGCGATTGCGACCAATGAATTTTATGACATATCGTGAACAACAGATTGGATAGCCACACGCATATAAAAATGCAATATTCCAAAATTAGGAGTTGTTAACACAATTCGACCCATTAGATACTTTGATAAAATTCCATATACACTGTGGACTAAAGTATGGAATACACCTAATAATTAAGTAAAGAGATTTTATAATTATTGGTCAGTTTGTATCTCGGTCAAGGCTCTTTTCCCAAGAATATTCAAGCTTGCAATACCTGGAAGCATTGAAAAAAAAAGATTAACAATTCACTCAGTGTAATCACAAAATAAAGCCGATAATGTCTCATTCTCCTGTACATTTTGATAGTCTTAAGAGAATCAAAACCTACAGGGAACTCCCATTTGATTGTAGTAAATAAAACTATTCCTCTAAACTGTGCCCTGATGGTGTGGTGTTTATAGCTATGTGGGGATACACCACAACTCGACTACTTAACTACTTTACTTTTAGTTTAAATATTTGAAATTTCTTTTTTGGTAGAAAATGATAATTAACACATGTTGAATTTCGGATATGTCCAGACATATGTCAAGAAAATTCGATGTTTCTTCTTGGCGCACCTGAGGAATACGATCTACGAAATAAATTGAGATTTTGCAAGAAACCCCCACACATTGATAATAGCAGTTGTTGATCAATTTTCGCGAGTAACGTTTGTTCTTCTTAAAAATTTCACAGTTCGGTAATCATGCAACACGAATCATGAAATTTGACACCGGCAGTATGTCCTGAAGTAGAGTTGTTACATGACCTAGGTTGGATAAGGTATAGGCTAAATAGGGTGACGCATTCAACTGTTTCCAGAATAATCCGAAGGTACAGTACTACTTGTAGTCATGAAAGGAAACCTGACCAAAGACGATCTTAAGCAACAACTACTATCCATGACCGTTATTTAAGAAATTCCTCGTTGAAACAACAGTTTGCTACAGCAGCTTCAACAGAACAGTAAAATTAAGAAATTAGCACAGAAACGATATGACAACATCTCAGATAGTTTGATTTCAAAAATCGTGTCGCAGCTCGAGGCCCAGCTCTAATTTCTGCTAAGGAACATATCAATTATTTGGAAACTTGTTCTCAAGTTCTTTCTTTTGCCAGTGATTGGATCACTGGAAAGATAATTCTTTAACTATATAGAATAAATTCTTTTGAATAAATAAAAATTCTCGATTTTGTTATAAACATACCTAACTATTAAACTTAATTCTCACTTATACTCACTTAAACTAGGTGCGATGGGCTTCATATTTCAATGATTCGTAAACCTATATTTTATTTAAAAATTCAATTTTCTATGAATTGTACATCTAATTACCTAGAAACATGAAATTCAACAAGACGAAGTATTTTAAGCTGGAAAAAATCCGAAAACTGAATTTTTAGATACATCATAAGAAAACCTTTTGTTATAATGCATTTATTCGCCATTTCTTCTGAACACGTTTCGAGTTGAGATTGATATCAGATTCTCAGGGCAGCAATTCCGAGGATTAATGAAAAAATGTTAACCCAACGCAAACGGAAAATATGGTTAGTTGTGTCGCTTTTCTGCTACGTTTTTCAACAATCGCGAAAAAATCAAAAGATATACAAGATGTCCTCAAGCTATTTGACACTTGTTGAGAGGTTGTTCCTGAAGAAATTCTCAGACAAATTAGTAAGAACACCATGGTCCCGAATCTTTTCGAATTAGTAGATATTGTTCTTCAAAAATTTAATCCTTTCTCGGGTCCTTCAATCACAATTTTCAATATACGAGAGCGACTGTATTGTGTTACCATAGATAGAATGAAATACATATCTTGTACAGAAAAAGACTTACGTAACCATAGTAAAATGTTAAAGAAGAATGCTGAATTACTTTCGATAGATAAATGTCATAATATCTTTTCGATAGATAATTATTGCTTTGAATCCTTAAATCTTTCGAATTGAAAATTTATTTCTTCGGTAATAAAGAATATGGAGATATTATCTTTGTTCATGGTTTTTGCGATGGTAATATTCAACGAGCTGTTAGAGCATACCATTGAAGATTCACTCTGTAATGAAATTCATATCAATCATAATAATCTCAATCAAAAGGTTGAAAAATAATTTTGAATTGACATTATGTTTCAAAGTTGTGAAAATTCATAAAAGAAAATGATGAATAAAATAAGCAAATAAAATCATATAAACCATAACAAGAATTCCTCAAATGACTGCCTTCAACTTGAATTCATAGCTCACATCTACGAAGAAGTGACTGCAGAACAATATGATTGACATTATCATTCTTATTCTTTGGGCGACATTCGTTATCCGTTCTTGTAACTGTGCAAAACTGTACTCTACACTGTACAGAAGTTATTTCATGTATACATAGAGGTCTAACGGGTTGAGATACGGTAACCGTAGTGGCCAACCAATTGGACCATATTTTTCGAACGACTGTCAACATTTTTTCGCAAATTTTTCTTTAAATTGAACAATTTCCACGAAGAAATAATATATAGGCGAAATCAACCCAGATTATTGGGTCCATAATGATTCTAAAACATCTAAAGATCATAATCGGCATCACTTGGAAGACTGAACCTGGCCATCAGGGCTCTCTCGGTCGAACAGAGATGGAATTTGAGGAAATATTGCAGGTTATGTATTTTTTTTATTATCTCCTTAGTCCTTTTCATGACTTTGCTTACTATGTAAAATCTTTTCTTAGATTTGTTTAGACATATAAGAAGTATGATTGTTGAAATATTTTTCAGCTGGTTTTCTTTTTCCATTGTTACAGATTCCTGTCCCAAACCCCCTTCTTCTCACCCTTGTCTTCGTTTGGAAATCATGGAATGCAAGAGAGAATGAAGCGGCTAAGCATTAAAATCTTGGTACTCTTTATGTACACACGAGACTAACACATCATAAACAGACAAGCTATTGCTAGTGCAATAGCGACAGGGAAACGAGTTTTTTCCTCAAGTTTTTTCACTCGTTTATTGAATCATATACAAGATAGTATGGTTCCCCTGTTACATTTCTTGAGCTCACACTTGTGTTTTTTGTAACACATATCAAAATCATAGATATAAGCATTTATTGTAAATACAATTATTCAAATTTTTGTTGGACCACCACTACCAATCCACTAATTCCTGTTGTCATGATATCACAAAGCACAAGTAAAAAGAAAAATTTGCAAGTCGTTAATTTCCGATGAAGTCTCGCTAATCACCTGGTGTAACACTTTTACTAAATAATTAAACAATTGAAGCAAAAACAATAGATTTAAGTTTCACAAAATGTAATGAATAAAAATATGTTCAGCATATGTTTCGGGTTTCATCCCGAAGATGTATGTAGATATGTTATTCATACCTAAGAAACGGATGGGAGAAGTTAGAACAAATGTTAATTATTGGTAGATTATGTTTGTGAGCTGATGCAATTTATACAAATTTTTATAAATCTAATCTCTTGTGAGCGTAAAAGTCAATAATTCCTAATAAATTATCAACTGGTTTTTCAAAACATTGTTTAAACGAGAATTACTTCTTATATTATAAAAACAAGAGATTAGAATACTTTATAATTCGTAGAAATTTCATCAGCTCACGAACATAATTTACCAATAAGTAACGATCATCATTTGGAAATTAAATTCTTTATACTTGACATTTGAAATAAGATAAGAATTTTTGAATGAATAGAACACCATCCTATTTGTTTTGACAAAAATGCTCCTGAAAGTTTTTACTGTTCTAAAAAATCTGTCAAATGTCGATTGTTTAAAAACGCCAAATGACATCCGTTAGATGTCAATTTTTGCAAATTCCCAGGACGGGTTTCGCTCTTCCTCTAATACTGCTGAAACCAATCCTTTTGGAACACCCTGCGTATACAGATACTCAAAAATTGCTTTTCAATATATATAAATTCAATTTCACAGCTTATTCCATATTGAAAAGTCATGACCATGATAGAAGATGAAATGAAGATAAGTGTCAAGATTCTTTCAAAAATAGCAGTTCTGGATTAGATTCCGATTTTTTTAAAAGCCTTCTATCACGTTAACACAATAAAATATTCTGCAGCTTCGAATTTAAAATTTTTAGATGTGGAATTAATACTGTTCCGCTTCTTCTATTCCATTAAATACGCAATTACAGAAACAAACAGCGTGAGATCAAATAAAAATCAAAATGTGTTACCCACTTACTCGACCAGTTTCAGTATCACGAAATTCAATATTTACAAAACATATATGTCCGAAGCGGTCATTGGATGCGATGTATGATGATTGAAAAAGTGAATTGAATATTGTTTTTTTTAATGATGCAAAATCCCACACGTAATTTACTTCATGAATAAATAACAAGGCAAGCCGTCGTTTTAGCTTTTCCATGTCGTGTTTTTGCGTTCGTACTATATGATTAAAATAAAATGAAATTAAATTGTAAACATAGTCGCTCTTTCATAGGATATATGGTAAAAATGTAAGGATATTATGAAAGTTCTATCCAATTTTCGAACAACAAAGAGAACAAAACCCAGCGTTTTTTCAACCATATATTAATTCAATTTTCAGACACGAATGTACTTTTATTATCCGTTTAGCAGAGGCAATTCTTTGGAATCGATTGAAAAGTCAGTTTCTTTGAATTTTTCATACACCCAAGATAGAAATTCGTTCTTTCTCAAGGTTTTACGTAGTAAAGTACACCGGTAAGAATATTGGAAAGCAACATTTGTGTCTCCATGAAATGAACAAAGTAGATGGGACGTTTGAAGGTGAGGCATAACAAACAAAAGGTACGCACGATGGGCTCTATTACAAGCATTATTTCGCGATTGATGACCCCCGTATCAATAAACAGTTGGTATAAGAGGACTACTTCCTTCAACAAACCAACCACCAATTCCTGAAACAAACGTATAACTTGAATATTTCAAAAATAACTATTTGTAATAGGTAGCTCGAAGTTAAGCCTCAGTCTAGAAGACCTTGGGGGAGTCAGCCTCTAACCTGAGAAAATCGCTTAGCTCGATTAGAATGGGCCCAAAATCATACGGAATGGAGAGCTGAACGCCGGTCTAGTAGTACGGAAGCTGAATGGTGACTTACTCAGTCATCGTGGGGATCTATTGGATCTGAAGAATAGTTAATAAAATGAATGAAATATTATACAGGATGCTCTCGGATGGTGTATGAGAGTCATCAAAGCTTCCTGGTTTTCAAGATACAACTTGTTTACTTGATTTTGGTCAAATATTTTATTATTCATAACTTGAGGACCGGTTGACCAAAATTGATGAATTTTTTTTTCATTTATTAAACTCGTCCTACTGAAACGACTCATGCAAGAAATAACAAAATGTAGGTCCGCACTCAGCACAAACGTTATGGTTTCGGAAATCGAATAATAAAGACAGCCTATACATGAAAAGTCTGATTTTTTTCGATTCCCAATAAAAAACATTTTATGAAGAGTCTGATGAAATATCGGAATCAGGGTCTCTACCTTCTATTTCTGAGTATGATCGTCCCATAAAATTCAGACTATTCTAAAAGAACAAAATATCCTGAACATTGTAGAGAGCAAACCCCAGAAATCAGTCCGAGATAGATAAATCACCGTTTGAATGTCCCACTTAAGAGAGTTAGGAAAACGGTTAAGCATCTTCATCGTCATCCTAGAAATTGTCATCGTACTGCACATCCTCGCCGTCAATTTCAACATATCGGTTTTTCTCCCTCTCCTGAAACTCCCGATGTATTATCATATTCGGTGCACTTTTGTTTTTTTTGTTGCTCCGACTGGTACCTGCAGGTACTTTTATCATTGTACGTAACTTATTTACGTTAGAATCGAAAGTCCCACATAAACATAAGCATCCACAGATCAGCATCGGACGCATCGAATGAAACGGATTTTTATATGCTTTGTATAGGAACTAGTGTAACTACGAACACTTATCCGCAACGTCTACTGCCGATGCAGTCACTAGAAAGGATAACTCTTCCGATATGCACCGATGGGCCACTCGTCCGCTTGCAACGAAATGTGGCAATAGCTAGACAGCTATATTGGCATGCTGATTACAATCAATATATAGACGTACTACCCTTCAAACGAATGCGTGCAATGCGATCAGACCGACGTGTCTGATTTGGGTCTAAGGATGCTTTACTCCAACTGCGCTCGATATACTTTATCGACGATTTCTGCTTTTTCGACTTATTGTAGTCGGCAGCTTATATACTTTTCGTCTTTTTCACATTATGGTTGTGTCCCTCCTACTTTCTCATTTCCCGTCCAAATCGTCAGGTTATTCAATTTCCCACTTTTAATGGGTGATTCACCTCCCTTACCTTAATCTGCCATGCTCGATAACCAATGTTTATTTTGACGATTGAATAATCCATCGCTAATGATAGGAACTTCATCATCCCAAATTAGTTCTCAGAATAACTGGAGATTTTCTCCGGATTTCTGCAGAAACAAGTAGCAAAAATTGAGCCGACGTTGGAAATCTCCTGGCTGCAAAAACTGACATATTTTCATTTTACAAGGTTCTTACCCATTTATCTTGAGATCACTGAGCGTTTGATATCCTTGTTGTCATTTCAATTTTATGAATTCGGAATCGCTGTGTAAGCAGCTTGCATGTTACTTTTCAAAATTTTTATACGGTGTGGTCGCTTCGTTATTAAAAACGATACTACAATTTCAATCATTCCATGTAAATTCTACTAAAGGACATGAAGTTACAAGATAAAATTAAGGAAAAGGTATACAGTTCTATGTGTTTCATGAGAACACTTCTAGGGTGAAAAAATTTAATCAACATGAGATATAATTTTGGGAAGGAAAAATGCTCTATTGAAGAAAATCAACTATTTTCAAAATATGGAATAATTCGAAAACAAAAATGCTGACTTGAATCTGTTTGCGGCAATAAATTCCTCACAGAACAGAACACGGATATAAGAGGTCATTTTCATTATTTCACATAGCTGCAGTACTAAAACTTCGGAATATGTCCACCCCACCTTGTACACAGTCCTTCGTCTCGCAGCAGCAAAAGGTCCCTAACTGTTTTGTGCATATCGTAATAAAAATGTACCATCAGGCAGTGAATAAAATAGGTAACTTAAATACAGGTCATTTATTTCGAACATCGGTATCACATAGAACCAAAAATGTGATTTTTAGTTTCAAGTTATTTTCTAGTATTTATAAAGTTCAGTTCTTTGCTTTACTTCAAACACCTACCTACCACCTACCTTAAAAAAATTTAAAAAAATGATCTAAAATGCCTTAAGGGGCGCCAAAATCCTTTTTTGCACACAAGCGCCAGTAGTCCTGCTAATTTGTCTTAGAATTTCTTCAGGAACCACCCCTCAGAGTTTGTCATAGAGCTTGGGAAACACCCTGATATCCGAGAAATAAGTACTCACTCACTTTTATCTCGGAGAAAAATTTTCATGAAAGGCTATATTTTGTTACTTGTCAAACAGAGATAAAATTTCAAATGTTTCCAACGTCACTGGAGAAATGTATTATTTCGTTTTGTTTATTCACAATATCTTTGTGCGATATATCTCCGTTGCAGGGAATTGTTCTATCAAAATGGAGTTTGGAGTTTTGATTTTCACAAAATTCACTTGATCTAAATTTGTAAATGATATTTTTGAATTATATTCAGATTATGATATTTAAGATGGCATTATGTCTTCCTAAATAATATAAAGAAGCAGAGACGAATAGTAGACAGGATGAAAATTATGAAAATTGCTTCTGAGGAAGAAGAGGATTTATGGATAAACCATCTATATTTTATTTGAATCAATTTTCCTCGTAGTTTTTCGTGAAAAACTGTCATTTCATCATATATCATACAAAAATAAGAATGGAACTTCGAAAGTTTTAGATTTGAAATTACCAAATTTTCTTTCTTATAATATTCAGAAACTAGGACCAAATGTCGCTTCGCTTGTTTTTCAATCAGAACGAGCAAACAGAGACCAAAGTTTGCTAATAATTTTCGAATAGCTTCAAGCGGCGAGACTCGGCATATCTGAAATCCAGAACTCTCTTGGCTGAAATGGTTTTTCAGTATCTTCGACAGCAAATAACTCTTTATTGGAAAGCATTTAGAGTGACGTGCACGTGTGAAGTTAGCTACTTCCTTCCGCAGATATCACGTATTCGACGATGTTTCAAAACTTTCCACCGTTTTCGAACTTCTTTTTATCGGGCGCCGTCTTACCAGGGATGTTCGGTGAAAAAAGAAAAATGAAACTTCAGGCCGATGCTCTGACGATTAAATGCAAAGCAGGGTCAAAATATCCAACATCTTGTGAAAGCATTTGAAAGCTTCGAATGTTAAATTCAAATAGTGGTTTTCCTGAGATAGGTTTTCCTCATTTTGAAAAAGCGATTTTTACAGTGTGACCCATTCTGAATAGACATCTCTTCAGTATTTGAGTAATTAACAGCTCTTGAAGGCGTCGCTTTCCTATGATTTGTTCACTCTGAAAATCGAAAAAACTCATACCTATTAAAAAAGCAATAATAACTTCGATCGAAGAATTAATTCATAATTTAGTATCAATGCTATAAATATTTTAATGTTTGATGTTTAAGTACGACTAAAACTTGCATGGATTTTTTTAGTACGAACGAATAAGTTAAGAAATTGAATATAAAGTTCTGTGAAATTTATAAATAGGTATTTGAATGTAGGTATACAAATCGCAAACTTATGAAAGAAAGTTGTTATTTGAATACTTCGAAAATTTGAGATTTACACAAATAAGTCTGGTCGTTCATTATCTGTATGGTTGAAAAGTAATGAGAAAATTTCAACTGGTTCTTGGTAATTGATTTTTCTACTTTTCAAGGCAATGTTTTGACTTTTCGAAATATCAATACAGGGTTTAGAGTGGCTAAGTTGATTATGTTCTTCATATCTAAATTTGAAGGAACTTCCACTTTGACCTATGGAGAAATTATTGTATTATATACAAGATAAATTATAAACTCCTGATTTATTTAAATTCTCTATCGGTTCTTCAGAATTAAATAAGAGCGATGTCGTTTTACTTTGATATAAATAAAATAAAACACTTTTGTCTGACTTCTAATTCCTGTTTATTTTCAATACACACGACCAGTTTCAGAATTGACAAGAGAAACTCATTGACCCTCTAGCTTCAAAATGTACGGTTTAATCAAACTACACGAAGAAGAAAAATTCCACCAGGCCTGATGTATCATGAATAAACACACCTGCAGGTAAATTAGCAAGCTTCTTAAAGCACAAATTCATGGAACTCACTTTCATTGGCAATAAACCATTTTTAATTCTGTCGACCTGATACTTGAACTTTAGACACTTAACAATTTTAATTTTAAACCCACACATTCCAACAGATGACTCTCCGACTCTACTGAAAGAAATCTTCAACCAAAATAACTCTTCACCTAACATTATAGATAAATTTTATAATCTTTTAGAGACCTGTTTGTCACGAAAGTATTTCCAATTTGAATCAAAATTTTTCAAACAAAACTCAGGACTACCCATTGGATACCCAGTGAACCCCTTATTACCAAATATTTTCATGAACAATCTTGAACAATCTATACTATATCTATATTTTGGAACAGATACGTTGATGATATTTTTGTGGGTTTTCGAGGCTCAAAATAAACAACTGGGCCAGTTTTACATTTTCTAAACAAAATGAATAATGAAATAACCTTCACTGCTGAATTTGGAGGCAACAATTCAATAAATATCCTAGACATAACCATCACTAAACTCAATAATCTCACCTACAACATATAAAAAAGAAACATTTGCTGACCTAACAAACAATCTCAATGAGTTCTTGCAACCATATTACACATAAATTAGTGGCTTATAGTTCAGTGATTCATAGAGCCCTTTCCATTCCCCTATCCATAATAGACTTTAATACAGAAATCAATATCATTGAAAAATTGCATCAGATTTTAATATTCCAGTCTTTTACATAAACAGTATTATTAAACGCAAATAACAAAAACCAATTCTTCAATTAATATATACTATTATAGAAAAACAGAAAACAAATACGCATCTCTAACTTACATTGGCCCCTCTCTAATAACATTAGAAATTATTTTCCCAAATGTATTTCAATAACCTTCTTCTACAGTGTTCCCAACATAAGCAAATTACTTTTCAATGCTAAATAGAAAGCTAATAAATTCAAATAGACTGGAATATACAGAATTAAGTGCAATGAATACCCAACGGCTTACGTAGAACAAACAGGTCAAAATTTTGAATCTACCTTCAAACAACATCTTTCCTGAGATAACAAATCCGCAGTTTTTGAACAAATACGTCTACATATTACATAAAATATTCACAAACTCTGTGAAAATTCAAAATTCACGACTCTCAATAGTCAACTAGAATTGAATTATATCACTCCCAACAACTCAACATTTAAAATAGGTATAGATAGCACTTTTTTCATAACTGTTAGCTCTAGACATTCGAAAATGTCATAACTCTCAAAACCGGGCGTGTGTTTTGAAAATGAACTTTGTGGAAATTAGAGAGAAGTGTTTCAATCTATTTATATCAAAAGGAATTTCCATAAAATGAATCCATCAACTATATCATTAATCATTTAACCGTCAAAATGCAGTTTTGGGAAGGTTATTTCGATATTTCACTTATTTGTTCAAAATGTGTTACAAAGATGAATTTTTCGGCGTTCTTGGTGCTCGCTGTTCCTCTATTCCATCAATTAAGTCATGAGCAAAGCCGTTGTGGTGATCTATCGTTTTAATGGTTTTATTATCTTTTTCGTTTGAGTAATCATAATTAGTTGTCGCAAATGCTTTGAGGACTAATCAATCCAGTATAATTGTTTGTGAATTCGCTACTGGCAAACCATTGATGTCAGAAAACAACATACTGGTCATACCAGAGCATACCAGACAGATTTCTGAGTTTTAATGCTTTGAAAAATCTCATCCACTCTCCAGTAAACTGAAGACCATAAACGTCCATCACATATAAAAAAGTAATAAAACTCTGAAAAACAGACTTCATGAGTTCAATCTACATGCCAGACTTTCATTCGTGATTTCCTTATTCTGCAGAGGAAATCGCGAGTTTTATTTAGCCATGAATTCATATTCGGTTTATGTCTAGATACCAGGTTGTTCAATTAGTTTTGTCGTTCGATAAGAAAAACAAAATGTTATGGTTCAAAATACACTTTATTATTCAGTATAATCTCCCTAAACATTAATACACTTGCTCCAACGATCCTCCAATCTGTGGATCCCATCCCTGAAGTGAGAATCCGGGAGGTCTGCAAAATACGCTTCAACAGCCGTTATGACCTCTCATTTGATGAAAAACGCTTGCCACGCATAAATTTGTTGAGATCTGGAAACAGATGAAAGTCGCTGGAGGCCAAATCTGGTGAATACGGTGGATGTTCCAACAATTCGAACTTTAATTCATGGATTTTAGCCATTGTCAAAATGCTCTTGTGACACGGTGCATTGTCCTGATGAAAAAAGATTTTTTTCTTCTGCAAATCTGGTCTTTTTTCACGAATTTGTTCTTAAACTGGTCCAAAAAGTTGGAATAATATTCAGAATTAAATGTTTCACCAGTTTGCAAGTAATCCACTAACAAAATTCTTTTCACATCCCAAAAAAACGATGACATAATACTGCTTTCTAAAACCGAAAATTTCACTCACAATTTGGGTCACACTGCCTAATGAGATGTGTAGAGCCTCCATTAAATAACTCTCAGTCAATCGACGATCTTCCAAAACCATATCCTGTATTTTGGCTATGATTTCTGGTGTTGATTCGCTTTTTGGACGTCCTTCACGTGGATCGTTTTCAAGGCTTGTACGACCACGTTTAAATTCAGCAACCGATCTTTCTGCTGATCTAATTGTAGGTGAACAATCATTATACACTCTTAACATTCGTTCGTGAATTTCTTTTGGTGCTACACCTTCCAAAAGTAAGAATTTTATCACTCCACGATATTCAATTTTTTCCATTGTACAAAAATACTGTGACACTGCGACACTAAATGGCTTGTGAACAAAGAATGAATTGACAGATTGAAATGAACCTTCACATTCGTTCATATGAAGAGTGTACCAACAAAACAAAAACAAATTTGGACTAGTAGAAACCTGGTTCTAAACTTAACAGATACTTAACAACTACCGAGGAGGTACGGTGATGGGATGGCATGCGTTGGCGAAAGAACCGATCTTGTTTGCTGAAGCTATAAGGTTCTTCTAGAATCATATTTTTTCTGTATGCAGTTGTAGTAGAACAAAATTACATCTTTATGCATGATAATGCTATCTCTCATAATGGTGTTATAGTCAGGGAGTACCTAAAAGAGAAATCAATTCGTCTTGAATTGACCTTTTGAATCAGCTAACGAACACTTATGGTACATGGTAATTAGAAAAATTTCATTTCATAACATCCTCTTTCAAACAAGAAATCAAGTATTCTAGGCCCTAGTATAAAATGGAACAAAAAACGATTGAAAATTTAATTTTCAGTAAGCCAAATGGATGAAGGATGGTTATAAATAATTGCATTTGAATTTGGGAGGCTTTTACTTGATAAAATTTCATCATCAATAATAAAAACAAGTAATATGTTTTTGGAATTTTACTTAATAATTATGTAAAAAATTTCAGAAAGTGGTTAAAAACATAATTTCGACAGCAAAATCATTAATTACAGACCACGAAAAATATAAATTCATTAACTCCAATCCACAATCCCCCGGATTATATTCGTTGATAAAACTTCATAAACCTAATTACCCTATTAGACCTGTTGTTTCTTATGTAACGGCACCTTTTTTCAAACTTTCAAAATTCCTTAACGACTTGCTAATAAAACATTGCAATTTTAAATCTAAATTTTCGCTCAAAAATTCACACGAACTAAGTGCCTATATCAAAGATACCGTTATACCACCTAATTCCAAACTCATTTCTTTTGATGTTAAGAATCTATTTCGCAACATTCCTCCGAAAGATACGTACTACTTAGTCGAAGAATTATTAGAAAAGAATCATGTCAATACTATCAAAAAAAAAAAAATTGGATTCACAACCGAAATAGAAAGCAATAATTCGATAAATTTCTTAGACGTAACAATTTCGAATGAAAATTTAAAACATGTTTTCGCAATTTACCGTAAGCCGTCACATACAGATATTATAATACATAACTCGTCGTGTCATCCGTATCAACATAAAATTTCAGCATTCAATAGTTTTATTCATAGATTGATTAACATCACGTTATCACCAGAAAATTGCAACAAAGAATTAAATTTGATTAAACAAATAGCCAAAATAATGGTTACAATCCCAAACTAATAAATAATATTTTAAATAAAAACAAAGTAGAATCGCATTGAATGAAGTTTACCCTGTCGATAAATTGAAACAAAAATTCAACACCTTAACCTACGTTGGCATTACAAGTGAGAAACTGAAATCATTCTTGAGTAGCAATAATTTCAACATAACTTTCCAAACTAATAATAATTTATGCAAATATATAAAAATAATAGAACCAAATCAGGTAAAAACAATAAATCAGGTGATTATAGATTGAATTGCAATGACTGTGATAATTTCTACATTGGTAGAACACATAGAAATTTTAATATTAGAATTTTGGAACATAAACGCAATTTTTCAAATAAAAATCAGATTCAAATTACGCGAATCATCTCTTAGAAAATAATCACTCTTTCGACCCACAGTTTGAAATTTTGCATACAGATAATAAGTATTGGAAGATAGATCTTTGGGAAACTTTATGAATCAACAAATACAAACACTCAGGTAGACTCATCAATGAACAAGTCGATTTAAGCTCTTCACCTCTATTGAATCTCTTCGTGGAGCAATCTATTCCTTAATTTTATTGGATGTACCTGTCATAAATAACCACTTAAGAAGAATCAACCCAATAAGCTTTTAATTACTTAAGAACATTTATATTTATATTCTCATTCTTATTTTCTGTACATTCATTCGTCTGAAGAAGCTACGGTGTAGTGAAACGCGTTACGAATCATAACTATTAAGTACAATTCCAAAAACACATTACTTGTTTTTATTATTGATGAATAATTGCAATGACCATAACCTTAACCAAAGTTTGGTGAAGAAAACACTTTTCAATTTGACATTGGCTGAACCTGAAATGTTTAATTCATATCAATTTCCTCGGAAAACTGGAATTATCGGATATTTCCCGTTGCTTCGAAAAAAAAACAACAAATTTATCATATTTTCTTAGGAAATTTCTTATTATTTTCCTAAGAGGAAAACGAAAACTCTGAAAGGTCTTTTAAATTTAATTCAAAATGATTCAATATCTTTTCAGCACTTTACCTGCCCATATTAATCTGTCTTCTGCGAAAGAATTCATAGCAATAATGTGATTTACCCTCACAAAAAGGTTGGCAGCAGGCAATTTCAACTAATTTTACGGTTGTTACTCAAGTCGACTCGGTCATCGAAATCGAAACCCCCTTTTCAAACCGCCCGCCAAGATTTATAGACACAATTTCAATATTAAAAATTCCTCGCGATATGATTTATTGAAGATGTTTATATCAGCGGATATAATTAAGATGACGCGAAAGAGAAAGAGAGCAGAAAGATACGGCTTAGGAATTATTGCCTGTCCAGTTTGTTTTATTATCGGTCTGTACGGGTAACTGCGAGGATGCAAAATTATGAGCTCAATTCCCTCAAGCATTCATTACAAATCTTTCCGTAGAGCGTAAAAGCTGATGCTTACGTTTTCACTGTTTTCTAAATAAACTTCATCCATTTGCCAAAAGGTTTATAACTAGAACATCGAATAAACTGAATTGAATTATTATTATATCTGTTAAACAGGTGTTAATAGTATCTTTTTATGATGTTACACTATTTTCCTTTTCGCACATTACCGTTTCGTACGCTATAATAGTCCATTTTCATCACTCGAATATCAGTACCTCTTTTACACCCTCAATCCTTCTCAAATCAATAGGTGAAATTATTCTGGAAATTACCAATTAGGCCTTTCATTACAAAAAATTAATGGAATTCTATAAAGCAAAACATGATTTATTATAGCCATTCTAGTTGAAAATCTGATTTCATCATTGTTATGATGCAATTCTCTTTGGAGGTTAGAATAGCAAATTATGCAAACGTCAATTCTTGTATTCGAGGAACTGATACACTACAGGGTGTTTCCGAATAAGATGTCATAAATGAAGGATGCGAATCCCTGAATGATTTGAGCAAGAAAGTTCGAAGAACCAATGGTCAAAAAATGCTTCGTTGCCGAGATACAGGGTGTTAAAGTTGAGAAAATTTTTCGATTTTCTCTCGATAAAACCTAGACTTCTCAAGATTTCGGGCTCAAATTTTCCACATAAGCTATTAAACACAATCTGAATCACCAGGTGAGGCCAAATTTTGGAACAGTATACAGGGTGATACTTTTTCATGGGCCATGTTCCATTTTTACCCTCGGAACTTTTTTTTGGTACGCCACTGGCACTAACAAAAAATAAAATCGAATAGATCATTCAATTTGAAATTTTTTTTGACTCTTGCATTTTGATCGTAACTATCACCGTTTCTGAGATATTAATTATTGAAAATAATCCAATAGTTTTCCCATATCGAAGCCATGGAGATATTATCTTAATAACTGATGCAATTTTTCAGGAATTGAGCTAAAATTTACATCAGATATCTCCTTATTGTATGTTTATAACAAAATGAGGCAGAAATTCCTGACAGTATACAGGGTGTTATTTTTTCACGTGCATTTTCCTCTTTTGCCCCTGAACTTTTTTGTGGTGCGCTACTGGTATATTCTGAAAACAGAATCAAACAGATTATTCAAAGTGAAAACTTTTCTGTTCCTTGTATTTTTCCGTATCTGCCACCATTTTCGAAAAATTAATCAACAACGCCCGAACAGGCTACCCTTTGCCTCCGTATATTCTTCGTTGTTTTTTCGGTGCATAACTGACGATGTTTTCGTAATCAGAAACGGATTTTTCATTCAATTCGGATAATTTTGTGCTCATCTTGATCCTCATGTCTTTCACCGTTTTGAATTGAAAATCATCAGAATTTATCGTGTCTTCCTCATATCAGAACACGTAAAATGCGTTGTACAAGATCTTTTTCTTGGTCAATTTGGTGATTTCATGCCCTCGTTTTATAAAGCAGGCTTATTGACCTGAAAATGAACAATACAATCTGTAGGCTGGTTAGGAAAAGCCATATCCTTTGTTTACGCGAGACATATTAAGGTAATAAATCTGTTAAATACTTAGTTTCTTGGTATGAAAATTATAAAATTGCACAATAGCCAGTCACTTCAATTTTGCGTAAACAGTGAAGTGTCATAGGTATAATGCCTTATTTAAATCATAGAAAAAAACTTGACACTTCAATGATTGTAAGTTTTGTCATTCAGTTTGTTGTGCCTACATTTGAAACAGCTGTAAGTAGTAACCAATAATCTTTGAAATGGTTTTCACTAATGCAGAAATGGCCGATATACATTTCATGTACGGTGTGGCTGAAGGAAACGCAGTGCACGCAAGGCGTTTGTATCAAGAACGCTTCCCTAAACGAATCATTCCTGATAGGCGTACGTTTTCTGACATCCACAGAAGATTGAGAGAACGGGGTACATTCAAACCGAATCATGACTTGAAAGGGCAAATCGGACAATAAGGACCCCGGAAATCGAAGAGGCAGTCCTAAATTGTATAGATTAGGATCCTCAGCTGAGTACAAGAAAAATTGGAAGAGAGTTGAATATCTCATTTGTATTGGTCTGGAAAATTCTCCATGATTTCTTGCTTTACCCATACCATATTCAACGCGTCCAAGCTCTACTACCCCGCGATTTTCCTCTGCGACTCAATTTCTGCCGATGGTTCCTTCATAACATTGCTCATAATCCCTTTTCGATAGCGAAATCATCTTCACAGATGAGGCGTCCTTCTCGAGAAATGCAATCAGGAACTTTCATAACAATCACTATTGGACTGAAGAAAATCCCCATATGATTGAGGAATGTCACCATCAAGAACAATTTTCGGTTAATGTCTGGGTTGGAATAATTGGGGATTTCCTGATCGGGCCATTTTGTTGCCAGACAGGCTGAATGGAGCCTTATATCGCCACTTTCTAGAAGAGATTTTACCTGTGTTGCTAGAAGATGTGCCGCTGCAAACTAGAAATAGAATGTGGTTTATGCATGACGGAGCACCACCGCACTTCAGCATGGAAGCTAGAGAATATCTGAATATGACATTCAATAACCGCTGGATAGGGCGTGGTGGACCAGAAGCTTGGCCTCCAAGGTCGCCAGATTTAAACAGTTTGGATTTTTTCTTTGGGGACATCTGAAAACTTTGGTTTATAGCTCTCCCGTGAATACACTTGAAGAATTGAGGAATATAATTACAGCATCATGTGACGTCATCAGAAATACCCCAGGAATATTTCAGAGGGTGCGCACTAATATGCGGAGACGAGCAGAAGCATGTATTCTTTCAGGTGGAGGACATTTTCAACATCTTCTTTGATTTGTTCTGTTTGTTCAATTTTGTTTTCATCATTATGAGTTTTTGTTATTGAAATCATTCGCGATTATTTATGTTGTTTATTCATTTACTTCCGATTTATACACTCAATAAAACACATTTTTGAATTCGAATTCAATGATCAGGGAAATGATATCACCCTTTATACTTTCTCATAAATCCTACCAATCTAGTGGTGCAGATCTTAAAATGTGAACTTCGTTTGAAATTCGAGCTCAAGGTCTTCACAAATTGTCGAAATAACATGAAAAATATCTTCAAGCTTTCAATACGGAAGGGACTATACGATTACTTTTCTTGATTAATATCTCGAAAATGGTGGCAGATACGGAAAAATACAAGGAACAGAAAAGTTTTCACTTTGAATAATCTGTTTGATTCTGTTTTCAGAATATACCAGTAGCGCACCACAAAAAAGTTCAGGGGCAAAAGAGGAAAATGCACGTGAAAAATAACACCCTGTATACTGTCAGGAATTTCTGCCTCATTTTGTTATAAACATACAATAAGGAGATATCTGATGTAAATTTTAGCTCAATTCCTGAAAAATTGCATCAGTTATTAAGATAATATCTCCATGGCTTCGATATGGGAAAACTATTGGATTATTTTCAATAATTAATATCTCAGAAACGGTGATAGTTACGATCAAAATGCAAGAGTCAAAAAAAATTTCAAATTGAATGATCTATTCGATTTTATTTTTTTTAGTGCCAGTGGCGTACCAAAAAAAAGTTCCGAGGGTAAAAATGGAACATGGCCCATGAAAAGTATCACCCTGTATACTGTTCCAAAATTTGGCCTCACCTGGTGATTCAGATTGTGTTTAATAGCTTATGTGGAAAATTTGAGCCCGAAATCTTGAGAAGTCTAGGTTTTATCGAGAGAAAATCGAAAAATTTTCTCAACTTTAACACCCTGTATCTCGGCAACGAAGCATTTTTTGACCATTGGTTCTTCGAACTTTCTTGCTCAAATCATTCAGGGATTCGCATCCTTCATTTATGACATCTTATTCGGAAACACCCTGTATAAAACCTGTTTTCTACTAATCTATCGAGAACGTGTGTTTCTCGAGAAGAAATCTTGACATACTACTGTGGACAAACTAAAGGTGAATTGTCAATTCAAACTTTGCGGGCTATCCTGTTCAGACAAACTCTTTTATTTATATGTTGACATCTGTGCTAAATTTCATTAAATTTCATCTTTCATCACATAGTTACGCGTGATTTTGGCAATTTTTACAATGTCTGAATTTCTTGAGAAAAAAAGAGCAATTACATTCTATTTACAATTGCAAGACTGTTCAGAATGTTGCGAAGACCTTGGTGATTTGACTAAGACCCAGTATATTGATTGTAAATAGTATACAGACTTCAAAGAACGCAGAGAAGGTATTGATTAATTAGAACATCCATCAACATTAAGTGTAGTGCAATACGTCAATCGAATCGAGAATTTTGTGGTCCAGAAGATCATTCATATGGTTAGACTATCATTAGGATGAGTAAAAACCATTTTGAAAAGCCTGGAAGAAGTTAAATCTTGTTTGGTTCCAAATCCTGATTGAAGGTTTCTAAAGTCGTTGAGGATGTCTGGAATTACAGACCAATTTCCTTGGTTTCGGTTTTTTCAAATCATGGAAAAATTGATGTGCAACGAGATCGTGCACTACTTCGAATCAATGAACCTCTTTTCAGGAAATCAGTTTGGCTTTAGAAAAGGTAGAAGCACTTGTGACGCGGTATTGGGTTTCGTGGCCACCGCTGTGGAATGTCTTGAGCTTGGAATGCACTCAGTTACACTGTCCTTGGACCTGACCAAGGCATTCGATTGTGTCTCCAGTGAAAAGCTTCTATGGAAGTTGGAGGACTATGGTTTCAATAATACAAGTAGGGGTATCATCCGCTCTTTTCTATCGGGTAGAGAGCAAAGTGTGTTTGCCCGTGGAACATTTTCTGAGAGAAGATCAGTTGAAATTGGAGTCCCTCAAGACTCAATTATGGGACCTATACTATTCCTGATTTTAATTAATGATTTCCCAGAGTATAACACTGGCTCATCTTGTACTCTATTTGCGTATGATACAGCTGTCTCAGTTAGTAACAAGGAAATATCTGTTACGTGAGTTGTCGTGGCGGGTGCAGTCTGATGCTTTGGAATGGTTCAATGTAAATGGATTGAGCATGAATGAGAACAAGACTCAAAGTCTTCAGATAAGCTTGAGGCATGGGGCTCAGATTGTTCGCAGTGTGTGCTTTTGGGAGTATATCTGGATTCAGGTCTCATATTGGACAATCATGCAGGGCACTTGTCTTCTACACCAGGCACTCTTCAGATTACAGCGCAGAGCAGTCAGAATCGTTGGGGGCCTTAAATACCGCGAGTGTTGTGGAAATATGTTTGTTAAACTGGTCATTCTAACTTTGCCATCCCTATATATTCTGGAATGTCTCATTCATGTGAAACAGGACCTCGATTCTTTTAATCTGCATGGAGATACCCCCATACTCATGACACCAGGAAGAAGTCTGATATAAAAAAAATTACTATCGACTCAACAGGTCGCAGGGAAGTTTCCAAGCAATAAGCTCTTTTAACTTTTCACCTAGTGATATAAGAAACCTTTCTATCAAAAAATTCAAAAGTCGAATCAAAATTATTTCACTTAAAAATCCTCTCTTTTCCTTCGATGATTTCAGTAGGATAGATTTTACTCAGAAGTATTAACAATAGTCTGACTTGTCTTCGTCTTATGATGTCTCTAATTTATTATCAGGTGCTTCTGCTTTCATTGGTACCTGTTTTTGTCTTTTGTATGTTGAAAAATGAAATTTTTATATTTTTTATGCTTTTAAATCTTTTATACTTCTATGTTTCTATATCTTTATATTGACTGCATTCTCAATTGTTGTATGTCATGCCTTTATTTATTATCTGACTTGTGTAAACTGATTATATATGTATAAGTAAAGCACGAAATATACTATCTATCTATCTATCTATCTGAAATGCCTAGTTTTTCAGAAGAAGAGGGGTGAAGTGTGAAAAACGATGTTTTCTGACTATCAGAATAAGCTGAAATGCATGATTGACAGAGATCAGAGTAAGATGATGCCAAAAATGAGAAAAGATCAAAAAATCGCTCAAAAATAAAGATAATTTGATATTTCCCTTCAGTTATTGTGATATGGTACATAATAACAGTCAAGCTGTCAACAAGGAATATTGTTAGAGCGTTATACGTTGTTTTCGCGAAGCTATTCGCGGAAAGAGGCCGTAATTATGGGCCGACAATTCTTGATATTTGTGCCAGGATAATAGGCAATCTCACACTGCACTCGTTCACAAAAAACTCAAGGCTTACCGTTCCACAACTACCACATTCACCTGATGTAACTTTCGTCTACTTCCCAAACTCAAAAGGCTACTTCGAGGACACCGTTTTAAGTCGATTGAAGAGATTCGACGTCAAGCGACGCGAGTTTTGGAAATTATACCTCAAAATGACGATTCTGATTCTGACTCAACTGATCGCACTCTGATATCTTCTCCAAGTCTGAATTCAGTGATATATTCTGTTGGTACCTTTGCCGATATGACTCCTCAGCCGTTATAGGACGCTGTCTAAAAAATGAGGGCACCAGGGTACAGTCGTCCACAAACCCAAATATTCTGTTTTCGATGAAACTGAGTAGATCATTAATTTGTGAGAGGAAAAGAGTTTCATTAACATGAAAAGATTTGTAGAATAGTACGAAAATTTTGGTTGGTAATACTTCCAACGAATAAAAAAATTTTTAACATCATACTCAAACTTATGCGGCACTGGGACTTTCACCAGATTCATATATAAACGAAACTTGTTCAAACATATTGGAACTATCACCCACCGAAGAATTTCAATGACTATTTCATGCATCAATGGTTGGAAAATCATTGGATATGATTTCAAATCTTAAGGTTAAAAGCTGGCATAGCACCTTGAATAAATGGGTCGCCAGAGCTCAATTTTAATTCATATAAAGAAATATATTTCACAAAGAAATGTTAAAAAAAAACATTCTGCACCTTGATATAGACATTTGAGTGAGGGTTGCTTAGCAGTCCGGCCACTGCGACTCTGTGGCCTATTGTGGCACACTCTGTCCTAAATTTCACCCATAAGCTCTAGCCTTCTTGCAAAGAATATAAGATTTGTGAGTGGAAACCTAATGAACTCAGTCAGCTTCAGTTAGTCAGATCCAAGTCCTGCAAGCCTAACTCTGTCGCCAGTTGGGCACTTGCATGTAACGTGTTCCATCATTTCAATCTCTTCATCACATAGTCTCCTTGAAGAGTCCTCAATGAATCCTCACTTATTTAGGTGTTAATATGACAGTTAGAACTCTCACATCTTGCCTGGAGAGTTTAAACAAAGCCTGGGCTCCCGCAGTGGAAGGTCTATTGATGGCAATTCGAGAGTGTCTGAGACCTGTGAGGCTCAGCCAGTGCTCTCGTACCTTCAGGTTTAAACACGGTTATTTTCCATCTTACAGGGGAATTCCGAACCTAAGCTCCGGTTCGGTGAATCCCAACTCTATTTTTCGAGCGGCCAATGAATCCGCCTTCTCATTGCCCTCAATGCCCAAGTGGCAGGGTATCCTCATCATACGAAGCATATGCGTTTCTTCAAGTTTGGTAAGGGTGGTGGGATATTTCTGCATAATTAGTGAGTTCAGATTTCGGATGCCAATGCAACTGCTTTGCTATCGGTGATGATTTATATTGACCTAGTTGTTAATCCCCCCGCAAACAGGAGGATAGCATAATGGTTAATGGTGAATATTTCTGCTCGCAAAGGTGATCGAATCTATAGATAGCCATTCTAGCTGCTCCTCTAATCACCAGGTGAAGAGGTGCAACGCCCAGTATCAGTTCCATGGTAGTTCCGTAGTAGATGTAGAGTGAAAAGCTCAGATAATAATCATGCACGCCATTCTCTGCAATTTGGAGAGCTCGACTTGGTATTGCTTTTTTAGGCTGTACTCCCATCAAGCAATACAGCCATATATGACACGTGGTCTCACCACGATCACATATAGCCACTGAAGTTGCTCTGGGGCAAGACCTAATTTTTTTCGCAGGTGATTTGACATGCCCATAAGAAATTTCTAGCATTGTGTATTATGTTTTCCAGGTGCGAATTCCACGTGAAATTATCCAAGGTAACCTCAGATATTTTGCTTCCCCAGCATCTAGAATACTCCACAGGATCGGGGAAGAAACAAAAAAACCTCCTTTTCTAATGTACGGTACCATGTGGGTTTTGTAGGGGTTTATACTGTTTCTCATCCTCACTCCACCCCTGGATAGATGAAATAGCCTCCTGAAGTCTGTAGGAAACGTTGTTATCATCTCTGACAGCCAGAATGTATATCGTCAGCGGACACTTGTACATAAACGTCGAGTGTACCGATTATTGCCAAAGGGTCATCTACTAGCAGGGACCACAACCTTTCAGAAAAGTATTGATCACTCTAGCATTTAGCTTGTTGCTTATCCATTCCGCAATAATAATTGATACTCATCTGGTTCTCGCAGCCCCGCATAGTGAACTAATGAAGGCCGCATTGAACTCACCCTCTATGTCCATGAGGGCTGCAGATGCAGACTCCTTGTGGTTCAATGAATGACCGATCGTCCCGACTAGATTATTTAGTGTCAGATCAGTCGATTTATCTTTTCGAAAGGCTGTTTTGATGTTCACTCAAAGACTTCAGCGATATCTTTTCGGTGCTGATGAATCCATCTAACACCTACTCTAGGGTTTTCAGAACGAAAAACATGAGACTTATCGGTCTGAACGATTAAGGTTATGAGTTAGATTTACCCACCTTAAAGATAAAACCCTAACCTTCCGCCAATAGGTCTAGATAGCATTACAGACCAGACTCGACTGAAAGAGCCTAATGAGGTATGGAACAATAACGTCCACCCCTAGCTGTAGCAATGCAGGCATGATACCATCCATCCATGGAGCCTTAGATGGCTTAAATGAGCAAATCGCCGTCCTAACTGCTCCCGGCTTGATGATCGCTCTTGCGTTCTTCCAATCGTCCTTTTTTGGCCTTTCAAGAAGAACCATCAGGGCGACAATGTCACAGCCATAACTTATGTCAAGAAACCGACAATCTGGGACATATATTTCCGCAGTACGTCACTCGTCCAGAGTCCGTATACTGTGCATCCGGGCTCTTTACAGATCCAATGGGCAACACCGGTTCTCTTGCGAAAATTTCTCCACCTATCGACAACAAATAGCTCTAAGAAAAACACCGACCAAGACATTATAGACTGGACACAATCGTAGTCCTTATTTAAAAGGCCAAATAACAATTCGTGGGACATTATATTAGCTGATTTATATCGTTAAATTTGATTAGCCCTGAAGTGTACTGTTATATAGTCTGAATAATCTTTCGTCTAATTAAAACTGTACGTTTAATACTATAGCTAAATGCGATTTCACCATTTATCTTACAAGTGTACGAAATCGAATAGTCTCACAGAAGTGTACACAACGCGCATAAATCGAATATTAAACATCTTCATGTAAATCAGTCCAACTGTGTCCTATTTTTTCTTTATGACTTCAAATTTCAGATAATTTTGAAAAGATTGAATGTAGAAAAGTTTTGCATATAACCAAATTAATCCGAAGCAGTTAGAAGAGTCTAACGGATTAACACGTTCGGAATATGTTCCGTATTGTATTTTGTGAGACAAACAACTAATGATCATTATTATAGGATGGAAAGTAGAAAAAAGCTGACCTATCCGAACCTTCTTCACGAACCCTAAAGATTGTCTACTTTTTGGGGGTAACCTATACATTTTTCCACACAGTTTATCTTTCTATTATCTTCAGAATGCAACAGATTTCATTGTCTAGAGATTTACCTGTTGTTACTTTCGTGAGGAGGCAAGAAATTTTTTCTGGCAGAAATGAATTCAATTTGAAATTTCTGAATATCAAATTTTGCGTTATACACTTACCGCTCAGTTTAATGTTCTTTCTCCTTATACGAATTATCAAGATCCAGGTCTTTAGTGAGAAAATGTAATTCTTACATCAGTGATTTCACCCCATTTCATTTCAAAACCTTATCTCGTCTTACTGGAATACCTTCAAGATAAATATTATAAAAACATGATAGCCTGTGATTGAATTCTCTGAGACATGTGATATCGCGCCCATCCACGCAGCTTCCCAGTATTTATTTTTAATCATTTCTATTCCCAATGTGCAACTGAATATTTGTGTGCTTAACTACCCGAGTGGAGCGTAGGACTTCTGTATTTAATTAACTGGTATGAGGGCAAAATATTCAGGAACGTATTAGAATAAGGATGAATATAATTTCATAAGCAATACGCCAATTGCTTTATCCTCACCATAGTTTAATAAAACTGTGAAAGTAATTTAGATAGATTAGAACTTATTACATAAAATTGCAAACTGAAAAATGCATCCAATTTTTTTAGGCTGCTGAAGTTATTCGACTTTTATATTGAACACGTGAAGGCATAAAACTTGAATTTATTAAATATACTCAAGTGTACAATTCATTAGGTCTGTGGCTAAATCAAACTTTTGAGCCAACACAACCAGGAAAAACATATTTTAACACTCGCAAGGGAACCAAAAGCTATAAGATATTTACCGTTTACCTAGAATCATGAAATTTGGAAAAAGCAATATATTATATGCGAAATAATTTTGTCGAGAAAATAACCAGTATGGAGGATGTGCCATTTATAAATGTGAGGGCATGCACTGTAAGCCAGAATAGATATAGACTGTTTATCCGTTCCTAAATTCTGTAAATTTAGTGCAATTGCGGTTAGCTCAAAGAAATTCAAAATACTTGTATGTTGTGTTCATAGATCTAATACGCCTCCACTTGCAAGAGTTGAAATATTTTTTTTATAAAATCTTTCAATGGCTGTTGATGAAAGTTTCCATGATAACATGATGTGTTTAGTTGGCAGTGACTTTAATATAGACTTTCGTTTGAAGAGCAAGGAGGTAAAAGATTTCCTTTCTCTTTATAGTGTAAGAGCCTGCGTTCCACAAATTCACAGTGAAGTAGCAACCTCCATATTAATGATAGGTATACTATTACACCATAGGTGAAATGGGTATTCACTATAATCAAAGCTGACATTCAAAACGTGATCGCATCTAGTGGCAGACACTCATTCCTGGTCCTACTATAATATACACACCCCACAAAAATTGTCGCATCACCTGGTATTCTGAATTTCACAATCGATGAAGCAGCTCGATCGCAGTTTCTTTATCAACATATGTTTTTGGACATATGAGGGGGGGAAAAAATCTTATCTATGTAGTAACATTTGTTTCCATATGATCTCAAACACGTCTGAAACAAGAATGAGTTTATTTAACTATCAGTATTCATTCAATTTCTCTTTAGTTTTCACGCTAAATTAATGCAAGTTTTCTGCGTTTCTTGTTGATTTTCGAATCTTTGAATTTATTGTAATGGCTGCTGAACGTCCTGGACGCTATTTGAGTGATCATGAAGTGGTAAGAATTATAACACTTCTAGAAGAGAGGTGAAGCCAACGTTGCGTGACTAACTTGTTGAATGTTAACCAAAGCATCTTAACAGAATTTGAAAGCTACTAAAGGCTGGTATAACCAAAACGGTTTGAAACCTAATGTAAAATAAACTGAATATCTCATCTTCACCCCAAATAGATCAAACTTTCAAAAACTTAAAATCATCTCTTTGATGGTGCAAAAGTGCAAGTTGGCAATTCTGTAAAGTTCTTGGGACTGCATATTGACAGTAGACTGAATTGGTCGGATCACGTGCAAATTTCGAAAAGGAAACTCACATCAGTTATTTATTCTATGAGAATTCTGAAAAGCAATGTCAAGATATCTGTGTTGCTCCATGGTCATAATGCAAGCTTTCAATATTCGATAAGCAACTAGTGTTTTCTATAGTAACAGTTCTTGGGCTGGCCAGATTTTCGTAACCCAGACGCTAGCTGTGACAGCGTAGGTTTAAATCATAGAGAGTCATGCCGTGGGTGTTTCAAAGAAAATAAAGTACTCACACTACCAGATCATTATTCATTCAGAATTCTTTTATTTGTACATAAAAATGGTTATCCCTTTGAGGGCTTCAAAAACACGAATTCACAAACAAGATAAATCAATTATTTCACTTATTCACATCATAGGCATTCCGTGTTTCAGAGAGCAGTTCTGTATGCTGGAATGAAATATTTCAATAGGCTTCTAAATGTGGGTTTAGACAAAGCGCATCCACTCGCGCATAAAACCTGGGCACTCACTAGAGCATCAAACTCATCATCGCCCCACTCGACGCGCATTTGCTCATCTGGGAGAGTGAGCCGCAGGACCGAGAAGTCAGTAATCAGTCCCGTTCGAGGGTTCATCATGGCTACACCTTCAGTTGCCAGTTCAAATGACGCGAGGGAACACAGTGAGTTTCGTTTGAAGCGTGACTGAAAACCGACAGGCGGCGGCTCACCCAGAGTTTCCTTGGGGTGATGGAAGTCACGGTGCGAAATGCGTTAGCGAGGTAAGTGCGCGAGTGGGTGCGCTTCATCTAAACCCAGCTTAAGAGTGATGTGAGCTATACATAATTATAATAAAATATAAATATAAATATTGGATAGAGTTCTCTTTAGGAATTTTTTCAATTAGTTTATTCAATATGTATGTGATTATTTTCACAGAACGTCTAATAATTGTTAATACTTTATTTAAGAGCTGTCAGCGCAATTTTCTGTGAGACTCATGGAGATTTTTCTTTTCTGACTTGATAATATTAGTTGAATCAAAATAATCATTAATATTATTATTATTGAAAGAAAAAAAGAAAAGTATATTTGTTACGTCATAAAAAATTGCAATAATGATCTTATTAGACGAAGTTTCAGAAATATCACCTATATATCAATTGCTTAATAACGGTGCAAGAACAGAACCCTGTAGGAAACCATTATTGACAGGAAGGAAATGATTACTTTTCTCTCCAACAGAAAAACAAAGACTTCTGTCGGATAACTTATTCTCGATTAGTTACAAAAACACTAATTTATTTACACGCAGACTGAACAATCATAACACTAACTGAATGACTAATTTATACAACACAATCGATAATGCTTAATTTATCTCTAACACTTTGTCCACTTATTCGCGCTTTGTATTCAAACTTAAACTTCTGCGCGTCGCGCTCTCCTTATATACAAGTCCGAATTGTTCTAGAACATTTGCATAACTTCGGCTGTGTTTAAGATCTTCGTTCGAGAATCTTCCGGAAACAGCAACACTGATTTCTTTGTAATACGGCGCGTTGAAACCTTTAAATCCTTCTCGAAGTCTCCCGAAGTGCGTCATTCGTCCGGCCGTGACAGGGTCGGCTTCAGGGACCATTGGATATCGTTACAGTATCATTTGCTGCAGAAAGATCCAAGAATACGATCCCTGTTTTTAATTCTCAATAACTCAATGAATGATTCAGGACTTCATGAATGTAAAGCTTCATCAATAGTCGGTTCGATGAAACATCCTGTATAGGTTGACTGTTATTTTCTTTACAATCCATACAATTTTATACAGTACTGACGTGATCGAGTAAGGATAAAACGGCTGTTTGTCATTACAAGATGTTACAGCAAAACATATTCTAGATAGCATTTCAGGGAAATAATTCATTTCATTTTGTATGTTTTGATGAAAATTACAGGTCGAAATTTTGATTCCTGTGGAATGTCAGACAAAATATAATTATATCCGGTTCACATTTTTTGAGAACAATCAAAGCTTAATTAATGAATAATTTATTTTTATTTCGTTTGCAAACAAGGGAGCAGTGTATCCGAAAAAATCCATTCCACGGCAAATTTCTCCGTATTCATGTCAACCCGAGCTACGCTTTTATGTCACACAGCAGTACGAACATGGACAATAGAAAATTCATATAATCGTCCACGTGCAGCATAGTTTTCCACCAAATTCCCTCGAAATTGAATTTTCCCCTATGGCAGCATATTGAAGTGGTCGCCAGGACTTAATTACTGAATTTTATTCGGCGTTTTATTGGCAATCAACGTTTCTAGCGATATTTTAAGTACCTATTAGCTTTCAGTCTAACAAAATAGTTATGGCCTTAGCCAGAATATTATGGCTGGAAAATACGGTCTCTTGGCAATAGCTCATTCTTTTTCATAATTAATCATATTTTCGATTGAATACGAATTCGCAAAATCTGTCTAAGTAATTGGAATGACGTCTGCCGAGTTAATGTCAATTTTAGGTGTCGTATAATAAAGAATATTGATATCGATGATCTAATGCTTTCCAAGCGATAACATATTTGTATTGTTATCACTTCTACATCACAGATGGTTAATCAAACATGAAGTGTGAACGTTTTAAGTTTGATTTTTATTATAGGTGATTTGGAGTGTGCGTGTCTGACTAATTAAGGGCGCTGTATACACTTTAGGACAAATGACATGTTTTATTTGTCTATTACTGATTTTATCACGATACCAGTGACGGGGATGCTAATAGTAGGAGAAGTACGTACAAAATGACATAAACGGACAAAATGACACAGGCATCGTATTCCAAATTCTGCCGTTTATATCCCGAAGTAGACAACTATATCACGTGACTCTACCGGCTTATACCAACCTGTCAAATCGGAAAATCGCGCATGTCTTTAGTTTGCATGTCATGACCGACGATAAATATTGGTAAGTTACGTTTTATTTTTCATTGCAGGGAGTTTTATATACACACACCACAAAAATTGTCGCATCACCTGGTATTCTGAATTCCACAATCGATTAAGCAGCTCAATCGCAGTGTCTTTGTCAACATATGTTTTTGGACATATGAGGAGAAAAAATCTTATCTATGTAGTAATATTTGTTTCCATATGATCTCAAACACGTCTGAAACAAGAATGAGTTTATTTTACTATCAGTATTCATTCAATTTATCTTCAAATCTCACGCTAAATTAATGCAAGTTTTCTGTGTTTCTTGTTGATTTTCGAATCTTTGAATTTATTGCAATGGCTGCTGAACGTCCCAGACGCTATTTGAGTGATCATGAAGTGGTAAGAATTGTAACACTTCTAGAGGAGGGGCAAAGTCAACGTTACGTGGCTAACTTGTTGAATGTTAACCTAAGCACTATTTCAAGAGCAATTAATCGGTACCAAACTGTTAGGAACAGGCTCAGAGAAGACGATATCAGACCAAGGGTGGCTTCTACCATCCCGCGTCTCACCAGAGAGCATCGAGTTGCAAGACTTCAGTTTGCAAATTAGGGTATTCCAGAATGGTCGAATGTTCTCTTTTCCGACGAGTCCAGGTGCTGTCTAGTATCAAATGATAGACGCATGCCTGTATACAGACGACCTGGGGAACGGTATCAACAATGCAATATCCGGCAAACCGAAAATTTCGGTCATTACTGAGGGGTCTCAGTAATGGTGTGGGGAGGTATTTCTTTCCATGGACGAACAGAGTTAGTCCTATTGAATAATGGAAGAATGACAGCAGCCAGATACATCTCAGATATCCTTGATCCCCATGTTGTACCCTTTGGCCCATTGATTGGCGAAAACTTCATTTATATGCATGATAATGCTCGGCCTCATGCAGCTAGAGTAGTTACAGAATTTCTGCAAATTGCCGAAATTGATATTTCAAGATGGCCAGCTAGAAGTCCCGACTTGAATCCTATAGAACATGTTAGGGACAACATGGGGTGGCCAATTCAGCAACGTAGGATGCCTTGTAGAACACTCAACAACAACAACTAGAAAATTTGCTTCCTGAAATTTGGAACTCAGTGACTCAAGAGTACATCCAAAATTTGTTTGAGGGGCTTCCGAGACGTATACTGCCAGTAATTAGGGCCCAGGGATGAAACACTCGATTTTGAAAATGATTAGTAACCATTCGATGCTAGTTGATTGGTCTCTTCGCGAATGTTTGAAGATGGAAGAATTTTTTAATTTTTCATTAACTCGAAAATTGTTGATATTTTATATAATGTTATCGTAAAAGTAGGGTGATGCGACAATTTTTGTGGGGAGTGTATTTACATTATATTTTTCACTATCTTACCTCGTGTATATATTTACCGCACTCCTTAATTATTAATTCATTTTGCATTTGTTGTTGAATTTTCATAACGCTTTATGGACAAAATGACATACATAGGTAGCGGACAAAATGACATGTTATGTCGTTTTGTACATAAGTGCTCAATTAGTTATTTAGGTCCCATATATATGTTTACCCTCATTTGAAGATGTTTATTTATTTACAGATATACCAAAATGCCGCGTAATTATAAACGCAAGACTGATAACCAATCCTGGAATGACGAATCAATGCGTAAAGCAGTTTGCAACAATAAAATGGGATGGTTTTTGGCATCTAAGACATTTGTGTCAGAAGTCACAAGCAACTCTCCGTAGACATGCTTCAAATAGTAACAAAATTTTGGAGTCCGGTGTAAAAAGTCCAGGATGTTGGAAAGTTACTTTTCCACCTGAAGTGGAAAGTAAATTGGTCGACCATTAAAAATTACCTGAATCTTGTTCGTTCGGACTGACGCGAGCTTCTGTTCATGAATTAGCTTTTGAGATGGTTGAAAGGAACGATTTTGCCCATAAGTCAAATCCATAAAAAACAGAAAGCTGGACGAGAATAGTTGAGAGGATTTTTGAGACGAAATAAAGATATCTTTCTTCGCAAACCAGAAGCTACTTCAGCCGCTTGAGCTCAAGTTTTTAATCGGCCTCAAGATATAGATTTTTTTGAGATGTAAGGAAATCTGCTGTAGTCTGAGAACGTTGGTTGATAATTTATAAACCAACAGCACTGTTGTTTGTTGTGTTAATGCTATTGGTACGTTCCGCCGGTGCAGATTATTTCGAGGAATAATCATATTCACATTGCACTATTGTGGCTCTTGATGACTGCTTGAATTGTGGGCGGAACTAGCTCTTGTCAGGGAAGATTACTCTCTGATCTACGGATTTCTAAATAATTCTTCTTGTCTCAAGTTTACATACGGAAAATATTTTCTTTCTCAAATATTGACTGATAGGCGGTTTTTAGTTTTTCCTGGAAACCTTGTGGCCTAGAACACCGAACCCAGCGGGACTATTTCGCTCGTTGAAGTATGATCCGATTCTCGGCGCGACGGAAGAATGTGTACAAGTGTTGGTATATTTACATTCTCCCATATGTTTATAGTGTCCGTTGATCTGAGTGTTTCGGGCAAAAATGACTCAAAATTTAACGAAAGATTAAATAATTATAATGTACATTCTGTCAAGAAAGTACCGGGAATTATTTAAAAAATCTACTTGAAACGATTATCGAAATTTTTCGTGTCGCCAAATTGGAACAGCTGTTTTCTATACTGACATACATTTAGTTTGTTTACAGTGCTCGATTTTGTCAGTTCTCGCGAATGTGTTTTGCATTTTTACAATAGATAACAAATATCGAGGAAGAAATAGTCTCAAATTTTGTATTGCAAATGGAAATTCGTGTGCCGAATCGCTAAAAATGTTACAGAAGCTTTTGGTGAATCGACTTCATCAAAAACACGTGCATAAGAGTAGAAAGTGCGTTCAACAGCGGCCAAGATGTGGTGGAAGATTTGCCTTGCTCTGGTTGGCCATCAACATCTTCAACTGAAATTAACATCAATAAAGTAAAGAAAATGGTAATGGAAAATCATCATGCCTATCTCCCAAATTAAGTTTGGGAGATAGGCAATGTACTTTCTGTATATCACGAATCAATTCGTACCATTTTAAACGATTATTTGGGTATGAAACGCGTTGTCGCTTGACTAGTTCTGAAAGACCTGAATTTTCTTTAGGAATTGAATCGCGTAAAGGTCTCTGAAGACATGCTAGAATTAATCAATACCGACCCCACATTCATAAAACGCATTGTACCTGGCAATGAGATATTGATTTATGAGTTTGATATGCAAACCAGTCAACAAACTTCGGAATGGTGCGTTCCAACTGAACCGAAACCGAAAAAACCACATCGAAGTTAATCAAAAGTCAAGGTAACGATGACTATCTTCTTCAATTATCACGTTGTTATGCCCTCGGAATTTTTACAAGAAGATAAAACGGTAAATAAAGAATATTACCTGAGCGTTATCCGGCGTTTGAGAGAGAAATTCGTCGAAGAAGACCAGATTTGTGGAAAGAAAACTTATGGATTTTGCACCTCGATAATGCACCATCTCACAAGGCTATCATTGTGAATGAATTTCTGGCCAACAACAAAACACATACCATCGAACAACCACCGTATTCACCTGGTACGGCTGCGGCCGACTTTTTTCTTTTTTTCAAAACTTAAATTACCACTTCGAGGTACCCGTTTTGAATCGATAGGAGACATAAAAGAGAATTCGCGGCAAAAACTGAAGTCGATTCCGGAAAAAGCGTTTGGAGTATGTTTGGATGATTGGATTGTTCGTTGGCGTGAACTTATTTCTTCGGAAGGAGCCTACTTTGGCGATACGTTATCATTTATGAGATGTGGAGTATATCTGGTTGACAACCAGACATGAATAAGGTGCGTTAGACTACGATCGCTTTCTTGTGTAGCGTAGCGGTAAATAGTCGAACTAGTGTGGCTTCTTGAGGTTTTCTGTTTATCTACTCTTTGTGTTCATGGTTTCCCGGTGGCGATGATTAGTAGCCTCTGTGTCAGTTCATTGGAGCAATAACATTTACATGTTTTGTAGCGCTCCAACGGATTGAGATGAGTCTGGCCTGATGTTGTAAATGAGTATGCAATACTGACGAGGTCAAATAAGACCGAAACTGCAGTCTTTTGCTCCTATTCATGAAATCCGACCGAGCTGTGTGGCCCTGGTTGTCGATGATTATGAAGGGTGGATCAGAAAACCAGCTCCTTCAGGTAAGTATATTTAACTTTCCACGGAAGACTGAATATTGTTCCTTGAATAAAATTCTTCAATATGTCTACACATATAGCGTTAATTTTGCAGGTTATCATTGATGCGATACAATAAATTTGGATGAAAAATATTTTATGTTTCATTGACCAATTCCTGGTACTTTTTCAACAAAATGTATTTCATTCGCATTTATCAACGAGAAATTAAGACTGATTAGGTACCTACCCGCTAATTCTCATTATTGTTTTGAGTATTTTTCACGAAGAATTAACAGGTATGAAAAATCACAATTAAGTTAATACATGCATGATGCAAGTTTATTTTCAATCGAACAGAATTAGTGCTCGAGCATTTCCACTCTATGAACGACTTCCAAATCGTAATAAACCAGAGCACTGAAAGTTTACCATGCTCGAAAAAAACTTGAAAAAGTTAGACATCTATTTCAATACACCGCATCGAAATAAGAAAGTCAACTTTTATCAGAAAACGTTTCATAAAAATTTTTTGAAAACACCCTCCATGCTTTTGAATACGCAATAGACACCTCCTGAATCTGATGATGCCACAGTATCGAAACACGCTTCAAAAGTTTGTGAACATATTGTAGATTTGAACATCATTGTTTTATTTAACTGAAAAAAAAATACTTTTCTGTTGAAATATAAATTCATGTTTCATGTATTTGATTATTTTTACTATCACTCTGAGTATTTCTACAACAAAATCTTCTTTAAATCAGCTACGTACATCTACGTCTGTTTGGGAGCTGTCTGGAAGTTTCTATGTACCACATAATAGAATCTCGAGGACATCGACTCCAAAAAATCTAATAAATTTTCTAGCACTTCTACAAACCTCACTGATCCCACGTAGGGTGGAAATATATGGAATATTGCAAATTTCATTGCAGTTTCTCCGTATAGATTCTGAAAACAAAATAACAGCAGTAACGGTTCTTTCAAGAGAATATTTCATGAAAATTAAATGAAAAGATCGAAATTAAATCTAAGGTAAAGATGGTTTTTATGATATTGGTTTTGAGAACTGATGCTGTCTTCAAGGTATTCAAGGGTATTTGTATCACGCCTAAAAGGAGAAAAGATGCACTTCGGAAGTTGGAGGAATTTTCACTGACTTGAAACTTTCTCTGCGGAGCTCCCGTCAGAGTCGTAACCAGGACCAAAATTTTAATACGGCTATTATTTTTTTATCAGGGCCCATAAATTCATATTGAACGGTATGATTCACTATTAGTAGTGAAATCCTAAAATAATAATCAACGCTATTGTTCCCAATAAGTAATAATAATTGATAAATTTCGAAGATTTTGAGAGTTAACTAAGAGATTTAAATTGGTAGAATTAAAACAACGTAAATAAATTGATCACACAGAATTGTCATCGAAAAATGATTTTTTATTTTGATTTATATATGGGTACATTCTTCGCAAGTGGGAAAGACTGAGGCGAATTAGGTTACTAGTTCAGATATTGCGAAGAAGCTGAACGGAAAATGTCAGTCTTTGTAACAACCGGAATAATATATTAAGCATTACAAATGATGAAAACAAATCCCATAGCACACATCTAAACCTAATCCTCCTCAAATGATTCTACACGTTTCATGGCTAGGAGAAGGAAACGTTTGATAATAATATTGAACTGAATAAGCTGTCTCTGAGATGAGGGATGAATACTTACAAAGAAATGCTGGAAGACGGACGATATCTTCAACTTTTTTGTTTTGATGTGAATTCCTGACTCGGAAAAAGGTGGAACTTGAACTAAATTTCTGATATTTCGCCACAGATAACATAAGGCTTATATTTTTCAACACGATTGTAGCAATAAGTATTATGCATGACAAACGAGGAAGAAACAACCAAGACCAACCCAGCGATTCTTCAGGCCTCTTCATGCAACAATCCCTCCATAACCCACATCTATACCTAATCCTTCGCAGATGACTGCTCATGTTTCAGATGAGTCTTACAAACACCCTCGGACTGGTACTACACCCTCGTAAGAGTATTCCAGTGAGCTATCAAGGATTTTTGTTTCATGGCTAGGATTAGAAAAATCTTCGAAGAAGCTACCTATCTTTAAAGGTCAAGACCACAGACTATAGTCTGTATATAGGAAGGATTGACGTTAGATGGGAAGATTGAGCTCAATATGCTCTAACAGAGATTAGGGGTGAAAACTTAGAAATAGATCCCGGTTGAGGAGTGATATCCTAAAGTTTTTTGTTTTAATGTGTACTTTTTGGCACGGAAAGAAAGATTGAGAGGAATTCGAGATATTACCTAAGGCATTGCGCAAAATCAGAGCGGAAAAATTCAGATACTTCGCCACAGAAAACAAGGCTAATATTTTTCTGTCCAATTGAATATATAATAGAATATAACAGAATATTATAAATTACAAATGAGGAAAAAACAACCGGGGCCAACCAAGCGATTCTTCAAACCTTTTCATGCAACAATCCTCCCATAACCCACATCTATACCTAATCCTTCTCAGATGACTGCTCATGTTTCAGATGAGTCTTACAAACACCCTCGGACTGGTACTACACCCTCGTAAGAGTATTCCAGTGTGCTATCAAGAATTTCTGTTTCATGAATAGGAGTAGAAAAATCTTCGAAAAGATGCAACCTGCCTTCAGAGCTCAAGGAAACAGACTATAGTCTTCATATAAGTAAAATTTTCATCAAATGGGAGGAATGAGCTCAATATGACTTCACTAGAATTAGGGATGAAAATTTAGAAAGATATCCCGGCTGAGGAGTGATTTACTGAAGTTTTTGTCTCGATGTAAGTTTCCTGGCTCGGGAAGAAAGATTGAGAGGAATTCGAGATATTACCTTAGTTATTGCGAAGAATCAGAGCGCGAAACTTCAGCTATTTCACCACAGAAAACATATGGTTAATATTTCTCTGTCCAATTGTAGCAATAAGCATAGAATATTAGGCATGACAAATATGGAAGAAACAACCCGGGCCAACCAAGCATTTCTATAGGCTTTTTCAAGCAACAATCCTCCCCATAGCCCACATCTATACCTAATCCTTGACAGATGATTGATCATGTTTCAGATGAATCTCACAAACACCCTCGGACTGGTACCTCACCCTCGTAAGAGTATTCCAGTGAGCTATCAAATATTTCTGTTTCATGACTAGTAGTAGAAAATTTTCGAAGAGATGCAACATGTCCTTAGAGCTCAAGACCGCACACTATAATCTTTATATAGAAAGATTAGAATTCGAGATATTACCTGAGTTTCTACGATGAATCAGAGGGAAATCCACAAAAACATAAGGCTAATATTATTCTGTCCAATTGTAGCAATAAGCATGGAATATAATACATGACGAATAATGAAGAAACAACCAAAGCCAACCGAGTGATTCTTCAGGCCTTTTCATGCAACAATCCCCATAACTATATAACTATAACTATACCTAATCCTTCGCAGATGACTGCTCATGTTTCAGATGAGTCTTACAAACACCCTCGGACTGGTACTACACCCTCGTAAGAGTATTCCAGTGAGCTATCAAATTTTTGTTTCATGGCTTGAGAAAAATCTTAGAAAGCTTCCTGGCTGGGAAAGAAAGATTAAGAGGAATTCGAGATATTACCTGAGTTTCTGCGATGAATCAGAGCGGGGAACCACAGAAAACATAAGGCTAATATTCTTCTGTCCAATTGTAGCAATAAGCATAGAATATAATACATGACAAATGAGGAAGAAATAACCAAAGCCAACCAAGTGATTCTTCAGGCCTTTTCATGCAACAATCCCCCCATAACTCACATCTATACCTAATCCTTCGCAGATGACTGCTCATGTTTCAGATGAGTCTTACAAACACCCTCGGACTGGTACTACACCCTCGTAAGAGTATTCCAGTGAGCTATCAAGGATTTGTGTTTCATGGCTAGGAGTAGAAAAATCTTCGAAGAGAAGCTACCTATCTTTAAAGGTCAAGACCACAGACTAAAGTCTGTATATAGGAATGATTGACGTTAGATGGGAAGATTGAGCTCAATATGCTCTAACAGAGATTAGGGGTGAAAACTTAGAAAGAGATCCCGGTTGAGGAGTAATATCCTAAAGTTTTTTGTTTTAATGTGTACTTCTTTGCACGATAATGAAGATTGAGAGGAATTCGAGATATTACCTGAGGCATTGCTAAAAATCAGAGCGGAAAACTTCAGATATTTCGCCACAGAAAACATAAGGCTAATATTTTTCTGTCCAATTGTAATAATAACCATAGAATATTATGTATGACAAATGAGGAAGAAACAACCGGGGCCGACCAAGCGATTCTTCAGGCCTTTTCGTGCAACAGGCCCCCAATAACCCACTTTTATACCTAATCCTTCACAGATGACTTCTTGTTTCAGATGAGACTTACAAATACCCTCGGACTGGTACTACACCCTCGTAAAGTATTCCAGTGTGCTATCAAGGATTTTTGTTTCATTAATAGGAGTAGAAAAAACTTTGACAAGATACAACCTTCTTCTCAGTTCTAAACTTTAGTCAGTAGTCTCCATATTGGAAGGATTGACGTTAGAAGAGAAGATTGAGCTCAATATACCTTCACTGAGATTAGGAGTGAAAACTTAGGAAGAGATTCCGGTTGAGGAGTGATATTTTTTGATTTGATGTGAACTTCTTGGCTAGGAAAGAAAGATTGAGAAGAATTCGAGATCCCACATCTATACCTAATCTTTCATAGCTGATTGATCAGGGTTCAGATGAGTCTTACAAACACCCTCGGACTGGTGCTACACCCTCGTAAGAGTATTCCAGTGTGCGATCAAGGATTTCTGTTTTATTGCTAGGAATAGAAAAATCTTCGTCAAGATAGAACCGTCTTCTGAGTTCTAGACTTTAGTTAATAGTCAATAGTCAATAGTCTCCATATTGGAAGGATTGACGTTAGAAGAGAAGATTGAGCTCATCATGCATTCAATGAGATTAGTGAGATTCCTGGTTCAGAGATAATGTGAAGTTTTTGGTTTTGGTTTAAACTATCTAACTCGGAAAGATAGATTAAGAAGAATTTTAGATACTATTTGGGACAGTGCGAAGAGTTAGAGCGAAAAGTTTCAGATATTTCGCCAAAAAACATCACGCTAATATTATTATGTCGATTTGTAGCAATAATATTAGTGTATTATACATAATGAGTAATGAAAAAGCATCCAAGGACGACCAGGAGTTTCTCTGAGATTTGTAAGGAACAATTTCTTTAATAGCCCACATATATAGATAATCCTAGATGGATGGCTTCTCTAGATCCAGATGAGGCTCAGAATACTCCAACAACCCTTGTTGGAGTATTTTAGTTTACAATCATGAATTTTTATTTATGACTAAGATTTTCATATCTTCGAATAGATATACCCATGGGAAATAGTCCAAATAATGGTACATATGACGTAAGATAGGAAGATTAAAGTCGCGGAATAAAGTTGAAGTTATTTTTATATTTCCATTACTAGCACTAACAAATTAATAATAAATATAGCTTTAATATTACTGAAACTTCTATTCTATACTTAATAAATGTATAGGTATGTTAATCCACGAAGTATTTTAATTTTTAATGTATCAACCTTCTTTAAATGTAAATTCTGTGGTGTGGATAAATTAACATACTATTCTATGTCGCAAATGTATTTTTAGAGGAAAATATGGGATTAATCTAATTACTATGAAAAGTTGTAAAAATTATTAAAAATATTCACTCACATTCTCATCGAAATAACTCAAACTATTAACAAATAATCGAACTTACTTTATATTATAGCAGATTTTTCCTAGTCACCAAAAATTTCATAGCAATAGCTTCTCGCTGATTCTATCTCAGTTCCATCAGCGTCAATTCTCCAATCTACACTTCACGTGTGCCTGAAAATATCTCTCTTGTAATATATTTTAAATAAATAGTAACTATCATACTTAACAAACTCTCCTTCGGCCCAACTTTTTCCAGAAACATTTATAAACTCATTCGTGACTTTCATTTTCATCCATTTTGTATGCTCTTCGCATTTCTGTCAAAAACTGTTTATCTCCATCCTTTCTCTTTCTATGCACTCTTTGAGTTTTGTTATTTTGGGAAATTGATTTTCCAATGAGTCTCTCTCACCTACATAATTTGAAATCGTATAAATCTGTCCCCCAAAAGTTATTTCAATTAAGCATCAATTAAGTATTGTTCTACGAACTCGGCATATAATTTCTTCTGCTGAAGTTGAATTTACCTTCATCACCTACTAAACGAAAAATGCTTTTAGTCTCAATTGAAATGTTCAATTTCTATCTTGAAAACAACCTGATTGCAATATCATCACTACTTAAATTTTTCGCAGTTTCATTTACGTCAAGTTAAATTTCTAGAATACTTGAAATAACTGTATCAGAAATATTCTGATTCTGACTTGCGCAGAGATACTCTTCAATAATTTTCTCGAGATCATATAAAGTTAAGATTTTGAATCTAAATCTTCTTTTATTATAAATTTTATGCTGTGGATAAATGCACATACTATTCTGTGTCTCTGATGTATTTTTTGTATAGAATATGAAAATCAATTATATTGCTATCAAAAATATTCAATTACATTATCTCAACTCAAAACAGTAACAAGTAATGGAACTTACAATGTTATACTAGCAAATTTTCTCCTTGTCACCAAAACTTCATAAGCAATAGTTTCTTGTTGTATTGTTTCTGCCTCGATCGGTCAATTTCTTAATTTCACTTTACGCATGCCTAAACATATAATATATTATTATATATTATGTCTTCTAATCAAATTTTAGATAAATAGTGAATATTATACTCAACAAAGTCCTTTTAGCACCAAATCTTTTCACACACATTTTATTTTCGTCCATTTTGTATAATCTTCGCGTCTCTGTCAAAAAACTTTTTCTACTTTGTATCCCCAGTCTTCCACCTTCTTTGTAATCTGAGTTTTTTTCACTCTCACTTAGAAAAATAATTTCTTTCGATCAATGTTTCACTCAGATAATTTAAAATTTTATTTGTATAAAGCTGTCTCCCAAAAATTATTTCAGTTTAGCAAATATAGAAATTATTGTTCTACGAGCTCCACTCATAATTTCTTCTGCAGATGTCAAATTTACATTCATCAGACCAACTGAACCGAAAATTATTTTAGTCCCAACTGAAATATTCAATTTCTTACTTTAAAACGAATAGATTGTAGGATCATCACCACTTAAATTTTCTGCACTTTCGTTTTCGTCATGTAAAATCCACTTGAAATACTGAACTAGGGCCATTCTAATTCTGACTTGCGCAGACATTACTTTATTTTCTCAAGATCATTGCTTTCATAGCAAGAAACGTCTAAAACATCGATGTTTAGGAAAGAAGTAATTAACTTCATAAAACAAGAAAATACTCTAAATTTTTATGAAAAATATTTTGTTGCTTACTTTTTTGACATAGGTGTTAAAATTACTTATATAGTTCCAAGCAAAGGTATTCAAAAGTTGCGTTATATGGGTGAAAAACATTCATAAGACCAATAAAATTAGGTCTAAATGTTAAATTTACTTATTGAGACAATTTCAACGAGAATGATCGAATATCGATAGATAAAACATTCATAATTCTTCGAACATTTCGATAATTTGTAAACATCGATATTGGTCTCGCATCCCTGAAAATATAGTGGTGAATGTTGTTTATGATATTGGCCTTCGCAGATTCGAGAGTATATTTATTTTGCGTGGCCATTGGACTTGTAGTATTACATATGTGATTGTGATATTGAGACTTTATTACTCAAACTACGTAGTTGGTATAGATTTGACATCAAAAGTTGAATTCAATCAACACCTCTCAAATCGTGCTTGGCAAAGAGTTTTGGTCATGTTCTCCTTTGAATTTGTGTAGCACCTAATACCTAAACCCATAAGCATGTTTTATCATATAATCCTTTACTTTTTAATAGGTTCATTAATGAATGTAATTTTCCAGATACCAGCAGTGGTTTGAGAAAATCAGGAGTCCTTGACTAGAGAAACATCCTGCTATATCTATTTAAGTTTGTGTGCAAAACATTTTACGATTACATTTTTTCTACTGCAAGTAAGACAGACTCTTTCTTAACATCGTTCCAGCTCATGAACTTGGTAAGGTAAAACTGCATAAACAAGTTTCAGTTTTCTAACACATGTAGCAAGATTTATAAGCATTACGATTACATGTTTTCTACTGCAAGTAAGACAGACTCTTTCTTGACACCATTCCAACTCATGAACTTGGTAAGTTAAAACTGTATAAACAAGTTTCAGTTTTCTAAAACATGTAGCAAGATTTATAAGCATTGTATAAGATATAACAAAATTCTGTTTGCATTTGATCATACTCAGTTCATAACATCAACAGGCAATGCCCCCCAACCCTATAAGTAATCGATGTTGATCCATCTACTTCAAGAGATGTTTCATTCATTTCAGAGGAGAAAGTATATGAGGATCCATGCAATTTGAGAGAAGGATCGTAAAATTGGCCAATGATTTTCCAGCAATAACTTTTATCCTTCCACATTTATTATGAAGATAATATTTCTGTTGCTTTCAGTTTTTGTGAAGAGCGTATCATCTTTTTCCTTATTTGTGAAACACCAAAATTTCTTTCATACAACACTGAGAAGAGTAAAGTCACGACAAGAAATGAGGAATCTAAAAAATAGGGCTGTCTCTTTGAGTAGGCAGTTTCTTTGAAAACTTTTTGGCATTGTTGTAAGAAAATGTTTCAAATCTGCTAGCTAATTTCATAAAAATGCAGGTTAATGTAGCAGCTAGAAGAACGAAAAAAAAATCCTAGATATTCCAATGTATTTAAGCGAATGGCATTGACCATATATTTCTGAAGTCTTTGTTTTATAAATTTCTTGCTAAAATTTTCCATCTGCCGTCAAAATCCACTCCTAAGGAATAAGTCAGTGATATACCAAGCTATTTATGACTTAATCTTTTCTCTCTATGCATTGATGAAATTTCAATTAAAAAAAAATATATGCTATAATATTATTGAAGATAATTTAGTAAGGCTGCATTTAATAAATGGGGAAAAATCCTTCAGAGCAGCAGACTGCATTAGTACTGATGCTGAGCGGCCTTAACTCTAGTTGGAAAGAATCAAATTTCTGAACAGCTGCATGGGAAAAAATTCAAAAATCTAATTTCAGAGATTATTAAAAAATTGTTGAATATTTTTAGAGTCCAAGCAGTGAATTGAAATATTTCTTTGTTAATGACCGCAAAATGTTTTATATTTTTATTATTGAATGCAACAAGAAACAACTTTTTGAATATCAATTTATAATTGTAGATGCTCAGACAAAGAATATTTGAATATTATTTTATGGAAGTGATCATCAACGTCATTTCACTCAGCACCTAAACTAACTGTCTCATTTCTTCAAAACCATTCACTATGATGAAAGTGAAATATGGTGCACCGATACTTAGTTATACAGTTACAGAAGCTCTGAATACTTTTATTTCAAATAAATTGCCACTTCCATCTGCCACAACTATTGATTTCATTGAAAACTTGAAAAATGTGTTTGATATATTGAACTCTTTGAAGTTCTCTGCAAAGCGTTGCTTGAATAGAATTTTGATGGTACTTAGGAACAAATTGATACATTAAAAAGTATGACCAATTTCTGAGTGATAGGTAATAAAATGAAAATTTTCAATGGCTGGCAAATCACGATAAATTTCACATAAATATATTTTAAATCCTCAAAGCAGTTGGTATTCATAAAATTGCAACAAGGAAACTGAACCAAGGTTGCTTGGATTTTTTTTTACATCATAGGATTTCCAGAAATCACACGCCTAATCCATTTTTACATTCCTTCAAATGATTATTTCAATTGAACTATTTCCAACAGTCTAATGCCCAGTAATTGCTTCGAAAATTTTCAGTCCCTTCTGACAGAAGTATTACCTAATAGAATAGAAACATTCAATATATTTATTAATTTCGATGGGAGAACAGAGGTATCAAAATTGAAACCCATGAGTAATAATACTTTGACATTATTACAAAAATATGCTTTTTAAATGTATGTGGTTATTTTTGAAAAAATGTTCAGCGAAACACTTATGTGGTGAATGTGTCAAATATTCCAAACACATTTGTCAGAAGAAGTGATTTACACATACTAGAGCTTATATTATAACTTGACCAATGATACATATGGCAATTTGTGGTCACCAGGTGGTGATGATATTTCAAATTGGCGAATGTATACTCTGAAATAAGTTTCCAGAATTAATTTGCCTGTGAAAAGAGTATATTGAGCTTGTATCACTTCAGAAATGAAATAAATTTAAGAAAAATATTTGCTTCAACAACCATTTTTCAGATGTCTCCTCTAAATAGTATTATGTGTAACTCAATTCCAATAAATATAAATTTTAAGTTACCAAAGAATATATAACAGTAGAATAAGTCTCTCTATGTTGCTGTGATAATTTATGAATAATGTAAAATTAAGGTCCAAACACCAGCAAAATGCTGATGATTTTCAACAAGGAAACTGAACCAAGATTGCTTGGATTTTTTTTTTTTGACAGGATGTCCAGAAATCACACCTAATCCATTTTTACATTCCTTCAAATGATTATTTTCATTGAACTATTTCCAACAGTCCGATGCCCAGTAATTGTTTCGAAAATTTGCAGTCCCTTCTGACAGAAGTATCACCTGATAGAATAGAAACATTCAATATATTTATTAATTTCGATGAGAGAACAGAGGTATCAAAAATTGAAACCCATGAGTAATAATACTTTGACATTATTACAAAAATATGCTTTTTTAAATGTATGTGGTTATTTTTTGAAAAAATGTTCAGCGAAACACTCATGTGGTGAATGTGCCAAATATTCCAAACAAATTTGTCAGAAGGGATTTACACATATTATAGAGCTTATATTCTAACTTGACCGATGATACATATGGCAATTTGTGGTCACCAGGTGGTGATGATATTTCAAATTGAAGAATGTATACTCTGAAATAAGTTTCCAGAATGAATTTGCCTGTAAAAAAAGTAGATTGAGCTTGTATCACTTCAGAAATGGAATAAATTTAAGAAAAATATTTGCTTCAACAACCATTTTTCAGATGTCTCCTCTAAATAGTATTATGTGTAACTCAATTCCAATAAATATGAATTGTAAGTTACCAAAATATATATAACAGTAGAAAAAGTCTCTCTATGTTACTGTGATAATTTATGAATAATGTAAAATTAAGGTCCAAACACCAACAGAATGCTCATGATTTTCAACATGGAAACTGAACCAAGATTGCTTGAATTTTTTTTTTTTTTTGATATAGGATTGCCAGAAATCACACGCCTAATCCATTTTTACATTCCTTCAAATGATTATTTTCATTGAACTATTTCCAACAGTCCAATGCCCAGTAATTGTTTCGAAAATTTTCAGTCCCTTCTGACAGAAGTATTACCTGATAGAATAGAAACATTCAATATATTTATTAATTTCGATGAGAGAACAGAGGTATCAAAAATTGAAACCCATGAGTAATAATGCTTTATTACGAAAAATGCTTTTTTAAATGTATGTGGTTATTTTTTGAAAAAATGTTCAGCGAAACACTCATGTTGTGAACGTGTCAAATAATCCAAACAAGTTTGTCAGAAGGGATTTACACATATTATAGAGCTTATATTCTAACTTAACTGATGATACATATGGCAATTTGTGGTCACCAGGTGGTGATGATATTTCAAATTGAAGAATGTATACTCTGGGATAAGTTTGCCTGTGAAAAAAGTAAGAGATATTTAATTAAGAATACTTTACACTGTTAAATGTGGAAATTTCTCCTCACAATATTCAATAAGTTTATTTGTTAAAACCCGAATTTTGATACTCAAATTTTGAGTCGTGATTTTACGAAAACAAAGCAATTTAAAGTCGAAGAAGTTTAGATATTTATAAATTCATTTTTATATATATCGAAGTACAAACATATCAATACTGTAGGAGGTTTCACAATGAATTATAGATTGAGCTTGTATCACTTTAGAAATGGAATAAATTTAAGAAAAATATTTGCTTCAACAACCATTTTACAGATGTCTCCTCTAAATAGTATTATGTGTACCTCAATTCCAATATAAATTGTTAGTTACCAAAAAATATATAACAGGAGAATAAGTATCTCTATGTTGCTGTGATAATTTATGAATAATGTAAAATTAAGGTCCAAACACTAACAGAATGCTGATGATTTTCAGAATCTGAAACAAATTTGATTTTCATTTGATATAATATAATTAAAATCATCTATGATATATAGCCTTCCATAAATTGTAAAACACAGTAAAACAGTTTTAACATCTTTTAAATTATATCAAAATTTATCATAGTAAAAAGCCTACTGTATTCAGAAGGGGTTCATCTTTGAGGTCAGGGATAGTTTTTGCAATAAGAACTTTTTTCGATTATTAGTTATGATAGTTGGAGAATTTCAAACTTTCATGAATTATTGATAAGACCTCTAGAAGAATGTTTCAAATAGTTTCAAGAAAAAATGAAGGACAGTCTTATTGGTACAGCATTCGGAGGATGGGATGTCACCAAACCTGTGCTCTGTTGATTGGGGAAAAGCTACATGACGATTTGGTCGCACTTAATAGAGTGTCCAGAGTAAGTAACTTGTCCTAACCCTTTACTTGTTCAGTTCCAAAAAACGTGGTTTACCTTAAGCTACATCTACAGCAAGAAGCAAGTTAATTCGCAAGAAAGACAATATATAAAATGTTCATATTCGATAATTTACATATCTCGATAGTAATACACCATTTATTATTAAACAAATTAATTATTAGCTATTTCTTACACCTACAATTTTATAATTCAACATTTTTCTTTACGAGCTTTAGTGTGTTTTCATTTGCGAAAAACGTATTTTTCAAGTTCACTATTTTTTAAGGTTATGAAGGAGGTTCACTGGAAAAACCGTACCTAATCTTTCTAAGAATTTTTCATTCTATTGAACCATATTTTTGTTTTCTGTTAAAAATTTTGGGTAATTATACTAAAATTGGTTTATTACTAATTTTTATGATTAGAATTTAAATTCTCTATGAATTCTATCAAGGCAAAGGTAAAAATACTTTCAATATTTTTGTGCAAATTATATACCATATTATTGTCATGCTCTACATTTAATATCCCTACATTATTTCCATTTCCAAGATTTTTCGTAACTATTTACCTCTAACTTTCAAATATGCAAACATGGTAAAAGCATCGGAAGTTTCAGGTCCTTCAAAGTTTAGCAATAATTACTCAAAAGGACAGGGAATAAGCTGACAGATCTCATGTTGCGGCAAGATCAAAGTTGGAAAGTCAAGTACGGTCACTCTATTCTCCCCTGTATGCATATGCAAATAAATGGCTACTACTTTTGGCAATTTGCATAGATTCCTTCTGAGTAGTGCCCAAAGGAGTCATGTAGTTTTAATTTCTTCTCAAAGTTAATATTTATTCCGATGCAATGGTCACTCTTATAAAACCAAACAGATTAGTGCAGTCTTCAACTATTGATTATATTACAATTGTGGGGTGAACGTGGTTTAATCGAATGTTCTTATCAAATGAGAACGTGTAGATCTTGTACATATATCCATTTTTTTTAATTCAATATTGTTGTCTTTTGTTTTACTTTTCGCTATTTTTACGAGCATATCGAATTAATAAAAGGCTAAATTCTGATTTTATTCAAGTGTGTTAAGGAAAATTGACTAGGTCATCCAAAAATTTTTGTTCCTTTTTATTTTTCTGTGAAGACCTTTATCCTGAATTTACGCCCTTCTGTCCACTTTTATTGCGCTCTGCTTTTTTCCAGTGCAACTAAAACCCATTTTTATCAAAAGTTAGGTTAGACACAATTCCAATTGTTTCAAAAACAAATCAACTTTTTAAGTCTGCCCCACGCGCCAAGCCACTCCCGAAGTTGAATTTTTCAAGTTTAATACGCGTGACACGCGTTTTACCACGTTTTTTAACTCGCTTACTCAGCGTGTACCTTTTTACTTGTGCATCTATGAGCCCTTGTTTTGAATGATTGTCCGCTTCAATGCGAGCTCTTTTTGAATAACGGGTTAAATTTGCAAGGATTTCAAAGAATGCAATGGCCAGCACCTTCTTCAGATATGGACTGCTTTGAACATGATTCAACTGAGATATCGAGGCAATAATAACAACTTGAAGCAGCAGAACAGATTTGGATAAATATCGCCGAAAGATTCATAGACAATTTGTATTGAGGAATGCCAAATAGAGTTATGAATTTTGTACGCTCTTCTTGGGGCACCATCTCAATATTATTCCAAAAATTCCGCCATGTGCAAGTAAGACTCTCACGCCAAGAGTTCCGTAGTAGTTTGAAGGTATTTCAATAGTTATATACTTACCCACAAAATTGAAAATATTGATGTCAACTACGAAATTATTCGATATCCCATAGATTTCTAATACATACGATCAATAGCACCGCTCGTCCGTCCGTCTAAATCATCAAATATGATATCAAATAACTTTCAATTGTCTATTATATAAAGTAACATGGACTGACTGACTGACTGGTTCATGAGTGCTGATGCTAAATTACTGAAGTTAGAAACGTGATATTTGGACCGTGGCTTCTTTTGTAACTTATAGGTCCACTAAGAAGGAATTTTGCGAAATTCACCTCCTAAAAGGGTATCAACGTTTATATGTAACTTTTTGTTTGTGGTCTGATCTGTTTGGAATTTCGTGATGAAGCTCTTCGACATGATTTAATAAAACTCGAAGTGAATATTTTCTAAAATTTGATCTCTTAAGGGGTACTTTGTATGGAAAAAAATGTTGAATGGACATTTCGGATTGGAACTTTGTAAATGTAGTCCTGAAATAAAATAAGTAAACACGTGTTTCACAACTTTTAGATCAGCTGCTAAGGTTAATAACCCGCAGAAAAATACACTTCACACTAAATATGATTTCGCAAAAATCCTTCTGTACGAAGAAGTTTCTTCATACAATTCATGGAAAAATAACAGGTTTGAGAGGAGAAAATGAGGAATCGATGTCGAAAGATGGGCGGGATAACGCCCAAACTTATAAATTTCGCACATTTTCTCATGAAAGGGAGCAACATCTTTTCTGGTTTTAAAAACTATGTTGTTATTTATCCCACATATCAGTCAGCGTGTAAGGCTCTAGGTTTATTAGAGGTTGACCAGCAACTATTGATGAAGCTGCTCTTTGTGATTCGCCACTCAGACTATTTGACCTTTTTTCCGTATTTTTGTTTTGTCATTTCTCAGACGCCCGATGTCTTTGGAAACAATACAAAGATCCTATCGGAGGATATAAAATGACAAGTAGAGTCAGTACATCAAGAAGATGTTGGTCTGGTTGTGAGTGAAGTTTACGATAAATGTTTGATTGGTATTGAGGAGACACTATCGTCTTTGGGTGCCACTTTTAGGGCAATATGGGCCATTGATGATTGAACCATTGTTGCAAAACAAAGACTACCTTAGGGAAATTACCCACTACACTGAATTATTGTCCCAAGTAGTGCCTAATAAAGAAGTGTTGCTGAGTGAAGAACAGTCCGTCTGAGTTTACATTCAGATACTCGAAAGTGTTGATAAAAAAGGTCAAATATTTTTTCTAGATGCTCTTGGGCGTACCGACAAAACGTTTGTCCTATATCTGCTATTAGGCAAAATACATAAAGATCGTGGAATAGTTTTCACTGTCGTAGTACCCAGAGGCACACGGGTGAAGTAAAATCGTGTTTAAAGTCGTCATACTTGTGAAGTCATATACAGAATCTCTATTAAAAAATGAAAACATAAGAGTCCATTTCAGAGGTGAACAGTCCTCTGGACAGTTTTCTGAAATGTTGCTTAAAATAGGAAACTGCGATTACCCTACAATTGATGGTAAAATTACTATTCCGTAAAATTTGGCAACAGTTGTGACATCAATTACAGAACTTAATAACACAGTTTACCCTGATGTCGCTAATCTCATGACAAAAACCATAGAGTGTGATCACGCTATCCCAAATCTGAAAACGCAGCAACAATAAATGACCTCTTACTCAAGTCATTTGAAGCACTTGAAGTATATAAGTCAGTGGATTCAGTACTACAAACTGATGATGCAGTAAACTATTCCGTGGAGTTCCTTAATACTTAGGCCGAGCAGATCTTCCACCATATAATCTTCTTTTGAGAATTGAGGCACCATTTTTGTAATTAAGAAACATTATTCCCCCAATATTGTGCAATGACACCAGACCGTAGATAAAAGTTCTCCACATTGCATTGTCGAGGCTACCTACTGCACTCACTGGATGTGCTCGAAGGGAAACTGCATTCATACCTAGAATACCATTGATGCCATCAGGTTATGCATTTGAATTTGAAAGACTGCTGTTGATATTGTATACAAAAAGATCCGTCAATAGTATAATACACTCTAAATAAATACTATTTTAAGAACAATTTCATCATGTAATATATTTTTACTCGTTTAGCTTCGAAGTAGCCTCTAAAAATAATAGGACATTACCTAAACCTCTACGCGTACGAAGTCGCAGGCAAAAGCTAGTTATTTTTATAATTGTAATTGTATGCTCTGGTTCAATCGCCATTCCAAATTCATAATCTCCAATCACTACATAATTTGTATTACCATCATTGTCTTCGATCTAAATTATTATGATTTAATTTAATTTTGTACGTATGGAAGTACTATTTATGTAAAATTCTAAAAAAACGGCTGTACCGGAAGCTTCAGAAATTCTTCGTACAGATTGCGTATTTGGCATAAGTTGCAGCTTCATCATTCACAATTCCAATGGGAGCCCTTTTTTCATTCATTACTGAACCAGTCTGTAAGTAACTTTCATGATGGTTTTGGTTAAGTATCCTTGAACCACTCTGGCACAATTCTTCTTCTTTTCTGGCATTGCAGCCCTTGGTGGGCCAAAGCCGTCCTCAGTACGATTCTCCAGTGGACATTGTCCAGAAACAGAATCTTAGGCCGTCACGGTTCACGCTTCCCAACTGGTCTGCTTGATAGCGGCCACAGTTCAGATTTTATTAATAAAGGCTTGCTACCTCAACATATTCTTGCAATGAGTGCATCATAATTATTTCTAAGATTTTAACAATGTCAGAAAAGTAATAACTCAATTGATGATTCGCGGTGCATCAAATGGACGAATAAACGTATCAACAGATGTACACCTTGCTTCTAAGAACAAAAAATGAAGTCAAAACAACAGCCCCTTCTTAGGGGGTTGCTGGTTAAGGCCTCAACTATCACTACGGGATAATAAATATACAGAGTAACCCTGTAGAATATCAACTAAACCTTATATAATACAGTGCTTCTTGCCAAATTTCATGTTTCTAGCCCTATAAATTTTGATTCTCCTGACAGTCTCAAAATATGCCTCATAAACGACCGCATCATCTGATGGCGTTGACTTAGAAGTATGATTTTTTCACAGTTGCAAGGGATTAGCGATCAGAGTATTCGGTAATAATTTCAACGCTACACCTACAGGTGTTCGTGGGAAAAATGTTCTGACACAGAGACACTCAGACGTGGAGATAAACAGACAATCATGATCATATAAGGGTTTCTCTTTTCTTTTTTGGGTACGGAGCCCTAAGAATAAGAGAGTAAAAGAATACTTTGTTCTTGATGAAGGTTTTGAATCATTGTATTCAATTCGAGACTCGAAAAAATTCTTTTTCAACGAAGTACTCACTTCCTTTGAAAAGAATCTTGAGTTGGAGACACATATGACAATGTTATAATTAACTACCAGGTGATTTATTTGTATTTTTCATAGAATTGTTTTTGCTGCATAAGCATATGTCCAAATTATTGATATTTATATTGTGAATTAATGAAGAACGCTATAGATAAATTGATTAACATTTTATTGAAATATTATTTCGAACAATCAATATTCCTCATTTACATGAAGATTATTACTGACTGTATTCATTTTCAGAAAACAGAAATATTATTGTGCTTTCTGCCATTACGTTGTGTACATAAAACTTTTTAATGGTCGTATTCAGTATGGATAATTGCTCAGAATAGACTGATATTAGATAGTAAATTAAAGGAAAGGCACTTAATGATAGCTATTAAAACACGAATGTAATAAGCTTAGACTCATATAGCTATAAATGTGATCGTCTTTGAAGGCATGAATGAAAAACGTATATACGATTTTTTCTGCAACCAATAACAAAAACATCATGAACATTATTCATCAATCGAAAGGATAACTTATCAATTTCTTTCAGAAAATCACTACGCTTTTAATTCTCTCGAAAATATCACTTTCTAGTTATTCTTCAGTGTGTCAAATTTACATAGTTGCAGGTATATCCTTCCCAATATCTTTTCAATTCCGTAGGTACAATAATATTCTTTAAGTCGATGGTTGGAAATTCCCAACTCAATCGTCTTAGGACCAGTATTGTTATCCGACCCTTTCACCTAATTATTTAACAGAATCAACACAGAGGTTGCTGTTATTTGATGACTCATAAAAACCAAATGAAAGAAATTAGGTATGATTAGTTTTGCAGAAAAGTTAAATATAGATGTCCAAATTCTTAAATTATTTTAGGGTTCATACGGAAGTATTATCACTTATAATTTCTATCTACCATAAAAATTAAGAAAAAAATCGATGATAAGATAATCAGGAATTGAATTTGCATTTGCCTTATATGTATATGTATAATTTTTTAATAATTATAATAACTCCCATTAAATTACAATCATATTAATTAATAACTGATGTTTGAACTAGTACTACATAAATATTTTTAATTTTTTTCCTATTCACATACTCATTTTTACACCAAAATTTTAAACTTCTGTACAAACTTCGATTCCGAGCTGGACATTATCACTTTCAAACTGAAACGCAAGCTTCAAAAACTGCAAGTGTAAACGATTCGTTCTTTGAACACACGTGATTTCACGCTTGAGAAAACTGCCACTGTGGTATGATCTACAAATATCGCTCTGTCTGCGTAATTGTCACGCATATAGCAATAAAATAAATAGAAGCAGGAACGGAACAAAATAATAGAAAATTTTAATCCATAATTTATTGAGAATACATAAAAGAATTATTTTCAAAACGAGTTTTTAACCAACTCAGCATCATCAGGATACACTAATACATGGTGTTATATAAAAGTATGTCACAACATGAGGGGTTGAATCTACGTGCAATTTTAAGAAAAATGAACATAGGACCGCAAAAGCTTCGTTACGAAGCTATAGGGTGTTGAAATTTCGGGTTTTTTTTCTTCAAAACTCCTGCAGTTTTTGAGATTTTCAGCCCAAATTTGGAATACAAGCTATTTTTTACAGCCTCTATCATTACATTACATTAGAATCTACAAGGTGTTTTCTTTTCCGGAGCCATGTCTTCTTTTACCTTTCAAGCTTTTTTGCAGTACGTCACTGATCAGCGTACAATAAATTTTCGTCATCTTCGTTCAATTTATAAACTTTTTTGACACTTGTAATTTTTTCGTATCTCCGACCGTTCTCGAGTAATATTAAAGGATTGTATGCATTCGCTGAATTGAAAGCACTTCTAATTAAAAAAATGACTAGTAGGCTTTGATTTTTTCATTTATTTATTTATTTTGACAGTTGCTAAAGTTGAACCAGTGTCTACTGGAATTGTTTATTGAATTAACTATTCGTTTCAAGACTTTTGAAGTTATTGCAGTAAGAAAAAATTGCTAATTTTACTTACGCCGAATTTACTGATATCCATTACATGTACGGTCTGTCTGACGGAAACACAACAGAATCTAGGCGATTATATCAGGTGCGCTTTCCAAATCGAGTAACACCAGACAGGCGAACATTTTTAAATATCCACAGAAGGTTGGTACTTTTACTGCAAATAATCATTTAAAAGGTGCAACTCAAACTATAAGAACTCCAAATATTGAGGAAGCAGTTTGGAATTGTATAGATTTGAATCCTCATGCGAGTACAAGAAAAATTGGAAATCAGTTGAATATTTCACAGGTTCTAGTTTGGAGAATTCTCCACGACTTTTTATTGTACCCGTTTCATATTCAACGCGTCCAAACTCTACTTCCTCGAGATTTTCCTTCAAGACTGAACTCGAGAACTCCTATCACAAATTTTTACAATAATCATTATTGGGCTGAGAAAAACCCCCATTTGATTGAAGAATCTCATCATCAAAACAATTCTCACTGAATGTCTGGGTCGGAATAATTGGAAATTATTTTATTGGGCCATTTTTTTTGCCGAACAGACTAAACGGTCCTGCTTATCGGCAATTTCTTGAGGAGTTACCTTTATTGCTCGAGGATGTGCCACTTTTGGTGAGGACTACAATGTGTTTCATGCATGACGGGGCACCACCACATTTCAGTGGAGAAGCTAGGGAATTCTTGAATAATACATTATGGCGATATCTCAAAAGTTTAGTTTATACCACTACAGTGAACACTATAGAAGAATGGAGAAATCGAATAATAACCTCTTGTGAGACGATAAGAAACACTCCAGGAATATTTCAAAGAGTGCGTGACAATATACCAAGGACAGAGGCCTGTATTCTTGCAGGTGAAGGACACTTCCAGCAATTTATTCAGTATTTAATTGTTCTTTTTTTTAGTTTGATATTGAATAAGTATAAATTGAGTCTCAGAAGACGAGCTATTAAAATAAAAGCAAAATTTGTGCATACCTATTGAGTATTTCTATTATTTTTTTTAGCGAATAACATACTCTAACTCTAATTCAATAATTTTTCACTCGAAAACGGTTGAAGAAAAAATTACAGGTGTCAAAAAAGTTTCAAAATTGAAAGAAGATTACGAAAATTGATTATATGCTAATCAGTATTGCAGATAAGTTTTAAAGAGCAAAATGAGACTTGGCTTCGGAAGAGAAAACAGCTTGTGAATTTCAGTTGAAATCTAGGAAGTATAATGATGGAGGCTGTGAAAAATAGCTTGCATTCCAAATTTGGGCTGAATATCTCAAAAACTGCAGGAGTTTTGAAGAAAAAAAAACAATTTTTTTCCGGAAATTTCAACATCCTGTAGCTCCGCAACGAATCTTTTGCAGACCTATGTTTAAATGAACTTTTTTCTTAAAATTTTACGTAGATTTACCCCCTCAAGTTGTGACATACTATTATGTAACACCATGTATTAGTGTTTCCTGATGATGCTGAGTTGTTTAAAAAACTCGTTTCGAAAATAATTCTTTTATGTTTTCTCAACTAATGATAGATTAAAATTTTCTATTATTTTGTTCCATTCCTGCTTCTATTTATTTTACTGCTATATGCGTGAGATTTCTTTCTATGGGGTTATATAAATGATCTTCTTTATAAGAATCCTGTATTAGATGTTAATAACTTGAGAAATCGGATTATTAACAATTGCAATTGCATAAGGAATACTCCAGATATTTTGAAACATGTCAGACATTCATTGGATAATCAATTGCAGTCGTGTATTTTATCAAAGGGTAGACAGTTTTGAAAAATTCTGAAAGAGATAAATTTGAGGAAAAACCTTCAGTACGGGTATCATCAAAGCTCAATCTGCCACCGCACTCAAAGAGTTAACATAATGAAAACATAGTGTTACAATTTTCAATTCAGTTGCCTATCTAGATGCCACTGCATAGATTGAATCGAATCTAATTACCACCTCGAATTATGGATGAGATTAATAATTTTTTTCTTCTATAATATTGGCTATGGGTGCTGAGTGAAGCCACTGAGTTTAACAATTTCAATCTACATTGCTCCAAAAAATGAAATCACAATTTCAATACTTCGAATTCTTATTTTGGTAGGCAACTAATTATTAGCACATGTTTTTTCGAATGTGACCAGACATATGCCAAAAAATCGATCTTTTCTCTTCGCTCCATATTCCTGCCTTCTGAGAAATAAATTGATATTTAGCAAGAAGTCACCACATATTAATAACAGTTGATCAATTTTGGGTAATGTTTGTTCCGACTCTAGCAGAATGTGCTAAAGCAGTGGTATTAGATGACCTAGGTGGAACTAAGTGAAAGGTTTGGGGTGTTCCATTCAACTGTTTCCAGAATGATCTGCCGGTGCAGGGAGACATGAAAGGAGACCTCGAGCAACAAGGGCGATTATGACCGTAATTCAAGACTTCCCTTGTTGTTCGCTACTGCTAGGCACCTTCAATGCAGCTTTGACAGCACAGTTAATTAAAAATTACCACAGAAACTATACGACAACATCTCAGGGAATTTAGGTTGAGCCCTCGTGTCGCAGTTCGAGGCCCAGTTCTTACCGCAGCACATCGAAAATCCCGAATGAGTTTTGCCAGGGAACATGTCAATTTGTTAGAAGCCGACTGGGAGAGAATTTTGTTTAGAGATGAGTCGAGATTTCATCTTCTTCACTACCATTGACTATAGCTTAATTCCGCTGGATTACTGGAAAATACTTCAACATATCTGAACTTCATTCAAAGAAATTTAAATTTTAGATTTTGTGCATTAATTTCTTGGCGCGTTGTAGTTAACTTTGGATGCTTGATATTACAAAAACATCAATGTCATAATCGAAAGCCCAACGATGATGTTCAATATTATTTGTTATTATTGAATATAAGGAAAAGTTCAATGTTTTATTGTAATTGTGTTTTTGATTGAAGCATTCAAGAAGCTTGAGTTTTCAAGCTTATGTGAAAAAAAAGCTTGGCTTGAATTCCCAAAACAAAAGCTTCACTACAGTTTGATTTGGTTTCAAGTCAAGCGCGTTTGGTGTTGAGGCTCGGGAGCCATTGTGAAGTGACCCTGGTTTCAAAAACAGTCTTCTCGGATAGAACATGGACAAATAGCTTTGTCAATAGGTGACATTGTCCTTTTTGGTGTGAAAATAAGCAATACGTTATTCGAGAGTGACTTTGTATCCCTACATTACTGTATGATGTGTATATTGGCAGGTGACATCCTAAGTCCCTTTTTCTTTAATGACAGATGAGTAGCATTAATAGTGAATAGTGTGCGTTATTAATCAGTGCTAACGTATTTAGTGGTCGCAATCAAATGACATAAACTCAGAAAACACAAACAATTGATGACCTAAAGTCGAACGTCGAACGCTGCTTTAAATAGATGATCTGTTTCGGCAAACAGATCATCTATTCAAACCAGCGTCACAGAAAATTGGGATCATCAAACGAAGTTGGATCAGGCCAACGAAATCGAATCAATCAATATTATTGATTGATTGATACATCAATGATTTTTGCAATGATAATTGACAATGAAATGAACTACAGTGAAATAGTTCGAAATTCATTAAGAAACGGAACAAATTATTGCATATTCCAATATTTTTATCAACTGAAAATTGAAAAGTGCTTTTGATAGATAAGAACTTTTTAAACTTTTTTTTGTTTATAGAAAGTAGAGCTTTGGAAAACAGTCGTCGGATGGTGTTGAAGCCGCGATAGTACTTTCACCTCTAGTTTTTATAATTTTGGGTGGAACCGATGATATTATTCCGAACTTGAATAGGATCTCCTTTAAAATCAGATGTGAGTTAACATAGACGATCGATTCTGCTAACATCGCCGTTACGATGTTTTTCGTACAGTAACATCGATTTTAAGACATCGATATTTTTTTTCAACATCGATGATCATGAAGCATCCCTAAGTTTTGTTTGTTTGTTATTCCTTTAACGTGCTCTGTTTCCGCCTTTCGGCCAATGACACGCCGGGGAATTCTGTCACCTCACTAACCACGAACCCCTCTCGTGTCGAGGGAGGGACCTTTAATGTCCAACACATCTCTGTTAGACAGGACCGAGGGCTTTAAATATCCTTCGAAAGATGGATACTCGATTCCCAGAATGCGAAAAATCGCACCGACTTTGTGGAAATTGAACCCAGGTAACTCTGCGCAGGAGACGAGCTTCATATCCCATACACCACCGAGCCGGCTCATCCCTAAGTTATATCTATACAGGGTATCCCAAGTTGAGTGGCCTATTAGTCTATAAGTCTAGATTGTTTCGTTCATGAAATATCCTAGTTTTACTTGAAAATCATCGATTTATTGCTTTTTGAAAAAATTGATATACCTCGAGAACGGCGTGAGCTACCAAAATAATGAAAGGTGTTTTGCAAACAAGAAACCATGGGAGACATAACTTATATCCGGCTGAATCTCAGTCAGTATACAGAGCGCTCTTTTTTCCGCATCACATTTCCAAACAAAGAAACATCGAAAACTACGTTTTTTCAAATTGTAACCCATATTTTTTTTCAATTCATTAGATTCGCCGTAAAAAACTAATTGAAGTTCCCCATACATACCCTGTACCTGAGATTTCAAGTTATGGCGAAAAAACGAATTTTACGTACCTACCTAAAATTGGCAAAGGCGGCTTAGATTCCTGCATATCCATAGATAGTTCCCAGATCATTAACAAATAACTGTCCTTTTGTCATTGGATAATTGATAAATTAAGAGAAAAAATTGCGAAACTGCAGTTGTTGTCGAATTTCGAAAGTCAAATCAAAAAATATCAAAACGAATAAATTTCTATTTTCCTAAATTTCTAATTGTTCGAAGTGATGACAATTCACTTCTAGACATAGTTTTTCTCGACGCATAACACCCTGTGATGTGGCCTTAGTTCCTCCACATCCAACTGCTTGAAAGCATTTTGCAGTCTATTATACAAATAGGTCAGGAGACCTTGGAGGCCATCTTTCTGCAAACATATCAGTTAAAATTCGATAATTTTCATTTGTGCGATGGGTTGGCACTTCATCGAGTTAGTACCAACAACGCCTTGATTCAGCTACTGATAAAGTGTCAACGAAGTCACTTGCTACCGTCCTCAAAATCTCCAAATAAAGTTCACCAATTAAGTTTTCATCATACACAAAATACGAAAATTGGTTGTCCTTCAAAAGTGCAAAAACATTAAAACTAAATTTATTTTGAGGATTTCTTTCCCCCGTAATATGAGGATATTGGTTGGTCTAAAAGTGTGAGTTATTCCGGTTAAAAAATTTGTCCCTATCCGTCCAGATAATCCTTTTGAGAAATTCGGAATCCTCTTGTGTTCTGATAAGAAGGATCTCACAAAGTTCTATTCGAAGCTGTGGATCGCCAGCTTGTAGAGTTTGGACTAATGAAAATTTATAAGAGTGCAATTTATGTTTTTTCAGAATTCTGTGAATACTACTATGAGGTAAACTCAGATGCACGTGGATTAACATCAAAATAAACTAGAAGGGCAATTTCATTGTCTTCTTTGTTGACTACAGGCGATGAAAACGATGTCTTATTCTGGACCGTTAAAGTCGAAAGAAAACTAGTAAAGTATCTCCTGAGTTTTTTGCCGTCATAGACGGCATATTTGGATATAATTCGTTAAATCTCTCAAGTTCTACTCACATTCCGTCGCTCATCTCCATGAATGAAAAATAAATTAAGTATTCGCTCATTTCTGTAGCTAGCCATTCTATTCGAATTAATTCGGCTGACAGTAAAAACAATAACAGTTTTTTATCTATGATCAGGAGCCTCTCTATGCTCTGGGATATGTCTATGCACGTGCAGAAATCTAAGCCTTCTTTGCCAACTTCAGGTAGGTACGTAAAATTTGTTTTTTCACCATAACTTGAAAACTTGAAATCTCAGATGCAGGGTATGTATGGGGAACTTCATTTAGTTTTTTACGGTGAATCTAATGAATTGAAAAAAATTTGGGTTACAACTTGAAAAAACGTAGTTTTCGATGTTTCTTCGTTTCGAAATGGCGCAAAAAAGAGCTCTCTGTACACTGACTGAGATTCAGTCGGATATGAGTTATGTCCCGCATGGTTTCTTGTTTATAAAACACCTTTCATTATTTTGGTAGCTCACGCCGTTCTCGAGATATATCAATCTTTTCAAAAAGCAACAAATTTATCATTTTCAAGTAAAACTAAGATATGTCATGAGCAAAAGAAGCTAGACTTATGTGTTAGGTGTTTTTGTAATTGGAATAACAATTGTTATCGAACAACTCATCAATATACAGGATGTTCTGTATTGAATAACAAAGTTGGAATGCACTCCGGTATAACCGGAAGTGAAAATATTTTAGAAATAGAGTTTCGGACCAGTTGAATCAACTATCAAAATTTCAGAACGATAGCATTATTCTACATACAAGTCTAATAAGCCACTCAACTTGGGATACCCTGTATAAGCGCCTTATCACTATAAACAACTGTACCAAATTTCAAACACTCCGGCTCGTGGATCTTCATATTTGAAATATACAGATGTTTTTGAAAACTTTAAAACTTCACGCAGTTTCGTATCGTAGTAAAGAAACACCCTGTATGTATTCGAAAACAATTTCAACAGAAAGCAAAAATATGGTTGAATTACTTTTCGTGATATATAAGAAAAAGCGTTAAAAATCGTTTTTTTTTGTATTTCCTGCAAATTACCTTTAATGAATTGCTACTTGCTGCAAATGCAGCCACGAACAGAATAAATATATTCTGTCTTTTAAATGAAACGATTTTCAAAAGTTTTCGAGATATATCAATATATAAGAAAAACTATTTGGTCTAATTGTTTTCTCAACGAATAGTACTATTTCGATAAAGAAAAATAACAGTAATGCTGTCCGAAGATAACTTCAGAATAATCATGATTTTTTCGACCTCCTCTTTTTTTTAATTATTTCTTTCAAGTTACATTTCTCGGTAATAGCCGTTTCGGAAATAAATTGCAGGCATTTTTGAACGAATTTGTAAGAAAACGTATATCTTTCTAGGGCACTAATAGTCGTAGAAAGTTTAAATTCGTGTAAGAACGCCAACAATCAATTTCAGTAACAACCATTACAGAGAAAAGAAAATTGGAAAATTATTCAAGGAAAACCTGACTACTTCCAAGTCAATCTAGGACATTTGAAATTGTCGCATCTTTTCCTTAACGTTAAAATACTTCGTCCAAATTTATGTCTCAAGAACTACCAGTTGAAATATGGTCATTTGCATAAGATATCTTTTTATCGAAAAATTGAAATACCTCAAAAAATCTTCAAATTCTGTCAATTTCGAAAAAAGTTACTTTTTATCAAAACACGAATGTGTGTGTACTATATTTTACTACCGAAAAATAACAATATTACCGCGATTTCGTACTGTTGTTCATCGGGCAGTTAAAACTTAGTTGAAGAGCCGTGCTACTTCTTAATGTACCCTTATTGAAATTGAAAAACCAGATAGTTGCTATACAGTTCATGAACTATTGAAAGGAAATTATTATTTGAATACATCAAAAATTTGGGATTTACATAAATCAATCTGGTCGTTCATTAACTGTAAGAGGTCATTAAAAAGTGATTCGACAATTTCAACTGATTCAATACTACGAAAAGAGTAACCATTTTAGATGGCGGGCTTGGCCAATGTTGAATCTTGTTTATTTCCAATGAATGAAGTTTAATGATCTATGTAAAAATTATTGCACTCTGGACAAGATAATTTATAAACTCCTAATTTATTTAAATTCTAGATAGGTTTTTTAGCGTTAAATATGAATGATGACAATTTTTTCTGTGGTCTGAATATAATTTTGGTTTTCAATTTGGAAAGGATATATGCAATTTTTTCACTTATTCGTACGAAATATGTTAAAGGTGTGAATTTAATCAAACAGTAGCACAGTGTCGCGGAAACCGCGAAAACTTTCGACAATGTCATCATTTCACAATAATAGCAAAATTGCTTAAAGTCTTTTGGCAATATAATTGTTAAAAAATGAAGTTCAGATGAAATAGTAATAACTTTTATCTGCTACCTCATGGTTCTCAAAAATTATTTCAGATGACCTATCCAGATTCAGAGACTTAATGAATATTGGAAAAAGGTTAATTTTAACAAAGAGGATGTTATCCAAGAGAGAAAGCTTCTAAGTTGAGAATTTTGAAGTTATTGTTCAGGTTATAATTACCATTTTTGTATCTGATTCAAAATTAAATTATTGTTTTATTTTTGACCTCGAAACTATTGCAGGATATAAAGCTCACATAATTTTCAATAAAATTAAAGGAAAAGGAATATTTCATTTAAGAAGAAAAGTTTCTGAGCTCCTTTCTTTTGAATAAAAAATATACACAAAAACTACAATGAAAAATCACTTTATTTAATAAAGTCGTGTTTCAACTACAAATATTTTGAATAATTAAAATTCAATAATACAAAAATGCTATAAAAAACAAAAATACTGATCTTAAAACAAATAATAGGTGCAAGTTTCAATATAATTTCACTACATGCAGATTAAATATTTCACTGAGTGATAAAAAATCTACTAAAAAACCAGTTCGAGATCGAAGTGACCACGCAATATCTTCAAAACTAAATGTCATTACACTTCAGTTTGACGTAATTCCACATTCCCCATTTTTCTTGTTATAACGCTGATCGTTTGGAAAACGTCGTTCAACTCATCTTTAAGTTTATCAATTTGGTCTTCTGCTTGTGTAATTATTCCTACAGTTTCAGCATTCGAATCATCGAACTCAGGTAAATTGAAATCGTCATCGATAAATCCTTCAGAGATAGATTCTATGTCCCAATTGATAATTTTTTGCTGCAGTTCTTCAGTGAAGTTTTCATTGATCAAGAGTGGAGGCAATTCCATCCGTATGGGGATTTCTTCTTCAATATCCAAGTGAGATGTTGGTTTTGTTTTAGTCATGTTTGTTTCCTGAACAACGCTGATATCTGAAGACGATTTAGATTTCTCTAAATTCTGCTTGATTTGCTTCTTTTCGCGAAGACGTACCGAACGAGTTGAATTAATTGACCCCATGGAATCTGGACGGTGAAGATTTGAAGTAGAAGCTTTCTCTGATTCTTTGTTTGGTAGTTTATTATAACTTCTAAGAGTGTTTGGAAAAGACTTAACCTTTTGATTCAGACTGGGCTTATCGCTGACTGGACTTGAAATAACTTTCGCTTGAGCACTTTTTGTAGATTTTGTGAATGTAACGTTTTCCATAGAGAATAAAACTTTTTTAGGATTACCACTCGAAGAAATTGATTCGCCGGAAGCACTCGTAACAGAACTTAATCGGTGGAAAGATTTTCTACGCTGCACTTTTTCTTGGTCAATCGAAGTAACTTTTTCATGACACTCTTTGTTCTCTTTTCCATCACATGCGTTACAAAACTTTCCAGACTGGCGGTTATCAGCAGGCACAAAACTTCGTCTTCTCACTACAGGCTTAGTGACAGATTTCCTTGATTCTTTCTGAGATGTTGCACGAGATAATCGAGTGTTTCCAGTGGGAGTTTCTTCAATTGGATTCGGTTTAGTTTTCTTGATACCAGTGCGAATTCTTGACGGCATGGAAACATTTCGCTTCAGACCTTGAGATTTGTTATTTTCTTCTTCAGCATTACGGACTTGATAGTTATTCCTGTTGAACACGTTGAGTCGAAGAATTGCTTTTGTACCCTCAACGATGGAATCGCGTAAAATGCGATTTTCATCCGTAAAAGGAATAAGAGACTTCACAAAATTCATTTTAGTATAACTGCACTTCACAGAATGTAGAAACAGAATGAAGCTGGTGTTATTTCGTTTGCATTTATATCGACTATCTTATTTTGTCCGAAAGGGTGAATTTTGTACCTGACAAATATTGTAGAGTGTCATTATTGGAGATTAAAAGTATCCCGTGTAGTTTTGCTATTTACCTCGATTTGCTTCAATATTTCCGTCTCAAAATTTATCACTATTTCCGAGAATTAATCGCAGTAGATAAAACTTGAATTACCTGAGACCAAGGGAATTCCCTTTGATGATTCCACATTTATGGGCCCAAGAAATATCTTGTATTTGTATCTACGTTAAGGAATTAATTATAAAAATCGCATTCCTTGTTGTGATATTACTCTCATTAAAAATGGAAATTATTTTGGAATTGCTTCGTATTCGTATTCATTCTTCAAGTTGAGGATTATATCAAAACTGCCAATATTGATTAGAAAATATTTTTCATTCACACTCGTAACAAACGATAAAAATTATTTTATTGATTCATTCATGAAGGTTTTAAATTCATTTCACAATAGAAAATTAGATAAAGTGAACCATTAATATATGTGCAGAAATGCCCATCAAAATATTTAAAAATCAATCGTAATATATTTTCGAATTTCTTTCAATCTCAAAAATTCAGTAAATGGGAAATATATTTTAATAATAATTTATTTTAGAAATGTTTGATGTGTTAACACAGATTTTTATATACATCTTGCTGATTCATTAGTTGTTATTCTGTGGGGATTTGTGAACTCATAATTTTTATCCAAATCAACAACCAAAGAATCAACAAAATATATCGTTTTTATCATCAGCTATTATAGAGAGTTCTTACAAAATTGCTCCCTATTTTATCAATAAAATGAAGAAATATTTAATTATATCGTTACTATCATTAATTATGATCGACCGAGCATTGAAAAATTAAAATTTTTCCAGTTCGAATTTTCTTTTGCATCGACAGTGTTCCGAATATTTTTTCCCAGGGAACTTGAAGTCCATCATAGCGAACAAAAATAAGCAGTAAGTATTTCTATTGTATGAAACCCTTTAAGATCATACAAAGTTGTTGCACAAAAAATCATTGAGTTTTTCGTCTTTTTAGAATTTTTCTGAGGAACTTTTCCACATCTTCGAATAAAATCTTAAGTCAAACTATTGTGAATATTTTATAACAGAAAGTAACTAAATCGGTCCATGCGTTCTCAAGTGTTGCACTTATCGACGAACAGCATCTCATTTTTATTTATACAGAGTGAGACCTTTAAATGAAATTAATTCAATAAAACGAAGATTTCCCATACTAGTATAAGATCTCCCAAATTCGTTGTCCTTGAATGGTAACTTCTAAGCTAATAGAGATATAAGGATGCCGTTTCTTCGAAGTTGTACTATTTTTTGATGAAACAATAAATGTAGTCAACAAAGCTTATAACCTCCTTCGCTTTAGAAATACAGGGATTTCCAAAATCTTCAATTTTTAAGTACTCGTCGTAATTCGGTTATCTTTTAACAAGACAGAATTGTGAAAAGTAGAATTTTTTACGTGGAATCCAGAGGTGTAACCAAAATTTTTTTTGAGGAGTACAGTTTTCAATTTATAGAAGTCTTCCAAATTAATGAAATCCTTTTTGATGAAGGTCTTAATGCAAAATTGACGGAGAGTACGGTTGCATAGGAACACTTCATGATATGGTTCTGAGCATAAACTTTTATCTGTATGGCTTTGCGTTCCATGTTTTTTTCAGATCTACCTATGTTTCTCTGATGCAAATGAAGCGCCTTGCATTCTGCAGTCTATTGTTTTGAGTACGTTTATTTTTAGAGTTTTCAGAATATCAATGAAATGGTTCTTTCTTTACCGCCAACAGACAACATTAAAACATTGAAAACGATATACTCCAATACTCATTCATTTGGAAATTATTGACACTATAAAATATTTGAAGGGGGTTGCAATTTGAAAAACTAAATTTGGGAGTTGTTTCCTGAAAGTCGAAAGAAAATTTCGAGCGTAAAATGTGTGAATTGGAGACATTTTAATAGTACATCGCAGTGCAATTTAATTCACAACTCAATCTCTCATAGCACCAGAAATATCGCCAGTTTCCAAAAAAATTTGGGACACCCTGTATATCTCTGGTGTTATGAGAGATTGAGTTGTGAAATAAATTGCACTGCGATGTACTTTTAAAATGTCTCCAACTCACACATTCTACGCTCGAAATTTTCTTTCAACTTTCAGGAAACATATATATATATATATATATATATATATATATATATATATATATATATATATATATATATATATATATATATATATATATATATATATATGTGTGTGTACATAACACTAAGGGATTTAATTTTATTATTAGACGAAAAATACTATTTTGATGCATCAGGAAGATTTTTGGAAAGGTGGCCATGAAAAATCGATCGAATCAAGTGTTATGAATAATTCTCCTTATTTATTTATTCGTTAAATTGTTTTCGGGAATGAATTCATTACACCTCTTTTTCGATATTCAAGAATTTGCTCCCCCATCTTTGGAATAATTATTGTTTGGCAGAGTTGTAAAACTAAAGTAACATTCTGTGTTTCATTAATCGAAAATATGGCCGCTGATGAAAGTTTCAACTTTAGGGAAAAATATGCTATTCTCATCTGTTTTATAGTGTATTGAAAATATGAATGCAGAATGTGATCTCTACTTAGAGGAGTAAAGAATCATTGGGAATTACTTACACCACCTTGCTGAACTCATTAAAATAATATAATTTCGTAGGTTTCCATAATGAAGACAACTTTGATACGAAACATTCTGTAGAATGAAAAAATCTGATCCATCATGGATCATTTGAGAAACCTCATCAAAAAACTAGTTTTTATCCAGATCAACAACTAAAGAATCAATAAAATATTTCATTTTTATCGTCAGTTGTGATGGAGAATTCATATAAAAATGCTGTATTTTTTCATCAAATGAATAAAAGAAATATTTAAGTAAGTATGTCGTTATCATCGTCAGTTATGATCGACCGAGCATACAAAAATTAAAATTTTTACAGTGTTCCGAATATTTTTTCCAGGAAATTTGAAGTTCATCATAGAGAATAAAAATAAGAAGTATTTCCATCCTCTAAGATCATACAAAGTTGACACACAAAAAATCATTCAGTTTTTCGGAAATTTAGAATTTTCCCACTCAAGTCAGACTATTACAAATATTTAATAACAATAAATAACTAAATCGCTCCAAGCGTTCTCAAGTGTTGCACTTATCAATGAACAGCATCTCATTTTCATTTATACAGAGTGAGACCTTTAAATCGGAAAAATTCAATAAAACGAAGGTAGTACAAGTTGTCTCAAATTCGTTGTCCTCGAATGGTAACTTCTAAACTAATAGAGATATGTGGTTTCCACGAAGTGATACTATTTTTTAATGAAATAATAATTGCAGCCAATAAAATTTTGATGAATGTAACGGTAGCAGTGCTGGAATTTTTAATATGCCTAATAATGGATACTGGAAAACGAACATTTGATTTACGACAAGGCAAGTTCGGTTTGAGCGTGGCTTGCTTCATTCTGACTTTTAGCCTTAAATTTCATATTTTCGAGGAAACCTCCAGTCCATAATTCTCAAAGGGTGACGCAATATCTGAACGAGAATTTCCAGAACGTCGGCACATATGGTCCTATACGATTGCTAGCAAAATCGCCGGACCTAACAGTGCTTGATTTTTATGTGGGATTATTTACAAGACAAGATCTATCAGACCCATCACATTACGATAGAAAATGTATGCATATCGACAAACAGGGAACTACGTAATTTACAAGCTAGACCCATCATTTTACTCAATTCGCTATGTAGGATCCAAAACTTGTGCCAGCAATGAGTCCAACTGATCGGAAACTGTTTGAAACAGTTTCTGTGATCGGAAAAAGAGATTCATTTTATTATTACCATATATTTACTCACCTAATTGTATTATTATTTCCGAAAATGTATAAAAAGTTTCTGACAATATGAAAAATTTAGTGTTCCAACATTAGAAAGTTTTTCAAATGTTTAAATCGTTTCCAATTATTTTTTATATTCTTTTATCAACTACTGGGAAACGAAATTTTCTCCATCAAAATAATTGATTTTCGGAACGCTAGTTATCGCTTCGATTGAATGTATTCAGGGCCGCCTTTTTAAAAATTCATGGAAAATCCCATTCATAACTTCAAAATAGCATTTTTCGTATTCCAAAAGAGTTAAACCTCTAAGTGTTATATTTATTTTTATGACAGTTCTAACGAATATAATTCGACTGTATCAAAATATACAGGGTTCTCCATTAAAAAGCTTCAGGTTTAGTCTATAACTTGAAAACTGTACCCCTTAAAATAATTCTGGTTACACCATTGGATTGAACGTAAGCAATTCTGTAACATGTAATTGCGTCATATCAAAGAATAATATTGATACGAGGGGTACTTGAAAATTGAAGCATTTCAAAATCATTTTGTATACGGTATCTTTAATACCGTACCAAACCGAAGTGCCACCACTGGTCATACATATTCGAGTGTCTTCCGATTTACTCTCTACTCCCTCTGTGACTAATATAACCCATGATATTCTCAAGTTAAGCCCAATTTAGAATTTAACTTTCCTTCTATAAAGTTGAGCTGCAAGCGTTCAGTGTTTTCAATCATAACAAATATATACATACAGGGTGCTTCAACGGAAACTAAACAGAGGCTATATCCACCAAGATATTCATTTCTGATCAAAACGCAAAAACAGGTCAATATTTGTTTCAAGGGGGACATCTTTTGGGGTACAAAACTTGCCTGAAATATCAACCCCCTAAGCAGGGGTTGCAATCCTTGAACATTTTGAATAGGAAAGATGAAACCCCTAGAGCAGGGGTGACCACCCTTGAAAATTTGGGAGAGGGTAGATGGGTCGAGTGATACCTCGAAAGAAAGGTATTATCTTTGTCTGCATCCCCGTGAACGAATAGTCTTGGGGCGATAGTCTTCTCTATTTTTCAGTGGCTCACTCTGTATCTTCTACAGTTTTCAGTCAAAAATGAAAATTCTTTCATGGGAATGCAGACAAAGATAATACCTTTCTTTCGAGTTATCACTCGACCCATCTACCCTCTTCCAAATTTTCAAGGGTTGTCACTCCTGCTCCAGGGGTTGAAATTCGAGATGAGTATGGTACTTGATGATGACTGCCATTGATCAGTATGGATCTGTTCCATTTTACCCCACTGAAACTTGAATAGTCTAAGGGAAATAGTCTTCCCTATTTTTCAGTTGCTCACCCTGTATCTTTTAGAGTTTTCAATTAAAAATGAAAATTTGTTCAAGGCAATATAGACAAAGATACCACTTTTCTTTTGAGTCATCACTCGGCCCATCTTCCCCATTCAAAATGTTCAAGGATTGCAACCCCCGCTTAGGGGGTTGATATTTCAAGCAAGTATTGTACTCCAAAAGATGTCCTCCTTGAAACAAAAATTGACCTGTTTTTGCGTTTTGATCAGAAATGAATATCTTGGTAGATATAGCCTCTGTTTAGTTTTCGTTGAAGCACCCTGTATAATCTACTGTAGAATCTTACTTCATTTTTCAATCAGAGTACGCCACTCCTAACAGAGTGCACACACCTGTATTTCCAAAACGAAAGGAGCTATGAAAGTTTTGTTTACTGCATTTATTGTGGCATCAAAAAGTAGCACACTTCGTGCTACAAAGACAAATTTGGGACACCCTACACATCTATCCTGTTATTATATTATCTTATATGCGGACTCAAATAGAATGATTTCTGATAAACGTCAGGCAATGTTTTTTATGAAATTTCACAAGACGTGAATTTTTGTTTTAAGAGAATTACGTTTTGCTCGTAACTTCATTCTTCTTGGGTCATGAAGGGGTGGAAAAAACCACAAACTTTTTGTTTATGACATGATATGTCACACCTTGTTAGAAAGGTCTTTTTAAGACAAATGTAATGGATTATTTATTTTCTACAATATTTTTCAACCTCATATTATATTTCCAAAATATATACATTTTAGATGAATACAAATTGTCGTATTAATCACATTCAGATTACTTTTTGACAGTGTACTAGTCAAAACTAAACATCGTTCTAGAAAAAATTGAAGACATTTTTCTTCATTGCTTTTATTGATTTGAGGGTTTTTGTTATAGGTGAATAATTTGATAGCGCATTACGTTCACTTTGATCGTATCTCTCAGTGAATATTCAAATGACTAGGTCTAGAGTGTAGTAAAAGTGTTAGGTTTGTCTTCTAAATAATGCATCTAATCGAATCGCATTGCTATGGTGGCAGAACAATAACTCAAGCTGTGGTTTCAAGCAACGCATCCAGATTTATCTTCAATTAGCCAAGGTGCTTATTCGAGCGAAATTGAGGCACAATACCGTGCATTAGGGCATGAACCTAGAAGGCCACGACGCTATACTATGTAGGCAATAACTTCTGCCCGGCAAAATATTTGCGGTAAAATATAATTAAAAATTATCCACGAATAAAGATGTATTTTTACCAAATGGTATTTGCACAAGCATTACTAGAGGATTGTTCAGATCGGCGAGTGGGATTTTGCGAATACAGGATGAATTCAATCGATCAAAGAAACAAAGGCTTGGAATGTATACTTTTCGCGGATGAATCTTTGCATCAAACGGAGAGGTCAATCGTCAAAAGTGTGGGTATAAGTATGTATGAAGGTTTAAAGTAGAATGCCTTGTATATTATTCAATTTCTCCACTCTAGATCTCAAACCAACTCGGTGTTTTACATTCTAAAGTTAAATTTAACCGTTTTGAAATATTTTGAATTATATGTTAGAAATATCATTTGTAGACTAGAAATTAATGAAATTTTTTCTGTATAAAAACAATTTCACTTTTTATTTAATACTATTTTGTTTCAACATAAAAGAGGACCTAATTCAATAAAAAATGTTATAATATTTCATTAGTTAATATAACGAATACCAACTCATAAAAAATTTTTATTTTTTGAAGAAATATTCGAAGTCGTTCCTTTGAATGAAAACCCCATACTTTTATTTTCTGATATTCAGTATAAACAAATAAAAAATAAGGATAACTTTGTACAAGGTCCGAACAGAAATCTTTCTATTCATTTCTCACTAAAATGAGTTTACAGATTTCCACCCTTCCCGAAAAATCTTTTTTTTTTTGTACTGAACTATTTAAACTTCTTATGGGTGAATGGGTGAAACTTATAACCATGTAATATCCTGTCAATTGGGTGTATTGGCAATCGTGATTCCAATCCAATACAAGCATGAAGATCATATGGATATGCGGTAAAATAATCTAATCTTAATTAGTTAGGCTTGTTCCTTAGCACAGGGCAAATTTCGATGTTTTAATATGGCTGCTAGGTGAAATATTATAATTAGTGAAAAATTACTCCCTCTCACGATTTTTTTTGTTCAGGAACCAGTTTGGTGAAGCAAACACTGTTTCGAAATCTCTCTCCGTTTTCGAGGTATGTATTTAGTGGTGTGGAAAATTTTTTGTTTTGCTTTGACATGAAAAGGGAAAAATTCTACCAGTCTCTAATGGGGGAAAACAATTGAATCGCAAGTATTCAAAAGGATGGAAATTATTTTCAATGCATAAACACATCGGATCGAAATACTACGTATGTTATATATCTTTAAAAGTGAAAAAACTACATTTAACAAAAGTAATATCGCCTACGGCTCCGATTTAAGAAAAAATAATGTTTACATTATAACTCTAAAACCGCTGAGCTGAATTTTTTCCACATCATTGAATTTTACTTAGAAAAATGTTTGTAGATTATAGAACACATTTTATGTAACTTTAATAATATCCGTGATCTACTCGAATGAACATTTTCACAAATTTAAAATATTTCAATAATGAAGATAGGTATCGAAAGAATATAAGCACCACTAAACTCATGCTTGAAAAAGAGATCGAGACGGGATCATTTTGCCTACCACCTTATCTTTTTCTTGAAATTGTCTATAATTTGTTCACCTGCCTTTGATTTTGATCACTTCTGTTTTTCATGATAAAGAAAAGCAATATTTTCTTGTTGTGCGAAAGGGAGAAACGAATAAAATAACAGAGTCAAAACACTCCCCAAAACAGAAATAGCAAAAAAGCTCCTCCAACTATCCTGAAAAGGACTGTTAGAGAGATTACTACAGCGAAAATAATCGTTTTGCCATTATCCTAAGAAGGGCTACTGGAACACATCAACAGCGCCAAAAGCGATAAATTCTGCTAGCTTGTAGAAGTCTATTAGGGAGGCCAACAAAGTGAAAGTGTTGTGCTATTATCCATAAAAGTATGGTGTTCGCAGGAGAGATATTAAAAACACAACCAAATTTACGCCAAATTTGGGATACGGAGCCTATAGCAGTAACTAATTATAAATCTTGAATCCGCTTTTGAAAATTTTGTTATTCAAAATGTTACATCCAAAATGGCGGAGATTTTTCAAAAATCTTCAAATTTTTTCCGAATTTAGGATACGCTGATTTAAGGAGTCACTGATCACGAATCTCGATTCAGGTTTTGAAAATTCGTAATATGAGATACAAGATGACGGAGATATTTCAAAACTCCAAGAATTTTCGCTAAACTAGTAAGCCAATTGATCAGAATCTTAAAAGAAGAAAATTTGAAAAAATTAAATTTACAATTAAAACACATTAGGGGGCAAGGTTATGATAATGGGACAAATATGAAGGGAAAACATGTTGGGCTTCAAAAACGCATTTTTGATGCGAATCCGAAAGCCCTTTTTGTATCTTATGCGGCTCATACTTTGAACTTCTAAGGTGCTACAATAAACTTTTTTAATCTTGTGCAAAAGTTATATAATTTTTTTTCGTCATCCACAAAAAGGTGGTATGTTTTGAGAAAAAATGTCCCCGGGTTAATTTTAAAGCCTCTAAGTGAGACAAGATGGTCCAGCAGAATTGACGCAATAAAGCCCCTTAAAGTTTATTTAATTAAGGTTTGTGAAAGTCTTTTAGAAGTGGCTGAAGATAATTCCTTTCACATTGATGCAAGACATAAAGCGAGTTCCCTCTTAACGTCTGTACAAAATTTTCAATTTATTTGTGGAATTATTATTTGGCATGACGTTTTATTTCATATAAATATTGTCAGCAAACAAATGCAAAGTATGCCAAACCTACCTAAAAAATTTAGTTGATCACTTCCAGCAATATAGATCTGACCAATCATTTCAAGAAATTCTTGTGCAAGTGAAGTAGCATCCTCTCATTAGTTTTTTCTTAAAAATTATAAATCAAACTATGAGCTCTCTAAAAAACCGATTTGACTCATTAAATGAGTATGATAATATTTTCGGATTTTTTAGCGACATATTCAAATTGAGGACAGCGATCTTTTAAAGCATTGCTCTATTCTTAAAGAGCGACTGACAGATCAGGATAATAAGGATATAGACTCCAATGATCTAGTTAACGAAATTAAAGCGTTAAAGTTGTTTTCATTACCTGATGATACTGACCCCTTACGTATTCTACAATATATATTTGAAAACAATTTAATCTCCACCTTTCCTAACGTAAGCATTTCACTAAGAATTCTTTTGACATTGCCTGTATCTGTAGCTTCTGGCGAGCGATCTTTTTCAAAGTTAAAAATCATTAAAGATTATTTAAGATCGACAATGATTCAAGAAAGATTGTCTGGGCTAACAATATAAACAATTGAACAAGAAATTATTTTCTAGTATTTATAAACAACGAGTCAACGTTTCTGTATCCCATTACTTAAGTAAAGGTTTTAAAATGGGTGTGAACAAGAATTTATTTTATTATTATTTTGTTCTGTTTGTTTCATTTTGATATTTTAGTCTACAAATAAATATGACTTCTAAAGTTCAGTTTTTTTGATTTACTTCAAGCACCTACCTATCTCCTACCTAAATAAAAAAACATAATCCAAAATGCCTTAAGGGGCGCCAAAATCCTTTTTTGCACACAAGCGCTAGTACCCCTCACGGGGGCCCTGTATATAATACAAAGGGGAACTTTAAATAAAATAAATTCAGTGAAACGTCGTATTTGTTATGAAATTTCACAAGACACGTTAATTTTTATTTTTAGTTGAACTGATTCAAAATTATTTTTCTCTTCGACAGTATCCTAATTGATGATAAAAACCATTTCTCACATTTCGTAATTTTTCTGGTGAAATCTATCTAATCTCTTGCTTTTGCAGAAATCTTTCCTTACCTTAGTGTTTACTAAAGCCAAATTTAATTGAAAAATTAATGCCGCAATATAGCCGGCTCGGTGGCGTATGGGGTATGATGCTCGTCTCCTGCGCAGAGTTACCTGGGTTCGATCCCCACAAAGTCGGTGTGATTTTTCGGATTCTGGGAATCGCTTGAGTATCCATCTTTCGGAGGAGATGTAAAGCCGTCGGTCCTGTCTAACAGAGATGTGTTGGACATTAAAGATCCCTCTCGACACGAGAGGGGTTCGGCAAAATTCCCGGTTTAGTGAGGTGACAGAATTCCTCGGCGTGTCATTGGCCGAAAGGCGGAAATAGAGCACGTTAAAGGAAAAACAAACAAACAATGCCGCAATACGAAGAAAAAAGTGACAAAAATGTAAGAATAATGAACAAAAAAATATTTTTCGGGATAATAAACTGGTTATACTATCTCAAAAATAATAATCTGCATTGATGCACTCCATAAAAAAGTAAAAGTTTTATGAAGCAGGCTTTTTTATCCTTTTTGTCTTTGACGGTCTTCTATCACAAATACCAAACTCATCAGCTGTCATATAAATTCGTGGACACTCGATATGGTCCAAATTTGTTAACAGCTTAATTTCAGTACGATAAATCATTACACTTTAAGATACTAACGAAAACAAGATTTCAGATTCTAAAAATCAAGCAAAATGATGATAAGTTTTATGAGCCACGCCAGATTAGGCAAAGATCAATTCGTACGACGGGTTAGTTAACAACCTTTTTGCTCTAATAACATTTTCTGCGAATCCCTGAGGAGGAATATTGATATTCTTGAGAAAGTTTTGTAATCTTCGTTCGTTTAACTGAATTACCTTGTATTGTGCGATTTAGTTTCGTCTACAAACCGGATTAGACATTCGAAATTAATTTAACTTGACGCTAATTCCTCCATTGTTTGTTTTAAGTTTTCCATCAGTGTGAAGTGAAGGTATTTACATCAAAATGAAACTTCTCGAACTTCGTTTAATATTTATAATTAACCTACAGTGAACTTATCAACTGTTTTCATTTAGATTTTCAGAGGTTTCGCAAAATGAAGAAATAAAATAGTGAAGGAATAAAGAACGTAGCCTGCTTCGAAATATATCGAACCGGTCACATGAAGTCTGGGGTTTTCCTAATCCCAACCTTTATGCTGTGTGATTAGAATGGTCCCTCACATATACCGCCTGTAGTTTTGTACTCTTATATCATCAGTCCGAAACTATAGGAAATTCTACTTAAAAGCTGGTGTTTAATTGCTTTCCATTCTCAAGCAAGGATGTACCATTAAGGCGACAAAATATATAATTTGAAATTAATATCTAAACTAATTTAATCTTATCAGCAGACAATTTTCATTAGTTCTCCCGTGTACTATTTTCGTTCCTGCGTTTTCAATCGAAGGACCACGGCAATAATGTAATGCTTAGTTAGTATTTTATATACATTTTTCAACAATTGATAGGATGAAACTGTAAAAAAGCCCAAAACTCGGTAATGGCTGGATCAATGCGGAAAATTTTCGCATCAAATATTCATATTCGGATAGGTTTCTTTTAAGACGAAAATTGGGAAAATTGTGCAGAAAAACGTGAAAACCACATTTCTCTCTACAGGGATTATTATGCGAATTTTTAGCTTAAATGTGCAAGACATGAGTATTTCTATTTAAGATTTTAATTTAGAAGTAAGTAAAAGTATTTTTAGAAAAAGAATTCTAAGAATACAAAATAGAGATTTTAAAGGATTTAAATTAGTTTTAATTTTAAGTCATAACAATTTATGTTTGTCTTAATTACAAATCAAATAGTGTTTCAGATTTTAGGAAAAACTACCCCTAGGTAGGTATGAAATAAGGATTGATTTTAATACACTGACAAACTGACGATAGATGATTTTAATAACGGAATAATGGTGTCAGAATGACTGAACAAATTTTCAACCTATCTGAAAATTCATTTCCGATTTGTCAACCAATTGATAATTAGAAATAGAACTGTTCCAACACAAGAGATATTGAGTGTGTGAAATAGCAAAATGAAAACTTTATGAGGTTCGAGAACTCTTGCACACGATCTTAATCAGCAATAATTTCTTCAAAAAATGAGGCTCCTGTGAAAACTGTCACATTTCACTAAACTTTTTCATTGAGGTATGATTATGAGGATAACTGAGTTTTGTTTGTTTTGAAAAAACTTCGCCACCACCAAATGTAACTCGCCTTCCTATTAACAATTCAGTATTGGGTATTTATCGTTTTTGTCCCGGGAATAAGGACCTGAGGTAATTAACGCCCACCTAACTTAAAATATTTTTTTTTATATGAATGCTTTTGAGATGGACCCAATCTTGTCATGTGAAAATTAAACATAAATTTCTGAATTGAAAGATGATAGATACGAAGTGTAATTATTTAAAACTTCTTCGCTAATATCGTAATATTAAAACCCTTCATTTGGGCGTTATTAAAAATACTATGTTGATCAGCGCCCGCTTGCAAAATCAGATGCTACACGAATAAAAAAAATCGTTGTGGTTAAATAATCTAATAAAACCTAAGATTCATTTATGAATTTCTTTATTAGATAGCAAGGAATGTAGCTAATCAACATTTAATATAAAAATTTTGACATTTATCAACACGCACAAAGTAACTTTAAACTTTTAATTGTAATCATTTTTCACAGAATTTTAAGTTGTGACATCAACAATTATAAAAATAATAGCGTAGCAAATGTTTATATACATATAAAAGATATCATGTTCAAACATACAGTGGGCATTATTAAACGATGAGGGTCAATAGCGCCCTGAGGTAGCAGAAAAACAATGACAGTCACTGTCATCTACACTATCAAGTACTCAACATATTATGAGATCTTCCTTCTTCTGTCCATGACTTCGCTCTTTTTCTACTCGTCGGGCTAGGTGGTGTCATTTTGGTGTTTTGTAAAATGAGTACATACTTATTAACAAAATACTTTGCTATAAGAAAAGGCAAGGGCAGAATAACAAAATAAGTGTATTTTTATTGAAGATTTAATTTTATAATGCAGATATAAGTAGGTACGCGTTATTAGAGCAGAATTACTACAGAATTAAATTAAGTATCTACTACTTTTTCAATGGTGTAAGAAAAGCCAATAGCGCCCACGTATGGTAATAGCGCCAAACGGTCATTTGACTGGGCGTTAATACCCAAGTTGAGGTTTTTGATAGACGGAAGTTTTTGCATTAAACAATACAAATTATCTTTAAAATATGAACAAGATATAAGGAGAACAACCTACACTACATGACAAATATAGAAGCAAACAAAAATGTACAATAAAACATATGGAAACTTACAGTTTTGTGGAGCAATTCTTTACAACAGTGTCGTCTGCGACCGGAGTCTCGGAAACACAGCGGGTCACTAGTAAGATGGCGGCGAGAGCGGCTAGCGCTCGCGGTTGGTGTGTTCCTGTTGATGTATTCAAAGTGTGCGTGAGCATTGACGCGAATGAATTTAATTGAAGTACGTTTTCTGTAGATTGGGCGTTATTAGAAAGAGGGCGTTAATTGCCTCTCTCAGGAACTTTTCGAATCCCTTGGAAATATTACAAAAGTCTTTTCTTTCCAAGAATTCCTGTCAATTAAAGCAGTGCCTGACTACACAAACAATCCCTAAGATATATTTCGATTGATATTTAGAAGACAATTAATGCATCATTTGAAAGACATCAATCAAATATTTCACGTTGATGAAAACTCAAATAAAAATGAAAAATCCATTCGAGAATGGAAACATTAAAACATACCAACCACTAACAAAACAAGAAATAACTAACAAAAAATCAATTTAAAAAAATTTCACAAGTTTTCAAAAATTTTCCCACCCTTCCACATATCATCGAGCGAACTGCCAGATGCTGAGTTGATTTTTTAATAACATCCGGTTGGTTTCGAATGAAATCGCAACCTTCCTCAATTCTTTGGATTTGGTGCTCCCGGTTAACTATTTCTTCACCATAGACAAAATTCTTCAGGTAACCCCTCAAAAAATAGTCCAAAGTTATCCGCATAACTTTCTCAATTTATTCTTACATAAGAACCTTCTCCTCACAATAACAAACAACAAAAAAAGAATAAGCATAATCGGTCCATCCGTTCACGTGTGATGCCATGACCAAGAGAATTCCTGAGGTTGCTAAATAGGGGTTTGAAGACCTGTATGAGATTTCACTTAGTTATAAGGTTTGAAGAATGAACAATTTCGATTAAGATATTGATTACAAGGAACAAAAAGTTTTTGGAATTGTCTTGGAAGGAGATAATACCATAAACACAGAGGTCCTTCAATTTTATCGGTACAAAATTGTACAACAAGCTCTCCGACAGCTATAAAAGCTTGAATGCACAACAATTCAAAATGGCTACAAAAAAAAATTTGCTGAAAAACATTTTCTACAGTACTGAGGAATTTTTAAATTTTGTTGAGTGATGTCTCGTATTTGTATCTTTTCATAGAATGAATTTATGTATGTGCCTATCTATATGTTCACATATGTGCACAATATTTTTATGTTCGAATATTTGTTGGAATTTTATGACAATCCTTGTATTTTGAAGAAAAATAAAATATCATATCATATCATATCGACCATAGATAGCCCCAATGTAAACCTCTTTTGCATCTTATTTTCATTACATTTCTTATATGACTTTTTACCTGTATGTATGTATTTTATTTTCAATTCATGACTACTACACCAATAAAATTCTTAACAGCAAACAGCAGTACCATCTGTGATTCGTACACAGAACATTAATAAGTTCATTGATCATTGATGTGACAAATTAACATAAAACATAACAGGATTCCGAGGTTAGCAGTCCAACGATAAACATCGATAAATCAAGCTTTGGAAAATTTTTTTAAAAACATTTCGTATTTCTTCTCTCCTATCTAACAATTAACTTTGTGTGAAGTATATTAATTGTGGGTAAGTTCTCTCTATATTTTAAAAGGATTACTCATTTCGTAGTTTTTTACTTTTGTTAAGATCATAACAGGTAAAAAAATATCTTCTCATGCAGCTAATAATTTCCTAGAAAGCAACAGCTTCGATAAACTAAGTTATGATGTTTACATCCCAAGAAGAATGGTATCTTCGAGGGGTGTAATCAAGGACGTAGGAGACAATATATCTGAAGGGGACATAATAAATAGTGATTCTAAGGTCAAAATTCTAGCAGCTAAACCAATCAAAGAAAGAGTAATAATAGATAATAAAGTAGAATATGTTGATTCTTCTTCGTGGCTTATAACTTTCGAGGGTAAAAATCTTCCCGAATTTATTGGTATATGGGGTTGTATAAGAAGGGTGTCCCTTTTTGTAGGCCCTGTTGTACAGTGTTATCAGTGCCTTCGACATGGACACGTAGCGAAAAACTGCAATAGTAAAAACGCTGTAGAAATTGCGGATTGGAGCATCAGGAATCGGAATATGCAGACCCTTTAAAACCAAAATGTGTACATTGTTCTAAAAGTCATTCGTCAACAGATAGAAAATGTTCAGAATTCTCTAGAAAAAAAAATTAAACTTATTGCTCTAGAAAATATTTCGTATTTCGAAGCTATCAAATTGGTTCCTAAAGATTCAGCGAACCCAATCTCCAACCCACAGGCTTTTCCACCACTAATCTCCCAATCCAACTCCCCTCCCAACCCTAAAGACACAAATTTCCGAACACATAACAGAAGAATACTTCTCGATCAATCGTCCCCCAGTTCTTCCTTTTCTAGCGCTATAAAAAGGAAAAAATCCACCAATAATACTCAACCCGGATATGATAAAAGAATACACCAAAGCCAATTAGTGCAGTACTCATCCCATAGACCCTCAGAAGTTCTTCTGAAGAATGAAAGAAAAAAATTCATTATCTATTGGGGAAATTCTCAAAGTAATCAAATTATCGTTACAAAATGATAATAATAAACATTTGTTCAAGAGTTTCAAGGAAATTTTACAGATTACAGAAAATAGTCAAAACTTTAAAGAAACAGATTCCCCAACATCAGAGGATGACCCCAATATGTCGTCCTCTGATCTATAACAATAATTATAATGGCTCATTCTTCCACAATTTCAATTTTGCAATGGAATATCAGATCGGTCTATGCTAACTTGGCAACTTGAAAATAAAAATATCAGAAAATAACCTAAAATAATTTTATTAAATGAAACCTGGTTAGACATAGGAAAAGCATTTAATTTATCTAATTATACAATAGTCAGGAAAGATCGAGATCATAGCCACTCTCATACATAATCAACTATCCTATAAAGACATTCATTTTCCATTTTGAACTTACCAGATAGAATAGAAATTTTGTCGGTTAGAATAGGAAATGATTTATTTGTCAATTTGTACTACCCTCCACACAGTTATTGATGAAGAAATTCTTAATGAAATTAATGTCAGTCTTAACCCCCCATTTGTTATTTGTGGCGATTTTAACGCTGAGAACTCCATTTGGGGTTCAGGAGTGATAAATAATAGAGGTACGGCAATGGCTCATTTTGTTTTGTATAATGATTGGGTTTTTCTTAATAATGGGTTTCCCACTAGACTAACTTCTCCTGAAGAAGAGTGCCCCAGACCTCAATTTTTGTTCCCCAGATATTAGTTTTGATATTGATTGATCGGTCATGAATGATCCAGGCAATAGGCAATAGTGATCATCTCCCGATAAAAATTTTTATTAATTTTGATAACCCTCAGCAAAATGACCGTTCAACTTTCTCCTCAAGATGATATAATATCAATAGGGCTAATTGGTCGAAATTTCAAAATTCCATATCAGCTGATATAGAAAACAATTTACTTGCCGATCTAGAGTCCATGCAGAGATGCATTCAGTCTGCTGCTGAATTATCGATTCCCGTTTAAGTTAGACCTAAATTCCAGAAATACAATATTCCGTGGTGGAATGAAGATCTTTCCAGGCTAATAAAAAATAGAAGTAACTCTTTTGAAAATTTTCTTAGAAAATCCTACGATGGAAAACCTTATTCTGGCTAAAAAAAATCAAGCGATAGCAAAAAGGGAGACTAAAAAATCTAAACTTAAATCCTTTACTGAGTTTCGTTTTAATCTAAATAATAAAACCTCCAGAGATATCTGGAAGGACATTAAAAAATTTAAAAGCGGTATTAACCTCTCAGCTAGAGTTAGAGCTTCTATTGCATGTGGCGCTGACATACTTAACAACCTCTGTCCACCTATAATCCTACCAATGCTCCCCCTATAAATAAACAAAAATAACAAGACAAAAGACTCTGCTCCGGGTAAAGACGGAATTACTTATTCCATGATTAAAAACCTTCCATTCGCTGCAAAATCCAAGCTTTTAGAACTATATAATCAATGTATTGCATCTGGCTCCATACCTGATAAATTAAAAGTAACTGTCATCATCCCAATACTTAAACCTGATAAAGACCCCTCCCCCAATGATCTTCTAAGCTATAGGCCCATCGCCCTCTCATCATGCTTAATTAAAATATTAGAAGCAGTATTGGCTACTAGAGTGGAAAATTTCTATCAAACAAAATTCTCTAATAAAGATCTTCAATTTGGATTCCATAAAGACAAATCAGTTTATGATGCTCTTACATTTTTGGTCTCAACTATATATATTGCCTCTGCCAGAAACTAAGTAATTCTCTTAGCGTTCCTAGATATTCATTCATCTAACCTAAAGAATCAGGTAATATCATAAAAAACATCATGCTTCGAAGAAATTTATTTGTTGTGGATCCCTTCAACAAGCACTTAATAGGCCCTCAACAAGCCAACCGAGGATTGGCTCAGGGTTCACCAATTAGCCCTGTATTATTTAATTTATTTGTCATGGATTTAAATGTAAAGCAAAGGAGAGTTCAAATTTTGAAATACGCTGATCACACTACCCAGGTGGTCACTGCTTCTACTTTCCAACTTACCTATGAGAAGATGACAGAAACATTAAACAGATTAGAGGTTTGGGCACGGGACAAAGGTTTTCAAATATCATCATCTAAATCTAAAGCGCTTTATTGCCAAAAATCCAGAAAAATAAATGATCCTCCTAATCTCAGAATTTTCAACACAGTTATTCCCTGGGTGGAACAAGTGGAGTATCTAGGTGTAGATATCCATAACATACTAAGTTGGACCCAATATATCAATAATATGTGCGTTAAAGCACAATCATTCATCAATATTATGAGAGCATTATGCAAAACTTGGTGGGGGGCACACTCCTCTACCCTTATGAATATATTCAAATCGTTGGTTCGTCCCTATTTGGATTATGGTAGTATTTTTATCGACAAAAGTTCAAAAGCGTTACTCAATAAACTTGATAGAATTCAATATGCAGCCATAAGAACAGCTTTAGGGCTAATGAGGTCCACACCTATAAATATTGTATTATCCGAGAGTGGAGAAATTCTACTTGATTTAAGAAGACTATGGTTAGCACTTAAATTTGTTTCCAATGCGTTCCGTTTAACTGCTAACCCCATAATTAATAAAATAAGAACTCTTGCTTTTTGGCAGAATTCTTTAGGTGACAAATCTCCAGCTATTTTGAAAGCTTTTCAGATCATTAATAATAACAATAATATTCTAACAGAAAATGTGTAAGATGTAAATTACCATTTATCTTTCCAAGTGAAAATTAATGAATTATATCCAAATTATACCAGAATATTTACAGATGGTTCAAAAACTTCTAAAAGTGTTGGTGTAGGTACATATAGTCCCCCCTACTTTCCATTTCTTCCTCTTTACCCAATTACTTTAATATTTGCACCGCTGAGCTGTTGGCGATATATAAGGGAATCCTATCTATCGGTAATTATAATATACAAAGATCTCTAATTATCTCGGATTCGAAAAGTGCCCTAGAAAAAATCACTAACTGAGTCCCCCATTCCAGTAACGATGCTATCACCTTTGAAATTAGAAAGGAAATTTCAAACCTCAAGAATCAGGGATATCTATTGAAACTGGTATGGGTACCTGGACATTCAAACATAATAGGTAACGAAGAAGCGGATAAATTAGCTAAAATAAGTAGTTCTCATAGGTGGAGGAATTACCAAAGGCGGATCCCACAGAATTCTGGCCAGATTTTAAGAAAAAGATTCTTAAAGATTGGAATAACCTTAGAGAGGTAATGGGTGTTAATAAGGGAAGGGCATATATGAATATGATGAAGTAAATTTTCCAGCAAGCCGTGGTTTTCTGAATGCCAACTCCCCATAAATTATATTACCACACTCTGTAGACTGAGATCAGCTCATTGCTCCACCCCAGCTCATCTATTTAAAATCCATGTCAAACCAACAAATCTCTGCGAATGCGGAGCAATAGGTACAATTGATCATATCTTTCTTGCCTGTGAAAATAATATTCAGAATTGTTTCACGCTTTATTCTGAGTTGATTTCAGCTCTCAAGAATAAGATTAACTTTCCAATAAACTTATAGGAAATAATTTTAATGACACAAAGATCATACAGATTTTGATCAATTTCTTAACAATATCCAATATCAAACTTTAGCATCCACAAATTATTTAAATAGTTAAATAATATGGAAATGAGTGGCCTCAAATATATTCCCAACTTCCTTATATGTTTCTCTCCTTATTCCTTCCCATTTAAAAATGAAAGTTACATTAAAATATCCTTTTAATCCTATTCTTTAGAATTTCCAAATGTGTTGTAGTCTATGTCTCCTTGAACCTAATGGAAGAAAAAAACATTATAAGCTTAACATAAGAGTAATTGAGCTAACCTCCTCAAGAACTAAGTCCAGTACTCAAGTTAGATACCTAGCTGGGCATTGAAAATAGTTCAAGACCTGTTTGAAAAAACACACTCAGCCGAATAGAGTTTGAAGCATGCCTAAATGATCAGAGTAATCGAGGGCAGATAAAGGATTGAAAGAAAGAAAGAAGATAAAACATAACCACAATGTCGTTTGAAAACTTAAAACGGGTCAAAACTCTTACGAATATAAGAAGATGAATAACTTATGTGGCAATTGATGTATTGGTGTATTAGGTGAAATGGTGAACCAAAATTGGTGAAAATTGTGATAAAAACACAAATTCTAAATAATATGCACTCTTATTTTATTAACACTAATCTTTCTCTTCAGGCGCACTGGATTTGATCTACGAACATAGCTAGGACATAAAAACATTGCAAAAACTGGAATCGACAAATGAATCTTTAGTCTTCATTCTTGGTATCTAAATGAAAAGTCCCAATATTTCTAATGTATTTCTAAGATATAAGATTTCATAAAATATGAAAGATCCTACAGAAAAACCAGGCTTAAATACTCTAATGACATTAAGCAAAAGTATCCTGAGTGTTGATGTTAGAACAACAACATCTCTAGATCTAACAAGCTGTTGTTTGACATATATTCCGAGCGTTTTGAAGGATTTACCTCTCAGGAATTTGAAACTATCAAAAAACAAGCTTAAGGAAATACCGGAATGCTTATATTTAGGATTGGAGAAACTTGAATATTTGGATCTATGCCACAATCAAATAAAGACGTTTGAAGTTGAACCAAAATGTTGTGAAACATTAAAGATGTTGAATATTAGCTATAATAAAATGGCTGATATACCTCAATGGATATTGTGCCTTTATGCAACTAACTTAGAAGAATTATGTTATGATTTCAATAGAGTGACATGCTTGAGATGTATCTTTGATAACCCTGAGAAATTTCCTGTGAAAAAATTGAGTATGAAAAATTGTATTCTGAGAAAAGAAGACTGTAATTTCTTGAAACAATGCAAGAATTTAGAACAATTAAATATAAGTAATTCTACGGAATCAACATTGCACTCCAATATTATTGAAAATGTGGAGCAGTTGTTTATTCAACCAAATTGGAAAAATATTAACATTTTAAAATTGAATAATATAGCAATTTCAATATTTCCAGAAAATTTAACTTGGTTAGAAACTTTAACTGAACTTCATTTGACCCATAATGATTTCATGTGGTTACCAATAGATGGTCTAGAATTCCTGGTTAATCTAGAAGTTCTTGATTTATCTCATAATTCACTTTATAGTATTCCTGATAAACTATGCTGGTTAGAAAATTTAAAGGTGCTGAAACTCAATTTCAATAATATTGAAAGTATTCCAGATTTCTCAAAAATGGAAAGATTGGAAATCCTTGATTTATATTACAATAAATTACTCAACTTCGAATATAATATGGACACTAAAAACTTAAAATATCTTGACTTAGAATTTAATTATTTCAATACTGAAGATTATGGCCTGGTTAGTTATGAACATAAAAGGGATGAATTTCAAGAATCCTACAAAATGAAAAAAGGTTCAATGGACATAGAGAGATGTATGATTGTTTTCAATCTTCTGATTCAGACTCTATATGCAAATATTCCGATCAGTCAGACATTTTAGAAGAAAATAAGTCCTTTGTATCTTTACCCTCTGGTAGGTATCAAATAGTCTTTAGTCATCAATTTCAATCATAAAATTTCTTTACATTATGTACGAAGGAAAATTCATTTTATTTGCAAAGATATTTCAATTAATTGTTTCATGTTTAAAATGCATAAGTTTTTTAATTTGTAAACTAATATAAACTGGTATTATATGCAGAGTACACAGGAGATTGTTGCGAAGCAACAACTTTGAGATATACTTATTTTTTAAATATGTAGTCCTGGATTGTACTAAATGAGCATTGTAACTATAAAGTTTCACAAATTTATATTTACATAAAAACCGTAAGAATAGTTTGTTATTCTCTAAAGAAGTTCTATTTTTACATTAAGCTTGGATAAGAAAAACTCATCATGCATTTTATAGAAGTTCCTTTTCACAAACTCTAGTTTCATAATGAACAATTCCTCTATTATTATTTAGGTACGAGTGTGCGAATTAGTTATTCCTTCTTATGAAGAATTTCAACTATTTTCCATATTCATTTTATCTCGCATAGAATTATTATAAATAAAACGATATCTTTTGTCATACAGAAGACTGGGATGAAGAGTACAAGCTGAATACAAAAAGTCAAGATGTTAGTCCTTCAGATGATGAATGGCGAGGCTCTGAAGAAAATATTACTTCTAAAAAAATTAGGCAGCTGTTACCTCCAAAATCAATCCTAACCTATAATGAAGATGTCATTTTCTGTGATGCTGATTGATTCGTTGACAAGAAAAAACAATGCAACGAAAATGTATTAAGTTTTTTAATTATATTTCGTTAAGAATTCTTCTGTATTTATTATAGTTTTGCGATTTTTAAATCTCTTTGATTAAATTATTCAGTTCGAACATTGACTAAGTGTGTATATAAATTATCTTTGGTTCGGAAAGAATATTCCTTCAGAATATTTTAACCTCGTCGAATAAAAAGATAAGAAGTGGTAGAGTTTGATACATTTTCAGAGTGTATTAATTTTTATGAATTACATTTAGTTAAGAATTCTTATGTATTTAAATTGACAAATGTCGTATTTTTCGAACGACTGTCAAAATTTTTCTTTAAATTGAACAAGTTCCACGAAGAAATAATATATGGGCGATGTCAACCCAGATTACTGGGTCCATAATGATTCTAAAACATTTATAGATCATAATCGGCATCACTTGGAAGACTGTACCTGGCCATCGGGGCTCTCTCGGTCAAACTGAGATGGAATATTATCTCCTTAGTCTTTTTCATGACCTTGCTTCCTATGTAAAATCTTTTCTTAGATTTTTTTATACATATAAGAAGTATGATTGTTGAAATATTTTTCTGCTGGTTTTCTTTTTCCATTGTTACAGATTCCTGTCCCAAACCCCCTTCCTTTAACCCTTGCCTTCGTTTGGAAATCGTGGAATGCAAGAGAGAATGAAGCGGCTAAGCAGAAAAATCTTTGGTACTCTTTATGTACACACGACACTAACACAACATAAACAGACAAACTATTGCTAGTGCAAAAGCGACAGGGAAACGAGTTTTTTCACTCGTTTATTGAATCATATACAAGATAATATGGTTCCCCTGTTACATTTCCTGAGCTCACACTTGTGTTTTTTCTGACACACGTCAAAATTATAGATATAAGCATTTATTGTAAATTCAAATTTTTGTAAATCCTCTCTTTTCAAAAGAATATATATATAATATCTCAAGAATATTTTGAGCTCGTCAGGTACAAAGATACCAGCGTTTGATACATTTTCCTTTTGAATTCTGAAGGATAACGAAAAATTATCTAATTAAGCTTACTGATATTTTATAGTGCAATAGCAGTTTCAAAGAATCGTAAAAATTAAGGCATACAGATATAAATGTTTCAAGACTATTTCTAGTTCTATGGTATCAAACCGTCACAACATAACCTCTTCTGTCAATCTGTCACTCTCTTTTAATTGTACTGGGTTGCTGCATAGTCGTGCAGTGGAATCCATTGAGATGGTGAGCCTTTAATTCATATATTTCTGAACCATCATTAATTGTTTGATAAAGCAAATGCAATATTCGCTCAACTATCATTATTCACCATCTGATTTTAATCGTATTTTTTTCAGTCGGCTCACAAGACATTTATAATAAAGCGAAAACTCGCCAAAAAACTTAAACAGAATCGCCCCATACCCCAATGGGTACGTATGAGGACAGGAAACACGATCAGGTAAGATAATTATAGTGAATAAACACCTTATCATTTTCAATCTATACATATAGATATGATGCTCAAAAATGTACTTCGAATTCGTATAAGTTATTCAGGTTATCAGAATTACATTATCACAATTCATCATAAAAATATTGAGAATCTGGATATAAGAATCTTGCAGTAGTAGTAGATTTGTCTCTGGAATAATTCACCTTTTAATAGCTATTAAATATAATAATAATAATCATTAAAATATAAATTCATGATTTTATGTATATTGGAAATGTTTCATCAAAGTATTCTTGAGCTTCATTTCATTCTTTGAATGTATAGCGTCTTATTCTGGCATTTACGATAGTATCGCTCAAGCTCCTGGTAGTGCAGTTGTGAGTGAAAGAATATTATTTTATAAATACAACCAGGTTATAAAGGTATAGGTATTTTGGACTCTGTATTCACATCCACAATATAAAATTCCATAATTATTCAGAAGAGATTGAATAATGTACTACCAAGCTTATTACAAAAGATTTACACTTACATTTTTAATTTCATTGTGAAATAGACTAACTTAATTATTTTTTGTTCTAGATACAATGCTAAGAGGCGTCATTGGCGTAGAACCAAACTCAAGCTGTAGATTTATATTAGTGTTCATGACTATTATTAATATAAATTTTCAATAATGTGGTATTGTTTTAATCATAAAAATGTTGACTGCTCTAGTCCCGAGATATTCTAGAAAAAATCTATGCTCATTATTGAGAATATGAATGACTGTAAGGTTAAACCATGCTATGATTAATAGCCTCTGGCTAGTTGAAATGAAAATAAATAAACGAGTATGACTGCAATGAGTTCTTTATAAACTGTTAATTTTTAACAGTATGATATGAATATTGGATTGTGCATCATAGTTATAGTCTTGTTTAGTGTTAAACTTTTAAAAAGACTGAAAGATGCCTTGTTGCATTGAATTGGGGAAAAAGTAGGATTAGTGTTGAAAGTCTAAATATTTTACCTGTAAAGAATTCATAAAACCAATGAATGCAGGACTACCCCAAAATAATTAGTTTGGTTAAAAATTTATATAATTTTTTATTTGTCTTTTAAATTCAGGAAAATTTTTAAATGTGATTGTATACTTGAAATTTATGATTGAGTACTCCTTAATGATCAACTAAAAATTAGCCAAAGAAATCTGAAGACAGAAACCAAAAAACAGCATGAATCTGTGGTACTTCTCAATTTCCCACCCAAACTACGAGAACGTGGGTATTTGTATTTCATAAAAAAGGATACTGTGAAATTTGATAATGAATGTTAAAACAAGAACAATAAATAAAATCTTGAAACTTGATGCGGAAAACGCCTCTACTCTCTTTGATGATTTTGTCATGGAGAAATTGGTACCAAATAATAATATATATAGATAGATATTTTCTTCAAAAAATATTGTTGATAACAATAAACATGAACAGGTCATTAAAAACTCTGTAAAACCCCAAAAACAACGGAAGATTTTACAGAGATTGCTCAAACATGGTGCTCACAGATATAGAAAAATCAATTGCTATACAATTATGTAGGTACTATTAAAAACACAAAATACACCAATATGTTAAGGAAGATGATCATAAGAAATCACATATGGAGTACACTTCACGATCTAAAAAATATCTGTATGAAATTTTTCTAGAAGAATTATAATCACTTACAGCTCTCATCTCTTTAGGAAGTGCATTAAAAGCTCTCATTCCAGAATACAAAACCGATCTTTCAAACACGGACAGCCTATGTGTTGGATAATTGAAATTAATAATTTGTCTTGTTCGTGAATTTGCGTTTCTGTGAGAAACAAAGAGATGTACAACCAAAAGAATTCTAAACAAATAAAGACCTGGCAAGGTTAACACATTATTCTCAAAATGTCCACGGCATGACTCCCTATAATTCAAACCCAGCAATACTCTCACAGCCAGCTTCTGAGTTACAAAAATCTGACCCGCTCCAGTACTGTTGCCCCAGAAAACAATTCCATAGCTCAGTAAAGATTGAAAGCTCGCATAGTAGACAGACAACAATACAGATCGCATCATTATCCTTCAAGATGCTCATAGATTAAACCACCTAATTCAGTCTTTTCTTCAGAGACTGAACGTGATCCAACCAATTCAGTTAACCGTCATATGCAACCCGATAGTCGGCAGCACATAGCTGTGCTGCCGACTCGTACACTCCCACCATTATGGGAGATGGTTTTAAGTATTTGGATTTAGACCTATTTGTAATATAAATAAATAATAAAAAGGTATACAGTTTTATAACATTTAATTTCAAACCATTTTTTCCGCACCAGTTTTCAGTAGCTTCCAAATATATATTGAAAGTATAACGCTTCGCTTATCATGATTCTTTTGCTGGTTATATTAGCTAACAGAACTACTATTTATGAATTGTGGTTCAAAGATTTTTTCTGCTACAAAGACGCTGTAATGACTTAGGTTTTCATTATGATGCACATGAAAAGGCTTTTTGAACAGGAGAAGAATGCAGAAGTCGAGGCAATTTAGCACCCATTACGGATCTTTACTGAATCAAGATATTGTTATATAATAGTCGCCCATTTATCACTTTCAAAATGGAAATTTATGCTGCCAAGCAGCTCTTTGTCGTTAACGACACTTCATGTGATATAGAGAGATTATGCCTTCCCTTATCGCAATTTAGAAGAAATGTTACCATGCATTGGTTTACTTCTTTGGAAGTGGATCAAACCTCAATGAACAATCATCAATTGATCAATGTCGGTACTATACGGAAAAACAAAAGGCATGCTCTCAAAGAAGAAGCTTGTTTCGTATATTCGACTAAAACAGATTATTATGTTGCCAACCCTCATCTTAATGATGAGATCAAACTGTCATCGTTCCGTACTTCCACGAAATGAGAGAGTTATAACAGTTTATCAGCTTTATGCAAATTACGATGTAGCTAAAATTACCAGTAGATGGCATATAATAAAATGTAATATGTCTGCCCTCTAGGTGGTAGGTTCAATTAAACGCATATATGCTATATGTAAGACAAACAACGGGCATTCTATTTCTCGAAGAATATTTTACAGCACCTTCGTTTGTGATTAGTTTACTGAAGATCAGAGCATGATCCTGCTTCTCATCAAGAGATATTGGATAAATCGCAGCAAAACTTTGCACCGCACCATTTATAAAGCAGGTAGAGAGGGTGGAAAATAAACGGAGAAGATGTGTCTATTACAAAGATCGTATAAAATGATATAGGGGGAGGTGGAGCGACTTCGTTCGAGAGCCTGATGCCGCCATTTCCTCTTGTACATAGGCTGCTAATTTCCCAAAATAAACGTAGATGCAGGATCAAACGTGAACTTTGTTCTACTGTCGTGTTAGCTTACTTATTGTTTCGTTTATTTGTTCGTCTTTTGACAATGTGCTCGGAAACTTAGCCATTTACACAGATATTCCTACAGTTTATAGTGGATTCTGAGCCACTTCCCTAGACCGTGCAATGATAACTGCCACCACAAGGATTACAAGTTATCTGGTCTTCGAAAGTTTATGCCCTCTTTAGGCGACTCGTTCAAATTTAGAACTTTTTTGTTCAACTACAACATCCATAATTTGAACCCAGATTCGAACTAGGCACCTAGGCTTAGCATATTCCTACATACTTGCTCAATAACCGTGCAGCTATCCAGGTGGTTTGATTTCATCATCCGTTGTTTTTTCGATGACAATACGAATGCTATTTTTCGGGTAAAGAGATATGTTACGTTTTCTAGCCATATTTAAATAATAATTAAAATGTAAATGTGAGTTTTTATATGGGGTAGGTTCTTATATAAGGAGATGAGATACATTCGTATGAACGAATATGTCCTATGATTATAAATCTGGCTCCATAGAAATATTTCTATACTCATAACTAATTACAAGAAGATATGGGAAATGGAGAAATAATGTCTTCCGAGATCGAGAATGCATTGTGCAGTTTTCAGTCTGCATCTTCAGAAAAGCTGGGACCAGGACATGAGGAATGTTCTTTTAATCTCTAACAGATTTAAGCAGTTCATAACCATGATTCTATTTGAAGTGATCCTTTACAAATAATCAGCGTCACAAGTACCTGATGTTAGTAGTGGTACGTTTAATATTTCATTCTGGAAAAAAAGCAGCTTCAATCAGTTATGTGTTTCCCAATGTTAATGGTACAGTTAATTCTTCAATTATAATTTTGCTACTACTAAGGCCAAAAATCTGCAGAAATAATGAAGTATTTTCCGTTTTGATATTAAAGTTGACTTAATTTAATTTGTATTAAGCAATAAGAATTCCTTTTTCAGCTAATTGTAGGACCAACAAAATCAATATCCCACTTTGTTTATGAAACCATTCAAGTGGAATCTCCCTATTTTGATATTCTCTTTATTTTATGAATATGTGAAAATTTGAATTGTCTTATTTTGAAAGTTCTTAATTTTCAACTTTAGTTGAAATAAATATTAGAAACACATCCAGACTGTTATGAAAATCTTAATAATTCTTTCAGCTTGCATTTCAATTATATTTACAAAACCCAATTTATTTATTTCACTACCCAAAATTCCAAATCTAATATTATAAAACTCTCAAGAAGCTGTGCAATTATGAAACATACACGACATTTAAGCAACTATCAATATTATAGTGGTTCCTTCCATTCTGTAATAAACTACCTGTTATTTTGGTTGCGTGAAATCCAACCCATCTACTAATGTAGCTCTGAGACACGCTTCCACTAGTAATTTTTTTGAAGTTTGAAGTAACCTAGGTTGAGAAGAGTAATAGAAGGAAATGCTTAGGAAAAGAAAATTTAATTTGTTTCACGAAATTCACTTTTTAATGCAAATTAGACATTATTCTTAATTAAACTATATTCGAATCTAAACAATGCCAATATATTTCAATTCAACTTAAAATCATAAATAAACAAAAACTGAAATTGCAATACAATCTATTTTCAAATCTCTGCAGACAAGGCAAATGCACTGTGATATATTTATTGTTCTCATTTAAACTATATTCAAATCTTAGCAATGCCAATATGTGATAAATATATTGTTTAACAAACTTGGAAACTATAAATTTTTTCATTAATTATAACATCAACAGTATAACTAAACATGAAAATTGTTGCAAAAACATCATAAAATATTCAAAAATTTTTATAGAAAAACACAACTGAAATACTTTCACAAAAAATGACATCAATACAATTATGGTTTACAAAGTTCTTCCTCTTTACATGACTTTTTTATAAAAATATATCTCAAGTATAATGATCATTGAAACAGCTATTTCAAGTAGCAACTCAACTTATATATTCCAGAACCTGGAATTATTAACATAAAACAAAGAGCTCATAAATAAAATAACACTTTACAAATAGAATAACTTATCGGCAAGTTCTGGCGCTACTGATTTATTTAAATGTTGTCCAGATAGCGCCGCCAGTTTATGCGCGTATTGACAAGGTGCTGGCACTCTGACAGTTCCTGACCAATTGTAGTAGAGATGGCATAGCTTAAATGCCAAACGTTGCACATGATCTGGTTTCAGGTTACATGTATCTTTCAAAACAATATAGTGTGTTGGATTAACTGTGCCCTGCCGTACATTTTGTGGTATCAAAAAGAAGTCATTGTGGTACCTCCTCGTGACACTATGATCAAGGATTGTGCCTGGTTCTGGGTTCACTAGTCCATCTTTACTTTGGAGGAAGATCCTCGTATTAGTCCGTTTTTGAACAACCACAAAGCATATTTTTATATCCAATTCAAAGTGCTTCACAGTGTCTTCAAATTGGGGTATTTCATATCTTAAGCAGTGATCAAGTTGACCATCTCCGACGCCATCACGGAATATAACGACTTTCGCAGGATAAGTACCATTGATTCTGCGATAATTTTCCAATGACTTTGAGAAAATCATTTTATAAAACTCACTCAATTCGCCTTTCTGTGGCACCGCCATCGAAAACCACCTTGAGATACTTTCATTCATACTGGAAACTACAGCACAAACTGAATCGCTTTTCGAACCTTTGGCAGAATGATAAACGTCTATCCCAACAATCATCCAATTCTTGAATGGAAACCTTAATGTCCATAAGGTACCACCAAGCTTGCAGTTAATTTGCAGGGCAATTTTCTGTATAATTGAACGAGATTTCTGCTCGTTTGCCAGCGTCCTAGACATCACCACTTGACTAGCAACCGGTATCTGTGTAATACACATCCTTTTAATGACGGTATAACGGTCGCCACGAAACGTTGGGCATATAAAAACGGCACATTGTACGCCTTTCACTACATTGTCCTTTATAGCACTGATATAACTTTCATTTCTATCATCCTTGACAGTTACAAGTTTAGGGCGATTAATCATACATCCCATACTGGGTCCCATTCTGGAAAAAAAAAGAAATTTAAAATAATCAAACTAGGAAAAATATTCAAGACAAGCGTTGTTTTCTGTTACTGGATTCAGAATTGCTTTGTTCTTATATGACGTGCATCAGCTAAATGAAATGCATTTGATAATAAATAAATGGGGACATACATAGTTGAAAGAACGTGTTTCGTTACAGAGTCACGGTTGGTTAATATTTCGCAATATTAGATTTTAAATTGTGAGGCGGCAATCCTGGCAAATCAAGTGAGTTTAAAAATTCCGGTGGATAGTTCACTACATAACCTTCATTAATTGCCATATCAACTGATTTATTTGTCATCATTTCGCCAGGAATGTCACCTTGAATTAATTTTATTTACATCAGTGTTTTTTGCTGCCAGTATAGGTCATTAGCTCAATCAATCATGGAATGAGTAATTTTAGCAACATTTGGAAACACTTTTCAATGAGTTCAACTTTTGACTGAGTCAACTGACAAACCCCCTCAGGAAAGGTGATGCAGCTAGTCAGCACGTTTTTCACGTTCATTGCGATCTTCACGCTCCTAGGCAGTACGATTAGGTTGATAATTAATTCGATTCATTGTATTTCGAGTACTGTCGAATATGAATTAGTCACAAACACAAAACACTTTTTATTTTTAAAGAAATTTGTGGCTTTCAGATTTAGTAATATCAGAAAGACATTTACTTTTCAAGTGACATTTTATCAAAGACATGTATTTAACCGATGTTAGTTTAAGTTAGATATAGAAAAGTGTCGTTTTTAGACTTTTTCCGGCAATTTTCTAAAAATTTTCCTCCTAAGAACCATCCCTGTACTTCAAGAAATAATTAAAAAAAATTAGCGAAATCGGTTCAGTTGTTTTCGAACTTCACGTTTAGCAACACATTCAAGGATTCATTTTTATATTATACATTTCATTTATATTGTCATTGGTAGGTAATGTTTTCGAAATGTACAATACCATCAATAGACCATAGATATAGACTGTCATGATTCTACCAAGGCAACAGTTTCAATATCGAAAGCTTCTAGAGTGAGGTTGCATAAATATATCAAACTTGAAGATAATAGTGTGTATAAATAGTGTTAAGATATTAAATAAACGGTTCCCCAACTTTCTTTCTGAAACTTCCGGAAACAATTCATCATTTTATCTAAACCCCATCTCAGTAGCTATTTAATAACACATTTAACACAACGCTTGAACACATCGATTGGTATTATTTGTGCGCTTTTTTCAATAATGAACATCATAGAACCTGTGTTATAACAATAGCTATTACCAACTTTCTATTTTAAATGTAACATTCTGTACATTGTGTACATTATGCAATTTCTGGATTCTTCAGAAAATTAGAGACATATTTCATGTACAAATGTCCTATAATTTTCCACAACTTCTTCGGAAATATGTGGTGTTTTCAGATTTATTGCAAAAATCAACAATTAAGATATGAAATTACAAGATTAGTGAAATTTGCAACACATTCAAAAACTCATAAATAATATTTAATAACATTCAGTACTCTGATTTATAATATTCTTTGCCAAATGGTGGAAATTCTCAACTTAATCCTTTTACAGTTTATATCAATATCTGACCTATTCATGTGACTATTTAAGCAAATTTATATTGAGGTTGCAGAAAAGGAAACAAATGAAAGAGCAGATAAATATGAGCCTAATAAAAAAAGTTAGAGTGAAAATAAGTGATACAGAACACAGAAATAGCATTAGAAGACATATATATTGGATTGAAAATTACCTAGTCATGGTATCTGCAAATTTTCCAGCATACTGCTTATCTTTTATCGTATGGAATACTATCCAATTAGTTAAATCTATGGGCATTGTAGCTTTGAACTCTCCCAACGCTCTGGTCCAATCACCATTGTTTCTCACTCTGAACTCCTTATTATCTCCAAACAGAATTGTTTCTGTTTCCAACGATCTTCCTTGTAAGTTGATTGTATTAGGATCCAATTTTAAGCCCCAATCTGCTAGTACCTGTTGAGCTTCTGGTGAATTTGATACGTTTCGAAGGTACGTTCGAAGAGCGTTCATTCTCTGGGCTGGCGTGACCCTCGTGTATGTTGATACATCTTTCATAACCTAAATGAAAAATATTAACATTAACTATTTGAGAAATATAATAATCATAATTAAAAGACTGTCTTTCAAGGGAAATTCCTTATTGAGCATCTAAACAAACAAAAAGCTAGTAAATTATTCAACATTCCGAACATGCCTTCCTTATTGAATTCGGAAACCAGTATTAGCAGGTCGAAATGAATTTCACTTACTCCAACTAGAAAGTCACCACCCTGAATCTCATTAACGAAGAAACTTATCACAAGTTTATAGGAACTTTTCCTCTTGAGATAAAATTAGGAATCGCTCATATTATTTCAAATCATTTTGAAACACCCTGTATATTCGATAGATATTCTAGACTTAAGACCATATGCACATAATTAGAAATTTTTTTTATAAATTAAATAAAACCATGATGTTCAAATTTTCACTATATTGAAATGCGTCATAAGTTTGTTAATATAGTGAAAATCATTGTTTTATTTCATTATAAAATGTAAGTCAATTTTCATCAAATACCGACCTCCTCCATCAAATTATTAAAATGATTATTCTTCGTGAACTCTCTACATATCTCAATACCCGCAGTTACTGATATGAATATAATTTCAATTTTAGATACTCGAAATTAAGTTTGGAAGAATCATGCGATTGAAGAATTGAAATCCAGCACCACAATGTGTCTAAAAGTCTCAGTACAGCCCACAATGGCACCAGAGAGAAGAAAAAGAAAGCACACACCACCTTTGCTCTCTAATACGGCCGTTTATGCTGCCTGCATATTGTCACATATTTTGAAACTTGAATCAAAAGCTATAAATAAGGTATTTCTAGTTACCTGGAATAATGAAATTTGTTAAGAAGTGATGCCTTATAGCATAGTTGAGAAAAATCCGAAAACAGTAAACTGCTCAGCATATTCGCCGAGAGATTTTTCTGAATGCCCTGCTGAGATGATTTGTAACCTGGTGAGTCATTGCTGGAGGAAAAATCGCCAACTTATCGTTGTGTGTGACACTAATGCACACCACTCGATGTAGGCCAGCTCGAATATTAAAGCGAGAGGTGAAAGTCTTTTCGACTTTCTCATAGCAGAAGCCCTCATTCTATTGAAAGAGGAGATGAACCAACCTTTGTAACTCGAAATCGCGCTGAGGTGTTGGGCATTACGTTCTGCTCGAGTTTCCTAAACGATAAAATCTCGAGGTGGGGTGTGACGAGTGAAGACTCGGGATCTGACCACAGACACATTCAATTCACTATTGAGTCTGGGATCAGATCAGTGGTCGTATATCAACGCGAGAGGTGACAGTCTTTTCGACTTTCTCATACCAGAAGCCCAAGGTGCACTGACTGGGACGGTTTCAGAGCTTCCATTAGTGCTCATTTGGGGAGTATTGCCACAGCTACAAACAGTCGTGAAGATATTGAGCGTATGGCTAACGAGATATTCCGGTCGATCGAGTCTGCGTATCACGATAACTGTCCACTAAGGAGAAAGGCTGAGAGTGGACAACTTCATGGTGGAATCCTGCCCTCGAAATTCATCTGCAAATGGGTCCACTATCTTCCTACTCTAACGTCGTATAATAAAGAAATTAGGAGGGCAAAACGGGAGCCCTGGCGCAGATTCTGCAGGGAGGTGGAAAGATCCCTCGTTAGTGCAAGGCTGCATAGGGTTCTCGCCAGATGCCCGGTGCTACCCATTAGATCTGTGGAGGGCCCGGATGGACGGTACACGGGCTCTGGAAGAGAGACATTGCAGATTCTTGCGAGAACACACTTCCGAGATTGTCGGTTTCTCGATATCGTGACAGCTAGGACACAGTCGCCCTGAAGGGCCTTGCTAAAAAGGCCAAAAAAGGACGACTGGAAGAACGCAAGAACGATCATCAAGCCCGGAGCAGTTAGGTGGGCGATTTGTTCATTTAAGCCATTTAAGGCTCCTGGGGAGGTCATTATGCCTGCCTTGTTACAGCAAGGGGTGGATGTCTTCCTCCCATACCTCATTAAGCTCTTCTGGTCGAGTCTAACCTGGAATATTGTTCCGGCCAGCTGGCGAAAGTTAGGGTTGTATACATCCCTAAGATGGGTGAATGGAACTCACAGCCTAAATCGTTTTGACCCCTAAGTCCTACGTCTTGCGATTTGAAAACCCAGGAGAAGGTGTTACATTAATACATCAGGACCAAGTTGTTATCGCTAAGGCCTCTGAGTGAACATAAATACGCCTTTCAAGATGGTGAATCAACCGATCTGGCATTTAACAACTTAGTCGGAAGGATCACTCAGTCTCTGGATTGCAAGGAGACTGCAGCTGCAGCCATGATGGACATTGAAGGTGCGTTTAACGCGGCCCCCACTAGTTCGCTATGTGGAGCTGCGACAGCAAATATTATTGCGGAATGGATTAGTAACATGCTAAATGCCAAAGTGATCAACACTTCCCTGAAAGGGGAAGTAGTCAGTTTTGTGTTTGGCTGGGACTGCCCTCAGATAGGAGTATTATCCCCTCTGTTGTGGTCCCGGCTGGTTGATGATTTTCTGTCAATAATTGGTGCACTGGATATTTATGTACAGGCTTACGATGATAATATAGTCATTCTGGCTGTCGGAGATGATAGCGATTTCTCCGTCAGACTTCAGGAGGCTATGTCAGCTATTCAAGGGTGGTGTGAGGGAGAGAAACTTAGCATAAACCCCCACAAAACCCTTATGGTACCATTCACCAGGAAAAAGAAGATATTTGTTTCTTCCCCGACCCTGGGTGGAGTGTTTATTCCAGTTGCGGAGGAATCAAAATATTATCTTGGATAGTATACTCACGTGGAATTCGCACCTGGAAACACAGTAAACAAGGCTAGACATTCATTATTGGCATGTCAGATAACCTGTGGAAAGAAATGGGGTCTTGCCCCAAAACAACTTCACTGGCTGTATGTGACGGTGGTGAGACCACATATCACCTACAGCTACATTGCTTGGTAGGAGTGCAGTCTTAAGAAGCAATCCCAACTCAAGCTCTCCAAATTACAGTCTGGAATCGAGGACGAGTTGCTGCGTATGGGGTCTGACATAGCAATACCTAAAACCAACATGGAGCGACCATTCTAGACCATCATTCCTGGTAGACAGGAATGGACCAGCTCCAAGGACCGCCTACTTGAGGGTCCCTCTTGGTACACGGGCAGATCAAATCCTCCATAAGGTGTTGGAACTGGTGCCTACAGTCGAGGTGCTGCCAAGGAACAGTCGATCTGTCTTGGCGGGCTTGCGACTGTTTTTCAAGCAAAAATATTCGCCATTGACCACTGTGCTAACCTCTTGCTTGCGGGGGGATTAATAGGTAAATTGAAATCATCAACGATAGCCAAGCTGCACTCAAGGCATCGGCATCCGACACCTGTACATCACTTATGGTGCAGGAATGTCACTCCACCCTTGTTAAACTAGGAGAACGGAGCCTGCTCCGTCTGATATGGGTATCCGGACACTCGGGCATTGAGGGGAATGAGAAGGCAGATTCATTGGCCGCTAGAGGAACAAGCTTGGGATTCATCGGACCGGAGACTAGGCTCGGAATTCCCCAGGAGATTGCAAGGATGGAAAATAACCGATGGTTGGACCTGACGGTACGTGAGCACTAGATGAGTCTCTCAGGTCTTAGACAAGCTCGACTTGTCATTAGTGAACCTTCCACTGCGAGAGCCAAGACTTGGCTTAAACTCTCTAGGTTGGACCTGACAGTTCTAACCGCCATAGTAACGGGTCACTGTCGCCGCAGAAATCACCTAAACAAGTTAGGACTGATTGAGGATCCTTCATGTAGGCTATGTGAAGAAGTTATTGAATCAATGGAACATGTTATGTGCGAGTGGCCAGCTGGGGACAGTCAGGATGGAGGAACTTTGATCTAAAAAAGTAAAGTAGACTGAGCTTATTAAGCTCTCACCCACAAAGTTCATATCCTTTACAAGGATGGAGCTCATGAATGGAATTTAGGACAGAGTGTGCCACAATAGACCACTGGGTGTCAATGGCTGGGCTGATAAGCAGCCCTCACACTAAAACTATATCTATCTATCACCCCTTGTGTACTAGTTAAAAATAGAATGTTTAGTTTCAAGTTTGAAGTGAATATCACAAATAAAACGAACTAGTTTTTTTTAATAGGCCATTCAAGTATAATATAAGTACCAAAGGAAGGTAGAAGGAAATTTGCATCCAATGTTTGTTTTACCACTGGTCCACATCTACCACTGTTAAAATGGATTAAGTGTCATGACAATCGTCATGGACTAGAAACGATTAATTTTGTAACAGACCACAATAAATTAATATTGTTTATATTGAAAAGAATAAAATTTCAATATGTTGGTAACTTGCTTGCATTAGCATTAAATACATACACCACAAGAATTGTCGCATCACCTTGTATTTTGAATTCCACAATCGATTAAGCAGCTCGATCGCAGTTTCTTCGTCAACAAATGTTTTTGGCAATATGAGGGGAAAAAAATCTTATCTATGTAGTAACATTTGTTTCCATATGATCTCAAACACGTCTGAAACAAGAATGAGTTTATTTGACTATCAGTATTCATTCAATTTCTCTTCAGTTTTCACGCTAGATTAATGCAAGTATTCTGGGTTTCTTGTTGATTTTCGAATCTATGAATTTATTGTAACGGCTGCTGAACGTCCTGGACGCTATTTGAGTGATCATGAAGTGATAAGAATAGTAACACTTCTAGAGGTGGGGCAAAACCTAACCAAAGCACTATTTCAAGAGCAATTAATCGGTACCACAAAACAGGGGAATATGGAAGAAGGGCCGGACAGGGAAGAAATCGGATAACAACACCAGTTGATGATGATTGGGGTATTTCAGAATGGTCGAATGTTCTCTTTTCCGACGAGTCCAGGTTTTGTCTAGCATCAAATGATAGATGCATGCCTGTATATAGACGACCTGGGGAATGGTATCAGCAATGCAATATCCGGCAAACCTAAAACTTCGGAAGAGGCTCAGTAATGGTGTGGGGGAGGCATTTCTTTCCATGGTCGAACTGAGTTAGTCCTAATGCATAATGGAAGAATGACAGCGGCCAGATACATCGCAGATATCCGTGAACCCCATATTGTACCCTTTGGCCCATTGATTCGCGAAAACTTCATTTATATGCATGATAATGCTCGGCCTCATGCAGCTAAAGTAGTTACAGAACGAAATTGATATTTTAAGATGACCAGCCAGAAGCCCCGACTTGAATCCCATAGAACATGTTAGGTACAACATGGGGTGGCCAATTCAGCAACGTAGGATGCCTTGTGGAACACTCAACAACAACTAGAAAATCTCTTTCCTGAAATTTGGAACTCAGTGATTCAAGAGTACATCCAAAATTTGTTTGAGGGGCTTCCGAGACGTATACTGGCAGTAATTAGGGCCCGGGGAGGAATCACTCGATTTTGAAAATGATTAGTAATCATTCGATTCTAGTTGATTGGTCTCTTCGCGAATGTTTGAAGAGGGTAGAATTTTTTAATTTTTCATTAACTCGAAAATTGTTGATATTTTCCATCATAAACTCATCTCTTTTAAATGATATCTTCTTATTTTAGAATTCTGAAAGTTACCAAGCGATTCTTGAATGACCAACCTAAAAGTTTATATAGTATTGTCGTAAAAGTAGGGTGATGCGACAATTTTTGTGGGGAGTGTATTTCTCATATAAGTGGGTAAAAAGACGTTTCCCATGGTTGTACCCTTTAAGTTTTGATACTCTTCCAAATGTCAAAATATGTAGCTGTATGAACATAAACTACCATATTGTCCAGTTCCTTGACTGAAAAGTTTGATTTTGTATAAGTTCTCAGGGATTGCAGATTTGAGTATACAGTATCAATCTCAACTCGATACCTTTAAATGTTCAAACAAAAAAAGATAAATAAGTTTATTCTCGAAAAAATTTTTATCATGATTTAACTACAAATACAGTTTTCGATTTTTTTCTTGTAACTGTGTTATATGAATTGATTTTCGGCAGTTTCCTGCTTCTGGATAAATCGGAAGTGTCCTATAGGTTTTGATTCCTTTGAGAATGTTAAAATGCAACAAATTGCCATATCTTTCCTTTCATTTTTTTTCAAAACTCCAATGGAAAGCTGAACTGAATATTCACTTTTAATTTCAACTGTATAACAACTCGTGTTCTGGAGAAAGAGAGACAGGCAAAGAAATCCTATAAAAGTTGTTTTTTTGGGTATAAACCCTGGAAAGCATAAATATTTATGGAATCTATAGTGCACTTTGCAATTATTAGCTTTATATCTCGAAGGCAGAAAGCAGGTGAATTTTTTGGAATAACAGATTTTCTAAATAAAGTGAAGAATCAATTTCTCTATGCTAGAGGATTCCATTCAGGGACCTCCACAATTGTTTTTATAATAAGTTTTTTGTTACTGATGACACCACATTTTTTCTAAGGGTATCCAAATCTGAAATTTTAGAATATCTGAATCCTGCAAAAACCCAGTTGCACAAGATGCCAATACCATAAATCTAAAGTAGACTCACGATTAACTCAGAAATTCCTTAATTATGAGGAAGTTGGCGACTACTTTTCATTACACCAGAACTGTTGAGTTTTCAGAAGAACTCTTACAACTTATGCAAGGCTATTTCACCTTGTATGTTTCTGCCCTTTCCTTCACAAAAGAAGAGGGACAGAATTTTGCTCATATCAAATCAAATATAAAATTGCAGAGAAGGATTCTAACAAATTGGAGTTTCATAGTACTGATGAATTTTCACTTCATCAAATCTATCAATCAATTAAAAAAGATCAAATCTACTAACTTTGTACATCTTTTGTTTCGACATGGCATGTAAATAATTGATGCTGTAAATTATACTATACATATCTGAGACCTTACCTTAAAATCTGATCTCATGGCATCAGAGAGTCCAGTCAAATAGCTCAGCTCAGGAATCAAACAAATGAGCATATCAACTTTTCCAGATCCATCCTTTGCTTTAATTGACTTCCTATGTACTAAGAGAGGCTGAGTATCATTGTTTATAGTTATGTTATATTGACTCTTGTAGTAATCAATAAATGAGATAGGGGTTCCATCTCTCCCAGAAAACTCATCCCTAGGGCTTGATGTCCATGCTATGTCATCGATTATATAGGTTTTATTATTATACCTGGTTAGAACACAAGATCCTATAACTGCAGCTGTGAACTGATCACGAAAATTTGGTAAATTTTTTAGATCCAGCATTAGTTCATATACATTTTGAGACCTTAATACTCTATGCTGGGTATCAAGGCAAAGAAGTAGACCATCTTCTAATTCGTCAACCGTAACAGTAAAGCCGGGATAAACTTCAAGTTTGTGTTGTGGGATTAGATGCTTATCCTTTGGATTGAAATAATTTCGACCCATTTGAGAATACATCAAAACCCTCATGATCCTTTTAAAAAGCACATTATATAAATGTATGCATTCCCCCATCAATCTTTTACGTTTATATATAACTTGCATCAATACTGGTTCACCACTAGGCAAAGAACACTTAAATTCTACAGTACCATCAGTAAGAAGTTTTGGCAGATAGAGGACAGCTCCCCCATCAAAAATTTTTATTTTACCCATTTCCTCCATGTGCTGATTAACCATTTTACAGCGTAAACTTTTTGAATCTACGTCAGGATTGAAACGAACTTCATACTCAAAAACACCTCTATCTTTTTCCACAGTTAACCTAACATAATTAGAAGTAAGATTCACAGGTTTTCCAGCTTCACCTAAAAGAAAAAATACGACACTTCAAGAGCTATTGAATGTATAAATTGAAAACAATGATCGTTTTGCTTGAATTTCGTATTCATATGACATATGATGAAAGAAAACAAACTTTTCTCTAAAAACTTCTTGAAGCCTATACTGTTACTAGCCAATCTCAATCAATATCATCATATTTGGTATGCAGATTGAAAGAAAAGGAAAAAGTAAGATACAGGCTTTTATACGAGGATAAAAAATTTACTATAATCATTTTAACTACTGCAATGTAATATCACATATTAGCTTCTACTTAAAAGAATGAATAAAAAGATAATCAAGATATTTTAGGTGCATAAAAAAAACCTATGATATTTACCTCTATATGTAACTTTATCCTTTTCACATACATCAGTCAAAGATAGCCGTTGTGCTTCTTCAGTAACTATCGATATACTTTTATTATCTTCGCCTGATCCAAAATAAGAAATACTTCCAGCTGTTGTAATTGTAGGTTGAACACCAACTTTTTTCTCACGGTTTTCCTGTATTCTTCTCAACAATGCAGCTCTACCTACAGGCTTCCTCTCTAACTCTTCAGTAACAGCAGGCTCAGAAACTTGTATTGCACCAACTTGCTGAAGTTGTCTTTTCTTCAACTTTTCTAAAAGGGCTGCTCTACCTCGAGGAGCTTGATTGTCTTCCATTATTGTGTATTGCTGTGTGCAGCTAATTTAAGTTATTTAATTCAACAACTTGTCAACTATAGATTATTTGTGATGTGCAAAACAGTGAAATAACAATTCATTTAAGATTCATGATAAATACATTTGAAAGGATTCTTCCACTTTTACCACACATATCTTCTACTTCTTCTTTTTCTTTTTCTTTCAATTCCACTACCTCGTCAGGAATCTCGTGCTCAGGGGCGTATGGACTCAATCGTGAGATTATGTGTCCAGTCTCTAATATATATTTGATAGAATGTCAGGGGATGATTACCGGTATACTGCAGGAGTGTAGTTGAAAACTATCTCATCCCGTTGTTATTAAACTCTGATAATTGTACTCGTTGATACCTGTATCGTATTAGAACAGGTGTTTAAGGTAAATTGGGGTTACACAAAGACAACATGAAAACTAAAGGGCAGGAAATGACATAGATTATTCATTGATACTGATTGAATAATTATATCAAATTCTTGCGTTTTATAGTATTTACAGTTTTATTCCACCGTAGTTCAGAAATTGCATAATAATGTTTACTATCAACTCATTTTCAGAAAAGATTATGTCATAAATACTAACGGGTGACGCAAAATGTTGAGATAATTCATTGTAAAGACATCTTATATCCATTAAATTATTTAGACATTCAAAAATATATGCAAAAGGGTTTCTTCAAATTCACACAATAGATTATTTTTAACACCAATTCGAGGGTACAGCAGTGGCCCGAACGTAGTCTTAACATAGTGCTTATAGTTTTTCTTTCTAAATTAGCTCATATGAACCCTATGATCATACTACCAGTGCGCATCTTACAATATTCAACTCCAGTCTTACTACTTTTAGATTTAAATTCCGCTTTCCATCTGTCACGTAATTGGTAAAAAAATGTTGGCCACCATTCTCTTGGATCACCGCTTATATTTTTTGGAATCAATGCCTCTCTACCTTCTGCGGCTAGTTTGTCTGCCATATTATTGTAATTAATAAAAAAGTGACTCGGTACCCAAATTCATGCTACTTTAAGTACTAACCGTTTGGTATTCGTGAAATTTCTTTTGGATCGACACTGTTAAAATGTCTGTATTACTATTGAAAATCCTATTCTTTAGTTTATTCAAAGCACTCGTTTATCCGGGTTGTAGGATCGAGATGCATCCGTGTAAAAAGAAAAATATCCAAAAACTTTAATTGTAAAATTGCTTGAAACTGAATACCGCTGGTAACCGCAAGTTTAGGGAGCCCAGAGTTGTTAATATAGAAAATGTCTAATTTTTCATCTATACTGAGATCATGAAATAGAAGCAACGAAGAGAAATAAATTGAATCTTTATGGGGAAGGATTTTAAGAGCTGCTCTAATGAATGGCACCACTCTGTCGTTTTGTGTCCATTGTTGTAAAGAAGGTATCATAAGGTTCAGAAGAGGATTTACATTGATTCTACAAGCTCTAGAAATGAAATTCATGGCTAATTTTTCTGTTCTTTATGTAAGACGCATCATGCCCACTTCTCCTAGTAAAATATTTATTGGGGTCGATTTCATTAAACCTAATGCTGTACATAAGAAGATATTTTGCATTTTTTCAACTTTGTCTTAGAAAATCCGGGGACAATTACCGTATATCATGGAACCATAGAGGAGTGATGGAAGAGCCAGCGTTTTATAGAGTAGTAGAAGATTTTTGGGATGAGCGCCCCAATAGATGCCGCTAAGGGCTTTCAATATATGTAGTATTTTGCTTGCTTTACTAATAAAGTATTCAATTTGTTCATTCCATCTGAGTTTAGAATCAAATTTTACTCCCAAATAATTAATATTTTGTTTCCAGGTAAGATGATAATTATCTAAGAAAAGCAAGGGGCGGTGGGGTGGTGTTTTTGATCTCTAAAATAACATCGCTGCAGATTCTCTGGCGAAACCTGTAAGTTTTACTTCTCAGCCATATTGTCAAATTATTAAGTGCAGTATTTATGGTATATATATATATATATATATATATATATATATATATATATATATATATATATATATATATATATATATATATATATATATATATATATATATATTCAGTGCTTATGGACTCAACTATTTTTGTGAATTTTCACTTTTGTTCAAGGACAACATCCATGACACGAACTCGGGATTCGTACCGAGCACCTGGGCTGAGCATAATCCAACATGCTTGAGCACTAACCGTGTTGCCACCCAGGCCATCAAATCCAATGAAGAAATTTTAAGATACACCCACAGAATAATATATTCGGTAGGTACATCTCTGTTGTCTGGTTTAGATGTTTTGATTGTTGGGAGGTTAGATTTTGAAAAGTTTTTAATTATTAGTTATGAGTATGCAGCTAGTCTTAATTTTGTAAGACCATAACTACTAATTGAGTTGGATTTCGATAGATATTTATATATATATATCCAATTCAGTTACGATGTAAAGTGCTAATTGTCTTTGTGGTGGCTGAAATTTTGTGCAGTTTTTTTGTCAGGTGAGTAATATACCAAATTTAAGCACCTTCCCTTGTTCATTACATGATCATGGTGGATATAAGAACTTGATCTCAAATATTCTATTTCTGATATTCATATGTACTCAGTATTGATTTAGATTAATATTAATACAGCTGCGGTATCATCTGTCATCAACATTCAGTTGATAGTCCTTTTAATGCTTAAAGCGTTTATTCTTCGTTTTTGTGACGAATATGAAGTCAATTTTTCGTTATTTACCGTTCATTGTTACTATCAATTGGTTGTAATAGATATAAGTTAGTAATTTTAAGAGATAATCATGTACCGATGAATAAATTTTTGGATACATAATATTTTCTTTCCTTTGATGTTTATAATAATCTTGATATAGAAGGAAGATTAAGTTGTATGAAAATTTTTCAAAATGTTCAGGAGATTTACCCTTAGAGGTAATTATAGAAAACAACAAAGCTTGTGTTAGTTATGTTATGGAACCACAAAATATCATTATTTTCGTAGTTTAATTTATACTCACGGAATTTCTTTCGAATACAATGACATCAATATACCAACAACATTATGTTGTATGTTAAATGTATTTTCTGAAGCATCAAGTAGACTTGAATTACTCACATTGTTAAATCTGTTCTATCTTCAATAGATATTACAGCCTTTTTGAACTATCTCTATTTAAGTATTTAATTTGATAAAAAGTTTAAATAGTCTTGCTTCTGCTTCTGTGGCATTTGAAAAGTTAGAATGATAGGGGTTGAAAGTAAATTAATAAAATCATATATTTCATTCATTTTTGTGAATCAATATAGTGCTGAGCTGGAGAAATTGATTGTTGGTAACCAATCCCTATAAGAACGAAGATACCTAGGCAATTTAGGTAGCATATTAAATGCACCTTAATTTCTTTTTGACTAAGCTAAAAATTTTCAAATATGTTTCAGCTGGTGAAATTGATTGTTGGTGACTAATCCTATAATAACAAAGATATCAAGGCAATTCAGATAGCATATTATATGAACCTTAATTTATTTTTGATTAAGCTAACAATTTCCAAATATATCTGAATAGTTTGAATTCTGGTTCAGCTTACCTATTGGTTTTATTTATCTACTAAATTTTACAAGGAAAAATAGATGTTATAGTATCTTATGAAAATCAATAGATTGTAAATATCTCAAATATTCAATTAGTATGAGTTAGTGTGCATATCATTTATTCATATTATTTCTATTGAACCTATAAGGCAGGTTGAAGTTAATCACACTCGAAAAAATTGAATAATCAAAAACGCCATTGATCAACTTGAAGAAAGAACATACATGAAGTATGATTCTACCTCAAGAAAGAGAGTTCGAACCAAATAATGATCTTACTGGGTCATAGGAATCGAATTTAAGTTTTGGCAAAAGATAATAAACACATACAGGTTACTTGATTTGGTAAGAATCCCAAAATATATTTCTCAAATAATATTTGATTTCAATTCTACTTTTTATCAATTTATATTTTGCCTTAGTCAATGAGGAAAATTGAAATTGGAATGAAAAGCGAACATGTGCTTAATTGCATTCCTAAGAATTCTTGGACATTTTGTAGTTTTAATTTAGAATATGTTCTAGTAATTCGATATTTAATGAGTATTAGACTCATTGACTCAGTTCATTTAAAGGTAAAGATATTGAAGAAATATAAATTATTTCGCTTAGAAACAATATTTGTTTCAGATATTAGCATGACTTTTACTGACATCTGTGTCAAATTTGTTAATGAGTTATCCTTGTTGAAATTGGCCAATAAAAGTTCATGCTTTTTTTCAACATGAGTGGAAATAGGTATTGGTAGAGGCATTTCATTGAAGTCCTACGCAAGTGTTTTTGATTGGTCATCTAAATTTTAACCAAAGAAACCGTGTCAAAGCCAGTCAAAAACCAAGGTTATGTTGACAATTTTTTCAACTATCACTGTGATATTCATTATAATGTTTTTTTGGTCTAATCAAAACAGCTATAGGGAATATTTTTTGAACTTTACATATCATTTCCGTGAAGCAATCCAATTATTTCTTTCCTCGACTTCCCCATTTACCTGATTGGGTGGGCTTCTTCTGATTTGCGACTGATCTGTAAATTCAAAAAATACTTCATGATTATCATTTTGGTCTGATTGAGAAGATTAAGGCTGAATTGGAACATGTGCTCTAGGCAATCAGAAAAGTCAATTAGTACAAATGTTAAAAGAGGTAGATAAGCCTTCATCTTGCCAGAAAAATTATAGTGAATTGAGCTAAACTGGTCTGAAGAATATAGTTTCTCTGGCATTGTTCAGTGATTGTTAGGACTTACTCATAGTCCATTGGGTAATGAAAATTACCTTATTGTGATTTAAGTTCTGAAATCGAGTTGTAAGTACTCGCATTTCATTGTCAACTCTGAATTTATCTAATTTTTTATCTTTATTGTTTATTATAGAGATATCAGATATGTAAAGGCTTGGAAGATTTTAGTTTTGAGACAGTCATCTAGACTTAATCCCTTATCTATAACTTCACTCATTATTCCACCTTAATATTGAAATTGAACGTTTTTCAGAAGGTCGAGAAAAGTATTTCAAAACTGCAGCAAGTCTTTTATGAACGTTCCTAATCAAAATACAACCTTCGAAATGATTATTGGATATTGGCTAGTATCGAATATATCGAGAAAGATAAATTTTATTTAGTTTTTCACTTGTGTTTCCATTCGAGATTACTATCGATTGTATCTATGTTTGTCTTATGTCTAGTCGACTAATTAGTTATGATTGGAACTTGAAACAGCTCTCAATATTCAATGATTAACATTGGGTTTCACTAGTACTACTGCTCATACTAGTAATATAGTACGCTCAGACGCTCTATTGTACTCGCAACTTTCGAAATGATTGGGACAATACTTCTGTAGTTGAAGTTCTTTGGTTAGAAGGAACCAAAATAACTGAGACTATAGAAGTTTCATCTTAAGAATTTACTATGTTCAGTGAGGTGAATTCGGCAACAAAAAAATATTCTTCAACCACGGCAACGTTTGCCGTATAAATTACTCAAGATCCACGAAGAAATATATGGGCCCAAATTATTGGTTTCATAATGAATCTAGAACATCTATAGATGATAATCGGCATCACTTAGAAGACCGAACCTGGCCATCGGGGCTCTCTCGGTCAAACAGAGAGGGAATTGTTTTGTTGAGTTTGAATATTGGAGGGATTTCCAAGGATAAATGCGATTATACTTCAAAATTGGCAAGCAAGAACAAGGTGGAAGTGATTATGCTTCAGGAGATTCACACTGCGACGGAAGAACATCTCCGCGAAAGAGGAAATATCGCAGGTTATGTACTTTTTGATTATCTCCTTAGTCCTATTTATGGCCTTGTTTCTATGTAAAATCTTCATCATTCAATCGTATTGAACTTGTACAGACGGGCATGTTGAGTGGTGTTTTCTATATTGCGTTCAAATTTTTTGTTGTATTTGACGTTAATATTTATAAACCTCCTGACGAAATCTGGCCCATCAATTTCGATATTATTTTTCCCCACCCTATCTATTGTGGTGATTTCAATTGCCATCACAATCAATGGGGTTGTACAGAAAACGATAGGAGTGGTATTTCATTAGTTGAATGGATGGAAACAAATGATTTTCAACTTGTATTCGATGCGAAGGCAAAGGGCACTTTTCATTCTGCCAGATGGAATCGCGACTATAATTCTGATCTTTGTCTGGTTTCTAACGACCCTGAATTGTTTCCTCTACCTGTTCGTCGTAAAGTACTTTCAGATTTTCCTCGCAGTTAACAAAGGCAAGTTATTATTTCGTTAGGAATTTCAAAAAAGCTCGTTGGAATGATTTCACTAAACAGGTAGATAGTGATTTGGGATGGGTTCCCTCCTTGAGTAGAAATTATTCCCAGTTTATAGGAGTTGTCAAAAATGCTGCTAAAAAACATATTCCCAGAGGCTTTCGAAATGATTATATACCTGGGTGGTCAGCGGAATCAAATGTTTTTTATAAGGATTATCAGCAAAATCCTTCCAGAGAGAAAGCCCATGTACTCCTTAGTTCTTTGAATGATAGCAGAAAGAATAAATGGAATGAGTTGATGAATGGTGTGAATTTTTGTCATTCTAGTAGAAGTTCCTGGGATTTGTTGAGGAAATTAGGTAATGCTGATCCCGTTTCAAAAACTCCGTCTAATATGAATCCGAATTCTTTAGCATCTAGACTTGTTAATATCTCTAAAAGTGTGAAGATTAGTAGATATGACAGGAATATAATGAAACGAATCTTACATAAAAAGAGGAGGGATGCTATCACGGTAGAGGATTTATCGAATCCTTTCGAGGAAGAAGAGCTTATATCTGCAATAAAATCTACTAAAGTTCGTAAAGCTCCAGGATTCGATGGCATTTTCTCTGAATTTTTTAAACATCTACGAAATAACGCTAAAAAGTGGTTACTATCCTTTTACAATGACATACTCAGCTCAAATAGTATTCCCGTTGAATTTAGAAAGGCTAAAGGTATTGCCATTCTCAAACCTGGGAAAAATCCAGAACTTCCTAGCCTAGCAGTTATCGACCTATCAGCTTATTTTCTGTTTATTTCAAAATTTCAGAAAGACTTCTTTATTAGAGGTTAGAATCAATCATTAACAGAGCTCTGTCCACTTCTCAGGGAGGTTTTCGAAAAAACTGGAATTGTTCTGATCAGGTTTTAGGTTTATCCACTTTCATTGAGACAGGATTTCAGGGTAAACTTAAAATAGGCGCTGTATTTGTAGATCTCTCTTCGGCATATGACACAGTTTGGAAGGATGGTTTAGTTTATAAACTCTTTGAAGTAGTTCAATGTGGAAAAATTGTGAAGTTGATTAGAAATATGTTATCTGATAGAAGATTTTGAGTTTTTATCGGTGAGAAGAGCAGTAGATTTTACACTCTAAATGATGGCCTACATCAGGGATCTGTTCTTGCACCTCTTCTCTTCAATTTATATATGTCTCACATCCCTGAAACATCCTCTACAAAGTTTATTTATTCTGATGATATTGCTTTGGTTTTTCAACACTATGACTTCGAAACAATTGAGCCAACACACTTCCGATTTAGAAATTCTGAACATTTTTTTCAAAAAATGGCGTTTATGTCCAAATCCTTCGAAAACTGAGGTTTCTTGTTTTCATCTGAATAATCATGAGAAGATAGGCAACTAAGAGTATTCTTCAATCAATCACTATCAACTCATGATTTCACTCCAACATATCTTGGTGTAAAGATAGATCGTTCTTTGACTTTCAAATTTCATATTAATAAATTATGTCAGAAGTTGAAAACAAGAAACAATATACTACATAAAGTAGCTGGATCTAATTGGGGCGCCGAAGTTTCTACTTTGCGAACTACTGCTTTAGCTTTAGTATATTCAGCAGCAGATTATTGCTGTCAGGTGTGGTTGAATAGTGTTCATGTCAATAAGATTGATTCTCAGTTAAACTGTTCTATGAAAGTTATAAGTGCATGTATCAGTTCAACTGCTACCTCATGGCTTCCGGTTATTTGTAATATAGTTCCTTCCCATATTCGCAGGAAATTAGCTCTTAAATCATCTTGGGATAAGTATCACTCATTTTCAGAAGTTTTTCCGATAATAAACGATCTTCAAAATCCACCTAACCTGAGATAAAGGCTGTTGATCTTTGGAAAACTGAATGGCAGGAAGTTGATGTTTTCAATAAAGTTCTCATAGAGGATCCTTCCAAAAGGGTGGTTGCAGGTTTCGATATAAGTAGAAAAAATTGGTGTACATTAAATCGTCCAGGACAGGACATGGTCGTAGTAATAGTATGTTGTTCAAATAGAATACGGTAGAAAGTACGGAATGTGAATGTGGCGCAGCTGAAGAAACAATAAGACATTTAGTCCTCGATTGTATTTACCATTTTACGGGTGGTTTTCAAGAAATTCATTCCGTTTCAGATAATTTCATTAACTGGGTAGAGAACTTCAAGTCTATTTAGGAAATTAGTTTTGAATCTTGAGGTTATTATGGGCTACACCCCCGAATGGTGTATGAGATGTTCCCTGTTGAAAAACTAGATAAGGCTAGGGCTGCACCCCCTTAGTGCTTCATTCCCATGGTGTATGAGATGTTCCCTGTTGAAAAACAGCGGAACATTAGTTAAGTTCTTAGATGAGGCAAGGGCTACACCCCCGTAGGGCTTCATTCCCAAAAGGTGCATGAGATGTTCCCTGTTGAAAAACAGAGGAGCATTAGTTAAGTTCTTAGATTCAAGTGAGTTTAGACATATAAGAGTTAGGTATGTTAGATGAAATATTTTTCTGCTGGTTTTCTTTTTCCATTGATACAGATTTTTCCTGTCCTAAACCCCCTTCCTTTTCACCCTTGTCTTCGTGAAGAAGTCCTGGAAATCATGGAGTGCAAGAAGAGAATGAGAGATTGAAGCTGCTAAGCAGAAAAAATTTTGGTACTCTTTTTGTACACAGGACACTAACACAACATAAACAGACAAGCTATTGCTAATGCAATAGAAACGAGTTTTTTTCTCAGGTTTTTTCACTCGTTTATTGAATCATACGCAAGATAGTATGGTTCTCCTGTTACATTTCCTGAGCTCACACTTCAGCGGGATTCGTAGGAGGCATGATGCGAGTTTAGATGCCTGATTAAGGAACGGGCATGGTCTGTTTTTTTCCGCTGGTATTCTATTTATTCGCTTGTTTTTTACGATTGTGTTTTTTCTGACACGCACCAAAACTGTAGATATAAGCATTTATTGTAAATACAATTATTCGAATTTTTGTAAATCCTCTCTTTTCAAAAGTATATATATGAATTCTTTAAATTTCAATGGCCTATGGTTGAGTCCAGACGCCGTAGATTTAATTGTAACGCCACTGGTTAATATCCAATTATAGTTATTCATTAAACGTCTTAGCTATGGCTTTTTGTTTTGAGTAAACTCCGGAAAGATGTAACATCACTGACCCTTGTGATGTCATTTTGCGGTTATTGATAACCATTATTGTCAGATAATTATCGAACATGACTAACGAGAAACAGTTCGCAAAATATGTTGAACGTCTACACGTTGAAAGTAAAGCGTTCCCATCACATGTTCATAGATTAGTTAAATAATAAGTTAATTACTTACCATGGCTAGTGCGGTAAATAACTCTGAAAATACAAAAATGGAACAAGCAACAACAGCAGCTGTACTTAATGTCCAGAAAACTGTAAGCAAGATTGTAACATTTCCTCTGAGTTCACAAATATTTGAACTGTTTGAACTTGTAATGTTTAACTCAATAATCCATAGACGATTGATCAATAGTTTGTCATTGAATTCTTAATTCTTTATTATTATACTTTAGGAAATAACACTCGATCATGGTTGTGATATCTTCTCGAAGGTTTTTTAGAAACGAAATTAGGATAATAAAAAACTGAATTAAAAATAAAGGCATTCAAAGTTATTCGATATCGCACATGAAAACACAACAAATTGAAAAATTAATTAGCCCGCCTGTTTTATCAGTTATTTTTTCAGAGATCCTCAAACTTCTGAAGTAACATTTTAACCCAGCCATTCTTAAGGCACAGATACACATATTACTAGGGGTGTGTTTATTATTATAGACCGGGTTATATGCATTTCTATATTTTCTATTTTTATCTGAGGTTCTTGCTTATTTCATAAATTATCTGTAAATTTGGCATATTTTGCTAAAACCCAATAACAAAGAATTTACGAACTTAGTAGTTCTATAGTTCAAGCATTGCATTTAATGAGACATTTATTTCCAAATCTTTTTTAATGTTATTATGTCCATGAAACTAAATTCTTAGAAGCAAATTATTTGTTAATGAGTGTTGTGTTCAAAATTATTAATATGAAAGCACTGATTCCTTTCTCAAAGATCTAAATCATAAATTGTAGTTTTGATTTACATTTATCAAATTTGTATCTGAAAAGAAAAATATTACTTCATGTATTTCTGAGTACAAAATTAAATTACTTGGTTAGTTAGGAAATATATAAATGCAATTTTAATGAGCATCAGACCCTTCTTAATGATCAAACCGCTGTGATTGCCCAGGAAGATCTGCATGAAATATATCGAGAGATTGAGGAATCTTTGCGGATTTAAAAGAACTCAATACAAACAATTTTGCACGAAGAATGGCGTGTGAAAAAATTACTTTCCCGTTGGATAACCGCACCTATTGACCGAAGAACAGAAAGCTACAAAGATGAATTGGTGTCAAAAAACTCTGGACCCTTTTAACTTTGGAAAGTATAAAAACGTTTACAACATTGTCAGGGTTCTAAATTTTGGATTCATACGAGCCAAAAAATAAGTGCCAATATTCTGTTTTAGTGTTTCAAGGGGAAGAAAAACCGACAAAAGTCATCCGTGGCCGAAGTGACTCCAAAAAGATGGCCGAAACGTTTGTTTCAAAAACAGGTCATGTAGCAACAATTTTTTCACAAGATTAAAGAACAGTTACTGGCGATTGGTACACAACTATTTGTTTACCTCAAGTCGTTAATAAAGTTTGAGAAACCAAGCCTGAACAGCGAATCATCCTTCACCAAGACAGTGCACGTTCGCACATAACCCCCCAACAATTGAATATTTAACGCAAATAAACATCGAATTGTTACATCATCCTGGGTACAATCCGGACGATATTTTTACTTTTCCCAAAATCAAAAACGGACTAGAAGGTCAAAGGTCAGTCTCAAGAAGAAGCTGTTGATGCCTTTCCAAAAGGCCATTTTGAATGCAATAACAAACGATTAGAATACCTTCTTCCAGAATTGATTCCAACAAATGCGGAAGTGGAGAATATTTCGGAAAACAATAAAGTCTTTGAAAGCTCTCAATTGTTTAATTCTAGCTCTATATGCAAAATTTAAAAGACATCCCTCGTATGATCGTGACATTGCAATTATAAAATGAGGAATTGTTAAACATTTTTATTTCAAATATGACTCTAAGTTCACCAAAATCTACTGTATGATAAATATTGGACATTAAAGATCCTTTCCCTCGACAAGAGAGGGTTCGGCAAAATTTCCTATTTAGTGTCATTAGCCGAAAGGCAGAAATAGACCACGTTCAAGGAACAAAATAAAAGAATACCACTGAATGATCATCTCTGATATTCTCGAAACAATTTCAACAATATGCAAGCTCTTAATGTTCACATAATAAAAGGTCATTACAAAAACAATGAATGTATTAAGAAACTGGACACATAATAGAATTCATATGACGTTAAGATGAAAAAATTGATTGCTCGAAAACACGATTATCTTTTTAATTCAGATCGAGGATATGGGTGTTAAAATTGGAAGGACTGAATGTAACAACTCTTAAACGTTAAACGTCATATTGTATTAGTAAATATAGCCTGATTTCAATCATCACAGATTTGTTTTGCATAAAATCGAGGAATATATTCTCTCCGTGAATTTAAAGGTTTAATTTTTACGCAAATTGAATTGGTCGACCTTAACCAATAGCGTCGTACTTGGATGATCGCAATAGTAAAGAATTATATAACACCAATAAATTGAGCAGATTGAAATTTTGGAAGAGAGGGATTAACGAAATCGTTTCGTACTAATTGTTACCTCTTAAGTGATTGTGCTACCCAGAAAATAGTTTATTATTTCCAATTCTTTTTTGTTCTCACACAAAGGTAAGAAAATTATTTCTAATAAATTGTCATCAATATTGAACTGACAAATTCTTAGCCTGCTTGAGAAGCAGGCATAATTTCAAAAGTCAAAATATGTCATTATTCAATTAACTCTGATATTAATTGAATACATTACATCTAGAGATCTCAAGAAGAAATTGATATTTAAACATGATTACAACATGATTGGAATTTCTACTGTTTTTAATACCAACAAATGGATTGATAGATCATTGTTACCGAGGTTTTGAACTTTCTACAATTAAGAATTCAGTTGAACTAACTTTAAAATTAGAGATATTTACTTTACCGAAAAATTCATACATCTTTAGCTTAGATATAGACAGCATGTTTTCAAACTTTCCGAGAAAATAAAGTATTAACTTAACTAGGACAATCACATGTCAACTCGTTAAAACATTGCGAATATTTGATGTTATGCATATAGCTGAATTGTATTCTGTTTAATGAAGGGATATACGAGCAACCTAGTGGTCTTGCGCCTTTCAAGTGAATATATTTATGTCTATCATAGAAAACCAAATATTCAATTCTACTTTGCCAGTTAAAATTAATTTTTGCTACAGAGGACATGTTTTTTGTCTAAACGGTACGCCCAGACAGTTTGATAATTTTTTCAAAATCATGTACAGTATCTTTCCGACAATAAATTTAAATTTGATAACGAGAAGAACAATAAAATATCATTTTTAGATCTCTCAATTTCTCACTCAAATAGATAAACTTCATCATTAGAAAACCTACCTGGTACGGATATATGTATTTCCAAGATTTCGAACCACCCACATTCACATAAAATTTCGGCATACAATTCAATGATCCACAGACCATTTTCATCACATTTATCATTGAAAATCTTGAAAAAGAAACCATTAAAACTACATCTTACAACAACGGCTTGATTGTGACTTGATTGACAAAATAGGGTAACGAAAACAATTACATATCGCTATTAGCCAAATATATCTAGTTATAAATACCAACAAATCTGAAAAATTCATCCTTTTAACATATTCTCAACAAATAAGTGAAAATGCAGCAAATAATCTTTCCTTATTGAAATCCAAAATTGCATTCAGACTTCAAAATAATTTCTAGTATTAATAATTTAAAGATCCTACACATTGACCATAACAGTAGAAAACTCAACTACCTAAAATCAGTTGAAATTTTAATGATAACTCACAGATAATGAACTACTAGACAGATTTGTGTAAATCCGAAATGTTTGGTATATCCAAATCATAACTCCCTCAATAGGTTACCTACTATCTGGTATTTCCAACTCAATAAGGACCAATTTATAAATACCCCTGCACTTCATACTTAGTTTCATACTGTCCGATAATGAACGACAGTGACAGTGATGTTTTAGTTTATTTGTTGGTATTGAACATTTCGTTCCATTCCTGTTCTAATCAAAAAGAAACGTTCATCTTGTTCTGCAGATTAAGATTTCACAGTATGTAACACCTTTCCTTTGGAAGAAAATTTTCGACTTTTCAAACGAAAAGGCCTTCTTATAGGGTGCGTTTAAGCAAACATTGCGCCTTTGAAGAGCTTTTGAAACAATTGACACCACTTACGAAAAAGTGGTTTATTGTGCTTGAGGCAGTAGCATCCAATTTTTACATTTCGGTTCTAAAGATCATATCAGAAATATGATAGGCTCAGAAGCGGAGTACTGATGAAGGCAATTGTTGAAGTTTTGAACTCCGTTCTAACGCCAATCGATTGGAAGAAAGACCGACGATTTCCTTTCTGATACAGATCTTCATTTTCTCCAAATTGTGAGGACTATGCTTCTTTGAAACTTTTTTTTGAGCAAGCCCCACACGAAAAATTACAAATGGTTCTGAAAGCCTGGAGGCATCAACTTCTGAAACATCATAATTGTATATGATGAAAGAATAAATCTTTATTTAAAATCCTCCTTACTTGATCGGACATGTTTAATATAGTTATATGTTTCTTGGCATAACGTGTTGGTGATTGTTCGACATCTGCTCTCACTGCAACGTAATTTTTGAGAATTCTCACTGTTTTGGATCTCCCCCTATACCTAGGTCTTTTTGTTGAACCAGTTTCTCCAAACGACCTCAACTGGCGATAGCCGCGGCACGCTATCACGACGCAATGCTCTCCGCTTCAAGCCATTGCTATGACTGAAAACGGGGTGAGTGACCGGACACAATTAGTCTCCTATCAGGTTTAAATTCCCAACACAGCGGATCTAGTAACCAATTAAAAATCCACTGCTTGTTTTTCCGCACCCTGTACAATTTTCCGCATCTCTCCTCTATAATTTTTTCTCGTTGAGTGTTCAGTGTGAATTGTATAGTAATTCCCGGTTACTGTTTCACCCTTATCCAGGTAATTAATCATAAGGATCATATGGCAATTCCAACACGAAAGCAAGGATTCTTCCAGCAGATTTTTGAACACGAAACTTCTCAGACTTTGAAAAACCAAAGTGTCCCTATTCTATTGATCTCTGTTTTGTTTCTGGGTAGTAAAAATGAAGCGAACTTTCATTATTATCCCCTGTTTACAATTTGATGATCTATTTCGCAAAAACTAATTTTGAAGATAACTCTTTCAAAAGAAAATCAAAAGCGAAAAACTATTATAGAGAAAGAGTATAGTATTTCAATAAGTGGAGAGTAAAAATATTTTACATTTAATAATTTACCTGAATTGTCATTGTAAGAATTAATTGCCGAACTGTCAAAATGAGATCACAGAACATACTTATGCTATTTCAATCATACCATGTGGATTCTGTGAATGAACATCACCTTAAATCCAACTTTTACATCAACAATAATGTGAAATTAAATATATTATCAATGATACTTGGGCATAATCATTTAACTGGTTATTTTTATTTTTATGAGTATTAAATCGACATTATTGTGACACTCACGACGGCATGTTGTTGTTATGTGAGACTTCACTAAATTAAATAAAGTAATTAATTATACCTCAGAAATGGGTAGTTGCAAAACTACTTAACTACCAGTAGTTCATTGAAATGTTACACTTTGCATTTATTAGAGGACGCAATTTGATTATTGGACATGGGGGGGGGGTCAATTGAAGTTTAACTCCAAGTTTGTGGGGTTGCAGCCCTTGTCCTCCGGCCGCTATCTTGAAAAAGGGGGTACAAATATATTTAGCGCGACATCTCGGAAACTATAGATCTCATCAAAAAAATTTCTAGACGTAATTTGTAGAAAATCGCTTTAGCTACAAATAAGTTTTTATCACTTTTTGCCGTTAATGAAAATTTCAAAAGTTATAAGCAAAGGAGTGGAAAAATTCTTATAAATATTTTCTTTTTTGAACTTTTTATTTTTCCATTTTATCGAATAATTATCCTAGACCAATCTTGTAGGTCAGGGGTGCTCAAACTTGAACTGCTGACGATCTACCTCAATATTTTTAGACTACTTACGATCGACTCTGAGAGGCTGCAAGTATGTGTGATGCAGGGTTGTCGTGCATATGCGATACACCCTACCAACCTACCTAGGTACGGTGTAGCGTAGCATATATAGATATTAGCTTTCCGCACAATATACATTATTTTAGTCAAGGTTTGGGTTAGGTTTAGTTAGGTTCTTCTCTATAATACCAATGCAAAAACTCATAGTTATTCAAAATTGCGAGTTTATTGGTTGTTACAAACAAAAGAGTTACATATGGTGTTAAACTTAACTAAGGAGTGACTTTGGATGTTGAAGCGTGGCACTGCATATTGTCAGCATAATTTTCATGAGATGGTACGTAACCACTGAGTGCTAATCGCAAGCATGATAACATATGATCGTCAGTTAGTCGATATTTTGAGTTAATTATCTTCATTTCAGGAAATGCAGACTCGCACAAGTAAGTTGACCCAAACATTGCCGTCAGTTGAAGATCTATTTGCCTTAGATTCGGATATTTATCTTCAGATATAAAACACCAGAAATTTGTATCAGATGCTGTAGCTTTGAGATGTATATCTGATATAATCTGCTCATTTTCAACAGAACATGAGTTCATATTAAACTGACCGGCTATTTCTGTAGCTAATTCATCAATGGTTTTACATGAAAAAGGATAACTCATAAATGATTGCCAATTTACTGCAATCATAAAAACGCATTTCGAATTGTATCACAGTATTTGATAATTCAGCCTCATACGTATCATATTTCAACTGAGGAATTCTTTCTTTCAAAGACGGAAAATGTTTCAGATCCTTTCCTTTCAGTTGATCTATCATAAGTTGCAATTTACTTTTGAATGCGTTTACTGCGCTAATCATCTCAATAATAGCTTTTCTTTACCTTGAAGTTCCGAATTAATGGTGTTAAAGTGCATTGTGATGTCAGTCAAAAATGCCTTTTTTCGTTTTTCAACATCTGAGTGTCATCATCTCTTTCCTCTAGAAAATCTGTTATTTCGGGCAATAATTCTTAAAACCTTTTCTACGAATTTTCCGCGACTCAACCATCTGACTTCCGTGTGAGGAACTAAATCAGTCTGTTCAGCTGACACCCTACTTTCAACTGCAACTTAAGAGCCGCCGTTTCAAGATACGTGAACGGATAGAATATAGAATAGATATGTCATCATGCTTGCGATTAGCACTCAGTGGTTACTCATGAAAATTATGCCGAGAACATGCTGTGCCACGCTTCATATGTAACTTTTTTGTTCTGTAACAACCAATAAACTCGCAATTTTGAATAACTATGAGTTTTTTCATTCATTTTTATAAAGAAGAACCTAACTAAACCTAACCCAAACCTTGACTGAAATAATGTATATTGTGCGGAAAGCTAATATCTATATATGCTACGGTACACCCTACCTAGGTAGGTTGGTAGGGTGTATCGTGTATGTACGACAACCCTGCATCACACATACTAGCAGCCTCTCAGAGTCGATCGTAAGTAATCTGAAATTGAGGTAGATCGCCAGCAGTTCAAGTTTGAACACCCCGGATCTTCAAGATTGGTCTGGGGTAATTATTCGATATAATGAAAAAATGAAAAGTTATTGCTCAAAACAGAAAATTTTTATAAGAATTTTTCCACTTGTTTGCTTATAACTTTTGAAATTTTTCATTTACGGCAAAAAGTGATATAAGAAGATAAACCGATTTGCTGCAAATTATGTCTTGAAATTTTTTTGATGAGATGTATAGTTTCCGAGATATTGCACCACGAGGGCTGCAACCCCATAAGCTTGGAGTTAAGCTTCTATTTATATGGAATCACCCGATATTTCGAATATTACCTTAGGGATTTTGGAAATTTCGAAGGATTGTTGAAATTGATCCGTTTTAAGATATTTCAATTAAAAAGAGAAATAAATTAAGGTTTATTTTAAGAAAGAAACAAATAAAAGAAAATAAGAGACTCTTTCCGCATGTAGTGAAAAATTGTTTTCTCACGAAGTAGGTGTTTTTTTCTCGACCTCAGTAGCTTGTATTACCTCCTCTTACCCTGATACAAGCCTGAATCCGTCTAGGCATGCTTTGGATTATGTTTTCGACCTCCTCTGGGGTGATATTCTGCCACTCTTCTATGGCGGCTTGGATGAGCTGTTGTGGGGTTCTTGGATTATCCTGGTGAGATCTAATTTTCCTTTTGAGATTATCCCATAATTGTTAAATAGATTTATGGCCTGGAGAGCAAGCTGGCCAGTCTAAAATAGCGATTTCCTCTGTTTCAAGATAATGTCGCGCAGGGTTGCTGGTATGCAGAGGATCATTATCTTGCATAAAAGTGAAATTCTCACCCTGGGCACCTCGTCAGAGTATCACTATGGGCTCCAGCACTAGGTCCACGTAATTTCTAGCCGTTACACTACCAGGAAACGAAATCAAATCTGTTTTGCCTCCCAGCATAATGCCACCCCAAAACATCAAACTGCCCCCTTGGTATTTCGGAATTTGTCTTGCTGCTCGGAGTCTTGCTTGTCTTCCACGACCCCTTAAAACCCGAATCCGGCGGTCATCGGATCGAACACCAATTCTGGTCTCATCCGAAAAAAGAACATTGCCGATTTTCAATATTGCAATTTTGGTGTTTTTTGGTGTCTGTTAATTTTGTGTTGTTTGGTTAGCTCTGGAACTCTTAAGGGCCTTCTGCTATAGAAACCCCTTGAATGAAGTCTTTGACGTATCGTTTCGTTTTATACACTGATGCCAGCTGCTTCCAGAACTTGTCTTCACAAGTAGTTGAAGATCCATGGTTAAAAACAATGAATAATGTGAAATACCGAGTGATTCCATATAGATTTGGTTGTGTGTATTAAAACATAATGAAATCAACAATATATATAATAAATAAGAAAACTATTGATACGAGCTACAAATTTACATTGTTATGATTGTTCTGCTTTTTAAATGCTGGCCGTTCCAACAGTATTAGAGTGGACTAGCATAAAAAAATCAATAATTCGAAAATCATTTCTTGGATTTTAAATAAATCCACATTTTAAATTCAGGTAACAAAAGCAAAAGATTAGATTCAATTGACTTCGTAAAAATTTCAACAGTTCACAAACATAATCTTCCAACAACTAACGACTATCTTGATTTCAGTTTGTGCCCACTTCTCTCATGTGTTTCTTAGGTATAAATGACATTGTAATATTTTGATTTCCTGTTAGTTTTGTAAACGGGATAATGCCTAAAACATATGCCAAACGTATTTTTCTTTATTATATTTTATGTTTATTCCTCAATTGTTTGAATGTTTATAAAAATGTTTCACCAAGGAATTAGCGATTCTTCTATATCTTTATCTTTTTTGTTGTTTTTACTAGTTAACTCTAATTTTCATCTATATATTCATCAATATTTGTTTCATAATCATTATTTCATTGGTAGCTTTTTAGAAAAACATTTTCTTTTTGCCATATTGAACTCACAGCACCTACAAAGTTGGTGATAACATACGCCAAAAAATTTCAAAAGTTATGGTAGTTAGGGAAGTTTTTTGAGTTTTTAGGAAAATTGTTCGGTTAGTTAAGAATCATTCATTCCTGTACTGCGAGATAATCGATAAAAATATTGGGTATATAATGAAACAGTTTTAACCGAAAATAACTGGCATAGATATAATTCATTTTTCCAAAATTAAATTTTGTTGAGATTCTGTGAATTCAATGAATCTGCTATTACTGCGGTTTAAATTCCTTTGGTCTAGGCAGTGGTAATATTGGAAATCTTGACCACCTAATAATTATAAATAATGAATTAATTAAAAAACGAAAACAATCGTTGGATATATCCTATTGTTTAGTTATCAGCGTGTAATGATTTTCATTTTGTATAGAAATTACAGCTATTAAGTTCATTTCGACTATCGGCGTTGGATGTATAGTGTGAGCGAATGAGAAAATGAAATATTATAGTTAGGGAAAATGACCATACCTCCGTCAATTTCTTTTTCAGGGACCATACTAGTAATGCAAACATTTTCCCTATATTTTCCTCCGTTTTCGAGTCATTCAAAATGTCTCGAATTTCGGGAAAATCGTCAGTCGCGGATAGCTCCGTTATGATCAAAGTTATATAAAAATGAGTCAATTTTTGTTTCAAGGGGGACATCTTTTGGGGTAAAAAAACTGAAAATATCAACCCCCTAAGCGGGGGTTGCAATCCTTGAACATTTTGAATAGGGAAGATGGGTCGAGTGATGACTCAAAAGAAAGGTGGTATCTTTGTCTACATCGCCTCGAACGAATTTCCATTTTTAATTGAAAACTAAAAGATACAGGGTGAGCAACTGAAAGATAGGGAAGACTGTTTCCCTGAGACTATTCAAGTTTCAGTGAAGTAAAATGGAACAGATCCATGCTGATCAATGGCAGTCATCATCAAGTACCATCCTCATCTCGAATTTCAACCCCTAGAGCAGGGGTGACCACCCTTGAAAATTTGGAAGAGGGTAGATTGGTCGAATGATACCTCGAAAGAAAAGTATTATCTTTGTCTGCATCCCCGTGAACGAATTTTCATTTTGATTGAAAACCTCCGTCAATTTCTTTTTCAGGGACCATACTAGTAATGCAAACATTTTCCCAATATTTTCCTCCGTTTTCGAGTCATTCAAAATGTCTCGAATTTTGGGAAAATCGTCTGCGCGGATAGCTCCGTTATGATCAAAGTTATATAAAAATGAGTTTGATATTCTGCGGGCACTTTTTTGATTGAAATTAGGTGGCGTAGAAAAAAAAATCGGCCTAGCGGTTTTCGACAACATGCTTTTTCTCTGAATGAAACATAGGCGATTTCACTTTTTTTCGATGCAGTATTTTTTCCTTTTTTTCAAAATATGTAATATTATTATTATTATTATTATTGAAGTTATTTAAGGCTGAGGACAAGTCCTATAAAAGCCTAATAAAAAAAATAATTTCTATAGTATTGCAAGCACAGCTTAAACAAAAGAAAGTCCAACTTATTTTTGAATTCATTAACCGAATTTGAGTTCACCACATCACTAGAAAACCTGTTCCAATCATCGAACACCCTATTCACAAGAAAATACTGTCTTTGTCTCGACGAAAATTTTTCTTTTTTCAGCTTCAGATAATGACCACGCAAACGAGTATCAGCACCCAAACTAAACAAACATCTCAGGTTGGCGTAATTGTGTTTAATTATACGATAGCACAAGATTAGATCTCCGCGATGTCTTCGCTGCTCGAAGGTTATGAGACCAGCTCTAGCCAATCTTTCATTATATGAAGGACGAACGACCCCAAAAGTCATACGTGTAGCACGGCGCTGGACACCCTCAAGCATGCTTTTATCCCGAGCGAGCACCGGGCACCAAACCGAGCCTGCATACTCCAAAATAGGGCGCACATAAGTTTTATAAATTGTAACCGAACTAGAGAAGGACAACTTAACGAACGATCTACGAATGAGATAAATTAAAGAATTAGCACGTTTACAAACACTTAGGACATGTTCCGACCACGTAAGGTTTGAAGTAACGGTTACTCCTAGATCTACATGTGAAGTAACTGAGCGAAGTGGATGGTTGTCAAAATAATAGTTGTGGTCAATTTTCGTATTCACTACCCCTTTTCAGGAAAAACATTTAATTATGGTAATTTGATTCGGTGCACACCCATCAACGAATCATGTTCTTCTATGGCTGAAAACCACAGATTTTCAAGATTTCGTCCAAGACGATGATTGTTTCTGTGGTTTGATTAAATTCAGATCATAGTTATTAGCTTTGGTCTCAGAGTTCGACAATCACTTACGATTTTAGTTTTGAAATATATCAATTGTTTTCAATTATTAAAATAGAAATTGTTTGTTGTGTTCTTAAGGGCTATTTCATTTGGAAATTTGTTCAACTACGAGTGTGGTTCTTGTGAGATGCGGAATGTAGACCATTTCTACGAAAACTATGAGAAATTTGACATCATAGAATGTTATATCCAAAGTGAGTATGATTCAGCCGCGTCGGCAGGAACATATATGATTCGGTTTTCCAAAAGATAACTACCTGATAAGTCTATTTTCAAAAGATTGAAAGAAATCAGAATTTGAATCAATGAGAACTGTAACGGCCAAACCATCCATTTCAAGCAGGCAAATAGACGCAGAAACTTAAATATCCCCCCGACCTACGAAATGCTAATATCAAAATTTTATATTTAGAAAAAATCAATGAACGTTCATACTTTTTCAGATAAGTGAAATGGCCACCTTCTTCCCTGATTCAACTACACTAATCTTCTTTTTTATCGTTACATTGAAGAACCACTCACAATTCAGAAAATTTGAATTTCAGGGAATTGATAACGGAGATATCCTTAAATTCTAGAAATTCTGAATAACTCGAAAACGGAGAGAAATATCGGAAAACTAAACTGGTTCTTGAAAAATAAATCAAGAGAGGGGAGGGGGTCATTTTTCTCTAACTCTTCGTGTACACACTTGTGTGTTTAAGTAGAAAACAAATGAAAATTCTTCACGTCAAACTCTTCATAACTATAAAATGTTATTCTTCAGGGTATTCGAGAAATCTAAAGAAAACAACGATAATTACTAAGAATTTCAAAAGGTATATAAATCCTGTTTACGACATTGAATGAAAGAATAAGACAAAAATTGAATCTGGGGAATAGTTTTTGACTCTTCTTTTTATGTGTACTACTATCTTGAAATATTTTGTTTTGTAGATTATTGCCCTCAATTTAAAAATGAAGATTAAGTTGCTTAATTTAGAAAAGATACAGGATAGTTATTTATACTTTACAGCAAAATTGAAGCGTGTTGGTATATTGACTCATTCGGGTCAAGTATGTGGATAATTATAAATAAATGAGTATTAGATATGAGAGGAAAGTATACATGATAAAGATGACAAAATAATCCCAACAAATAATTACATCTCATCTTTTCCGTTGATAATAATTAACAGTCTTAGTCCATTGGTCCAAGAAGTTAGATATGTTAAGACTACGTAGTCTCTCTTTTCACTACTGGGTGTCATTTTCAACATAATCTCCTAAGATTTCTGACGCCTTCTTTGTAGACCCTCGGAATACAACCTCGTTTCGGAGATGAGTTACGAATCTGTTGAAAGTCTTCTTCCTCCGAACCATATTTCCATGTTGGGAAACAAATTGAAATCACTGAGAGAAAGTGGGGAGAATATGGTGAATGAGGTATCAATTCATATCGTAACTTCACCAGCTAGTCTGTTGCAATAGCTGAAGAATGGACAGGGGCAATCTCGTTATAAAACAGGATTTTCTGCTTAGCAAAATTTGTCTTGATTTCCTCATTCTCTTGGTCTAACATTGATGTGAAGTATTCTATTTTACCGTCTTTCTTTTTTGGTAAAAATGAATGGAGATAATGCTCTGTGCGTTCCAGAAGACGAAAGCCGTCACCTTGCCGGCAGATGGAACCGGCTTGGCTTCCTGGAATGCACAGCCATCGGTTCCCATCATTTATCTGGATTGTTTTTCCGTCTCAACCATAAATAAATGAATCATTGTTACATCAACCATAATGAAACGGCGTTAAAACTCATCTGAGTTTTCTTCAAATAACCGAAAATTAACCTATGAAAGTTTCACGTCTTAGGTTAGTTGTCAACAAACGCGGTTTGCTTTAGCTTTTTCATGTGCAAATGTTCATTGAAGATCATGTGAAATGTTCACAGTCTTCGCTATCTCTCCCAACTCCACACAGCGGTCGTATAATACAATATTGTGGATTTTCGTGATCATTTCCGGAACTGTTAGCTCAATTAGGTATCCTGTCAAAGGGCATCTTCCGCGCTTGTTCTTAAGGGATTTCTGAAGAAGAATCACCATAGTAGAGATCTCTTAGCCCTTGATAAAACACTATCTCCATAGGTCTGCAGAAAATTTTCAAATGTTTCTGTTGCATTGAGTCCAAGTTGAAGTTTATATATATATATATATATATATATATATATATATATATATATATATATATATATATATATATATATATACAGGGTGCTTCAACGAAAACTAAACAGAGGCTATATCTACCAAGATATTCATTTTTGATCAAAACGCAAAAACAGGTCAATTTTTGTTTCAAGGGGACATCTTTTGTCTGAAATATCAACCCCTTAGCGGGGTTGCGAACCTTGAACATTTTGATGGGTCGAGTGATAACTCAAAAGAAAGGTGGTATCTTTGTCTACATCCCTTGAAGGAATTTCCATTTTAATTGAAAACTGTAAAAGATACAGGGTGAGCAACTGAAAGATAGGGAAGACTTTCTTCCTGAGACTATTCAAGTTTCAGTGAAGTAAAATGGAAGGGATATATATATATATATATATATATATATATATATATATATATATATATATATATATATATATATATACATTCTTTTGAAAAGAGAGGATTTACAAATATTTGAATAATTGTATTTACAATAAATGCTTACATCTATAATTTTGGTGTGTGTCAGAATAAAAAACACAAGTGTGAGCTCGGGAAATGTAATAGGGGAACCATACTATCTTGTATATGATTCAATAAACGAGTGAAAAAACCTGAGGAAAAAACTCGTTTCCCTGTCGCTATTGCACTAGCAATAGCTTGTCTGTTTATGTTGTGTTAGTGTCGTGTGTACATAAAGAGTACCAAAGATTTTTCTGCTTAGCCGCTTCATTCTCTCTTGCATTCCATGATTTCCAAACGAAGACAAGGGTGTTTGGGACAGGAATCTGTAACAATGGAAAAAGAAAACTAGCAGAAAAATATTTCAACAATCATACTTCTCATATGTCTAAACAAATCTAAGAAAAGATTTTACATAGCAAGCAAGGTCATGAAAAGGACTAAGGAGATAATAAAAGAATACATAACCTGCGATATTTCCTCAAATTCCATCTCTGTTTGACCGAAAAAGCCCCGATGGCCAGCTTGAGTCTTCCAAGTGATGCCGATATGATCTATAGATGTTTCAGAATCATTATGGGTCCAATAATCTGGTTTGACATCGCCCATATATTATTTCTTCGTTGAACTTCTTTAATTTAAAGAAAAATTTGCGACAAAATTTTGACAGTCGCTCGAAAAATATGATATTTGTCATACGAGTATGTTATTCCATTAGTGATCTCCAATGAACATTTGCATATGAAAAAGCTATCGGCAAAATGGGTACCGCGTTTGAAGTAGAACTTGATAGCACACCATTCTTCAAAATTGATTCATTAAAATACACAAGAAAAAACTGTTTCACGAAAACTAACGCTTCGGACAAACAAATGACTGTAGCGAGTTCAAACGCATACAGGAGGCGTATCACATGTGCACCTGACGCTGCCTAAAGCCTCTCGTCTCATACATTGCCGGATCGGAAGCTTACACAAAGATTTTAATAGAGAAATTTCAGGTAGGCATTTAACATGAGTTAAATTTTATATGAAATTAAATGTACGAGATATAAAAAAGTATGTTTTATTTTGTGAGACACATGAATATGTTTTTTGTGCACATGTAGATAATTAATCATTAATGTTTTTCAATTCTGTGGAGTATTCGTGACCAATGGTTACTTCGTTTATTTAATGTAAAATATAGACCAACGAACTGAAGTAATCCCGGAAATGTGCATTAGATATGGAAATCACAGGATTTCAGGCGAAATGCAGAATGGAGCAAATTTCTGCACTGATAATTCGCTCTATATTTTTATCATTTGACAGCGTTTATCAACCGAATAGATATTTATGTTCATATTCTCGTACTCAAGTTGGATGGAACGGTCGCTGATTTTTAAATTATCGTAGTTTCTATTACTTGGTAAATGAATAGGATGATCGGAGAGTGAAAGTGTGAATATTTCAGAGTAAATAAATTCTTTAGAAACTCATTAGGTATGTAGATTTGTCTTTGGCATTTAATCTCTATTTTCTCACTACTCGAATATCGAAAAACTAGATTTTCTTTTTCGTGAAAAAGTCAATACAACTATCATATCGTTCAATATCTATACAGGGTGCTCTACGTTTTTGTCGTGGCCCTAACAGGTAGAACGCAATAGTTCGAAATGATTTCTCCTTCCTTTCCAGAAATATCAACTTCCAAAAAGATGTTTGTTTTTACAATTCTCGAGACATAAGCACGTTTCATGCCCCTGAATGAAACCAGTGGCATTATCTGATTTCTCAATTTGTTTAGAAGTTTAAGTGTTTCTTGCAATTCGTACACCGGGTGTCCCAAATTCGTTGTCCTTGAGGGGTAACTTCTAAACTGATGGAGATAGAAGGATGCGGCTTTCACGGAGTGGTGCTATTTTTTGATGAAAAAATATATGGAGCCCACAAATCTTTCATGGACCCTTCCATTTTCGAGATACAGGGTGAATTCTCCTTTAACTTGGCGCAATGGTGAAATATGCATCTTACAGAATTTTTTACGGGAAATACAGTGCTTTCATAAATATATTAAACACTTACGGGTTCAATTTTTTTGGAAGACGAAAAATACTGTTTTGATATTCTAAATAGAATTTTCTATCAATTTTTCGTAAAGGCGGTAGTGAAAATCGATTGAATCAGTAAAGTGTATGTAGAATTCGCTTTATCGAAGTGATAACTAACATTCCTTTTGAAATTCAATTAATAACATTTCTGTTTTGATGATGAAAAATTCGTTTCCCAGTAGAAAGAATATAGAGGGATATCCACCGTGACCGTCCGTTATAAAACTTTTTGAGTTCCAATTACAATATCAAGCTGAAATTTTATACGCGGCCATAACTAGCGATTTCCAATTAAAGTGAAATATTTTTGAAGTGATACCATTTCCGGTTATACCGGGAGTTGATCATCACTTTGTTATTTCAAATAGCAATCTACCTTTTTTATTATACATCTAGAACCGACATTTGAGCAAGGCATAAAATACCCAAGTTGTTTGCACTTATCTGTCAAAACTTTTAACAGATTCAATTATTTTTTGTTATAAACTCGATTTTTAAGGAACATTTAAGAAAATTGTAGCTCGTAGATCTTTGGCACTACAGGCACAATTTTTGCTTGGGTGGATAGAAGAAGGATCAAGGAATTTTTTAAGCAGTCTACACATGTCAAATGTTTATTGCGTTGTTTAGTATGATTTTTTCAATTTGGCCTTTTTCAAACAGCAATAACTAATTTTTTTCAAATGTGACAATTTTTTTATCGCCATCAGATGAAGCGTCAAATTTCAGATGGAATTGTATCAGCATGTACTATACCCATCTCTTATAGTTCCGAAATAATTTGGGAATATATTGAATTATGTTGATTTTGCAAGAACTAACAGAGAATGCTTTGAAATATTTGAATCAAGTAGCTGAACTGGCTACGCTCACCTGACAGGTGCCTAAAATTAATGTACTTGTCACTTCGTTCATTCGAATTTGATATTTCAACAAGAATTGTCGTTATTTCAAATTGAAAATATCCAAAAAAATACAACACATTTGGAATAAAACCACTGGTTATTCAAACGAAAATATATTTAATCTTTTTTTAATTCATTTTAGAATGTCAAAAAGTAGTGGGTATAAATTGCAGGCAATTCAATAACCAATTTATTTTTTTTATTATTTTGGTTTTAAGTTTTTATTGTTAGTAACAACATAATCTATCAGGGTTGCACTGTCTTTTGTGATCCTTGTATGGTCTTTCAATAATTGGTGTAAACCATTATTTTTTATCAATTTAATACACTTTTTCGCATAATAAGTGTCACTTGTCAAATCTATATTAAAGTCACCAATACAAATAATGTCCCCGTTAAATTCCATCATCTCATCCAGAACACCCTCGATGTCCTTCTGAAATAGCGGTACGTCCATTCCCGGTGGATGATAAATTACAATCAATAAATACCTTTTCGCGCCTAATTTAAATTAAACTGTTATGAACCAAAGGTAATTTCTATCATTATTAATATTTTTCACTCTGAACATTATATCGAGTTTAAACCACAATATAATAATAATAATAATAATAATAAATCGTTTGTATTTACTTACTACTATAATTCCTCCTGTACATTTGTATTTGATAAGCAGTTTATATATTTGTACCCAGGTATATTAAGTTCACTGACCTGCACATCATCTGTAATATGTGTTTCAACTAAGCATAAAATCTGTGGATTCCATTTTTTAACCAGAAAATCAATCTGATGTTTATTATTGAAATATCCCTGACAGTTTAAGTACATTAGTTTTATAGGAACTAGTTGCTATATCTCACCTTAATCAGTTTTTTTTGTAATAGCCTCCACAATCCTTTTATAACATGGGCAATTAAGATCAAATGCTGTATGTTCAACATCAAGTTTTATTTTTAGATTTTCTACTTTTCGTGTACAGTTTATGCGCTTTAGTTCATCAGATGTACAATCCTTTGATAAGCGGTCACCTGAACACTTGTAACAGATTTGGCAATTTTTGCAGTCTCCAGAAAAGTGATTGAAACCTGCACATTTGAAGTAACGTACAATACTGTAATACTCTTGAATGAAGCACCTACGCCAACCAATATTAATTTTTTTCAATTTTAATATCTAATATAAAATTGTATCAACTTCCATAATAATATTGCATGAATTTTTCTGCTATTTGTTTACATATTTTCTAAGAATTTTAATTTTTCTTCAACTTGATTGTCTCCTATTCTCAAATCATTTTGTTTGTTGATGATCTATATTTTTGATCTGCTCGTCTCAATATGATTTTTGGTCTTCTCTTTTATTCTTGAACTGGCTTTATCGTTAGCACATCTGAATAATTTTTCTTTGGTTGTTTAATAACATCTTTATCCGCAATGTTTTTCTGAATAAACTGGTATTTTTGTATAAGTTCACTTTATTTTTCCAACTTTTCGAAATAAGTTGCGCATTTTCTTGAGATTCTCAATTTTTGGGTTATTTACACAAATATCGCATTGAAAATTTATATTATTCCTATCAGATATCCATTTAAATTCCTCTTCTTTTAAGTTCTCACAGGAAATATAAAACCAATTTTCACAAACGGAACAAATTACTTTTTTGAGTTTCTTTTTATTTCTTGTTTACAATCATTGCATTGGACTGATATTGTATGTCATTGAGGTTTTCAGTATTTTTGACGGGGTTACCCAGATGAACTATAATTGATCTTTTTTTTATTCTACCGAATGTTTCAATACAAGTTTGCCTTCATTCGTTCTGAAAACCTACAAAGTTATATAGTTAATGAGTTCAGGAATGTAGTATAACTGATACCTCGTGATTATTTACATTTCTAAGAAGAAATCACTTACTGCATTCACATTTTCATTGCACTTCATAAAACAGCTAGGAATACTATATTTTTCCTAAAGTCATCATAAATTTTCATTGGAAACCACATTTTCGATTAACAAAGCACAAAATGTTATTCTAGTTATAGAAATCTGACCGACATTATTCCAAAGACGACTATATTTCCAATTATTAGAGCGGAGTAAATTCAATATGGAAAGGAAAAGTAATAGTAATGAATGAAAAAACAAATACGGAGAATTATCGATAACACTGATTCGATCGATTTTTCACGGCCGCCTTTCCAAAAATTAATGGAAAATCCTATTCATAAGATCGGAATTTCACTCATTTTCCAGAGACATTAACTCCTAAGTGTTGTTTATATTTATATAGGTTTTAACGAATAGAATTCGATTAAAAATATTTTTCATTAAAAGTTACAAGTTCAGTCTATAACTTGAAAACTGTACCCCTTAAAAAAATCTGGTTACGCCACAGGACTCCTTGTAGAAAAAATTCTTTTAGATGCACTTTTCACAATTGCGCAATATTAAAGGATAACCGAGCTACGAGGGGTACTTGAGAATTGAAGATTTTGAAAATCATCCTGTATCTCGACAACGAAGGGGACTATGAAAGTTTTGTTGACTGCATCTATTGTTTCATCAAAAAGTAGCACCACTCCGTGGAAGCCACATTTTCATATCTTTATTAGTTTAGAAGTCACCATTTAAGAACAACTAATTTGGAACACCTTGTACACTGTGATTGTTTTCAGTAAAAACAGTATCAAATAAAAATGAGCAATAAAAAAATTTCACCGAATTAAATATTCACAATCTGACCCATTCTGTTAGTCTGCCGCTTCGTTTTTTGACTTATTTACAACACCGGTACTGTGGTCTTGTTTACCGCATCCTTGGTGAACTGGTGTAACGGTATGAGTACAAAATCAAATAGATCGAAGGATTATTGAACATCCACCTTATTTCAAGTTTAATATTTAGACACGACGCGAGAGAACGCGGAAGATGAGAGTTTTATACAAATTGAATTCTTTCTGTTTAGTTTTTAGTTATTCTGTCATCACGCATTGTTGCATTTGTACAATAGTACATATAATAATGTGAGAATTCAGAATTCAGAATGAAGATATTTTAAATAGTTATCAATTAGCGGTTTTGAAGGAATTTTCGAAAAAAATTATATTTTGTACTTTGATTTCTAAAATGAACGTGTTTAGTGATTATTTAAATTATTTTACACATCATAACTTAAATAAGTTACATTGTTGATTATTTCTTTTCTAATAATTGCTCTAAATCAGTTTGATTCGAGAGGTTCATGAATAAATTCTATGAATCAATGAAAATATTTCTTCAATTAAGTCGATTTCCCCAGTTTATTGTAGGATTCTCTGCATCTCCCTCGATCAAAAAGAACTGATCAAAAATAGCGAAAACGTTTCGAAATTCCAGAGAAATATTGCTTGAATTTCTCGAAGTAACTATTTGAATAGAGAGAATATTGTGGGAAGATAACGTTCACTGCGGTTAAACAAAACTTTTGGATATAGTGGAAAGGTCAATTTTTATCGCATGCATTTAGAACTTAGCAGAAATGGTAATGATACGATTTGAGTCATTCGATGTTTTAGTAGCTTGTTATTATTGCACTTGATAGTTTTTATGCTGAAGTGACTGATAGAATTTTGAGTAAATCTATGTGATTCTTCAGTAAGTTCTCAAGTCAATTTTTCTAAATATTTGTGCCCTAGTACTTTTTTCTGTCACTTTTTTGCTTTATTCTTGTATAAAAATCAACTCAATTAATATACGAATTTCGTTATTCAAAAAGTTGAATTCAATTTATCGTATATTTTCTTCCGAAAATATATTACTACTGGGAAATTGTTTTCCAATTTTTATATTATATTATACGAGGTGCTTTCCAAAGTGAATAAAACCTTTCCAAATATTTTCTTTTTCTTATATCGATTTATTTTATTTCAAATAGTCTTCTTCACACTCGTATAATACAATATATTTGATATATACTGTGCACGGAAACTTGAGTATAGTAGGAATTAGTGAGTTTTTATCATTATCTTAGCAAAAATAATATACGTATTCAGGTTGTACACAATTTCTTTCATATATATAAAAATTATAGTCAAGCACCTTTAACGATTAGTTCGTGGTATATTATCGAACGAAACAATATTACGACTAAGAGGGGTTCTTCTTTCATTTTATCAGATTGTAGGGCCTTATCGGTGGGACTTCATTGATTGCCTCGGTGAGCGAGAAATATTGCCTGAAGAATTCTTGAGAAGAAAATTCAAAAGAAAAGTGAAATAGTTCGGCTAAACACGATGCCGGTTAACCTATTCATGTAGTTAAAATGTTCATTTGTCAGAGAAGCAAACGCTGTACAAAAAATGCAGGTTGTTGTTGATAATCTCTGCCATAATTTCGCAAAACTCTTGCTTTTGATCCAAATAATCCTCATTTAATTCTCGAATAAATTTGATTTTGTACGGATGGAACTTGTAGTTATGTGAAATTCCTTTAGATTTGTCGTATAGATTGCATGTTGGGCATAAGTTGGATATGCCCCAATACCGCCACACCGGCTGCTTCATTATTCACAATTCCAATGGAAACATCAATGTAAACGCGCTAAAAATAATGATATCAATTTATCACGTATTTATGGCGAACGTTACGTTCAAGATAGTATTGGTTAAATCTCCTTGTAGCCACTCGTGCACAATTTCGATTTTGGTAATAAATTTGCACATGCTCAATACGTTCTTCACATGCCTACACCATAATTATTTTTAAAACTTCAACCACAACAGCAAAGTAGTAACTTAATGATTGATTTACAATGCATCAAATGATCGAACAGACGTATTATCAGTTAAACGCCTTGCATCTAAGAACGAAAAATTAAGTCAAAATAAATGTTTTCATTTATTTTTTTCATTTAAACGTAGTCCTTTTCTTATTTGAAGAAAAAAAATTACAATTCAAACAAAGCAATGAAATCTTTCAAAGATTGTTGTACTTCATAAAAAGGGCTTTCAAAGACATTACAACAAAACCTTCCTTATCGTCTAAAAACCTCAAACTAGCTTCAAAGGTTTCCTTCAAAACAATGGGACTCAAATTGTTCTATTACGCGGTGAAAGGGATATTATATTTTTTCAGACAGAATATTCAAAGACCTTATTAGATTATATCATTACGTCACTCATACTGCAAAGAATACGTGTGAGAATCATGCTCCCGAATTTCATAATAAACATCATGGTTTCTGATAGATTATAGGAAGAATATAGCTATTGACACTACCTTGTGGTATGTTTATAAGGATGAAAATTGTGGGTTAAAGTACTCAGTGATATAAAAATCCAAAAAGCCCGATTAAAACTCGCGGAAAGAGATTTTACTGCATATCAAAAGTTAAATGTATTTTTGCAAAGTAATAGAAATAAATAACTTAATAAATTTTTGTACCTCATCTGAAACTTTGAAAAGAAAGTTTTCAGATTATTTTTATATAGAAGTATTGTCATTGTGTTACTCACCTTTCTGCTAGAAAATAAGATGGACATTTGACATTTATTTCTTAACAAAATGTGCGACCTGAAAACATGGCGGTTTGTGTCTTTGAAGTGCGATAGAAAAAGAAAAGGAATCAACATTTTGGATGAATTTGTAAAATAATTTTCATCAAATGATTGAAATATTGGACTCTCATGCCAAATATTATTCGAAAAAAAAAGAATATTCTTATTAATTTTGATATTCGTCATCTAGCCTGATGGACGTCAAACAGATGGACTGCACCTTCAATCATGTCATTAGCATTATCACCACCCTATACCATCTGAGATTCGTAAAAAACCTTCTTCAGAATCAAATATAGCAACGGTCCAACGCATATGCGTGAAATGCTTCGGAAGCGGAAACAAATCAGGTGTTTATAAGCTCTCTTGTGGAATTTGTAATAAAATTTGTATCAGTAAAACTTTTACAAATTTCAATATCAGATTATCAGAACACAAATGCAGTTTTGACAAAAAAATCAGATTATCACTATGTAAATTGGGAGAAAAAACTATTTTTAATAATCATTTTAATATATACACACACTACAAAAAGTGTCTTGCATTAGCTAATACACACACCACAAAAACTGTCGCATCACCTGGTATTTTGAATTCCACAATCGATTAAGCAGCTCGATCGCAGTATCTTTGGCAACATATGTTTTTGAACATATAAGGGGAAAAATCTTATCTATGTAGTAACATTTGTTTCCATATGATCTCAAACACGCCTGAAACAAGAATGAGTTTATTTGACTATCAGTATTCATTCAATTTCTCTTCAGTTTTCACGCTAAATCAATGCAAGTTTTCTGTGTTTCTTGTTGATTTTCGAATCTTTGAATTTATTGTAATGTCTGCTGAACGTCCTGGACACTATTTGAGTGATCATGAAGTGGTAAGAATTGTAACACTTCTAGAGGAGGGGCGAAGTCAACGTTAAGTGGCTAACTTGTTGAATGTTAACCAAAGCACTATTTCAAGAGCAATTAATCGGTACCACGAAACAGGGAAATATGGAAGAAGGGCCGGACAGGGAAGAAATCGGATAACAACATCAGTTGATGATCGTTGACTTCGTTAAACTGCACTAAGAGTTCGGCACTGTACGGCTAGAATGCTACAAAATGAACTTGCACATTCCAGAAATGTGCATATTTCATTGCAAACTGTTAGGAACAGGCTCAGAGAAGACGATATCAGACCAAGGGTGGCTTCTACCGGCCCGCGTCTCACCAAAGAGTATCGAGTTGCAAGACTTCAGTTTGCGAGGGAACATACAAATTGGGGTATTCCAGAATGGTCGAATGTTCTCTTTTACGACGAGTCCAGGTTCCGTCTAGTATCAAATGATAGACGCATGCCTGTATACAGACGACCTGGGGAACGGTATCAGCAATGCAATATCCGGCAAACGGAAAACTTCGGAGGGGGCTCAGTAATGTGTAGAGAGGCATTTCTTTCCATAGTCGAATTTAGTTAGTCCTAGTGAATAATGATAATGCTCGGCCTCATGCAGCTAGAGTAGTTACAGAATTTCTGCAAAATGCCGAAATTGATATTTTAAGATGGCCAGCCAGAAGTCCCGACTTGAATTCCATAGAACATGTTTGGGACAACATGGGTTGGCAAATTCAGCAACGTAGGATGCCTTGTAGAACACTCCAACAACTAGAAAATCTGCTTCCTGAAATTTGGAACTCAGTGACTCAAGAGTACATCCAAAATTTGTTTGAGGGGCTTCCGAGACATATACTGGCAGTAATTAGGGCCCAGGGAGGAAACACTCGATTTTGAAAATGATTAGTAACCATTCGATGCTAGTTGATTGGTCTCTTCGCGAATGTTTGAAGATGGTAGAATTTTTTAATTTTTCATTAACTCGAAAATTGTTGATATTTTCCATCATAAACTCATCTATTTTGAATGATATCTTCTTATTTTACACTTCTGAAAGTTACCAAGTGACTCTGAGTGACCAACCTAAAAATTTATATAGTATTGTCGTAAAAGTAGGATGATGCGACAATAAGTGTATTTTACATAATGAAAATAATAGATTGATACTGAACCTAACCTATGGAAAGCATTGGTAATCAATGAACAGAAAAATTCCGGAAACTTACTGATTAGCCGATTAAGCCTTAATTCGTCACTATTACTGAATCTTCTCAGTTCTAAAGATACTCTGTTTGGATTTTCGATTAATAGATCCAAGAACCAGCTTTAACCAATGCTATCTATGAGACAGATTTTCGTTTTGAATGTACTACTTATCTGATGCAGCCACAGTGTGGAAAAACGCGTCATAAGTCTGTAAATATAGTGAAAATTTGATAATTATTGTTTTCTAATTATTAAAACATATTCGATTCAGCAATATTTTTGATTAAGTTTTGATGTTGATAACTAACTCAATTAAATTTTAACATTTCAGCAATGATTTCGAAATTCTTAACAAAACAAGAATTCTTTATTTCACTTGAATTAAACCCTGAATATTGAAGAAATGATCATGGAAAATGTCATTTATTTTATATTGCTTCTTCTTTTAACAATCAACTACGACGTCCTTCAAGTTTATTGTTTGATATAAGATAATTATAATATTTTTCCCATGAACTTCGTAATACTGGAAGCTATAGAATTACTGACGTGTAGTTTATTATATCGAAAGATATGAGTTTTTAATGACGAATATTATCTAAAAAATTTTCATTCAATGAGTTGCATGTAAAAATAAGTTCGGATGAGAAGTGATGATACTTCATCCAATTGTACGAGCAACCGTTATCATGCAAACAATTGTTTTGTTCAATTGATTCCACAAATTTTGCGTTGACGTTGGGTCGTGTTTTCTTTTGTACAACCATACTTTTCTGGCTACTTCCACACTCCGAACCTTTCGAACAATTCAATTATAATAACAAGCACTACACAACTCTTATTATTAAACAGTATATTAATTTTACGTCTCCATAAATCGTTTCAGGTAGGTAGGTGATGATTCAGCAAGGATTTCCCTGTTTCGACGGAGGCCTGTGTTCCATTCTTCCCTTTCTCTTAGAAAATATTAATTCAAATCATTTGCATTCATATATATTAAATGGATCTTTCAAAATTAGCGCGGTGTATAGAATGAAATATAAATAGCGTATTGACATTTAAGATGTGTAATGTTAATGAAATTTGCTATTGATAATGTTTATTGCCCTCTATTTTTACGTAGTTTTTCAACTACATATCAATATTACGTAGTCTCACTTTTTTTTTAAATAGTATTGGGTTTGAACAAGAAAAGCCATGCTGAAAATATTGCTGAAGATGAATGAATACGATCGCCGATTTCAATTTTGGAATTATCTTTAATGTTGCTTCCTCAGAATTCTCCTATTTCAAGGTCCTGTCAATCCGTATAATTGTTTATATTGGTCGGATTTCAACTTAAAAATGCATACACAATTTCCAGCAGAAAACGCTGAAATAGGTCGTTTTTTGTTTCGAAAGAGTGTCCATTATTTATGCCTACTTTGAGTATGGTACGGTCTTTCGATTATCTATATGAATCGTTGATTTTTTTCAGTTAAATTTTCCAACGGGGTGTTTTGTATCAAAACAAAATAATGTCAAATAATAATTGTGCAACTCTTTGAACCAGATATATTTTGAATAAATGGTAGAGATTTAAGGCTTGACTTGAAAATCATGCTGCTTCACTTGAAATCAAGTCAAGCTTTTTTTTCAAAATGCAACCCAAGTTAAACTTTTTCGCTCAAAAAAACTCGAAAATTCAAGCTTCTTGAATCGCAAACTCGAAATCTTGAATCAGAACACAATTGCAATAAATCATTGAACTTTTATATTCAATAAGAGCGAGAATATAGGTTTAAATAGTACTGAATATTTAATCGGAAAATATTTAAATGAAATTCAGTGTAAGAATCTGAAAAGAATTTATAAAGTTGTTGATGCAAGCACACAAATACAGAACAAGAACAAGGGTGAAATAATAATGAATAAAACTCAGCCATATCTTTACAAAAAACATGAATGAATTTTTATAAGACAACTGAATTAAACTTCTGCGAAGATAAAAGAAAAGAATAAGAATAAGCTAAACATCAGATAGTTGATAATTGGTTTCAAACCAAGATATTTTTTTATATATTTTTGTTATACTGGGTGATTCACCATTGGCGCAGTGCTCTGTAGCTCGTACACTCTTGAAAATTTCATTTTTGTTCGAACGGTATTGTATTTAGAAATAAAAATCTACTTCAGCAATTTATTTTGCAGTAAACAGAGTGTCCAATTTTCTATAAAAAAATCTTGGGAGGTTTTTTCAGATTGAAAGACCACTTTTTTGTTTAAGATTCAAGAGCGTCCTAAAATCTGCTATAATGTCTTTGAGTAATAGGTTTATTTGGTAAGTAGTTTCGTACATATATTAACCGTAATGTTTGATACGGTTTGTAGAATTTCCTTCGAAAATTTTTACAAATTATCAAATATTTCGAAAATGACCGAAGAAAAGATAAGATTACTTCTGCAAAAATATAGCACAATATTTTATGCGTTGACATGAATAATAAAATACAGGGTGTTCCATTTGAAAAAATCAAGATATGATATTTTTGAAATTACAATATTCAATAATTTTTTTGAGTCACTCTTGTATGAAATGAGGATAATCTATTTCAATTCATCAATAAAGCAATCCTTGGGCAATAAGAAAACGTAACGAAAAAAGGATTCATCCTCTCTGGCCGAAGGAGCATGCGATGATGTGAGAGCCTATTTTCATGAATTTTTACGGAAAAAAAAATATTGTGACGAAACTACTCACCAAAACAACTTATTACTTAAAGACATTATAGCAGAGTTTAAGCCGCTCCTGAATCTTGAACAAAAAAGTGGTCTTCCAAACTGAAAAAACCACCCAAGATTTTTTTATAGAAAATTGGGACACCCTGTTTACTGCAAAATAAATTGCTGAAGTAGATTCTTACTTTCTAAATACAAAACCGTTCGAACAAAAATGAAATTTTCAAGAGTGTACGAGCTACAGAGCACCGCATCACTGGTGAATCACCCAGTATATTTATATAATTTTTCTTATATACGAGTTTCGGGAAAATCCTTGGTCTCTCCTGACTCTCGGTTCTTGGGAAATCACTATTCAATCTCGATTCTAGAAGATTCACTCATTCTTCGAACGGGTTCTACTGAATACCGCCCAATGTAGTCAACCTCAATCGATAGATAGGTGACAACATTACATAAATTTCTTTCAGTTTTCTATATATTTTTATAAGGAATATTGAGTTTTTAACTAATGATACCTATAATCTTTGAAAGAATCATTCCAATAAAATCTATTCTATATTATATAGAAATATATTGTAGGTTGTACACGACATCAATATTTTGTTGATCATTGTTGAATACCAAAATTCTTTACATTTATGAAATGACTGCGGGTTGATTTCTTCCCTTTTTCCATTAAATTAACCAAATTCACTCGCGGAGCTTTTTGTTTCTACTTGTGGGGCTGCCACTGACTAGAGTAATTTTTGAAATCCCAGTGTGTCAAAGCTAATTAAACAATTCTGTATGACTAGAGATACAACCTACTTCCATTGCATCTCTATGGGTACGGTACAAGCGATTAGCAAGTGAATTCAATGTTATGCTCTTACAAGTATCGAGCTTTCGAGTAGTTTGAAAAAGCTTGATGTCAAGTCAAGCTTTTGGGTTGTAAAATCAAGTCAAGTGAAACCTTTGATTTTTCAAGAGCTTGAATTTCAAGTCGAGCTTTACGAAAAAATTTTCAAGCTGCTTGATTTGATGAAACCGTAATAAATGGTATTACAGATTGATATCAGTATTGAAGGTGTTTCAGTATGTTAATTTGAAAGTGTAGGAATCATAAAGTATTATCTGACACCTTATGGAATATACTCTGAACGAATTTGGTCAATACTTTGTATAAGGGGTCTTTACAGGGTGTTCAAACCGAGGTATCATGCCATTAGCTATCTGCGTACATCGGGTCGATTTATTCAAATTCAAATATTGTATTCGATGCAAAAAGAACTCGAAAAATTTGTAACCAACAGACAAAGTAGAAATTGTTACTATCGATTTTCAGAATAACAATTGTACCAAAAGAACGGCAAGAATATTTAACACAAATCATTCAGAGAAACAAATGATTCAACAATATGTTGCAATCAGTGGGAGTGAAGCCAGTTAAGGTAAAACTTCAAAATGACCTTCCACTTCCATCCAATGGAATAAGGAGTCCTTAAATTCGCTTCTTACGTTTCCAAAGATACTAGTCCAAAGTATCTAGCTGCGTAGCGTATATATTTGATTTTTAATGACGCTACAAAAAAAAAACTAGAAAATTATTATCTAAATATTTTTGCACTCAAATATCAACATGGGCAGAAGTACCATCTGGTTGGAAATGCAATTCATCTTCTGAAAGAGTGTGATCGTTTTCCGAAATCTCGATAATTCTGGGATAAATCAATCATTTTTGCCTTTGTAGATAACTGAATACTGAATAAAGAACGGTCCAACAATATGGTTTCTGTACAACTTTGCTCTAACATTTGTGTGGGGTTTGTGTCTGTATTTCCCTGTACATGTGAGGATTCTGGCAGTCTCAGTACCGGTAACTGTGTCTGTTCGCCACTCCATCGAGCATAAAGGTACTCTCGTCAGAGAAAGAGATATTTCAAAGAAAGTTGGGATTATAATTCATATCTTCACTCAAATTCTCGCGAAATTGCAGGCGATCAGTCATCTTCGTTTAGTTCATGATACAATTCTATTTTATAGGGATGAAATTTGTCATTTGAATTTGGGACGAATGTTGAAGAAGCTACGGTGTAGTGAAACGCGTTACGAATCGCAATTATTAAGTAAAACTCCTTAAAACACAAATTTGTCATGCTTCACTATTCTGTAGACAGTTTTACTTGAAACGCCAGTCTGATGGGATAGTTTTCTAATGGACTGAGTGTTGTCCATTTTTAGATGAGCCAATACCGCAACTTCAACAGCTTCATTTCTCATAGGACATGCTACTTCATGCTTTCGGTTCGCCAATGAGCCAGTTGCATGAAATTTTTCATCAGATCAAAAGAGACTTAACATATTGGTAACACTTCTTTCTCTAGATGATTATTGCGCAACTGTTATTCTGAAAATGAAGTGACACGATTTCTACTCTTCCCCAATTGTGTAGACCATTCATTCTCGAGTTTTTCTCGTAAGTATCAATATAACAGTGTTGCAGTTCTGTTAGAACAACAGATTGATCATTGTAAGTTGACAATGATGAAAATCTTGCTTTAGGAAAAAAATTGTAGAACTTGTGAAAGAAATTGATCTGATGATTCCAATGATCTTCTTATACAAGAAGTGGATCATCTTTGAATTGAAGTCCCCATCTTTCAGCAGTTCCACTAACTAAGCAAATTGAATAATATCGTCGAATGAATTTAAATCAATCGACCTGATGTACCCAGCTACCTAACGGGATGAATACTTCGATTCGAACACCCTGTATGAATTACTAACACGTAATGTTTTTAATGAGGTGTCACCTGATACTCTTTGCGATAGAAATTCTCAAGTTTGGAGATGTTGAGGGTAGGGGGTTGATCCCTACACTTTCCAATAAACACGCTAAAACACCTCCTTCAATACTGGTATAAATCTGTACTACCATTTATTTAAAAACATCGGGTTTAAACAGTTGTTCAAATATTATATGATAATTTCTTTTTGATGTTGGAACACCCTATATCTAAAATTTAACTCGAAAAAATTTCGATTCATATAGATATACGAAATACATTCAATAACAATGTGCCACTAGACCCATATTCCATGATTGATGATTTTGTAGGTAGGGGTTGGTGGGCGTAGGGGATTGATCTGACATGCTTAAAATTTTTTCTGAGTTAGGGGAGGGTCAAATTTCCGTTGGAACACCCTGTATGTTATTGAAGAGGAAAAAATTGCATCCAACAAAAGTAAAATCGCCGATGGTTCGTATTTAAACAAAGGAAAGATGTTTGCATCATACTCGAAAACCCCTGAGGCGATTTTCTTCTACAACACTGAATTTTCCTCAAAATAAGTCTATTAGAGTGTCAAACTTATTTTTATGGAACCTCGATAATAACCGAGATATCTCTGAATGATGATTTTCCCAGAATTCGAGAAATTTTGAGAACTCGAAAACGGAGAGCGATGCTAGAAATTTTTTTGCTCTGCAAAAGAGATCGAGAGAAGAGGGAGTCATTTTCTCTAACTGGAATGTTTTCAATGCGCCATACTGTATAATAGTTCATGTGAAAGAATGATTGTTCGAATTATTCGAAAATTCCTAGAGACCAATTCGATGAAAGTGTAAAAAAGCTTAAAATACGTTTACAAGACCATATTGCAAATTGATTTTACTTCAAACATTTTATTTTCACAGGTAGAAGTTTTTGAAGTATATGGAATAAAAGCTTGTCTATTTTTAGTTGTCCATCATTGATAAATATTAAAATTACCCGCATTCACTTCCATTTGCTTCCATTTGAATAATTGTACTCGCAACACAACCCATCATAATTTATTACGAGTATGTACTATGATGTTTCACATATCAGTATCGAACTGCAATCGCGACAGTGGCTTTGTTTATTTCGAATTTTACAAGAGTCTATCTCGTCAAACATCGATAGCATACCGTAAATGTTATTGATCCGAATGAATCAGTACTTCAAATGTTCAAGCTCGGGTGTCAAATGACCAAAATCTCTGTTTAATAGAATATAGAAATTTGTTTTCAGTAGTTATCTCGTACCAATTTGTATTCTCTTCTCGTTCCAGAAAAAGATGGGTTTTTGTCCCAGACATTGCCAGAAAGGAGTTGTCTTCTGCAGTTCGATTTTCCTGATCTTAATTGGACTTATTTTGGTATTTAGTTGGCAATCTATATGCGACGGTATAACAAAAAAGGTGAGTTGAGTTGATTTGAGAATTTTGATTTTTCATTTAAGGATACGACAATTATTGGCTTACACTTACATTGTTTATTAAATGCTGCCTATCACATATTAGGCAAAGTTTTATCTACTTAAACATTAAAATTAATTTGTTTTGTTTGGTTACTTTTAAAATGTCAGGAAATTGTTTATTTCTTAATGTCAATATTTCTTTTCTTTGGTTCTTAATATCGAATATAAACTCAAAATTTGAATTCTTCGTTTTCTTCTATTCTCCGAAATGATTATAGAAGTGCAGATTTCTATATTTTTCACTTGAATTAACAATTAGCAATTATATCAAAAATAGTGGTTTTCCCAATTAGTTGCTCAGATATCTATTAATATACTACTGGTACACAGTATTTACCAGTAAATATTTTACTAGATTCATTACTTTTCAGGTTTAAATCTGAGGACCAACAATAAACCTGGACTGAAAATATTATGTTATAGTGGTTTTTTTGAGTTCCGTGTCTATATAGGAAAAAAAGGTCTTTTAACGGTCATTTCGACGTTTGTCTGTCTGTCTGTCAAGACTTTCTTAGGAATACGTGAAGGTATCAATTGAAATTGATACCGAATACGCAGGTCGGCGATATCTTGCGACTGTGTAATAAAAACCTATTGGGCACTTCCCGTCGATCTAGAAACATGAAATTTGAGGAGAAGCAGTGTCAGTGTACAGGAAGTCTCATTTCCGACGTATTAGAACGGCAGCTATAAGAAATATATGTATAATATGCCGAACAAATCTCCCCAAATGTGAACAAATTGAAAACATTTGTGATATTTTGTGCAGCATATTAGATGAAACCAAAGTGCTCAAAGAATTTTTTTTCTGGAAAAATTCATATTCTCGAAGAAATTTATCAGGCCTGTTTCATATATTTGGAAAGAGAAAAAATACTCTTAATTCTTATTCAAATTCGCCTATGTTTTATATTTGAAAGAACAAAATTTTGTATTATAATTTGAAAACCGTTCAACAAAAATTAAATTGAATACGTTCCTGCATTCTACTCAAGAAAGTGTCCGTAGAATGTTGAAATAGTTTTTAGTTAACTTTCATAGTGAACCAAATATTGGCAAATATTAAAATCTCGGAAAATCGAGAAGGTCGGAATAATTTAAAAACGAAGTATGATAGCTGGGATCTGTTTTCACTATTGAATTTTGTCGAAAATTGAGGACAGAGATGGGCGAGTCATTTTTCTCTATTTGCAGAAATTAGCTGCCGTACTAAAACATCGAATATGGAACTGTGAATTTGCAGGTACCTTTGTCTAAGAAACGATTGAAGTTATCGAGTTGAAATTGATACCAAATAATTGGAATTTCCTACTACAAGAACCAGAATAGTTAACTCATAGTAGGAGATTATATCAATGTGCCCCTTTTCTTGTATCTACATCCTCTGCTCAATCCTAACAAAGAAGGCTCTAAATAGATCGAGAGCAGATGACTCAATTCCAGCATTTTCGTGCCCATTTGGTTACACCTAAGACGGACCCATGCCGGGCATGTGACGATCAAATTAATCGGTGTTTCGACCCTAAATTCTCATTACCTGCACTTATTATTAGTCCTATCTTGCACAGGTGATATCTCAACTTGCATTACTCCCTCAGTACTTGCCTTCAAGTGCCAATCTTGTAGAGGTTTTACTATGTTGTTCCGTTAGCCAGTCTCCCAGCGTTGCTTTAAAAACACAAGCTGCAATCCCGACAGCGGGCCCTGGTCCCATTAGAGCATTCTTAGCTTCTAGACAATCTATCCGAAATCTCATTTTCTTTGATACTGGCGTGAATCGGAACCCAGAGGAGGCAGATATGATTGTTCATCTTCCAGTTGTTTCAGTGCCTGAACGCACTCCCAGACCACATTAGACGTAGTTCTGTATGCACCCCGGACTCCCAGATCAGCCCGACTGACGGAGATCGTGATCCACTCATTAGTTGTGCCCAGTTCTGCCACCGTAAGCTAAGTATCGCAATGATCTCCGACTGGAAAAATGTTGTATGTTCATTTAATGTGAGGTTGAAACCCCTTCCATTTCTCCGACAGTAAACTCCGCTACCTGATCCCTTGTTTGGTGTTCGCGCCATTCTTGTACCAGATGTACCCTCCACCTGGCAAGGCATACTTCATTTCCTCCCACTCTTGTTTGGATGGGATTTTCACCTCGACCTTATCACCGAAGTGCTACCTCGACGCGGTTCTATCCGAGTTCGTTCAGAGGAGGTGGTCGCTGTTAATAGCTTCAGGAAACAGGGTATGTCTCGCACTGAACACTACCGTGCCTTCCGTCCTAATCCTTGATACCAGATACTCAGGCTTTAAATCCTTCGAACTGAGGAAAAATCAAACTCTTCCTGAACGCCATCGAAAAACATTTTATTTAATTTTTCATAAAATCATCACAAAAATTGCGAAGTTAAATTATTAAATCATTCCTGACGTCTTAATTTCATGAAATTATGCAAGTATTGAAGCATAATTAAGGATTGGAAACAGTGAATTTAGATTGGTGATCTGTAAAAGACGGGTTGCATACCACGGTTGGGTTAGATTAGAAAATTATAAGTATAATAATCGACAGCCGTGCGATAAATCACGAGTTGAAGTAATTAAAGAAACGCGGTTTCTTTGAATGTTAGCAGATTCTAAATGATTTAGACAGATGTGCTGTACTATTGATTGGTGGTATATCAGATATCTTTGAGGTGAATCGTAGAATTGCAGAGTTAACATCAATTTCTTCAATAAGCGCATGTGATATATTTTCGAGCTCCAACACTCGGTGCGCGAGTTCTACTCACACTTGAAGGACTTTTTGTCTAGATGAAACCATCATAATCAACATGAGACATCCAATAATTCCACTCATGATTTATAAAATAATGATGAAATGAAGTTTTTGAGAATACTGAAATAAATTAAAATCTCAGGCTACTGTATTACTGCATTATATTCCTGTACCTGAGTCTGGAATACTTGATTTCTTGTTTGAAAGAAAATGTTACATGATAACCTTTGTCCACCTAACATGTCCCACAAGTGTTCAATTGATTTAGTCAAGTGATTGAGCAGGCCAATCCAAAACATTCTATCGATGCTGTATGTATACGGAAGAATTCGAGAATGTAGCATGTACATAAGATTCATATTGTTCGTTTTTCACCGTTTAGTTACTTATTTATATGTGGCACACTTTTCTGAGCTCTTCATTCAGCTAATCCGCCGTGTGGGTGGTTTTATGTCGCAGAAATCTACAGTGGTAGCCTTGGAACGACCAATATGTTTCTCTAATTTCACCAGCTAGTCCGTAACGAATCCACACACGGCTTATAGTGGACAGATTATTTCCCAATTGAGATTTTTCCATTACTAGAAGATAAGCGAATTTAACAATAAACACTGGTCAGATAACGACTGATTTAACCAGGGTGAAAGAAAATATTTGATTTGAATCTACATGATCTAAAAATAACATAATGCAATCAGTAATTGGTAATGATGAAGTCTCTTATTTTCATGTAAAAAGTACTGCTAATATAACAATGATTTTTTTCATTGAGATATGGTTGGTATAGAAAAATATTTCTGCTTGTTCCTTTAATTTTTCCATGTCTGTATTCAGTTATTGCCCTTTGATGAGTGAAATTTGCGCCGAGGTCTTGAAAATGTTTTGACGCGTAATAAGTTTTGCTTATTAGGAAGTAAGCGAAAGTTTCTCATTGGGTAAGGAAAACACGAAAACTCACGATGCGTAGTGAAATGACAACTTTTCCAAGAAGTTTAAGCTTCAAGACGCAATATCTAGGATGTTTTTGAAATTTTTGAGTTAAACAACCTAACCCAACCTAACAAAAAGTTAGTAAGTAAGTAAGTAAGTGATACTTAACGAGTAAGACATAGCCATTGACTGAATCGAAGAAGAGAAATAATTCTTTTTGTTTCAATTCGTTATGTTTGAGATAGAGCTCCTTGGAGTGCCCTAAGTGTATTTTTATTATTGTCATGCATACAAACAGTATTTCAGCTGATGTTACATGTTAGTAGATACAGCCTTTTGAATGTCAGTATGAGTAGTTTTGTACATGTATTCTGCGAAGCATTTCAGGAACAAGTCTAATGAATGAAATGAGTACCTCTATTTTCTTGATGTGACTCACTTGTTGAACTTCGACTGCCAATTCATTATCTTTTGTTTATACAATTGTTGTTCAGGATAACTATGTATATCAATAAGCATGGCACTTTAAATTTTCTTATCATATATCACTGGTCCCCTATATTGCTTTACCAGTGATAATAGCTTGTCGCAATACAGATTCTAAGTGTAGTTTTCCTGCAATGTATATTGACAATAATATTTGATAGTGGCGCGAAGGCCATATTCAAATACTTACTTTTTGTGTAGAATATTCACACTTCATTAAGACTTCGCAAATGAATTAATCATAGATTATAATCTGTGTTATCAAGAAACTCACAGCTTAATAATTTCTGATTTAATTTATTCTACATTTGTCTACTTGTCATAACAATTTAATTCTAACTGTTTATAACTCGACTTGTACAACCATCGCTAAGCTTTTGATTTCTTTTATATCCAATTAATCGAAGTTTTTTGCTTGAATCAATTGTTGTCATTGTCTTGAACATAATTCTCCATTTGAAGTTATAAATCAAGAAAAATCAATTTATACATAATTTATTAATTGAATAAATAATTGAGTGCAATTCCAAGTTTTCTATATTCTTAATTTGAAATAGTAAATATAAATGTATCAAGTAACGACTACTCGTATTCAATTCTTTATTTGTCAGTGTCCAGTCAGAAAATTGAAAAATAAACGCTTTAATTTTATACCCAGATTCAAAGGCCTTATGACTGATTTTGGCTGATGATTGCTATCTTTCTTATTTTACAAATCCTATCTTCTTCTTGTACCATGTGCACTGCACGTTGGCTCGTTCATTTTCAAACATGTCTTGATCAGGGTGCCCTCTTCAACCCGTCGGAATAATGTTGCTGCGTCCGAAATATCGCACCAGTTTCTGATGTTTCTGAGCCAGGAATGTTGTTTTCGATCTGTACCCCTTTATCCCTCGATTTTACCTTGCAATATTAATTTGGGAATCTGGTATTTATCCCCCTTAGCATATGACCCAAATACGATATTTTTCTCTGCTTCACGATGTCTAAGAGTTGTCTGTATATTCCTGTTCTTCGTAAAACTTCTTAATTGGTAACATGCCCTATCCAGGGTATCCGTAGCAGACGCCGAATTGTCCACATATCGAAGGCTTCTATTCGGTTTAAGGTCCTAGTTTTAAATGACTAAGTCTGAGCATCGTACAGCATAATAGGCCAAACATAGCATCGAATTACTCGAATTCGGATGTTCAAAGACATATCTCTGTGAAGAAGGAGGTTCCTTGTTAAAGGTTGTTTTTGCTCGGCCAATTCTAAACTTCACCTCCTTATCGCAGTTCCATCTATCATTAAGAGTTACCGCCCAGATATATAAACTTTGTAATTCGCTCTATGACTTGTCCATTGATATTGAGAGGTGCACAATTTTGATTATTTCTACAGATCATCATTTTTGTTTTGGCAGTGTTTATCTTCAACCCTAGCTGTTCTCCATGCTGGTTAATTTCATTCAATAAAAGCTGAAGATCTTACAAGTTGCTGGTGAAAATAACGGTATCATCTGCATACCGGATGTTGATCGGGAGATGTCCATTTGTTTTTATTCCCCGTGTTTCGTTTTCTAGGACCCTCTGAATTATTTTCTCCGCATAAATGTTGAATAATATAGGTGACAGAATACATCCCTGCCTAACCCCTTCAAAATGTCATATATATATATATATATATATTATATATATATATATATATATATATATATATATATATATATATATATATATATATATATATATATATATATATATATATATATATATATATATATATATATATATATAAATGCATCTAGTCTTTGGTCATAGCACTTTTGTACTACTGAGTCCTTTAATGAACCCAAACTGTGTGTCACCACTCATGTTTTCACACTTTTTGTAAATTCTTGAGTGAATTATTCGTAGAAATGCTTCAAGTGCATGGCTCATAAGACTTATGAGTCTATAATCTTTACAGTGTTTTGGATTGGCTTTTTTCGGAATGGCGATGAATGTGGATTTCGACCAGTCTACCGGAATCTGCCCTGTATCATATATAACATTAAAGAGATATGTGAGCTGTTTGAAATCAATTTGCTTCAAGACCTCTGCATGCACGTCATCGTGTCCTGGACTCTCATTGTTCTTCAGGTTATCTACCGCATGTCTTACTTCCGACTCTAGAATTTTAGTACCGCTCATATTTTCGTTTTAAAATGTGGGGTTGAGATTGAAGCGTTGATCGTTGAACAGAGTTTCAGCGTATCCTTTCCATACGCTCTTCAGTTCATCAGGTTGAAGTATTGGTTTCCCTTGCTCTTTTTTAATCGTTGTTATCGATGTTTTCCTGCCTGTACCAGTTATTTCTTTCACCTTCTTATGAAAGTTAAATGAGTCGTGCAGACGATGCAGTCTTTCAGACTCGTTCACATTGTTCTTGGGTCCATTTCTCTTTCGCTTCTTTGATTTTTCTCCTGATGATGGTGTCAACTTCCCTATATCGATCTGGTACATTCTTCAAAAGACGGCGCTCATTCATCAACTGCATTATCTCAACAGTCATCCAAGACTTGGTTTTCGTTCTCCGTGGTTGTTCGATTATATTTTCAGTGGCCACTTGAATATTAAATTTAAGTTTATTCCAGATCTCATTAGATGTATTTTCTTCGGCTGGATTGTTTTCTTGGCACATTTTATCAAGTTCTCTTCTTAAATTAGCTCTTATTTCTGGTTGCCTTAGCGATTGTATGTCATATCTCCTATTGCTGAGCTTTTAAGAAACCAATTTACATCGGAAACGAAAGTCGGCAACAAGAGGATTGTGATCAGAGCCGATGTACGCCCCTGGATATGCTGCCACGCGAGTAATGGCATTTTGATATCTTTTGTTAATTGTGATGTAGTCAATTTTTTTTCATGTGTAGAGCCTTCTAGGATGTAGCTTATAATATGTATTTTTAATTATCATTTCTTCTTCTTGGCAAAACTGAATCAGGATTTCTCCTCGTTCATTCCTATCACCTAATTCAAACGCTCCTGCTACTCCCTCTACAGCTCCTCTGCCTACCTTCGCATTAAAGTGCCCATTAATATATTAATTTCATTAATTTGATTGAGGAGATCGTTACTTGATGAAAATCGATATGCGTATTTTCAATTAATTGCCATAGTTTTTTTTCATTGAAAATATTAATTTCATGGTTTTTCAATGTTTGTAAGACTTCACTGACCTATTCGTAAAATTGTTCAGCTTCAGCGTCCGACTTGTCCGCTCTGGGAGCGTAAACTTGTAGTATGTTTATGTTGGTCGGTTTTGCATTTATTTGTATTAATATAGTTCGATCGGAGTATGCAACCACGTTTCTTATGCACCCATCTATCTCATTCGATATAATAAACCTAACTTCACTTCGATGTTCAGGTTCGTTGTTGGCGCCGTAGTAGAACGTCATTCGTTCTTTCTTACAAATCCCGCTATCTGGCGATCTCGTTTCCGATATGCCGAGAATGTCAATGTTTATTCGTTTCATTTCTTGTGTTGCATTGTCTAGTTTACCCTCCGCAAAGAGGGTTCGAGTATTCCATGTTCCTATCCTTCTTTTGAACTTCATCATGCCAAGCCGGGAGATTCCTCTGGTGATTCAACCCTCTGGTAATTCAACACCTGCGCGGGACTGAGGGCCGTTTCTTTTGTTTTCCTGTCATGATAAAGTTGATAAAGATATGTGGTTAGATTGGTTGGACTTAGTGTTGTCCTTGGAAAAATATTTCTTTCCATTTGTGATCGCCGTAGGTTCCCTTTACTTTCGACGCTGATTGTGATGATATTTCCTTCATCCCCGATCTTAGGTTATATCGCCTGTACTCGGTCGTCAGAGCCTCGTTAGTGAGAATAGGAGATGATATGTAATGCGCATCACTATCCCCCAAACCCCACAAATCCTATAATTAGTAGAAATATTATTATGACTGAACTTTAACCGAATTAATTTTATACGACTGTTTCAGCAACTCTCTCTGGAGAATGAATATACAAAGCAATTCCAGTTCTGGAAGGAAACACCCATTCCCATGTTTCTGGAAATTCACTTGTTTAACTGGACGAACGCAGCCGATTTCAAAGAGGGAAAAGCATGGACAACTAAACCACAATTCACGGAATTGGGCCCCTACACATTCCGAGAAATTCATACAAGAACAAATATAAAGTTTAACGACAACAACACTGTCAGTTTTAACACCATTCGAACATGGCATTTTGTGCCTGAAAAAACTAGAGGTTCCCTGGACGATAATGTAACGACTTTGAATACTATAGCAATGGTGAGTACAAACGACAGACATCTAACATTCTGTACACTTTATCAGAAAGGCTCCCAATTTGCTTAATGGATTAAAATTGTGTTTCATATTATTGTCCAAATAGAAGTATTGTATTTTATACATTCCTCACTTTGTATAAATGTATAAAATGGTGTTATTTCATTATTTCAGACAGTGGGAAATATGGTGAAACATAAGAATTATTTGCTTCGAAGAGGAGTAAGCTTTCTTTTAGAGGAGAAAAGAATTCCTTTCACCGTTACAAAGACAGTTCGAGAATTTCTTTTCGATGGCTACAATGATACTCTTTTAAACATTTTACACAAGATAGATTTGAAAGGCATTAAGATCCCCTATGATAAATTTGGATGGTTTTATTCTGTAAGTAGAAAAGTTATTTAAGTTTTACAGTAGCTCCTTAACCAAAAATCTGAAAAATTGAAAAACAAGTTTACCGTTTCCTTCATTTCAGAATATCGATAAATGAGATTCTAATGAAGACATGCTTTACTAAACCCGAGAAACATTCACGAGGGATGTCTTTCAATCGTTGCATATAGAGCTAGAATTGCATTGCATTGCATTTGTTCGAACTAATTCTGGAAGCAGTTATTCCAATCGTTCGCTGCTACATTCAAAATGGCCCTTTGTAAGGCATCAACAGCTTCTTCTGAAGGCTGAAACCTTTGACCACGTAGACCATTCTTGATTTCGGAAAAATTAAAACATCGTTGGGACTTAAGTCCGGACTGTACCCAGGATTGCTTAGTCTCCCGTTCGGGGTTGGTTTCGCGAAGCTTACTAACGTCTTGCAGTAAACAAATGGTTGTGTTCCAATAGTCAGTAACTGTTTTTTGATCTTGTAAAGGAGTTGTTGCTACATAGCCTGTTTTTAAAACAAACGTTACGACCACCTTTTTGGAAACACTTCGACCACAAGTGACTTGTCGTTTTTTTTCTCATTGGAACACAACAAGCATAGGATTGGCGCTCGTTTTCTGGTTCTTCTGAATAAATCTAAAATTCATCACCACTGACAATGTTTTAGACGCTTTAAAACAGTCCAAAGTTATCTGACACCAATTCACCCTTGCAACTTTCTGTTCTTCGTCATTAGATGCGGTATCCAACGGGCAACGTAATTTTTTCACACGCAATTCTTCTTCCAAAAATTTTTGCATTGAGGTCTTTGAAATCCGGACTGATGTCTCAATCTTTCAATATGTTGCATGCCCATCTTCCTGGATAACCTTACGCACATCATCCACTTTTTCTTGAGTGATCCTTTTTTTGGTGCACTTGTCCTCGGATCGTCGTCAAGCCTAATCCTTCTTTGTTTAAATCCTCCATACAAACGGGAAACTGATGTGGTGCTTCAATGCCGAAAGCAGAAACCAACTCGCTGGGACATTTTTGTTTAGATAATTGTCTTTGAAAATTGTAGAAAATTATAGCGAAAATACTCACGGTTTGATTCCATTCTTGTGAACTTTGACAGTTTGTTGTGGCTAAAACACAGCACCCATAGAACTGAAATTTTGGATTTATATTAACACATAGAGGGTTCATTTTAGTACTGCCAGTTGATGAACGTTGTTCTTTATGTTCCAGCATGTCAAACAAAAGAGATCCCTCGTATATGTTGTTATAAAAAAACTTCAAAAAGGATAGATAATGATTAGCACAAATGTAGATCAAGTTCTAACCTCAAAAATGGGAAACACTTTTCGAGATTCGTGGAAGTTGTTGTTTTTTAAAAATAAAATAGATTAGGCCGTTACTATGTGATATGTAATTGACATTATGAGGATTGCGAATATTTCTACGTAAAAATATTACTGTTCAAACAGTGATCTATTTTTACGAAGCTATATTCGCAATTCTCATAATTGTTGTTTTTTAATTAAAAGAATGGGGCAATATAATCCGTGGACAAAGGCTTTTCAAATAAAGCACAAACGGTATATTATTCTTCTATTAATTTCATCTCTTTCAAACTACTCCCCGACAATAACAACTCATGTATACTAATGTTTCTTCACATGTTCGAGACATTTGTTACACTCAAATTTTCTAGAGCCTTTTCCACTTTCCTCAATAGAGTCAGATTGATGACCACGAAATATTTCTCTTAATTTCGGGAATAGCTAGAAGTTTGACTGGGACAAATCAGTTCCGAACAATATAAGTCCAATTTTCTATGAGAAAGTCGCGAACACCAAAGCCGAGTTAGATGGGGAGTTATCATGCTGCTCATCATTATACTCCTATAATCTTCCTTGTTGGCAGAAGGAATTTATAGGGGACAATACCACTGTATTTGAAGCAAAATGTTAACATGACTTTTCTCTTACTTTGTGATCTTACTACTTTTCTATCGCATCAGTATTTCCCCTCTTGCGATTTCTGGATACCTCGTTGAACATAGTATCTAATACAATACTCGTACGTTTAGTTTAGCATTAAATCAAGAATTAATGAATAATTAGCATTAAGAATATGCACCTAAAATGTCTACTATAATTGCAAATTATAGTTTGACATGATTTTCTTAGCCAAAAAAATTATGACATAGTTGCTAGATCTACTTTTGTCTGTTCATACAGATGAAAATTTCAAATTTAGTAATGTCATTTTGTTATTTATAAAATTTATTTCATATTTACACTCGAATGCCCTCCAGGAAGGAAATAATTACTTCAGTAGTGTAAATTTTGATGTAGTGATGAAAACGTCAACGGTTTCAAATATTCCAATATAATTGCTGAGATTGTTTTCTTTTTATAGCGAAATGGTTCCAGTACTTATGACGGAAATTACACAATGTACACGGGTGCTGATGACATTCAGAAATTGGGAATTGTAACGAGATGGAATCAAAGTCCTAGAGTACCTGATTATTCTGGTTACTGTGGTTTGGTAAACGGAACCACTGGAGAATTATGGTATCCGCTGAAAGAGTCTAAATCAATATCCATGTTTCTTTCAGACACATGCAGGTAAGCACAATTTTCACGTGCCCACCAACAAAAATGTTTATCGTATTTAATTTTCAGTCTTTCATTTAAAAGTTACTTATAACTTACACAGCAATAGTTGGTTCAACCATTGCACTGTGATCCTTAGTATCTGCTATAAATAAGCCCGTGGTGGGTTCGAAGTATATCTTCTATATGAGACTTTTATACCTTTCGATCAAATATACCTTTTTCTATTAGATAGCATCCTAGAGCTTCTGCTCCGTTTCTGGAGAGCGCTAGACATGACAGTAAGTGCAGAGGATCCTTGCTTCTACTTGCAGAATCTGCATGTGCTAGTGTGATTATCTTTAGACTGTTCTATCACCTGGACTTTAGGCTGAAGCTTTCGATATGATGCGACTAGGTAGGATCTGGCCGCTATTCCATAGGAAATTGAGTATCTGCTTTTCAGTTTTATGAGTAGCGCGAGGAAATATGGTCGCCTGTGGCATAGCTTCGCATTACCACAGGAATACTAAATGAGACTGGAAGTTGCCTGATATCCAAATTTGCTATTCTCCTTGGACATCTACTACACTGCTTTCCGGTGCATGAGTATAAGCCCCATCACTTTGTCAATGTCATATCGTAGGTCTTCGCGTTGTCCTTCTCTATTGGTTCACTAATGCCATAGTCTATACGCTGAATCTATAGCTTTAGGCAGGAGCAAGACAACAAGCTAGTAAAAGCATAACATATAAACCATGCTCAAGATTGTGTTGATTTGGAACTTATAACTCATAAGTACTATAATAATTTATAACTTAACAATTTGTATCGAAATGGGATACATTGATACGTCATTTCAATTTCTGCCCTCGTTTTTCATTTTCATTCGCATTGAACTTTGGATATCTCCAGGAAAAAATAAATTAACGTAGATTTTGCATCGATCCTTTGGGCAGTTTGAATTTCTTCCAAAAAGTATAGTCCACTGCTTAAAAATATCAGTATTTTTAAGGATAATATGTGGCTGCTACATATTGAATACAATTAAATTAAGTGGGAGCTGTAACGGATGTTTTCTTCAACTCATCTATCAATCGAAGCTGTCACTATTTCAACACGGTGTCCTCTTCGATTGATATCAGTCATTCTCAAGCTACATTCAAAAGAAATCTATTAGCAAAACTTAGTTCACGCACTTCAATTGTTTTGATTGTTTGGTGTTTATTTCTATTATTTGAGTTTGCATTATCGATGCGTTCTGTCATTATTGTTTTTGAAAGGTTTTTTAAATGTGTTTTTTTTTTGTTGTTTTGAGCAAATTTTTCTATACTTGTTCGGCTCTGTAATTGGGAGTAATCCTGTTGAGCTTGTATCAATAAATAAATGAATAAAAGATTAAGTTTTAAAAAGTCAAAAGTAGTTGATTTGTTTGAATATCTTCATAATATTTATCTTTACTATATTTAGTTCTTTGAGTCTGGAGGCGAATGGCAGCTATTCCGCTTTTGGCTTGGGAGGAAATCTGTATTCCCAGACAGATCGTATTTTTGATAACGGTACCAAGTATCCAGACATGGACTGTTTCAGTCCTGGAGTGCATCTACCGAGTGGTGTAAGAAATGTTTCAGAGTGCAAGTAAGTATCTTAGAGTCAATATCAATCTGAATCAAATCTTCATAATTTCCTTCATTAAGATAGTCATGTTTAGAGTTAAGTGAGAGTTTTCAAGTTTGAGAAACATTACAGTAACAAGTTATATTGAAAATGAACTATTGTATTTACCCAACGTAATGGTGAATCAAGTCTATAGCTTTTAAACCATCATAGCATTTATAAAAAATATTAGCTAGTTAGTACCAAAGTAAAAGAAAGATTTATTTGAATTTCTATAAAACTATTTTTTGCAATCATCATTTCAGTAAAAGAAATGAACATTGTAATTTATTATGTCTATAATAGACCTTCATTTACAGTATGTAAGAGCAGCATCAGATCATATTTAAACTTTCACCCATTCTTATTTTACTTTCTTACCACTATTACCATATAAACTTGATAGATATATTTTTTGTTTAAGGTTTGGTGCACCTGCTTTCATATCGATGCCGCATTTTTACATGGCTGATCCTTCATATCGAAATGCTGTGGAGGGAATGCATCCTGATCCTAGTAAACATAGTTTTTATTTGGCATTAGAACCAAACACTGGTTTACCTCTGAAAGTTGATGCCAATTTGCAAGTGAGCTTGTATCTAGAAAATATAAGTGGCATTAGGTAAGTGCACAAAAATCATACTGCTCCATAATAGTATTTATACCCTTACAATAGACTCCACATTTTAAAAAAATCATTATAATGAAAAAGCTTTCAAATATACATTTATATTCTCTTTTGGATATAAATCTCAAACTGCTATAATAATTCATTCGATAACATTTTATCTAGGAGACCTTGTGAATCATGAGGCTCATGATTTCGTGGGTTCATGCTGATCTACATGTTCATGCCCATGATGTTTGAGAGAATAATACCCTGCTGATTTTCAACCATACGTAAATTTATTTCTTATAAATGAAATGTTATGATTTTCAGTTTCATACATCACATTTAGTATTATTAGGTATGAAAAATAATGTCCAATCCCTGCTTGAAGTCAATTAAACTTTGAGTCAACAGTAATTCTCACAGTTTGGCATTTTTCAACTCGGTTATTTGTGGATGTTGATTTGGTCTTTGATATACTTTTCAAGGAAAATTTCGAATTGACCATCTTGAGTTCTGACCGCTGCCTCTCTCATCCTAATAATTTGCAGGAGACATTTTTCATTATGTTCCCAGTCGACCTCAAATTTTCAACCCATCGGAGAATAGTATTTTAACAAGGAATGGTACCATGTCTTTCAGCAATAAGTGTCGTCGATATAGCCTCTGCACAGCTGTTACAAAATCACACATCATATATAATCATGCGGTGTTGTAATGTCCAATGCTCCATGTCAACTAAAACTGCATTCTGGTGCGCAAGTGAAATGATCCCTGTTAATTTTCTCATCCACCACATGCAGACTACTATTATGTTTATGGGAACCACCCTGCATTAGACTAAATGTTCATTCGCGTTCTTTAGCTTAGCAAGAGTAGATCATTAGAAAAAATATAAAGCTAATATCTGATCAAGCCTCACTGGCAACAATTCATAACCGCGTTGACTTTAGTTCTATTAGCAAATTATTGTTCCAGTTATTCAAAATTTGAGGCCAAGCATCATGAAATAATATCCTGTCAATATTACTCTCTGTAATTATAGCCGATTTTTTGATTCGTCATTTTCACCTGAACATGTATCAAGATTTTTTTCTGATATGACTTCCAACACCTAGTGAAATATAATATATGTAAATTTTGATCATTTCATGCAATGAAATGCTTAAAAACTATCACTCTTAATATTGTTTCTATCTTTTCAGCATGTTTGAGCATGTAACACCAACCATGATGCCAGTTCTTTGGTTTCGACAACAGGCGTCGATTACAGAAAATTTAGCTGATTTAGCCAAGACGCTTGTCATTCTTCCGGAAGTTGGAACCTTTACGGGCTATGGCATCTTAGGAATTGGTAGCCTCCTTTTATTTATAGGATCCTTCATCAGTGTACGTAATGGATGGGAAGGAACAGAAGACGAAGAACCATTAACGCAAAACAACTGCTAACCTAAATTTTCAATTCACTGAGGTAGAAAATATGAAAGACGTCTTCTGCTCAACTAATTACTTGAACTTAATCGATAAGCTGTGATATTTAGATTCTTGAACAAGGGAACTGATATTTGTAAAAAAATAATTTTCGAATGAAAGCTAGGTTATAACATGTATATTATATTTTATCACATTCTTAGTAATTTTATCTTAGTATAGAATTTTATTTTTCTCAAAAATCGTTGCCATAAAATATTTGAATTTGAGATTTGTACAAATTGCGAATATTGAAATAAAGTTTATATTGTTTTTTTGTTTTTTATTTGGGCAATTAGGCGTCACGCAGGTTTTTGAGTCTTTGAACTTTCTGACCCATGAACTTATTAGACTTTGAGCAGTTCAATAATGTGACTTCATATTATCCAAATGCTAAGCGAAATAGACGCCTTACATCAATAAAAGTCTGAAGTTTTCCACTTCCATTGGGAGGAAACCCAGAGTCGGTCGTTAGTTGTGATATATAAGATCCTTTTTTCTGTTTTGAATAAATTCACATTAAGAAGTTGCCATAATTTTGAAAATTGGTGATAAATTTGGGAATATGAAAATATTTTTTCCTCAATTATAATAAATATTTGGGCACTAAACTTTGCTCGGACTATTTATAACAAGATGCTGAATATGAAGTTTGAGATAGTAACAGCCAAAACCATTTCAGATCATCATCCCTAGCAGATAGGAATGGACCAACTCCAAGGACCGTCTACTTGAGGTCTCCTGTTGATTCACAGACAACTCCTAAGTGTTGGAGATGGTGTATATGGTCAAGGTGCTACCAAGGTACAGTCGATCTGTTTTGGCGGATTTGCGATTGTTTTTCGAGCAGAAATATTCTCCATTGACCACTGTGCTGACCTTGCTTGTTTGCTTGCGGGAGGATTAAAAAGTAGGTCAATAAAAATATCACTGATGACCAAGCTATACTGAAGGAATTGTCATTCGACAACTGCACGTCACTTACTGTGCAGGAATATCGTTCAACCCACGCAAACTGGGAGAAGGCTATAGGATCCATCTGATGTGGGTACCGGGTCACTTGGGCATTGAGTACAATGAGGAGGCGGACTCATTGGCCTCTCAAGGAACAGCCTTGGGATTCACCGGACCGGAGCCTAGGCTTGGAATTCCTCCGAAGACTGCAAGGTAGAAAAATAACCTGTGGTTGAACCTGAAGGAACAGGATCACTGGCTGAATTTCATTTGATCCAAAGAATTATTTTGGGATGCACTAGACTGAAGCCTAGGCTTGGAATTCCCCTGGAGACGACAAGAATGGAAAATAACCGGTGGTTGAACCTCAAGGTAAGGAAGCACTGGCTGAATCTCACAGATCTCAGACACTCTCAGCTTGACTTAACTCTCTAGGGTAGACCTAAGAGTTCTAACTGTCACATTAACGGGGCACTGTCGCCTCAGAAATCACCTAAGTGAGTTAGTATTTATCGGGGACCCTTCATGCAGACTATGTGAGGGGATAGAATCAATAGAACATGTCATGTGCGTATGCCCAGGTGGAGACAGAATCAGTTTAGAGGAACTTGGATCTAATGAACTGAAGCTGACTGAGCCTAGGCTACCAAGCTCATAGCCTTTACAAGAAAGATGGAGCTTGTAGGTGAAGTTTAGGACAGAATGTGCCACAATAGACCACTGGGCTGCACACTCATTTTTATATCTTATCTTATATCCATATCTCAGACTGCTAAAAACAAATTTTCTAAAATCCGCGGATTATCTGCATTTTCAGAATTCCGAATAATCGTTTATATAAATACTTTATATTGGGCAAAAATTATTCAGTATTAATTTTAGATACAAGTTTCATACCATTGAACGAAATTGAAGTACAGCGTAGATATGTTTTTATCTGAAGTTTTCTTATAAGTTGACCAAACAAAGTACTTCATTGCAAAAGAATGACGCTTTATATATTTGTAGCAGAGCTTTCTTCGTGACAAATATGAAAGTCGTATGTTTATATTTGTGAATGAATGGCCGTTCCCTTGTTATTTTTGAAAAACGTCTCCTTTTGTAATCCACTTCTAAACCTATATCTGATTCGTCAGATATTGGAAAGTTATGAAGTTCATTTTGTTAGTTCGAATATGTGGAAAGTACTTGATTTTTATTTTTATGAAATGGAAATTAAACAATCATTATTCCGCCTAAAAATGGAATATTTAATTGGAAACAAATATTGTAAGACAAAATACTCGCCTGATAAGCAAGTGAATTTAGTTACGCTTTAAGGCATATCCGTTAGAGGGGGTAGATTCCAGGAAATCGGTTCTCAAAGCAAAACAACAAATGAATTACATATTCATTTTTAGTTTTTTAAAATAATAATGGAAATGGCAACACTGTAGCGATTGAAAGTTGAAAGTGTAACCGTCTAAGAGTTAAAGAAAACAGCATTAGAAAAAAAATTAATGTGAAACTTCTTGAAGAGGCAACCTATATAGCTTACCGAGTAAATCATTTTCTGATTATGGATGAATAGATCGATTCCTGCTCTTACGTTTACAAACAATGTAATTTTTATTCATTTATTCGATAGGTACTATTAGTCGTATCTGAACGTCATATTTTGATATGAGAATGGAAGCACAGTATATAGAATAGTTTAAAATTCAAAAAACAAAAGCTCCTTATTCGCGTTTTTACTATTCGCAGATAAAAAAATGCGATCCAGTTCCTATATTTGCGGCTAAAGATTTCATTATTCGCTGACCTAATGGGTACATTGGTACATACATATATATTAATAAATAGGATATCGGTAAGCGCGAATTTTTCTGAAATTCAAGACATAGTTTGAAGAAATAGTATTTTATAAAATGTTGTTTTTGGTTTTTATATTTCGCCCCATATGCGCTCCCCTAACACTCTATTGATCTCACTTGTTAGATCTCGACAAAATGAACCAGTAACGAGAAAAACCAGCTTCAAGAGCCAACGATATTTTTAGTAAAAATATTTTTGTTTATTTAATTTATAATTTATTTCAATTATTTGAACCTTACTACATAGATACTATTTACATTTGATATAGTTAATTGTGTTGGAGCAAAAACAACTCAAATAAATTTGTTTGCTGATGACCCCAAACTATACGATTGTGGTGCTCGGGTCCACGAGATAGCAGAGAGGTTGTAGGGGAAGCTCGATGGAGTGTCCCAGAGGTTGTAGGATAATAGTATGTTCGTCAATGTGAAAAAGACTAAAGTGATGTGTTTAGGTTTTAACCAAAAAGTGCAGTGTTGTCTGAAATTGTTGGGGCATAACCTAGAAATCGTTAGTGAATCTAAATAATTGGGTGTGGTTATAGATGAAAATCTAAATTTCAAAAGTCACAGTGATAATTTAGTTAAGAAGTTGGGTAAAAAGATAGGTTTATGCAGAAGGGTCAGTCGATTTTTGTCAGTTAAAACAAGAAATCTATTATATAAAACCATAATAGCACCACGTTTCGAATGTTGTCCAACAATCTTATTGTATTTTAATCAAACAGAAAAAGGTGGGCTCCAAAAATTACAAAACAAGTCCATGAGAATCATTTTAGATGCTCTAAAAATCACCGGCGTCAATAGTATGTTGGGTAAATTACAGTTTCTTAGTATGGAGCAGAGGCTTGTGTTTTTGAACTTGATTTTTATATATAAAATAGTCCACAAGATGTTACCTGATTATTAAGCACGTAAAATAAGATTTGTCTGTGTTATTCATCATTGTTATACAAGATCCCAGTCGAATATCTATGTACCAACAACTAAAAAAGCTAAAACTGAGAAATCGCTCTTTTACAGGGGTTGGTAATGTACAGTTCAGTTCCTCTGTTTATAAGATCTTGTATTGATTTAGGGGAATTCCAAAGGCTTACATTACAGCATGTAAAAGAGAAGTATAATCGTTGATTTTTTGTAGTATGTAATTTTGCATTTAATTGTTAACTTTGTAGCAAATTTTGCTAATGAATATGTCCCATCTCATCTCATCACAGGTTCAATTCGGACCTACAGAGATGAACCGAATAAACTCATAAGATATAAAGAGTGGATTATATGTAAGGTACATATTTTTTACCAAATTTGAACAGAGATCTATATTTCACGGTATTGTTACATTTTTTACATATTTTCGTCATTTACCAAGATTCCAAAGATCATGTTCCTTTCAAGGGTTGTGAATCAAACAAGCCAGGTACCTACACTATCTATCACTTAATCTTCTAATGAGCTAAACATTAGAACTTTCATGTCGTAAATAGGAATGGTTGTTGAACGATTATCTGCCCTACCTCTTTTTTCGATTCAAATGACTTGGTATGTGGTAATAAATAAGCGGCATATTTAAGCTCTTTCTAATTTTCACAACATGTATTTCGAATTATTGAGTGTTGAAATCAAGTAGTTTTTTAAGGAAGGAGGTACGCGGGCATGCTTTCCCACGCTCGTCCTTCCTTTACCTTATAGGCTATGGATTTGTCATGTGCGACATTTTTCCAGCAGACTAATTAATTTGTAACAGCTCAAGGAACAAACACAACATAACTTTTGCCGTAATCGAACCATCGGCCTGCCGCGTCAAAGCATGGACCTCTCTCCAGTGTGTCACGGAAGCGACCAAATCAAGTAATGTAAAGACTGTTTGAAAATGCCGAAAGTGAAGTTCAACTCTAAAAGAATCGAACCATATCCAAAGATGAAAGTTTATTTTGCAAAGTATTTTCGAAAATTGTAAGTACATTGTATTCATACAAAATTTTTTCTCCCTATACAGGGTGTTACATAATAGTATTTCACAACTTGAGGTGATAAATCTACATGCAATTTTAAGAGAACAAGTTTATATAAACAAAGGTCCGTAAATGCTTCGTTACGGAGCTACAGAGTGTTGAAATTTCCGGAAAAAATTGTTTTCTTCAAAACTCCTGCAGTTTTTGAGATATTCAGCCCAAATTTGGAACGCAGGCTATTTTTTACAGCCTCCATCATTACACGTCCTAGATTTTAACTGAAATTCACAAGGTTTTTCCTCTTCCGAGGCCATGTCTCATTTTGCCCTTTCAAACATTTTTGCAGTACGCCACCGATCAGCGTACAATCAATTTTCGTCAACTTCGTTCAATTTAGAAACTTTTTTGACACTTGTAATTTTTTCGTATCTCCAACCGTTTTTTTTTGTTGATTTAATTCATAATTTATTTCAATTATTTGAACCTTACTAGATAGATACTATTTACATTACCTGTTGAAATTTATAATCACTAACTCTTAGACAAGATCTTTGTATTTCAATATAAATTTGAAGATTGTTTTTATTCCATGAGAATAATGAATTATTCTTTAACGCAGCATATCTCTTTATTCTCTAACCGTTAAGCTAAAATGTGGTGGGGACCATTGAGCATAAACCTCATAAGGTGTCATACTAAAAATGTTAATGATATCTTGCGAAATATTACTCTTTTTTCTTAATCACCGATACACATTCTCAAAAGTATGCCAATTAGACGCCACAGACAAAATCATAGATGGAAAACTTTATTATTGTTTTGATATTTGACAGCTCACGCATTTAATTTTTCGTACCTATCGTATTCATAAGATGATTAAAATATAGAATACACTTTCGAAGAATATGCAGATATGCATTTAATGTTAGGTCTAGCATCTGGTAATGCTTCGCCTGCTAGAAGACTTCATTTGGAGCGATTTCCAAACAAAACACTACCTAATTGGCGTACTTTTGTGAATGTAGATGGACGGTTATGGGAAACGGGTAATTATTTGCAGGATGTTATTAACATTTTTTTGTATGAAATCTTATTTAGGTAAATTTAAGAAAAATGCAAGTAACTCAGGTTGCTTTAAGACCGCACATACAGTTGAACTAGAAGAAAGTGATTTAGAAGCGGTTGCTGAGGAGCCTTCTAACAGTACTCGGAAATTATGAAACCAATTTCATTCAAGTAAAGTACGGTCCATAGAATTTTGAGGAATCAATTGCTTCACCCCTAGCACCTTCAAAAAGTTCAAGCGCTGCCCCCAGGTAACCCACAAGAGTGCAATTTTGCAATTGGTTTTTACACCAACATGAAAAATAATACTTTTGTTGACTCGATCCTTTACTCTGATGAGGCAGGCTTTTGGAGAAATGGCATAACAAATTTTCATAATTTATATATTTGGGGCGATGAAAACCCTCATGCCATTATTCAAAACCGACACCAACAACAGTTCCTAATCAATATTTGGGCCGGATATGATGGGCCATTCGAGTTGCCACCTCGTTTAGACGGCGCAAGTTATTCAGATTTTCTTTTAAATAACTTGCCAGAACTATTGGAAAATATTCCACTGGCCAGTCGGCGTAATATGTGGTTTATGCACGATGGTGCTCCACCACATTTTAGTTTAGCAGTTAGAGATCATCTAAATGTGACCTATCCCAATCGATGGATAGGACGAGGTGGACCCATCGCATGTCCACCCATGTCCCCAGACTTGAATCCTTTAGATTTCTATTTCTGGGGCCATTCAAAAAGCCAAGGTTGTGTTGTACTAATTAAGGATAGAAATATGCTGCTTGAGAGAAAAATTGATTATTCTAATGAGATAAAAAACAATCTTCAAATTTATATTCTCGCTGTTTGTGAATATATGGCTCCTGCAGTAAGTGCTGGTCGATTTTTACATACCAAGAACGTCTTGAACAAAGCTTAGACATATGGTAAACAAACCACTGTGACACATAAGTGATTTTGTTTTTGCGTCATATACTTTTAGTTGTGAGAATATGTCTGATTTTGTGCCAAATAATCGTCATTTGCGGGAAGTGTTGATTTTCTTCTTTCATTCGAAGAAAACGGCGGCTGAAGCCCACAGAGAGCTCCAAAAAGTTGACGGAGATGCTGCTCTAAGTGAAACAACGTGCCGGTATTGGTTTCGTCGCTTCAAAAACGATGATTTCAAGAGGACGACCGTCCTCTTGAAGGAAGGCCAAAAATCTTCGAAGACGATGAATTGGAGGCATTGATCGATAAGGATCCGTGCCAAACGCAAGAAGACTTTGCTTCAGCCTTAGGAGTTACCCGCCAGGCTACTTACATGCGTTGGGAATTATCCAAAAGCAAGGAACTTGGGTTCCTTATGATTTGAAGCCATAAGACGTTGAGCATCATTTTTTCGCCTGTGAACTACTGCACCAGCGGCAAAAAAAATGGGTTTTCTTCATCGCATCGTAACGGGTGATGAAAAATGGATTAATTACAGCAATCCAAAGAAAAAAAATTTAGTGGGATCAAGTCGGTGTTATTTATCATGATCTGTTGAAACCGAACGAAACCATCACTGGGAACGGTATTGAACTCAATTGATGCGATTGAGTAAATTACTGCACGAAAAATGGCCACAATACGAACAGAGACACGAAAAAGTAATTCTACAGCATGACAACTCTCGGCCCCACGTTGCCAAACCCATTAAAACCTACTTGGAAACGCTCAAATGGGAAGTCCTACCCCACCCGCCATATTCTTCAGATATTGCACCATCCGAATATTACTTGTCCCGTTCGATGGCACATGGTCTGGCTGATCAGCAGTTCCGCTCATATGAAGAGCTTGGAAAATGGCTTGATTCTTGGATTGCCCCAAAAGACGAACACTTCTACCGTCACCGGTAAGCGAGCTCTGCCAGAAAGATGGGAAAAAGTTGTAGCTAGCGATGGGCAATATTTTGAATGATTCATTTGTAATCATTTTTCATAATAAAGTTGTATTTCCATAAAAAACAGCGAGAACTTGGTTGCGGACCTAATACAAAGATCTTATATATCTTTATAAACTAAGAGGGTGAAAAAGTGTTAGTCCGGGTAGTTCACACTTAGCTTTTTACGTAAAAACTTCAAAAATCTGAAAGTTTTATTCGAAACAATGTCTCGAATTTCAGAAAATTCCGTTGAAAAACACAGATTTTATCGTAAAAAACAATTTATTTTTCTGAAATTTAGGGGTAAATAACTCAGGGATGCATTTTAGGAAAAAAAATTATATCAAGTTATGGCATTATTTTGACGAGATCTATCAAATTCCGAGAGATTGATTCCTCATTCTGGGACACCCTGTATATGACCTGACCTGGTCATTATGACTCTCTGGTCGAAGAAATTGAATATTGCAAATATTTCGAAGGACGAGAGTGATTTAAAATCATCAAGAAAGCACGCAACATCGCTGTTTATATATTATTTGATTATCTTTTTGGTCGAGTGTTATACCATATTTTTCACCTTCATTTTCAGATCACTGTCATCCTAATGCCAATCGAAGAACTGATTGGAATATATGTTACTCATAGAATAACTGTTAATGATATATCTGTGACGAGCGAGACTGGATTTCTTCCCAGGTTTTGTCAACATGATCTCTTCAATCATATAGAAGATTATCTATAGTTCACCCGTTTTTTCTCATTTTCCTCGCAGTTTTCTATGCTTATACTTCAGGGGCGAGTGTGGCAGTTTCAGTGTACGGTATAGGAACTTTTGTTCTAGGAACACTTACCAATATCTTTAAAATATGAATTTGATAATTCGAATTTATAGAAATCTTTCGGTTTTCGTTACGATGTATTGTATATAATGTATTCTCAAGAAAACAAAATATTATTTGACTCCTCCAAAAGCACCTATTTTGAATAAAAATTGAAATTTGAAAATAACGAAATTTGGTAAAACACAAAAAAAAATCCTGAACTAATATTTTCGAAACGATATGGAAGCACTTATATTTTTCAGTACCCCGAAGGTCCACCTCTGTTATTATTGACACTTTGGCATCGTCGCGGCATGCTCAATATTAAATTGTCTATTACATTTTGGCCTAAGTCATTCCAAGCCCCCTGAACTGCTAAACGAAGCTCCTGTTCATGATGGAAGACGTTTTGACGCAGGAGATCTCTTTTTAGGGTGTCCCACACATGCTCGATGGGATTCAGATCTGGGGAGCATTATGGATCGATATCATTCTCTTCAAGAACGTTCAAGACAACTCTTGCACGATGAGGAGGGGCATTATCTTGTTGGAAGAGTGGATTTTGATCCATTGTTTGGGGATACGGTACCACTACAGGTAAAACTATCTCATTTGCGTTAGAATTTCCCGTGAGGTTGTTCTGTATGAAAACGAGGTCAGTTCTTCCACCAAGGCGTATACCTCCCCAAAATATCACTGATCCGCCTCCCTGTCTAACAACTTCTCGAGCATGCTGGAGACGGTTTTGCTTTCCAGGTTCCCTCCATATTCGAATTGTTCCCGAATCGGGATAATAACTAAATCTAGATTCATCACTGAAGAAAATTGTGGCCCACCTCTCTTGATCCCAGTTTACGTGTTCTTGGCACCAAGCTAAACGAGCAGCGCGATTTCCATGGGTCAGTTGTGGAACTCTTAAAGGACGTCTGGAGTGGAGTTGGCCTTCGTGCAGTCGATTTCTCACAGTTTGGTCGCAAATTTGTGCATTATGAACTCGTGATAGTTCTTGAGCTAATTGAGATGCTATGGAAGTACTATCTCTTCTGGCTTGTAAAACCAAAAATCGGTCTTGGGCGACTGTAGTAATCCTGAAACGACCTGTATGGCGTTCTTCTACGCTACCTATTTCATTGAAACGCGACCATAAACGGTTTATGACACCTGGGCTACTTCCCAGACCCTGGATACTTCCCGTTGTGAGCTCCCAGCTTGGAGCATGCCAACGGCTCGTTACATATCTTCTCTAGTCAAATGTCGTCTTTCCATGGTCGAATCACAAAACTTGAATCTTTTATTTGTGTTTACAACAGAAACAAAGTGCCAACTAATTGATTTCAAACACTGAATACATGAAATGATTATAAAGCAGCGTCGCATCTGCTGCATTTTTAGTTTTTTATAAAAAAAACTGAAATCTGTTGCGGCACTCTACATAATTTGGTGAGAAATTGATGCAGGTGTTCATTTCTTAAAAAAAAATCATCCATATCGATCGTTCTGGATACGATATATCGATATTCAGAAGTGTTCCCTAGACTTTTTTGAGGTGTTTATGTCCCGTAAATATGCCGCAAATACAGAAACCGCGAATATGGAATGGTAATTTTTATGGGATTTTAAGGGATACGTTCCTGAGTAACAAAATAAAAAATGAACATATAAAATGATTATGATTAATTATTATCTTCAGGCTTGAGCACTAGTTTAAAGAACTTCACTTGGGAGCCAATTTGATATCAAGCTTAACAACATATAAATTCACATACGCCAATTTCACGTTTGGAAAAGTGAAGAATCACGATTTTTTTTTGTAAGAAATAATCCGAGAATTTTTCGACAGTATTTGAACTGAAAAATGTAATCTAGGAGGAGTAATATTTTAAATTATATTCTTCATAAAGATATACCGTTCTAAAATACCAACATTCGCGTAATAAAATTGGAGCTCTATGTTATTTCACTAATTTTTCTAAATTTAGAAATGAAGAAACAGTTTGCCTAATACGAAGATAAAATTCAGTCAAAATAAAGTGAGACCACAAAATGGGAACATATTTCTAAATTCAGGCATTTGGTTGAATAAGGTTTCTGAAAACCCAAGAATAGATAAATATAGATATGAAAATAGAATTCTAACAACCACATGTAATCTTTTATCGATAATGAACAGTCATAGTCCATTGAGCAAAGGAAATAAGTTGAATGAATATGCTACAATGACGTAAGGTCATGGCTTACTAACTCGACACTGATGCTTCAACAAAAATATAACTACGCCGAGCGTAGCTATTCTATTTGGCCAGGAGAATGAAGTTATTCAGTATAGTTGAAGGTATATATTGGCGTTGGAATCTGCTTCTTCCCTTTTTACACTGGCTCAAACAATTACAATTTATTCCGAATTTTAATTTGACTAAATAGAGGATCTCTCAGTTTTAGTGAAGGAAATGGCTTTCGACATAATTTTCTGAAATTTTGATATGCTGGTGGTTCTGGCTGTTGATTGCAAACAAGCATTTTTTAGTAAAATCGTATGATAAGTTTTGAGTACACGGGGGGCAAATGGGGGATGTTTCAGTAGAGCAGCTAGGTGAAATATTATAGTTAGACAAAAATAATTGCCCATCCCCTATCGACCTCTTTTTCACGGACCAGTTCAGTGGTGCAATTTTTCGATATCTACCTTCGTTTTCGAGTAATTTAAGATTTCTCGAATTTGTTATGATTCAAACATGCTCCTTTTTAAATACTGACCAATGGCGATTTCACTTCTGTTAAATGCTGTATTTTTTTCTATTCAAAAACACACAACACAGCATTTTTGGTCTAATGCCAATTGCCTAAGTCATATGTGTGGTGCATCCTAAAAGATAGACATATTTTAGCTTTCGATTTTTGTTGGAAAACTGATGTTGGTCGTTATGAAGAAATCATCAATAACAATATTGGAGGTTTTCTGGATAACTGATCTTACCACAAATAATGAATAATTTCTTTCAATTCGATGGTGCTTCTTCCCACCAAACAAGGACAATCACTGACCTGTTATGTTTGAATTTTAGGTATAATTGGATAATGACTTGACTTCATCGCACTAGAATTCTTTCTTTATGGTGATATTGAAGATTTAGTTGTAGTATTTCTTGGCGATGTTATTCTTACATTGAAAATAATCGATACACTCTTGAATCATTGATCTTATTTTTTATTAGAAATATATACGGAAATAGAGGAAATTACATGCATTTTTACAACGCTGCTGAATGGATAACTGTTAATGCCACATCCATTGAAAAATATTGATGTTAATCTAATCTAAGCAAGGAAAATTTTAAAATTTTTGTTCAAAAAACCTTATGAATCGTTGATGGATAGTCGCGGAATAAATGAAATTGAGAAAATTTCAGAATTTTCCCGAAAAAGAGTGTTGAATGTTGACCAAGCGTATAATATATTTTTGAAAATGAAAGAAATTCTGCCTTTTTTATCGACACTACTGATATTCACTCCAAAAAGTGCCTGTAAAATGTGAAATTCATTTTTATGTAAATTTGATAATTAACGAGATATCCACAAATGAGGATTTTCCTAAAATTCGAGAAATTTTGAATAACTCCTTGACAAAGTGGTCGGGAGAGAGGGAGGTCACTTTTTTCTAACTATTGTACACACACCACAAAAATTGTCGCATCACCTGGTATTCTGAATTCCACAATCGATTAAGCAGCTCGTTCGCAGTTTTTTTGTCAGCATATGTTTTTGGACATATGAGGGAAAAAAATTTTTATCTATGTAGTAACATTTGTTTCCATATGATCTCAAACACGTGTGAAACAAGAATGAGTTTATTTGACTATCAATATTCATACGATTTCTCTTCAGTTTTCACGCTAAATTAATGCAAGTTTTCTGTGTTTCTTGTTGATTTTCGAATCTTTGAATTTATTGTACTGGCTGCAGAACGTCCTGGACGCTATTTGAGTGATCATGAAGTGGTAAGAATTGTAACACTTCTAGAGGAGGGGCGAAGCTAACGTTACGTGGTTAACTTGTTGAATGTTAACCAAAGAACTATTTCAAGAGCAATTAATCGGTACCACGAAACAGGGGAATATGAAAGAAGGGCCGGACAGGGAAGAAATCGGATAACAACGCCAGTTGATGATCGTTGGCTTCGTTTAACTGCACTAAGAGTTCGGCACTGTACGGCTAGGATGCTACAGAATGAACTTGCACTTTCCAGAAATGTGCATATTTCATTGCAAACTGTTAGGAACAGGCTCAGAGAAGACGATATCAGACCATGGGTGGCTTCTACCAGCCCGCGTCTCACCAGAGAGCATCTAGTTGCAAGACTTCAGTTTGCGAGGGAACATGCAAATTGGGGTATTCCAGAATGGTCGAATGTTCCCTTTTCCGACGAGTCCAGGTTCTGTCTAGTATCAAATGATAGATGCATGCCTGTATACAGACGACCTGGGGAACGGTATCAGCAATACAATATCCGGCAAACCTAAAACTTCAGTGGGGGCTCAGTAATGGTGTGGGGAGGCATTTCTTTCCATGGTCGAACTGAGTTAGTCCTAGTGAATAATGGAAGAATGACAGCGGCCAGATACATCGCAGATATCCTTGAACTCCATGTTGTACCCTTTGGCCCATTGATTCGCGAAAACTTCATTTATATGCATGATAATGTTCGGCCTCATGCAGCTAGAGCAGTTACAGAATTTCTGCAAAATGCCGAAATTGATATTTTAAGATGGCCAGTCAGAAGTCCCGACTTGTTTTCCATAGAACATGTTTAGGACAACATGGGGTGGCAAATTCAGCAACGTAGGATGCCTTGTAGAACACTCCATCAACTAGAAAATCTGCTTCCTGAAATTTGGAACTCAGTGACTCAAGAGTACATCCAAGATTTGTTTGAGGGGCTTCCGAGACGAATAATGACAGTAATTAGGGCCCGGAGAGGAAACACTCGATTTTGAAAATGATTAGTAACCATTCGATGCTAGTTGATGATTGGTCTCTTCGCGAATGTTTGAAGAGGGTAGAATTTTTTAATTTTTCATTAACTCGAAAATTGTTGATATTTTCCATCATAAACTCATCTCTTTTGAATGATATCTTCTTATTTTACACTTCTGAAAGTTACCAAGCGACTCTTGAACGACCAACCCCTAAAAGTTTACATAGTATTGTCGTAAAAGTAGGGTGATGCGACAATTTTTGTGGGGAGTGTATTTTATCTCGCTGAGGCACTGAAATATTATTATTTGCCACCCAATATAACCAAATGTAACAAATGAAGCTAGAAAATGTGCATAACAACCCATTTTCATTGTTCTACACTCTTTTCGATCAAGCAACAAACTGATGAATGAAAAATTCTGTTCTGAGTGGAACTGACAAGACCAGTCAATGAATTACAGCAAGAACCAATTAGTTCATCAACTAGAATCAAAATAATTTGCAATACCAACCTCAATAATATTCAGAATCATAAACACATGAAAACACTTTTTTATTCTATAGTTTTCCACGATTTTTTTCTCACCGAAACTACATAAAAATTGTTCAACCCGGTATACACTTTCTTCATTCGCTTAAAAAAGGATTTTGGTGAAATAACGGGGCAAATTTATTTGTTATTAAGAAAAAAATACCTGAAAAAGAGAAAGCGAATGTTATAGAAGTCTTTCTTCGTAACTTTTGATGAGGATATACGAGGTTTGTAAATAAAGAAATCAGACTGGCAACATCGCTTCCGATCCAGAAACGCGGGAGACGAAAGGGTTTGAGCAGCGTCAGGTGTACTTGTGATACTATCTCCCTATCTCGCTACAGTCATTTGTTTGTCCGTAGCGTTAGATTTCGTGAAACAGTTTTTTCTTATGCGTTCTAAAAGTGAGTGGCCTCAATTTTGAGCAACGGTGTGCTATCAAGATCTGCTTCAAATATAATGCAACAGAAACATTTGAAAAACTTCGGCAGGCTTATGGATAAAATGTTTTGTTAAGGTATCTGGCATTTCCAGAAAGAAGAGAGACGATTGATGATGAACCACTAAGCGGAAAGCCTTCTACTGCAAACACCAATGAACGTGAAACAGTTGCATTTGAATTACACCTCCGTTCATCAGATTTTGAATTGGAGCACGACACTGCGCCATATCACACTGCAATCTCATTAATGGAGTTTTTAGCTAATAAAACATTCCTCACGGAGTCTCCTTATTCACCAGACTCTAGTTCTGGTGACTTCTTTCCTCTGCCCGAGAATGAAAAATCACCTCGAGAGAACTCCTTTTGGAACATTTGAAAACATCCAAACAGCTGTAACCAACCAGCTAAAGACAATTCAGTATCCGGGTTTCAGAAATGCTATGATGATTTGAAGAATTGTCTCCAGCGATGTGTGTTTCTCTCCTTGGAAGGAGACAATATTGCACTTTAATTATATTTGAATAAAAAATTGAAAAAAAAACAGTCTCATTATTTAATTGACACACCTCGTATGAATGTTTGCATCCTGTGGTGTATTTTTATCACGTTCCCATATTTATGCATGAGTCAGAACGAATTCTGACTATACAATTTTCTGATTCAGCACTTCTTAAAAATAAAAATTACAGAGTTTCATTAAGAATCCATTAGTCAATGAATTGATATACAGAGGATTCAGTTAGAATAAATCTAACATAACCCAGAATTATTGCGAAAACAGAGACAGAGTAAAATATGGAACTTTGACGCCTTAAATCTCAATACGAGGATGGTCTGAACAGTTTTCGATCTCTACGTGAAGATGGCAGCACTCGTAAATAAAAGCTAGTGAATTTTCATTGTTCATCTGTTGATAGTTACGCAACAAAGTTTCAGCCATTCTCGGCGAGTAGTTGTTATGGAACAATCGTTCGAATGAGTTAATGTTAGTATTTTGAAAATGGATAAATTCGAGTATCGAGCTGTTATTAAATAACTGTTTTTGAAAGGCAATACACCTATGCAAATGAAAAGTGAGTTGGATTCTGTGTATGGGAACTCTGCACCATCATTTACCACAAAAAAATTTTTAACAGTTGAATTTAAACGAGGCCATTAGAGCTTGGTAGACGATGAACGTTCGGGAAGTCTAAGAACTGCACTATGGACTATGACATCGCCAAAGACCACCAAATAGTGCTTGACGACTTCCGAATTAAAGTGAGAGAGATAGCAGTGGTTATAAACATGTCAAAAGAACGTGTTTGTCACATATTCAATCAACATTTACACACGTGGAAGCTGTCCGCACGTTGGATGCCGCGTTTGCTCACGTTAGAACAAAAACATGTTCGGATGAACATTTTCAACGCTTTGTTGGAGCTTGCTGGGCGCAATAAATCCGAGTTTTGGCGCCGGTTAAATACTGTAGGTGTTACTTGGATACATCATTGTACGCTAGAAACAAATATACTGTCCGAACAGTGAACTGCAGAGGAGAACCGGTTCCAAAAAAAACAAAAACGGTTTTGTCGGCAAGGAAAGTGAAGGCGACAGTTTTGGGATAGTCATGAAGTTATTTTAATCGATCACCTTCAAAAAGGAAAAACCATTATAGGAGCATACTACGCATCATTACTTGACAAGATAAAAGGCGGAAAAACGGCCACATTTATAGAAAAAAATCTTATTTCACCAAGACAACGCGCCGTCTCACACCTCAACTGTGGCCCTGACGAAAACTCACGAATTACGGTTTAAACTGCTTGACAATCCGCCTTACTCCCCAGATCTAGCCTCAAGCAATTTCTTTTCGTTTCTTCATCTAAAAATTACGCTCGAAGGAGAGGTTTTTGTGAAATGAAGAGACAATCACCTTCGTGATTGTGATACTATTCTGCAGAGAAAAACGCTCAGTACTATTCGAACGGGTTACAAAGATGTGAACACCGCATATTCCGAAATAATGTCTTGTATCTTTGTCAGGTCGGAAACATTCAGACCACCCTCGTAGTTATTGAAAAAATAACAATGGACGTCATACGATTTTACTGATTTTTTTCATTGCTCATCTTATTGAGAATTTTGGAAATGCTGCAAAAACATCTGATCTGAAGTTTGATTGTCCTCGTCATATAATACTGATTTTGGTTTACCAAAATTCAAACAATTGTTAAGGGTCTCTCGAACATGGTGCTTTGTTCGGGATTTATTCTGAGAAATGATTTGAAATGTTTCACTCATGTAACCAAAAATATTTAAAAAAATAAATATCATATGATAATTTGGAAAAGAACTAATAACTTTTGACATCTGTTTACGTAAAGATGAAAGAGTGAAGCTTTTCGATGAACATTTTTTTCGACTTGCATAAGAAATCCCAAAATGATGAGAATTCGGAAATGGTGAAATATAGACTAGCAGTATGCAACACAGAAATCACTTAAAAATGAAGAGGATCAAAAAATGAGTTAACTATTGAAAAATGAGTGGTGAAATGTTGAATTTCCTCAGATATTTCTTCTGGAAACTTCCGGTGAGACACCACATATTCTGAAATATATTTCAGTTGTACAAAGTTATTGCATAATAGATAATAGATTATCTTGAAGTTTTGCTTCTTTTACGTTCAAAAAGCGGATCAAATAACATTTTTAACATCAGGGGAGAATAATTTGAATTTCTCGATTCTTCTATTTTAATTTATATGGAGAACAAAGTCTGCGGGAGATAATAGTCAATGCGGTTTGTAAAAAACTACGGAAATACCATTTCAAGTAGCCACATATTATTTTCTGCATGTACTTAGAACCTGACAGAAATGGTAATGTGTAGATGTGATCATTTTATGTTCTGATAGCATGTCTCCTACTTTATTGGGTGTTTAATGTAAAATTCGATTGCCTCTGTACTCTTGCGCTGTCGTGAGTGATTGCATGATATAAATAATTATATTCATCTGGGTAAGTACTTATGTCAGAATAATTAAAACTGAAGTCATCGTCTTAAATTTTTTTTTCAAATCAATTTCAATATAATATCAAGGATTTGAGAAGTATTTTTTGCAGCATCTGTTACTTCAAATTTTTATTGAAGGTTTTGGAAAAAAATTGATAAGAATAAGATTCAAAATAACTAATCTTTTCAGATTTCACCATTGCCCAAAATAAATTTACTTTCAGTCTTGGTACATTATGTCCCATTTTTGGGTGGCTTTTGTGGGTCAAACTCATAAAGCTATTGACAAATTTTTGAATTTCATCCATTCTAGATACCTTCGTAGTTATTCAATTTACGTTAGAAATTAACGCACAATTTCAATATTTCAAATTTTCTTTTTTGGTTGGCAAATAATTATTAACACATTATCTTCGGATATGTCCAGACATATGGCAACAAAATTCAATGTTTTTTCCCAGCGCTCATGTTTCTTTTCATGACAAATAAAATGAAAAAAATAAATTGAGAGAAACCACCACATATTAATAACAACTTTTGATGATCAATTTTTGCTAGTCTTCTTGAAAATTTACTTTTCGGTACCTGGGTTGGACTAATACAAGAATAGGCCAAATAGTCGAGAAAACGCAGCATTAAACCCACCAATTTTTCCTAGCAAGATCAATCGCTATGAAACTTTTTGCATTCGTTTTGAAAAAGCATCAGAAAAGTTTGTGAACTTAATCGGAAGTGGTAATATAATAAGTGCATATAATATGCAAAATTTGCAACTCGGAAAATTTTTCGAGTTTTCGAGGTCGATGAACACGAATATGATAACGGCGATGGTCCTCGAGCGAGTTTTGTGTTATTTTCATTACAAATTAGTCGAAAGTTGCTGCATGACATTTACGATCCATACTCAAAATCATTGACCTTATAGCATTGTCCATAGATCATTCATGCTCAAGTTGTTATTGAGACAGTAGGAGGACATCCTGGCATTGCACGTAGTGATGCTTTCTCTGAAGATGGCCCATCAGCCGAGGTAATAACTAGGAAGTATCATCTGCACAAAGGAATCTATGCTATCCATATATCTGACAATGTCATTTAGAAAAACGATAAATAATAAGGGACCCAATGTACTCTCCTGCGGAACTCCTGTGACAACTCTTCGAGAACACGATAAATTGAAATAAAACTAATAATGAAATGTTTGAAAAAACAATCAATTCACCAAAAACCCGTTGATACCAGATATTTCCACCCCTGGCAAGAATACTGCATGACATTTACGATCCATACAAAAATCATTGACCTTATAGCATTCTGATCCATATCGTTTCAAATTTCAATCAGTATGTTCCGAACCTCATTCGAGGTAGCTTCATGGTTTTGCTGACTTCTTAATCTTCTATTGAGAATGTCCATACATGTTCATTGGGACTGAGACCTGGACTTCGTGCAGACCATTGAAGTGATTTCGTGATCTAGAAGGCAGCCCCTAACGATAAGCGCTTGGTGAGTTTATTGAACCTTCTCCACACCCATAGCTACGTAAAAATTTGCAAAGGGTGTATATCTCATTTTGATGATGTCTGTACACTGAAGAACATCGATCGCAATGATAAAGACAAAATCTCGACTCTGTGAACAATACTCTCTCCTAGTCAGCTTCTAACCAATTGAAATGGTTCCTGGCAAATTAAAACGGGCTCTTCGATGTGCTGCGGATAGAACTGGGCTTCGAGCTGCAAGACAAGGTCTCAAACCAAACTCCCTGAGACGTTGTCGTATCGTTTCACTCAACTGTTCTATTGAAGCAGCATTCGCAGGTGCCTAGAAGTAGCGAACCGTTGTTTCAACGAGGAAATTCTTAAATTAAGGTCATGGATCGGCATTTCCTTTCATGACTACCAGTCTCCCTGAACCTGTAGATCATTCTGCAAACAGTTGAATGGGACACCATTCTAGCCATTAAGTCGAGGAAACGAAGCACTAATTCAAGAGTAGGCCGAATAGGAAACGCACCATTAAACGTACCAATTTTTCCTAGCAAGATCAATCGCTATAAAACTTTTTGCTTCGTTTTGTAAAAGCATCAGAAAAGTTTGTGAACTTAATCGGGAGTGGTAATATGAAAATTGCATTGTCTGCATAAGAAAAACGCATTTTCCAAAGTGCAGCATTCAACGTACCAAGGTTTTTCCTAGCAAGATCAATTTAAGGTTTTACGAAAGTGTGGTATCAAATAATAGTTGAAATATGATTTCTTGAGTATAAATACAAAAAATTTTGTATTAATTAGAAAAATATAGTTAACAAATAGTCGTATCATTCAGACTTGGTTCTTCTTCATCCTCTTCTGCATCAGATTGATTTTCTTCAAAGTTTTCCATATTCGAGCAATTGGACCCAGCACAATTTTTGCATGCCAAATTGCAAACTAAGCCATTCTTCCTACATCCACATGAGGTGCCACAACCTTTTTTGCAACTGCAAAATATCAAGCTCATGACACTTGGTGGACCAGGAAGCTGTGTCATCTTCACTGGATGATAGGAGTTTTCTTTGAGCTCCCATCCCCAGTCTGTAACATTTAACACTCCTTTTCCGTACAACCAAGTCTGAAGTTGTTAATGAACTCTTTCCAGATATTGTGTGAAAGAATTTTTGCAATCGATACTTTTTTATTTTTTGTAACGGCCCCAACCCCGGTCTATGAAAGACGATGCAAAATGCATCGCTTTTATATAAATTGTGATACCTGAATTATCTTATTTTCTTCCCCATACTAATTACCCTGAGACCGACTGAAATCGGTCAAATGAAAAGCCATGTGATCGTCTAGTACCTGAACTTGCCTTGAAGTTCTTTTTATAAATTAGGACCCTTCTCTTTGTTGTGTTGTGTATTTGTAGTAACCTTATCAAGTTCTTTTATTGAGGTTTGATGTGATACGACCAATTCTTCGTCGCTTAAACCATAGGTAAGGAAATTAGAAAATCAAAAACAGATTCGGTAACAACGTCTATTTGATCTTTGTAGCATTTGTATTAAATTCTTATGCCTGCATTGTTTGGCGTCTTTGGATGAATTTAATGAAGTATCAGATCATTTAGATACAGGCTCAATTTGCCCTCACCCATATTTTGAGTGAAAGTTTGTACATTAGATTTTTATAAACAGACCCAATTGGTCCTCACCCATATTACGAGTGGAAGTTGGAATATTTAATTATTATAAACAGGCTTACTCGGCCCTCACCCATATTCTGGATGGAATTCGAATATGAGATTAATATAGACAGGCCTAACCGACTCTCACCAATCTTATGAGTGGTAACTGACTATCTAAGGGTTTGGTAATATGATATCATGTTTTCTGAATAGGTCGTTGCCCTGATACTCAAAACTCTGGAAGATTTGCTCTTAAAATTCTAAGGAACATGTCCACAGCTGACAACTTGCAAGCGTTAATTCGCTGGCGTATTTTTAATCGAATTCAGTAATTCAACGAAAACTAAACAGAGGCTATATCTACCAAGATATTCATTTCTGATCAAAACGAAAAAACAAGTCAACTTTTGTTTCACGGGGGACGTCTTTTGGGATACAATACTTGCCTGAAATATCAACCCCCTAAGCGGGGGTTGCAATCCTTGAACATTTTGAATAGGGAAGATGGGTCGAGTGATGACTCAAAAGAAAGGTGGTATCTTTGTCTATATCACCTTGAACGAATTTCCATTTTTAATTGAAAACTGTAAAAGATACAGGGTGATCAACTGAGAGGTAGGGAAGACTATTTCCCTGAGACTATTCAATTTTCAGTGAAGTAATATAGAACAGATCCATGCTGATCAATGGCAGTCATCATCAAGTACCATCCTCATCTCGAATTTCAACCACTGGAGTAGGGGCAACAACCCTTAAAAATTTGGAACAGGGTAGATGGGTCGAGTGATAACTCGAAAGAAAGGTATTATCTTTGTCTGCATTCCCGTGAAAAAATTTTCATTTTTGATTGAAAACTGTAGAAGCTACAGAGTAAGCCACTGGAAAATAAAGCAAACTATCGCCCAAAGAATATTGGAGTATTAGTGCGAAAAACTGGAATAGATTCATTTTAGATCAAAAGCTGTCATCTTCCGAAATCACCTTGACGAGCCTTTGATCTGGAATGAATCTGTTCCATTTTTTTGCACTAATACTTGAATAGCTCACGGCGATAGATAGTCTCCTCTATTTTTCAGTAGCTCACTCTGTATCTTCTACAGTTTTCAATCAAAAATGAATATTCGTTCACGGGGATGCAGACAAAGATAATACCTATCTTTCGAGGTATCACTCGACCCATCTACCCTCTTCCAAATTTTCAAGGGTGGTCACCCCCTACTAGCTCTGCTGGTAGGGGGTGACCAGTAAGAAAAGACACTAAGAAATGATAAAGACGCATTGACCCGTTTAGATTATCACTTAAAGCTAGGGGTCCGAATATCATGATGCCGCGACTATACAATAAACTTCCAATTCATATAAGAGGATTCAATAGCCTAATTGTGTTTAAAAATAGAGTTAAGGATTTACTGCTAGCGAATACTAATTAGAGGAGTATTTAGAGGATAGGATTTGAAAATCATGTAATGTATTATAGAATTATAAAAATCCGTCGCATATGTTTGTTACACATTTGTTTTTATAAATTATTGTGTAATTTTGTTCCTATATTGTTTGTATATGAACAATAATTATTATTCTGACGTACCATATACATTTATATGTAAAACGTGGTAAAATTACAAATAAAAATAAATAAATAAATTTTTTTCAGAAGTGTAAAATAAGAAGATATCATTCAAAAGAGATGAGTTTATGATGGAAAATATCAACAATTTACGAGTTAATGAAAAATTAAAAATTCTACTATCTTCAAACATTCGCGAAGAGACCAATCAACTAGCATCGAATGGTTCTAATCATTTTCAAAATCGAGTGTTTCCTCCCCGGGCCCTAATTACTGCCAGTATACGTTTCGGAAGCCCCTCAAACACATTTTGGATGTACTCTTGAGTCACTGAGTTCCAAATTTCAGGAAGCAGATTTTCTAGTTGTTGGGGTGTTCTACAAGGCATCCTACGTTGCTGAATTTGCCACCCCATGTTGTCCCACACATGTTCTATGGTTTTCAAATCGGGACTTCTGCCTGGTTATCTTAAAATATCAATTTCGGCATTTTGCAGAAATTCTGTAATTACTCTATCTATGTATCTACTCTTCCCTGTCCGGCCCTTCTTCCATATTCCCCTGTTTCGTGGTACCGATTAATTGCTCTTGAAATAGTGCTTTGGTTAACATTGAACAAGTTAGCCACGTAACGCTGGCTATAATTATATCTACACGTATTTTGGGAATAGAGTCTTGAAAGACAAGGGCTCTTCTTTTATTTTGAGGACAAGCCGAAAAAATTACAAAAAATCTCGATCATGACAGACGATAGAAACGATATATTTGTTTATATTTTCTGATTTGGCAATTCTGATCCAGCAAAAACCTCCAGAAATGAAAATTGGCGACAGCCACAAAATACAAAAATTATAATTCTTATTTGCCTTTCTATCATAACTTACGATGAGAAGATACACTTTCAATGTAGAAAATCGATTTCTGTAGATTGTTTGGTACCAATTATCCCTCATTAATTGTTCCAGGAAAAAATGGGTTGTTGTTCTCAAAAAACCCAGAAAGTAATTGTCTTCTGCACTTCTATTTTCCTGATCATAATCGGACTTATCTTGATTTTTAGTTGGCAAGATATAAGCAGCTATATAACAAGAACGGTGAGTTGAGTTAATTTATTATTATTTTTCTTAGATGCATTCCCTATCAGATATTATATGTTTATTTATACGAAGGTCTCTCAACCGCACATACACACAACCAAATATATATGGAATTACCCGATATTTTGAATATTACCTCAGGGATTTTGGAAATTTTGAAGGATTGTTAATGGAATTGATCCTTTTTGAGATATCTCAATTGAAAAAAGAAATAAATTAAGGTTCATTTTAAGAAAGAAACAGATAAAAGAAAATAAGAGACTCTTTCCGCATGTAGTAAGGAAATTGAAAATTGTTTTCTCACGGAGTTGTTGTTCTTTCTCGACCTCAGTAGTAGATACAAGCCTGAATCCGTCTAGGCATGCTTTGGATTAGGTTTTCGACCTCCTCTGGGGTGATATTCTGCCACTCTTTTGTGGCGGCTTGGATGAGCTGTTTTGGGGATCTTGGATTATCTTGGTGCGATCTAATTTTCCTTTTGATATTATCCCATAAATGTTCAATTGGATTTAGGTCAGGAGAGCAAGCTGGCCAGTCCAAAATAGCGATTCTCTCTGTTTCAAGCTAATGTCGCGTGAGGTTGCTGGTATGCGGAGGAGCATTATCTTACATAAAAGTGAAATTCTTACCGTGTGCACATCGCCAGAGTCTCACTATGGGCTCCAGCACTAGATCTAACTAATTTCTAGCCGTTACATTTGCAGGAAACGAAATCAAATATGTTTTGACTCCCAGCACAATGCTACCCTAAAACATCACACTGGCCCCTTTGTATTTCGGAATTTATCTTGCTGCTCGGTGTCTAGCTTGTCTTTCACGATCCCTTAAAACCCGAATCCGGCAGTCATCTGATCGAACACCAATTCTGGTCTCATCCGAAAAAAGAACATTTCGCCAATTCTCAATAGTCCAATTTTGGTGCTCGATACACCAATTAATTTTTTGTTGTCTGGTTAGCTCTGGAACTCTCAAGGTCCTTCTGCTGTATAAACCCCTTGAACGAAGTCTTTGATGTATCATTTCGACTGATATACTGATGCCTGTTGCTTCCAGAAATTGCCTCTGGAGTATAAAGTGCGATGCACTAGGGTCTCTTCTTGTAATTTGGCACAAAAAGCGGTCTTGTTCTTCAGATGTGATCTTCCTACGACTTCTTCTAGGCCTATTTTGCAGAGATTGTAGCTCGACGTATCGGGCATAGGTTTTTGAAATCACCTCCTGTGATACCCCCACTGTGACCGCTATATCCATCTGTGTCATCTCTTCTTCAACGAGAGCAATTATTCGACTCCTGTGCACATCGAATAATCTAACGTTAGGCATTTTCAATTATGATTATATGCCTTTTTGAAATTTGAACTTCACAGTTTCAAATCCCAGTGACGACTGAGTACAATATCCCTAAGAAATGTTGATAATTCAACATTTCTTACATACCATGGTTAAAAATAATCCATAATGTGAAATAATGAGTGATTCCATATAAATTTGATTGTGTGTATTCTCAGTTTCAGTTTCCTTCTGCACGTGCATCCATTTATGAAACGTTTGAATTGTCAAATAACAACAGTTATTGGGCAAGCTGAATCTTTCTATTGAAATGGAATTGATAATTCGTTAAAATTCGGTGCAATGTAGTTCTACATAGGTTGAATTATGACTTTTAACAAATGACATTACAGCATTATATTCAACCATTGTTCTCCAATTGATTGAAAAATCGAAAGAAAATTACATTTTTATGATTCAATCTAAACTGAACTAATTAATTGTTGTTGTTTCAGGAACTTTCTTTAAAAAATGAAAATACACAGCAATTTCAGTTTTGGAAGGAAGCTCCTATTCCTATATATCTGGAAATACACTTATTCAACTGGACAAATGCAGCCGATTTCAAAGAAGGAAAACCGTGGACGACCAAACCAGAATTCACAGAATTTGGCCCATACATATTTCGAGAGATTCATACTAGAGCCAATATTGAATTTAACGACAATAACACTGTCAGTTTTAACACCATTCGAACATGGCATTTTGTTCCTGAGAAAACTAGAGGTTCGTTGGACGATAATGTCACAACATTGAATCCTATAGCCATGGTAAGTTACAAAGAGGAGGCAGAGCACTAACAAGAAATAACATCTCATTTCTGTAGTATAAATTCCATCATATGAGAGACTTGCAGAATGAAATGAGTGAACTATATTAAACATAAGAAACCTTAGTTTCGGATTCGATAATGTTGAAATAAATTATCATTAAATTTTTCCAAATAATTGAAATAATAAAATTCGCAAAGTGAGAATAGGACTCGGGTTTTCTGTGATGTATCTAAAAATTTACAATTTTGGGATTTGTTCTTGCATGCGTAATTAAACATTGCTTCTCGCTAAATTTCATGTTTGTAGTGCATTTGAGAGTTTTAAAATATGTTGAAGAACGCAACGATTTCCGTATGCGTTGATTAAAAATTGTTTTGTTTACAGCTCCTAGGTATTGTTGAATTGAGTATTTGATGAGAAAAGGTGAGTAAGTTCATTACTGCGAAAAATTTTTCATCGTGTTGTAACAACAAATTTATAGTTTTCGGATAGTTTCCTGTAATTGTGCTTCGAGTGTCAAAATGTGACGCGAAATGCATCATAAACTGCTATGTCTTTGCATTGAATTGAAAGCTTAATTTTTTAGGTAGATTTCATAAGGCTGCAATAGGTAGCAGCCATCCTAATGGCGGAATTTCCGGCTGATTTCAAAACTGGATAGTATATTAAAAAATGTTGAATTATCACCACATGTTCGGGATAATGTACTCAATCGCCAATGAGATTTGAAACTGTGATTTTCAAAATTTAAAAAAGCCTATAATCATAATTGAAAATGTCTTACGTTGGATTGTCTAGTGTACAGAGGGGTCGAATAATTGCTCTCGTTGATGAAAGGGTGACACAGAAGGATATAGCGGCCACAATGGGGGTATCACAGGGGTGATTTCAAAAACCTATGCCCGATACGTCGAGCTACAATCTCTGCAAAATAGGCCTAGAAAAAGTCGTAGGAAGATCACTTCTGAAGAACAAGATCGCTTTTTGTGCCAAATTACAAGAAGAGACTCTAGTGCGTCGCACCCATACTCCAAAGGCAATTTCTGGAAGCAACAGGCATCAGTGTATCAGTCGAAACGATTCATCAAAGACTTCGTTTCAGGGGTTTATACAGCAGAAGGCCTTTAAGAGTTCCAGAGCTATGCAGACAACAAAAAAATTAATTGGTGTATCTAGCACCAAAATTGGACTACTGAGAATTGGCGAAATGTTCTTTTTTCGGATGAGACCAGAATTGGTGTTCGATCAGATGACTGCCGGATTCGGGTTTTAAGGGGTCGTGGAAGACAAGCTAGACACCGAGCAGCAAAACAAATTTTAGGGTGGCATTATGCTGGGAGGCAAAACATATTTGATTCCGTTTCCTGCAAATGTAACGGCTAGAAATTGGTTAGATCTAGTCCAGCACTACATCTAACCAATGTCTAGCCATTACATAGTGAGAGTCTGACGAGGTGCCCATGGTGAGAATTTCACTTTTATGCAAGATAATGCTCCCCCACATACCAGCAACCTCACGCGACATCATCTTGAAACAGAGAGAATCGCTATTTTGGACTGGCCAGCTTACTCTCTTGGTCTAAATCCAATTGAACATTTATGGTATAATCTCAAAAGGAAAATTAGATCGCGCCAGGATAATCCAAGAACCCCACAATAACTCATCCAAGCCGCCAATGAATAGTAGCAGAATATCACCCCAGAGCAGGTCGAAAACCTAATCCAAAGCATGCCTAGACGGATTCAGGCTTGTATCAGGACAAGAGGAGGTAATACAATCTACTGAGGTCGAGAATAAAACACCTACCTCCTGAGAAAACAATTTTCAATTTTTTCCTTTTATTTTTTCTTTCTTAAAATAAACCTCAATTTATCTCTTTTTTCAATTGAAATATCTCAAAGAAGATCAATTCTAATAATCCTCGATTATATTATGTAATGTACAGTGTGTGTATTATCCGATTGATTGATATATTTTAATAACATTTACAGTTCTCCTAGTATATTATCATTCCAGGATATGTTTTGATTACAATCGTTACGTGGCAATAATATTAATTACCGGTTTGTTGATTTACATTATTTCATGAAAACGCTTGGATTTAGGATAATGGGATGCCAGTTCCTATATTCCACAATGTCCTATGCAAGGTTTTATGAATTTCGGCCTCAGTTTAACGTTTTAAAATTAATTAATTATAACAATAACACTAATTTTGTTTGTGTATAGTTTGTTTCGTTGAATAAATATACATAAATGCTCAAACCAGGACATTATTTATTCATCATTCATGGTCAATGTCAATAATCGAATAAGTCGAACTTGCAGAACATTTAACGAAAAGTGCACTAAGTTCTATAAAAAAAAATCATAGCTCAATGGTGGTTAATTTTAGATTTTTTAGATTTAGATTTAGTATCCACGATAACTAACGTAGTTATGATCGGAACACCATCAAACTTCACACTGTTAATCTTCAAGGTGCCATAATTTCGTCGGGGATTTCTATTGGGCATACAATCGGATCAAAGGGATAGAAATAGGAGGGGATAAACATTTTAAAATCACCATATCTCCAGTAATAACTAGGATATTTCTATGCGGTTTTCATATTATTCTTAGGCATATTATTATCGAAGACTTTTATTGAAGTTTTTGATACGACTCCTAATTTCCGAGATGGAGTAGAGGAAATTTTTAAATCCTCACATTTCCTGTAATAACCCAGACAAACCCATACGGATTCCAATATTATCCTTTGGCATGTTATTGTCAATAAATTTTGTTTGCTTGAAAAATTAAGTTCCGAACCGGGGCGGTAATAACTCTAATACATCTATGCGGATTTCATATTATCCTTAGGAATAATATTATGAGAGACCTTTGTTCGAAGAGTTTTCATCTCTTCTTTTCTAGACCACGATAGCTAAAGAATTTCCCAGAGTCTATATAGTTTTGCTGAGCTGGTTTCGCAGACCGGAAAACGAAATCTACCTTTTTGCCTATAGGCAAAATATTGTACAATTCCAAATGATTACCGATCCGAGTATTTGGTATCAACTTAAATTGTATACCAACGAGAAAAAAGTCTTGACAAACAAACAGACGAACAACGAAGTGATAATATGGAGGTTCCTTTTTTCTCATTAGGGTATAGACCACGGTCTCTTAATGTGAATTATTGTTCGTTAGAAAACGTAACAGATTCAGCTATTTTCTTGTTTAAAATATCTGTATTAGTCCACTTTAAGTTTTATTCCAAAGAAAACCAGAAAAATCTGACGAGAAGATTGGAAATTGAGAAAACTGAAGGAGGAACTTCAGTATGAACTTATCACTGTGAATCAAACAAGGAAATTACTGATACTTTTTTATTTTGCAATTGGAACATTGACCAAATAAAATTCAAATAAATTGCAATAGTGATTATTTTATTAGTCGCCCTTAATCGAGCAGAACGGATGTTAAGAATATCATATTTTTAGTTTGTTTTTCTGTTATGTTTCTTATGTTGCTGAAAAAACTTTCAGAAATTTTCGATTTTTTTGATCATAACTGACGATATTGACGATGAAATCATTTGGTCCATTCTTTCCCTATTTGGTTGTTTTATTCGTTATTGCTCCCCTTGAAGATATATAGATATAGTCTGAAACATGTTATTAACGAAGGAAAGGCAGGAGATTAGGAGGAGCTACAAAAATCCTAATTTTTATATGTACTCTCTATCATACATATAGCTACAGTTATATTTAGAATCAGTGTAACGTTAACGTGAAGTTTACACATTCAAAAATTCGGCCAACTCGCCTTATGAAGTTTTTATTCCCAAAAGTACGAGGGTGAATTGAGAAGTCAGGAAAAATGAAACAAGAAATCTCTCTTCTTCACTGAGTGTCATTTATTGTGCAACATAATCTCCTTTAAGGGCTCTAACTTTTTGAAAATTTTCGATCTCCGAACCATATTTTCTCATTTGAACACAAATGGAAAGCACTAGGAGCCAGATTGAGATAATACGATGGATGAGCATATCGAAACCCATCAGGTTGGCTGTTTGCAACGGCGGAAATATGTGCAGGGGCGTTGTCGTAGTGAGATACACGACAATAACAAGGTCAAACCCCTTTGTTTTTATTTCCTTGCTCAATTGATCTTACAGGGACGGATGCGTATTACTCTCTATTTCTGAGCTTTCCTTTTTGGAAAAAATCTATGATAACAATAATGTCCTGTGCCCCCCAGAAGTGAGCGGACAATATTTTGCCGGCACTTGAAACCTCCTCGTTTTTTTTTGCGCTGACTGCTTCCGTTGTTCGCCCACTGTTTGGATATTCACTTCGTCTCAGGAATGAAGCAATGAATCTATGCTTCATCAACCATATTAAAATGGCGCACATGTACATCTGGGTTGCGTTCAAAGAGCCAAAAATTAGTCTGGAAAGTTTCAGTCTTACGCTTTCGATCAATTGTCAACTTGGCACTCATCTTGTCGATAGCTCTGTCATATGCAAATGCTCATGCAAGATGTAAAAAATTCGTTAAGATGAAATGTTTATAGGCTTAGCTTTCTTTCCAACTTCATTCGGCGATTGTATAACACAATAACGTGGACTTTCAATATCCTTTCCGGAGTTATTACCTCAATAGTGCCTCCTTGGCGGGGGGCATCTTCCGTGCTTGCTCTGTTGCAACGAAACCCACTAAAGCACTCATGCATTATCTTAAGTGACTGGGAAGAATTAACATAGTTTTTATCAAGAGATCTTCTGGTTCACGTGATGGTTTTCTTGCGTTTAACACTAAAGGAGCAACTCGTCAGGCTTGTAAAGATGTACTAATACTAATTAACATATCAGTATCGAATTTTAAGTTTACACTTTGAGGCATTTTATTGTCCGAACAAGTGTACTAGTTTCACTACTTCATTCTCTTTTAACCATGTCATATCCATACAATTTTTGCAGGCAACCCGTAATACGTTGTTGTTGAATATTTGGTAGTAAAAAGCACATCGTATCGATGATGAGATTTTACCCAATCAAAAATCATCCGTCCATTGCTCTAAAAAAGCATTCACATAAAAAACTGGAATCTGGAGAAAAATGGTTGAATCAACTAATTTGGTTATAAAACATTGAAACTGTTTATCTCCCAAAATTTTAGAGGAAGGATTCCTAACAACGAGTGCTGTCCAGAATCGGTCTTGGTCTTGCTTTTGCATTTTCATAGAATGAAGACCAATACTCAATCTGACTCTGCAAGATTTGTTCAAGACCTTGAATGAACCTGCAAGACTTGTGCTTGTCGCAGTCGAGTCGATAACTCTCTGTCGTACACCAACATCTCAAAAATATCGAATTTTCGTTTATAAACTATTAATCGCGTGTATATATAAAAGGACTTCTATTTCAATTGCATTTGATCCCAATTGAATTTCTCAGATCTAGCAAATAATAACTGTTTCTACATTATAAGTTAATAATTTGATATGACAAAAGAACATTCAATTAGTCCTAGTCGAAGTAGTAATAGTTGCAGAATTAGATGAAGACACATTAGAAGGCCTAAAAGTATATTTGATAACTTTTTCTAAATTATTTCTGTTTCCTGAATTAACTATCCGCAAATTGTTCCAGCAAATATCTCTTTCATTTCCTATAAGACGAGGATTTATAACTATTTATCTTGACAATATCTTTAAATTATAGTAAAGTTTATTTTATTGATTCAGTGGAACTTTACTTTGTCGATGTCAAATATGCTCAAAATGAACCTACTCTGTTGTATTATTCTAAGATCTAAATAATATAATAGGTATTTGAAAGATTTGCGACACTCTTGTTGACAGACGAATAGTGCAATACTTAGATCAAGACCAAGTCCAGATTTATTGACATAAGACTAACACCAAGACAGCCTAGTAACTGTGTCTCATCTTTGGTTTGAATGTAGGAACATCACCACCAACAGAACCGAAACACTTGCAGATGAAATGAATCATATAACATATGCAATCTTCAGTATCAATTTGTAAATATACGTCTCGTAAATTTCGGCCTATTTTTTGAAAGCATGAATCAAGCTCCACCCAAAATCAGATTCTGAAATGTTTAAATACACTCCCCACAAAAATTGTCGCATCACCCTACTTTTACGACAATAGTATATAAACTTTTAGGTTGGTCATTCAAGAGTCGCTTGGTAACTTTTAAAAGTGTAAAATAAGAAGATATCATTCAAAAGAGATGAGTTTATGATGATAAATATCAACAATTTTCGAGTTAATGAAAGATTAAAAAATTCTACCATCTTCAAACATTCGCGAAGAGACCAATCAACTAGCATCGAATGGGTACTAATCATTTTCAAAATCAAGTGTTTCCTCCCCGTGCCCTAATTACTGCCAGTATACGTCTCGGAAGCCCCTCAAACAAATTTTTGATATACTCTTGAGTCACTGAGTTCCAAATTTCAGGAAGCAGATTTTCTAGTTGCTGGAATGTTCTACAAGGCATCCTACGTTGCTGAATTTGCCACCCCATGTTGTCATTTGATACTAGACAGAACCTGGACTCGTCGGAAAAGAGAACATTCAACCATTTTGGAATACCTCGATCTGTATGTTCCCTCGCAAACTGAAGTCTCGATGCTCTCTGTTGAGACGCGGGCCGGTAGAAGCCACCCTTGGTCTGATATCGTCTTCTCTGAGTCTGTTCCTAACAGTTTGCAATGAAATATGCACATTTCTGGAAAGTGCAAGATCATTTTGTAGCATTCTACCCGTACAGTGTCAAACTCTTAGTGCAGTTAAACGAAGCCAACAATCATGAACTGGTGTTGTTATCCGATTTATTCCCTGTCCGGCCCTTCTTCCATATTCCCCTGTTTCGTGGTACCGATTAATTGCTCTTGAAATAGTGCTTTGGTTAACATTCAACAAGTTAGCCACGTAAAGTTGGCTTCGCCCCTCCTCTAAAAGTGTTACAATTCTTACCACATCATGATCACTTAAATAGCGTCTAGAACGTTCAGCAGCCATTACCATAAAATCAAAGATTTGAAAATCAACAAGAAACACTTTCATTAATTTAGCGTGAAAACTGAAGAGAATTTGAATGAATACTGATAGTCAAATAAACTCATTCTTGTTTCAGACGTGTTTGAGATCATATGGAAACAAATGTTACTACATAGATAAGACTTTTTTCCCCTTATATGTCCAAAAACATATGTTGACAAAGAAACTGCGATCGAGCTGCTTGATCGATTGTGGAATTCAGAATACCAGGGGATGCGACAATTTTTGTGGTGTGTGTACATTTTGATATCTTCTTGATTCTCTTCTCGACCCATAGATCGCCGCTATTTTCAATCGATATTTAATTAAGAGTAATAAAAAAAGTTGATTCTATTTTTCAGACAGTAGGAAATCTGATGAAGCACAAGAGCATCTTGCTTCGAAGAGGAGTGAACACACTATTTAAGGAAAAAAAGGTTCCTTTCATCGTTACCAAGACTGTTAGAGAATTCCTCTTCGATGGGTATAATGATACATTTTTGGACCTTTTACATAAATTAGATTTAAAGGATATCAAAATTCCCTTTGATAAATTTGGATGGTTTTATTCCGTGAGTAAAGAAATCATTTCTTACTTAAATTGACCTAATTTGTGAATTTCAAATTGAAAAATAATTCACAATTCTGAAATACCCATTTACTCTAGAGCACCGTTGGGGGTGGGGGGCGTGCTTCTGCTTGTTTTCTTGAATGGTGTAGATTGCTTCTTTGCAGTTTGCTCAACTTTTCTCTCAGATTGAGTGTACGGAGGTATCAGGGAAGTGCTGGACAAGGTCTAATAGAAAGAGTTACTCTTTGACGTTGACGTGGTCATGGGGCTTGATCCTGGAAAATGGAATGCGATACATGGGATAATCGAGGAGGACGTTTTATTACGACTCTTGTCATCGAATTATAAAACAAATTTGCCTAGGGAAAGGAAAGTCAAATTTCACGCTGTAGTAGTTCTCTCAGATACCACCTCATAGAAAGATGGCTCCAGTCTCCAATCCGGGTGATATTATAATCTTAAGGAAATTGAACTGATCGATGACAATACACTGTGGTTCTGTATGGAGGAGCAAGAATCCATTACACCTACTTATGGCATGTCCTAGACTGTCTAGGAATAGGGCTGAAGGTCTAGGATTCTTACTAGTACCAATAAAGTAACATAAGTATATTCCGGCGGAGAATATCAAATGCCTTATTGAGTATATAGTCCAAGTCCATCAGCAACGAATGTATATTAGATGAGGCAGCAATGCAATGTCTTAGCACACTACTATTACTGTAGCTTTCATTAGGTCATCGTCTTCAAGGAAAAATTACAAATAAATAGAAATAACCATCAAGTTTATTGTTACTTATCCCATTTAGTGAATAGTAGTTCCTTGTAACAGTGTTTGCGTAGTTTCCTTTCATATTAGACTTCATTATACAGGGTGTCCGCATCAAGGTCCCATTAGAAGTATCTGTCGAACGGATTTATTGATCAATGTCAAATTTTTTCACTGATCTACAATTTACAATTGCTTTCAGAGCGGTACCACTTTCGGTTATACCGAACAACGACTACAACTTTGCTATTTCAAATGATTTTTTATTCATTGAAATTTTAGGAATTAAAGTGTCATCTTCTTTGCAAAGAAAAATTGATTCAGAATTGGGTGAAATTATTACTTTTTTTAGTTCAACAAGAAAAGAGTTATTTTTGAGGGCAACGTACTTTCCTATGCTATTATATATACAAAGTGCACAAAAATCACTTGTCAACAATAAAATCCAATTGTCAAAAAAACGTTTACTAGTACCTATCTTTTATTACTTTATTAGAACCTCATTCTAAAGTAGTATAAGGTTTCCCTAACCTGAAATGTGTCGTATTCATTTTATTCGCGATTTTATATCAAAAACCTTCAGTTTCTTCGGAAAATTGAGTCATTATGCCATGGAATCATGGAACTCAATTGCGATGCCAGCTTCTATGTTCCACAATGTTCCATGTAGTGTTCTATTTATTTTGGCCTCAGTTTGACGTTTGGAAATTATCAAACATACCAGTAACACTAATTTTGTTTGTTTAAATTATAATTATAAATGTCAACAAATAATAAGTTGAATAGACAGAACATTTAACGAAAACTACCCGAATTTACGACCAATTTGTGGAAAACTATTTGGGGAATTAAAGTCAAATTTTCTCACTTATGAAAAACTGACAGCGGATAGGGTTGAGTTAGTTCCATTACCAATGATGAAGACATTGTAGTTACCGCCTTGGGTAATTTGTTAATCCGTATTCCTATGTACGTGGTTCCCTTGAAGATTCTACGATAGCACGTACATCTATTAATGAAATTTTGGACAAAATAATTTCCATCCCTACAAATTCTCATTAATATAATCCATGAATCCAGGAGACGCGGTATTTAGGATTAATTTCTGCAAAATGTTGATGATTCACAAAACTTCTTACAAAACATTATATTGACTGATGAGTCCAAATTTTCAACAGAAGGTAATGTTAATCGGCATAATTCTCACATCTGTCCAATATCAACATCAAACTCAGGAGAGTAATATCCAACATCGTTTCAGCTTGAATGTATTCAGTTTAATGTAAGAAGACAATATTTAATTTATGAAGAAAATTGGAATGGTGTCAAATATTCAGAGAATTGGTGTTTCATGTTGGTACCAATTAGATGGTGATCTGGCTCATTGCACACGTCAGGTATTGGAAGAATTAAACAGCTTGTTTGACGACAGATGGATAAAACGACTGGTCCATGGAATTGGCCTGCAAGATTTCTGGATGTTACTCCTTTAGATTAATATCCATTGGGGTATCTAGAGAACAAAGTTTATAGTTCGCTGATAAAGGGCGGGAGGATCTCGAATTAAAAGTGAGACGTGTCTTTGACAGCATTGATTCCAATCAAGTGAAAAAAGCAATTATCAATCAAGTGCGTTCTCGGATTGAAACATGTAGTGAACGATTCGAACATTTAATTTGATTTAATTTTTACTACGTTGTTTGTGTTTACAGTTTTTTAATTTCATTTTTCATTAATGTTTCATGATGCAAGTCGCTAAAATGACAAATTGTTTCGATTGAAATGGGATGACGGTACTTATTTCAGTTTTCTGTATTTCAAAAGTTGTTTTCTGTGAATTGATCGTTTATTTGGGTACTTTTCGTTAAAGGTTCTGCAATTCGATTGATTATTTGTAGACAATGACCTTAAATGATGAATAAATTTATAATATTCTCTAGTATTCATCTGCTATTGTATTTAAAGAAAAAATTATACACAAACAGAATTAGTGTTATTGCTATTTTTAAATGATTTCCTTATTTCAAACTGAGGCAGAAGTTCATAGAACCTCCCAACGAACATAGTGGAACATAAAAACTGGCAACTGAATTATACACTCTGTCTGTTCTATGTTCCACGGCCTAATGATTCAATTTTATACAGAAACTGAAGATTTTTCATAGAATGGCGAATGAAATGAAAATGAGCCATAGAGAAATCTAATACAAATCAATACTAATTTAAATTACGGTTCTCATAAAGTAAAACTCGCATTTGAAAAGAACAGTTTTTCTACAATTTAGTTTTATTGAGTTGACAAGTGATTTTTGAGCACCCTGTATTTAAAATAGCTTCGGAAAGTAGGTTGCCCCAAAAATATCACTTTTCTCGTTAAACTAAAAAAATAGTTATAATTTCACTCAAATTCAAGTCAGTTTTATTGGACAAAGAAAATGAAATTATAGTTCCAAAAATTTTGATGAGAAAATGAAAGCTCAAAGGTGGTTAATTTTAGATAGGACAAATCTTGACACAATTGCGTAAATATGCCCTTCAATAAAAAAATTTAAAAGTATAGCATGGAATTTGAAATAGCAAAGTTCTAGTCGATGTAGTACCGCTTTGAAAATAATTGCAAATTCTTGTTCAGTATCAAGTTACTCGAATGCCAAATTTTGAAATTGATCGATGAACCCGTTCCCAAGATACTTCTAGGGTGACCTTTAGGGCGGACACCCTGTATAGATTCCGTAACGCACAAGTTTTACAGATGCTATATCATACCAGATCGTTTTTTATTAGTTCCGTTTTTACTATTATTATTTACTTGTTATAGCGAAATGGTTCCGTTTTCTATGACGGGAAATTTACAATAAACACCGGTGCAGATGATCTTTCCAAATTGGGCATTATTACAAGATGGAATCAAAGTCCAAGATCACACACATATGCCGGTTACTGTGGTTTAATAAACGGAACCACAGGTGAAGTATGGTACCCGCTGAAAAAGTCTAAATCGATCTCTATTTTTCTTCCAGACACATGCAGGTAAGAACATTTTTCATTTGTCAATTACTACCTTTTTCTAAGAATTGATATTATTTTTTATTTTGAATATTAATCAGTGAAAATGAAATTTACATTACCCAAGAGGTTACACCACCATGACGCTCGAAAATATAGTCATAAAAATAAACATTTTTTTTGCCTTAATACCTAATATAAATATATATTATCCTTCATTGAAGAAAATAATAGATACAAAAACAACTTCCAATATTGCAAAAACTTTCAATAACAATGGAAGAGATATAAGATATTTAGTGGGACCTTCGTTTTGAAACTTCCTGCTGTCGTTTAGTATGATTTCCCTATCTAGCATTGAGTGGAAGAAAAGAACAGAATACTGCTATTTGCAGAATGTGACAGAAAAATTAAAAAAATTCTTCTGGAAAAAACTGGAATTTCCATCAGAATTTTAGGTTGAAAAATGCATAATTTGTGATTTTGGAATACAACAAAAAGTAGGCAATATTATAAAAAATCAGTGGTGCAAATTTCAGCCAAATCAGTTCAGTAGATTTTGAGATATCGTGCATACCAGTTTGAAAAAAGATCTTTCCAGAAAATCGTGATAATATTGTAAATCAGTTTCAACCTTGTGAACCGTACTTTCCATTACACAGTTTTTATACAAAAACAGAACCATGTCTATCTCAACCTTAGCAAGTGCTCTGTTATCACATGTACACAATGCAAAGAGAAAATTGAATATTGGTATGATGTTGGAGGGCAGATTTTGGCCCGCGTCAGCTCGGTCAGAGATCTGGGGTTCACACTCGATGAAGCTCTGAATTTTAACGAATACATATCAAATGTTACGAAGAAGGCATTCCAAGTGCTCTGTTTTGTGCTGCGTAACTCTGACGATTTCTCTCCCGATGTTCTGAAGCTGCTATACTGTTCCTTGGTACGTCCGGTGGTGGAATATAGTTGCATGGTTTGATTCTCACATACCTCAGTTTCCATAGATTGCCTGGAAATGATGCAGCGAAGATGTCTTCGATACTTGGCGTTTCGATCTGGACTGACCATCTGCGAGCGCTCAATAATTGTGATGAGTGAAAGATATAACTTGAAGTCACTCAAATGTAGAAGAAGCATTTCTGATGTGTGTCTCTTATATAAAATTCTTAATGGTCTAATAGATTGTCCTGAACTATTAACATTATTCAACTTCAATGTTCCAATTAGAATAACTAGATTTACACCATTGTTTAGGGAAAGAATTTGCCGAACGAATTACTCAAGGAACTTCTTCACAGATCGCTCGGTTGCTATTGCGAACAAAATACACACTCAGGTTGATCTCTTTGCCGTTTCGCTGCGTTCATTGAAAGGGCGATTGGAACTCCTTTTGTAGCGGTGGCATTCATGTTTTCGTTGTTGATTGCTTGTTTTCATTCCGCGTCTTATGGAGTGTCATTGAAAATTTCTGATGCTGTTTTATGCAAAGTTATGTTTTGTTCAATATTTGAAATTATTGTTATGTATTTTTGATTCGACATTAGGATGGATTGGTGGTTTTTCGCTCAACTTTATACACGTATAATGTCAATTATGATGTATTAAAGTATAATGAATAAATAAATAATTAAATAAATAAACAATTAATTTAGCCAAAAATTGAAATATTTATGATTTGAAAATTCAAATTTTTCTGAAGAAATTTAGATATGTGAAGAATCATTTTTCCAGTAATACACCAGCACTAATTAATGTTTGAGAACAATCGAAATGAAAAAGGTTCTCATAGAAATTAAAATACTACTGATAATAAAGAATGTAAAATTTTGGAAATAAATCAAAAACCTGTTAATACCGGATATTTCCAACCCTGGCGAGAATTTCTACATGTTATCTACAATTCATGTTGAAAATCACCTTTCAGCAGTTTGGTCCATTTCGTTCCAAATTTCGATCAGTAAGTTCCAAAGAACAACATGTTCTTCTAATATCTGTAATGTACCTCTGAGTATTCAGGGTTCCATTCTTTATGAAAGAAATTCCTCCCTACACCATTATTGAACCAAAACCGTAGATAGATAAAAATTTATTTTGAGCATCTCTCATTTCGACGCCTGAATATTAGAGAACGTCGATCGGAATAAAAAGACAAAATCTAGAATCATCTGTAAACGAAACTATCTCCAAGTCAGCTTATGACCAATTGACATGCCCCCTGGAAAAATTCAATCGCGCTTTTCGATGTTAGAACTGGGCTCTTTTAGACTTTGTCGTATCGTTTCAGTGCTAACTTGCTCTGCACTGTTCTATCGAAGTGTGCCAAGAAAAAATTTTGTTGACATACGTCGGGACATATCTGTGAAAAAACATGTGCTAATAATTAGTTGGCTACCAGGAAATATTGAAATTGTGCGTTATTTTATTGCCGCAATGTATATACCTGTTTGAAACTTGTCATCATTATTTTTAGTTCTTTAACTCTAGAGATGAATGGCAGCTATTCCGCATTTGGATTGGAAGGGAATATTTATGCCCAGACGAATCGTCTTTTCGATAATGGTACCAAATATCTAGACATGGACTGCTTCAGCCCAGGGGTTCATCTACCAACTGGTGTGAGAAATATTTCAGAGTGCAAGTAAGAATAAATCTTTTAATGTCTTTTTCAGTGACTTAAGACTGAAAAACATTATTGCATAGGAAAGGAACTATTCATTTTATTTTCTCAATAGTGAATATACAAATTCTCAATAAATTTGTGTATTTGTAATAGCTTATAGCACTTATAATATGGGTGAAAACTTTATACTGATGCATGATTATGCCACACTCATTCAGACTGAAATCAGAGTTCCCTGCCGACCAGTCTAGTTTCAATACTTCAAGTCCATCAAGGAAATTACTCCCTACACTTGCAAGTGTCTGATTTAAAACGTTTTGATTTGTCTGATTTTAGTCTGAATGAGCTTGTGCGGGACACGACAGGTAGAAGATAGGAAAGCGCATCACTTCCCCGTAAAATTTGAATGAAGTAGGTCAGGTTTTGCAAGAAGAGTGGTCAAGAATAGACCAAGGGTGCAACCATAATCTTATCGAAGGTATACCAAGCTGCATTCAAGTCGTGATATGAGCTCGAGGGGGTAACAAACTTTTGTTATACATAGTAACAATGCTAATGAAAAAACTGTATCTCTTGCAGAAAAACACCTAGCGCCATGAATCGAAAACGTCATTGAAACTGAATGTTGATTTGTAGTAGAGTGTATCTACATGATGAAATTTAGCTCAGAAATTCGACAGGGCGATTCATATTTCCTGAAAAAAGAGCATTTTTGGTTTACATACGTATATTGCTATTTAAAATGAACTTTCACACGTTACCAATGTCAATGGTTATTCTGCATTAAATAATCTGTAACATATCCAAAATTCAAGTACCCGACTGCTCCATAGTTGATACATCTATATCAGCTGATATGTGAGTTCGTTGTGAACAAAAAGTGAAATTAAAATAATTGTCTAGTTGTCGCACAAGAAAGAAATCGGATACCATATGTACATGTTGGAAACCATTTTGTCCTCCACATTCCCAATTTGGAGTTTACCGATTCCATTTGAAGAGCATATTATAACAACGCCCATGAGTTATTCTCAAACGATTCACGGTAGACCAAAAACGCATGAAAACTTTCGAGGAGAATCTTGAATGAATACTCAAGGAAAACAACTTCATTGAATTCACTTCTCCAAAAAGTTAACATGTCGAATGGAGTATGTAGACACCAAGAGATCAAATCGGTTTTTCAATCTCAGAATAGGTGGACTCCAAAATCCGTGCATGATTAGGAAAAGTTCCAAAAGAGAGTGGTTCTTATCCCAACTCTCTTTCAAAACTGATTGTCTGTGGATATGAGGACGAATTATTTTGCATAGGACAAGAATCCAGAGCACTCAACCAGACAAAATAATACTACACAGCTGTTGAGAGAACTAGAGCAATAGCAATAGTTTGAAGAGTATAAACTTGTAATTACTCAGTTTGTAGGGAACATCATATCATACTTGAATATTTTCACGTTATGAGAGCATCGTTGCGAAAACAAATTAGTATCGATAGAAATTATATTGAAATTATAATTTAATAAATCCACAAAATGATTTCCTGGAAATATATGACTGGAATGAGAGATAATAAAAAAATATTTTTATTTTCATATCTCCCTAGAACATGTATAGACTTAATAGATTTTTCCTTTTTTTCAAGATTTGGTGCACCTGCTTTTATGTCAATGCCACATTTTTACATGGCTGATCCCTCATATCGGAAAGCAGTGAAGGGAATGTACCCTGATCCCAGTAGACATAGTTTTTATTTAGCATTAGAACCGAACACTGGTTTACCTTTGAAAATTGATGGCAATTTACAAGTTAACTTGTATTTGGAAAATATAAGCGGAATTGAGTAAGTACATAAATATAATGCTACCTCTATATTTCAACTCGCTAAGCAAAGCATTCCATGCAATTAGTTCTATATAACAATTATTGATAAAGGGTTTGTCCATAGGAAGACTTGAATTTTGACAGAGTACATATTTTAATATTTCGCCAAGAATCATCTGCTTTGCTTTTATACATGGAGAAGAAATCTCCTGATAACCACAATAACTAGGAACAATCTCATATCGACGCCCAGTCTATTCGTGTTGGTACATAAGTGAGCCGAAATTGGGCTGCTGGTAGATCGACACGAAGTATCTCAATCTTATTTCGAAGGCTAGTTCTTGATACTTTAATTTTTCAGTAATGCCCCTCAACATGTTGTCAACGGAGGGAGTGGTATCAACCAAAACCATTTTCAGATATTACCTGGGTGCTAATATGGGGCATGGAGATACAACATATTCGATGGATTGAAGTGCACGTGAATACTGGTCCGAAAGAATATTATTGAATGTATGCTCCTTATAGGCCATGCTGGATATCACTTCTTCTTTTTCATACACGTCGCCCTTATGGGCTGCACTGTCTAATCTCTTCAATCTTGTCGCCTTATGAGCGAGAAATTCAAATAGCATATGGGGTTCATTATTTCTTAGGCTACCTCAGCACTCTGCGGTCTCCGGCAGTCTAATGACGTGTAGATGTTTATTGCGTTGGTGTCCCGTTAAAAGCCCAACTACCATCTCAAAAGGCTTCTTATCAAGGGACAATAGTTTATGTACCCTCTTCTTTGATTGGGGCCCTTTCATGAGCCTTTTTGACTGTCCCAGTCCCGAAATGCCTCGGTAGTGTTTCAGTCTTGGAATGCTTGCCTTTGGATCTTGCTCATTTTATTGTCGTAAGTAATACCACAAGAGTTCAGATTAGGCCGGATATTTTTCTATGCTCGTTTTCGAATACGTGCAGGCAATTCAACGAGAACTGGGCGACAAAATTACGAGAGCGTACAAAATGAACTTTATTGAGACATGCACACAACGAGGAAATCATGAAGCATTCATTACAAACATGTTTAGTTATTATTGGAATGAGCAGTTATTGAAAATGCAATAACTATATACAATTTTTTTACGGGTCGATTATATATGGGACGATGCCTTAGGAATTATGGAAGATTCAGCATTCGCAGAAGTTTTTCGAAGATTTGAAAAAAGATTCAAATATTGCTAATTTTCCAGTTGCAGGTAGGTCTTAAAAGAGCTTGCCGTAGAGTGTCCGGTTAGTTTGAAAAATTCTTTTTCACTGACACCTGCCTCAGATAGGTTCGAAACAGCACTGGATCTATGAGAATGATTTGTGATCTTTTTATTTTTCGTATCCAGTCCAACTTTCTTTGCTGAAATTTTTGTCCATTTTGATATTTCATTTATTCCCAAAGGCATATTTTTGTATCAACCCTTAGAATTACTGTTTTTCCAAAATTGATTGGGAGCCAGAAATAATATATCACTTGAAATATGATCGGGTCTTTTCGACAATATCTTGTGAAACAACTTCACAGGACATAAATCTGGGTTTTCCTCGTTTTTTACTAGTCATTTCTATCACAGCTTTTTTCGAGCCGCCTTGGCGAGTTTTCGAGAATACTGGGTTATATTCAATACGACCAGTCACTTTATTATTAAATTTTTCCTCTTTGAAAAGTGTACCTTGCAAGTTGTTGCTTCACCGTCACGCAATGCTAATTCATAAGGAACAATATGGAAAAATTTTTTCAACAAACCTATCGGGGCATTTTCGTCCCAGTACAGAGCCATGCTATCAATTTTAGTTCTTGTTAATGCAACGGAACTTTCTTTGCCCTTTTCCACATCCCCTTGTAACATCGTCCTTTGAGAATTGCGAGCTTCACGAGCCTTTCTTAATGCTGAATCGGTAAAGGGGTTGAAACTCATGTTGAATTTTTCGAAATACATATTCTGCATCATTTTCGCAGTTGTGTTCTACATTTTTTTGACAACGTGTTCCTTGTAATCTTGTCCATTCATTTGTCTCGTTTTGAAACCCCAATCCATAAGAATTTCTGCAATATCTTCAAGAGAATGCTGTATATCCAAATCGAACGTTCGTTCCTTGCGGAATATACTGAATTGATTCCAAATCGAGCTGTGCGTTTTTCTTGTATTTTTGGGGATGGAATTCTGTATAGAACTATTTATTTCTGCTTCACTGGTGCTTCCAAAACGAGACATTTTAATTTATATCGGCAGAAACTTTACAACATGTACTAAAATGGCTGTTTATGACAGTTTTAAAACCGTGCTATTTGTTGTGAATGTTGCATTGCTATGGAAACGCAAGGATTCATATGGGCAAATTCATCCACTAATGTCCGACCTTCCTTCCTATTTCTATGCAATTTATCCGATATCAAACTCGAATTTCTGCGTTCCTAAACGTGCATTTTGCTACATGAGTGGAATTGTCGTGTGTTTATTGCTGTTAACATTACCTTATAGTATCTTAAAAAATTCCATTTTGCGATTATTTTCTTTAGTATCAAAAAGAAATTCATTATATGAAAGCATGTGGAAACACCAAATAAACAAGTGTATTGCTGCGTAGAAGGTTACTTTTAAAATTTTCTCAACAATATGTGCTGTACTCAACAAAACTGCTTTTTACATTATGTCTAAATTGAGGTTTCCGGGAATTTCCTTAATGACTTCTTGGGTGTCGTTGGACCCTAGCCCAGTTGCACTTGGTATTACTTCCTTCTTCAAGTTGCATGCTTTCATTTCGAGCCTTTAAATTTGAACTTTCTCTTCGTTTCCATTTTAATGAAATAATCAGATGGTATGGTCACATCTATAAGTACGCAAGTTATAAATTTTTGTTTTTGTCTCATATTATATAATGGATAGCTTCATCATGAACCTGGGAAATCCACACCTTGGGTCGATGCCGGTTTTCATAATTCTATCCCTTATATAATTTGTTGCTATTGCTTGTAATTGGCAAGCAGTTGTCAGAGCTTCCGTTTCTGACTTAAGGTTTGCATGACTCCATTTCCACGTTTCACTGGTGTTTGTGAAGTCTTTCTTAACATCTGTCTGTATGTGTATCTATGCCGATGTCTTCTTCTTCTTCTTTAAATAGGACGATGTCCTGTTTTTCTGTTACAGCCCCTGCTGCGAACCGGAGCTCCAGCACTCATGCCATCGCTTTTTCGGCCTTCCTATGGGTCTTCTAGTGTTGGGTTTTTGTGTTTTTGCCCACTTCGCCATACGTTCGGGGCACATTCTGTCTACGTGATCTCTCCATAGGCGTCGACGTGCTCTTGTCCACCTCACCACATCCTGGACACCTAGCTCCCTTAGCGTATCCTCATTCCTTATTCTATCTCTGCGTGTAATACCTCTTATAGCTCTTAGTGTTCTCATCTCTGTTGTCCTCATTAGTTGTTTTGTTTTTGTTGTCTCAGCTCTTGTCTCAACCGCATATGTCATCACGGGTCTCACACAGGTTTTATAGATTCGGACTTTGCTTTCTGTGCTCATGTACTTATTCCGCCAGATTACATCTCTCAGGAAGCCAGATATTCTCGATGCTTTCATTTTCTGCTGTTTTGCTTCTTGTAATAGTTGCCTATCGCTCGATACTTCTACTCCTAGGTATTTAAAGTGTGAAACATGCTCTATTATATGGTCGTTCACTACTAGTTTGCATCTAATTGGATCTTTCGCTATTACCATCGATTGGGTTTTCTGTGTTGATATTACCATGTTATATTTTTCTGCTGTTACTTTGAACTTTTGTAGTAGGCGTTGTAGGTCATCCTCATTCTCGGCTATTAGTAAAGCATCATCTGCGTAGCACAGTATTATCATAGTTTTGTTACCCATCCTATAGCCTTGGTTCATTTGGTTAACAGCTGCTATTATTTCATCCATGATTAAATTAAATAGACATGGGCTGAGGCTGTCACCTTGTCTAATGCCTGCGTTAATTTTGATCTCGCTTGTAAGTCCCTGTGTAGTTTTTACTTTCGTCTTATTAGAGTTATTTAGTTCTTTGATAATGTTTATGTATTTATTGCTTAAGTTTTTATTTCTAAGGATAGTGATCACATCGCTCATTCGAATTCTGTCGAATGCCTTTCCCAAATCTATAAAACATATAAACATCGGTTTGTCAAACTCCATGGACTTCGCCACCAGTTGCCGCAATATAAAAATTGCATCCGTTGTTGATCTTTTGGTCGGAATCCCTGTTGTTCTTCAGACACACCTACTTTGTCATATATCTTTTGCGATAGAATTTTAGTGAGTAGTTTCGATGCAGCGTTAAGGAGTATGATGCCTCTATAATTTGCTGGGTTTGTCTTCACGCCTTTTTTGTATATGGGTATTGTTATGCTCTCTCTCCATTCTTCTGGTATCTCCTTGTTGTTTTCAATTTTTTGGAATAGTTTTGTTATTTCTGCTCCCCCATATTTAATTAGTTCGTTATTTATGTTGTCCGGACCTGGTGATTTTCTATTTTTTAATTTATGGATTACTTGTTGTACTTCTTCTAGGCTGATAATGTCATTTTCTGTTTCTTCGTAGAGTGTGTTTTGTTGTTCGATTTCTCGTTCCTCATTGTTACCGTTATCATTATCTCCCAGGTATAAGTTCTGGAAATATTTCACTCACTCTTCTGGTTTTATTACATTGATCTGCAGTTCTTCGGTGATTGATTTTTCCTGTTTCTCAACATGTTCCATACCTTTTCTGTGCTCCTCGTAAGTCGTGTTCCATGTCATTTGTAAATCTTTCCCAATATATTTTTTTAATTCTTTAATTTTGTTCGTTGTTGTATTTCTTTCTGTTTTATATCTTTGGTACTCTTCTGGTGTTCTGTGATTGACATATCTGATATATGCGTTCTTCTTTTCTTTTGCTAAATCTTTGGTCCATGGTGTGAACCATGGTTTATCTTTTCTATGACTGTTTATATTGATTCTTCGTTCCCCAATGGCTTCTTTTGCGCTGTTAATTATGTTGTTTTTCACTTTATTCCATGCGGCGTTTATGTTGTCTGTGTCTACTATAGGGTTAAGGTTGATCTCTTCCTCGAGTCGTGTTTGGTATAGATTCTTAGTATTTTCGTTTTGTAAAGATTCAATGTTGAATTTAGTGATGTAGTTAGGCGGTTTTTTTCTCTATTCTATATGACAGGCGGTACTTGCAGATAACCATTCCGTGCTGTGTTACAACATTCGCTGATGTCAGTGTCCGTACGTCAAGTATTTCTCGTGGGTGAATTTCCCTATTGGTGATCACAAAGTCAATCATAGATTTTTGTCCTCTTGTGTTGGTGAATGTGTATTTGTGTTGTTCTTTGTGGTCAAAGTACGTGTTATTCATTCGGAGTTCATTATGTGGACATATCTCGAGAAGTATGTCTCCATTTTCGTTTGTCGCCGCTTCATTAAACTTCTGCATAATTCCCGGGAGGGGAGTATTCCCTATTCTCGAGTTAAAATCTCCCATTATAAATATTTTTTCTGTTTGTGGTATTCTGTCTAGTGTGTCTTCAAGTGTTTCAAAAAATTCTTCCCTTTCATTCTTTGGTTTACTTATATCTGGCGTGTAAATGCTGATAACATGGGTTTTTTTTTCCGCTAGCTTCATGGATAGGTGAAGGATATTTTGATTGATGTAGTTTACCTCTTTGACTGCGTTTTCAAATTTCCTATGCATTAGTATACCAACACCCGCTTGAGCTCTTAGGTCCTTGTCTACTCCACTGTAGAATAGTGTGTAGTTTTGGTATCTCATGCCGCCTTTGCCCTTTTTCTTTGTCTCTGCAATTGTACATACGTCTATTTTGTGTTTCTCTATTTCCAATATTACTTCCTGGTCTTTTGTGTTCCACGATGTAGTGTTCCAGCATGCTAGTCACATGACGTTTTTCTTTTTTGATAATCGTGTATACCGTTTTCTTGCCATGTTGTTATCGTTAATCCGTCCGTCATTCGAGGCTGTTGTAACAGTTCTTGGAGCAATTTTAGTTTTTTATAGAATGGTAGGGTGCTAACCTTGCCCTTCAACCCTCCTCCTTTATCCAGGCTTGGGACCGGCAGTGAAGTCGACTTTGGGCTACTCAATCCACCCATTGTCGACAACCCAGGCGGAGTTCTATGCCGATGTATTTATCATTTGTTTTGAATTTCAAGTGTTGTTGAAATTCTTTAATGGCGAAAGTATAGATGTTTTCTATTTTCAATAATCCTCCTCCTCCCTTATTTCTAGACGCATATAGTCTATGTCGGCTCTACGGTGTGATGCACCATGCATATTTAGTAGCATTCTAGTTTGTCGGTCAAGTTTCCTGATTTATGCTTGTGTCCAATCGATGATGCCAAATTAATCTGATTGCCATTTTCCGAAAAGTAGGGTTATGATTAATTTGTATAGTGGACCAATACTTGAATAATATGAAGACAGTAAGGAACTGAGAATAGGATTTAATTAGTAGATGAAACAAATATGGCAACCCAAAAAGAAGAACGAAGAAAGAAAAAATTCCCTCAAACGGGAGGGGTTCGGTCCACAGTATTCTTGAAAACATATAAAAACCACCTCACCACATGTCAAATATACGGTAACTCCAACTTTATCCGATAACTTAGCAGACAGACATCGGTATTGAATATAAGACCAAACCAGCATAGTCGAATTTGTGGGAGTAGCGCGTATAGATATATAAAGAAAGAATATTTTATTTTTATTTCAATGAAATCAATATATTTCAAGAATAATGAATATTCTTTGTGTAAAATTTATTTATTTCTTTTGTCTTTCAGCATGTTTCAGCATGTACCACGGATCATGATGCCAGCTGTTTGGTTTCGACAACAAGCGTCAATTACTGGATATTTAGCTTTGTTAGGAAAATTGCTTATCGTTCTTCCGAAAGCTGGAACTTTAGCAGGCTATGTTCTGTTAGGCATCGGTAGTCTCCTTTTATTAATAGGATTATTTATCACTTTACGGAATGGATCTAAAGATGCAAAGGAAGAACCCACTACTATAGAGTACTATAAAAACCTAGGTTAGATTCCATTCAGAGTAATGTATCAAAACCTCTCCTGCCTAACAATTTTAATTTAATTTCTGATATCATGATGAATAAGGAAACATATTTGTTGAAAGAAGTTAATTATATTTTATTACAGTAACTTTTCTAAATAGAATTTCATTTTTCTCGTAAATTCGTTGCAACAAAATATTAGATACTGAATTTTCTCTGAAAAACGTATCTTATGCTGAAGATATTTTGCAATTCGTGTTGACCTTAGTGAAGAAAAAGTTGTATTTCGTTCGTCACATAGTGAAATTGAACTTATTTTTTCTGCTTTAACGCTTTAATAGATAATTGTGTTCTATATGGTGGAAATCAAGATCACATACGTGTATCATTTTATATTCACTAGACAAATAAAATTCTGGTTGAACTTTGAACATTATGGAACAATGAAGACCAGGACTACAATCAATTGTCGAGAGAAACAGAAGAAAAAGTAGGTAATGATAAAAAATTGAAAAACTGCCAAACTAACTGGGAAAAATTTTGCTAATATCGAAAATTCAAATTAGTGTGAAAAACAACAATATTCTATATGTCCTCCATCAGAATCAACACATTTTCTGGCCTGAATCAATAGCCGACGCGAATTAATTTCCACCCTATAAATTTAATCACTTAAGTATCCCCATAAAAATTAAACTAGGAACGATCAATTGGTCTCTTTATAGGACACACCAAATATTCAATGAAAATCGTTGCTGGCAATGTTTCATGGATTTTTCATCAAATGCTTGTGACTCCGTTTCATACAAAATTATGGAATGGGTCTATGTTCTAGTCCAGAATTACAGATCTGTGTTTTATCTGTCAGAACAACTGGTAGGTCTGAATTTATTATTTATTTTTATGATATTTATAATACGTTCAATAATCAAATAACATGGGAACTATGTAGAGAAAATATTACTTGGCATACGATTCCACCTCGGATCCCACATTTCGGTGGACTCTGGGAAGCGGGAATAAAATCAGTCAAAGCTCATCTTAAACGAGATTATCATCATATCAAAAAATTCATAAAATGATTCAACACTATTGGAAAAGATGGAATGAAGAGTACATATCGGAACTAAAATACATGTTGTAAAGTAAACCAGAAATCATTCTCATATCAGTCTTCGAACGAGCAAGACGTGTACTGTTTCAACCATTCATAAATCTGTCTTTACATAAGCAAGACATTCAATTAATACTTTAATAAATTCTTAAATCAAACTCGTATCTTTCTACTACCAAATCTTTAGAGGTAATCAACGGTTAAGTGCAATATACTCCTGCGAACCTCAACATTGTTTTATAATTCTCCCAAGCTGCCATTGTGAAGGAGGAATGTTGTTTTCCTTAACTTTCACCATCGCATCGGAAATTGGAAAAAATGTAAATTCTAAATGAAATTAATGTCAAAAAGTTTATTTTTTTGCGAATTCGTAAAATAGCCGAAAGAAGCAAGAAGGTGACGTTCATATTTTCGAACCAAATCTTTCTAGTCGAATCTGATGAGGAGTTCAACGTATCAGTTAGTATACAGTGTTAAACGACGTTAATTTTAAAGGTGTTTTTCGAAAGATGAAGGGTTTGTGAAAAAACAACCCCCAATAAAAAGTAAGTGTAAGTGTGCCATGAGTAGGTTAGATCTCGGTACAACCAAGATGTTCCAATACCGAGATCTCGCACCTATTCTGCAAGATCAATCTCGCACCCAAAATCATGCGCAATCTCGCAAGATTTGCAAGATTGGTATTATGCCTATTTTGGTTAGTTTTCAGTGCTTTCACATGTTGTTGTTAACTTATGTAAACAATGTACCTATTCCCGGTGGTAACACGTGGCGCTAGGACCACATGTCGATAGGGATGAGTAAGGCGAAACGTTTTCCGGTTGTCGTGACTTTGTCATTGTTTTACGAGCGTAGACGTGTCAGAGTGCATGGCAATTTGCAGATTTATAAAATATTCTAATAACAGTTGAAAATAGTTCCTTGTGTGTTTAAGTTCTCTCGGTCTATTCGTTTTGTGTTAAAATGACAACAAAGGTAGTTCATGAAGAGTTTCAAAGTGGATCAGAGGTATGGAAATACTTTTTGAAGGCAGAGGATGGACAAACCGCCTAGTGCAAATTGTGTGAGTCTATTTTGAAAACAACGGCACGATCTCCCAAAGGCTTGCAAGTACATTTACTGTCCAAGCACAAAATTGATACTTCTCATAAAAAAGTGACAGAAAACATGACTCTAGTTCCATCAAATTCCTCAATGCTGATCAATGCTTCTGCGTCAGTAAAGCTACATCCTCCAACGAAGAGGCAGAAAATATCTGATTACTTTTCGTTCCTACAAAAAGTTTCTTTGGAGGAAAGAATTTCAAGGATGATTTCTAAAGATGGCATGACTGTTAGATCTTTTTGCACATCGACAGACTTGAGAGAATTATTTGCGACTAGTTACTATAAATTACCTGCATCGCCTAACTCCATAAAACAGATTGTTATGGATTATGGCATGAGTTTGAAAATGAAAGTTTTGCAGGATCTTATGAATCTAAGAAAGAATAGCCATAGATTCAGCCTTACTTTGGTTGAATGGACTTCATGCAAAAACAGGCGCTTCATGAATGTGAATGTTCATACATTTTAGAGAAAAATAATATGTTGAGGAATTTGGGTCTTGTGCGCATAGTAGGAAGCATGCATGCAGAGAGTTTCATAACTATTTTGAAGAAGAAATTATCAGAATATGGCTCGTTATTAGATGAAGATATAGTAGGTGTTACTACAGATGGGACCAGTGTAATGCTGAAGGTTGGGCGACTCATGAATCCTCTTCACCAGCTATGCTACGCCTACGGCATTCAATTGCGAGTTATAGATGTGATTTACAAAACAAAACGTGGAACCGAAACGCAAAAAGAAAGTACCAACGACACAGTCGTAGCTCAGTCAGATGTGGAGGAGTCTGACGATGAAGAATTTGATGACATTATTGATAATGAAGGATTTGACTGCAGATCACCCACTGTAGATGAAGTTGATTTAGTGCCAGATTTTGATCACCTTATCAAAAAAGTAAGGCAAGTAGTCAAACTTCTTAAGAAATCACCAACGACGAATGACATTCTTCATAAATATATGAAGGACAAATTCAGCAAATATGTGCAACTCGTGCTGGACTGCAAAACACGCATGTCTAGTCTTGCAGATATGATTTCCACATTCAATAAGGTGAAGCAATGTGTAAGCAAAGCCTTGATTAATTGCAATCTTGGATCGAATACAAATCATAGTTTCTCAGACGAAGAATATCAGGCTTTATCAGATTTAAAACTCTTATTTCAGCCTATAAAACTGGCAGTGGAAGTACTATGTCGTCGAAATTCAGATTTCTTAACTGCCGAAACTACTCTGCAATTTATGGTGAAAAAGTTAGAAGAACTCGGAACACCAGTAGCTCAAAGACTTGCTGAATCCATGAGGGCTCGGATAAATGAACGCCGAATATTTATTACCGCAACATTGTATTATTTGACAGACCCTGTCCAATACGACATATACTTCAATCAATCTGCTAGTGATCAAACTTTCAAACTGCCTCCGAAATCTTCAATCAAAAAATGGGTGAAAAGGACAAAATCTACAGTTCGCTCACCAATATCTTTTATCTGTAGTATCAACAAGTGTCGAGGCAGAACGGGCGTTTTTCACAGCTGGTTATCTGGCATGCAGCATTCGGAGTCGGCTGGCAGATGAAACTCTAGATACTTTATGTTTTTTGAGGAGTTATTTTCAACTTTTAGAATAATATGTTACTTTTTGAATGAATTGCTGATTAGCTTGAGATTTTATTCCTCTATTTTGCTCCTGAGGAACAATTAGAGCCAATAGAAATATAAATGATAGGAATTTACGTACATTTTCGATGATCATTTCTTTACAATGCACAATACCAAGATTTCGCAAGATTAGAATTCCTGAATCTCGTGAATACCGATATTGATATTTTGATGCGAGATTGCATTCCCTAGCCATGAGATTTTACTACTGATTATTGAACTCCTTAATACGCTTATTCTAGACAAAATAGTATGCGCTAAAAATTAAAGATTCAGGGTTATATTTCTACCTGAATGCGGATGTTTCAGTTAGGTCCTGGAATTTCCGAATTTTTTGGCAAATTTTCATTCAAAAGTCGGCCGTTCATATGCGATATATTTTCCAAAAGATATGGTAAATTCTCTTGTGAAAATTTATATCGATATTTGCATTGATATTTGCTGGAAAAAATAGTAATCATCTAATATTCCCTTCCAAACATACAGAGAAAATTGTCTTCATTCATCCAAAAATAAAATTCACTACCGAACTTGAACAAAACGAATCAATCAATTTTTCAGATTTAACTATTACCTTAATTAAATAGACATTCATTATCCATCTTTCGTAAACCATCTCAGATGGACATCGTAAATCACAATACGTCACTTCATCTTGTTCAACATAAAATGGCGGCTTTCCACAACATGATTCATAGATTATTAAACGTTCCTTTCTCTTCACATAATTTCGATACAGAACTTTGTAATTATTAAACAAATAGATGTTAATAATATTACAATCCAAATATTACTCACTCAACAAATAGTGGAAACTTCAGGCAAAAAATGTGGTGTACTCAAAAAATTAAGATCAACACATATATACAGGGTGGGGCGTAAAGGAAGGGCTTTTTTGAAACGGGTAGTGCACGCAACGGTGAGTTAGTAGAGGGTGAGGTCATTCGACTCAGGAGGAGTTACCATTTAGTTCAAAATGGTTATCTGGACAAGAAATCACCGTGCTTCAGCAGTTGAAGAGTATTTAAAATCGGGAGAATCTGTCATTGTCGTGCAGCGGCGCTTTCGCCAGCGCTTCAACATTGGTCGTAACGCTTCAGTTCCGAAACGTGACACAATTTCAGAACGACTGCATCAGCAATGAATCCGAAACCTCAAGGTCGTTCTAGAAGTGTAAGGACACCAGCGGACGTGGAAAGAGTGAGACAAGCTGTGATTCAAAGCCCAGGGCGCTCTGTCCGAAAACGAGCTGCAGCACTCCAAATGAGTAGTCGAACTGTTCGCAGAATTTTACAACAAGACCTCCGCTCTCACCCCTATAAACTCGTGGTTGTCCACCAGTTGAATGAAGGAGAATTTACATGACGCCAGCAGTTTGCCGAGAGAAATGATTATCGCTCATAAGTATGAACCACTGATAATGATGAGTGATAAGACTCATTTTCATTTGAGCGGTTCGGTTAATAAACAGAACTGCCGATATTGGGCAGCAGAAAACCTCCGCGAACTGCATCAATCCCCACTTCACAGTGAGCAAGTCACCGTTTAATGCGCTACGAGCCGTTTTGGGGTGATTGGACCGTATTTTTTCGAGGATGAGAGAAGGGCAACAGTAACTCTGAACTCTGAGCGATATATTTTCATGCTGGAGAACTTTTTTATCCTAGAATTGCGATGACAAAGAATGAACAGAAGAAATGTTTGGTTAACCTAAAGGCTAAGGTCTACGTCAATAAACCTCGAAATCTGTTAGAGTTGAAATAAGCCATCACAAGAGAAGTTAGGGCGATCGACACCGATTTGTTAGAGCGGATGATGCAGAACTTGACTACAGCAATACATTGCGGAACACGGACGTCATCTGCCTGATGTCGTTTCCAGAACATGATATTTTCACTTTTTCTACACATTTAAGCTTTCATTATACGTAATGAAAAATGTTCTACGTTGAAAAACAGATGAGATATTATCATTTCCAAAACGCCCTTCCATTACGCCCCACCCTGTATATGGTAACCTCACATACGTTGGTAAAGTGAGCCATAATTTAAAACATTTCCTGGAAAAGTTTCAGTATACATCTCATTCCGATCCAATATTAATCTGTCAAAACACATCAAGAATAAGAAAATTAAAATAGGTAATGGACAGAAATCTGATGTATTTAAACTCAGCTGCAGTAGTTGAAGTAATATGTATATTGTGGAAGAACTTACAGAAATTGCAATATAAGAGTTAATGAACATTATCGTAATTTCATCAACAGAAAAACCACTTATAATTACGCGAAACTACAGTTGCAGAAAATCAACATTTCAACTAAAATTTTAAAATTTTACATTTATCTTATGAAAAATTTGGGAATCCTTTGAAATTATTAGATATAAACTTTCCAATATATTATTGAATGAACAGCTAAATTTTGACAAGAATTCCCTTTATTTGATTTGTTTGCGGTTGAGTTATTTTAATAATAGTTCTGTGTATTGCCTAAGGTAGTTTTACTTACTATAATTACAATATTACATATCATTTATGAGTTGTTGTACCGTAGTTCAGTTTTCAATTTGTATCGGTCTGATAAAGGTGCTGTGTCGTCGAAACGCTTTACAAATGAAGAAAATAAGTGTAAATCGAACTTCTTTTATTTATCATTAGAAATAAATTTGCATGAAATGACGCCCACAGAGAATTTCTGTGATTGGTGATATGTCCCACAGAAGCGATCTAGAAGTTTTTTGACGTCCCTGTAAGAAGTGATTTATTATTGTATATTGTTGGAAATGAATTCGAATTGAGGGTTTATTTATTTCCGAGAAGCGGCCGTCAATTTATGAACACTTCATATTTTATGGGAATTGATTTTGAGGGAGGTGTTCGATCGGCTTATAAGACGGCGATCTTGGTTGACAGATCGAGAACAAAACACTCATGGATGATTGTTTTATAATTCACGAAATTTTTATGATTCTTCTTGATTAAATTAATATAACTTGACATTAAAGGAGAACATACAATTAAGCTTTAGACAATGACTGATATGGCAAGATTTTGTGACCTTTAATGATTAAAATTCCTAAAATCAATCCATTAATTGCAATGTACTTTATTATTTAATCTTTGTTTCATCCTAAGAAAACATTCAACTGTTATAACAATAAATCACGATGATAACGCGTGTTGCATAATTGTGGAAAAATCATGAAACGACAAACTTATCGCATCGTGCGGCAAAGTGGGGTCTTTCTTGTCTCAAGCGCGTTTGCTTCATAAGCTTAACAAACTTGTGCATAATCTCATCTAAATTCTCACACGCCAGTTTATAATAGAGCGTATCCATCCACAACGCTCAGGCAGACTGGAAAACATTTAGTGTCCGCGCTGAATATTTCCAATTCAAATTTACAAATTAGAATAGTATGAAAGGATTGGATCGACGCGGTTTAAATCAACCAAAATTGAATTTAAATTCTCTCGAATTGAACAACAATAACTCGAACATTAAAATGTTAGAGTCAAACGAATCGTTGATGAGTGGAGTTTCGAGTGTAACGTCTTTTAAAGGAGATCTTTCTCCCAGAAGGTGCTCGGAGGATTTTGATGTGAGAGGTGCTGGATTTGAGGTAGGTACGATATTCTTGATTATACATTTTTCGTTTTAACTGATGAAATAGAGATTTTCGTGGCAAAAAGTCTTTGATATTATATGAGAAAAACCATACCATAGGTTTTCCATGCACGTTTACATTTATGTAGGGTGAAAGCTTACAAGAAATAATTTTTTCGATGAAAGTTATCAAAGTTATAGTGTTCGAACACATTTCATCCTATATTTATGTTCTTCACGAAATCGGAGGACATAAGAATTGTCCCAAACCTATGCTTTAATTTTTCTTGCATATGGAATAAATTTTTTGAAACTATTTTACAATAAGTTATGTACTTCTATGACAAGGTGACATAGAAGAAGCTATCAAATTTCGTTCATATCTGTTTTCAACAACATTGCGTGTAAATTGAAAGATCTAATTGACCATACAACTCTATTGTCTATTAAAGTTTCATTTAAAATTGTTCGCAAGAAAACGAGTGGTTATTTGATTTTTGTATTGAAATGTGTGGAAATATTAGCTATAAACTATTAAAGTAGGAAGTACAAACAGAAATGAAAATACATAATGAATCATTGTATTCAATGCCTATTAATGAAATAGGATGATAAATGTTTTCAAGCCCTTGAAAGGGAAAAACTTTCTTCTGCTTAGATGCTTAAATTAACTGTACCTCTCAGACCCCTGGGCCTTGAGACACTTACCTCACCTATACCTCCTTAAATAATCTCTGATTATATCAGAAGGTATTGCTGGAAATAGAGACATAACATAAATTGGGAAAATTCTCTCTAATTTTCAAACACCATATGGAATGAAGATCAGTTTCTTCAATGAAAACTCAATTTTAATTAGTTTCTAGAGTACAAATGTTTTTATTATCGAAATAGGGTTTCTTTGATTTTTTATTGAAATGTGTAGAATCATTAGTTATAAAATATTGAAAAGGATTATAGTTGAAACTACAAATAGAAATAAAAAACAAGGAAAAAGTTTTCCTCACCATTTACCTAAATCAACAGGGTCCCTATAATCCCTAGACCCTGGAACAACCCTACCTAAACCCCAATAAATATATTCTGATTGTATAAGAAAGTTTCCAAACACCATATAGAATGACAACCAATTGAAACATTATTAATATTAATTCAAAAATTTTGCATTGTTTTTGAAAACAAGTGTTTTCATTATCAAAATAAATTTTTTCTTAATTTTTTGTACTTCTAAAATAGAAATTCATTGCTTCTCATTTTTTTAGTAGTTAGATCCCTGATAAAACTATTGAGATGCATCATTTAAATATTATTTAAATGAACAGTTGGGATGCTTGATAATGGGGCAACACAGACAAAATTTGCACAGGCGATGGGCTCTAGGCCAAGCGTTATTTCACAATTGACAAAATAGGTATAGAGAAACAGGGAGTCTAAGATAACTACAAGGGTATAAGTCGTGTTACAGCAAATGTTCAGGATCACTTTCTTCTACAAACCGCCCTCCAAAATATCTGTATAACGTGCAATGAATGGCGTAATTTCTTGAATCAAACATATATTCAGAATATTTTAAAAAGAATTATTGGCAATAGGTTGCAAATCAATCTTCCAACCAGAAAACATTGGAAGTATAACCTTCTCGCAAAAAGAAATTTCGTAGTTGAAACAGAATGGGTTCCAAATCATGTGGAATAGAAATAATCAAAGCATGACTTCGCTGTGGATGACCTGGTATAGAGGGAAAAGGAATGTGGTCTGAGTTTGGACTGCATTCATATTCTAGGCTAATGCAACTGTGAAGACAACCTGTTAATGTTCAAAAGCTTTGGGAAGTCCGGAAAGTACACGGTGATAGTTTGGAGTAGAATCTCTTTCAATAGCAGAACTAACCACGGTTTGGTTAACAACTCCCTGAATGCAAACTTCAACATTAATCAGATTGCTTCATTTTTCTGTGCTATTATATGCTGCTGCAATTGTAGTCCAAATAATAGTGTTAAAAATGAATTAGAGTTTATTCTCACTAATAGGAAGGAAATCTGCCAGGATGTCACAGTACTGAATCAATTCGATACGGGAAGCGATCACAGACTTGTCAGTGGCACTTTCAAGATAAACACAAAAATAGAGAGAAACAGCATGATCCTCAAAGGGCAACCATACCCAACTTTAGAAGTGTTAAGTGAGAGCAAGGAACAATTCCAAAATACACTGAGCCAAAAACTATCAAACAGAAAAAATCTTCCAGAAATGACCATCAACGACCTAACAGAAATGATAAAAACAGTTTAAAGACATCAACGAAGAGAATATGCCAAAGACACAAATACACTAACACGAAGATCAGTACACATACGAAAATGCTATTGCAGCAGAGAAGAATAATGCTCCAGAATGAAAAAAATTATAAAGAACTGAACAGAGAACCAATACTGAACAGCATTAGAAACAAAGCTGGCGTTTTGGCGAACAATAGATCAGACATCATTGAAGAAGTTAAGGAGTTTTACACATGTCTTCATACTTCGGAGACCAGTGGTGAAGAATATCGGTTCTGAACAAATCCCAGACATTGAAATAGAGGAACTAAATTTAGCACTTCAACAGATGAAAAACCGCAAACATCCAGGCGAGGATAGGATAAGTTGTGAAATGTTGAAAATGGGTTGCGGGGATTTTTGATGGATGCCGTGAAAATTCTCTTCAATAAATGTCTTTTGGATGAAATAATTCCACAAATGTGGCAAAATGCTGAAGTAATTCTACTTCACAAAAAAAGGGGTAAGAACAACATGGAGAACTTTCGGCCCATCGGCCTTCTTTCACACCTATACAAGCTGCTCACTAAAATTATCACAAATAGACTCACCTACAAATTAGATCTTTACCAACCTGTTGAGAAAGCCGGATTTCAAGCAGGTTACAGCACCATTGATCATTTACAAGCAATTCGTATTCTCATCGAAAAGTGTACCGAATACAATATTCCCATCTACTTGGCTTTTATAGACTTAATGTGGGCAAATATGGGATCTCTAGATAATACTCGAATTTGCTGAAATACATTTATGATCATGCTCTCATCACAAATCATTTGGATGAGAACAAGATAACAGATAAAATTCGCATAGAGAGGGGAGTACGTCAAGGCGACACTATTTCTCCGAAATTGTTTACGCTGGCCCTAGAAGACGTCTTAAAAGGTTTAGAATGGAACAACAATGGAATCAGCATCGATGGAGTACATTTAAACCATCAGAAGTTTGCAGACGATATAGCTCTTATTAGTACAGACCCTGAAGAACTTAAAACCATGCTAGAAGAACTGCACCAAAAATCTAATGAAGTCGGCCTTCGAATGAACCTGAATAAAACCAAAATTCTGAGTGCAGAAAACATATACATTTCTATTGAAAATCAGGCGATAGAAAATGTGACCGAATAAATATATCTAGGCCATAGAATAAGACTTGGGAGAGAAAATCAAACCTGTAAAATTTCCAGGAGAGTGGGTTTGGTATGGGCTGCTTTTGGAAAACTGGGCTTTGTTTTGAAGTCCCGAAATATTTCTCTCGACCTAAAAAGAAAAGTCTTCGATTCGTGTGTTCTTCCTGTCCTTACATATGGCCTTGAATAGATATCTGTAACTCGAAGATCAGCCAATAAATTACAAGTTTCACAACGAGCTATGGAGAGAATCACGATGGCAATTTCATTGAGAGATAGAATGAGGAATGAGGATATTAGAGAGAGGACTGGAGTGACTGATGTGCCAAGAAGGATAGCACAATTGAAATGGAGATGGGCTGGCCATGGAGTCAGGCAAGACCCATCGAAATGGGTCAACAAACTGCTCGCATGGAGACCAAGAACTACAAACAGCTGCTAGACAGATGGAGAAATTTGGAGGAGGCTATATCCAGGAGTAGATTCATACAGACTGAGGAGAGAGGGAGACATGAAATCAGTATTGGCCTGCTCAATTGCCTGATTCGAATCCACTAGAGCATGCTTGGGATACACAGCAAAGAGGTCTTATACCAATTCAACATGATTTACAAAATCGACGAAAATTGTGCCATTACTCCCCAATTAACACACTATTTTTGAGCTGTAATCAATTCACGAGGATTCAGCGAGGAATATTCAACCTTCCATATAATATCAACTATCCCTCCCTGAAGGAGCTGTTTTTTCGATCCACTCTATATAATCATCAGTGCCACATAATAAAGGTTCAATCTAGTCGGATGTTATAAAAATGAACAATAAACTGCAATGTTTCTGAGCATTTGTCTTTATATTCGGAAGTCTCAATTTTTGCATTTGGCGGTTCTAGGCTTGTGCGAGATGAAACCTACATCCTGGAATTTTTAAATTTCGCCAAACATTTAACGAGGCATGGTGAATAGCAATTTCAAAATCAATCACTACTTCTGCTGGAGATGATACAATATTCAATCTAAAGCAGTAATGTTTTTGTACAATTCATGTCCTAGTTGATTTGTCTTTTAACAGACAAAAAAGCAGGTATGTAAGAACCGTTGAAAATTCCATGGATAGTGAATAGTAGTTTGAAAAACTTGGAGCAGATGAGATTGTGCAGTCTATTGAAATAATTTTGGAATTGTATAAAATTTCATTAATCATTGATCAATGACACTAGCAAAAATTTTCTATTTGCTTCATTTTGTGTTCATATTCTGTTATATTTATGAACTACTAATGAACAGTAAAACCATGAGAAAATAATAACTCGGGTTGGGGGAGATTACTTCTTACCTTTTACCTGTGGAACTCTGGGTATTTTCCAAGAGTTATTAAAAAGGCTTAGGGACCGAGATGATCATTTTCGGCCCTACTTCAAAATCAATTAAACCTAAATCCCTCATCATTACTAAATATTTTCAGTTCTTGAAGCAACCCTGTTTGGATTTTCCTCCTATTGAGCTAAGTACTCGTTTTAAAAATATAATATTTAAGGCATGTTTTTCATTTAAATATACTCATTATCTGATGAAGCCAAAATGTAGTGACGCGTTATGAGTTTGTGAATGTTGAAAAATTTGATTTATTTTATATTGTTTTATTAAATTAAAAATGTATATTGATTTTCAATTAACGGTCTCCTTAATGAAATAATCTTTACTTCATCTTTATTTTATTGTCTATATCTGTCTGCATATGACACCATATAGGCAGACAAAATATGTTTCGTTAAAATGTAACTTTCGTATATGTTTTTTTTAATTAACCGTTAATAGACCGTTATAAAAATATATTAATTGAAAATGGTACCAATGATTTCATGAAAATAAAATTGTTCCGGATGAGATTAAACATGAAAAACAAGAAGTTTATAGATTAATTTTTATGGAACAATCAAAATTTCATAGTGACTGTGAAAACTTTGTGAGAAAGTACCCAAAATTACCGTGGAATAGTAAACTGCAATTAATATTGTCATTAGAAAATCACATAACCTAAAGTAATGTAGTTACTAGTTAAACATTAGAAAATTACGATACTGAGAATTTTCAGTAGCATGTTTTCAAATTTCTCTACTGCGAAATAAAACGTTCAACAATTACAAAAAAATTGGTGATCTACATTAATAATGGCTAATGCTAATGTTGATGCCATTGTACGCATGATCGCAGGAGAGCGCAGTACGTAGAATAAATGAGCATCATTCAAAGTGAACCAAGCCTCCTACGAACGGTCCTATTGAAAGCTGAAAGAGTGATTTTTGAACAAAACATGTAATCAGAATTATTATGATAACGCTTCATTCCTTATAAGTAATAAATATCCTTTCGTACCAACCAAAAACAATTGAAAGAAAAATTGAATCGTGAGAAGCAATACCATAGACAGGACCAAAAAGATAATCAAATAATACCGAATTATGTAAATTTGAGACAAGAAGAATTATTCAAAAATCCGTAGATCAATGAATAATCCTTTCTGACAAGAGCTAGTTCCCAAATCTGCCCGCCATGTTGCACTATTGTGGCTCTTGGGGGCTGCGTGCATGGCGGGCAGATTTGGGAACTAGCTCTTGTCAGGAAGGATTATTCAATGATCTACGGATTTTTGAATAATTCTTCTTGTCTCAAATTTACATATGTAGACTCCTCGCGAAGTGTATCGCGGAAGACATTCGTCTCATAATACCTAATTCGATATTCCCCCTATCACGTTGTTGATCTTCGTTCGCAGATTATGTTTATAAGATAAATACTTAAGTTTCGGTTTCTTCCTAATTTGGAAGGATACTTACTTTTATCCTTTGAAATATCATCTATGATGAAACTTAATAACATTATGGGTGTCAGGAGAGGTGTTGGCATCTCTTATAATTTGAAAGCAATGAATACTAAATTAAAAATTCAGGACACTTGATATATTCGACATTTAAAATAATTTCATTGACATATGTCACATATTCATTAATTGTTAGAATGAATGATATTGAAACCATATCTACTTCGAGGATTAGGATAACGGTTCCCAATGTGGTAAGTACTATTGGGTAATGAAATATACCTGATAAGAATGCCACAATGATCCTGAAAAGCAGATGCTGAACATGTCACCGTTATTCACTCTTTTGGAAGCTAGGAGTATATGGTTATCTAAAGGTAGAGTTGTCTCGCTAACAGGTGATTGGGAATACTGCTGCTTTCCAGTAACAGATGATTTTGTCCTATGGAGTGAATATCATCCCATCTCTATTACACATGGACAAAAATAAACTCGTGATGTTGAATATATAGCACGACAAAATTATCCTTGGCGTCGAAATTCTCAAGGGATACTTCTCCAGGTTACATGGGGTAACATAAACAAATGGTTATGATCTTGAAATTTTACTACTCCTATCAAATCATATTTCCCTATCATATTCTAAGCGTGCACTATGGACTTCAAATCAGGTAATTACCCGACGTTTTACGTAGCACATCATTCTCATCATAAAATGATCCCATTTATCATTTTTCGATCGTGTTGGCGTATTACAAACATAACAATAGAGTTTTAGGTCATAATCACTGCATGATGTAGCAATATATATTTAGGTACCTGCTTTGCAACTTAAGAATCGGAACAACAAAATGAGATCTGTGCTACAACCAAATCTTGAATGTACCTCTTTTTCGAGAATGGACTTCTTTTGAAATTTGAAAGCGGATTTTTTCTTTCGAAGTCTCCAAATGAATGGTTTTTGTTCCACAGGACGCCTCATCTTTTCTTAGGATTCCTGCTTGTCAAAGCTGAAAGGAGATCCGAGGAGTAATTCGTATTTAAAATTAACTTCTCTCAAACGATTTATAATGGTTCTCTGTGAATTATGTTGCTCCATAACTTGGTCTGTGGTTGAGGTGCTATTATTATAAGATTCTTCTCGTAGTTGATTGGAGAAATCGGACTTACCGATAGAAGCTCGAAGTCAGTCTTATGTTTTTCAGCTACTTGGCCAGTTTCAAGGTAAATTGCTAGACGTTTTACATAGCACATCATTCTCATCTTGAAATGTTTCCAGTTTCCATTTTTCGATCATGTGGGTGTACTACATACATAAGAATAAAGTTCCTATTGATTATTGATAAAGTCTGTCATAATGTCGAATGGTGAAGACAAAACATGATCAGAGAAATACATAGGACGTAGAATGATCTAGATTTGCAGTTGGTAGCGGGTGTAAATCTGAAAAATTAAAACAACAACCTAATACTTGTGCAACTAATATTGATTGGTTTTGAAGTTTCAACCCAAACAAGATGGGAATTTGATACTATATGTATAAATGTATATGCTGGAGACCATCTGAATAGTTAGATATAGATCAGTTTGAGACTAAAGGGTACACCATTTCCATTGTGCCCATTGCTGCAATTTGTTCTTTCTTCAAAATTCCACTTGAACAGCATACTGTCACGCCCGAAGCCTGCTCTTTAAGTATGTAAGGTACACCGAGCGACCGAATAAGGTTCCAAGATATTAATCCCGAAACAGGAGGCCTTCAAAATTCGTCAATGATTGGGAGAAGTTACGAAAGAGAGTGATACTTATTCCAACTCTTTTTCGAAACAAATTGTCTGTCTGTGGACGAATTATATTGCAGAGGATATGGAGCAAGGAAATTGGGCTAAGGGTACTATTCATAATTCTCATCGTATAATTCAATTGGGTATGAATTCTATTCACATGGACACTACTGACCTAGATAAAACAACAGTTCTCAGCTGTAGAGAAATCGTACCAGTTCGAAGAGTATGAGCATCGGTACCTCAACTCAGTTAATTTTTGAAGAATATGGTTTCCTGTCTCAGTTAACAAATGTGGAATTTGAAAGTCAATAAAGTGTAGCACCGAATTATTTGGAGAATGAATTATGATTCAGTAGAAAATCATTGAGAAATACCCTTAATTGTCGGTCCTTTCGATTATTATACAGATGAAAACATGATAGCACAGTTTTCCTAAGAGATATATTGTAAAAGATGTATGCAAAAGAATATTTTCACTCATGGCAATTTACTTAATTATCAAATTTCTAAATTTTGGAATAATCTTGTTCATATCAACAAATCCTTGAGACTTCTCAGATGTTGAAATATTCTCTATCAGGGCTTGTATCATATTATTTAATTTTCTCATTCATTACATAAACCTTCACAGGAGAGTGATTTTATCATTCTGTTCGCATATTAATTCGTTAATGACAAGTAATTAATTTCATTAAGTGAGTAGATTTCTTTTCGATGATTTTACATAGCCAAGCGCAGAAATTACCTACATAAGTTTCTCTGGAAATGTTAAACTTCCTTGTTTTCGTTTTTATTGATGAAGTATATTCAGTCTGATCTGGTTAGAATCATAACCAAGTAGTTTTGGATAGTATGATAAGAAATGTTGAATTATCACCACAAGTTCGGGATATTGTATTCAGTCGTCACTGAGATTTGAAACTGTGAATTTCAAAATTTAAAAAAGCCTATAATCATAATTGAAAATGCCTTGCTCTCGTTGAAGAAGGGATGACATAGAGGGATATAGCGGCCAAAAGGGGGGTATCACAGAGGGTGATTTCAAAAACTTACGCCCGATACGTGGTGCTACAATCTCTGTAAAATAGGCCTAGAAGTAGTCGTAGGAAGATCACTTCTGAAGAACAAGACCGCTTTTTGTGCCAAATAGCAAGAAGACCCTAGTGCGTCGCACCCCATACTCCAAAGCAATTTCTGGAGACAACTGGCATCAGTGTATCAGTCGAAACGATACGTCAAAGACTTATACAGCAAAAGGCCCTTAAGAGTTCTAGAGCTAACCAGACAACATAAAATTCGCGTGTTGGATCTTTTTGATGGAAATTTTCGTATCTTTTGAGAATCTTTTTTGATAGCTTCCAAAATATCATTAGTTTCTGAATTATTTGCGAAAAACTGAATATTTGTTCTTACATCTTAATTTTCTCATAATTTTCACTATTTTCCAAGTGCTAAATAAGCATTTGAATATATTATTCTGGACATCATTCTGAATCAAACGAGCTCATATTTTTGAGAGCTTCACAAAGAGTAAATATCGATTTGAACTTATGAACTTGTCTACGGCTTTCAATATTAAATCTGCGTACACATTGGAAACCCCCACATAAATTTATATAGTCCAACACAATTTATTTTGATTGCTAAACAGCACAAGGAAAACGAGATATGGTTTTGTTAATATACTACTACTACATATTAAGCTATCAAAGTCATTAAAGGTTGTAATCTAAAGATGAGCAGTAATTATTCTCCAATTAAATGCCATTAGCATGCAATAAATACAACGATTCAAATTGAAATTCAATTTCTTAGTCATTGTGATAATTAGAGTAATATAATTTCATCAATGATATAGATCAGCAGTTATCTATCTATAAATTAAAAGTAACAGGCCTTCGTTATTCTTAATTTTTTGTGAAAAATCATTGAATATCGAGATGTAGGACAGTCTAAGACCAAATGATAGCTTATTTACGTTTTATCCTAACGAGATTTGCGATGGGTAGTAGAATGACAGTAATCAGAAAAAAAAAGAAAAACGGCAAAAAAACTTGGTGTGATTCTAAATCAGTTCAACAAATAAGAAGGAATCTGTATCCATATGAATATGCTGAAATTCATCTGGACAACGAGATATAGAACTGTTCAAGACTAAAAGACTCACAATTTCTTTAGCCTATCAACAATCGCAATTTGTATTCTCTTTATAATTTTACTTGAATAGCATACTATTGGAACGCACTTGGTCGGTTCTCAAACGATTTGAGGTAAACCAAATCTTTCTACTGAGACCAAAACCAGGAATCTTCTGAGTCGGATGTGAAACCATTAGAAAACAACTTGATCCTATCTGCTTCTCCAAAGGACTAAGATCTCGAGAAGAGTGAGCAGAAAATCAAGAGACCAAATCGTTTTAAGAGATTTCAATCCCTAAGCAGGTAAAGTTCGTGGATGACGAGGAAAATTTCTGGAAGGGAATAATACTTATCTCAACTCTTTTTCAAAGTATATCGTCTGCGGTTTTGTGGAGGAATCATATTGCAGAGGTCATATATCCACAGAATTCAGAGATAATGGAATCACTTGCTTGTAGCATAACTCGAAGGAATTGAATTCTTATCTATCACATGTGCACTATTTAACCAGATGGGACAATATTTCTCAGATGTAGAAAAGATCAGAGCAAGAGTTGCAGCTCAAAGAATGTGAGCATCGGCATCCCAAGTGGAGGATTTGGAAGTCAATTAGGAATGCAATGCTCACAATGATCTATACTCTTGATGATTATTCAGATGAAAACTGTATATATATATATATATATATATATATATATATATATATATATATATATATATATATATATATATATATATATATATATATATATATATATATATATATATATATATATATATATATATATATATATATAGAGAGAGAGAGAGAGAGAGAGAGAGAAAATAGCCATTATAAAGCATTTTTTCCTGCAAGATTGAAGGATTCTGGCATATACCACCTGGATCTTCACATCCTCTTATGGATTTTAAAGCACCTTTCAGCTTTTCCAACAGGAATGATATTAATGAACTCGCATCAGGAAACAAATTTTTTGTTGTATATATTCAGGAAACTTTTGAAGTGCGATATATTATCTCTTTTGCGAATTTTTCTGATCTCACTTCTTGAAGGACACTCACGCTTTGGGATATCCAGTATTCGATATTCAATGTGCAGTAGTACAGTTTTTTGTTGTGTACTGAGCTGGATCATTGTTGATACTCTAATTCAACGGATCTGATGAAAAGGATGCGAGTGCTTCAAAGTTCTTTTCATTATTGAAATTAATGTTAAAGTAAGTCCTCAGCTAATATGAGTGATATTTTATGAAAATTTTGCTTGAGTAGCTTAGAATTCCTCTCAGTAAATTCTTACAGCAATCTATGAATAAATGTTATATTATGCCTAAGCTTTTGATTATACTCTGCAACCAACTCATGAACGACTTTTATATTTAATTCATTCTTATGTTTTAAGTACGAATGTTGACGATATCTTCACAGTTTTGCTATATTACTCCTTCATTTGCACGAACATTTTCTAATGCGCGTCGGTGCTTTTTATTTTCTTTGTTAGAATCAAGCTTCGTATAGAAACTTCGTTCCAAATATAGCATTATGGATTTAGAGAATCAGAGAACCTTTCTTAATTACTCAACTTCTCTTCAACGGCAATCATCTTGTGGCAGATTATGCATAAAAATAAAACAATGTCTTTTCTCAAAAACTTTTTTTTAGTTTTCGTTGGCACAAACAATACATATATTTGGTCAATCTATGATTATCGATCGTTATTATATTGTTGCCTGTTATAATTATAGGTAGATTATTTACAGAAACAACTTCAATCATCTTCATGCTAACATATCGTTAGCATCGTTAGATTATTTACTCTTCGTTAGATTTGAATAATAAGATGGAATCTCGTAGGTCAAGTTCAAAGTATAAATGAATTTCAAAGATTATCTAGTTTCAATGTACGAGGTTTGTTCAAAAAGTAAATATAATTATAATCTGTAAACACACATCAACTTTATTCACAATGTTACAGCTGTTTCTTTTTAACATGGACGATAACGCCCAGAAAGCTCTAATATACAATAATTGAAACATAGCGTCAAAAAATTAAGTAAAATGATCTTTGAAAAACGTTGAATTACTATCAGAGAAATTGTATTTCTATTGGCCGATGAGATTTTAACACAAAACAGGTGGCAGCGAAATTATTTCCAAAGTTGCTGCATTTCAATTCATTGCAAGAAAACCTCACCTTCGGGATTGAAAGTAGTTAGAGTAGACAGAAAAAATCAAAAACGCAGTTATGGGGGACTGTCACGAAGAAGTAAAAACTTAAAATTATGAAATAGTCATGGTTTTTGGATATTCCAATTCATTGAAGTATTAAAAATTAAAATCTTATAATTAAAAATTAAAATAATTGATTTTATTACATTAGTCCGGTGAACAAAATTATATATATTTTATATTTTATAACAAAAAACAAAAAAGCCATAGCGTAATAGTAACGCAAGCTTATAAGATTTTACCTTTCGAAAAACTTCTCAACGCGTCTGAAGAATTTCTAACCGGTCACCTAATCAATTACTAACCGCACCTGACGCTGCTTGGCTTAAGTGATGGAACAGAACTGACAATTTTCAGGGTGCTATAATCGGTTGTCATAATTATTAAAAGAAAATTCATGTCCTACACTACGTCATATTCAGAAATGAAATGCCTGACAGTTCAATGTTTCACAAAGTAATATTGAGAATTTATTCTTCGAAATCGACAATCATAATCTTCAATTTATTAATGTTAAAACAAGGTCTCACAGTTGATATTCATATCTGTTTCCAGATCTTCCCTCAATTGCGAACCTAAGTATCCTGCGTCACATCGAGACGCTAATACGAGCTCATAATACTCAAGTGGGACGGTTCTATTTTCTGCGATTTTTTAGGCCTAAGATATCATACATTCAAACCATTACGTTGTACGTTCAATACTTGAAAGTTATATGCTCTGTAGGCGAAAAAATCCCAGAAAATTGATGGGTCTTCTTTGCTTTTCCGAAGCTGAAAACATCCTCAAAAGACGATGTTTTGCCACCATTGATGATAGAAAAAACCGTCTGAACGCTCTATCAAATATTTTAGAAAATTGGAAAAGCCATCCTGTGCACGGTTCTGATACCAAATGAAAAGAACTCAAGAATCAAGCAAAAAAGCTGCTTAGAAAGATGAGCCGGTACGCAGTACATCGGACCATCCGCACCTACAGTTGAATTGTTGGTTTCTGAGTCGGCTGGATATTATGAATGTACATGTACAAGACTGTTAACAGTGTACCTAGTCAACAGTCAGTCAACAGACCTGAAAGCAAAAATGGACTTGGACGATCAAAAGCGGAATGACATAACCTAAGAAAATTGAAAGCACTAACAAAAAATCAACACAACGAAAAGAGAATACAATTTTTTCATAAATGAACGATTCAAACGTGTTCGAGTCTCAGAATTTATAGCATACAATTAAAACAGAAGAATTATTATTCAACAAAGTAGTTAATTATGCTTTTCTGTGGTGATTCATTTTCTAAACAAATTAGAAGCTTCCTATATGATTGACTGGTTCAATGCGAAGCGAATTTAATAGATAAAAGAGTTGAACAATAACCACTATGTGACCAGAAATTGTTTCTTATCGTTATGTGATAAGAAATGTTCCAAACTAGAATACAAAAAAAAGTCGAAATGTCCTAGACGAGATAAAATCAATGAGAGAGTTCAACTTCGATTCTTTTTTTTTTATTTACTTAGCTACATAGATATTTTTGAAGCATAACTGAAAAGGAGGGAAAGTTCAATTGCGCGTTAATTATTGATGAAGCTCTTACCAGTGTTTTTATCAGTTTAGCAGAGCTGTATAAGCGTTTGTAAATTATGTAATTTTTGTGGTCTAGAAAAGAAGAAAAGAAAAGTTTTCAAACAAAGGTTTGTTTCAATAGTATTCCCAAAGATAATATAGAATCCGCATAGGTGTATCTTGGTTATTATCGGAGATAAGAAAATTTGAAAATTTTCAACCCCTCCTTCCCGATTCGGAAGGTATAGGCTTATCTTGGTCATTACTGATTTGGAAGTTGAAGAGTTATATATATATATATATATATATATATATATATATATATATATATATATATATATATATATATATATATATATATATATATATATATATATATATATATATATATATATATATATATATATATATATATATATATATATATATATATATATATATAACAGAAAGGGTTTTCACCCTGTCGAGTTGCCCATATATCTGTTCATGCAATCAAACTGATTTAATGAAAAATATAAATTCACCACCCGGTAAATAATACCATTGCCAGCCAATGATTATAATCGAAACATATCCTGGAATCATTATATATTAGGATAACGTTAAATGTTATGAGAATATATAATTCTACCAGAATATATACTAACTCATCAGACAATGACATCAATAAACCAACGAGTAGTGTCAGAGGCTTTCTCCCCGAAAAATCAAGTGTACGGACCTTAGTCAAGTAATAATGAATGTTATTCATTCATAGTTTTTTTGTGTGAAATAATGAATGATCGAATAGAATACTGCTTTGAATATAAATATGATGAAATTGTCAGCTAATCATAATATATTTATATATAGGAATAAATAAAATATGAAATGAGATTCTGAGCAGTATAAACTAAAGAGAAAACCTATGACTCTACCTCATTATTTTTTCGGAAAGAAACTTACGAAGAATATTACAAGATTTGATGACTGTTATCTTCTGTAACTGTTCAAATAAATTGTTCTTCAGACCCAAAATCCAATATTTTTGGGAAGATTCCAAAGAATAACACCTGTTGTAGAAATAATAATCGGTAGAATAAATATTTTTTCATTTTCCACATTTTTTCAATCTTGTCGTCAAGCATCACATATTTAGAAATTTTTCATTGCATTTATATATATTATATATATATATATATATATATATATATATATATATATATATATAGTATCCCAGAATAAGGTATCAATCTGGAATTTGATAGATCTCGTCAAAATAATGCCACTATTTTATATAAAATTTTTCCTAGAAATTTACTCCTAAAATTTAAAAATATGGATTGTTCATTTACGATAAAAACTCTATCTTTCAACGGAAGTTTTATGAAATAGTATTTCATAAGATGTTGTTTTTGGTTTTTAATGTCGCCCTACATGTGCTCTACACGTAACAATTTTTACCCTCTAAGGTTTTAGGAGATAAGTGTTTCACAAATGTAATACAATTTTAGATTTTAAAGTTTTCACGTAAAAAGCTACACTTATTAAAGCTCGAAAAATTGAAGCAGTAACGGGAAAAACCGGCTCAAAGAGCCAACGATATCTTTAGTAAAAATATTTTTGTTTATTTAATTATATATATATATATATATATATATATATATATATATATATATATATATATATATATATATATATATATATATATATATATATAGCTTTTGAATGACTTATCAAAAGTATGTGAGAAATCCGATAAAAGAGTTTGAGATGTTGAATGTCCGAGTCAAAAGTTATGAGAGATGTATAGAGAAAAAAAATACAAAAGAAATTTTGAGGTGTTATCAATTCATTTTCATTTTATATCAATCTGGGCAGTACTTTTGGAGATATATCCTAAAACCATCGAAAATTGATATTTTTGTTTCCATTGTATTTTTGCAGACAAACGTTTAGTAATTCACTATTTGCTATAAATACAGTATAGTGCAAACCAATGTAGTATGTCCTTTTGAAACTAAGGAATTTCATAAGATATATCAATTCTTCGAAAAATTATGTTTTGTAAAATCAGCTATCACATCTCGATAGGTAGTCCTGAAAATACGAATTTGAAATCACGTTTTTTTTGGAAGAACTGAGGTATTGCGATGAAAAAGAAAAATTTACCAAAAAAAAAATTTTTGTTGATTGATTCTTCCTCGAATATTTTTTCCAATATCCTTCTCGATAATGACTGTTACGGAAATCAATTGCTGGTACTGGAATTTGAAGAAAATATATGTTTCTTTGGCTCCAAAGAAGGGTTAAGAAATATTTATGTTTTGAATTCGTGTAAGAATGCCTACGATGTATTATCGAGAAAGGAAAATTGAATGAAATGTTCAAGGAAAGAAATTTGATTCAAATGACATTTTGTACTCTTAAATTTAATAAAATTGTTCCAATTCGAGATTAATATATCTCAAAAATGTCTGAATCCTTATAATTTTATCTACAGTAGCAAATTACAAATCGTTGATTTACAAAAATACAGTGGAAACAAAAGGTCGATATTTAACGGTTTTTCCAATGAATGAAAAACTGAGTCGGTGGAAGTTTTTAAAACATAACAACAAAGACAGAAATTCTTTGTTTAGCAATTTTTTTGTAGTAAGGTATTCTAAAAAAAATATGAAGAGGCAATAATTGAATGTTTATGAAATGAGCAGATCAGTTGGGGGGCTCAAGAGTGGAACCACATGTCTTTTTTGCTTTTTTTTGAACCGTACGTTTGGATCCTCTTGGTTTATTTTTCATAATAGAGCCACCTTGTCTTTCTTGACCTCTATATGAGGGAAACGGCGAAACTTCAAATCCTGTTACTGACTTAAAAGAAACCGCTATGAACCAAAGAACCAAGTACTACTTGTCGCATGCTCCGTTTTCTAATCACCCGAGTAGTGGCAATGGTTCCAGAATGCAATACTGTAGAAAAAATCAGGAAAGTGCGAGACAGATTTGTGCATAAATATATGAGCACATATGAGTCCATCGTTTGTATAACTTCTAGACAGAATTCGGGAACCATTACCACTACTCGGATGATTAGAAAACGGAGCATGTGATAAGTACTTCTTCGTTTTTTGGTTTATAGGGTTATTTGATTCCATCTTGGGATTTGAAGTTTCACCGTTTCCCTCATATACACAGTATGTAGGAAAAGTTCCTGGACTTATTTCTAGCGCCAATACAAGTGTGTTTGGTACCCCGGTACAGTCTTCACGATGGATGAGAAATTTGAACACCGTGAGGCGATTAAATTTTGTTTTAAACTTAAAAAAACGTTCACGTAAACGAAAAAAATGATCGATTTGGCTTACGGTGAAGGTGTAGTGTCGTGTACAACAGTTTACATGTGGTTCAATCGGTTTAAGAAGGGTAGAGAGTCCTTAGAAGACGACGACAGAAGCGGTCGGCCGTCAACAGCTGTTGCCGACGAAAACGAAGCTCGTGTGCGCCCGCTACTGAATCAGGATTGCCACATGTCTCTCAGAATGTTAGCAGACGAACAGAACATGAGTAAGGATAGCGTAGCTTTGATTTTGAAAGAAAAAATGAACCGTAGGAAGGGCTGTTCTCGGTTTGTTCCGCACTTCCTCACACACGAGCAGAAGCAGACTCGCGTCGAATGTTGTCTAGATTTTATCGGGACTTGCGAGACCTCTCTAGACTTTCTAACCTCAATTGTGACTGGTGACGAGACTTGGTGTTTTCAATACGATCCTTCCACGATGCGGCAGTCGTCTGCTTGGCTCAGTCCGGGCCGTGCGAGGCCTCAAAAAGTGAGCCAATAAAAATCACGGGTGAAGAGATGATCATCGCTTTCTTCGACTCCAAAGGTCTGATCCACCAAGAATTTGTGCCCCCAAGCGTCATCGTGAATGCTGCGTATTACGTAGAATTGTTGAAACGTCTGAAGCGCCGGATTAATCGTGTCAGGCCCGAGTACAAGGATCCGGGATCGTGGAGTTTGCTGGATAACAATGCGCCTGCTCATTCGTCGAACATTGTGAAGCGTTTCCTCGCCGAAAATCATTCCACGTATCAATCGCGCCCCATACTCGTCAGATCTGGCTCCAGCAGACTTTTTCCTATTTCCCAAGCTAAAAATACACCTGAAAGTACAATTTTTTGAAGATGTACTGAGCATTCAAGCGGCATGCACCGAGCGTCCAAGAGCGATAACTTCAGAGGATTTCCAGAGAGCCTTCGAATCACTCGTGGAGCGCTCAAAGGAGTGTATATCTAGGGGAGACGACTCTGCTGAAAGTTTTCGATTTTTTATTTCGGGAACTTTTCCGACATACTGTGTAGAGTCTGTAGAGGTTAAGAAAGAGAAGATGGCTCTATTATGAAAAATAAACCAAGAGGACCCATACGTACGGTTCACTATTCCGAATGAGAAGCATTTCTCAGAAACCCAAGCCTATCCTCTGGAGGCAGACTCTTGAACGGACTAACATATTTTCACACTTATTTTGGCAACACTTTCAGAATGATTGGTTGATATAAGTAAAAGAAAATAAGAATGTATCGTTCTAAATACTAATTATCCTTAATGAGTTCAACATTAATAGCATTAAATCTTATCGATTTAATTATTGTATCATATATTTTCTGAGTTAGGAATATAAAAACCATCATTCATACAAGTTGGACGATGAGCCCACTTAATTCCCGATACTATCGGATGGTCGTTAAGCCCTCTTATCAACAAGAAAAAACTCGAAATTAAAATGTCCTTGATCTTATTTATTCAGACCAAGTGAATTAGGTTGACCTATAAATCGAAATAAATCACAAATTTATGTTGAATAATTACAGAACTAATAAATATTGTTTCAATGCAACGGAAACTAGTATTTACATCTTATATTAGAGGTTTGATTGCAATATTTTCTAATCAAACTTATGGCTTTTTGATTATACCTAATTTTCTTATTTGACAAAAGTAATTATGTTGTTATTTTATAGTTGAAAATTATTGCATGAACATCAATAAGTTTTTCGTTCTCTTAAATACAAACTATCGCTTTTCACAACAATAAAGTGAATTTATGATTTCATATGTTAAATATCCTTTCCATATAACCATGGTTATATTAATATAGAAGAATAATATCTTCCTTAAAGAAGAACACATATACCTACCAATTGGAAGCGATACATACTTTTGCACCCCCCGTGAAAACAAACTATCTTTTGATTGTTTGTTTCTACTACTAGTTCACCCGACAGATACCCCTCCAAAATTTTAATTGATTTCCAGATATTCCCCAACATCTCTTCGATTTCTTTTTCAATTCAATCAATTTTATCACAGAAACTGAACAACTGAAACAAGGAGTAAATCAGCATAACATATCGTACCTATCGCAATTCATCATTGAGCATGTCTACAAAAATTAAAGCTTTCACAGCAAAATTTTCAATTTCATTCATTATTCCCGAATTATTTTCCTCCTGAAAATGTTTCCAGAACCTCAACGACCACCAAAACGGAACATCAACCAATTATGCCATCTAACGTGACTTTTTCTTCTTCGCAGATATATTATTTTAGATAATTATTAGAAATAATGTACATATCTGGAAGAATGTTGTTATAGAAATTCAAAAAGTTAAGTTTGGTTACTTTAACACAACAGAAGTTATCATTTTTGTAGTTTGTTGAAATTTTCTGACTTCATTAGTATTCTTTCTTAATTTTTGCCCTGAAAACTTTTCTAGGCCGATAAAGAACAAAACAAAAAAGAATCAAGAAAATACACTGCGCCAAGAAATGAACGCACACAGTCGAAAACACCATTTATTCAGTAGATATACTGAAGAATTATTTTTTCAGTAATCCTCAAGCACTAAGGAATGCTTGAGACTAATCAAAGTGAAAATGGTAGTCATAGAAATTGAAATGAAACTAATAATTAAAAATGTAAAACTTCTAGATGAAATCAGTTTCCAAAAACCTGTTAATACCGACTATTCCCATCTCTGGCAACAATTACTGCATGACATCTACGATTCATAATACAAATCAATGACCTCATAGCATTCTAATCCATTTGGTTCCAAATGTTGATCAGTCCGTTCCGAACCTTCTTCACGGTGGATGGCTGTTTTACTGGCTTCTCAATCTTCTATTGGGAATGTCAGAGATATGTTCGATGGAATTGAGGCCTGGACTTCGTGCAGGCCAGTCCATTGAATTGATTTCGTGATTTTAAAGGTAGTTCTTAACAATGTGAGCTTGGTGTGGTCGGGCATTATCATGCAAAAAGAAAAATTTTGACCCACAGTTGCTGCAAACGCTACAGCTTTTTTCAAATGTCTGTAACGTACCTCAGACCATTCAAGGTTTCATTATTTACGATTACTAGATCAGTGCGACCCTCCACCGAAACCATAGGTAGGTAAAAAGGTGTACTGGACATACCTCTCATTTCGACAAAAATTTCTTCCTAGTTAGCATCTAACCAATTGTCATGTTTTCTGGCAAAGTTCAATCGGGCTCTTCAATGTGCAGCGTTAGAGCTGGCCTCGAGTTGCGACAGTAGACCTCAAACCAAAAAAGTTGAGACATTGTCGTATGGGTTCAGTGCTGAATTGCACTCCTATGTTCTGTCGAAGCAGCTTTCAAAGATGCCTAGCAGTAGCAAACTGTTCTTGAATAACGGTATTGATCGCTGTTGTTGCTCAAGGTCGTCCTTGCCGAGGTCTCCTTTCATGATTACCAACCTCCCTGTTCTTATTCATCATTCTGGAAACAGTTGGATGAGAAACCCCAATACTTTGGCCTATTCCTTTATAAGAACAACCTAGGCCATCGGACACCACTGGTTGAACACATTCTGCCAGCGTCAAATTTCGTGATTCGCTTAGCAAATAATGTAACGTTATCCGGTAATAACCGAACATTAAAATTTTCAAGAAGAACGAACGATAATGGCAACAATTGATAAACAACTGCTGTTATCTATTCTTTTTCTTTTCAAAAATATATAACTGATGTAGTGAATTTTCACTACATCAGTTATATATTACTCTTCTTCAGGAAGCCTAAAATTGTCGCAATTTCATTCATTCGGTCCATGTCCATCAACGATTCATATTATTCAGTTACTGAAAATTACAGATTTTCACGTCCTATCCAAGACCATGGTTGTTTTTCTGGTTAGATTTCAATTCAATAAACGAGTGAAAAAAACCTGAGGAAAATACTCGTTTCCCTGTCGCTATTGCTAATGCAATAGCTTGTCTGATTATGTTGTGTTAGTGTCGTGTGCACATAAAGAGTACCAAAGATTTTTCTGCTTAGCCGCTTCATTCTCTCTTGCACTCCATGATTTCCAGACGAAGACAAGGGTGAAAGGAAGGTTTGGGACAGGAATCTGTAACAATGGAAAAAGAAAACCAGCAGAAAAATATTTCAACAATCACACCTTTTATATGTCTAAACAAATCTAAGAAAAGATTTTACATAGCAAGCAAGGCCATAAAAAGGACTAAGGAGATAATCAAAAAGTACATAACCTGTGATATTTCCTCTTTCGCGGAGATGTTCTTCCGTCGCAGTGTGAGTTTCCTGAAACATAATCACTTCCTTGTTCTTGCTTGCCAATTTTGAAGTATAATCGCAAAAAACCCTTCAAAATTCAAACTCAACAAAACAATTCCCTCTCTGTTTGACCGAGAGAGCCCCGATTGGCAGGTTCAGTCTTTCAAGTGATGCCGATTATGATCTATTGCTGTTTTAGAATCATTATGGACCCAATAATTTGGGTTGACATCGCCCTTATTTTATTTCTTCTTGGATCTTGTTTAATTTAAACAAAAATTTGCGAAAAAATTTTGACAGTCGTTCTAAAAATATGACAAATGTCATGTATCATAACTCGATAACGTAGAAAGATATCGGAAAAATGTTTGCAATACTAAACAGATCCTTAACCTCATCCCAACATTTTCGAGGATCACTTGCGACAATGAAACGTTTCAACCTATTTAAATTGAAGTGCATTAACAAATATTTCATCTTTATTCACAATTTTGTCTACTGAATAACTAATCCCTAGGACTATGTACTTAAATACACATTAATTTAATTATTTATGTTGAGAATGTTTACTTTAGGACAACACAATTATTTCTATGCTGTTCGTCCAAGGATACGATAAATATTTGAATATATTCCAAATGTAATATTATCAATTCCAAGTAAAATTTATAATTGATATTTCTATTTAAACTATAATTATAAAATGTTCGTATTCAATCTGGAAGGACGAACACGACATATAACACAGAAATGATTTCAGGAGAATCAATTATTTCAAGCAATATCAGCTAATATAATACAGGGTGTCCGCGATAAAGGGCCCATTAGAAGTATCTTGGGAAAGAGATTATCGATTAGTCACAAATTTTGTCATTAAAGTAAATCGATACTGATCTTCAATCTGCAATTGTTTTCAGAGCTTTACAACTTCTAGTTATATCGGATATATACTACTACTTTGCTATTTCAAATGGTATGGTGTACTTTTTAATTTTTTCATTTGAGGACATCCTTTTTAAAGCATCTTTTGGCAAGATTTGTTCTATCTAAAATTAACTACCATTGAGCTATGATGAAATTTTCGGAATTATATTGTGATCTCCTTCGTCTAAAGCAATTTGCACAAATTTGAGTATGATTATTATTTTTTCTCAGTTTAAAGAGAAAAATGTTATTTTTGAGTTCAACGTACTTTCTGATCTTATTCCTTATACAGGGCCCTCAAAAGTCACTGATCAACTTAAAAAAACTAAAATTGTCCGATAACGTTTTATCAAATTTGAGTAACTGTTTCCTTCTACTTTATTAGAACCGTATTTCAAGATAATATAGATTGGTAATAGGATTTCATATACCCAAAATGGCACATTTATTCGAGATTTTATCAAAAACCTGCAGTCCTTTCGGAAAATTAAATCATTAGGTCGGGACACATAGAAACAGACAGAGTGGAATTAAATTCAGATGTTAGTTTCTATGTTCCATAAAGTTCTATGTGAAATTCTTTGAACTTCAGCTTCAGTTTGTACTGATTTTGAGTAATTAGTTTTTCTACTTTTTGGGGTAAAATGAAGGGTTTATCAGTACTAGAAAAAGAGTGACTATTTTGAATGCAGTGATTAGCCAATGTTGAATCTTGTTTATTTTTAATAAATGAAGTTTGAAATTCTTTATACAGGGTGATTCAGGAGGAGAGGGAGATATTTTCGGTGGCGGTAGGCAACATTCCTGGTTTGTTGGAATGATACACCTTTTTGACTTACGCGACTCTATTTATCATATACAGGCTGTTCAGTGTGAAATGGCTAAAGTTTCCAGACATCATAACTCTTACATCGCTGGTCCGATTTGAATGAAAATTTCAGGATTGTTAGTCACCTAGTAGACCAACTATTCGCAAAGAGAATTTGTTCTCTTGTACAGGGCAGGACTGTAGTAATTCCATTTTATGAATAGATGATAAAACAACACCTTGTATATCATTTGAGCTAAATTCTGAATACATCATCAGAACAAGAAAAGGTAGCTCTTTCAATATGCCATTAGAACATTTTATGTTATATTACCCCTAGGTATTTTTTTAAAAAATATTCATTTTGGAATAATGTTAATTTTCAGTGCAATCCTCAGAGACAATTCTGAATACTAGGCTATTAACGTCTGAATTGATGAAAAAAATTAATACAATTATAGTTGATAAAATATGTTAGATTTCAGTTGAAAACTTCATTAAAATCTACAGGGTATTACATTTAATATTGGTAATCATATCACTTCGAACCCATTTAGAAAATGTTTTTGACGCCATTATGGTGACTTGTGAAATGACAATTTGGATACTTTAATTTGTTTCATGAAATTCGGTTCTTGCTCATAAATCGATATCTCTCACCGATCATTTGACGAATAAATTTGGCAAAATTTAGAAAGTAAGTTGAATACGGTGCGGACGTGCGTGCAGAGTATTACTTAACATGCCAATTATTCCGTAAAAACCTCCCTCGTAAAATAGGTCACTTTCTTTTCACATTGAATTCAATGGCAGCGAGATTTCATGAACGATGATTACTATCAAATTCTCAGATCAACACAATCTAAATATTTCTCTGTATTTTTATGTTAAGAAATTATTTGTCTTACCATAATGTAGTAACCATAGACCTGTAATAACTCTCTTATCAAGGAACATAGAAAATGCTTACAAATTCAGTTGTCACATAATAAATAAGTACGAAATGTCAGTTATTTATTCATTATGGAAAGACAAATAATTTCTTAACATAAAATAAAGATCTAAATATTACTCTGTATTTTTATGTTAAGAAATTATTTGTCTTTCCATAATGTAGTAACCATAGACCTGTAATAACTCTTTTATCCAGAAACATAGAAAATGTTTCTCAATTTAATGGTCACATAATAAATACGAAATGTCAGTTATTTATTCATTATGGAAAGACAATTAATTTCTTAACATAAAAATAAAGAGAAATATTTAAATTGTTGTGGTCTGAAAATTTGATAGTTATTATCATCCATGAAAGCTCGCTGCCAAATTTTAAATTGATCGATAGATATCGATCTATTTAAAATTTCGGCATAACAGTATATGAATACTGATCTACAATTTGCAATTTTTTCAGAGTGATACTATACTTCCAGTTATATATGGACATTGACTACAACTCTTCTATTTCAAATGGTGTACTTTTTATTAAAGGGTATACTTTTAAGGAATTCTTTGTTGAGATTTGTTCAACCCAAAATCAACCACCATTACGGTATAATTTTATGTATAAGAATTTTGAGCATTATAGTGTTATAGTGTCATCTTTTTTGCCCAAAAAAGTGACTCAGATTTGAGTAAGATTATAACTTTTTCGTAGTTTAATGAGAAACATGTTATTTTTCAGGGCAAAGTACGTTCCGATGATATTTTACATATAGGGTGTCCCAAAATCAGTTGTGGAACAATAAATCAAATTAACAAATTAATGTTTTTCAATTCAAGTATCTATTTTTTTAGTTTATAAGAACCTATTTCAAATTAATATTGATTGGTCTCAGATTCATTTATACTTATAAATGACTCGTTTTCATTTTATTCGCGATTTCATTAAAAACCTGTAGTTCCTTCGGAAAATTGAATCATTAGGCCGTGGAACATAGAAACCGACAGAGTGGATTTAATTCCGATGCCAGTTTCTATGTTCCATTTGAGGTTCTATGAATTTCGGCCTCAGTTTGACGTTTGTAAATCATTTGAAGATAGCAATAACACTAATTTTGTTTTGTATAGTTTTTTCGTTGAATAATATGGTGAATACATACTCAAACGAGGATATTAAGACATTGTTTCATCATTCATGTCAACAAATAACTTGCCGAACTTGCAGAACAAGTGACCGAATGTATATTTAATTTTTTAAGAAATTTTAAATGGTGTGAAATTTTAAGAGATTGTTTCGGAATTCTTGGACAATCTCTCGTGTTTCGTGTTGGTACTGATTGGAAAGATAAATGGATAAGGATACTCAGTCCATGGAATTGGCCTACGAGATCTCCTGTTCTTACCTCTTTAGAGTTTTACCTACGGTGTTATCTAAAGAACAAAATTTAGAGTTCGCCGATAAATTATCGGGAGAATCTCGAATTAAAAGTGAGCATTGATTCCAATCATATGCAAAAAGCGTCTATTAATGATGTGCACTCGCGAATTGAAGAGTGTTTAGAAAACAATGGTGAACTCATTTCAGTTTTCTATATTTCATGAGCGACAAAATTTTGTAATTTTATAAATTATTTCCTACAAATTGGTCGTAAATTTGGGTACTTTCCGTTAAATATTCTGCAAGTTAGACTTATAATTTGATGGCATTGACCATGAATAATAGATAAATTCATAATATCCTCGTTTGGGTATTAATTCGTCATTTTATTCAATAAAAAAACTGTACACGAACAAAATTATTGTTATCGCCACTTTTATATAATCTTCAAACGTCAAACTAAGGCTGATGTTCATAGAACCTTACATGGAACATATTGGATCATAGAAACTCTCAGCAGAATTGAACCGACTCTGCCTGTTTCAATGTTCCACGGCCTTATGATATAATTTACCGAAGAAACTGCAGGTTTTTAATAAAGTCGCTAAAGAAATGAAAACGAGCTATTTTGAGAATAGGGAAACCTAATAACAATCAATACTAATTCAAAATACGGTTATAATAAAGTAAAAAATATAGATATATTATTTAAAAAAACATTTTCATAACAATTTAATTTTATTAAGTTGACAAGTGATTTCTGAAGCACCCTGTATATGAAATAGCATCGAAAAGAAAGTTGCCTTAGAAATAAAACTTTTCTCGTTGAACTTAAGATATAATCTCAAATTTGACTTAATTTTTTGGCAAGATGACACTATAATTCTGAAAATTTTGATAAAAAAAATCATAGCTCAATGGTGGTTAATTTTAGCTAGGGCAAATCTCAAGCTTGAAAATGGATGCCCTTCAATAGAACAAATCAAAAAGTACACCCTGCTGAAATAGTAAAGTTGTAGTCGATGTCCAGTACACCCGAAAGTGTTATCCCTCTGAAAATTTGAAACTGATAAACCCGTTCCCCAAATACTTCCAATGGTCCCTTTCGTTAACGAATGTAACAATAACTTTAGGATTTTCAGTTTTCGCATTATAACTCCGACTGGAAATTGCTGCTGCTGAAATTAGGGTTGATGATATTACTGTCAAATCAACAGAACAAGCTAACTTTCTCGGAATTACATTTGATTACACTTTCTCTTTCACTCCTCATGTTAACATAATTCAAAAGAAAACCCAGAAAGCCTTCAACATAATCCAATTTCTATGTGGCACGTGGTGGGGTGCTCACCCCGAAACACTTTTAATCCTATACAAAAGTTACATTCGTTCAATTATAGACTACGGTATCTTCATATACTTTCCCAAAACTCAGAAAGGAATAGAAAAAATCGAGAAATTGCAAAGTCGAGTAATCAAAAAAGCTCTTGGTTATAGGAATTCAACTCCAACAAATATAATACTTGCAGAAGCTAATCTGATAACTCTTAAAGATCAAGCCAAACTCCTGTGTAATCGTTTTCTGGCAAAGATCCTTTCTAATACCGGCTCCCAAATATGTCAAACCGTTCATAAATTTCATGAACTCACTCGTACACTCCGAAATAAGCACCCAAGCATGCTCAAACATTGTATCCAGCACTTGATACCTACAATACACATTATTGACCGATGTGACAATTATCTGCCTTTTACCGTAGATTACAATGTCCTGACTCTAGTACTGCCAATCAATTTTAACATAGGTAAAAAAATTGCCAGTTCGGACTTACCCATCTCATACATTAACGAAATCAATGCTGAAAAGAAAGCAATTGCTATTTTCACGGACGGGAGTAAAATCTCCAATAACAGTGCTGTTGGCTTCGCTTGTTTCTGTCGTGAGCTGATAACTGAGATTTCTAAAAGCCTACCGAAAATGGCTAGCATTTTAACCGCTGAATGTGCTGCAATAAATGAGGCTTTAAATGTAACCTTGGAAAACAGAGATAAAAACTTTATTATTTTTTCAGATTCCCAAAGCACTTTACTTAGTTTGAGAAGCCCTAACTTTGACATAAAATATAACCGATATATACTTGAAATTAAAAATAAATTTTATCAATTTCATCAAAATAATGAATTCAATACTCGCATTCTATTTTACTGGATACCGGCTCATAAAGGTATACTTGGTAACGAAGATGCAGACCGTTTGGCCAAATTGGCTACCTCGACTACACCGTTAATACAGAAAATTCCATATTCTGATCTCTTTCAAAAATTTAAAGCCATTTCCTATGCACAAACTGAATACAGCATTCTACACGCTAGTCGTCATAAAGGAAAATATTACTTCTTCTTCTTCTTCTTTAAATAGGACGATGTCCTGTTTTTCTGTTACAGCCCCTGCTGCGAACCGGAGCTCCAGCACTCATGCCATCGCTTTTTCGGCCTTCCTATGGGTCTTCTAGTGTTGGGTTTTTGTGTTTTTGCCCACTTCGCCATACGTTCGGAGCCCATTCTGTCTACGTGATCTCTCCATAGGCGTCGACGTGCTCTTGTCCACCTCACCACATCCTGGACACCTAGCTCCCTTAGCGTATCCTCATTCCTTATTCTATCTCTGCGTGTAATACCTCTTATAGCTCTTAGTGTTCTCATCTCTGTTGTCCTCATTAGTTGTTTTGTTTTTGTTGTCTCAGCTCTTGTCTCAACCGCATATGTCATCACGGGTCTCACACAGGTTTTATAGATTCGGACTTTGCTTTCTGTGCTTATGTACTTATTCCGCCAGATTACATCTCTCAGGAAGCCAGATATATTATTTTGAGACATTTTATAAGAAAAATAAAGCACCGTTGTTTGCAAAGCTTGGATTGGATAGGAATTTCATTGTGACAGTAAATCGACTGAGATCAAATCACTACAATCTGAATGCGTCACTGTGTCGTATTAATATTGTTACCGACCCAAATTGTGAATGCGAGGAAAACGAAGAAACGATTGATCATATTCTCTGGCAATGTAAGTTATTAGAACAACACAGGAAAGAGTTCTATAATGAAATATTGAAAGCCAAGCTTCAATTTCCTATGAAGGTTCACATGCTCATCCAAAGACCTTATATTCAAATTTGCGCAGCTATGATGAAATTTCTCTGTAGATGTAATAAAAGTAAGATATAATAATTTGTAAAATTGGAACATGTGATAGATAAAGACTGTTTTTATTGAATGATTCAATCATAAATTTAGCTATAGCTATAGTTAAGAACATAATGTAAAATTTCTGTATGTTGAATAAACCTTGGCTGGTTTGAAGGCAAAAAAACTCCGACTGGATTGAAACTAAGTTATAAATAATGTTTTTGGTGTTTATCTATTTTTAAGAGGAATCCACTTGAATAATGAAAAACATACGATGTAGTTATCATCTGATTCTGGCACAACTTGTATATCTTCAAGATTCTTCAGAATTAATTATAATTCTATATCTGTAACTCGTCAAGATCATTTATCTTTTAAATATATATATATATATATATATATATATATATATATATATATATATATATATATATATATATATATATATATATATATATATATATAGGAGGTATTCTATTCAAAATTAGAAAGTTTCTCTCAATTTCCAGATCAACTGGTAATGGAAAAAGTTGAAAATATTTTCAAAATATAGTTTGTGAAAACGAAATCTACTGTGAAAATTTCAGAAAAATATCTCTACCCATTCTATATGAACTAATAATAGGATATCTTGGGTCCCCAGTATATTATTGTAGATATCTTGATACATATTAGGTTTTCGTAAAAGTAAACTATCATTTCATTACACTGAATTCTAACATTATTGAGGAAAATTTCACTCTTTCCACTATCAAACGTGTAAAAATTTGGGATTGAACCAAAAATTTCGTTTTGTTTATTTGATTTTCCCATGGCATGCCCTGTATACGCCAGAATTCCCACTTTTGTTTACTTTATTAATTTTAGATCGAAAAAGATTTATTTTGAGATGAGAAAACTTGTCTATTATTGATGAATTACTCAGAATAACCTCCGCACATTATTCAAGTATTTATCACATTAATTTGCGGCTATGGTAAAATATCAAAAACAAATGCCAAAACTCAATTGCGTCATCGTGAAAATATTGATAATTCGTTAAATTTTTATGGCAAGTCATTATTATTCGAATCTTACAGATATTGTATCGAAATATAAATTTGAAGCTTAATCTTCATTTTGATCTTCTCGCGGTGCCAAAGTATAGTGAAAACGAAATTATTCTGCATGAATCAATAAATTAACAAGCCATTGTTATGAGATTTTGTCGGAATTCTTTTATGAGGAAATTTGGGTTCATTTGTGTCCCTTTCTTATTTCCCAATATAAGTTTACATCTAAAACTATATTGGAAAGTTGCTGATTTCTTACATCTTAGATCATACATTATATTAGTAAGGCAGAAGAACCAGGACAAATGTGAACTTATGGGCGCAACCACACATCCTCCTTGCGTTGAAATGAATAATCCATTAGGATGCACTAGTGATCCCTGTTGGACGCATAGTCGACCAAGCTCATCACTTTCATAAAGAGGCATTATCGACGATTTCTGGTGTGACGAACTCTGTTGGGAGACCTAAACATTCGGCGTCCCTTCTACTGGTAAAACCGCACGGAACTAGTGAACTACTTCTTAACCATTGAAATTAATTTAAGTCACCATAGCATTAATCAATCAATTCCTTGGTTTCTTCAGTTTATTAACAAATGGCAATTTACAGCTGCAGGAATTCATTCAAAGTTACTGCGGAGGAAATTCGAAAACTATCTCATCAAACGGTCCTCGTACTTGTGTTCTGCTTCTGCATGTCCCTCTAAGCTTGCGGTGACACCAGCGGAATGGTCTAGACTCTAGACGAACCGCAACCAATGTCAACTTATGGGAGCGACCATACACCCGATATTTTGAATATTACCTCAGGGATTTTGGAAATTTTGAAGGATTGTTAGAATTGATCCTTTTTGAGATATTTCAATTCAAATAAGAAATAAATTAAGGTTTATTTGAAGAAGGAAATCTTTCCGCATGTAGTAAAAAATTGAAAATTGTTTTCTCGCGGAGTTGGTGTTTTTTCTCGACCTCAGTAGCTTATATTACCTCCTCTGTCCCTGATACACCTACCTCTAATTCCGATGAGGAGGATCTGGAATCTTTTTATAACGATCTCGAAGCTACACTTGAATATCTGTCGAATCGCGAGATGATCCTTATTGTGGGCGAAGAATATCTAGCGGCACACATTGGCAAATTCGGTCTCGGTGAAATGTACATACTTTTCTTTACAGTTCGACGAATCCACCGATATGACAGACACTGCCCAACTGTATATTTTTATTCGGATGGTATTCAATGACATGTTGGCTAAGGAAGAATCTTTGACAATTATTCCTCTGACGGGGAAGACCCGTGGCGAAGATATATACGCCGCTTTCTTCAATTTTGAAAAAAACTACATGCTACCGAAATATAAATTAGTGTGCATTACAACCGATCGAGCACCAGCAATGACTGGAAACAAGAACGGTTTTGTGGTATTGTGTCGAGCTAACGAAGATTTCCCTTTCATTTTTTTCATTCCATTGCATTATACTTCAACAAGTTTTGTGTTTAAAAGTTTTAAACACGGAGGAAATTATGGGTATTGCAACAAAAATTGTGAATTCCATCCGAACACGTAGCTTGCAACGGCGGCTCTTTAAGTCGCAGTTGGAACATAGGGAGTCCGCTGAACACACTGATTTAGTTCTTCATACGGACGTCAGATGGCTGAGTCGAGGAAAATTCCTAAAAAGGTTTCAGGAATTATTACCCGAAATAACAGCTTTTTTAGACGAAAGAGGTGATGACACTCAGATGTTGAAAAACGAAAAATGGCTGATTGATTTGGCATTTTTGACTGACATCACAATGCACTTAAACATCAATAACTTGGAGCTTCAAGGTAAAGGAAAAACTATTATTGAGATGATTAGCACAGTAAACGCATTCAAGAGTAAATTACATCATATGATAGATCAACTGAAAAGAAAGGATCTGAACCATTTTCCGTCTTTGAAAGCAAGGATTTCTCAGTTGAATTATGATACGTATGAGGCTGAGTTATCAAATATTTTGGGACAATTTGAAATGCGTTTTCAGTATATTGGCAAATAAAGCATCATTTATGAGTTATTCTTTTTCATGTAAAAACATTGAGGAATTAGCTACTGAAATAGCAAGTCAGTTTAATATGAATAATATGAACTCATATGTTCTGTGTTGAAAATGAGTTGGTGCAGATTATATCAGATATACATCTCAAAGCTACAGCATCTGAAACAGATTTCTGGTTTTTTTATATCTGAAGATAAATAGCCGAATCTAAGGCAAATCGCCCTTCAACTGACGGCAATGTTTGGGTCAACTTACTTGTGCGGGTCTGCATTTTCTGAAATGAAGATAATTAAGTCAAAATATCGCAATCAACTAACTAACGATCATATATCATCATGCTCACGATTAGCACTCAGTGGTTAGGTACTATCTTATGAAAAGTATGCTGAGGACATGCAGTGCCACGCTTCAACATCCAAAGTCACTTAGTTATGTTTAACACCATATGGAACTCTTTTGCTTTGTAACAACCAATAAACTCGCAATTTTGAATAACTATGAGTTTTTTATTGATAATTTAGGGAAGAACCTAACTAAACCTAACCCAAACCTTGACTTAAATAATGTATATTGTGCGGAAAACTAATATCTATATATGCTGCGGTACACCCTAGCTAGGTAGGTAGGTAGGGTGTATCGTGTATGTATGATAACCCTGCGTCACACATACTTGCAGCCTCTCAGAGTCGATCGTAAGTAGTCTAAAAATATTGAGGTAGATCGCCAGAAGTTCAAGTTTGAGCACCCCTGATCTAAATGAAAGGATTCAATGACAACCTCTTCATTCGACCCAAATCGCTCAGCACCCAAACATTTCTTCAGCCTTGGCAAACAGAAAGTACTCTCTAGGGGCCAAATCTGGAAAATATTCTGGATAGGGTAGCAGTTCGTTACCCAATTATTAATTTTTTTCCACAGTTAATAAACAAAAAACTGTATTATCTTGATGGATCAACTCTTTTTCTTCGCCAAATGAGGTGTTTTTTTTTTCAATTCAATCTCATCTGTCCAGACTTTCTAAAAATAGAAAGTGAACCTTTTTTCCTCCTTTAAGATAATCAATGAGAATCACACTGCGTACATCCCAAAAATTGTGTTCATGACTTTGTTGGGAGATAGACACAATTTCGCCTTCTTTAATGCACGTTGCGCGTTGACACCAATTGTTTTGATGGCTCTTTGATTTCTGGTGCTTAGTGATGTAACCATGTTTCCTCAACGGTTACAAAATTTGTTCGGATCGCAACTAAACAGCACTAAATACTCATCTTAAGAGGTCACATGAGCGATATATTCATATTTGAGGTGGTCACATGCACACGGCATCCGCTCATTTGCAATATCATTTCATAGGTTTTGTCGACGATTTCGGGTGTGACCAACTTTATTTGGCGATCTGAACGTTCGCCCTTACTTGTACTGGTAGAACCATCACGGAGCTACTAAACCACTTCTTAACCATCGAAATTGATTTGAGCTCCCATAGTATTTATCGAGCCATCCCTTAGTTTCTGATAAATGTAACTTAATAAACTTAATCTGCTGTCAATGGCTGTTATACAAAAGCCAATTGAAGCAGCTTGCTCAAAATCTCATCGTCTATTACCGAATGGCAACTAAGGACTGCAGTTATTCATTCAAATTTACTGCGGAGGAAATTCGATAAGTCACTGTCTTATGAAACGGCCCTCATACCTTTTGTATATCCCTCTTACCTTGCAATAAAATATTGTTCAGAAAGTATTTGAACAATTGCTTTTTGTTTCAGCTTCGAAGACAACATTCTAGCGGAGAATCAACTTCGTATGGTGGTTCGACTGAAGATATTAGAAATGAAGAACAAATAGACGTATTTCCTAGTATACCAAATGAACTGTTGGAAGGCATGGGTTTGATAGGCGAACAAAACAGGTAAAATGGAGGATTTATTCACAACCAGCTGACCCGACTAAATTCGTCCTGTCAAAATTTCCACATTTTCTTTCAGATCTTTCCATTTTCCACCTAATTTCATCACCGAAAATGAATTAACAAACAAAAAATTTTTCACAAAATTGTAGTACTTACCGTCATTTACTATTGGGAATCAAAAAATGTGTTATTTGCAATTTCCTAACTTCATTTATATTTGTCCCGAATTTTTTTTCTCCTGAAAATATTTCCCTAATATTGCAATGGACAATATAAAATCTCTCGATCTCTTGAGATCGTAGATACAAATAATCTAATCAATAGATGATGGAGTATCAGATCACAAAAATATTATATTATGATTTTGGACAATTTGGCGTTCGAACAATGAAGACACTATATTACCACTACACCAAAACTTTAACCTTAACTCTTGACGCGCGTTTCGCTAACTAAGTTAGCATCATCAGGAGATGATAATATACTGTATATTATCATCTCCTGATGATGCTAACTTAGTTAGCGAAACGCGCGTCGAGAGTTAATGTTAAAGTTTCGGTGTAGTGGTGATATAGTGTCTTCATTGCACAAAAGTATTGTCACTAAAAAGTGATCAGAAAATTTCTATTAAGTTTAGGTAATTGAGTTCTTTACCCTTTGGGGTAATGTGTAGAACTTTCGATTTATCAATACTACGAAAAGTGTAACCATTTTGGATGCAGTAGTTAGCTAATGTTGAATCTTGTTCATTTTTAAGAACTGAAGTTTGATGTTCTTTATATCTGATTTTGCAGGAACGACCAGCCTGACGTATGTACAAATTATTGTAGTCTGGGCAAGATAACTTATAAATTCCTGATCTACTCAAATTCTCTATAGGATTTTATGCATTAAATAAGAGTAATAACTCGATTTTGGCTTTCAATATGGAACTGTGATTTGCGACATTTTCACTAATCTGTCTAAGGATGAACTTTTTTTTTGGCTTATAATTGTATATACGAGGGATGTCTTTTAGTTATGCATATAGAGCTAGAATGAAACAATTGAAAGGTTCTAAACACTATTGTTTTTCGAAGTATTCTCCGCTAAGATTAATAAACTTCTGCATTTGTTCATACCAGTTCTGGAAGCAGTTGTTTCACTCATTTGCTGTTATATTCAAAATGGTCTTTTGGAAGGAATCGACAGCTTCTTCTGAAAACTGAAACCTTTCGACCACACACTCCGTTTTTGATTTTCGAATTAGTAGAAAAATCGTGGGAGTTCGTTCCGGACTGTACGCAGGATGATGTAATAATTCAATGTTTTCTTGCGTTAAAAATTCAATTGTTTTTCGGGCTGTGTGACGACTTGCATTGTCTTGGTGAAGGATGATTCGCCGTTCGGACTTGGTTTTTGGAAGCTTATTAACGGCTTGCGGTAAATAAATGGTTGTGTACTAATTGGCAGTAACTGTTCTTTGATCTTGTGAAGGAATTGTTTAGAGCTTATTTTCTAGCTCGTATGGATACATCTTAGATTTATCACCCCTGACAATGCTGTAAACGCTTTTATACTTTCTAATCTAATCTTCCTAACACCAATCGACCCTTGCAGCTTTCTATCCTTCGGTTAACAGATGCCTTATCCAACGGAAAACTAATTCATCCACATTTTCTTGTGTGGCCACTGTTTTTGGTGTACCTGCCCTTGGATCCTCAGTAAGACTAACCCTTTTGCGTTTAAATTCTCCAAACCAATGGGCAACTGTTGGCTGGTATGGTGCTTCAATGCCGAAAACATAAACCACTCATGGAACATTCTTGTTGAAATATTTGAAAATTGTAGAAATTATAGCGCGAAAATGCTCACAGTTTAATTCCATTTTCCAACTAACTTGTCATCTTTCATCATATCACACATAGAACTGAAATTTTGGATTCATATTAACAAATGAAAGAGGTTCATCTATAGTACTGACAGCCCTCTATGCCCCAACATGCAAACCATAAGAGTTTTTGGCTAATAGCTGTACAGGGTGCGTCAGCTAAAACTCCCATCCGGCATATCTTCCACAATTTTTGAGCTGCAGAGCTGATTAATACCTCATTTTATAGATAATTCTGATCTCTTCCGGAATATCTATAGGGTGATCCGAAATTAACTAGCGACAAGAAATTACTGAAGAAATAAAATTATTTTTTCGGATTTCTTTTGTCTCACTCTGTATATCGAAACTATTATCATTTCCAAATACAATATTCAAATCCGTATCTTTTGAGGTATCACTGCACCTGATCAGAGGAAATTTTATGAAAAAATCGAAAATGGGGATTTTTTCCTCTGAATTTCGTTGCTCTGGTGCAGTTCCATGCTGAATTTTCAAAGTTTTTCTGGTTTCTCTCTCATTTGCATTTCAGATTCAGTCACTTTCTGTCGTTTTACAAACATAAAGATGAAATATTTTCGATTAAATTCAAATATCGTTATCCTGTCGGTTTAATGCTACTGCACCATCGATGATCGTCAGTTCTGTGGTTGCATTGAAGGTGAACTATTTTGACAGTACTCTCATTTTCATTATTTTGCATATGAAAGAAGATTATTCTAACGAGAATCCGAAATATTTCGTGATGGTGCAATTTACAAATTCAGAAAAAATTGAATTACGACTAATTTATGGAGAATGTAATAAAAATGTGCGAATGGCTAGAAAACTCTATCAGCAAAGGTTCGAAACCGAACAGAAATAGAAACAAACCAGTGAGGGGAAACGCAATCAATGTGAATGAAGTCGCTACAGTAAATGGTAACCCACACGTTTCTACTGTAACAATCAGTGCTGCTACAAATATCTTCTGCAGCGTCTGTGAGAAGAATTCTGAAGGAAAATGGTTATGATGATCACAAAATGAAAAAGCAGAAATGTCTGTGTTGCGGGAAAATTTTCAAAATTCTTTACACAAATACTTTGGAGCGATGAGTGTACCTTTGATGAGAGTGGCAGAATGAACCGCCATAACCCACTATTGGAGCGATGTTAATCCACATTGGAAACGCGAAAGGAACTTTCAAGCCAAATTTAAAGTGAATGTTTGGCTTGGAACATTCAATGGTAGGATTATAGCTCCTCATTTTTTCGGGGGAAACTTGAATAGTGCTATTTATCGTAATTTCTTAGAGAATGATTTGCACCTCTATTTGGAAAATGTGCCGCTGCAGGAGAGAATGGAAATATGGTTCCAAGATGGAGCTCCACCTCACAATGCCCTAATTGTCACAGCGTTTTTGAACAATGTTTACCAAAATGGAAGGATTGGAAATTCAGCACCTCTGAGGTGGCCACCTAGGTCGCCAGACCTAAATCCTCTCGATTATTTCTTTTGAGGATATATCCGAAACTACGTCTATCAAACAAAACCGGATAGCATCGAAGATCTCAAAACCTGAATCCGGAATAGTTGCGCTTCAATCCGTCGGAACACTCTTCTTCGGACTGTCAATGGTGAATTAACCAAAAGATTAAATTTTTGTATCCAAAGGAATGGACAGCAATTTGAGCCATACTTATGAAAAAGGAATGATAGTTTTCTTTAATATTAAGTTCAATTTTTTGACGAGTTCATAATTTCCGTGTTTCTGTGGTCTTTAAGGCAACTGCGTTTCATCTCGATAAGAAAAAATAAATAAGTTTCAAGCTCTTCATTATTTTTTGTAATGAAAAATATCATATGTCGATTGTCGATTGAATTCAGGGAAAGGCATTGTTTCGCTGTCAAAAAATTCACCTTCTGAATGAGACCATATATAGAACTGACGATCATCGATGGTGCTGTAGCATTAAACCGACGGGATAACGATATTCGAAATTTAATCGGAAATATTTCATCTTTATGTTTGTAAAACGACAGGAAGTGACTGAATCTGAAATGAAAATGAGATAAAAACCAGAAAAACTTTGAAAATTCAGCAGGGAACTACACAAGAGCAATGAAATTCAAAGGAAAAAATCCTCAATTTTTTTTAGATATTTACGATGAAATAACCTCTGATCAGGTGTTGCGATACCTCAAAAGATGCGGAATTTGAATATTGTATTTGGAAATGATAATAGTTTCAAAGTACAGAGTGAGACAAATAAAAATTCAAAAAAATAATTTTATTTCTTCAATAATTTCTTGTCGCTAGTTAATTTCGGACCACCCTGTAGGCATTTCGGAAGATATCAGAATTATCTACAAAATGAAGTATCAATCAGCTCTGTAGCTCAAAAATTGTGGAAGTTGGGAGTTTTAGCTGACGGCCCCTGTATGTTATTGTTTTCGTTTCACTATATTGTCAATTAAGCCGCAATCAAAACCGTTGTTGAGAGATCTAGTTTTAAAGGTTTCAATTTCTTTTTCATTTTTCGTTATCTTTATCATTACAAAATCTTGAAAAAAAAATTGAAAACTATAGTTCAAAACTATTCTGATTGTGGCTTAATTCACCATATAGTGAAATCGAAACAATTACCTAAAACTGTAAGCGAAATATATCCAATAAATAAATGAGCAAGATTTAACATTAGCTTGCCACTGAATCCAAAATTTCCCTAGCATTGATAAATTAAAAATTCTACACATTGCCCCAAAGAAAAGAATTTTGTTTTCATCATTTTACGATGGCGGTGGTAGTAATCTCTGTGTCAGTTTGTTGGGGGGCGCCATTTGTAGATGTATACATTAACCTGTACTTGATACCCTCCAACGAATTGAGATGAGTAGGTGGCATTCTGGCTTGGTATTGTGAATGGATTTGCAACACTGACGAGGTCAAAATGTTTCTCCTATTTATGACATTCGACTGGACTGTACCACTACTATTTGGCCCTGATTGACGATGATTATGAAGAGTGAATCGTAGAGCAAGCTCATTCAGGAAGGGATATCTAACATTCTACGGAAGGTTGAATATTGTTCCCTGAATAAAAAACTTTCAAAAATTTTTGTCGGAGTTGCAGTGGCAGCTGATAGCAAGTTATAAAATGTTATTTTGACACCTCAATTTTTTCGATAATTCGTCCTTGTTCGAAATGAATTCAATGTTTAATTAGAGTTTATATAAGTATACAATTGAAACTCTTTTCTTATTCCAGAAAAATCCAAAGTGAGGAAGAATTAGAACAAAAGTTTGCTACTTTATCTTTATCGTTTTCAATCGATTCAACGACTATTAAAGACAGATGTGAAAGACAGCGAAGATACAGGGATCAGACTGAGAAAAACCTAGCTGTTGAGATAGAAAGACTTACAGAAAGAGTGAATAAGTTAACAAAATTGTGTATAAATAAAGAAACGACTGAATTATTATCAACACTTCTAGCTCAAATAGACATTGTAATGAATGCTTCTGCCCTTGCTTCTTCATCTGCAGAAAGATACGGAGCAGTACAGCATGAAGAACGGCTATCCGAAGCTGTTCAACTTATGGTAAATCATGTGAATTGCTTGAAACAACAGAGAGATTTGAGTAGGAAACAACTTCAATACACCAAGTAAGTATAAACTTTTTACAGTAGCATGATAGGAATTGATTTTCGGCACGGAATTCAAATAATAAAAATGGAATACGAGGAAGATATTTTATGTTTTGTTTTCTGAGACATAGAGGACACCATCAACTGTCAGTACTAAAAATGAATCTCTATGATTTGTTAATATAAATCCAAAATTTCAGTTCTATACGTGCTGTGTTTTAGCCACAACAAACTGTCAAAATTGACAAGTTCGTTTTTGGTATTGAACCACCAGTCAGTCCATTTTAACTTCGGAAAGTCTGAAAGCAACATTGTCAGTGGTGATGAATCTTTGATTTATTCATACGAGCCAGAGAATAAGCGCCAATCATCGATTTGGGTGTTCCTAGCCGAAAAAAATGACAAATGACAACCCTGGCTGAAGTGTCTCCAAAAATATGGTCGCAACGTTTTTTTCAAAAACAGGCTATGTAGAAAGAATTCCTTAACTAGATCAAAGAACTGTTACTGCCGATTTGTACACTCCATATGTTTACCGCAAGTAGTTAGTAATCGTCGCGGAATTATCCTTCATCAAGGCAATACAAGGTCGCACACAACCCGGAAAACAATTGAATATTCAATTAATTGAATTGTTACATCATCCTGAATACAGTCCTAACGATTTTTTCAAATTTCCCAAAATCAAGATCGGACTGCGTCGTCAAAGGATTCAGTCGTCAAAGAAGCTGTTGGTGCCTTCCAGAAAGCCATTTTGACTGTAGCAGCAAACGAATGCAGAAGTGTATTAATCTCCTAGAAGGTTACGTCGAAAATCAATGCAGTCTTCAAAAGCTCTCAATTGTTTCATTATAGCTCTATATGCAAAAGAGATGGCAGGTGACATAATAAGCTTTGCAGATGATACCGCAATTTTGTACAACTTATACTTATTCAATATCATCCAAAAAAAAAGAACAATTAAAAATTAAATAAATTGTTGGAAGTGTCCTCCTCCTGCAAGAATACAGGCCTCTGTCTTTATTCGCATATTATCACGCACTCTTTGAAATATTCCTGGGGTATTTCTTATCGTGTCACAAGAGGTTATTATTCGATTTCTCAATTCTTCTACAGTGTTCACTGGGGTGGTATAAACTAAACTTTTGAGATATCCCTATAAGAAAAAGTCTAAACTATTTAAGTCTGGGGACCTTGGAGGCCATGGGTCTGGCCCACCCCGACCTATCCATCGGTTGTTGAATGTCTTATTCCAGAATTCCCTAGCTTCTCCACTGAAATGTGCTGGTGCCCCGTCATGCATGAACCACATTATGTTTCTCACCAAAAGTGGCTCATCCTCGAGCAATAAAGGTAAATCCTCCTCAAGAAATTGCCTATGAGCGGGAGCGTTTAGTCTGTTAGGCTGAAAAAATTAATCAGTCAAATAATTTACAATTTTTCCGACCCAGACATTTGGTGAGAATTGTTCTTGATGATGAGATCCTTCAATCAAATGGAGTTTTTCCTCAGCCCAATAATGATTATTTTGAAAATTTGTGATAGCATTTCGAAAAGCTAGCTTCGTCTGTGAATTTCACCATCAAAATGAGCATTTTCTCTAATTATATCTAAGAACCATCGGCAGAAATTCAGTCTTGAAGGAAAATCTGGAGGAAGTAGAGTTTGGACGCGTTGAATATGAAACGGGTATAATAAGAAGTCGTGGAGAATCCTCCAAACATGTGAAATATTCAACTGATTTCCAATGTTTCTTGTACGCACATGAGGATTCAAATCAATACAATTCAAAACTTCTTCCTCAATATCTGGAGTTCTCATAGTTCGAGTTGTACCGTTTAAATGATTATATGCAGTAAAAGTACCAGTTTCCCTCAACCTTCTGTGGATATTTGAAAATGTTCGTCTGTCTGGTGTTACTCGAAATGGAAAGCGCTCCTGATATAATCGCCTAGCTTCTGTTGTGTTTCCGGCAGCCAGACCGTACATGTAATGGATATCAGCCAATTCCGCGTTAATGAAATTAGCCATTTTTTCTTACAGCAATAACAAAACTAATCGTTAATTTAATAAACAATTCGAGCAGAAACTGGTTCAACTTTAGCAACTGTCAAAATAAATGAATAAATGAACAAAATTAAAGCCAACTAATCATTTTTTTAATTAGAAGTGCTTTCGATTCAGCGAATGCATACAATCGTTCAATAATTTTCTGCTCGAGAACGCTTGGAGATACGAAAAAATTAGTGTCAAAAAAGTTTCTAAATTGAACGAAGATGATGAAAATTGATTGTACACTGATCTAGTGGCATACTGCAAAAAAGTTTGAAAGAGCAAAAGAAGATATGGCTCCGGAAAAGAAAACACCTTGTAGATTCTAGTTACAATTCAGGACGTGTAATGATGGAGGCTGTAAAAAATAGCTTGCATTCCAAATTTAGGCTGAATATCTCAGAAAATGCAGGAGTTTTGAAGAAAAAAACAATTTTCACGGAAATTTCAACACCCTGTAGCTTCGTAACGATGCTTTTGGGAACCTATGTTTATACGAAATTTTTTTTCTTAAAATTGCACGTAGATTTACTTCCTCAAGTTGTGACATACTATTATGTAACACCCTGTATGCACAAAAGAATGCGGACAAGATATTCTTACGTTTGAAAATCGCCCTGAATGTGGCCTTCTAGCACAAAGCTAAAATCTAACCAGAAGTTAGTCTAAATATTGAATGCATAACTGCATATTCTTTGAAAGTATATTCCATTTTTTAATCATCTTATTAAATCAATGAAATTAAATTGAAGCAAAATCTTATAGGGGACTCCTGTTTCCTTTTGAGATACGAACCCAAAAGAAATATGAATATTTTAACTAATGTGACATAAGCCTGATAAACGAAATATCTAGTATTCGAATGCAAATTGAGATATTTATTGCAGGAAGTGAACATAACCGAACATAAATAATGTGGAAAAGTTTCACCGGAAGTTTACTGAAAATAGAATTGTAAATCATTGTTTATGTTATTGTTCAAATTCTGAATGAGAATATATTGATCGAGATATACCGAAAATAAGAATTACAGTTTACTTAGCTCATATATCTTGTTCCAGAATTGCCTCGATATCTATTCATAGAAAAAAAGTGCATATAATTAACAGCGATGTATTTGTTGCATATTTAGTATAAACTAGTTCATGCTTGTAATCTTATTCTTCAAAACTCGTTTGTAAGATGTTTTATTTGGTTTATTCAAGTATGGTACACATTAACGATTTTCCAACCTCTTTTTCTACTTTTATAATTATAATTTTCTAATAATAAATTACGAATCTCGATATGGGTTGTTAACTATTAACATTCACATCAATTAGATTTGTTTTGTAAAATTGCCCTCTAAATTTAAATCTTCAATGCCCATTTGATATTCTGCTAATGAGTGTGTTGACATTTTATTCATTCTTGGCGAATTTATCAATAACGGTTTCCCAATGGTCTGACTCCTTCACGCCTTCACCAGTGATTTTTTTCATGTGAAAGCGAAACTGAGAACAGGTGAGTTCCTTCAAGAATAAAAAATGCATCTAGCATGAAATAATAGTGAAGATATGACAATTAATTTATTTACTGGCGTATGTTGGTATCGCCGGTGACAAAATTGACAGAAGAAATGGGAATCAGTACATAAATTATTCACCCCATTAAAATACAGCTCTGGCAAGAACCATGGCTTACAGACTTCGAGCGAAGATTGAAATTCGCTGTTTTTATGAATATAATGCTCTTTCATTAACTTAATATGGGCAAGCATATTACTGTCATTTTCGGTTTGAAGAAATCTGTTGACTGGACCTCACACCATTAGATTGTTATTCTGGGGGTGTATTAAGGTTATGTTCTCAATCCGTATCTCAGACAGAAGCTGATCATTAACGAAGAAAGATGTTAGAAAATCGTCAATGTAATAATGATAACAAAATGTAATTCATCTTATACCAAAATCTTTATTTACCATATTCAACTTCGAATAAAATTGAAAAAAAAACAGTATCGTAAAATCGTACACGCCTGATATATATAATTGTTAATTGGCATTGAGTTGAGCAACTGGGATTCAAAAAAATATTTCAATATTTATTCTTCACTGCCATAAGCTCGTGGCCGGTCGCGTGGTGGTTGAATATGTTAGGACAAGGATTTTGCCCTTAAGACGTCTATATTACTATATATGAGTACACATTCGCAAGTACCTACGCTACATAATCACAAATTTCAACAATCACGATAATAGATCAACCGTAATGTGAAAGGTCTCCCGTATAAGGACGATGGTAGAGACGATACCTAATTTAAAACTCTTCCTAAATTGGCGGAATATAACAGGGGAAGCCGTTATTGAAACGTCAATGCAAAGCAATAGTGGTGGTTTCCTAGAGAGAGTTGATCATGAGGACGTCAAAAAGCAGTACCGTTATTTACTTAACGACCGCATGACGACGATGAACAGTAGTTGAATATTTGTTCGAACGATGAGAGATACTTTACTTCTGTTTGGTTTTATTAAATTACTAAATTGGAAAGATTTTTACGATTACCCATCGAAATTATACACTCTTTGATAGTGGAGTATGTTTGTAAACAAATGTCACATAGCCACATGATTAGGAGTTGAATACATCCTACATTATCTACACATTAGTATAGGTACTGATGCACTAAGTGCATTTCTCTTATATTATAGACCCGCGAGACAACGCGATTCCTCGCTAGGTAGGGTATGATGTTGGCATCATATAAACACCTCTTCTCAGAAAGCAGTAGCGTGGAAATAGCTCATTGCCTAATGATGCAAGCAAACGCACAGAGCAAACGTCATAGCGCAGTACTCTATGATTCGCAATTTGCCGAATGTGCAAAATATCGATGAATATGCGTATAAGAACAAGCTTAGGCCGTCTCAGAGGAATGAATCAATAACTACGCACTTTCACGTATTTCCGTGTTGTAATGTAGATGAAATACTAAAATACAGTACTGTCTGAATATTCTTACTGTATTCTAGTTTTATTCCCCTTGTTTATTTATTTTTGTATGAAATTTTTTTATCTCTGTCTTGTCCATTTGTTTGTTTATCAGAAGTTTTCTTAAAATAGTTTTCTCAATTACTCATAAACTTTTTTCTGCGACACTATATGTTCCCTTTATTTCTACAGAGCGAGTGTCTTGCAATCCAAGTAGAGTCAAAGTATGTTCAAAACAGTTCTTTTATGTTACAGGAGAGTTCTTCAAGATACCAACTTCAAAGAAGGAAACTCAACGAAAGAGAAAAAACTGATACAACAAGCACAAAACACAAGTTTATCCACTAAAAGAAGGGCAAGTATTGCTATATCTACACTGCAAGATAACAGAAAAGCTCCCGACAAAAGTATATTAAGGAGAACTTCCGAATTAAGTTTTAGAACAACCGCAATGCCGAAATTGACAAAACCTAGCCGAATGGAGTGAGTATGCATTCAATATTTTCCTGATACTACAAATTTATTCCGTTCTATTTCAATTTTCATTGAGTAAGTAACTTAGTCGAATTTAGAAGTATTAAATATTTCAAGTAGTTTTGTTTCGTACAGTTTTAGCTAACAATTATCTATGAATATCTTTGACATTCAATACGAATGTTCCAAAAGTATTCGACTTGCCTTCATATATCCGTACCAGAAGGTCTGAGCGACCTCTGCAGGTCATAGATGTAACCAATAAATCTCCTTAAACTCCTTGATGTTTTGTTTCCTTTTGAAGAAGAATGACTACACTACAACTACTTTGTGTAGAAGTCGAAAAGAGTATTGAAACTATCAAAATGATGGCTTAATCTGGCAACGAGTGTAAGGACACAAATGAAGGGAATGATAGTCGGTTCAAAGATGGCCGCAAATCCAATGATAGTGACCCACGGCCTTGGCCAGACGATAACACCAAACGTGTGTGTCTTGCAATCAATGAAGGCCGTCGATTTACTGATGGGTCGCACTTGTGCGAAACTCATGCCTAAATTGCTGACGGATGAGCGGAAAAGGTGTCTCATGAAAAATACTCAGGATAACTTAGAAATGGTCAATCAGGATGCAAATGTGTTTTGAAAAAACAAAAATAGTGATGAATCGCCAGCTTATATTAATGATCCCGAACCAAACACTAATCATCTCAGAGAAAGCTTTCATTCGAGCCACGACAGATAAAACTTAGAATCGGAGCGATAGCTCCTTGTTGACTGTTTTTTTCATTATAATGGTCATGCATACCATTAGTATGCTACTAAAGGTCAAACAAGCAACAAGGAATGTCTTATCGATGTTCACGATAACACATCATCACATTTTTGGGATCTCATGCAACAATATTTGACAAATGCACAAGGTTTATAGCTATGTCTGCCTTTATATACTTCTGGTATAAATTCTTACCTGTTTTTGGCTATTTTCAAGATTGAAAGCGCCAACTGAACGACAAATAGAGATTGAAGCAAAAAGAACTGTAATGTCTCTGCGAAAAGACTAATTAGTATGTGTGTAGGTAGCGTGGGTTCGTAGTCAATAAAGTATCTTCTACTGAAGGGGCTAATATAGTTTTGTTTTTCAGCTTGGGTGTCGATCTGGGTAAAATAAAGGAAGGAATGGTGGAAGAAGTACGCTATGATGAATCTGATGATCATAGTGGCTACGTCACGGATGGGGACTCAACAGGCTGTGATGATTTCAAGAAAGAAAATGGAAGAATCGAAGATGAATCAAGGTGGGCAAGATTTATTTTTATCTAGAAGTTTGTTAGATTTTAAATTCCAATCACTCTCGTATATTTCAATATTTTATTCATAAAAAGGTTAGTTCAGCCATTTTTTTGTCTAAATTTCTAGCTCAAGAAATAATTCAACCTTGCAGATTAAATGATTCAATGATGTATAAGTTGTCAAAGATGTGGTTTTATTTTCGTCCATGAGATTTGCGAAGCATATCGTTCGTGTATTGCTTGTACTGAAAATATAATTTCTCATTAACCCTTTATGTCCTTTCCAAGTAATTGAGGTTATGTCGGTTGTTAAATGACACCAAATGCAAAGAACATTTATTATACTGAGTCAATGTCCATTGTCAAACATACCATTACGGATATCAAATAAGAGTTTCTTGACACATATGAGATGCATGTTATAGAGACATGGGAATATTAACTAAAACGTCAATGTGGCGCGTGCTTTGAATATTTCTTATACACGAATTGGAAATAAAATCGTGTTACGCTTGTTACAATGCATTTTGATGAATAATTTTGTTAATATATTGAAATTTATTTTTTTGCAGATCTGTTATTTGTCGCTATTTGGACGTCTTGCATAAACGGACTGAATCTACCTATAATGAGTGGAGCAAATCTGGAACCATATCATATTTTTTCTACATGTGTTCTGTACTCTGTTTTTGTTTTGGAATAATTATAATGGCAGATATATTATTTGAACTTGAACTAGCTAAAAGATAATTTTATCTAATAAATTTCAATTATATAATTGTAAAAATATGACCTTATTATTCAAAAACTCTTCAAATGTTCCTTTAGGTTAGGATCATTTGTATCTGATCCTGTAAACAGTGTTCCAAAATGTACTTTGAATTTTTCCATCAAAGCTTAAGAAAGCTTTAAAAACCTAGCTAGGTGTTTTTAGCGAACATTGAATAGTTTCACAACCCGGATGGATAGTAAGCATACAAGTACATCGTCGTCCTTAAGACAAAATATAAAAAAAAGTGCAACTAATTTTGCTCTGCATAATTTTACAATATACGCAACAATGTAGGAATGTTTCGAATTTCTTGGTTCGTTATTATACTGCTGAAATTGAATGAAAACAAAAGTACTCTCAATATACCTCAAGCATGCTCCATCTAGATCCGATGGAGCATGCTCCAACAATTTGAACTGCATTGATTCTATACAGTTTCAAGAAGCTCGTGGCGGCAAAGGCTTTATCTTGCATGAATAGAAAAATCATCCCATTTGCTGCACCATATAGTACCACAAAGGGTTGAAGAGAATTTACATTCGGAGTGTTGTTTACCGAAACGTAGACAGTTCTGCAATAGAAAGAAATTTTACTCAAAACCATAACAGGACCTCCTTTATAGCTGTTTACTTCTGTGCTTCCTCTAAGCCTTTTAATATTATCAGGTTGCTGCCACACTTGCTTGCGCAGAATCTGAGTGCAGTTCCCTTACACTACCTATTTCTCAATACCGTGCCATCAATCGCGAAATAACGCTTTGACTAGTATTCATCGTTTGTGCAACTTCTGCCTGTACTCCACCTTCCACCAAGAATCCCAAATGTTCTGTTCATTTCATCAACATAAATGATCAATCTCCATACTTTTATAAGAGAATCTTATTACTAAGAAAATTTAAAATTTTTGTTTTGGGTGTACGAACAATTCGAAGAAACTAAATTTCTAACCGTTAAGAAACAACTGCTTCTGCACTAAGCCGGTAATAAAAACGCATGAAATACAATCATATGAACTAATATGCGTTTGAATAATGTGTAACTTCCTAAAAACATTTAGGCTTCATTTCATATGACATTTGGAGATTAGAGAGGATTTTCATAAATTCTCACATTTTCGCCATGTCTGAGTTATTGCATCACTCGTTTCACTATCACCGTCATCTTGGTAGTTCAAATGTGAAGTAACCACGAGAAAATATTTTTCGTATTTTGTTCAAACGTTCATATTTTGAAATAGGAGAATTATTAAATAGCTACACAGAAAAGAAAAGAGTTCATCCCAAATAAATTGAGTCGAGTAGAGCGCCCTCTCATGAAATTTACTTACCTTAAAAGACCATCTTGAAACACCTCACGATGGTTTCTGTTATTTAAATTTCCTATTGCTGTTTCGGTGGCTGCAGCGCAGTGGTAACATATTTCAAGATCCTTGTAGATGAAAGTTTGACTTCACGTAATGATAATGATTAAATATTGGCAAACTTCTGATATGTGAATTCAATAGATTATCGAAACGTTTGCCTGTTTATTCAAACCTATTCGAATAGATCCTCAATATAATTCAATGGAAAGAAATTTTTGTGTAGCCCCATCTATGAAACAGGTAACTAATCAAGACCAGCTATTACAGAACATAAGTAACATCAAAGAGGTGAAAAGATCAATAGATAACATAAATTATTTCTGTAATTAATAAACCGCATTCCGAATCAATTTGTGAAAAAATAAAATCCTAAGCATCTGGCATTAGAACCATTTTATTCTTTATGAACCAACGTCACAGTTTTTGGAATTCTGTAAAATTTTGACCAATAATAGAATAGTTCCAATTTGTCTTATAATAAATATTTATTCATCAGATGTTATTTTGATGGAAATGTTCAAGGTAGTTTACTGTGGGAACTCTCGTAGATTACATTTAAAATCTACATATGTTAGTGCTTCTCGAAAGAAAATCTGAATGATCTACTAGACCATGTAGTTGAATTCCAAAGATTATTTTCATTCATTTTGTAAGAAAATTAGACGAATAAAGTTCCTCCTCCGCTACCAAGCTCTCCTAGTTTAACATTTGGATTCTTTTTATTACGTAGTTTTTAAACAGTTATCTTCAAAATATAAACATATAATATTTAAATTAAATATATTATATAAATATAAAAAGTTGAATAGGTTTTAGACATCGATTTGTAGGACAATGTTTACAAGTATCAATTATAACCTTTGCTTTTACTTTTCAGAAAAAAATGTGTTTTGGGGTGCTTCTCAATATATCTTCTACATCAATATTATTGAAGGGAAGGGATAAGGTTTATAGAAGGTTATTTGGTTCAGGAAGATTATCTGATTCTAAATAGTCAAATTGGAAATGCTGTATCGCAGATGCCCACTGAGTTTTGAATATAAGCTACACAAATGATTTCAACATTTGGTTAATAATAAAATGTATTATTGCAAAATGAATACTAAGCCAATAAATTATACTGAGTGTCTTACAGAAGAAAAAGAGCAAATATAACGCCAACTAGCGGTAAATCCTAAAACGAACCTAAACTACGGTGCTCCGATGTAAGCATATTCAGTTTATTCACGATTTCAAATGAGCTGTTTGTGTGCTGATTCATAATACAGAATTTTTGTGATTTTGAACTATTTATTTTTTTAATTTTAGTTAGAAACATTTTTCAAACATGGTGTTAGCTGAAAAAAATAGTGATAACATAAGAAACGGTCGCAGGAGCCGAGGACCGAGTCCCAATGGACACGCACAAGCGGATTCCACAAGCGAAGATGAGAGTACAGGTATGCAATTTCAATTTTCATAGTTAATGTCCAGAAATAGTTTCAAATACTAAATCAAGTGTAATTGGATCAGGTTGTACTCTACGGTAATTCTGAATTAAATTGGTCTATTTTGTTTTACCGCCCACCCTGTCAATTTTGAGAATTATCTTTAATTTGCAGTTCCTGTAGATAAGATTCGGGTTGGAAGAGACTATCAAGCCATATGTCCAGAACTTAGACCAGAAAACCAAAGAAAACCTGAGCTTTTAGCAGACAGAGCTTTATTAGTTTGGTCTCCTACAGATACAATTGCAGATAATAAACGTGAGTAATTTCCTCTTATATGAGTTCAAAATTATTGTCGTGATGGATTAAACTATTTTTTGTCCCAATTCAATATTTATAATATATTTTTAGTTTACTAGAATAATTATAAGGTTCCTTTAAATATTTGAATTAATCAGTAAGGTGTCTCGATGAAAAACATTATGAAAGTTTCTTAGGTTCCTATATGAGGTCTTCAGCTTGTTTAATCTTCATTGAAGTAATTTTAAGCATATATTTCAACAGCTATGTGAGATATCGATTCACTTCAGTTTAATTTTTTATAGTTGAGGACTACATAATCTTGGCTAAAGATAAGTATGGTTACAATGGTGAACAGGCTCTTGGGATGCTTTTCTGGCACAAACATGATTTGGATAGGGCTGTTTTGGATCTTGCCAACTTTACTCCTTTCCCGGATGAGTGGTCAGTTGAGGATAAAGTGCTGTTTGAACAGGCCTTCCAATTTCATGGGAAAAGTTTCCATAGGATTAAGCAAATGGTAAGTGTAATTAAATTATTGAGAAAGTAAGGATTTGCAGAACAGGTCGTAGCTCTAATAAATGGTTTTCAATATGACTGATCATTTTCTGTAGCTTCCGGACAAGAGCATCGCCAGTCTTGTAAAGTACTACTACAGCTGGAAGAAGACAAGAAGTCGCAGTAGTCTGATGGACAAACAAGCCAGAAAACTACAAAATTCAAAAGAAGAAGGAGCTGCATCTGAAGCAGGTTCTGAAGGAGGTTCTAATGAAGAATCAGATCATGAAGAAAAGGTAAGTTTTATTTTTATTTGATGTTTTTTATTGTAAATTTTTTCTGACCAGCTTTCCTAGTCCAGATTTAGAACGTAGATACTAGAATCTAGTCAAATTATTTGAGTATGGATAATGGAAATCATGACATTTGAATTAATGGAACTTGATATAACATCTGTGTTGCAAAGTGATAACTTCTTTGATGTATAAAAAATAGAGGGTATCCAAGTTGAGTGGTCTATTAGATGTTTATGAAAAACTAATGATGCTATTGTTCTGGAATTTTGGTCGTTGATTCAGCTGGTTTGAAACTCTATTTCTAAAGTTTTTTCACCTCAATGGCACTGCTGGTTATACTGGAAGTGCATATCAACTATGTCATTTGATATAAAACACCCTGTATATTGACGACTAGTTCGATAATACTTGTTATTCCAATTACAAAAACACCCAACACAAGCCTAGCTTGTTTCGTTCATGAAAAACCTGTTTTTACTTGAAAATTATATCAATTTTTTGCATTTTGAAAAAATTGATACATCTCTAGAACGGCTTGAGCTACCAGAATAATGAAAACAGTTTTGCAAGGAAGAAACCATGCAGGATATTACTCATGTCTGACTGAATCTCAGTCAGTATACAGAGTGCTCTTTTTTCTGCCTCTCATTTCGAAACCAAGAAACATCGATAACTACTTTGTTCAAATTGTAACCCATATTTTTTTTCAATTCATTAGATTCGCCATAAAAAGCTAAATGAAGTTCCCCATACCTGTACCTGAGATTTCAAGTTTTCAAGTTATGGCGAAAAAACGAATTTTACGAACTTACCTGAAGTTGGCAAAGGAGGGTTTGATTTCTGCACGTGCATAGGCATATCCCAGAGCATAGACAGGCTCCAGAGGTTAGATAAACTATCATTTTAACTGTCAGTCGAATTAATTCCAACAGAATGGCTAGCTACACAAATGAGCAAATACTTAATTTCTTTTTCATTCATGGAGATGAGAGACGGAATGTGAGTAGAACTTGTAAGAGATTTAACGAATTATATCCAAATATGCCGTCTATGACAGCTAGAAAATTCAGGAGATACGTTACAAATTTTCTTTCGACTGAAACGGTCCAGAATGAGACAATCATTTTCACTGCCTGTTGTCAACAAGGAAGACAATGAGTTTGCCGTTCTAGCTTATTTTGATGTTAATCCACGTGCATCATTGGCAACAGCAGAGCATGATCTGAATTTACCTCATAGTAGTATTCACAGAATTCTAAAAAAACAAACTGCACCCTTATAAATTTTCATTGTTCGAATAAAACTGTATGAGATCCTTCTTCTCAGAACACAAGAGGATCACGATTTTCTCAAAAGGATTATCTGGACGGATGAGGCCAAATATTTTAAATGAGGGAGTTTTTAAACGGAATAACTCACTTTTGGGCTAACCAAAATCCTCATATTACGATAGAATGAAATCCACAAAATGCATTCAGTTTTAATAATGTTTTTCCACTTATGAAGGACAACAGGTTTTCATATTTTGTGTTTGATGAAAACTTAAATGGTGAACTTTATATGGAGATTTTGAAGCGGTAGTAAGTGACTTTGTTGACACTTTATCAGTAGCTGAATCAAGCCGCTGTTGGTACTAACTCTATGGAGCGCCAGCTCATCGCACAAATGAAAATTATTGAATTTCAACTGATATGTTTGAAGTTAGATGGACTTGAACGAATAGTCTGCCTTTGTGGCCTCCAAGGTCACCTGACCTAACGCCTATGGATTTCATCTTTGGGGACAGCTGAAAGATAAAATTTATTTTGAACCTGTGACTTCAAGATATGATTTGCATAATAGACTGCAAACTGCTTCCATGTAGTTGGATGTGGATGAACTGAGGCGAGCCACATCACAGGGTGTTATGCGTCGAGTAGAACTATGTCTAGAAGTAAATGGTCATCACTTTAAACAATTATGAAATTTAGGGAAAGAAATTCGACAACAACTGCAGTTTCGCATTTTTTTTCTCTTAATTCATCAAATATCCAATGACAGAATGTTAATGCTCTGGGAACCGCCTATGCACGTGTAGAAATCTAAGCCGCCTTTGCCAAATCTAGGTAGGTACGTTAAATTCGTTTTTTCGCTATAACATGAAAACTTGAAATCTCAGGTACAGGGTATGTATGGGGAACTTTATTTAGTTTTTTACGGCGAATCTAATGAATTGAAAAAAAATATGGGTTATAATTTGGAAAAACGTAGTTTTCGATGTTTCTTCGATTCGAAATGTAAGGCGAAAAAAAGAGCACTCTGTATACTGAATGAGATTCAGTCGGACATGAGTTATGTCCCGCATGGTTTCTTGTTTGCGAAACACCTTTCATTATTTCGGTAGCTCACGGCGTTCTTGAGCTAGACTCAGTGTTGGGTATATTTGTAATTGGAATAACAAGTGTTATTGAACCAGTCATCAATATACAGGGTGTTCTATATTAAGTGACAAAGTTGGTATGCACATCCGGTATAACCCGACCAGCTGAATCAACTACCAAAATTTCAGAACGCTAGTATCATCAGTTCTATATAAACATCTAATAGGCCACTCAACTTGGGATACCCTGTATGGTCCTGTGATAGTTCTGATAATGCTGCCCATCTAGATAATAAAGGTTTTTGATGTTTTAATCACAGGTAACTTGGTCTTTTTATCTGGCTATTTAGGTTCAAATGTTTTTTGTCTGAACAAAGTAGTTTTTGACATGAAAATGTCGTTTCATAGTTGGGGTAATTCAGCAAACTAATATGAAATAAAATCTACAGCTACATATCTATTTTGTGCATTCAAAAGTCAATTTCACTGGTGGATAGCTGACGAATATAAAATATGAGTGAGAATTGTGACACAGAGCGTGGCGTGTGCGGGAGCCTTGCCATTTTAAGGTTGTCTCCCAGTATTGCGTGATTTCTGTTCAGTATAAATTTTGTCTTATAGAACCTATACTGTATGATTAATTGCAGAAGTTTCTGTTGAATGAATTTTGAGAATTTAACTGGTATGTTTTTTTAAACTGCTTCATTAAGGGAAGTTGCCATTTTTACAAATGACTATATTTGTTCCATTGTATCGTTTAACTTGTTGTATCATTGTTATAATTGCATTCTCATTAAGTATCTGAAAATTTAATTGTCATAGTCATTGGTACAGTTGATGAGGGAAACGACAAACAGCCAAACATAAAATACAATTACATTGAATTAACAAAAACTAGTTTAATTTTGGTGAATTCAAGAATCTTAAAGCTGGTTATATTGAATACAAGAAAATATAGAAGTGAAATCAATTATTGAGATCTTTCCAATATATTTTAAGTAATGAATTTTAGTTTTTTTTTAATGTCTTATTTGCTAATCCTATGTTATTCATCTTTAAGTCAAGCAGAGTGTCCACAAATTGGAAAGTCAGGAAAGAGTTCTTGAGGCTCAAAACGGCCAGGGAAATTGAGGGATCAACTAAGAAATCAGGAATGAATTGAGATGTTAGACTTTTTTTTTCCAAAATTTCCATTGGATTAATTCAGGGTCTAATCTGACTCTTAATCCAGACTTTGAGGCTTTTGTTATCATAGAATCTTTGATCACTTTTTACGAAGCTTATGAAGAACTCTTACAGAAAATTTTGATTAATAAAGGAGAAAATTGTATGAAAAGAAAAATTCCTAATACAAAAGTAAAAAAGTTGTGATATTGGAAACTTTTAAGGGGAACCATACAACAGAAGGAGAGAAATACATACATATTTGTTGCCCTCATGTTTGAAATATCTAGCTTTACTTAAAATAAGGATGTTGTGTTGCTGAGTGCTAAATAACTTATGTTCATATTGTTCTTAATCTGTGGTAGTTAGTGGATATGTTTCTTAATCCTAATTATTATTCATTATGTTTTTTATTTTCTTGCTCTATTCTTAAAATATTTTCTCTTCAAATTAATAAGCTCTTGTTTCATCTTTTTCATAATGAATGTAATTGGTCAGGAATTCAAAAAATGGTTGAATAAGAGACGGAATTTGTTTGGCTATTAATAACATATCGATAATATAAGTTATCATAGACTGGTTAATGACAATTGTAAAGCAGACAAAACTGCAATCTGCCTTTTCATGCAGTGTTGAATCTGTTCCTAGATCAACATTTAATAAATTTTGAATCATTGAATGCTTTATAATAATATTGTTATATAGGATAAAACTTTGCTAATCAGTGATAGTTAGGTTTTCTCACCATAGAATTATATTTAGGAGATCATATTTTTACCAAGCTACAGAATACAATACAGCATGATAAAACCCAATTATGCAACTGAAATAAATACTGTTATTAAGTATCTGTAAAAGACCTTTGCTTTTTGGAAAAAATAAATAATTTAGTGATACTACAGTTATTATGTGATTTGAACTTGGTCAACTTGTGATATGCACTTGGTTAACTGTGATATGTACTTGGTTAACGTGTGTTACTAGACGTTATAAACAACAATCAACAGAAACGTATTCCAATACACAATGTTTATTGTTGCATATTTTACATAATAATGTTAGCTTATGTGTGACACATTAATTCTAATCATTGGTATATCTCAAACTTACTTTTAACATATTTGAGTATAAAACTAATTACGAGTTAAGAATTTTCAAAAAAAAAAAATTAAATTTTAATCTGACAGTTCACAATTAGAACAACGGAAAAAGGCAGAATTCAAAACATTGTAGCATTCAACATGGTACCAAATTTTACGAAATTGGCACTCTATTCATTCCGCTACATTTTTGACTTGAGCATCGGCTTCATAGGTCCCTTTACAAGTACTACATACACTTGTATTTGTTTGTCCTGGAGAGGGTTTACAAACTTTTCCTACATCTGAATTTGTCTTTTTGATTTGGCTCAGACCTACAGACTTTTCTTTTTTTCACATCCGTTTTCTTCTTTGAAATTTGCTTCTTTGATTTATTTCTTTTCTTCATTGTAGTTTTCTTACTTGGTTTGTTCATAGTTGGAATAATCTAAATGTCACTGCTGAGGGCCCCAACTGCGGTTCTACTTTTTCTTTTTCATCTTCATCGGATTGATGACTCAAGTCAACTGTTCTGTCCTCAGTTATATTAGGGTCTTTGCTTGCAGTGACTAAAGATGGTGCAACAGCAGTATCTGGAATGGCATTATAGTCAATAGGAAAAATACCTGCGTTTTTGAAAGCATTTCGTACTATGGCTCTAGAATCCAGTGCTGCCGCATATGCTCTTGAAAACATTGTCATAAAATTATACTTTGTCGGCTTCTCTCCAGGATTATCAACGTGAAACTGGTCTAGTTCTTTACGCCACTTCTGTTTTAATGGCCGAAATACTCCAACGTCTAGGGGTTATAGCAGATGTGTCAAATGCGGGAGGTAAGTTTTTACGTGGATATGTTCAACACTGGCAATTTGCAGAACTTCTGATGCCAAATGTGATTTGTTCGAGTCCATAAACAGGACAACTGGCCTTGCCAATGGAATACTCTCAACAAAATGCCTGAAAAACTCCAAAAAGAACTCATTGTTTATCCAGCCTTTCTGGCTCAATTTAATAAGGCATGAAAAATCTTGAAGACTAGCCCATCATCCCTTATACTTAAAAATTCACCATAGGTGGTATGGAGTCACCATTAACATTTACATAAGGCAGAACTGTCGTTTCAGCTTCCTTTTCTCCAAATGTTTGCATGTAAACATTTTTTGCCAGTGAAAGCTACAATTTTTCCTGATCTCATCACAAACATAAATTCATATTCATCTAGGTTCCAGATCCCTTCTGATTTGTCTGCAATACCTAGCTCTTGATATAAAGATTCTAACATTTTGTAAAATTCGTTCAATACTTCTCTTGTAGCAGACTGAGCATGGTTCATTGATAAGCTCTCTGGCACACGTAGACTCAGATTACCTTTTTTTAAACGATAACCACCCCACTCTCTTTATGAAAAGGATGTCTGATTCCAGCTTTTTCAGCTAACCTGTAGGCCACTATTCTAATTTGGATAACTGTTGAGCCGAAACTGAGTTCTTGCATTTTGTTCATGTAGTTTAACAGTTGAATTTCTATGGCTGATGGTAAAACAAATGGTTTCCCACGTTTAAGCATTGAGGACGATGAAGGATCCTGTTGTCGCCGCATCCAATATTCGTTAAGAGTACTCCAGGGTATGTTAAACTTTTTTGCAGCCTTATAAACAGTGCTTCCACCATTTTGTAGCTCGTCAAGGGCCGATTTTACTACAGATGCATCGGTAAGATTTTTCTTTATTCTGCCTCTTTTTCTTGGAGTTTTCCTGCAAAAGAAAACAAAACCTATGAAGCATAACAGTAACATGTAACTCTCAGCTGTTACCTGAAACACTATCACAATTCACAATAGGTTAAAACCAAAGGTTTACTATCAAATAATAAGACGTTTATGTAACATAACCTGCACATAAATTCGAAGCCGGGCAATCTTGGGATAGGTTAAAGCTTATGCAGTTTGAAAAAGCTAAAATTTTGTTCGCCGGATTTAAAAATTATCAATATCAAAATAATTATTTCTGTTGATAAGAATTTTACTATATTACACAGAATCTCCTACCTTTTTTGATTTTCTTTCGGTTTTCCCATTGTTTGAGTATGTATCCAATTCAAAAATTATTTAGTTACACATGAAAAACACACGCAAAATATCGGATACTTCATAACTGACGTTAGATTTCGATGTTGCTAACTTTACGACAATAGTTCAGAAATTCTTCGTTCACTATTCGATACTTTGTAATAAACCCCATCTTTTGACTACTTAAGGAAACAGCAAGTGTTAGGGTAATGAACTTATAAAATGTTCTGCATCTATCACCGATCAACCAACTATCACAGAATAGCCAAGTTTTACCGTATTTTCAAAATTGTTTAATTTAAATGCTAGATAAGCATATCGAAAATGAAAATTTTTCCTCATTCCGTATTTATACATACAAAAAGTTTCAATTAATTTTATTATTCTAGTTGAGAACTTTCAGATTAATAATCTCTGATAAATAAATGCATCAATTTGTTATTTAGCATATGTATTTCATGAATATTCCTTTCATACAAAGCAACCATATATTCATTTCGAAATTTCTACCTTAAGGAGATGGATGACAATTAACCTTTCACCTAGAGAACGAATAATTTGAACATAATGTGTATTAGTCTTTTTATTTATTTGGAATTTGAACCTTTCAAACTCTGTAGAGATGTTACCAATTGGACTGCTCATTAATACTAAGTTGATCTATTCTAGATGTATATGTTATGGGCCTAACCTGATAGTTAGGTTAGATCATGTTAGGTTGAGTCTTGAGTATTAGTCTAACTAGACTATCTTGAGCTTAAGTAGTATATCTTAACATGTATAAAGTAAACCGGTTTGGCCTATGATAAGATTAGTATGAACTGAATTCTGGTTTGACTGGTACCATATACAATGCATAGGTTCTTATGCCTTTCTTGTTGTCTTGAAAATAATTCTTGGAACTCTTCTTACTCTCTGCAAATTTTTGCTTGAGTTTTGAATTGTTTGTATTGCTTTTTCCGGGTCTGATTTCACTATCTTTTATTCATATCTTGCAACGTGATGAAAAATAATATTCTTTAAGGCAGAAACATTTCTTAATGTAAATTTATTTATTCATTCGTATGAAAGAATTACAGCCTATACTCTCATTGATTATATCCTGATCAAAGATAAGCAAAGTATGTTGGATATTATTGAAAACAACAACTTCATTTCATTCGCCTTTCTAAAGAGCAAATGCTTTGAAAGGATTGCGCGGAAAACGAAACGATCAAACCGGTGTTCTAGATTTCAATTTAGACTTCGAAGTTCTTGGATGATTGGAAATGGAAGAAAACGTTATACTTATTCTCTTTCTCAAAGTTACATGTCTGCGCATCTGGGGGAAATAAATTGAAGCCAGGGAATTTGGGTTGACCTGATGGTACCAGTTATCTCTCATTGCGTAATTCAATAAGGAATTAATTCTACTCACATGAGCACTATTCAACCAGACAGAACACCAGTACTCAGCTCTAGAAAACACTAGAGCAAGAGTAGCAGTTTGAAGAGTGTGAACATAATCTCAAGTGGCTTCAGAAAAAAAATACAAAAGGAATATGTGAAATTGTATGTGAACGCATGTGGCATTGTTGAAATAACTGTTTTAGGATTTATAAACAATGAGTTGGATCAAAATTATTTCTTTATTCTATTTTGGTATATTTTATTGGGGTTGCTTTGATCATATAAGTAAGTTGTATTCAATTGCTGACATAACATCAGAGATTGTCGCAAAGTTATAGAATCATAAATGAGTTAACGTTCTCCTTCTGATATCCTATATAATGAAAATGTTTCGGTAATGTCAATAGCATCACCTATTCTCCATAGAGAATGGAATATAAAACATACATGCCTTATGTTCTCGTCAAGATCGAAAGGAAGTTGCAATAAAAAATTACCGCTTATCAATTGCAGAAATGGACAATTCATCGTGGTATTCGGCGTAAAAGTGATTCGCCGAATCGTTCCGGGCCATCTGCCGATGAAAATCAATCTCAGGTGATTTTCAAGCTGATAATAATTGCACGTACACTACAAGCGCATACTTATCCATATATTTTCATATAACAAATTCACCAGTTCTTTTCAAAAAATAGTTTTGTTGGTTATCTTTTGTGTTCAAAACCGATTTTTATATTGTGTAATGTCGAACAGACGATATTTTTAATATCTTAGTCAGAAAATTTGAAAACACAAAATGAAGATCAGAGCTGTTTGTTGAAAATAACTTATAAATCACCTACTTGATGTAGTTAGTCGCTATCTTATTAAATATTGCTTTATCAGTCTATTGTGATATCTGTTGGTAACTAATTTATGTATGTTTCCTGTATTTTGAGGAAATACCATTTTTTTCTTTGAGCAAAAGATATAACAGATTATTTTGTAACTTAGAATAGAATTGTAATTTTCCTTGAAAATGCAGCTTATGTGTCTATATGAATCAAAGTACTAATTACTGTGTATAGGCGTCAAACAATTGTTTCATTATGAAATATGCAATGATAGCTCAAAACATTCATCTGCTCACTTATGATTGTTGAAACAGATACTCCACTTGAATGAAAACCGTTTTTATATTCAAGTTATTGTAAAATGATCTTCAGCAAATGTTTCAAATTGTCTAAATATGAAGCAACTTGTGTTTTCATTTGTCAGGCACTGGTATATTTGCGAGAAATGTAACTTTAACATTCAGTGATTGAAGTCACATTAATATTTGAGAATATTAAAATTCTTTCTGCTGGCGAACAATGCTCCTTCATTAAATCGATTCATTATATGTAGTAATTGCATTTTTCATTTATGTAGTGTTCGTTTGAAGCATTTCTTCCTCGATTCAGATTTTGATTTCTAATGTGATCTGATCTTCAATTTACTATTGAACGCAGATCTTAACTACAATGATATTGGCATTCAGAAATTTATAAAAAAGAATTCCTTGGAAAATGAATTAAATGGATTAAACAGTTCAGTTTGCTGATATGAAATTTTCTTTGCGGGCGGACAATATTGATATTAGAAGGATCACATGCATGCAAATTGCGAGAAAATAGACTCGATAATATTATTTGTGCTGTTCTTTATTCTTGAAAATATTGGGATTGGGAAGTATACAGTCATCATGAACCATTTTTTGCTGCGGAAATATACAAATGAATGTTTTGAGCTTGTAGCTTATTTTACCACACCAGGCTTAAATTTCTTGCATCAGCTGTTTACTACGCTGAAGACATTGTGGTTCGTCGTTTTTACGTATTCGTTATTTCCTGAAATATAGGGTGAGGGTGGCGGACAATGTACGAATTGCGGCATCTTCTGTACAATTATGCAACATACCCCCAGAGGATTCCTCTGCAATTCCTGCTATCAGCATTGGAGGTATGTAAATGGAAGTACCTCACGACAATATCTGAATATAGTAATTTATGTATTTCCAGAAATACATGACAAAATTAATGTTTCATGTAATTCTTCAGCAATGGAATATTTAGTTTTCATTTTAACTATCAAGACTAAATGATTCAATATATCAATATCAATCAGTTGGTGACAGAATTCAATGAAAATTATTAGCAATTGATTGTTATTAGATGTTCTTCATCTGTAGAATCTGGTTCATTAAATCTATTGTATAAATCGACCTTACAATTTGCAAATGTATTCTGGCGATTCATAGGTTTTCTATATCATGTATTTCAAGAAAAATTTAAATTTGGAAAATAGGCCATTGTAAATTATCCTGAAGTATATAGGAAATTATTGCATCAGAAAATGAGGATGGTGCTATGATAACAAAATTTTTATTTGGTTACAAATTTTAATAACTATTATTTATTTGAATATTGAAAACTGACTTTTCGAACTTTTTGGTTGTTGCATAATTATATCTGCGGAAAATTGTTGCTGCAGCCATTATGTGTTCCTGTGAACAATAGTATAAGAGACTGTATCCAATAAATAACTTTCAAAGTGAGTATTTTTTTTTTTTATTTTCAAAATTGACGGTAAACCACCAAAAGGCAGTACTTAGAAGGCAGAAAAAGACTAGCTTTTCCTAAAACTTCATGTTCATCACTATTACCCCCTGAATAATTCTTCCTTTCATCTTGATCCTTTTTCATTCATGAAAGCTTGCTCCTAGGCCGCCGATGATCTTCAGAACACATTCCCCCTAACTCCTTATTTCGATGCAATAATTTCCAACCCACCAACAATTACCTTATCGCTAATCTTTGGTGTCCCTCCTCTTATGATATAGACGGACGGGAATGCAGCGTCCCACCTCTGGTCCTACCGGCGGTAAGAGGGGTACCCCTTTGGGGGCCAGGCACAAGCGCAAACCCCCTAGGGGCATGTACATCAACCATGATGATTTGGCTGGAATGGCTTCTGGCCAGGCTGGGGTTCAGATGCTTAAGGCGATGGATAGGGAGTTAGACTCGCTTCAGAGACAAGTGAGTATCCCCAAAGAAGACGGCTTCTCCTTGCTATGCCCTCCTTTTTCATTTATCACCATCCACTGAACACATTCCTTCTATACACTGTCACCATCGGTTTCTTAATTTCATGCGAATCACGCTTTAATATTTTTTATTCCTTCATTTGTACAAAGCTTTTCCTGCCTGACGTAGTAGTACCCTTTGGTTTTTGTCATCACTGTTTTTGTTGTTGGGAACCAAATGTTCTGCATTAACAAATATTAAAACTCTTGTTGTATTATATTCAACAATTGTTTGCTTGTTGCTATTTGATGAATTTATATTTAATCAGAATTAAATGATTCCGCAATGGTCTGCTCGTTTATAAAGGATGCGTATGCAGGAATGTACAACCCTTGAGATTCGTTGTATAAAGTACAACTCTTAGATTCGTTGTACAAAGTACAACTCTTGAGATTCGTTGTATAAGTACAACATATTACCAGACAATCTATTTAATTAAAACCTAGAAATTTTTTAAAATAAAATAATTTGAATTATAATGAGGATTATTACCCCATTGAATTAGTTCACAAGTTTCTCAGGTTCTTCCAATTATTTAGCTAAGAAATTCAGAAATGAATAAATATTTTAGTCACTGGCGATCACAGAGACCTACATGAACTGTGGTCAGACCAACGATTTTCCAACAATACTTGAAATGATTTGTCAAGACTGTTAAATACGCTGCAATTCCGTTTCAAATCTTCTATGAAGATTTTTCTTTTAAAATTTTCGAACAGATGGTAGTCTCTGGCAAATACATTCTATGATAAAGCAATTCGAAGTGTAATTCATGTAATTCTGCCATTGTTGTGATCGCAAGGTCATATATATTCGCTATTGATGGTTCTTTTCTTTCCAAAATAGTCAACGAATGTTATACCAAGTATATCCCAAAATACGGACGCTACATAACCATGTGAATCGACTGTATATACACGCTTCTCTTTCCACTCCCCCGATTTGATTCAGGTGTGTAGTGGTAGATTCACTTTTATATATCAACTCAAAAAATTCCTGTTCTTTTTTGCTCAGTCTTCGAATAGTAAATACGTTACTGTTTTTGATGCGGTATGAGCAACATGGCATCTTCAAGAATAGGTTTCTCGTGGACAAATGTTCGTGCAAAACACCAATACGTTCGTTTATTTTGTAAAAACTTCAAGAGTGTTTTTTATATTTTCTGGAGTAACTGCCAAATTTGCATTTCAAAAGCGTTCTGCATTATCTGTGTTTGTATGACCACATTTAAAGACAGCAAACCAACGTTCCACCGTGTTTTTTCGATGATGGAGATTCTCGATAACACTTTTCAAGCCAAGTGTTTGTCGTAATAGTATTTTTTCCGTCTAAAACAGTGATAAATAAAACACACGAAATTGATTAGAATCCATTTTTTGAATAGCGCCACTTGAACCACCGTAATTTGCAAACAAGTGAACGAAATGTCATACAATTTTGGCAAGAGATAATTGTGGATTGATCATATGGATTTGCCAACAGTACTGTGTTAACGTAGGGACTTTTCGGCCCACCCAATAATTGAATTCTCAAAATCCAGTAGGCCACTTTTTCCTCTTGAAAACTTTATATTTATTTTCTCGTGCACTGGTTTTCTGTAATTTGAAAGTATGTTTATGTTGCTTTTTTAGATTCAAAATTGATGCTTTAAAATCCTATTGAGCTATTTTGATGAATTGGACAAAAATATATCTTTCACAACCTTTTGCTTACCTTGGAACTAGGAACGTAAATGATACTTTAAGGGTATTCTGTGGCACCTGCGGTGGTTTTGTATGTAGATTTTCTCATTTTGCGGTGATATGTTCATTTGGTGTTGCATCCATTGTACCCTCTTGAATTGGATATAATAGGATAATAGTATGTTACTGCATGATTCACTCATTGGTACATAAATGAAGAAATCCATGTTTTTATAAATGTTATGCTTATTTCAAATGTTACATAATTGATGTTTAACAAAATGAAAATAGATTCATGAATCTATATCACTATGAGCAATTTTTAGGTATAAGTATCAAATATTTTGATGTATGTTGAACGGTTCTAGATCATAGCGTTCTATCTTTATTTCAGAATAATTTAATGATTACTGCATAGATAAATAGTGAATAACTGAAGAAGACAGTAGTTGAGATATCTTGGCCAAATTCAGGCACTGAGATTATTTTCTTTTGTTTCAGATACAGCAGAATAAACAACAAATCAGCTCATTGAAAAGAAAGCACTCAGATACCTTAGAAGAGCTTAGACCAGGCAATGATGGAAACACAAGAATAAATGCTAGGTGGACAAACGAGGAACTCCTATTGGCTGTTCAGGGCGTTCGCAAGTACGGTAAAGATTTCAAGAGTATTGCAGAAGTATTGGGAAATAAGACGGAGCATCACGTTCGCACTTTCTTTGTGAATTACCGTAAAAGGTGAGCCTTCATTCGAATTTTTCAGTATTTCCTATGTGATGATTTGAATAATTTTGTTTGATTGCAACAACCTAAAGTTAATAGGTGATTTAGTTTATGTTTTAAATGATCTGATCTGTTCTATCAGGGTGTCTTCAATCTGGGAGATTAGGGGAAAATTAGGGAAGCTTTAGGTGTTTAGGGAGGGTCATTGAAATCGAGGACCAACCAAGTCAAAGAAATTGAGATTTTACAGTATTAACGTCCCTAAGTTTCCCAGTAATTGTGAATGAGGCATGTAATTGATTCGTGCTGTACTCTCACTCTTAGTTGATACTTTTAAAGCATTATTCAATTACAAATCCTTTCATCAATTACATACAAATCGTACGTAGAAGGTATTAAAATGAAAAAACCTGTGGTATGGGTAATGTTGAAAAATCTATACAGGAGAAGAAAAAAGAATGTCTAATTTATCATATTCTTGTTTTCATTTAATAAATTTATAGGCCTAAGTAAATATCTAAAATTATATATAATTATTACTTTCACTTTTTATTTTTCTGGATAACATTTTCTCTTCCTAATATAAGCTTGAATTATAAAATCATATAGATGAAGGCGGATGTATTTTCTATTCAAACAATCCAATTTAAATTTTTTCCATATTTATGTTATCATTTCTAACAATACTGGACTATTTCTACTATCGATGTGAGGGGGATAGGTTGGTTTCCTCTAACCCGTGGTTTTACTAATTTTTTTTGGTAGAAAGTAAGCAGTTTTGCGGAAGGATTAGCTATGAGATAGGATTCATCTTTCTTTTATTTGTATATAAAAGGATTATAGAGAAAATTTCTTTCCAGGTATAACTTAGATAATGTCCTAAAAGACTGGGAGAAAGACAATGGGCCCTTACCTGAAAGTGAACTCAAAATGGATATTGAAGAAGTAAATAATGATAATGATGTAATTTGCATATCACCTACACCTAATGGTAGCAACAGCGGCAAAAAAGATGTGAAAAACGGTAAAGTTGCGCCTGTTGGAGCCAAATGATGACTTTGTGTTGTTTCTTGAAACTTTTAAATCATTGAATTGGAATAAAAAGTGAAGAGAGGGAGATTGTTATGTGCCCAATGGGTTTTTGCTGATCAAAGGAATACTTTTTGTTTTTAATAGTTTTAATTAACATAAACGCTTAACTCTTATTAAAGTTGCAATCGCCATTATAAAGAATTGAAAGATAAATTCTGTATACACAATACAGCAGTGAAATTGGTTGCAAAGTTATCATTTCAAAGATTTTTGATTTTGATGTATGTGCTTACAAAATTGTATTACTTCTTTTAGTATTGAATTAAATGAAAGTGTAGCAGTAACACTTAAAAGTTTTTATGTGCAATTGTTCTGTTTTTGTTCAAGTGGATTTAATTGTGTTTCACTTGATTTTTTCTTCGTAAGAATTTTCCAAGCATAGGAATAATGTAAAAAAAATCCAAGTTCATCTCCAATTCGACCCTACCTTCAGGAGACTTGTTATATCTATTTTTAAGCTATTCCACATTCCAGAAAAAAAGCAATAAATTTTTGAGAAAGTTGAACAAAAGTTTGTGTTCTTATTTTATAATTAAGAAATACTTTTAGAATGTGTTTGTTTAATGAAATTGTATTAGTCGGGAGAATTTTAATTGATGAGTTAAAGTAGAAATGTGATTATTAACTACATCAATTAATATTTTCATTCTTGTGTATGGAATTATTATGGTTAATAATTAACAAGGATAACTATCTGAATAATCATATGTATGTGTTAAAAATTATTATTGATGAATTTTTATATGCCTTTTGGACTGGAAAGTTAGGCATTTAATAATAAACAGAAGTTTTGCTATACCTAGTAAAACATAATTTTCGAAAATATTTCATGATGTAGGTTATACCTTTGGTTCTGTTTATAATTCAAATTATCTGCAAGAAAATTAACTTTATTAAAGATAAATTGAAGGATGTAGAAGTTTTGGTAAGAATGGATTTTCCTTGAATTCATTTTGATCCCTTATGCATGAGTAATACTGAAAGAACGTATGCATATATTGAAAATTTTATGCTTTTTTGAGTGATTATTGTACTATATCAAGTGAACATTAAGAACATCATTCATTGTTAAGTATTATTTCATTGGTGGGATTTTTGAAGTTTTCCTTATAGCCAAATATTTTCTTTTGAACGAAGTAATAAGTAATATACAAACAGGCTATGTCATAATAATATGTCATTAATCAATTAGGTGAATCATTACGTAATTCTGAAATGAAAATTAGATAGATTATGCAAATGCTTCATTTTTGAGATGCAGGGTGTTGAAGTTTCGAAAATTTTTTAGTTTTTTTGCAGTGGTAATTATAATTTTTGTAATTTTCCGCGTAAATTTAAAACAAGAGTCACCTAACATAATCTATATCACTATACAAGCCAAATGAAGAACTATACAGGTTGATATTTTTGTGGCTTACATTCCCTTTTCGCTTATTAAAATTTGTTAGTTCGCCACTGAGGTCTTACGAGAATTGAATCAAATTGGTTGTTCAATTTGGAAATTTTGTATCTCACTATTTTCGAGATGACCATTAGAAATAATTACATGATATTCTTCAAATTGAAGGGCTCGTTTAGAGCTTAAAGTTATTTTCTTTGTTACATGTATACTAGATCGAATGTCTAACCTAACCTAACCTACCGATTTTTATTTGATCATTTTATGATTTTGGCTGGCAACTTTCGTAGTGGAACCATTTCAACAATTGCAGAAATTATTGAGAAAAGCCTTCCAGCTTTTATCAATGCTTTCCATTAAGAGATCTCAGAATCATCCAATTTTAATTCTTATTATCTTGAAAACAATAACATTCCAAAGTACATTAGTCTTGTCTAATAATATACATTGATTTAGATTATTTTAATATTATATGCTGGCGGAAAATTTTGGAGTTACAAACGAAAAATTTTTCATAACTTCCATTGTATTGTATCTCGATAATGAAGCATTTGCCACCTATAGTTTATAGGACCTTTTTGACTCAAAAATCATGCATGGGTTCACCTCCTTGAATTATGACATTATGTAACACTGTTATAGTGGATTTTCAAATACTCTGTTTCCAGTTATTGAATTAATCAAATTGTAGAGGTTTTTAGGTTTTATTACTAGACGAATCTCTTTTTGCGAATATCGGTTTTCATTAGGAGGATAAAATATTTTGTTTATTTTTGAAACTTGTCAGTTTCAAAGTGGTTAATAAAAGAAAAAATCACTTTGAATGAAAGTTTATTTCATTTCATTTCTAACTAATTCATTTGACTAACATTTTAAGTGTCAGATTAAAATTTCAAGTAAATGTAATGTTCAGTATAGTTTTGAGTAAATATATTCTGTAGATAATATAAATTTGAGATTTTTCAAAATTTATAGTATAAGCATGTCCAACATGATATTTAATAGCCCTTATGCAACCAATTTTCCTTTGATATGTATTACTGGAGGAGGGTATCTTGCAACTCTTTTGGATCATTCTAATAATTTTAAAGTATTACCTGGGATGGAGATTTGTATGAACTGATCAATGGTCAATATCTCGCAAACCTAACATACCATCATTTATAACAATCGTCCACTTATATCTTATTCAACCGTAATTGAAATATTATATTTTTATTTCGAGAGCATGACCAAAAATCATGTTGTACATATTTAAATTATCATAGCAGATAGTTTTACATACGTAACTAATAGGTTTTTTCGTGGACTATGTATTTTTAATGAATTTGAGAAACAATCATGTAAATATTTCAATAATCACATTCATTTAGAAAATTTAAATTATTATATTGAATTATTTTAATAATTTTATTTTGTTTTATTTTTATATCTTAATAGTAAAAATATGATCTTCATCGATTATTGATTTTAGTTTTAGTGACTTTTATTTACACAATGTAAGTCATGTTTGAATGAATTTATGTTTAGTTAATAAATAGTGCGAATACCAAATCTTTCAATCTTGATATGTTTTCCTGGGGTTTTCTATGATTTCAGTCTGAAACGAATAGTCTAAGAAATCAAGGTACCAATCGTAAAATCGAGGAAATTGAAATTAATTTTTTGCGTGTCAAAGGTTTCTTGTCCTTGTTGTAAAATGAGAAATATAAATAATTTATGCTGTAGCCTGACTCTTAATAGAAATTATTTGAGCATTGTACAATGACAAGAGTATTGATCTTCTGCTCAAGTCTCAGATGTCAAGAAAATTTGCAGCAAAGAAATGTTATTAGTTGAAAGATAAAAGAGTAAGGAAAATTGGAAATACAAAAGCAACAGAACTAGTAGAACAACAATTTGAAAAATTATTGAAGTGAAGCAAGCAAAAAATTAATACTGTAATTTGAGGTTACTTTGTTCCGCTTTTCAGAATGAATATTTGGGAAATGGTGTAGAAATAGTTATAAGGGAGGAATAAGAGTGTTTCTGGCCCTATCATGAGAATGGGATATACGGGAAGCTATTTATAAAGTTATATATGCAAAAATATCAAGAATAGAGAACAAAAATCGTATATTTTTGTTTCCAAGTAAACCAAAATGTATTTTTCGTTCTGGAGGAATTTATGGCATAGGCTTCTTATTACAGTTAAAAATATTATCTTAAATAGGAATAAAAAGAAAAATATCCAGATAATTTAAGATTTTTATATTTGTAACACAAATAATGATCTAACTGTGGGACTGAGAAAGCTTTCAATCTAGAAACTTGTTCGAGATGTTTTTTTGGAACCAAGGACCGCTTTCCAGGCGTAAAACATTAAAATCCGCTAACTTGATCACTTTCAAACCTGAAACCATCACCTTCAAATTGGTTTCTTTTCACACATTCCAGAATTCATCTTCATTTGTTGAGCCTTAGCTATTTCGTTGAAATTGGTTTCATAGGAGTTGCCATTGAGTTTTCCTACTCATGATCAGGTGAATGATTTTCGAAAAACTATCTTTTCGCAACCACTCATAGTTATTTCTGTGTCAATTCTATGATGACCTTTGCCTTTGAATTTATTGAAAATTGTTGACCTAGGCCTTTCTTTGCGAAATTTAACCACTACAAATCTCAAATATATTGTTAATATTTGTTTTCTATCTATTGCTTCTAATTTTTTTTTGTACGTTATCCCCTTTTCTTTAATAAGAGAACAAATGTTTCAGTCGTGAAGAATCCTTAAGAAAATTTTTTCTGGGGTTACTTTGTTCTGGAATAACAATGAGAGATGAGGGTATATTAGGAGTGAATACCTTGCAAATGGATATTTTAATACAAAATATGTGTGATGGAATATTGAAGAATAAGACTGAACATTTGAAATAACAAAGGATGCATTGCGTCAGTGTGCCATTTTGCAATAATTTTGAATTCGATTTATCTAGTTTTCTATTGATCAGGGAAAAAACTATTACGCTAAAAATTGTGTGACAAACTGAACTTACTGAATTTTTGGGGAAGATAGAGGGAGTTTAATTTGCCAAAAATTTTGAACCAGAATAAGCCCATTGGTTTCACCGTCACTATGTTCTTCCATATTACATACATCTTAAATGCCTATTAATTTCTGGAGGTGTTACTGCAGTTGGCTCTTCAACATGAGCTTCTATTAATGATTTTACTTGTTCAGGAAAAAATTCAACTTATATTTTTTTTATTAATTTCTGCATAGTTATGTACAATTTTACATGAATTATTTTATACCTACTTGAAAAAAGACAGACATAAATTGCTTACAATTTAAATATGACATGCATAAGTCGATAGGAAGCTAAAAATTTTTACATCTTATAGCTTTTACTCGTATTATCAAAATTCAACGATATTCTAGACATTCACAGTATCGAAATTTCAGAAGAAAGAGCACATATACAAATGAAAAACATATTCGAAATACCAGATTTCGGAATATATATATACAAAAACTGAACATTACATAAAATGTAAACATTCTCGATGATTTTTGTATCGTAACAAATTCGTGAATTAAATTTTTCCAAAGAGAACACTGATTCGTAAGGTACCACATATTACTCAAACAGGAGGAATAATCTTCTATTTTCTATACCTGGTAACCCAATCTTGAATTAATTAGCAGAGAGGGTTGTGATTTTGAAGGAAGCTCTGATCTTTTGATTGAAGTTTTGTCTCTTATAGTTTTATCCGTGGCATGCTAATCTATAATATTGAAACTAAGTCCATCTATGAATTCATCGAATTCACTAATGACCCACAAAATATAGGTAGATATGTATCGCCACTAAAGAATGGAAAATATAAACTCGGGCATCATTATTAAAAGAACACTCAAGGGTTCGATGTATACCAAACTTTAAGGTAGTTGATTAGATTGGTAGATACAAAACATAGACATGTTTCACGACAATTATTCCAGAAAAACACCCTCTGGGTAATTTGTTTTTATACAGTTTCGATTTAAAAAAATAACAATGGGATTATGTCATGTGTATCAACGTTATGTCGATGAATGTACCAGCCCTAAAAGTTATGCAATTCATACTGAATGAAGAGCGAAACATGGAAAACCACCCAATGAAAGCTGTAATTGAGTTTAGTTATAGGTGGCGATATTGGCAATATTAGCTGGCTCTTGCCCAAACAAATACTCATTATTATGGGTTTATTTTTTTCGTTACAAGAATTAAACAACCAATAACTATGAAACTAGAAGTTTGGAACATAGAGATAGGTACTTTTATTTATAATACAGCAGATTCTAATTATTCCAACCATTCATTAGAGCTTTTTGTTTGAATTTTAATACATAATTTTTTTTCCAGTAAATTTCTAATGTCTTTTTCAATCTAAAAACTGGTGAAGTTGAAAAACATTTTTGTTTCGTAAATGAATGAAAACTGAAGTTCCTAGGGAAAAATGTTGAATTATAAGGTTATAGGTGTTAAAATCGATCAATTTTTCATTTTATATCGATGGGTGCATTATTTTTCGAGATACCTCTGAAGAACTTGCGAAAATCGACTTCTTTTTTGCCGTCATATTGTTTGCGAATAAACGTTTCGTAACTTGCTACTAGCTGTAAATGTATCAGAGCAAACAGAAAAGTACGTGTTTTTAAAATTATGACAATTCGCATATCTTTTGAGGTATGTGAATTTTTAGAAACAAATTGGGCTCCATTATTTTCTCAAAGAATGGTACTGAAAAGAATTATAGTGATTCGATTGAGTATGTGTCCGTAAATTACTCTGGAAATAATTTAATTTGTTTCGGTTTGAATATTTCTTGCAACTTTTCTTTTCAATAAAGGATTTTACGAAAATCGACGCTGATATTTTGACAAAGTTAAAAGAGAAATATTTCTTATAATTTAACATTTCTTTCTTCGAGCGTTACTTTTTCTTTTAATAGGAAAACCGTCGTTTTTTCCATTTTACGATTTTTTTAGTTTAGAGATCTAATGAAACTGAATCTTTTCCTTAATTATCATTGAGACCATTTCTTTTGTTTTCTGTTAAGAATTTTGGGGAGTTTCTACTTGATTATACTAGGGTCACCTATTGATGATGATACTTTTTACTTATGCGTTGAAGTGTCTGGTGTGTAATGTTTCATTTTGTAGTTGAGCTGCTCCTTGTTATTTGATAAATATCCTTATTACATACCGAGAGGAATATATTTTACTAACCTCTTGTTGAACGCCAGTATTATTAAACTGAAAAGAATATTTTAATCAAGATTTAAAATACGAATAGGAAGAAGTTGTGCTAGCATATTTTTGCGCTAACGTATATAAAAACTTATCAGACATGATAATACAGTTGGGAGGGTAATGTAAATCCTCTTAAAAAGGAGGTTCATTATTAGAAATTTGTCGTTATAATTTTTCTGATTCAATTGCTGTCCATTCTTTCTTAATTCACTGTTCTTTTTCCTTATTTATTTTTACTTGAAAATTTGGTATTTCGAATAAATGTTGTTTTATATCTTATATTTAACACATAGGTAACGAAATATATGTCGTTTTTACAAAAAGTTTGTCAGCATTTGATTTTTGTCCTCAAACAATAGCTCATCAATTTTTATGATATTAACAAGGAATGAGAATAGAAAATGTACTTTAACAATGTAATTATGTTGAAAAATCAACATAATTACATTGTTAAAGTACATTTTCTATTTTTCATGCTTTTCATCAGCATATAACATTTACATATCACTCATTTGTCTAATTTTACTGTTACTTTATTTCTAATCTTGTCTGTAAGGTATCAACCATGCACAAAAATTCTTTAAAATTTTTGATATAAACTGGAATATAATATAACTCAGCAATTTAATATTTTAAATGAAATGTACTATAAATCTTTTGAAATATCACAGTAATAACACTGTAATATTATTGTGTAATATCTGAAAACATTGATGTTTTAATTTGAATCAGCATATGTTTTATACATATATATGTTATATGTTGTATGTATTTCTAATTCTTATATGCCAAGAGGAAATATATAAGAGGATGGTTTATAAGTTTCACAGATCAAAGTTCTTTTCAAGAACAACAGTAGAATAAAAGTTTTCATAATTTTTAGAAAATTTGTATTTCGATCATAGAAATGAAAAGGAATAAACCAATTTATAGTTGGAATACCTGTTTCCACACAAAAATGGAATCAGAAGGTTAGGCCCTCTTTCTCGTCAAGGGAATGAAATGAAACGTAATCTTTTTCAGGCGAAAATTTTCATACCTACCTGCTATTGCAGATAATTTTCTATTCTTATTTTCGTCATATCAAATTCGGAAAGAGAGCGTCTAGTGATTCAATGCTTTCTGCTTTGAAGAGAAAATTGTTTTTTTCTCTCATTCAGAGAGATATTTTGACTTGTAAAAAAGCATTGTTCTCCACTGCTTCAACCTATAGTTGTAGCTAAATCTGTTTTATCAACTCTTACAGTTCAAGAAGAAATATGAGAAAACTCTTATTGCAGTTGTTCTTGGTTCTAAAATATTTTTGAATTGGCTTTGGTATCATATTTTAAATATTGAAAGACAATTTTTTGGGGACAAAGTCAACATGCTTCATTAAAAAATAACATCAGGACATAATAACTTATTCCGAAAAACTTCTTCATTACGTCTGATACTGCAGCATTGGCGCCGCTAGATTTGGATGGTGGCTTGAGTTCATCCGCAGGGCTGAAAGACTTTTGTTGTACCATTCATCTTCAGCACTCATACCTGTAAAAGATTTTTGAATTAGTTATTTGAAGAAAATGGACGGTAAGTTCAACATTGTAAAGGATTCTTCCTTTATGGCGTCAATTATCGATAGGTCAACTATTGCTACACAAACCCAATCTTGATTTGTCTCTAAAAAGTACGAAATTTCATTCTCTTTGTCAACGTTGATGTTCTCGCGCTTGTCATAAACAAGCTGCATCGAAATCGATTCCAGATAGATTACATATGTAAGTTATTTCTCTTTTCAAGAGCACGTAGAAGGGATGCTAGGTTCAGGTAAGGTTCGTTTTGTGTACTCAAAACGAACCTTACCTGAACCTAGCATCCCTTCTTCTAAGTCTCTGGGCAATTGTGCTTTTTCCCAGGAACCGATTCCACAGCCTACTAGTCACACTTTAGATAACATCAAATGTTTTCGCAATATCCTCTTCCTGCCTTTCAGCGTGTAGCATTCCATCAGCTCGATTTCCGCTTCCATACGGCAATACAGATATTCATTTCATTCTGTGTATATATAATTTTATTGGGTTGATGCCGTTAGTCAGAATCATTTTCATATTTAGCTGAGTATGATCAATGATGAATATGATCAAATCTATAAAAATAGGAATCGCTAAGGTTTTTTTTCCGTCAGGGCAAAAAGGCTGTTTAGTAGCGGCAAGAAAAAAAGAGTTCGAGTGTAAATACGGAAATGAGGAGTTTCGTACCTCTCAGGAAACAAGTTCTAGACTGTTGTCACCTGCTGTATATGATAAAAAAATAAAATTTCGCGAAATTTACAGAATGAAAAGGTGTGCAAGTTTTTCAGACATGAATAGTATTGAGTAAGTTCAGTTGATTAATGATAATGTTGATGGATTTATTTTATGGAAATTCATTTTAATATAAATAAAGTGAAATACTCTTGTCTGATTTTCACTGTTTCTTTTGAAAACACACGACCGGTTTCGATAGTTACGTCATTTTCAAGTGTCCATAGCTAACAGTTAAGAGAAAGTGCTAACTTTACCTATTTTAAATGTTGAGTGATTTAAATCTAGTTGACTTTTGAGAGTGGTGAATTTTTGGGTTTTTACAGAGATTGTTAATTTACAGCAGATTCATTGTCATTCCGTTTTGGCATTTATGGAAAATTTTATAATTATCTAAAGTAAGTATGTGATTTGTAGATTCGATATGTCCAAAAACTGCAAATGGTTATCTGAGATAAGACGTTCTTTGAACATCACTCAAAATTTTAATTTCAAAATCATAGATTCAAAATTTTGACCTGTTTGTCCTACGTAAATTGTTGGCTATTTATTGCAGTCCATTCTGTATATTCCAAACTGTTTGAGTTTTTGTTTGGCATTGAATAGTAATTTGCATGTGTTGAGACCTCTGGAAAAGGAGGTTGTTAAATTAAATGTGGAAAGATAATTGTTGATATTATTAGAGAGGGGCCAGTGTTCGTTAGACAAGCGTATTTATTTGGAATCGGGAAGGTTCAAGTAGACTTCACTCATTTATTGTCATCAGGAAGTATTGGTATTTTTGTCTAGTATATAATTGCTTCTTGATGGCTTTCATTCAATACAGTGAGTTGAATTTAAGGTTCTTCATCTTTTAAGATGTATCCATATTCTTATAATTAACTGGTTGACAGATTATCTGATGAGAAAACTGTATAAGCCAAAGTCTTTGTATGCACAAAAATCTTCTCAACAAAATAATCAAATGAAAACTTTTGCTACTATGTGAAAGTGGGAGTTTCAAGTTCAATATCTATAAAATTGGGAGATCTCGATCAGTTAAAATTGAGCAATAAGTCCTAGATATTATTGACGAACACCCATATTCAAGCATGACAAAAATATCACAAGATCCACACGTAACCCATAAAACAGTCTGGGAGGTTTTGAAAGAACTGCATAATCATTGTTTTGGTTTGGTTTCAGCTTGGTTATCTTGATTTAACTTTGGTAAAGTTTTTCGAAAACAATTTTTTTTATTCTTTTCAGGATCTGTAATTCGGCGAGTTTATTTGCAGATAGATATCAAATTACATCATTCCTGATCATTTCCCGAATTTGATACTTACACTGAAATTCTGTTCGTATAGATGAAAATATCTTTTTTGTCGTTTCACAATATATTTCAAATGAGATTTCAATCGTGACATTAATGTCTGCACTGAAGTTATTTTTGTAGTCATGGGCCTCTATATTTCGCACAAAAGCATTGGTTCACTAAAAACTGCCTAAAAGCTGCCACAGTTAAAAACAGAGTTTATAAAAATTGTGAGAAAAATCCAACAGATGAAACTAAAGCTGAATGTTAAATATTATTAAATACTTGCAATATTTTATATAGTTGGCATCGTTCTGACAATTTTGAATTGGATTTTTGACTAATTGTAATTTTGAGTTAGTGGTGAAAAACAGTCATCTATTCAAGTTGTCGCCATTCTTAGGCAACGATGGAATCATAAGATTGAAAGATAGATTTCCTGAAAGTTGTATTCCAAATTTGGAATTCGATTCGCGTTTTCCAATCTTACTTGATCCTAACCATAAAATTACTGAGTTACTCATTGAACATTACCACCACAAGAACGTACATGTAGGAGTAGAAGCTGTTATTAATAACTTGAGGCCCAAGTACTGGATTCTGAAATGTCTTGCTTCTGTTAAAAAATGTTTCAGGAATTGCTTAGGCTGCCGAAGAAGAAGATGTAAACCATCCAACCCAGAAATGGGACAACTACCTGTTCAAAGACTTCAATCATTCGTATTTCTATTTTCATACGTTGGTATTGACTTCTTTGGACCAATGTTGGTTACAATTGGAAGAAGGAAAGAGAAAGAAGAGATATGAAGTAATCTTCACATGTTTAACTATTTGTGCAGTACATATCGAGCCTGCTAGCTCTTTGGATATTAGCTCCACGATACTTGCTATAAGAAGATTTATGTCTAGAAGGGGTCAACCAGTGGAGTTCATGACAGACAATGGAACAAACTTCGTTGGGGCCGAGAGAGAATTCAGGGAAATGATCAACAGACTGGATCATCAGCGCCTACAGGATGAATTATCTGTGGAAGGCATAGTTTGGCGTTTCAACCCCCTGGAGCATCTCACATGGGAGGTATCTGGGAAAGGATGGTACGTTCAGTCAAAGTAGCCCTCAAGGTAGTTCTGAAAAGTATAAATCCCAAGGAGGAAGTATTGCTAACGCTGTTGGTCGAAGCAGAGTACATTGTAAATTCTAGACCTTTGATACACGTTTCTGTGGACCCTGAGGACCCGGAGGCGATAACGCCGAATCATTTTTTGTTATTGAGAGTTCCGGATGTAGAAGTTTTGACGAACCTGATATTGATCACACTAGTAGAAAGCAGTGGCGTTTTGCGCAATCATTAGTGAACGCATATTGGAAACGATGGGTGGTGGAATATCGACAGACCTTAGTAAATCGTCCTAAATGGCACACGAGTACTGAAAATTTGAAAATAGGTGACGTTGTTGTCCATATGGACGAAAAAGCGCCAAGAAATGATTGGTTGTTGTGGCAGGTCACTGATGTATTTCCTGGAAAAGATGGAGTGGTTCGGGTTGTGACAGTGAAAACCAAGAGAGGAAACTACACCAGACCTGTTACAAAATTATGCAGGTTATCTACTGATACGCAAACCACACCAGTCCCTGGAGAGGGGGAATGTTAAATATTATTCAATATTTGCATTATTTTATATAGTTGGCAGTTTTGACTTATTGTTTTGATAAAAAAAGTCAATGAAAATATCAACTTTTGCTTAATGTGGAATTATTGTGCTAAAATATTCTACGCTGATTATGTGCGTTTCAGGAGCCGATTTTATCGCATCATTCACCTAAAGCAAAGGCGTATCTCTTTACAAAAACGATTTCGTTAAATTCTATTCCAGATACATCAAACGCAGTCCACCAAGCAATGGAATATGTCTGAAGTGAAGTTCAGAGTGCTTACAGTGAGCCGCGTTTTCCAACAACTGAACTGTAAGAAAGAAGTAGGTCTTGATGGAATACCACCAACTGTTTTGAAGAAATGTGCTCCAGAGTTAGCATCTGTTCTTGTTGTTTCAGATTTCGTATGAGAGCCAGCCGTTGGAAAGTAGCGAGAGTGAAACCGATTCCAAAAGGGAAAACATGCCTACCCCAAAATTTATGACCAATCGTCTCGGTGTCCATTATGTCGAAAGTTGTGGAAGGAGTAATAAACGATGAACTCATAAAATATCTCGAGTATCATCAGTGATCGATAATACAGTTTCCGTAGACAACGATTAACTGGTGACCTTGAATACGTTACGCATTTGTGGACATCAACAATCGAATAGCATGGCTAATCAAGAAACATTGCTTTTGATATCTCAATGGTCTTTCACAGGGTTTGGTTAGCAGATGTCCCCATTTTCTAGTCGGCATCCTATAACTGCTGAGCAGTCATACCGACAAAAACACCAACAGGGCATGTCACTGAATTCAGACTTGAAGAAGATAACCGAGTGGGGACGACTGAGCTTGGCCAATATTAACGTGAACAAGACACAATTAACTACGTTTTTCAGAAAGTCACTGCTGGAGAAACTGCTTTAATCATGTAAGAACATTGAATTTCTTCAGAAACGAAGATGCATCCATTCAGATTCACAATCAACAACGGAGTTTTCTGGCATGACCATGTGTGAGCCATTTCTAAATCTGCTTCTGCGAAACTCAGTTTTCTATTCAGGTTTAAGCAGTACTTTACGCCTTCATAGCTGATGATTTTATATGAAGCACAAGTGCGACCTGATCTGGAATACTGTTCCCACGTGTGGCTTCGCACCTTAACATTCATTACATTAATTGGATAAAGCCCAGAATAGAGCAGTTCGCCTCATCGACCACCCGGAGGTCACGCGTAATCTTCAGCTTCACGGTTTAAGACGGCAGGTTGCCTATCTTTCTATTTTTTCTAGATACTTCCATGGTGAATGCTCTGAAGTACTGGAAGACAAGGTGCCGTAAAGAATCCAGTTACAAAGAAAAATCAGCTCTCATCAGCGGATGGTCCAACAAGCTATCTCTTTAAAAATTCTTTTGTTTGCATTTAGTGTGTTATGCAACTCCCTTCCTTCGACAATCTTTCTGATAATCATTAAAACAATTTGGGCGGTCACAGCTGAAGCATGACGGGCATCGCTCCCTCCCAAGACTTGAGAGTAAAAAAACTTAATCTTTCTGCCCTTTCAAGATTCTTATGTGAGGGGGGAGGGGAGAGTTGGATCACGATTTCTTTCACACCAAATAGACAGCAGAAATGATTTTTTTCGAAAAAAGTGAATTAATTTCTTCTTGTATGAAACACTCTGTATCTGAAGAACTACTCATCGCGGACCACCACTATGGAGCATCGTATAACATAGAAAAATGTGCTAGTTACGACAAATAACAAAAATTAGGACCTAATTTGAAAAAGTAGTAGATGACGTGAAAAAAAAAGTTTATTTGGTCAACAAATTTCTTGTTAAGTATAAGAATCAATTTGTCCGAACAAGTGACAGAAATTATGAATTTTATACCTTATTTTACACTTGTATTGTATAACGCCTGATTGATATCTATCAAATTCAAGTTGTCGCATCATAAATCCAAATTATTCATATTCAAGGCTATAATAATTTTCTTGGAGATAAACGAAAACCTCTCTCTATTTCTTGATTGTGTATAGTATTATAGATAATCTAATTCGAGGTTTTGATGCATTATACTGAAGGTGAAGAAACTAAGAAAAAATATTTTTAATGTGGAAAGGCGAGGAAGGTAAGTAAAAAGCCTCGGAAACCGGAAATGAGCCAAGTTTCCGCGAGGCTGAACTAAGATTGAGAGACGCCTCCAAGAAGTTCCATTTCCGATTCAAGATGGAATTTCGGTCATATCTCCAGTTAGTTTAGGTCTTTTTAGAATATACATCAAACGAGAAAATATGATGGCAAGATCTACCGAAATATATTGAGAAATACTTGAATGTCTCGATATCCGAAGCAGGAACGACGAGGAGCATTATATTATAATTATTTAAGTAAATAAATTTAATTACTTTGATTATTTTATACTTTCTTTTTCACTGTTTTCTTTTTTCTTTTTCTTGTGGAATACAGTTATGTCTGGTCCATTCAGTTGGATTGGGTAAGTCTATTTTAGTTTCCTATACTAGTTTGAACTCGTCATTTCCATCAAGTTCTTTGGGTGTTACTGATGGTATTGATAGCATCTGAGTGGGATATTCAGCATCCCTAGTAGTATTGCCATTGATTGGCGGTATATTTTGGTGATAGCGTTATGTCTATTCAGATAAGCTCTAGGGGCCATTATCGGGCAAGATGTGGCAAGATGACTCCGTTTCTGAAAAAGATATCCCGAAGTTTAATGAGCGAGCGACTCTGTCTTGTTCACATGCGGGCTTTGAAGATTTTTGTGATACCTCACGTGAAGGAGTTCAGACAACCACTCCTCACCCAGTTAATCCGTGTTTCGGGTTTTATCAGGAGGTATAGCGGTATTCGATAGTTGTAGGGCGAAATGTCGTCCATTCTACGGATCGACTGGTAGAATGTCGTGTTCTTGCGAAAGAAACACTACCGAAGCTGCATGCGTGGCTTCAATGTTCGTTATTCTTCCAACATCTTGTTGTCTCGAAAGGTAGAGGCAGTTTTCTGAGACCTAAGGGTGGTATTTTTCATACTTGAGCATTGTGCTTTGTATCTATATTCCGTAACTCAGTTGACGACCAGTTAACGACTCCAAATCATACATGATACTTGGAATGGTCCAGATATTCAGGGATATGAACATCGCTTTTAAGTTAGGCCTACTCTTCAGTATCAACTGTACCCTACCGTCCAATAAAATTCTTTTCGAAAAGTTCTCGTGTCCCAAAGATCTACCTCAATTTGATTTCTAGGGATTGTCGCATTGAATCTGATTTTTATTTGAAAAACCATGTATAAACACCTGATTTATTGTTTTTACCTGAATTGGTTTTATTATTTTTATATATTTGCCTAAATTATTATTAGTTTATGTATCGTAGGTTAAGGTGTTGAATTTTTGTTTCAATTTATCGACAGGGTAAACTTCATTCAATCATTGTAACCATTATTTTTGGTTCGATCAATCTATGTATATGTGACGGCTTATGGTAAATTGCGAAAACAATACGTGAAATTTATCGAATTATTGCTTTCTATTTCGGTTGTGAATGCAATTTTGGATGTAATGAATTTATATGATTTTATTTTCAACTGTCTAATAATGATATCGATGAACTTAACGGATTATCAAGCCGTCTTCAATAGTATAATATTTGTAATTGAAAATTTGAAAATAGCCAAAATAATGGTTACAATCCCAAAGTAATAAATAATATTTTAAATAAAAACAAAGTAGAATCGCATTGAATGAAGTTTACCCTGTCGATAAATTGAAACAAAATTCAACACCTTAACCTACGTTGGCATTACAAGTGAGAAACCTCTATGTCAAGAAAGACTGACTATAGTTGGCCAATTCCTGAGTTGGTTCGGAGCATGTGAAAGCAACTTCCTACCCTCCTAAGTTGAAATTCATTATTTGGGAACTTGATTGGGATTGAGAAACATATCAATGAAAGATCTTTTGATTTTCTATTGAAAAATTCCATCTTTATGAACATTTAATACAAACAGTTCAAACATAATAAAAGTTTGTTATCAATCACAGTTGTCGTTTCTTGGACAAACGTTGAAAATGAAATAATAGCTGTGCCATAGAAACGGCCAGAATTTTCAATGTGAACCATCTAGAAAACTAGGTAGGATATCAGTATGTTGTATATTTGATGAATAAATTCGTGATATTGATATTGTACGTTAAGTTCAATATTGGCCTATACGAAACGTAGCAACTGAAGTGGAAATCTTGGGCCATCTACAAATGGAAAACAGCTCTTCCAGCAGAAAAAAGAGAAAGTAATTTAGAACACTTATTTATAGTTATTGGAAGAATTAATAGATCCTAGGCTCACAGAAATTCTGGAAAATGAGATACGTATCCAGCAAGATGGTGCTCCTGTACATTTCGATGTTCTTGCGCGACATTTGGATGTAAATATCCCAGGTCGGTGGATTGGCAGAAGAGGAATGTTGAATGGCCAGCCGGGCCACCTGATTTAAGTCCTTTAGATTGCTTCTTATAGGGTCATCTTAAATCGAGAGTTTATATTATATAACCTGCAAACTTGGAAGAGCTACGGAGAAGAGTCGTCACCGAATGCAGACTTTTGATACCAGAAGTTCTTCATAATATTAGAAGAGAATTCATTTGTATTATTGTATGAAGGTGGACGTCATTTTGAGTATTACATTTGATTTTTGGCTTTGTTTTCGTTGAAATACAAACTTTCGTAGTGTTTGAACTGTTTGTAGGGTAAGTTACTATTTTTGAAAAGAGAACAGACCTTTCAAATGATATGACACTCGGTCCACTTTCCCTATAATCAATTTCGACTTAGGTCCTGTTGTGTGTTGGGGGTTGATTTCACGTGCTCTGATCCAACTGCGAAATTGGTCTTCCTCCAATCAAAAATTGACGTGTCTCAGCTTTTCCGCTACAATAAGTGTTTCTTGACATAGAGGGGATTGCAAATTTTCGATGAAACACAAACTTTCCTTGTGTTTGGACATGGTCAACAGGCTCAAAGGTGCACTACATTTTCAATTAGCTGGAATTTTTTTCTAATGGTCGGGCGGCCATTCTGAATTGAATGAAAATTCTAATTTTAGGACGATATTCGTATGTTTCAACTTTTCCACTCCCAATTGAGTCTAGAAGAGAGAGATCACTCTAGGATTTTGAAAGTTATGAGGTGAAACAAAAATTCCAATTTGCGCTTCGCATACAAAACTGGAATTCTTCGCTTCACAGTTTCATCGATTCTTAATGGATTTTTATGTTCAATCCTCAAAATAATCACAAGGAATTGAGTTTTTGAATTCATGGATCATATTCAATATTCCATGGAAAAGATTAATTCCAGCGAATTGAAAATGAACCTTTGAGCCTGTCGGCCATTTTGAATTGTACCGAAAAAGAAAGTTGATGACAATTCTTGTATTCCATCATCCTTCGGCATTCCAAACAATCTGAGATGAAAGCTCTAACTTAATAATTGTGAAAGTTATAGGTAATGAAAGCAATTCCGGTTTTTCGAGGACTACCATATAGTACCATATATATATATATATATATATATATATATATATATATATATATATATATATATATATATATATATATATATATATATATATATATATATATATAATGTATATATATAATGTATATAGGTGTGAGAAGGGTTTCTCCATTCAAAACATTCACATCTGTCACACTTTTCTAATTCCTTATGGGTAGCATATTTTTCAATGTTTTTGATGTTTTTGTTTAAGTATTGGTGAATAACAGATATACTTCCATCATATTTCTTCGTCAATGATACCATCAGCCTGAGATACAGACAAGAAAGTCGAAATTCACTATAAAAGCCAATGGAATATCTATATGGCTTGTTAACATTCATATCGATTAAAGTTGTCGTATAATATTGTTTTCTAAACTTGAATCTGAAATATGTTTATAATATTCTTCCAACGAGGGCGATAATATATTGCTTATTATTGAAGAATGTAAAATAGAAGCAATGGGCATTTATTAAGAACGGTTCCTCAATAGTTTGATTCCTTCACAGCAGACTGTTTCACGTGTGGAAGTGGAACTGAGAACGGGTGATTTTTAGTAGAAATAACAAGTTCAACATCCGCACCGATAGGAAGTGATAAGGAACTAATAATGTACTAGCGTTGGGATTCATCCTAAAATTCCGGAGAGAAAATTGCTAAAAGTAATGGGAATAAATAAAATCGCTATGAAATTTTTCTCTCCTAGAAAATATTTCGGTCATTATTTCACTTCGGATAACTCACATTATTTCGTGTTTTGGGTAACAAAGACTCAAAACGTAACATAATATTTTAATGAATCATGAAGTAAAAATATTACTGAAAACTACAGAGCAATCTTTATAGAATTATAATGAATTTTATTCGCAGTTATTAACGAGAAATTTTGACAGATTAGGTACCTACTCGCTATTTTTTGTTAATGTTTCGTTTCGAGTCTTTTTCACGGAGAAGTTATCAGTTGTCACATATTGAACATCAAACAATATCAACTAGCAAATTAGTTAAGCTAAATGTTTCAAACATATTCAAGAATCAACTCACTCATAGCATCTTGACGCATTCCAGCTACAGTTGTCATATTTGTGCCATGTGACATTGAAAAGGACTGCGCCATGCCTGGGTAGGTACTTGTAGTCATCTATAAAATAAAAAATTGAATATAAAACTTGTTTTGTTTGAATGAAGCAAAACTATTTGAATACAAGGAAGAGCTGGTTTTCAAGATAACCAAAAGTGTATACGACGAAAGAAAATCTAATAGCAGTAAGATTTAATGAACTCAAATTTCCATCTTTTTTAAATTGAATAAAAAATGATGTTCAAATGTTCCCTATATTCACAAACTTATTACGCGTTTAACCACACTGTGTCTTCATCAGGTAAGGAGTAAAAGCAGATAATTAGGTAAATAGGTGCAAAATGTAACCAGGGTCTGTTTTTTCTAAACTCAAAAGATTTAGTAATGGGTCTAATTGACTATTAAGTAAACTTCCGAAATTAATTTCATTATGCGAAATACCAAAATTATTATTATGGTTTTCTTCTAGCAGATGATTTGCAAGGCGAGAATCTGATTTTTGTTTGTCAAAACTGCGTTTGTGCTCTTTCAGAGGGTTCGGTGTAGCGACGATTTACCAACAACGGTGGTCACTTAAAAAAATGTGGATGCTGTACGTAAGATTATACAGGAAGATCGGCAAGGAATATATCGATAGATTGTGGTATCATTGCGGATCTCAAAGACCTTAATAGAAAAAATTTTGAACGAAGAATTGCGTGTGAAAAAATCCGGTATCCAGTTGGATACCGGATCTGTTGACCGATGAACATGAAGCTGCAAGGATGAATTGGTGTCAATAAAGCCTGGACAGTTTCAACTTTGAAAAGTCTAAAATCGTCAACAACATTGTCAGTGGTGATGAATCTTGGATTTAGTTATACGAGCTAGAATAAAAAATCGAAAAAGATGGCCGCAACGTTTGTTTCAAAAACAGTTCATGTAGTACAATTCCTTCACAAATTCAAAGAACAGTTACTGTCGATTGGTACACAACTATTTGTTTTCCGCAACTCGTTAGTAACCTTCCCGAACAGACAATCATCCTGCTTTAGCGTGAATGACAACGATTTGTCTACTTTTCCGAAAATCAAGAACGGACTGCGTGGACAAAGGTTTCGTTCTGTTGATGCCTTCCAAAAGGTAATTTTGAATGTAGCAGCAAACGATTGGAATAATTGTTTCCAGAATGCAGAAGAAATGAATCTTTGCGGAGAATACTTCGATAAACAAGTTTTGAAAAGCTTTCAATTGTTTCATTCTATCTCTATATGCCAAACTCAAAAGACATCCCTCGTATCCATTATTGACCTCTATTTGTATTACAATATTGAACAAGAATTTTTTTTCTGAAATTGGTATCGTGGTGAGTCTCTGTATCATACTGTTATGAGCAGCTGTTTTATGTTGATGTGGATGAGACGAAGAATTCAGGACTGGTGATATCTGTATGTGATGGTTTATGGAATATAGAAAATCACATCTGCGATCAATTTGGGATAAAGTTGAATCTAAAATCTAATTTTCAGTTTGCATTTCCAAAGTGAAGTTTATATAAGAAAATAATTGTATATTTGTACCTGTAGAACAACAGATAATGCCATCCACTTCTGAACCAATAAATGCAGTGTTTCAACAGCGGATGATTATGAAATTTTTCTTAATGCTAGCCATGAAAATTTCGGCTAGTAAAGAACAGAAAGAATTATCCATCATTGAGCCGTAGTTTGTAAATTTCATCAGTGGAGTCAAAATAAATTCTAAAAAAGTTCCACTTCTGTCAATCAAATTCTACGCTCTTCCTCTCCTTTTTCCGGAATTATGCAATATACCAATTGAAACCGGATAAAATGTGTTTGTTTTTCCGTGATCTTTTACTTCACGCGAAATGAAAACCATTTTTATTTCGTGGAAAAGGAATCTAATATTTATTACTCAGCTTGTTGAAGATATTCCGGAATGAAGCTTCATCCCCGAAATCTAATTTAGTTTCATTTTATTCCTTCCCAGAGGTATCCAGAGCGACGTTGGGATAGCCTCGTGAAATTTAGAGATGCATGTAATTTTCCTTTTTGAGCGTGACACCGCTTCCATTTCAAATTCAAATCACGACGCCACGCATCCGGTGGCGGTGGCCAGGTGAACTGGTGGCCAGTTTGCGGAACTCATCTAATTACACCCTGGACCAGACATTTGCATGTCATTTTCAGGATACTCAAATGCGGGCAGGGAGGTATTTGGTTAGCATTCGCACAAAACATTCAAATAATATATTAATTCATATATCTAAACAGGTAGAATCACGAAAAACTGTACCTAGATAAACTGTAGATAGAGTAAACCTAGAGAAGTCCTAATCGAGGCCCAAAAAACAAGGTTTTCCATTTTCGATAAACAGGCTGTTTTATGAATTATAGCCGAATATACTAGACGCTATAACTCTTGAACTCATTCACAAGAAATTTCGTACGGAAAATGACATGATTATAGTTAGGGAATTGGTAGTTGGTGAAAATCAAATTACAGGACTGAAGGAATCAAAGTTACACCGAAAATCCTTATAAACGAAGTGAATTAGCCAAAATCGCTCCAACACATGTGCTAACTGCGAAAACTGTCACTTTTTGTTCAGCTTTTTTATTGAAGAATGATTATGAAGGCGAATCATTTTTCTAGTTCAGAAACACTTTGCTGCCGCAAACAACGACGTACTTTTTTTTTCATTGATAGAAATACTCGGTACGCCAAACTCATCATTTTGCAAGTTTTTGTAACTATATGCAAATTTCATCAACAGCTACTGCCCTGAATAATCTCAAAATTAATCATTCCAAAACCTCTCCCCCTTTTTGCAGAATAGTAGAAAGTTACATATTTTCATCAGTCTGTATAATTGTTTGAGTAATTTTGTGCGTTTTATGATCTACATGGAGAGTGCAATTTTTGCAACCTATGCCTAAAGAGTAGGAAATATTCCGTAATTTATTCTCCACCCTATGGCAGTTTATTCTTTTTCAGATCAGTCATCACGATGCTACAGACAGACGCAGAAACACATGTAGATTCACATGTTAAACTTATAACACTACTTTTTTTCTGCCAAGCATTAAGAAACACTGATATCAAAACATTTCACAATGAACTCTTCAGAAAACCTTCCTTCCCCGTACTCAAATTTTTCACTAAACTGATACATAGCCAACTGATATTCTATTAACATCTGGTTGGTTTCAAACAACAATTTTGTGAATTATAGCTTATCGAAGGAGTCTTGAATTAATTTTGACCGATCCGTAGAACACAGAACTGATTTTCAACAATTAGATGGATAGATAGATATATAGACGGCCACTGGGATCCAGTGGTGGCACTTTATCCTAATTTGCACCCATAACCTTGTAAAGGACATAAGTTGTAAAGTATATAACTTGTTCTATTGATTATATCTCTTCTTCGTATTGTCTATTAGGTGCGCAACTAAGTTCTTGCTGTTTGTCGATAGATGGCTCCAGCAGTAAGTGCTGGTCGATTTTTATATATCAAGAACGTCTTGAACAAAGCTTAGACATATGGTAAACAAACCACTGTGACACATTAGTGATTTTGTTTTTGCGTCATATACTTTTTGTTGTGAGAAAATGTCTGATTTTGTGCCAAATAATCGTCATTTGCGGGAAGTGTTGATTTTCTCCTTTCATTCGAAGAAAACGGCACTGAAGCTCAAAGAGAGCTCCAAAAAGTGTACGAAGATGCTGCTCTAAGTGAAACAACGTGTCGGGATTGGTTCCGTCGCTTCAAAAATGGTTTTCGATGTGGACGACCGTCCCCGTGAAGGAAGGCCAAAAATCTGCGAAGACGCTGAATTGGAGGCATTGCTCGATGAGGATCCGTGCCAAACGCAAGAGTTTGCTTCAGCCTTAGGAGTTACCGTCCAGGCCATTTCAAAGCGATTGCTTGCGTTGGGAATGATTCAAAAGCAAGGAATTTGGGTTCCTTATGGTTTGAAGCCAAGAGACGTTAAGCGTCGTTTTTTCACCTGTGAACAACTGCTCCAGCGGCAAAAATGACAGAGGTTTCTCCATCGCATCGTAACAGGTGATGAAAAATGGATTCATAACAGCAATCCAAAAAAAAAAAATGCTTTTACGTCATCGCCGAATACTCACGCTGCGAAAGTTATGCTGTCTATTTTGTGGGGAGTGGTATCGAACTCAATTGATGCGATTGAGTAAAGCACTGCGCGAAAAATGGCCACAATACGAACAGAGACACGAAAAAGTAATTCTACAGCATAACAACGCTCGGCCTCACTTTGCCAAACCCGTTAAAACCTACTTGGAAACGCTCAAATCAGAAGTGACTGACCTACCCCATCCGCCATATTCCCCAGATATTGCACCATCCGATTATTACTTCTTTTGCTCGATGGCACATGGTCTGGCTGACCAACAGTTCCGCTCATACGAAGAGCTCGAAAAATGACTTCATTCGTGGATAGCCCCAAAAGACGAACACTTTTACCGTCACGGTATTCGAGCTCTGCCAGAAAGAGGTGCCTTGTCATGTCCGGTTAACTTTTATCGTATTTACGTTGTATTTTCGAATTCGGGTTGAGTCATTAATCGGGTTATAACTTTTTTTTCTCTACGTTTGATTTAATAAATCACAAAATATTTTCCTCTCAGTAATCAGGATCCAGCTCTCAATGTCTTTCATAGAACGTTTCGAATTTGTTATGTTTCTATAATAATAATAAGACTGTTTATTTAGCTGAAGCTAGAAACAATAACATAAAATACATTGACGTAATAATACTGATGAACATATTGTATAAATGATTTCTCATCTAATCCGAAACATACAACTTTCTCAGGCGTGATTTGAAAACACTTAGACTCGCGGACGTCCTCACATCAGAAGGCAAACGATTGAGACGCTGCAGACCGCTGACGAAGGTGTTGAAGACAAATCAAATCTTTGAATGTGGTGTTCATTGTTTGATCCGAGACCAATCATATTTGACATTTTCACCAGAAACTGTTTTAGATATGAAGGCGTTTGATCATTCGTAATCTTGTAAATGAGAATAAGGTTTGACTGCTCAATCAACTGCGCCACACTCAGAAAACCTAACCTCCTCAGCATATCTCTGATAGGAGTGAACCTACTACATCCAAGAGGTATTCTCATAGTTCTGTTCTGTACTATCTGTAGCTTCCGAATGTCCTCCCCCGTCGAAGAAATCAGCAATGAAATGCAGTAATTTAAAAGTGGAGCAATAATAGTGTTATAGACCACTCTTCTAAACCATGGAGACAACTTTCTTGAAATCCTGCCTAGGTAACCTATTTTTTTCCAATTTTCTTACATAAAAATCAACATGTTTAGAGAAGTTCAACTGCTGGTCAAATACGATTCCAAGATACTTCATCTCTTGGACGAAATCAATAAGCTGATTATCCATAATAATTTTGTAATTCCTAGATCGAAACTCCACGCATTTAGATTTTGATCCGAAAAACATACACTTTCTCACTCGCTCAGGAATTATTGAATATATTCTAGGTGCCACATACATAAAACATCTTTGCCTTATTGTTTTATTTGCTCTAAGTGTCTCGAATCTGGAAGATTTATTTCTTGTTGAATAATCGTGTTTCAAAATGCTAATTTCTATTTTGTGTTGAGAGATTTGTGAGAGTATCTTCAATGAAAATATTTGATGGATGTCCATAACACCAGACATTCTGTATAATTCGTCACTTGAAAAGGTAAGTTTTCTGTTATATATGATTCTTAATAACCATTTTTGCATTACATTTACACTCTTCAGATAGCAATTATATGCACCCCCCAACCCAGTATGCTATATGATATTTGTGCTAGAGCCAGTGCATCATACAGAATTTTCATATCCTCTATGTCAAGAGATTTCCTCATATTCCTGAACTTTCCAAGAAGCCTCCTTAATTTTTTGACTAATAGTTCAATGTGTTTGTCCCATTTCATATTTCTGTCGATTATAACACTTAGATATTTTATGTTTTCTGTATATGCGTATTCGTATCAAGTTGGAGACTACCCATATTTGGAAGACTGGTCACGTAAGAAGCGAATGGTACATATTTTGTTTTCTCCAGGTTCATTGTCAGCATATTGTACTCGAACCACCTTCGTACTTAAACGAGATCTTTTTCAGCTTCGTCAGCGAAACATACAATTTTACCTTTTCTCCTTATTAGTAGAAGACTGTTTATGTACAATATGAACAGAACAGTACCCAGTACTGTACCTTGTGGTACACCAAAGGTTATATCTCTCATAGTACTCTTTTCATTTTCAATTTCTACGCATTGTTTCCACTTCGATAAATAGTTCTTCAGTAAATCATGAGCTTTTCCTCGTATTCCATATCAGTACAGTTTCTTCAGCAACTTTTCATGGGAGACGGTATCAAACGCTTTAGCAAGATCGATGAATACGCAGAGGGATGGCCGTTTCATATCCATGTTGTTATAAATGCTTTTTGTCGATTCTCCAATAGCGTCTTCAGTTGATTTACCTTTAAGAAACCCAAATTGATGTTTGGATATAAGTTTGTGCTTTTCTAAGAATTTCCACATCCGCGATTTTATTATTTTTTCTATTACTTTTCCCAAGTTTGAGACCAGTGACACCGGGCGATAGTTGTCATACATGCTTTTATTCCTGATTTATAGATGGGTTTTATAATTCCAATTTTCAGTAAATCAGGGAAGCTTCCAGTCTCGAAAAATAAGTTGACTAGAAAAGAAAGAGGTCCTGAAATTTCCTCCTTCACTCTTTTCAAAACTTCGGATTTTATGTCATTATGTCCTGCCGCTATATAATCTTTGAATTGTTTAATCACCGACTCTACTTCAGTTCTATCTGTTGGGTACAGAAATAATGTTTCATTTCAAAATTTGTCTTTCCCTTCATAATTTTTTGGTTCTTTTATTTTATCCGCATATCTAACCCATGTTCATGAATCAACCGTCCATCTCTTCCATGTATTTCTTTTATTTCTATTCTTCTCTTAGGCTCGTTATAGTTGTCCTTAACGAAACTCTATAGTGCTTTCGTTCTGTGTTTATTTTCTTTTACATAGTTCTGAATATGTTGTTTTTTGGCTTTGGTTTTAAATTTTGAACCATATTTCTGTAACTCACATATTGATTTTTGAGTTCTAGATTATTTGGGTGTTTTGAGGTTTTTTGAATAATTCATTTTTTTTTTGTTCACAGTTTTTACAAGTCCAGGAGTAATCAAACTTTTTACAAGTTAATATTTTTCCAGAATCTTTTTTGTCGCTGTATGTTTAATTAAATAATTTGAGAATTTTTCAGAAAAATTATCCAACGATGTTTCACTGGCAGGTCTAGTGTATTTGTTTATATAAGATTCGTAGCCATATGAGTTCAAAATATTATTCATTCACGTGTTCTTCTTCATCCAAGAGGTCTATGTTCATATCGCCAGTTATTATATGGTGATCAACTCTTCCTGATTGTTCTAGATAATTTGAAAAATTTTCATTGAAATTTGAAGGGTTAAGTTTAGGCGATCGGTATATAGATGATATTTTCAAAATATTATTTTGTAGTTTGATTTTCATTTCTGAAACGTTTATTTCACCTACAAGAATAATTTCATAAAGGTACTCAAGTTCTTCAGCTACGTTAACCAGTACTCAGAAACATTCTCCGAATTCGCCTCTCGATCGTTTATCTCCTCTCAAAGTCGTGTACTCCTGAAACACCCTGTATAGGATCATTTTTCATTCATTCAGTATCTGAAGCATGTGAAATCCAAGAAGAACGGAATAATTATGAAATCCATACTTATCTCTCTTCTATACTCGGAAATCTTCAGTTATTTTATGTTCAGCATTCATATCTGATGAGCTTGAGAATTAATGCAGTAACGCTGAGTTCTAGCTCCTCAGAATAAGGTAGGGAGAACATGGAATGATAAATGAACTAAACTAATTGACCAACGTGTTTGACCTCTTCTAATTGGGGTTCCCTTTCAGAAAGCCCACTTTCTCTTATCCCAGATATTATATTGGACCACCGGTTTCCGCCAAATGAATCGATGTCAGTATTAGAAACTGAGATGTAACTGCTATTGATCCACAACGCTCTAGACTAGACACTATTTTATGTGGTCATTTATTACTGGGGGTATATTTTGGTTCAATTTATAATTTTGAGACATTTAAAGAAAAAAGTTTTCTCTTTACTTATCCTCATTTCGTTCAGAATATAATAAAAATGGAACTCGAAAAATTTTTCAATCAAGGAAATTCATTCTTTATAAAGACCCTTCACAAATTTCCATATTTCTGGAATGCTAAAAAAAGGTTGAAGAATGAAAGAAAAGAATGAAGCAGTAAGAATTATCGATTGTTTCTGGTACGGATCAAAACTGCTTCTTTTTTAATGCTGCAATGTATTTCCTTTCAAATTTCACCCTGTTACAGGCTCTCCTTACTGAAAGATAATCCGAACTTTCTTAGAATGAAATGAATTTTACGTGATTTGTTGTTGTTTTTAAACTGGCAATTTTCTCAATTTTGTACCTGATGATGTTTTATATGAGTTTTATTGTGCACTTTGTCGATGTGTCTTGTGTTCTTTGAGTTCATGACTTCGGTTTTTCATCACATAATACTAACTTTTGGATAATTAACCTCAACTTTCTAGGCCTGAAGATGGAAACAATATATATTTCCGAAAGCTTGCCATGAAAAAAGAGTATTCCTTTGTTCCCTAACCCGTTATCAATAAATTTTATATGAATTATATATATAATTATAATATATAATATACAGGGTGCTTCAACGAAAACTAAACAGAGGCTATATCTACTAAGATATTCATTTCTGATCAAAACGCAAAAACAGGTCGATTTTTGTTTCAAGGGGACATCTTTTGGGGTACAAAATTTGCCTGAAATATCAACCCACTAAGCGCTTAGTGGGGGGAAACAAAAATTGACCTGTTTCTGCGTTTTGATCAGAAATGAATATCTTGGTAGATATAGCCTATATTTATATATATATATATATATATATATATATATATATATATATATATATATATATATATATATATATATATATATATATATATATATATATATCCACATCCTCTCATCTTCAATGATGGAACCTATTACAAATAATTGTTCATTTGTTTCCAATTATCGAAAGGTAAGATACAAGGCGCAAATGTTTTGACATTTGAAAATCGTTCTATGACTCTTTGAAAAATAACGAAGGAGCATACAAAACCATCAAAATATGACAAGAATTTTCCTTGAGATTGTTTTCTTTCTTTTCAGAAAGTGACAAAAAGTTACAATTTAGCGAAAACAATGGAGAAAGTTCAGATAAGAATGAAACACTTGTGTAGAATATAAGGAGCCTTACTATTATAAAAGATGAAAAGTCACTGAATTTAGTGGCTATATGAAGACAATACAAATCATCAAAAGAATCACAGTAAGTGTGGATCAGAAATTAATCGAAAAAATACTGCAAAATGAGTAGACTCGCTAGAGCATAGCTACCAGAAGATGTGCCCAACTGTATAAGATGTTGAATTTAGTTATTTTATATTACATTTCAGAGGTTATTTCAAGTTTTTAGCCAAAGATTAAAACCAATTATTTAATGAACATGTTTTGATCACGTACAGTTTTTTATTTTTAATCTTTGATTGGTATGCTAAGTTTACTCAAATTATAGAAGAAGCTATATGAAGACTTTAAAAATAACCAAAAGAATCGCAAAAGTGGGGAGCAAAGATTAAAGGAAAAAAAGATTGCAAACTAAGTAGATTCACTGGAGCACATCAGACAGTCGTACCTTTGAAATGTACCCAACACTAAAAGTTGTTTATGCCACTTATTTTATATTACATTTCAAAGGATATTCCAAATTTTTGAGCGAAAGATTAAGAGTGATTAGTTAATGAACATGTTTTGATCACGTACACGTACTTTTATTTTAATTCTTTGAATGGTGTGCCAAGTTTACCCAAGGAATAAAAGGAAAGACAAAATTTATTGACCAAATTTTCATTGGGTGAGTAATTTTTTCTGCAGGAATAATATCCAGCACTTGTATGGAGCGACTAAGTGACAAAGGTACAAGATTAATATTAGGCTAACCCAGTGTTTCTCCAGACTTAGCATCATGCCGTTATGCAAGATAAACTCAAAATTAGTTCATTCATCCAATCGTACACTTTTGAATAAAAAAGTATATGAAGGGGTATAAAAAGCTAAAAATGGGATGTATTTGGTCAAAGAATGTATCGACAGATTTGAAAAGGACATATTTAAATGAGCGATGTTACCCTTGTTGAGGAGCACGAACATCTTTTTTTCAATATAGTTTAGTTATGATTAAAATTTCTTGCAGTTCTTCTTCTTATTAAATAACAGTAACAGTGGAGAAGATTAAAATTGTGTTTAGCGATTTTAATTTCGATATATCTTTGAAAAATTTTGGAAGTACACATCTTCAAGATATTCTATTTGCCCTTTGAACTGTAATTTTGCTTTAGGTATTGAGACTTTGACGAGTTTCTATCCCTTAAAACTAACCTGGGGGTATCTGTTGATGGCGGCGGCAGGATGCGGATAGGGTTGGTAGCCCCTAGCCGCTCCGGGGTAGATATTTCGCATCATGGCACCGTTGCATCCGGGCAGAACGCTTGGGGCCAGAGCCTTTTGTAACTGCTTTTCTTGTTTACGATACTTTGCACGGCGATTTTGAAACCACACCTGAAAACAAAGAATGGGAAATTTTGAATTACAGAGTCGATAACGTTCTATTATTAACAATGAAAGTAATTTTTACAAACAACTAGGAGAATTTTTCAAGGAGTCTACATTTATCTTTACTCCAATTATGATACAGTTACCACATATAATCATACTATTTATTATTGCGGGATGATCTTGGTTGTACAGGATGTCCCATTTCCGACAACAGAAAATTATTCGTTGAGAAATGGATTAAACTGTATTTTCGCGCAATGATTTTCTACAATTTTCAAAGACAATTATCTGAATAAGAATGCTTCGGCTAGTTGTTTTCCGTTTTCGACATTGAAGCCAACAGTTTTCCGTTGGTATAGAGAATTTAAACACAAAAGGATTAGGTTTACCGACGATTTTACGGCAGGCTCACCAAAAGCAGTGGTATTCAAGCTGTGAGTAAGATTTTCTAAGAAATCGGCATGCAACATATCGAGAGATTGAGGTATCATTGCGAATTTCAAAAACCTCAATACATAATATTTTGCCGTATCTGTTGCTAGGGTGAATTGGTATCAAGAAACTCTGGACTGTTTTAACTTTGGAAAGTCTTAAAGCGTTTATAACATTGTCAGTGGCGATGAATATTGGATTTATGTATACGAGCCTGAAATGAGCTCTTCGGTTGTTCCAAGGGGAAGAAAAACGAACAAGAGTCATCAGGGGCCTAAAAGTCTTCGAAAAGGTGTTCACAACGTTTGTTTCAAAATCAGGTCTTGTAGCAACAATTCCTTTGCAGATCAAAAAACAGTAACTGTCGATTGGTACACAATTATTCCTTTACTGGAACTCGTTAGTAAGCTCCGAGAAATTAACCCTCAATGGTGAATAATCTTCACCAAGACAATGCAAGTTCGCACACAGCCCGGAAAACAATTGAATATCTAATACATGAAAACATCGAATTGATACATCATTCTAAGTATAGTCTTCAGAAAAATAGGTAGAAGCCTTCCAAAAGGCCATTTTGAATCCAACCGCAAATGATTGACCTACATAACTGATTCCAGAATTGGTTCGAACGAATGCAGAAGTGTATTAAAATGAACACAGCAAAAATTTTCATTTTTGATCGAAAACTGTAGAAGATACATAGTAAGCCACTGGAAAATAGTTCAAAATTATTCCCATCTTCTCTCAAACATTATCCACTCAAGACTATCTTGCCAATTCTTGAATATTGTTTACAGGTTTTCCAATTTTGAGCTTGTCGATCTGCCCTCAGACAACAGTCTTTCAATGATAACTGGATGGGAACAAAAGATCAGTGGCAATGTCCACCAGGAGTACTTAGCACAAGTGTTTCATGACGATACAATTTTGAATTTGGAATAATTGAAATATTTTGAGTATTTAAGATGTTTTTATCTTTTCTTGGTGCTAATAACTTTTGATAATTCTTAAGAGTAATAAATAACGGAAAACTGGAATAGATTCATTTCAGATCAAAAGCTGTCACCTTCTGAAATCACCCTCATCTCGAATTTCAATCACTTGAGTAGAAGTAATATTTCGATCCAGTGATACCTCAGAGCGATAGATAGTCTCCTCTATTTTTCAGTATCTTCTACAGTTTTCAATCAAAAATGAAAATTCACGGGGATGCAGACAAATATAATACCTTTCTTTCGAGTTATAACTCGACCCATCTACCCTTTTCCAAATTTTCAAGGGTTGTCACCCCTGCTCCAGGGGTTGAAATTCGAGATGAGGATGGTACTTGATGATGACTGCCACTGATCAGCATGGATCTGTTCCATTTTACCTCACTGAAACTTGAATAGTCTCAGGGAAAAAGTCTTCCCTATCTTTCAGTTGCTCACCCTGTATCTTTTACAGTTTTCAATTAAAAATGGAAATTTATTCAAGGCAATGTAGACAAAGATACCACCTTTCTTGTGAGTCATCACTCGATCCATCTTTCCTATTCAAAATGTTCAAGATTGCAACCAGGATAAAAGTCTTAGGTTGCTCTTGACCCTGTATAATCAGTTTTTCAGGCAATGTAGACAAAGTTTTGTATTCCCCAAATGTTCAAGAGGCTATATCCCAAGATCTTGATATTTCCCCTTGAAACAAAAATTAACCGAATTTTGCGTTTTGATCAGAAATGAATATCTTGGTAGATATAGCCTCTGTTTACTTTTCGTTGAAGCACCCTGTATATATAGTATATAGAATAGATAGAAACAAATTTTTGAATACGGCTCTATATTCTTTTCAAATAGCGAAATACTGATATTTGAGGAAATCCCGGAAGATCGAGAAATCAAAAACAAAAGAAGATAGCTGCGATATATTTTCACTAATGAATTTTCCTGAAAAAAATGTTATCGTAGAAGGAGGGGGTCATTTTTCTCCTTTTGCAGTATTTCGCATAGCTATTGCACTAAAATGTCTAAGTCTTTTATTTATAGAGATATCATAAAAACGTATGAAAATTGGTATACCCAACATAGGGAAACTCTATGCAATAAATAATAAATCGAATAAATCTTCCAGTTGAAAATTTGATTCTCTCATCGAGGGTTCCGTATAAGGTTGAACGTATATGAATAGTTCGTTTTCGCTCTTTCCCGAGTATATTTGAATTTTTTACTGTAAATTAGCCTTCAAGAGGTATATTTACATTATTTGTGTATTTATCATCAGTTTAAATTAAAATTGGAAAAAGGTTATTCTATTATTTGAATATTCAACGTTGTCACCATTTCTACATCGAAACAATTGTAAACGAACGGATATTGCATTACTCTATTGAAATGAATGTAACATCGTCCACTTATTCGTATCTTACGGATCGGATGAATCGAGCTGTTGGTAATGCTAATGCAGATGACCAAAGGGCCATTGGCGATCTATTCGATGCGGATATATAATGCTTATCTTAAACATCTTGGTTGCGTTGACTTATGGTAAGCGTAGCATGTATCGGTCATTTCTCATCGAATGAGTCTATTTGTAGGCAGTACGTACACATATTAATTGTAATTGGAATGCCGACACAGCTTGACGGACACAATTCGAATCAACCGGATGAATAACTGATCGGAACCCCTTAGATCAACTGCATCGGCATTGCCGACAACGCGTTTCGTCTGATTCAGAGCCCGTTTCGTCCGATCCGTACGATGCGGAAAAGTGGATGCAGATCTAAGAGATGGGAGAACTGAGTATTTGGTGTCAATTTGATACACTCCCATGTTTCTGAGAAAAGGAAAATGATGAGTAGCCTCGAGTTTAATTACCTTGCCAGTGTCGAAATATGCAGCTAAAAGAAACATTAACAGTTTTATCTTTTGATTGCTTTAATTTTGAGTATTAGATATTAATTTCGACACGTTTTTCTGAGCAAATAGCCTGGACAGATAGACAAACGGACAATGACTGATTTTATCAGAGTTCCGTTGGCCCTTAAACCCCTAAAAGAATATGAGTGAAGCTATTGAAATCGATATTGATTAAAAAACCAATGGAAGTAGAGCATCAATTGTTAGTACCTACGCAGAGAAAATTTTACTATAATAATGTGGAAATGATAGTCAGAAAAATGTACATATGTCGTAATTTAATCATCCTAGGATTTCCGTCCTATTTTTATTACGTGGAAGTGGAATAGGAAGTAAGGCTTCGAACGATTTTATCTTATTACAGTTCACAAATATTAACCATATCGAAAAAGTCGTTCAAAAATAAGTCGACAATGTCCCACTTCTATATCATATAGCTTTGAAAACTTTCTTACGAATCTGACAAAAGAAGGCGTTAAGGTTGCTAGATATGCATTACGTTGGCTTAAAATGAGACTTCGCGGCAGCTGGCAGTTCGACCCCACATCGCGGGGCTTAAGCTCATCCTTATATATACATCGACGCCGAGTTGGGGGCGGACTAACTCGATTACGGATCCATTTGATGGGATCGGGGCTGGCTGAGTCGAAACGTGTCATGGTGCATGAGGAGAGAAGGGAATGCCATAATTGCAGACACCACTCCTACAAGACGAGAAAAGCTCCTTTTGTTTTCCAAGTATTCTAGCTGCTTGAGCCTACATCAGCTTTATAATGAATTGAGTAAACATTTTACTTGTTAAAGAAACGCTTAATTTTTTGAGTGGCAAGGAAAAGAACATGTGATAAAACAGTTACTATGTCTTAAATATAAATAATTGTTAGAAGGTTCCTAACGCTCATAACAAGGGTGAATTGATACAAGGTGTCAGATAACGAAACAGCATCATGTTATATTTATTCTGTGTTCTGTTTAAAGGAGAACACATGTTAACAATATTGTCTGATTATTAGGGTAACTTCATATTATTTTCACACTGCATATTCAACTCAATTGAGCATCTTAGACCGATTCATAAATCATACAAATACTGATATATTAACGAACTAATTTGTCGTTCTATTCGAAGTTCTGAAGGAAAGTACGCCTTGATTAAAGGATTATACTGATAACTATGGTGTAAAAATGATAACCATTCTCAAATAAAAATTGACCTATGTTTCCTGTTTATTTCCATGATTGAAAAACCATCTGAGTGGTTCTTAAATTGTTCTTGCTATAAGTTCAATCAAATTGAATAATTCTGATGAAAATTCGTCTTTCATATATATATATATATATATATATATATATATATATATATATAATTTTCAATAAATTAATATTTTTCATGAAAAACGAACGAATTAAAGTAGCAGCTTCAATTATCGAAAGAACAGTTTGACAGCAGACATTTTATGAAGTTTTATCTCCACAATTTCGTCTTATGTGTTTGTTCTGGTAGAGGCTCGATTTTTCCTAAATTCGGAAACCCACGGTTTATTGACTGAATAAGAAAAGAGTATTTAGTGTTCAATTCAATTCTTCTATGATTTCAAGTATGTCCCTATAAAATGTTTCTGTTGATTTTTCTATTTCTATAACTTTTGAAGTAGGCGAATTACCCAACGAACTGTCAAACGTATAGTCATAAAGTATTACAACTTGCAGCTTAAGGAAAAAGATTCTTAGCCTCAGAATAATAGAATATTAGGAAAGAATTAGGCGCGATGGAGCCACTTTTGATAAAGATCGGATATGTTTTGAATATATTTCAATGAACGAATCATTTTAAAAATGAAGCAATTTGCGGGAGTAAACACTTTGATAAGTAAGTTTTTTCTCCATTGTTAAAAAAAAGAAATTCTATCAAATGTTCAACAAATTCATTGTTGGAAGTCCAGAACTTATAAATGATTAAAACTGTCATTTATTTCGAATGAAAGTGAAAATGATGAAACCAAAATTCATAATTAACGAAAGTAATTTAGTATTCACCCCAGCGAAAAGCTTGAAGTTGATGAATTTTTGATGTCTAGCTGCAACTAAATTTGTTCTCTTATTTTTCTTCCATTGTATATTAATGATAAAACTGAAGAAGAAATGTATAATCGTCACCAACCATTTTTCGAAAGGTATTCATCATCTTTGCTTTTATGCAACTAACTTTCTTTTCAATTTAAGGAAAAATTATCATTTGAAAGAATTAAAACACGTTTCATCCAGAATTGCAATAAAAATATAAAATAATGTTACTTTATATATTTTTATAATGCATGATGCTCACACTAGACGACATTGTTATTCTTGTCAACCGCAATAACTAATCCTTAAATGTTCGAAGCGAATGTTGAAGTGAGATTTTTCGATAATCTTTAAGCTAAAAAATATATACATACGAGAAAACTCTAAGCAAAGTATAAATAATGCTCCTTAATTTATTTCGGATCCTAACGTGACAGTATTGTATGCATATCTACATATGTATAGGGTGTCCGTGAATTGAGTGTACAACGTTATACTATAGATTCTTCAGCTCGAAATAAGTCGATTAGGGCTAATTTACCTATTTGAAGAGTTCCTTCGTTTGGCCGCTAGAGGTCGCCAAAGATTTTTTTCTTATTTTTCAAATAATTCGAGAACGACTCGATCGATAGAAACCATATTTGGTATGCGTACTCGGGTGCGTTATTCATGTTTTTTAGTGATCCATTCAATGACCTTGACGTATTATAAGTGTCCCTAAAAATTCGAACGTGTTTTTAATCAACCATAATTTTTCAACTGTCTGCGTTTGAGCAAAATTGTTTCAGACATTGAGTAGCTAGACCTATTATCAAATTTTTTCATCTCTTGAGAAATTTTGATATGATGAGCGGTTCAATCACAAAAAACAGTTTTTCAATTTCATGATTCAATTTCTTCAACCACCTAGCAAGTCAAAAGTATCACTGACCATGTTGGCTTTGGATTTGTTTCTGTAGTCTGGCAAATTGTCATTTTATTATGCTCGAAAACCTCTTGTCGACAAAATGATGTTTTCTAGGTTGCTATATCGAATCAAGGAAATAGGAAATTCAATGTTCAGTAGTATAAAAATCGAAAAATTCGAAGAAAAATTTGATAAGTTTTTCACAATGTTTATTTAAAAATATGAAAACAGGTTGGCCAGTTGGAAAATAAATAGGAGAAAACAAGTCACTTCAGAATAACGATTAATTAGTTCACATTCAAAATTTCATTCAACTATAGTAAATGTTAAAAAATTCCACCATTTTGCTGAATACAAGAGTTAATCTTCTTAAAGAAATTAAATTGGACCCTTGGCATTACTTCAGGGTCATTTTTGAAAGAGTTGGCCGCATTTAAAATTCTCATATGTAACTCTTCTCGAGTGTCAATTGGAGAAGAGTAAGCTCTATTTTAAAGTACCCCATAGAAGGAAGTCGCACGGTGTCAAGTCGGGAGATTCTGCTGGCCAACTTGCAGGTGCATCAGCTCCGCTTCCGATCCTACGATTCGCATACTGTGCATGTAAGAACTCGCGAACCGCTAAACTGAAGTGAGGAGATGCACCGTCGTGCATAATCCACATTTCTGCACGCAGTAATACTGGAATATCGTCCAACAAATCCGGGAAAGTTTCTTGCAAAAAATTCTAATATGCCTCTCCGTTTAATCGATCTGGAATCATTACCGGACCAATAATGAAATTGTCAATTACTGAAATCCATACGTTAATTATGAATAGATTCTGATGATGGGTACTTGTAAAAGCATGTGGACATTTGACACTGTACACTGTACTGTATAGGATTTTCCTACTGAGATCCTGAGTTCTATTTTCTTGGATAAATCGGCATATTATCCATAGATAGGCGATTCTCAGGATCGTTAGGAAGTAACTCCTGAACTTTCTGATTGTGATAACGATGAAATAATTGTTCCTTCAAGACATCATGAATCATTGTTTTAGGAACGACCGACTGCAAACCTAAACGCCCCGTGCTCAATTGTGGGTTTTCCTCAACTATGTCTAAAATTTGTTCTTTGCGTTCTACCGTCCTTACTGTTAGTTGTCGTCCTCGATCCAAATTCCTGGACTTGAAGCAACCATTCTCGCGGAGGCGCCTTTCCAGATTTCCAAACGTTTGGTGGTTCGGCACTATGCGATCTGGAAATCTTTCAGCATATACTCTCGCGCTTTCACGTCCATTGCCTTGACAAAATCCGTACACCATAACCATATCAACCATTTCAGAGTTACTATACCTCTTCGTGCCTAATAATGGTATGATAAACCATCAAAATACCTAGTTAAGAACTTAAGGAACACTGTCGTGTCAACAATTGGTTGTCAAGCCTAATAAAATGACAATCAGCCAGACCACAGAAATAAATCCAAAGCCATTATGGTCAAATATGATATTTTTGACTTGCTAGGTGGTTGAAGAAATTAAATCATGAAATTGAAAAACTGTTTTTTGTGATTGAACCGCTCATCATATCAAAATTTTTCAAGAGACAAAAAAGCTTGAAAATTAACCTAGCTACTCAATGTTCAAAACAGTTTTTCTCAAAAGCAGACAGTTGAAAAATTATGGTTGATTAAAAACACGTTCGAGATTTTAGGGACACTTGTAAAACGTCAAGGTCAATGAGTGGATTACTAAAAAACATAAATAACGCACCCGATTACGCATACCAAATATGGTTTCTATCGTTCAAGTCGTTCTTGAATTATTTGAAAAATTAGAAAAAAAATCTTTGGATTTGGCGACCTCTAGTGGCCAAACGAAGAAACTTTTCATATAGGTAAGTTGGACTAAATCGACTTATGTCGAGCTGAAGAATCTGTGGTATAAAGTTATACACGCAATTCACGGACACCCTGTATATAAACGTGAATGTCCGTACTGTTTTCCTGCACCAGATCTAAACCAAAATATAAAAATTGTTGAAACTGTGTAGTCATAAATTCATTACTAAGGATAATTATAGAAATGGCTCCATTCACAAACACATCTTACAAATACACTACACTATAGTATGGAGGATGTCTTCAATAACTTATTACTCCTATAATAATCCAGCTTGTGGTGATGAACATACCTAGGTTTCAGTAAGTGTATAAGAATGATCGTTGTACCACCGCGGATTTGAATATTTGGATGATTGACTGCTACAATTCAAGGCGTGAAAAATATTTCGTGCAAAAGCCTTTACTGCATTTTGCAGCCTAAGAATAGAGGTCATTCACAAGTGCTCAGACTCCCCTGTGTTTACACTGCGACAAGAACATTTTGCCATGATATTTTCCTCATCTAGTTCTTGTACGAAAACAAACAGGGTTTTTATTGTTCGATATGCATCACGAAATCAAGTCACACCTTCTTGGAAGCTTTGTCGAGTTGTTCCATCATTTATTCATGCTCATTTAAATCAGTACTTATCAAAACAATGTAATCAGCGAATCGCAAATGATTGATGAATGATCCGTCGACATTGACTCCTTTTCCTTCTCAGTTTAAGGTCTTGAACACATCTTTGAGGGCTAAAGTGAACAATTTAGGTGATATTGTGTCACCTTGACGGACACCTCTACCTATCTCAATTTTGTCTGTTGATAGGTCGTCATCAATCTGGACATGCATTGTTGGATTTCGGTATATAAACCTTAGCATATTCGTGTACCTTGAGTCTATGCAAGCATTATCCAGACTGGTTAAAATTACTAATGTCTCAATGGAAACAAAAGCTTTAAGATAATCGGTGAAAGTAAGAAATAGTGGGCTGTTATATTCTATGCATTTCTCGATGAGAAGTCTGATGGTTTGAAGGTGGTCTATAGTGCTATATCCTCTTCTGAAACAAGTCTGTTCAACAGGTTGGTAGGAGTCCAGTTTTGCACTCAAACGATTTTTTATAATCTTGGTTAAGAGTTTGTACAGGTGTGATAGTAAGCTGATGGGTATGTAGTTTCCTGAGTCCTCTCTGCCGCCTTTCTTGAAGAGTAGAATAACCTTCGCATCCTCATTTCATAGGTATTACTCCTTGTTCTAAGCACTAATTCAAAAGAATGCGTACTGACTCTCTCAAAGCTTCCCCGCCAAGCTTCAACATTTCTGTTGTTATGCGGCCCTTTCCTGGTATTTTCCCGTTTTTCATCTGATTAAGCCCTAGGCTGATTTTGTTGTGGTCGATTTCAGGTATCTCTTCTGGGGCGACATTTAGGATTACAGGGATTTCATTTGTTGGAGGTGAGTCTCGGCTTGACGCATAAAGTTTTGCGTAATACTCTCGCACGACGTTGTTAATTTCAGTCCGCTCTGCGATCACTATTCCATCTGTTTGAGGTCTTTTCTGATAGCTTTCTTCAATTGCCGTTCCATGTCTCTAAATTCTTTAGTGTCTCTTTCCATTTTCCGCTTATCATTTATGAGTTTTTTGTATCTGCGCATAATTTGCTCTGTTAGGTCAACTATGTTTTCGAATTTTTCTGGCGGGCTTAATTACAAATTGATAATTTCTTGGAGTTCCTGTTGATTTTTCTCTATCTTAAGGTATGCTGTATTAGATGGTGCGGTTGATTTCTGAATCATGGAGTTCCTGATAAGCTTTTTATCTAATCTGAATGTAGCTCTTATCATTCTATGGTCACTTCCAACATTTACTTGATTAAGAACAGATACGTCACTGCACAGTTTCTGGTTGTTGGTCAAAATGTAGTCTATTTCGTTCAGCGTATGCCCATCCGGGCTCTTCCAAGTCCATTTAAGCTGAGGTGGTTTTTTGAAGAAGGTATTCATACAATACATATTTGCAGCCTGTGAGTTGTATAGTAAGATCTCGCAACTGTCATCTCTTCTGCCAAGTCCATATCTACCTATATTGTCTGGATCTCTTTGTTCTTTGCTGCCTATTTTGGCATTAAAATCCCCCATTGTTATGACAAATTGTTTTTTCTCTGCGTCTTTTGCTTTCGTAATACCTTCATAGAATTGCTCGATTTCGGCATCGTCAGCCGTACTTGTGAGTGCATAGACCTGGATGATTTGGATTGAATATCCAGTTCTTACTCCGAGGACAATGTAAATCACCCTATCCGATATGGCTACCATGTTGGTTATCAAATATATAATGCTTCCATGTATATGCAATGCTCCTCCAGTCGTTGTATCAGAATTCTTCTGGAACAAGACATGCTGATTTTTTAGGGTGGTCACAACTTCATTTCTCAGTCTGGTTGTGCTTAACCCAAGAAAATCCCATTTCACATTTTTCAGTTCAGTGTTTAGTCTTTCTTAGCTTTCTTCAAGTCTTAAAGTTCGGACATTATAGGATGCTAGATTGAGGATGAAGTTTCTATTTCTGAATGAATTTTTGCCTCCCACAGTATCCTTGAGGAGACTGATGGTATTTTATCAGTGTGATATTCTGGATATTTCCTACGCACATGGGGTAATTGGGTTTTAAAATTCACTTAATTCGTCATATTGCGAGAATCTTCGGAAGGGATTTGGCATTAAAACGCCACGCTTGCCGAGCGGGTTGGCGAGTTGGTATTCAGCCGCTCTATCTGAGTACAGACGCTGTTCACAGCCGCCCGTTTCGGGACACTGCTGTACTCGTTTTGGTTCGCCCCGTCTTCGGGTACCTTCTATATCTAGAAGGTTTTCCCCTATCCACCACCTGGGGAGGCGCCCGATGGGGGATCTAGAACCCCGCATGGAATTTTTAGTTCAATCAGAAAAAAGGGTTAAAAGCACTCGAAAATTGTTTAACCTGACAAAATTTTTAATGTAGTAGTTATAGAAATTGTTAATAACAAGAATCAAAATGGCTTCTATGAGATATCCACAAAAATTCGAGAAATATATTTGAAAGATGATGAAACATCTTAAGATAAAAAATCCGGTCGGGGGAAGTGAGATATTTGAAAGTGAGGGTGCTTTTCAAATTTTAGTGCTTAACAATTTGAACTGTAATGATGAATACATTAGAAAATATTGTTCAAAATTATTCCGCAAATTTTGGTTTAATTAAACTTTCCTATAGTCTATTTTTTGTAGGTTAACTTGGTGGCAAGTCGAGAATCGATAAGTGGACGAGAATTGAGAGAGAAATTTCAGAGACTTGTCACTTTACCTCGGAGAGAATTAAATATGAAGTATGTATAGAGAAAGAGATTTATTCGGACATCACAGAAGTGAAGCAAAATGGTTGCTTTACCATACTCTAGTATAATGCGATGTATCAACGAGCGAAGCGGCAGGCTTAGGCTATTCTTATACAGGGTATCCGCGCTAAGGGGTCCATTAAAAGTATTTGTGTACAGGTTCATTTATCGATTTTAAACTTTGGGATTAGAGTAAATGGATACGGATCTTCACTTTTCGTCATACCGGACATCGACTACGACTTTGCTATTTCAAATGGCTTGTTGCATTTTAATTTTTCTTATTGAACGGTTTATTTTTTCGAACACCATCTATTGAGATTGGTCCTATCTCAAATTGAACACCATTGAGCAATAATTTTTTTCATCAAAATTGACGGAATTATAGAGGAACTACAGCATATTTGGGATACTGTGGGTAATTTGGAATATATATATATCGTCATCCGGTACACGAAGCCAACGAGTATTGAAAACAGGACGCCTTCTTAACATTCCGGCTACCAGCCCCAAAGGAACGAGACGCCTGCTTAGAAAACTTTTTCGGTAAGAATGCAATTAGTGATAATCATTTACTGTAATAGTTGAAATCTTCATTGTAATTTTTACACTGTTAAGTGACCTTGTTAATTTATGATTTTACAATAATTTTGAAAATATATCTAGAATAAAAATGTGATAGAATTTTAGGTTAGGATTATATGTAGTTAATTTGGAATACTGAAAGGTAATGTAATTTGGAATATTCCAAATTATATGCACATTTTATATGTAGATACTATTTATTCTGTTTTTTTTTATAAATCTCAACATTTCACAAATACAAGAAGAGAAAGAAGTAGGAAAAAGAGTAGATGGCCGCTATTATAGCCGCTGCCAGAGAAAAGAAAATAGAATATTTAAAGACAGCTAAACTGTTCAACGTTTCCAGGTCGACACTTTCTCGATAAGATAAGGACTCTCCGATTGAGGTGATAACAAATAAAGTAATTGGTCGATGGCCAGTTTTTGGTCACGAAATAGAAAACCTGCTAATGGAGTACGTGTTGTAGAGTAAGTTTTATGGACTGACCAGAATGGATTTGCGCCGTTTGGCATATCAATTAGCTTTGGAAAATAATATAAAAATCCTTTTGAGGGTCGATTTGCAGGAAGATACCGGCTAAAGCGGTTTCTAAACCGACATGACAAAATTTTATCCATGAAACAGCCAACTGGGACTTCTCAAGCACGAGCTAATGGGTTCACTAAAAAAAGAATGGACGAATTTTACGACAATCTTGAAAAAATCCAGGTTGATATGTCTTTCTCTGCTACGCGCATCTTTAACGTTGATGAGAGTGGTCTCTCCATAGTCCAGAGTAAAATACCAAAAATTATAGGTCGAGAAGGTAAAAAACAATTCGGAGCATAGACGTCAGCCGAAAGAGGATCTGTAATAACTATTGTAATTTGTATGAGCCCTAAAGGAATAATTGTCCAAAGTTCAACCGCTGAATCGCACTTTCATAGTTAAAAAACTACTATAGTGAAGAAGTTCGGGTGTCTATTAGAGAAACTAAGAGACCCTTAACACCATATAATGTCGTTCAGCTGTTCGGAAAAGCCTACATCAGGTGCTAAACTGGAAAAATTGCTGCTAATGGTTTCAAAGTTTGTGGCATATATCCGTTGAATCGAAACATATTAACTCAAGCCGATTACATATCCGCTGCTGAAGATTTTGAAAAGGATCAAAATTGTAAAAATATTTCAACGAAGCTCGCCTCCCCATGGTTGCTTCTTTGAGATTGGAGAATTTTAATGACACAGAGCCACGGCCGTCAGATAGCGGGACAGGAATTCATTCTCTTGTTACTTGGTCTCATATTTTTCCCGTGCCCACAATAAAAAAGAGAACTAGCAATAGTGGCCGTAAGCCAGCAAGATCGGCAATAATCTCAAGTTCTCCTCATAAAAAAGACCTTGAGAATGCACAAATTAAAAAATATGATAAAGAAAGCAGAACACAGAAAAAAATATTAAGGGAAAAAGCAAGAAGAAAATAACAAAAAAGACAAAGAAAAGAGATATGACAGACAGTGACTCATCAGATCCGAATCCTAATATGTTATAAGAGATATAAGATATAAGAGATATAAGACTGCAGTCCTACTGACGAAGACGCCGAGTATTTTTCTGTAATGAAAAATATAGAGATGATCGGAGGGGTGAAGAATGGATACAGTGCTTAATGTGCGAATGTTAGTTCACGGTGCTTGTGGTGGTTATGACTCCGGTGTGTATATTTTTGATTACTGCAAGAATCGAATATTTGAACTAAACACTGATCTGTGATTATTGTGACTGACTACTTAATAATTAGATATCATTTTAGTCTATTTTGTTTAAAAAGATAGCCAAGTAAACTAAAGTCTATAAAACTTTTAAAAGATGAGAAATCTATTAGTTTCTAAGAGAAAGTGTTAGAGAGAAAGCAATTATCAAAGCAAAAATGTGAATATAATTTGGAATACTATATTCCAAATTACCTGCACCATTGTCAAATCTAGTTCTTGGAGGCATTTTGATAAAGTTTCTGGTTTTTGTTACATTTTATTGTTTTTATTATCAAAGTTTAATAATGTTCCAATAATTTTATGTATTTTTATTGTGCCATTTCGTTCCTCTTCACATTTATTGTCAATGAAAAACTAGTATTCAAATATGCTGCAGTTCCTCTACTGTCATATTGTTTCCCAAAAGAATTGTCTCAGATATGAGTAGATTATAGCTTTTTCTTTAGTTTAACAAGAAAAGTGTTATTTTTAGGGCAACGTACTTTACGATTCTATGTTATAAGATGCTCTGATATCACTTTTCAACTTAATAAAACCAAATAATCATTTTTCAGATACGAGTACCTATTTCTTCTTAGTTTATCAGAACGGCATTTGTATATAGTATATAATAATAGTATATAAGTATTGGAATTATGTTCTACTAGACCTAAGATGGCGTTTCCATTTTATTAGCGATATTATAAAAAACCTGAACTTCCTTCGGAAAATGTATTCGTTATGTGTGGAACATAGAAACAGACAGTGTGGATGCCAGTTTCTGTGTTCCACAATGTTTTATATAAGGTTCTATGCATTTCGGCTCAGTTTGTCGTTTGTAAATATTTGAAAAATGTTTGGAAAACAACGATGGACGACGAAAACATTTAATTTGTTTTAATTTTTACTACGTTGCTTGTGTTTACAACTTTAACATTACTTGTTGACAACAACCATGAATGGTAAATACGTTCAAAATATCCCCGTTTGAGTATTTCCTTGCTATTTTAGTCAAAAGAAAACTATACACAAAGAAAATTGGTGTTATTGTTAATTTTTAATAATTTCTAAACGTCAAACTGACGTTGAAATTCATAGAATCATAATTAGAACATAGTAGAACACGGTATCGGAATTAAATCCAAATTGTATGTTTCTATGCTACGGCCTAACGATTTAATTTTTTGAAGGAACTGCAGGTTTTTGATAAAATCGCGAATAAAATTAAAACGAGTCATTCTGGGTATAGGGAAACCAAATACATACAATACTAATTCAGGATACGGTTCTCATAGACTGAAAAATATCACTCGAATTTGAAAAGTATTGTTTCCTTGCAAATTTAGTTTTATTGAGTTGACAATGGAATTTTGAGCTCCCTGTATATAAAATAGTATTGGAAAGTACGTTGCATTTAAGTATAACACTTTTGTCGTTAAACTAGAAGAAAAGTTATATATTACTCAAATCTGAGCCAATCTTTTGGGTTACGAAGATAACACTGAATAAACTAAAATTCCTTTACCTGTATACTAGCTTCGTTTCAATTTCGTACTCTAGCTAATTCTCCCTACAATATATGTCAAGATAACACTAAAATTCCAAAATTTTGATGAAAAATCAGCTTAATTAGGTGGTTAATCTCAGAAAGGCCAAATCTTAACAATTTCGTTCCTCTTCACATTTATTCTCAATGAAAAACTAGTATTCAAATATGCTGCAGTTCCTCTACTGTCATATTGTTTCCCAAAAGAATTGTCTCAGATATGAGTAGATTATAGCGTTTTCTTTAGTTTAACTAGAAAAGTGTTATTTTTGAGGGAAACGTACTTTTCGATTCAATGTTATAAGATGCTCAGATATCACTTTTCAATTTAATAAAACCAAATAATGAAAAATCATTTTTTTCAAATACGAGTACCTATTTCTTCTTAGTTTATCAGAACGGCATTTGTATTTTAAATAAGTATTGGAATTATGTTCCACTAGAACTAAGATGGCGTTTCCATTTTATTAGCGATATTATAAAAAAACCTGAACTTCCTTCGGAAAATGTATTCGTTATGTGTGGAACATAGAAACAGACAGTGTGGATGCCAGTTTCTGTGTTCCACAATGTTTTATATAAGGTTCTATGCATTTCGGCTCAGTTTGTCGTTTGTAAATATTTGAAAAGAAAGTGCGCTCGCAGATTGAAAAATGTTTGGAAAACAACGATGGACGACGAAAACATTTAATTTGTTTTAATTTTTACTACGTTGCTTGTGTTTACAACTTTAACATTACTTGTTGACAACAACCATGAATGGTAAATACGTTCATAATATCCCTTTTGAGTATTTCCTTGCTATTTTAGTCAAAAGAAAACTATACACAAAGAAAATTGGTGTTATTGTTAATTTTAATAATTTCTAAACGTCAAACTGACGTTGAAATTCATAGAATCATAATTAGAACATAGTAGAACACGGTATCGGAATTAAATCCAAATTGTATGTTTCTATGCTACGGCCTAACGATTTAATTTTTTGAAGGAACTGCAGGTTTTTGATAAAATCGCGAATAAAATTAAAACGAGTCATTCTGGGTATAGGGAAACCAAATACATACAATACTAATTCAGGATACGGTTCTCATAGACTGAAAAATATCACTCGAATTTGAAAAGTATTGTTTCCTTGCAAATTTAGTTTTATTGAGTTGACAATGGAATTTTGAGCTCCCTGTATATAAAATAGTATTGGAAAGTACGTTGCATTTAAGTATAACACTTTTGTCGTTAAACTAGAAGAAAAGTTATATATTACTCAAATCTGAGTCAATCTTTTTGGGTTACGAAGATAACACTGAATAAACTAAAATTCCTTTACCTGTATACTAGCTTCGTTTCAATTTCGTACTCCTAGCTAATTCTCCCTACAATATATGTCAAGATAACACTAAAATTCCAAAAATTTTGATGAAAAAATCAGCTTAATTAGGTGGTTAATCTCAGAAAGGCCAAATCTTAACAATTTCGTTCCTCTTCACATTTATTCTCAATGAAAAAACTAGTATTCAAATATGCTGCAGTTCCTCTACTGTCATATTGTTTCCCAAAAGAATTGTCTCAGATATGAGTAGATTATAGCGTTTTCTTTAGTTTAACTAGAAAAGTGTTATTTTTGAGGGAAACGTACTTTTCGATTCAATGTTATAAGATGCTCAGATCTCACTTTTCAATTTAATAAAACCAAATAATGAAAAATCATTTTTTTCAAATACGAGTACCTATTTCTTCTTAGTTTATCAGAACGGCATTTGTATTTTAAATAAGTATTGGAATTATGTTCCACTAGACCTAAGATGGCGTTTCCATTTTATTCGCGATTTTATCAAAAACCTGAAGTTCCTTCGGAAAATGTATTCGTTATGTGTGGAACATAGAAACAGACAGTGTGGATGCCAGTTTCTGTGTTCCACAATGTTTTATATAAGGTTCTATGCATTTCGGCTCAGTTTGTCGTTTGTAAATATTTGAAAAGAAAGTGCGCTCGCAGATTGAAAAATGTTTGGAAAACAACGATGGACGACGAAAACATTTAATTTGATTTAATTTTTACTACGTTGCTTATGTTTACAACTTTAACATTACTTGTTGACAACAACCATGAATGGTAAATACGTTCATAATATCCCCGTTTGAGTATTTCCTTGCTATTTTAGTCAAAAGAAAACTATACACAAAGAAAATTGGTGTTATTGTTAATTTTAATAATTTCTAAACGTCAAACTGACGTTGAAATTCATAGAATCATAATTAGAATATAGTAGAACACGGTATCGGAATTAAATCCAAATTGTATGTTTCTATGCTACGGCCTAACGATTTAATTTTTGAAGGAACTGCAGGTTTTTGATAAAATCGCGAATAAAATTAAAACGAGTCATTCTGGGTATAGGAAACCAAATACATACAATACTAATTCAGGATACGGTTCTCATAGACTGAAAAATATCACTCGAATTTGAAAAGTATTGTTTCCTTGCAAATTTAGTTTTATTGAGTTGACAATGGAATTTTGAGCTCCTGTATATAAAATAGTATTGAAAGTACGTTGCATTTAAGTATAACACTTTTGTCGTTAAACTAGAAGAAAAGTTATATATTACTCAAATCTGAGTCAATCTTTTGGGTTACGAAGATTACACTAAAATTCCGAAAATTTTGATGAAGAAATCATCTTAATTAGGTGGTTAATCTCAGAAAGGACAAATCTTAACAAAAGATGCTCAAAAAAGAATGCGCTTTAATAAAAAATAAAAAAGTATACTATGCTTTTTAAAATAGCAAAGTTGTAGTCGATGTTCTGTATAACCGGAAGTGATACCGCTCTGACATTGTGTTTGAATTGCTTTCTCATTTGGTACTAAATAGTATAATATTGGTACGTAATGCTCGTTGGAAAAGCCATGTATCGTTACAAATTGGTGAAATGAACTAGAAGAATAATCAAATATAGCGTCTAAGTATATATGAGTCTCATTTTTTTAAAATCAAACAGAGTTACAGGAGAAAACTATTATATTGACCTCTTATGCAAGAAAACTCCTCTACCTGCTCGTTCGAATGTCTATTTTGCTTAGAGCAGAAAAAGTATCCTTCATACTTGTTAGTAAAGGTGGCAGTAATTTCCTCCAGCGTTATATTAATTTCTCCTAATATAACTAACATCTGATGTAGTGATCGAAGAAGGCATATCATTTCGGAAAACTTGTCGAATTACTTTGGCTTGCTTTTTGGATAAATTGTCAACAGCTTATCGCTAGCATGCTGAACTCGCAATTTGGTGGTTCGAAGAATTTCATTCGGAATCATGGCAATGTTCTGAGATTACGTCTGAGCACTGTTATATTGGCATCCACTGTCCCTAATGTAGAGATAAATGAGTCTCTTGCCTCTTGTCTCGTGTACAAGATCATTTGAAAAAAATATTTATTGTTGTTAACAACCTCCAACTGCTTTCTCCTTTAACTGAACTATCATTATTTCTCTTCACTGAAACGGTGCGAGCATACTGATGTAGAAACTCAAATTGAAACATAAGAGAAAAGTACTGGTTTTATAATTACTTTGAACAGTCCATAGCAGGAGGGTGTTTTCAACTTCTGAACTATACTAGTGAGATGATCCAATCTTAGGAAGCAAATATAATCGCTGCATTGCAATATTGAGAAAATTAGGAAATATACATCATCATTCTACGGGGCCGTTCTGTAGATTTCATTTTTACATCATAAAACACCTTATAATTTTGATTAAAAACCAATATTTTATCTTTTCATCTGATTCTCATTATCAAATTTTAAGATAACTTAAACTTATTTATGATAGATCGAGAAAATCAAAATGAAAATTTGATTAAAGAAAAAATGATGCAAAAGTTTCTTTTACAATTCTGGAATTCAGAAAATGTAAAATGATCTTTTTTCATAAAGATTTTGTATGATATTGAGCCAAAACCCATGTAGAATCACTTCGTTGCCTATCTCCGTCTATATCGAGAACACATCTAGCTAGTGAGTTGATTGAAGTCACAAGGGAAAGTAGCAAAATACAAATAAAATGGTAGATATAATTTTTGTATGAACTCTCAATAAAAGCTGACGATAGGAAAAACATATTTTGTTGATTCATTTTTGTTTCGTTCTTCAAGTTTCAATAATAACTCAATTGAAAATAATGGAAGATTGAAGACAAAACTGAAAATTCATTGTGAAGGAACAACGTTTGTATCAGAATATCAAACAAGAATATGAACTAGATCCAAGCATCGTCTCATTTCGAATAAACATGAGAAATTTTTCAGCTTTAAAACTAAAACCGGGAGAAGAAATATGACGCACGAAACCTTCAGTTTCCAAGAAAGTTGCAGGACATTTTGTATAATACAGCGAAAAGTGAAAATAGAAACAGAGATGATGGAAGCAAGTGAATAAGTCTTGGGGTGTTCCTGAGGGGAAAACACACGTAGACGGGGAAAAGCGCCGCCCTACTCGTATCTTTGATTGAATTAGACATTCGTTAGGTCGGACCCTACAGACGCAACTGTCATAGTTTGTGGAGGACCCTCTGGCTTATAGAATGAGTCATACATCAAGACTCTATTTTCAAGACGTCATTTATGGTTGTCAACTTTATTTAAATTTGAACATAATGGAAACAAAGGTTCGTTAGATGTAATAAATGATTTGATATACTTGGCGCCATAGTTATTTCAATTCTTATTTGGTGTGATTTAGTCTCAGAAGGTTCATTTTAATTATTACAGGCATTATTAGATAATCATCCTTAAATTCTGAGATATATGCTACACCTCGAAATAATTCAACTGTTCTAATGCTCAACTATGTGAACAAAAATCTATTATCCCCATCTCCTCTTTCAGCTGAGACCCTTATTCATTGGTGCTATTAATATCTTTCAATAGGTATTCGTGTATTAGGAGCGCTAAGTTATTATTGTCGCTCGTAAGAGAAAGTTTTCTTTAGAACGACAATGTTTCTTGGCGTTCGAACTACATACAATATTATCGTTCAGTATTTAATAAATCAATGAACTATTATTAGGTGTTTTACAGTCGACAGTGAAATTTTGAGTTCTTTAATGATTATGCCTGACGGTTTAAAACCTTCAGAAATAGTAATCTGTTCACAATTCAATAATGAATCTAAAATATTGTGATTACTGAGTTTTTATTCACGAGGTACGACTAGACGAGTGGGTTTTTGGGTGGAATCTATCTATACTGCGACAAGAAATTAGGGTAGACAATTGAAAATTCAAATTTATTCGAAAGATATGTATGTTTGGATGAGTTGAAGAATAATTTATCCAGTGATCCACCAGAACTAATTTACTCTCATAGAAATTGAAATGCAACTAATAATGAAAAATGTGAAAATTCTGGAAGAAAATTAAAGCTCCCAAAACTCTGTTAATACTGAATATTTCCACCCCTGCCGGGAATTACTGCATGACATCTACGATTCATACTCTTTTTGGTACACACGACACTACCACAACATAAACAGACAAGCTATTGCTAGTGCAATATCGACAGGGAAACATGTTTTTTCCTCAGGTTTTTTTCACTCGTTTATTGAATCATACGCAAGATAGTATGGTTCCCCTGTTGCACTTTAGGAGCAATCGTAGGAGGCATGCTGCGAGTTTAGATGCTTGATTAAGGAACGGGCATGGTCTGTTTTTTCCGATGGTATTTTTATTTATTCGCTTGTTTTTTTACGATTGTGTTTTTCTGACACACACCAAAATTATAGATATAAGCATTTATTGTACATAAAATTATTCGAATTTTTGTAAATCCTCTCTTTTCAAAAATAATATATATATATATATATATATATATATATATATATATATATATATATATATATATATATATATATATATATATATATACACAAAACTAATGACCTTAAAGCATTCTGATCCATTTCGTTCCAAATTACAATTAGTCTGTTCCGAACCTCAGATAAGTGAGGTCTGGCGTTTTATGCAAAAACACAAAATGTTCACCCATATCATAAATTCGACATCATTTGCTTCTGAAATACCAGTTACGTACATCTGAGCATTTAGGGCTTCATTATTAACGATGACCAGATCAGTGTGGGCATTCAAAGAAATTCCCTCATACACCATGATTGATTTCCTACCAAAGCCATAGATAGGTGAAAAGTTTGCACTGGGCTATATCTCATTTCGATGTTAATTCATTAGAGATCGCAATGAAAAAGATTATCTCTTTCAACACGTCCAAACTTCTTGTGGAGTACGGTATACTCGATCGTGTATATAAATCCAGAGCGAAATATCAGGAAGGGTCAAATCTGGGTAGTGGGCTGACCATCTAACAGAAACATTTGTTCCTAACCATTGATCATTAGAATTATTGTTCAGTCAGTTCATATTCGAAGCCGGTGCAGAGCAGCACCATCTTGTTGATTTTTCCTCGTTCTTCCGTAGGAAGATCATCGTTTAAATTTTGCAATGTTCGAATGAAAAGTTATTTATAATTGCTTTAATTCAAGTTACTTTCAATAAAAACTGGACTTATCAAGCGATTCGAATAAATGGCGTATTAGACATTCAAACTGAAGCTATGCTTTAAATTATTATGTGTATTGTGTTTTCCGTTTCATAAATGAATCGCATTTGCTTAAGTTTTTTTTGAAACTGCAAAATTTGCAGCGCTCTGGTTCATCAGGATCTGGAAAAAGTGCCCGATAGAGCCAAAATGCTCTAGCACTATTTCTGTTAGATTGAAAATATGCTTGTATGATATCTGCATCTTCCGTACCTTAATTAATTTTCTCCCTTCAAAACGATACCCTAACAAGAATTACCGGGTAGGTACCTAATCTGTCATAATTTCTCGTTAATAATTGCCAATGACATCCGTTAGAATTATCTGTGATTTTCAGTGGTATTCCCCAAGATTCTTTAGAATCTTGTTGTTTCGAATCATTTTCACCCAAAATATGAAATAATTTGAGTTGATCGACCAAATATTTTCTGGGACAGAAAAATTCTATCACAAACTCAAACAGTCGCCCAATCCACAAATTACGTCGATGAATTGGAGATGTTTTTTCGGATTTTTGTAGGAGCTAAGGCTTGGGGTGCATTCTTCACGGAACGCAAGATATACGGCTATTGTCCGTTTTTTTATCAGGAATCTATTTAGTTAACGCTAATTTTGAATTTTGGACAAGTTCGTCGCGTCCACATTCACCTATTATCTTAACAATTTGAAGAACTTCTTCGAAAAATACACTTCATCTGGTGCTCTAATAAAGAAGTTCATTTTATGTATCGTCAAAAGTTGTTGAATTTTCAGTTTTATAACTAAATGTCAGACACTCTAAAATCTATAATATCTTGTACTGGCCTAGGTTAACATTTTACTTTAACAATTGTTTTCAATATTGAATATACAGGCCAAAGTACTTTCAATAATTTATTCTATTAAAATGCTCTATACCGTCTGTCCTATTTTGCTCTCAATTAAAATATAATACATGGAAGCTTTTTTGCCATTGCACCAATATTCACCGGAGTATCAGGAAATAAATGTCAATACGCATCCTACATTATTGAATTTAATAAATTGCAAATAAACGAATATCCATTTAAGTTAATTATGCGCCACGAACTAATTCCTGAACCGACCAAATTCCATATTTTGTCACTATGAAACGGTAAATTCAATTTGGTGCATTTGACAGACAGATCTAAGGCCTCCTTTGTTAGGCAAAAATTCCATTACCTGTATTCTAGCTTCGTTCAATTTCGTACTCCTAGCTAATTCTTCCCTACAATATATGTCAGGATAATGGCTTTTGGCGAAGGCAGCTTCAAGCTCAGCAAGTTGTTCCTGTGTGAATGTCGTCCTATGTCTCCGTCGTGCTGGTGTAGGACACGAGGCTGTTGTTGGAGTATGTCCAGCATGTTGAGGACCAGCTGGTGAAACAGAACCAAGACTTCCACTTCCCGTCGATGAAGGTTCAGGTTTCAATTTTTTGAACGCTCCATCTGAAAAGTAAATTGTTACAAGTTGCTCAGATTATTACAAAGACGATTATAATTCTTTCAGATTAATAGAATCTATTTATTTAGATGTGATAATCATTCCTCAATAAAAGTGTAATATAATACCAGAAGATTTTTGAAATACAACAGATCTTATGCTTTGTTATGTAGGTATTACAAATGAGTATATTCTTTCAATTAACACGAGGTAACTGTATTTCGCTGTAATCTGGCGAATGCGCCGGGTCGATTACGCAGGTCAACATTCCATCTACGCAAATGTTCTGAACTCCGATTGGTCCTAGTAAGTTTTTGGTTCGCTGATTACAGTAAATAGATCGGTCCATCTCCATCACATCAGGTTTAATGTCATTTGAAGGTTAACTTGAACACGAGAAGCCATTCGAAGATGGATCTTTTGTGAAGAAAGCATTTATTGAAGCGGGTGAGACTTTATTCGGAGATTTTAAAAATAAAACAGAAATCATGTCTGCTAGTAGAGAACTTCAGTTATTTCGTCCGACTGTCACAAGGTGTATTGTTTTTAATTTTTGACAATCATTTCTCTGAAGGGGAAGACCGTGACGAAGATATATATGACGTTTTCTTCAATTTTGTAAAAAACTACAAGCTACCAATATACAGGGATATCCACCGGGACCGTCCGTTAAAAACTTTTTAAGTTCAAATTAAAATATTAAGCTGAAATTTTATACGCGGCCATAACAAGCGATTTCCAATTGGAGTGAAATATTTTCGGAGTGATACCATTCCCGGTTATACCGGAAGTGGGCATCACTTTGTTATTTCAAATGGCAATCTACCTTTTTTATTATACATCTAGAACCGACATTTGAGCAAGGCATAAAATACTCAAGATGTTGGCACTTATCTGTCAAAACTTTTGACAGATTTAATTATTTTTGTTATGAACTCGATTTTTGAGGAACATTTAAAGAAATTGTAGCTAGTTAATTTTCGGCACTACAGACACAATTTTTATTTGGGTGAATAGAAAAAGGATCAAGGAATTTTTTGAGCAATCTACACATGTCAAATGTTTATTGCGTTGTTTTGTATGATTTTTTCAATTTGGACTTTTTCAAACAGCCATAACTCAATTTTTTCAAATTGCACGTGCCTATATTTATATCGCCATCAGATGGAGCGTCAAATTTCAGATGGAATTGTATAGGCATGTACTATACCCAACTCTTATAGTTCCGAAATAATTTGGGAATATATTGAATTTTGATGATTATTTTGCAAGAACTAACAGAGAATGCTTTGAAATATTTGAAACAAGTAGCTGAACAGGCTACGCTCACCTGACAGGTGCCTAAAATTAATGTACTTGACACTTCGTTCATTCGAATTTGATATTTCAACAAGAATTGTCGTTATTTCAGATTGAAAATATCCATAAAATACAACACATTTGGAATAAAACCATGGTTATTTAAACGAAAATATATATAATCTTTTTTTAATTCATTTTAGAATGTCTAAAAGCAGTGGGTAAAAATTGCAGGCAATTCAATAACCAATTTCCAAATCTACCGTCTATGAGTAAAATAAAATTCCGAAGCATTAAAAGCAATTTTCTACAATTCGGATGAATAAAAATTGTAGGAATTAAGCGAAAACCAATCATCGAAGATAATTACATTAATGCGAATCAATGATAGCAAACATCATAGGAGAAAACTAATTTACGAACTGAATAAATGTTCAATATGGGCCCCATTTTGCTCGATACACTTGACAGCTCGTATACGAACATGATGAGTTGCCCTCCAAATTTCCTCAGGATCAATATTACGAAAAGCATTATGAATGCGCTCTAGTAATTCTTCTTTACTTCTTACAGGAATAAGATACACTTCACTCTTGATTTTGCCCCATAAATAAAAATCAAGGGGCGTCAGGTCCGGAGAAAGCGGAGGCCATAAATTTGTTCCTTGATTACCCCACCATCTATCCTCGAACATTCCTGTTAGCTGCCAATCTACAGTTCGTGTTTTATGTGCTAGTGCACCATCCATTTGGTAATAGCAATCCCTCAGAATGTTAAGGGGTAATCCATCTAGAAAATTTGCTGATGTTCCTCTAAAAATTTCCAGGTATCTTTGTCCATTAAAATTTTCCTCATAAATGTGATAAACCAACAAATCATTCATTAAAATTGCAAAAACGTTTACGCCGAATTTATTTTGGAAATCAATAACCTCAATGAAATGTGGATTTTCTGTGGCCCAAAAATGTCGATTTCTCCTGTTGGTTATTTCACTTTCATTAAACTTGGCTTTATCAGACCATATAATTTTTTGCAGAATTGTCTCATCTTTCTGAAGCCGAGTTGATAAATATTCACAGAAATTAAGCCGCTTGGGAAGGTCAGTTGGTTTCAATTTTTGTAGTCTTATAAAAGAATACGGGTGCATGTTATGTTTCTTAAGGATCCTTTGAATGGAAGTATAACTCAATCCAATATCCATTGATGCTGACTTAATGGACGCATGTGGGTTGGCACGAAAATACGCTAGCGTATTAATTAGATTGTCGTCGTCCTCGAGAATTGGTTTTCTTCTAGTTTCTATATATTTTGTTCCTCCAAATTGCAGAAAATTGCTTCTAATCCTTCGAAGTTTTGTATTACTCATAGGCGCCAAATTTGGAAATTGGTTATTGAAATGCCTGCAAGTTCTATCCACCACTTTTTGACATTCGCCATGAATTAAAAAGAGACTAAACATATCCTCGTTTGAATAATCAGCCATTTTATTATCAATCTGGTGTTTTTCGAAAATTTTCACTTCAAATTATCAACAATTCTTGTTGAAAAATCAAATTCGAATGAACGAAGTGACAAGTACATTAATTTAGGCACCGGTCAGGTGAGCGTAGCCACTTCAGATACTTGATTCAAATATTTCAAAGCATTATCTCTCAGTTCTTGCAAAATCATCAAAATTCAATATATTCTCAAATTATTTCGGAACTATAAGAGATGGGTATAGTACATGCTGATACAATTCCATCTGAAATTTGACGCTTCATCTGATGGCGATATAAAAATTGGCACGTGCCATTTGAAAAACTTGGGTTATTGCTGTTTGAAAATAGCAAAATTGAAAGAATCATACAAAACGAGGCAATGAACATTTGACATGTTCTTCAAAAATCGAGTTTATAACAAAAATAATTAAATCTGTCAAAAGTTTTGACAGATTAGTGCCAACAACTTGGGTATTTTATGCCTTGTTCAATTGTCGGTTCTAGATGTATAATAAAAAAGGTAGATTGCCATTTGAAATAACAAAGTGATGACCCACTTTCGGTATAACCGGAAATGGTATCACTTCGAAAATATTTCACTTCAATTAGAAATCGCTAGTTATGGTCGCGTATAAAAGTTCAGCTTGATATTGTAATTGGAACTCAAAAAGTTTTTAACGAACGGTCCCGGTGGATATCCCTGTATAAATTAGTGTGCATTACAACCGATGGATCACCAGCAATGACTGAAAACAAAAACGGTTTTGTGGCAGTGTGTCGAGCTAATGAAAATTTCCCTTCATTTTTTCCATTTCATTGTATTATACATCAACAAGTTTTGTGTTCAAAAGTTTTAAACACGGAGGAAATTATGGGCATTGCACGTAGCTTGCAACGGCGGCTCTTTAAGTTGCAGTTGGAAGATAGGGAATCAGCTGAACACACTGATTTAGTTCTTCACACGGATGTCAGGTGGTTGAGGCGCGGAAAACTCCTAGAAAGATTTCAAGAATTATTTCCCGAAATAACAGCTTCAAAGCCTCTTTCGTCTCAGAGAGTATCATCTCCGATTCAACATTAATGAAGATGTTGGATACTCGAGTCAGATATTGAACTCTAATTTTTAATTTCGATTCAAACAGCAACTTAATATAGAATAATGTAAATATACGTTTCAGACACTGATCTTTTGAACAAATTTTTTAACATACTCGAAAAATACGAGAAAGAACTATTCATATACCTTCAAGCTTCTACAGAAACGTACGTGAGCGAGTACAACTCGCATTTGATGAATTTTGTGAAAAACTAATTCTATAATTGAAAGTATTTGTAATATTGCTTTGAGGTTTATCAAAATATCTGCATTATTGGTTTTCACAGGCTTGATGTACTTGCTGAAGACTTGATTTTAGTTTTGAAAATTTCGGGATTGAATTTGACAAAAAACATTCACTTGATTTCAAGGAATCGTTAGAAATAATGCGACATGTACTCATATTTCACCTAACGGAAAAATATTGAAAGTATGAAGTTTAAAGAGCAATGAACTTTCCAAACCTGGAAATGTAAATAATGTACCTCACTTGGTATATTACTTCTATCAAATAGACCTTGGATTAGAGATAATGCTCTCTGATATTGAAAAGGCTTTGAAGTTACTGAGAATCCGTAGACCGTAGAGAGAAATCTTTTGATGCTGGTGCTTTGCAATGAAATATGAAAAAGCAGAATTGGGGCACAAGTTTGGCTTACATCTATATGCGTTTCTATCCACAAAACAGGCTCTACTAGATAATCTGAGATTTACCGAACGATCTCATAAATCTGTAAGACCTTAGTAAAATCGAATGCAGTGTCGGTCTGTTTCTAGAACGCTAAATCCACAAAGAATGAGCCAGTTTGTGAAGTTTAAGGGTACTAAAGAACAGATCCCAAATATGCAAGTTTGAAAACAACAAGTTGTTTTCAAACTTTTCAAAAATGATCTGCTTGTAGCTAGAAGACTACAACATATTTGTGGAACAGACTATTAGAAACAGGAATATCTAAACATCTTGTTATTTTCATCAAGAGTGATTAGGAGGAGAATTAGCGAAGAATAAGAATGAATAACCTACAATCCAATTATCGAAATAAGAAAAGAGGTTCGGAAGGCATTCTTTCACTGCCACATATATTGAGTAGTTTTCATATACCTGGCGGACACTTAATGACAAAAGCACTAGAGGACGCTAAGGAGAACCTTACCATCGATAATCAAGGATACACTGTAGTAGCAGACACTGAAGAAGAAATGATTATAATCACAAATAATAGGATTGGATAACTTCAAACGAGTGGATGAGTTTGTCTATCATCATGTACTAGAAGCAACTGTATACAAATATTAATAGGCAAATATGAATGCCCTTACACGAATACGGATAGATAGATAACCAAAAGTGTGAATCAAATTCTGTATGCATCATGATCATAGTTATAGGAATTGAATATTTCGTTGGTTTCTGTAGTTATAGTCGTTAGGGATATTCAAGAGTTTAAGAAGGAGAAAAATCGGAACAGTTACAAATGAAGTCGAAGAATTTCAATAAATTCATATTTTGTAATGAAAATTATCAAATGGAAGAAAAGGAATTTATCAAAATTTTGATACTGTAATGTCTGTCGCATCAAAAAACACTTTAAAGTTTCATGAGCCAAATGAATACTTCGTATAAGAGTGGGTTAATTAGTTTGCGTTATTGAGATACAGTTTTTGTGCAAATATTTTAACAAAAATTGATGAGAACGTTCGTAAATTAATTGCTTACATCTAAAACTAAAATAAATTTGTTGGTCCGTTCATCTAAAAATAAAGATATAAAAGCAAATTTCCCTCTATTTTCGTGAATTGATCCCTATCTACTAAAAGTCATGATTTCAATTACATGACTTTCAACCAAAAACTCTGTATCATGTTTTGTTTTCCTTCCCCTTCCAGACAATAAGAGAAATAATAGAGAACTTCCACCTGCCTTATAGACCATGGCAAATTACACATTCTATATAATCCGCATAATAGATCGAATGGACAAATCCCTCAATCATCCCCTAATCCTCAAGGGTGGGTTGCCCACAGGGCTTTCTGTGTACATATGGGACTATAATGAGCGCTCAGGGTGTTCTAATGAAGTGTCATTTTACCAGATAACATATGTGAACCTGCTCTTTATAGAGTAGTAAGCTGGGTGAAGTGTCGACATTGCAGCCTACGTTGAATGTCGAGAAAATTGTAACAATGTGTTCCTATATATTTTGCAAAGATGATAGTCCTTTCAAATTTAAATAAGAGAATATAAACATGTTTGCTAATATCGTATTTGTGACCGTAGCAGAATGAAATATTTGAAAGATATTTAGTAGCCATTTTCCTAGCTTTGGACTAGACAATTAATCCTAAAATTGGGTGTTTTTGATCGATATGTATGTATGCTTGGTTAGCTAAAGTTTAGTCACAATTTTGTTTCTATTTGATGAATTAACGAGTTTAAATGACTTGAATCATATTGTATTGTAAGTGGTTCCTGTTACATAAATCATATTCAGATGTGCCATTCATTTTGACGTAAGTGGCAGAGTCCCGTTCTTCAGATGGCCCTATTAGTGGGGAAATGGTCATGCTAAATGTCCGATAATTAGGAAAATAAGTTCTTATCACTGAAAGATACGGAAAACACATTTTCATACGAAATAATAATTTAATGACGTACTTCCTAGTGATTGATATTTTATCAATTGAGCATTTTTTTATCACAGAAAATGAGCATACAAAAAAAAGGAATTTATCCGAATTTTCTTTTGTTACTGTCCCAATTTTTTTGCCCAAAAACAGCGAAGAATCAATGAAATAAACACCTCAAAAAAGTCTAGGGAACACTTCTGAATATCGATATATCGTATCCAGAATGATCAATATGGATGATTTTTTTAAGAGATGAACACCTGTATCAATTTCTCACCAAATTATGTAGAGTGCCGCAACAGATTTCAGTTTTTTTTTATAAAAAACTAAAAATGCAGCAGATTCGACGCTGCTTTATGATCATTTCATGTATTCAGTGTTTGAAATCAATTAGTTGGCACTTTGTTTCTGTTGTAAGCACAAATAAAAGATTCAAGTTTTGTGATTCGACTATGGAAAGACGACATTTGACTAGAGAAGAGATGTAACGAGCCGTTGGCATGCTCCAAGCTGGGAGCTCACAACGGGAAGTATCCAGGGTTCTGGGAAGTAGCCCAAGTGTCATAAACCGTTTATGGTCGCATTTCAATGAAACAGGTAGCGTAGAAGAACGCTATACAGGTCGTTTCAGGATTACTACAGTCACCTCTGACCGATTTTTGGCTTTACAAGCCAGAGGAGATCGTACTACCACAGCATCTCAATTAGCTTAAGAGCTATCACGAGTTCATAATGTACAAATTTCCGACCAAACTGTGAGAAATCGACTGCACGAAGGTCATCTCTACTCCAGACGTCCTTTAAGAGTTCCACAACTGACCTATGGAAATCGCGCTGCTCGTTTAGCTTGGTGCCAAGACCACGTAAACTGGGATCAAGAGAGGTGGCCCACAGTTCTTTCCAGTGATGAATCTAGATTTAGTTGTAATCCCGATTCGGGAAGAATTCGAATATGGAGGGAACCTGAAAAGCAAAACCGTCTCCAGCATGCTCGAGAAGTTGTTAGACAGGGAGGCGAATCAGTGATGTTTTGGAGAGGTATACGCCTTGGTGGAAGAACTGACCTCGTTTTCATACAGAACAACCTCACGGGAAATTCTTACGCAAATGAGATAGTTTTACCTGTAGTGGTACCGTATCTCCAAACAATGGGTCAAAATCCACTCTTCCAATAAGATAATGTCCCTCCTCATCGTGCAAGAGTTGTCTTGAACGTTCTTGAAGTGAATGATATCGATCTTCCACCGTGGCCATCCTGCTTCGTAGATCTGAATCCCATCGAGTATGTGTGGGACACCCTAAAAAGAAATCTCCTGCGTCAAAACGTCTTCCATCATGAACAGGAGCTTTGATTAGCAGTTCAGGGGGCTTGGAATGACTTAGGCCAAAATGTAATAGACAATTTAATATTGAGCATGCCGCGACGATGCCAAGGTGTCATTAATAACAGATGTGGACCTTCTGGGTACTGAAAAATATAAGTGCTTCCATATCGTTTCGAAAATATTAGTTCAGGATCTTTTTTTCTTTTACCAAATTTCGTCATTTTCAAATTTCAAATTTTTTTATATAATAGGTGCTTTGGAGAAGTAAAATATTATTTTGTTTTCTTGATAATGTATTCACATTATATACAATACATCCTAACAACTAGACTTTTTTGAGGTGTTTACATAGATCTTCTACAAAACAGGGCACAAAAGAAACACGTTTCTAGAAGGTTAACTATCACAGTAGATACAGAGAACACGCTACAAACAGATCCCAAAAACATCCATAAAGAAAACAGCACCATAGAAAATTTCAACACACATAACCTCCGAAGACTGACATCTCTAAAACACAAAGTTTCCACAATGCTTACAAATAAAAATAAAACAACCATCGAAAGATTAGTGGGTAAGATACATTTTAAGCATAATTCAATATGAATAGTAATGTATATTTCTGTAATATTGTAGATCAAATACTGAAGAAGGGAAGAAAAATCCCGAAACGTCTATTTTAGATTTTTTTATGCAGAAAATATTCCCATTTAATAAGCATTAATTATAATTTACTAGAAGTATATATTTTTTGACCTTGGGTCAAAATGACCCAAGGTCATCGTTTTTGCAACTATTTTCGCATCATTGGCGCAGGGTTAATCATGCGAGGACATCGAATTTCTTCAGAAATGGACATGAATTTACTCGCCATCACAGTTAACTCCGGAGCTTGCTGACATGGCCATGTGTCTAGCAATATTTAACTACACTGGTTAATTAACAACTGATTCAACTTGGTGAAAAAAAAAATTATTTGACTAGAATGTGCATAGTATTAAAAAACATACACCCTGATGATAACGTGCATTCCTTATTTTCATGTAAAAAGTATCTGCTAAGATAAGAAGTATTGATTTTCATTGCATTATGGTAACACTCACTGGACTCTTAATAATGAATATTTCTGCTGTTTCATCTTTTAGATGTCTGTATTTATCATTGTCGCGTAAGGATTCTAATACTGTGCTGGAATCTAAGAACTGAGTTTTTACATCTTATCAGGATGATAAGATAAAGACACTAATGCTTTTTTATCGAAAAGCCTTTTGAACTATAAGGCATGAAGTTCTGGTAAAGTGATAATAACGATCAAACTAAGAATTGATATAATTTATTTTCAAAGTATCATAACTACGACACGTGCCAGACCTCAACATACTCCGAAGTCAATTCATCCTCTCTGCACATCCTGGTTAATAATAAAATCTCCCCACTCTGACCCTTCATCATCACAATAGACTGGTTTACACTCAATTTGACATATTGTAGCAGCACAATCGGACATGTGTGACAAGCAGGGGGCGTAGAATTCACCCTGGAGAGATGAAAGTGATGATTACGGGATAATTAGGGTGCTTTTAAGTATACTTTCGTTTGTTCCAATTGTAAGTAATGATAATAGAAGTATATCAGAGATAGTTCCTGTTTATTTTCAGATTAGCAAGATTCTGAAAGATAAAATGATGATATGGGTAGGTGCAACTGATATTTGTAATATTAGTAGCATAGGAAATTCGTTAACCTTCATAAGGTCTTCGTGTCAATTTTGACCCATTTTGAGATAAAAATGTAATTTTCTCAGAAAATAAGCATTCAAGAAGTTTCATATTCTATGACTTTTAATTATTCTCTTCAATTGACTTATTATTGGTATAAGTTGATCAAAATGATTAAAATATTTCACATATGATTTTTTACTCTAACGGTCTTCTGGTCAGAATTCACCGCAACTAATTACAAACTCGCAGCGCATCTGTTATCGTCCCACTTGTTTATGTATCGTATAAATGTTTGAATGAGACGTTCTTTTGTTATACCCACACAAGTCTTAGTGTTATAATAGGTTTGTTCCAACAGAGAATCACAGACCTGTTTCTGATGCGTTCCTGACATTTCTCAAACAGTAACAGTGCGCAGGCGTAAATATTCATCAATTTCAAACTAGTAAGGCATTCCTCTTGGAACACGCGGATTCTGTGACAAAAATAAACATTGAGTAAAGAAATGGGCTTGTTGTATAGATATTTTTCGTTTTCATTAAATTATCATAAACTGGGAGTTATCCATTAGGGGAACTATTTCTTCTAAATAATTTTCATTTTTCGGTCTCCACCGAAATCTGATTGTTGATCTTCCAGAATCACTTATCTCAGATTCATCATCTGAAGATAATGAAATATCACTCATTTCGTCGCCAATAAAATTCCAAAAAATTATCACTAACCAAACCCCAAAATTACAACACAATAGTCAATAAACAAGTTTATCACTCCTTCCGAAGAAAAATTCAACCACAGAATAAATTTAACTTTAAGGTTTGCGACACTTGATTTGCTTTTCGTCAGCAAACTCGTCTGACCGTCATAATTTAGTCCAAAGATTCAGTTGGAACACCCATTTCATAGTTTGAGCCGAGTTTGAGAAATGCTAGAAATGCTCTTGGAACGTACTTTAACACACTGCGCACAATCATGACAATTCATGGCTGTTTCTGATCGCTGTAGGAACAAACGTATTATACCATTAATCGAACAACGCGTACCCTAGTTTACATTGGTGAAAACGTTATTTGCTTATAAAAAATGATTGACATTCAAATAGAAGCGGCGTTATCAGATGAAATGTCGGATAGTAATGAATCTCGTTCTGAAACAGAAGATTATATCGAAGAAGCTGAACCATCTGATAGCTCGGATAGTGACAGTGAATTAGTGCTTGTGCCAACAATGACGTTAAAAGGTGGACAAATAAAATATTCCAGAAACCTCGTCACACAGTCTAATGGAAGAGCTTCCAGAAAAAAACATAATGAACTTGATACCAGGTTTGACACGATACTCTTGCTCAAGGATTATCTTAGAAGAAAAATCCAGTTTTGAATTATTTTGCTCTCCACCTTTAATACACACCATATTGAAATATACATATTTGGAAGGTAAGCCTGCTTCTGCTGATGATTGGAATGACATTTACGATATTGATCTGTTCGCATACATTGGGCTACTATTACTATCTGGTGTATTTTGTTCAAATAATGAAAGTACCGAAAGCTTATGGGATAGTGAGAATGGCAGACCTATTTTTGGGGCAGTCATGCCACTAAAAATTGTCAAGGTTGATTAGGTTTGACAATAGAGAAACTCGATCCGAACGGCGACTGCTGAATAAATTTACTCCAATCCGAGATCTGTGGAATCAGTGGGTTGACCTTTTACCAAAATTTTATAATCCTTCTGAAAACGTTACAGTAGATGAGCAGCTTGTAGCATTCAGAAGAAGATGTCCATTTCGAAGTACATGCCATCAAAACCAGCTAAATATGGCATCAAATTTTGGGTTCTATGTGATTCTGCCATAAATTACGTTTGGAATATCTAACCCTACACGGGCAAAGAAATAGGATGTGTGCCTGAGAAAACCAAGGCATGCATGTAGTCCTTGATGACTTGACTCGCGGCCTGAGAGCGCATAATCTTCCGGTGAATAATTTTTTTACATCACATCAACTTGGACAGGAACTATTAGAAAAATAGATAACTGTAATAGGGACTATACTTAAGAATAAACCGGAATTGCCTCCAGAAATAGTAACAACAAAGAGAAGACCGTTATCTTATCATGTTTTACTTTTACCAAAGATACTACACTTGTTTCTTACATACCCAAAAAAATAAGTTGGTGAATCTTCTCAGCACTTTGCATCACAACTGAGAAGTGAGACAACAAGCCTGTGATAATATTGGAATACAACAAATGTAAAGGTGGCGTGGATAATCTGACTAAAGCTGTCTCCTGTTAGAGTTGCAAAAGAAAAACAACAAAACGTTGGCCTCAAGTGGTATTTAGTAACATGGTTAGATAGACATATCAGCCTACAATGCTTTCATATTATTCACGGCTGCCAATAGCAGCTGGAAGAAAGGCTGCCTAGCAAAACGGCGACTCTATTTGGAAAATTTAGGTATGCAATTGGTTACACCGAATATGAAAAATAGGAAGTCGTTACCGAGGGCACCTGTTTCTATAAAAATTGCAAAAAAGCTCCGTCAATCTAGTGCCAATGTACAAATTCCATCAACTTCCACCCAACAAGAGGAAAACAACACTTGTACGGCTAAGAAGGCTCCCAAAAGAAGTCGCTGCCAACTATATGCTAAAACTGGCAATAAAACACCTTTGATCTGTGTAGATTGTAAGAAATTCTTATGTAAAAAACATTCTAATACAGTTGTTTTATGTACCCAGTGTAATAAGATATAATTTCATTTATATTTTTTTTAATTACTGCTCAGTCTCTTTTTATAAAAATATCTAACAACATAGTATATTCTTCTTATATTAGATATATAAAATTATAATTTACACAAAAATAAATAGTAATTCTATAGAAATAAATATTTATGTCAAATAAATCCATTAAACAATTTATCTTTATTTTTGTTCATTTTTCAGTATAATTTCACTACTTGGGTCAGATTTGACCCAAAGTACGGCAAAGTTTGTAAAATTAAAGACCTTATGTAGGTTGAAGAATGGAAGTAGTTAACAAAGGAATACAGTTCTTTCCGAGTTGAGAATTTTTTATTCTCTTCTTTGGGAAAGATTTTTTTTATGATACCTGTTTCGTGGCATACAGGGTGTCCGCGCTAAAGGGCCCAGTAGAAGTATCTGGGGAATGGGTTCATCGATCAATTTTAAATTTTGAGATTAGAGTAAAGGGATACTGATCTACAATTTAAGACTATTTTCAGAGCGTTACCACTTCCCGTTTTACAGGACATCGACTACAACTTTACTATTTCAAAGGATTTTTTAATTTTTTTTATTAAGAGGCATTTGGTTTCAAGCCTGTTTTGTTATGAATCATCGTAATTAAAATTAACCACCATTGCGCTATGATTTTTTGATCCAACCTTTCGGAATCATAGTGTCATCTTTTTGACCAAAAATCGATTACAATTTTTGTAAAATTACTACAATACGAATTCATATTTCTTTATTGATTGGTCTCCATATACCTTAAATGTCTCGCTTTCATTTTATTCACTATTTCTTAAAAAACCTGCAAATCTTTCGACCGTGAAACATAAAAACCGACAGAGTGAATTCAACTCCAATGCTTTGTGAGGTACTATGAATTTCCATCTCAGTTCGACATTTGGCAATTATTTAAAAATAGCAATAACACTTATCTTCGTCGTGTATAGTTTTTTTTTGTTAAATAAAAGAGTAAATAAATACCCAAACGAGAGTATTATTAAATTATTTATCATTCATTGTCAATGTCAACAAATAATAAGTCGAACTTGCAGAACATTCAACGAAAAGTACGACCAATTTGCAGAAAACAATTAAGGAAATTTCAATCAAATTTTGTCACTTATGAAACACAGAAAATTGAAACAAGTAGCTTTATCTCACTTCAACAGATGAAGAATTCGTTTAGGCGATATGCATCATAAAACAAAATTTCTAATATCCATGAAAAATAAAATTTAAAAAAAATTTCAACGTCAACAGCGTAGTAAAAATGAAATCGAATTAAATCTTGACAGTGTCAGCCATTGTTTTCTAAACATTTACAATCCCTGAGCGCATTTCATTGATAGTTTTTTTTGCACTTGATTGGGATCGATGCTATCAAGGGCAGGTCATACTTTTAATTTGAGATCCTTAAGCGAATTTATTGGCGAACTCTAAACTTTGTTCTTCAGGTACCCCCATAGATAAAAATCTAAGGAGGTAAGACCTGAAGATTTTGTAGGACAATTCCTTTGGACAGAGTATTCTTATCCATTTGTCGTAAGAAAAGCTGATTAATTCCTTCGAAACCTGATGTGTGCAATTGACAGGAGCACCATCTAATCGGTACCAACATGAAACACGTGCATTTTACAGGAGATTATCTAAGAATTTTAGAACAAATATATTCAAATTCTGTTACTTTAGACCGTTCAAATTTCGTCTAAAATTAAACATTGACATTGATTTTTGAGCATCAAGCTGAAGCTAAAACGAAGTTGGAAATTTTGCTCCCGTGTTTGATGTGAATTGTCGAAGGACCCGATATGGTACCTATGCTAATACCGCGTCTTCTGGATTATTGAGAAGTTGTAGAGGAAGAAATTATTTTTCCACAAAATTTCATTAATTGATAAAAGTACTATCCCCAAATCTGCAACTACAGCACGTACAGACGCATACGGATTAGCATGAAAATAATCCAATTCGGAAACTGCAATGTCTGTGTTCATTATTGGAATTGAAACTAATTCTGCCCCTTTCCGCTGTCTGTTTTCTACAAGTGACAACATTTGATTGTAATTTTCTAAACGGTTCCTGTAAATTGTGGTAAATTATTATTCGGTGACATTGATCTAGAATGATGAATATTCATAATATACTCGTTGAGTATTTATTCGCCATTTCAATAAAAAAGACTATACACAAATAAAATTAGTGTTACTTTTATTTTTAAATAATTTCCAAACGTTAAAGTGAAAATAATTGCAAATTGTAGATCAGCATCCATTTACTCTAATCTCTACATTGAAATTGATGGATAATCCCTTGGACACTCTGTATGTACTTCGGAGAATGGCTACCGGCCCGAAGAAAACCTGCTACGAAACACCCAGAAAATTTTCCGTCGAAAAACAAATATGCGATTGCGGATCCCAGAAGTTCAGAAAAAAATCTTATTTGGAAAATTAGGACCAATTGAACGACAAAGACTCTCCAAAGCTGCTTGGGTAAATTGAGTCGAAATACTCAGATAAAAAACGTCCTACGGAGTTGATAACCCACAACGAAATCTAACCTAAACGGATAAATAAAATGCTTATGAAGAAGAATACAACGCATAGTAATCAATAATGTAAAAAGAGTTAAGTGCTGACAATAGAACAGATGAATATCAAGATCTCATCATAGTCAATGCTTGACAAGACGATCGCTTGAAAATGGTCAAACCAAGAATGGATTAAATTATTTCTGGTGAAATATTTTATGTTTTCGTTCCCAAGCGGTACATCAGATTTTCAAATCTCTTGGTACATCAAAAAAACTCCGGAATTCAAATAACTCCACAAAAAGAAATCCAGAGAGATCATATCTACCAGGCCATTGAATTATTCCCAAACACTTTTTATAGTACGGCAAAGCTTGATCATCTTGAAATCATATTTCTGAAATATACAGAGTGATTTAGGAGGAGAGGGAGATATTTTCGGTGGTGGTAGGGAACATTCCTGGTGTGTCGGAATGATAATTCTTTTTTACTCACGCGACTCCATTCCACATATACAGCCTGTTTAGTGTGAACAGGATAAATTGTCCAGAATCGCAACTCTGAAATCGCTTGTTCGGTTTGAATGAAAATTTCATGGTTGTCAGTCACCGAGTAGTCCAACTATTGGCAGCGAAAATTATATGAATTGATGATAGAACAACACCCTGTATATCACTTAAGCAAAATTCTGAATACATCATCGGAACAAGAACAAGCAGCTATTTCAATATGCCACCAGAACATTTTTATCACATCAAAGGTACATTATTAAAAATATTCATTTTGGAATAGTGTAAGTTTTCAGTCCAATCCTCAGAGAGAATTCTTACTACTAGGCGATTAACGTGAATTATTGTAAAAAAATTGATACAATTACAGTTGATGAAATATGTTAGATTTCAGTTGAAAATGTCAAGAAAATTTACATTTAATATTGATAATCATATCACTTCAAACCCATTCAGAAAATCTTTTCTACTTGTGAAATGACAATTTGGATACTTTAATCTGTTTAATGAAATTCGGTTCTTGCTCATAAATCGATATATCTCACCGATCATTAAATATTTGACGAATAAAGTTGGCAAAATGTAGAAAATAAGTTGACTACGCTGCGGACGTACGTGCAGAGTATTACTTGACATACCAGATATTCCTCCATCAAAAAATAGGTCACTCCTTTCTTTTCACATTGAATTTAATGGCAGCGAGCTTTAATGGATGATGATTACTATTAAATTTTGAGATCACAATAATCTTAATAGTTCTCTTCATTTTTATGTTAAGAAATTATTTGTCTTCACATAATGTAGTAACCATAAACGTGTAATAACTCTCTTATCCTGGAACATAGAAAATGTTTCCAAATTCAGTGATCATATAATAAATACGAAATGTCAGTTATTTATTCTGGTACTTTTGTTTTTCTCACATTGTTAATGTCAATCGAATCTTATTTCTTATGTAATGAGTGTTTATTGTTGCTAATCGTTCGATTTTTTGCTGAAGAACTATTTTACCAGCTGACAGATTATGCTTTTTCTATTTTCGAATCAAGAATATGCAGATATGGTATTCATTTATGGACGATGCAACGGAAATGGCAATGTAGCTAGATTAGAATACCGAAGGCGTTTCCCCTACGCAGGCATCCGAACAGTAAGACTTTTTCTCGAACTTGAAAGAGCAAATATTCAACCAGTTAATGAAGTTCTCCAAGCTATTGAAAATGACCGACAAACGAGTACAACAAAAATCGCTCGTGATCTGGGGTTGACCCAAACAACAACAGGGCTAGTTTTGAAAAATGGGAAATACCATCCATGTCATTATCAAAAAGTGCAGGAACTCCAAGAAAATGACTACATACTACATACCTCCGTCTGACCTTATGCCATTGGAGCGTTGGACATCAGCCACAAGTGTATCGAATATTATTTAGCGATGAGGCCACCTTTACGAAAAGCGGTGTATTCAACTGGCGCAATACACATGAATGGCCACAGGAAAATCTTAGACTTATACGCCAAAGTTATTTTCAACATAGGGTTTCGGTGAATATTTGGTTGGGAATGATGAATGGTTTTTTGGTTGGTCCTCACTTCTTCGAAAATAGACTAAATGGAAACATTTACCTAGAATTAGTTTTTTTTTTGAATATCTACAAAATTAGTCTCAAGATTTCGGCAGGATAATCGTTTTATGTAAAAATTTGTTACAGTTTCAACAAGTTCTTCTAATTTCTACCAACAGATTGAAAAATATGTTTCACACAAAGTTTAATTTCTTGTTGTATATCATACATATTGCTCGACATATTGAAGTCTAGAGAAAATAATAAAATTTTTATCTCTTCGTGACAAGCACCTAAAATACAAAATGTTTGCTCCTCGTATTTTTAAACTGGCTCCCTCTATCCTGAAATTCAAATGCTAATTAAAATAAATTTCAATAAGTTCGCTGTTCAATATGTTCCCTTATTGAAACATTTCTAATTCATAAGGTTGGTGTCGGATGGCTATAGCAGGACCGGTAATTGAATATATTTTTTTGTCCGTTTGAATCTCGTTCGAAAACAAGGATGTTAGTTGTCGATGGCCACCTTCTCTTTGCGTTGAAGATTGAACAGAGCAAGTCATCAACAAGTATAGTGTGGATCTGATTGACATTTTATTTGCCTTCTTCGTCTAAAATAATTTTTCTTAATTTACTAAAGTTGAAATTATCTATCGTTATCGCTCATCGTTCAAGCTTATCGAAAGATTACCGTTCGACATATTAAACCCTTAACAAAGTGAGTTTTATTTCAATTTCTCGAATTTTTCGCAAATTTTTCTTAAAATTAAGCAAGTTCCACGAAGAAATAATATATGGGAATGTCAACCCAGATTATTGGGTCCATAATGATTCTAAAACATCTATAGATCATAATCGGCATCACTTGGAAGACTGAACCTGGCCATCGGGGCCCTCTTGGTCAAACAGAGATGGAATTTGAGGAATTATCGCAGGTTATGTATTTTTTTTTATTATCTCCTCAGTCCTTTTCATGACCTTGATTGCTATGTAATATCTTTTCTCTGATTTGTTTAGACATATAAGAAGTATGATTGTTGAAATATTTTTCCGCTGGTTTTCCTTTTCCATTGTTACAGATTCCTGTCCCAAACCCTCTTTCTTTCACCGTTGTCTTCGTTTAGAAATCATGGAATGCAAATGAGAATGAAGCGGCTAAGAAGAAAATCTTTGGTACTCTTCATGTACACACGACACTAACACAACATAAACAGACAAGCTATTGCTAGTGCAATTGCGACAAGGAAACGAGTTTTTTCCTCAGGTTTTTCACTCGTTTATTGAATCATATACAAGATAGTATGGTTCCCCTGTTACATTTCCTGAGCTCACACTTGTGTTTTTTCTGACACACACCAAAATTATAGATATAAGCATTTATTGTAAATACAATTATTCAAATTTCTGTAAATCCTCTCTTTTCAAAAGATATATATATATATATATATATATATATATATATATATATATATATATATATATATATATATATATATATATATACTAACAATGTAGTCATTTTTTTGATTGACACTTATCCTAATAGGTGAATTGGTTGAGGAGGACCGATAAGTTGGACACCTTGATAACCGGATTTGAATCCGCTTGATTTTTTTTGGACCTACTTAAAGTTAATGTTTATCAAGTTGATATACTTCCAAGAAAACATTTGATCCAAAGAATTACGGATAATTGTGAAATTCTAAGAAATTATATGGACCTAATTCGAAGATCCAATGGTAGCATTGACAAAGAGGAAACCATTCGGAGCACCTGATTTGAATCGACTATTGCTAAGTTTAGGTACCCGAGTTCCAATTTCATTCTAACGTTCCAGGTATGTTTTTCCATGCGTTATTGGATAAAATTACAAAATTTGTTCCTTAATAAAAACTATATGATAAGAAAACTTTCATTCACCTGAATTATCGCTATGTTCTTGGATAACTCTAAAGTGTTGTCAAAATGATTTCTTTTAGGTCTTAAATTTTTTCTTTTCTCGTGAACCTTAGAGTAGATGTTTGATCGAATTGACGAACTTCCACTAAGCAACATTTCAGGTTTATTTGCATCGATTTGCAGTATCTTCGGACCTAACAGTTTATCAAAATTGATCGAAGGTTTTATTCACCATTGGTTTTTTAGTCAACCCAATATGCAACGACATTGTGATATTTGCCATATTGCTTCCTTTCTATCGCCGTCACTTGATTCTCATCTCATAAAGGTTTCGATGTATTTTAATTCATTCACATTCATGTTCTTTTCTCTGAACCCTTTTGGGATCACATTTGAGGAAAATTCCACATTTCGAAACGGAAAAACAAATTCATGTAAAAACCTTGGAACAAACAGTACACGTACATCAAGGACTTTTCAATGATGTATAACACATTTGAAAAGATGTAGATTATATATCATTTTTTCAGAGGTGATTTGATCAGAGAAAATTATCTAAAAGTGAGAAAATGAAAAACACAATTCGTCTTCAGTAGGGGAATTCATCAGGAGAGAAAATGAAGAACGCATATCGACCTGTCCGATCGTTTTCCGTAAAACTCAAAGATTACCTAATTATTAGCGTTAGACCTTTCTGCCACTCTATGTGAAAACAAGAAACAGCGTTTGAATTATAATAAATCCTCTAGGAAATTCACTACTCATTAGGATAAATAAAACTAAAACAAACTTACCATTATGATCAGTGATAGATCTAGATGCTGAGGGCGGCGTATGCGCAGGAGTATGATGGTCATGTCCATGCGGTAACCCCCCGTATAACGCACTAAAGTCTTCGGCCGAAGAACCACTAGTATTGCACTTCCTTTGACCACTTTTATCAGAATTGTTCATTAAGTGACCATGATGATCATCTAATAATCCCCCTACCCCAAGCAGATTCCCCATTCCTACTAAATTCGGCCTCAGCTCTTCCATCATAGTTTTGCTTTGGGGACAAGCGTTGAAATTTAATTGTCGCGAGAAAATCGCAGGGAAAATGTTGAATTGTTGGTGAGAAATATCTTCTGCACTGGTTGTAGGAGTGATGGTTGTTGAGGGGGGGTTGCCTAGTGCCCCCAGGCACGAGGAAACACCCTTGAAATCCAATTTGAGGCTGCTAATCACGATGTGTAACGTCTGGGTCGATTGAAGACCCAAATATCACTGTTGGTTGAAGCACAAGTAAAGTCTCACGCGTTATCACAAGTTCATATTGTACAATAGTACTCAGAAATACGTTTCGAGAAAAAGTGTTGTACTGCAATGAAATGTTGGTTCTCAGAAGTTTCCAAAAATAGCTTTCTTAGACACCATTAATGTTCATGACAAAGTTAAGGTTTTTATTGAAAGGAAATGATTTGAAACTTTTGTACCCGCTTTTTTGAATCTTTTTATTTTGTAAGCGACTACCTCAGTTTATTATTTTCCTCACTTCTTTACTGATGTGTATAACGTCAGCGTTGACTATAACGATTCTTCTTTCTTCCTGAACATCCTGAAGTTTATCTGGAAATAAAAGAATTGATATTATTACTTGAATGTGAGGATTTTTGAGAACAGAAATTCACGAATTAATGTTATAATTGTTCCACCAGAGGTGGAATGTATAACTATTAAAGATAAATTGATTAGGAAGTTTAAGTTTGTCTATAATCTTGGTATATTCAAATCTGTAACAAATTTATTTCTTTATATACAAAATTTTTCTGCAAAACTGTATAATTTTATTAATATTACTTTATAAAAACAGTAACAGAAAATTACACGAAATTATTGATTTTAAAAGAAAACAGAACGGTACCATTCAAGAATTTTTGCTCACTCTTTTTACTTGTATGAAATTTTTGATGTGTTCTTCAAGATGAGAAAATAGATTCGAATCTTAATGAGTTAATGTTTCATAAGATATACTTAAAAGTTGCAGAAAATAATTTTTATATCAAACAAACCACCTTAAATATCTCGGTTATTTTCAAGATTATTGAAAAAAAAAGAAAATAAATCGATTTTTGTTTCGAAGGGGAGTAGATAATTTGCGCATTAGAGGTCATCACTTCTGCAGTGTTTCTTAATATGGCCGATTTTGAGCAAGTGGTTACGAGTGCTATAAAAATGAAGGTCAAGTTTTCACGAAAACGTCAACGATATTATTAATATAAGATTTTGATTAAGCAATTATTTAAAAAAAAATTGAAATATTTAAACTACCTGTTACAAATGTAGGCAAATTTGGCCAATTTAAATGGGCAGTAATAAGGCGATTTCCATATTTATCTACACTTTAGGAGGGTAAGCAAATCATGATTTTCACCGTAACAAACGGTAATTTTTCTTACAGATAAAGTTGCCACGATAGAATAAAGGTATTAGGGGCCAATGGCTAGCAGAAAAGATGACCAGTGCTATAGAAGCCGTCAATAGGGAAACATTTAATGTTCCAAGGCGCACATTGAGGCGTTATTTGGCTACAAATAGAACTGTAAAATTGACACTGGGGCGGAAGCCAATCCAAATGAAGAATCAGGAATTGGAACTTGTTCAGAGAATTGTACGCCTTTCTGAAATCGGTTACCCCCTTACCCCTGAGGTACTCCGTGTGTGTACAAATTAACGAAAATCAATAGCATCAAGAATCCGTTTCTGAATGAAAACGAAATGGCTGGATGATATTGGCTCAGGGGTTTTCTGAAGAGAAGTCTTCATATTTGTCTTCGAAAATCTCAAAATTCAAACCCAGCCAGAGCACAGAACTCAATCCGTTCATCGTAAATGACCATTTTAAAAAATTAGAAATTGTTCTAAAGCAACTGGACATCCTGAATGAACCAGAAAGGCTATACATTAGCAATGAAAAGGGCTGCAGGTTATGTCTACACCATCAACAAAAAGTGTTGGCCAGGAAAGGAACTAAAAGGGTTCACGTCGTAGGATATGAGCACTGTGAAAATGTTACGATTGTGGCATACGGAAATGCGCTGGGAGTGGCAATTCCTCCAATGATTTTGTTTAAAGGTAAGTGCATGAAACAAGAATGGAAAGACGGCTCACCACCTTGATCTGATGCAATAATTGCTACAAAAGAGAGTAGGACGGTATCAACTTTTATTAGTTGGCTAGATCATTTTGCGGGTCGACGTCTGCTTATTTTCGACGTGGAGGAAATTCATCTCGACCACCGCATAGTTGACAAAGCTGATCAGTTATAGATGACGTTGTATTGCCTTCCAAGTAATACAACGAACGAACTCCAACCATTCGACAAGGCTGCATGCAAGGCATTTGAGTATTACTGGGATGATGAGGTCCAAAAATACCTGTCTAGTCATAGGGACCGTTCTATAACCAAACATAGATTTGGTACGATTTTTTCAAAAGTTTGGGACAAGGCGCTAACGCTAGCAAACATCAAATCAGGATTTGCAGCAACAGGGATCTACCTATTCAATAAGGATGCCATTCCTGAAATTGCTTATGCTCCTGGTATGGTAACTAACCGAGATCACGATGATATGGCCATCACTTCAAATTTCCTGTTAACTCCTGGACCTAGTAGTCAAACAAAGCATTCAGATAAGCGTCGAGCATCTTTAAATAACATTGATAATCCTGGACCTAGTAGCCTACCGAAAAATTCAAAAAAATGTCAAAAGTCACTGGAGCCTGCTCTTGAAAATCCTGGACCCAGTAGCCAAACGAAACATTCAAAGAAACGTCGAGTGTCTTTGGAGGAAAGCACTGATTCAGAATCCGACACAACTCTGCAAGATGATGAGAGTGATGACGTGGAAAAAGCAATTCTGAGGCTTGTGAAGAACAAGTCGAAGAAGACAATCTGAACGTTTTCCTCTGAAAGAACTACTAAGAGCAAGAAGCTTCTTAAACCGGCTCTTAATTGTAGAACGCAAGTACTGAAAAAAGAATTATTTCAGAACGAAACTGAAACAACAAATGAGAAGTCCGGAAAACAGCAAAAAAAAAGAAAAAATCTGGAAGGAAACAATCCATCAAACGAGACAGTAGAAGTAAATCTTTGAAAGAAATTTGGTTTTGTAAAGTTATTGCTATTATGCACATCCCGCTCAAGCTGGTAGAAACGAGAGGTGTTGCATATTTTCAAATCACCATGTCTCCGGTAATAATAACCCAGATAAGCCTTCATGTTTTCATATTAGCTTTAGGTATGTTATTATCAAAATTCTGTTTTGCTACGATCCTGTTTTGCTACGATCCTATCACTATTTTAGCAAGTTGCCGATCAAAATCATCGGATACGGCGTCAGATTTTATTTTGCTTAATTTCAAACTATTATACACTATATCATGATTTTCAGTATCCCTAAAAACGAAAAAATTATGAAAATGTGTTATTGATCGAATGAAAAATATGCGGGGTTTTCCTTATACTATTTTCTCCATATCTTTATTGTGAATGTTAATTAAAGAATGTTCAAATAAGAATTGTTCAAACGTATGTGACCAATACCTATAGAAGCTATATGAAATAATTCAATTCACCGAGGCGCCACCAAAATTTGTTATTTTGAATGGAACACGCTATAAATTTCCAATTTTATGTAGACTCCGCTAAACAGGTTTTTCAGATAATATTCCCAAAATAATTTCCTTCATATAATTTCTAAACCAGAAGCCTCAAACGGTTACTTATGCGATTCTCATCATTACGCCCAAGAATATTAATATAAAAGACCTTTGTTTTAAAAGTTTTCTTTTCTTCCTTTCTAGACAAAAGTGGGAAGGGTTTTTTATGTTTCAAATGGTGACGAGCAGCTCATACTGTTTGATGTTCATATCTCGGAAACTCCGAACTATTTCTCACTAATTGTACGATCTAGTCGACTGAATGCTAGCAAGGCACTTTGAAAGACAACCCCTGTACATTTATTAGTGGAGGTAACTATAGACAATTTTAATAGGCGAAGTCTTCGAGAAACGTTACCATTTGGGAGTTATGGCTCAGGATAAATATGAAAGAAATTATTTTCAAAGTGTTTTCTGAAAAAAAGTTTAGCGAGGTCTACATAAAACTATAGGAAGTATCTAAAAATTGAAAATGTGTAGGGTATTTCATTTAAATTAACAAATTTTGGTGGCGCCTCTGTGAATTGGAGTATTTCATATGGCTTGTATATTCGTCACATACGTTTGAAGAATTCTTATTTGAACATTTTCGTTTAACACTCACGATATAGATATGGAGAAAATTGTTTAAGGAAAAAGCTCTGCATTTTTTACATGCGATCACTTTAATTAGGCATTTCTATTTTTTTTTTCGTTTCTAGGGATACTGAAAATCATAATATTAGTACCATTCTTTACTAGAACCATTTTGCCGCATTTTCAGGACCCTATTTGAGAAGTTCTAGATAAGACCAGAACGCAGAAATTTTCGTTATCCAACTGTAATCACATACTCAAAATCCAAAATTTCAAGTCTGTAGTTTCAAAGTTAAGCGAAAGCAAACTTTCGCATTTATGACATTCAATCACTCAATCACTTATGATCAGAATAGAACTAGTACATTCCATAAACTCTGAGAGCTGATATTTGGTACAAAGTTAGGGTTTAATAGCAACATGAATGAAAAACAATAAAAACTAGGATAATCGAAGATCTGGAATACTTGTTGACCCTGATTAGAAAACACAAGAGCCCAACCAAACTATAAGAGATCGATTGCCTTTACAAAAAATATTCAACTTGGTGGGCCGCTTCATTTGATGTAAAAAATTGAAAGTCTGAAGTATCTGATGAAGAACCCTTAGCTGGTCTCAGTTGAAAAAAATCGACTGTCATTCCAAAAATCCAGCGTAGTGGGACACATCTTCTAATTTAATCTAGCCTATAGTGTCCCACAGCCACTGCTGGGCGAATGCCTCCCCTTCTGGTTTTAATACGCATTTAAATAAAATGAAAGGATCTTCATGAGGTGCACCTCATAAACGTTAACTTCAAGAGTATAAAAGCTCAAGCTTCAGCGATCACCGAATATAACTGGTTTAAGCGTAAATACCTCGCCGATCTTTCAGAAATCAAACCGTCTAAAATAATAAATAATGAACGCGAATGGGCAATACGAAAAATTGTTGCTAATGTACAAGAATCAGAACCGAAAAAAAAAGAAAAAAAAGTCAAATATGAAAATCTAATAAAATAAATCAATGTGTTCCGTTTCTACAAAAATAAGTGAAATCCCATTGTCAAAATTTACTGAAGAAAATAATAAATAAATTTCGTCGACGTCAAAATTGCATATACCTATGTTTTTCCATACTAGCAAAATAAGGTATTCAGAATATAGATGATATTTACTACTAAAATCAATCGGTCTATAAAATAAATGTTTCATTCACAGCGATTTCGATTCAAAGTAGTCAAAAACATATTCGAATTGTTGAAAACGGAACAAAAACATTTGACGTTTGAAAACAATAATTTGTAGAATCGAATTAAAACAAACGAATCATAATTTACATATGTGAGCAATCTAAATTATCTCTACTATTAGTAATAGGAAAATCTGGTTTCACTAGGAAATGCCTCGATGATTTTCAAGTCTGAGTTAAGACAGTTGTAATTCATCTTTGCTGTTATTTCCTATATTATAAATGAAATGTAACCTAATGGGGATAAATCTGGCGATCGTGGTGATCTGGTGGAATGTTCAAGGCTTAAAATTGACTGATTGGCTGTGACAACAAGTGTTGTTACTTACTTCTTTGTAAACGATTCATAGTCAATGAGATTCGGAAAATAGTAGAAGAACTATTTCTTTTGCAGCATTCGCTTCATAACCGCTCAGAGTTAAACATTCCAACATATACTTCTCCTTGTTTTCGAACTCATTTCGATGAATAAATTTAATAACAGTGAAATCTCACGTCAAAAATTTTAATAAAATTGAAACTTAATTTTCGTGCCCAGATTGAACACTTTATGTATTATTTCATATCAGCTTAACAAAAATATTCCAAAAGTTAATTTTCAATGAAATATTTTGGATAGACTTCATACTAATCGAATAAAGAATAAATTAACTTGTCAATGGTGCGAGAAGCTTTATGATACTTTAAATTTTACTTAGTTTATAGAAGTTGTGAGCTGGTATTATCAGTCCTTTATAGTCTAGGAAATAAGATTTTACCTTTTATGATCTTCTTTGTTGCTCATACAATCTTGAATACTATGAAAAATTCCAATATTTCTAGGTTTTTGAGCTAAGGGTACTTCAGTCAATAATTTAAACAGATAATTTATATTTTTAAGGAGTTCATTCTTCGTCTCATGAAATCAAAGCATATTTGAAAGAATGTATAATATAATATTTTTAAGTAACTTCAATAACAACCAAAATATCGACTGTTGATGTAATATAGAAAATTTGTGGATTTTGAAAGGTAATACCTAAAATAAGTTTGAGAGCTTCGAGAATTGGGTTAATTTTTCAACTTTAATATCTGCAGAACAAAATCATCAAAATTTGTCACCCGGTACATTTTGGTCCGTTTATTAATATTATATTTTTCTCTGTACATTGTACATACCTATTTGAATTCAAGCATTTGAAATGTTCCGAGTAATCATAAGTAAATGAAGAAAACGCTTACCTCTTTCCCATTTAACTCAAAGGAATTCCACGAAGAACAACTACACTACCAAAAAATCACCGATCAAGAACCACCAAACACCTTTCCCAATTCAATCACTGAACAATTGGCTCCACTGATATTGTTAATATCTATGACTGATTGAATTAAATTTTGGAACGTAGTTAACTTCGATCTAAATATGTCTAGCTTATGCCTAAGCCCAACATGAAGTGAATATAACAACATTAAGTGCTGATAGCCTTGTTCTGTTATCTCTCTATGCACCTAAAAGTTTGCAGAGGGTTGTTGCCTATTTTCATCTCCGTTTGTTACACGAAAACGACAGAGATACTGCACCGATGAAATGTTCACTGTTTGTTAATCCCTCAGAGCTTTAGGGTTGTTAAGATCGACGAATTGAATGCGTCGCGTGCTGAATCGAGCTCTTTGATTGGCGCTGGGATAATAATGCACCCTTAGCAACGCCAATGAAAGGAAAGTATTCCCAAAATGGTGGAAAACCTAGCTCTAGGGTGAATTTTCGATTTTTATATTTTGACACTGGAACGCTTGTGTCTTTTTGTGAACCAAGACCGTTGTTTCAGAGAACAATGTTTACGAGAAAGATCCGAATTAGTTACTTCGGCAAATGCTGGAATTTTAGGAGTGGATCGGCAAAGAAGATGGGGAGGAGTATCAGTGTTTGCTGCATGGTAGGAAATAATTTGGGTCTTAATAGAATTTTGATTGAATAATGTGGATTGGATGGAATTTGCATTTTGCATTAATGTGGGGTTTTAATCTTTTCTGGGTAGGAGATGAAGTAGGCAATCTAGATTTTTGACAATACAGCTAGCAGTTTCGTTATTAGGCTACCATATGATTTATGGAAATCTTTATCGAATGGAAGACAAATAATATCACACATTGAACTTCAGAATTTTCTCGTCCGTTCATTTGTTTAGGGTATCTTTAAGAATTAAAATTATGTTAGTTGGTAATTGCATCAATTGATAATGGCTTAACCGATTTGTATATTTTTGGTTTTGAAATATTTGTAATAGTTTGAATTTTGTTTTCATTCTATTCGTGATTTGTTGGGTTTGGATCTGGAAAAATCTTCAGAAAAAAGTGAGATTTATTTGGTGAAGATTCTGCACGCATATTTCAAAGGAATACGGTATCATTAAAAATGAAATCGGAAAATTAGAATAAACTGTAAAAATAATAATTTTTGTTTGTTAAGGAAAGTGGAGAGAGTTTGACTTTGTGGTTAATTTCGATAGGTATTGAGAATAAATTGACAGAACGTGTTTGATCCAATTTTTTTATTGAGGTGGTCAGGTACAGAATGAAGGCGAATTTTAGCCATTTGATCTTAAGAGCACTAGTTGGAGCAGAAACATAATCTGAAAATGTTATCGATAATAATTTACCTATTCGAATTCATCAAAGAAACAAGGAGCGGATACAGTCTCTTGTAGGAAGGGTGTGGCGAAAAGAGGCCGTCATGTAAGATGGTCATATAAATAAATAATTAATTCAAGAAAATCATCATTACGCACTCGTTTCCTTTTTGAGACGTCCAATTACGCCAGGGAGAGTGAATGAAACGAATGCGACATTGGTTGTGTGAATTCTCGAAATTAAATTATTCAGTATAGTTCCAACTATTGAAAATTGATAGAAACTGTCTTTCAATGTTTACTTCTCTTAGTATATTTTCAATAGGTAATCGAAAATTGGATCAGAATTTCAATTTCGACTTATGTTAGATTTTCATGAAGCTATAATTTGTGATAGCGCTAAAGCTGTATATATTTTCTACTGAGATAATAGTAGAAGAAAAACTGTTTGACGAAATTTGGATCTTCTCCTAATAAAACGGTAATTTTTATTAATGACTTGAAATTTATCCGATTTTTCTTATTAATATATTTTGTCTTGCATGTAATCATAAAAATAGTAAATTATATATTTTCATTTAAAGGTGACAAAGAGATACGTAGGATACATAATTATGTATCAAAATATTCAATACACACTAAATTAATAAAATTATTGATGTTAAAATTGCTCGATAAAATGCGATAATTTATACCAGGTTGGGCAACTAAAACGAAAAAGACTCAATAACTATTCGTTTCTAGACAAAAAGCAGAAACATTTCAATTTTTGTCTGAATGGGGACATCTTTAAACACACGGTGATTGTATTTTACATCAACTCCCTGAGCAGGGGTTAGAATGTGGAAGTTAGGCGAGAGATACTTCATTGGAAAGCTCTTTTGATTCTCAACACAAAAGTGTAATAATTTTTGAATTTTGACATATTCGAAAGAAGATACAAGCTGGTTCGTCAAAAGACGAGTTATTTTCAGTGATTGCAAAATCTGTCGATTTCGAATGAACATTTGCTAAAAAACTGTTTTATTTTGGGGAAAAATATCTTTAACCACTGGCACTTCTACTACACCCTCTCGTACATCTCCTCAGATGAGGGTGTTAACCCCTCAAATCTTCGAATTGATCAGTTAGTTTGAGTAATAGCTCATTCGAAAGGTTTTAGAATTTCTAGAATAATGTAGACAAAATTTTTGCTTCATTTGCATTGTGATGAAGATACAGGGTGAATTGATAGTCGATACAGTGTTTGCGTGGTCTGCTGATTTAGGATGGAGATTCAGAACACGTATGTTTGGTTTCAAATAATAGAGCTTATTCATAGAATTACCTACATGTTGGTGAATAATTGAAAATTGAAAAACTGAAAAAACAATTGAATTTATTATACCTGATACATTTTATAGGTCAGCTCGGTATCAATCAAACAAATATTCAAAGTGTTTGCCGTCAACTTCCAAACACAAATACAGATTTTGCTCGAAACATTCCCAGACATTACGTAGCATTTCAGGGGTTATACGATTACACTCGACTACAATCCGTTGTGGTAAATCCACCAAATCTGTTGGATCAGTTTTATGAATTTCTAAGTGGCCCCATAAAAAAATCCAATGGTGACAAGTCGGGAGAACGTGGGTGCCATCCTTTAGGGCCTCTTCTTTCGATTCAATGATCAGGAAATTCTCGATCTAGATATTGTCGAACAGGAAGTACAAAATGCGGGGAGGCACCATCCTGCTGAAATACAACATCCTCTTCTTAATAGCTAGGATCCTTTTCCCAAAATTCCAGTTATTTCCGGATTTATAAGTTCTTCAAGTAGTTGGAGATACATTTCTCCCGTCAGATTTCCTGGTAAGAAAAATGGCCCAATCAGACGATTCCCTTAGATGCCAACCCAAACATTTAATTTTTCAGGATATCGGGTATGTACTCCACGAAAGATTCTGGTATTAGAGTCCGACCAGAACCGGCAGTTATGATGATGTATAGTGCCATTCAAAAAAAGTACATTCATCCAAGAAGCAAATATTGTAAAGAAAGTTGGGATTGTTTGCGATTCGCTCACTTATTATTTCACAGAATTGCACTCTGCGGCCGAAGTCATCCTCATTCAATTCCTGGACCATCTTCATTTTATACGGATGGAATTTGTATTGTTTGAAAACTCGTCCAATAATTCTTGGACTCACAACAATTTCACTTTCCAATTTTCTTGTACTCAGAGTGGGATTAATCACCACTTGCCTAAGCAACACAGTTTCCATTTCCTCATTTCGTATGGGTCTTTGGACATGCTCTCTTTTCCTATTCGGAACAAAGCCAGTTTCTCTAAATTGTTCCACCAACTCCAAAATGTACTTGGCACTTACATGTGTGTCGTCATGGCGTTCATTGAAAATAGCAGCTGCCCTATTTGCACAAGTATTATTGCTGAAAAAAATAATTTCTACTCTTCCAGCTATTGAGTAAACCATTATACTGGTATGAATGCTATCCGTGAGTGTGAAAAGCAGCTAGATAAACAAACAAGCAAATTCAAATTTCATTCATCAGGGACGAGTAATCTGGAAAAAAAACAAAAACTGCCGCATTTGTTGTTGAGAAATCTGCATTACACCTGTGTGATTTCGGATGAATATTTTTCTGTAACGAGAACTTTACTTGAGTTCGTTTCATTTCAACCTTGGATACCAGCTGTTAGAGGCTTTTTACGTCGTTGCGGTCGTGAGGCTTGCGGGCCATTACCCTAGTGGTTGTTTCACATGTTCGCGTTCCATCAGTCAATCGATGGGGAATATTTTTTTCGAATCAACCGATGACACGGAGTGATCATCGCTTCTTTGTGAAGAGGCTCTAATACTGTGTATGAATTTCTCCATGATCCACCCTGTATCCTCATTGAAATGTAAACGGATTTGAAAATTCGTTCACTGTAATCAGATAATTCTGAATACCTATCCTATGAGCTATAACATCTGAGGGGGTGTAGTGGGTGAACCACCACTGCTTAAAGATATGTTCCCCCAAAATACAACAGTAATTCGGTGAATGTTCATTCGAAATCGACAGATTTTGCAATCACTGAAAATAACTCGTCTTTTGACGAACCAGCCTGTATCTTCCTCCGAATATGTCAAAACTCAAAAATTATTACACATTTGTGTTGAGAATTAAAAGAGCTTTCAAATAATGTAATAAGGAAGAGAATAATCTCTGCTGTCAAAAAAACCAAATGTCCTGAACTCACGAAATTCTCGAGATTAATAATAAAACGCTTTCATCAATGCTGCGTAACTAAAATATAATTTCTAGAAGAATTCAAGAGAATCAAAGAAGATAACACTCTTTTTTTTTCTATTATAGACACCTTTGCATAGATGAAATTCGAAATCGAAACAATTCTTGAAGATTTAGGAAATTACTTTGGTTAAATAAGGCTCTCTTCATAGTATTCTTATCTCGAAAAACGATTCAGAAAATATTCTTTCGATTTTCTCAGAAAACCATTCGAAAAATCAATTGATCTTTTCTGACGTAAAAAATATTCAATTATGACCTAATTGAATAGTTCGCTCGTCCAACCCGATCGATTCAACTATTACCGTTTATATTCCATTTCATCCAGAAACGTTACAACTATAATTCTCAAAAATACCTACGTCACAATGAGTAGCAATGTGTTCCAATACGAAGACAAATGATGCATATATCTCAACCCTAGTTACCTTTGCAAGAGAACAGCCTTGCAAGCCACGCCGACCAAGATGACTGCCTACTTTCTATTCTTCAAATCGAAAATTCTTCCACTGTCCATGACTGCAAAATAGTGCCAGTAAAAAAGAAGAAATCTGTCGTAGAAGAAGTTGATGATAGCCACTACATTGGAAATAAGAATTAACTGCGAAAAAACAGATTTCACAACCCTCAAGGGAACGTTCCTCATCTGAAATCCCTATGGATGGAGCATTCAAACAGTTGATTTCATTTATACCAACACTAAAGGTACCTCTTATGAAGTACCGTTATTTTTACTCGAAATAAAAATTTCTACAGGGGATCACCATTCAGAACCTATCAAAATTCAAGAAATTTCATTGGATAACATGAAGTTATACTTTCATAATCATCATAATTTTGATGGTAACCATTTGGAAAATTAGTTCAAGATTGCGTCGAAGAAATGCAGTACCAGAAAACAATCCAGAGGAAGAATCTTCGAGTGACCCACATGATATCTGTCAATCGCCAGATCAAGTGAGAGAATGAGTTTTGTTCTTTCAGTCCAAAACTCTTTCCTAGGGATGAAGAAGTTATGTTCCTGAAAGAGCTATTTCTTGGAGGAAGTGCTGGAGCAGTTGATCTTATTTCGCGAACACAGCTACATCGTCTTGAGCGATGTTATAAATGATCTTTTTATATCTTATATTAGTTAGGCTAGCTCCCACTTATTTTGTAATAAAATAAATGTTTTCAAAAAGGATCTTCCTCAAAAGAAAAACATAAGACATGTAACGAGTTTAATCGAGAATTATTTGGAAAAATTCCCAGTCTTTATCAATCCGTTCGATATCCGTTTGGATTCGGTTGAATCAGAAGAATTTTTCCTACTTATTCAAATGTTTGCATATCCCTCCGCTACCCATAATAAGTACCACACCTGAAATTTTTATAATGAGAAAGGAGTATACTTGATAACTCATTAGAAAGGTTATGAGATACTCAATATCAGGCTAATTTTTGCCATCAATGCAAATGATAAACTGCTTGGACTCTATGGTTATCACGAGAATATATTTTGGAATGGGATCATTTTCTTACATTTTGCAACATTTGTGGTGTAACCTGCTGATATGTTTAAATCATATTTTCTCGTAGTTCTTCCAACGAGTCAGGTGGTGTTTATAGACTTCACACTTGAAATAGTTTTAGGCGTTAGATCGAGTGATCTAGACGGCCATTATATAGCGCCTCACCTATCTATCCAACGGGCTGGAAATCTATTGCCGCACAGAGTCGGCATAATAGGGAGGATCTCCCCATCATGTTGATACATGGACATTATGTCCAGATAAATTTGGATCTCCTTTGATGATATCTCTTATTAGAGGATCAATCAAACTCTCAAGCATGTTCAAATATGGTTCGCCGTCCAAGTTTTCTTGTGTAAACGAGGGTTTTGCAATATTCTCCCGAAATTCCGGCCCACACCTTAATACATTCTGTTATGGTTCAATAGAAAAATTTTCCTATAATGTTTTAATCGTAAGAGAATTTGGATTCGCTTGTTGAAGGCAATATGCCTGAACGAGATTGGAGTGAAGAGTTTCTGGCTCGCCATTGAAAGTTAAATTATAATAATATTAAATGAATATTTTAAACTTTTGCAATTATCATTAAAAGAAGTTGTCCTTGAAAATACAATTAACTAAGATGAGACAGACGTCAGTAGAGACCAAACAAAGCTAAAGGTGATCATTTAAAAGGGGTGAAAAAGACACAGTAGCAGTGTGGTGGATTCGTTCAAGATCAGCATATCTGTTATATTAGCGACATCCGAATCTGATGATTTTCTTCCATCATCTGTTATCTACAAAGCGAAACACAAATATAAAAAGTGAAAGAAGAATAAGAATTGGCAGGAGGTCATTACAGTGTTAGCAAATCGGGTTGGATTGAATCTACAACATTTGAGATTATGAGTTGTGATTCCCTATTTTATCATACGTTGGACGTGTCCCATTGTCTCCTCTCAAGAAAATTTGACAGACAACTCTCATAAAATGGAAGTTTGAAAGAAGGGCCGTTCTAGACTTTACTCAGACCTTTGAAGACGTAAATGCTTCTTCCACGATCACCTTTGAGTTCTCCAGAAACCCGTTTAAACATTGAAAGAATCTTTGGTGAAAACCTTGATCGTTGTTGTTCCCAAGAAAAATTTCCAGAAGAACTTATTGAAGAAATATTTGTTCCCTCAGATTCTGATGAAAATCTTCCATCTCTGGCATCAAAGGAAAACTAGACGTTAGATAGAAGAAACTATATTTTATATAGAACAATCTGTATGTGATGCTAATGTAATTATAAATATCAATATGTCCGCTACGTAAGCATACAATATTGGGAGGATCTTCAGAAAATTATATATTCAGATTTCTTATACAAAAAAAAATATCGAATTTGTTTCCATTATCCTCCAATACGAAGTAATATCTAGGAAAGAAATAATAAAAACTCTCCAATCTATTTCCCACGATCAGACGCTTGATTATTGAAAGACTATTCTGATACTTCATACTTTTCAAATATGTATATTTTTATCAAAATAAGTCACTGTTTCTGTTATATTTCTATTTTTATTCAAAAGTTTAAGAATTAACGTTCGATTCAATTGTATGACGTAGAATAACATAAATATATAACGTAAAGTGGGATGTTCCTTTTGAGTACTTATATGTAGTATTATTTCAAGTTTTGAAGACCCTGTTGATTTCAGAACTTTTCCGAAAACCCTACTAAAAATACTACTAGTTTTTAATATGATCGGGTGATACTTGTGCTCGGCATGTCTTAATATTGCTTGCTAATCTTTTACCCGAAGTGTCCCGGTGTCCTTTTAACATGCTATTTATCCAATTCCGAAACTATTATTTTTGAATCGAGATACATTTCTACCAATTTTGTCCAAAAAAACTTTAAACGAACATATCTCAAATCCCACTGGATATTCCCAGTCTGCACTTAATAAAACACTTAATGGATTTTACTTCCTCATATGTGGACACAGCTTGTCCTCCTGTTTTCCTCTATTATACGCTATTTGCTACGTAAGGTCCCGTAGGACAATTTATGCTTTGCTGCAGCTTTTCTAGAGAAATTACATTTTCTAATACAAGCTTGATTAAATTTTTCTTCAGTAAAATTGACATATGTTCTACTGCCTGATTTTCTTTTGTAGGTTTTTCTCATGTTGATCGATTTTCTTGGATCTATAAAGAATAAAAATAATTTTTCAGAAAGTAGGTATAAAATGCGGCGTTAGATTGATCACTTGATATCGTTTCAATATTATCCTCCTTTTTCGAGAAAGCACAGTTAAATAAAATGCTGAACTGCTACAATTGCGATTGTGGCATCTTATAAGAGAATTCAGTCATACTAAAAATTAAGAACCTATCTTCTTCTTTTCTTCAAAATCAAATGTACTCGATCTATGAAAACAAGTTGAAACTGTAGGTTATTTTCAAAGAAGTAAATCTCTCTTCGTATGTAAATTGAAAAATCACAACAATATGATCAATAACACCCTACCGATGAAACTCAGACACTTTACGATATTATGATTTTTTCAAGAAAAGCGTGATTTCTTGATGGAAGAAGTGAAATCGATTTTATTAGCTTATTTTTATTCGATTATTTACTCTAAATACGCCATATACTTTTATATGGCTTGTAAGGTGTCCATTGAATTTAAATTTATATATTTCAAGAATATAACTATATGTCATAGTTCATCAAGGCAACACTGGTTTACTATAACCATTGCTTGCAGTTCCAAAACAATTTCTAGATATTAAGTATTGTCCTTCAGAAATGATGAATTTTGTATGAAATGCAATGATGGGTATCGAAACTCTATAGTTCATTTAAGAAAAATTTGGAGCAAACAATGAGAAAACATTTAATGTTTTCTTTGTATATGTCTAGACCAGAGGTGCTCAAACTTGAACTGCTGGCGATCTACTTCAATATTTTTATACAACTTACGACCGACTCTGAGAGGCTGCAAGTATGTGTGATGCAGGGTAGTCGTACATACACGATACACCCTACCTTCCACTTACCTACCCAGGTAAGTAGGTAGGATATATATTATATAGATATAAGCTTTCCGCACAATATACGTTATTTTAGTAGAGGTTTGGGTTAGGTTTAGCTAGGTTTTTCTCTATAATATCAATGAAAAAACTCATAGTTATTCAAAACTGCGAGTTTATTGGTTGCTACAGAACAAAAGAGTTACATATGGTGTTAAACTTAACTCAGGAGTGTCTTTGGATGTTGAAGCGTGGCACTGCATGTCCCAGCATGTCCCAGCATACTTTTCATAAGATGGTACGTAACCACTGAGTGCTAATCGCAAGCATGATGACATATGATCGTCAGTTAGTCGATTGCGATATTTTGACTTAATCATCTTCATTTTAGAAAACGCAGACTCGCACAAGTAAAATGACCCAAACATTGCCGTCAGTTGAAGGGCGATTTGCCTTAGATTCGGATATTTATCTTTAGATAAAAACACCGCAAATTTGTATCAGATGCTGTAGCTTTGAGATGTATATCTGATATAATCTACACCAACTCATTTTCAACAGAAAATGAGTTCATATTAAACTGACTTGCTATTTTAGTAGCTAATCCCTCAATGATTTTACATGAAAAAGGATAACTCATAAATAATGCTATATTTGGCAATTTACTGCAATCATAAAAACGCATTTCGAATTGTCCCAAAATATTTGATAATTCAGCCTTATACGTATCATAATTCAACTGAGGACTCCTTGTTTTCAAAGACGGAGAACCTTTCTTTTCAGTTGATCTATCATAAGTTGCAATTTACTTTTGAATGCGTTTACTGCACTAATCATCTCAATAATAGTTTTTCCTTTACCTTGAAGCTCCAAGTTAATGGTTTATAAGTACATTGTGATGTCAGTCAAAAATGCCAAATCAGTCAGCTATTTTTCGTTTTTCAACATCTGAGTGTCATCACCTATTTCGTCTAGAAAAGCTGTTATTTCGGGAATAGTTTTTGAAACCTTTCTATGAATTTTCCGCGACTCAACCATCTGACGTCTATGTGAAGAACTAAATCTGTGTATTCAGCTGACTCCCTATCTTCCAACTGCAACTTAAAGAGCCGCCGTTGCAAGCTACGTGCACGGATGGAATTCACAATTTTTGTTGCAATGCCCATAATTTCCTCCGTGTTTAAAACTGTTGAACACAAAACTTGTTGATGTATAATGCAATGGAATGAAAAAAAAGAAGGGAAATCTTCATTAGCTCGACACAATGGCACAAAACCGTTTTTGTTTCCAGTCATTGCTGGTGCTCCATCGGTTGTAAAGCACACTAATTTATATATTGGTAGCTTGTAGTTTTTTACAAAATTGAAGAAAACGTTATATAAATCTTAGCCATAAGTCTTTCCTTTTCGAGGAATGATTGTCAAAAATTCATCCCCAACATGTTATTGAATACCATCCGAATAATTGTATTGCCTTCAAGTTACAATTCAGAATGACTCCAATTCCTGCAGGCGCAACGAACTAAAGTCTCGAATGTTCCCGTCAAACGCGCCGCCCGAAATTTTGATCACCCCTGGTCTAGACTATTACGTAATAAATTTTGTAGTTTAGTTACCTACTTATTATTCTCCCGAGATCTACTACTCGATCGACCGTTTGCACTCCTGGTCTAGACTTTCGTTACTTAGTGCTCGAACTTGCGAATGAGGAAGAAAACAGCAAGCAAATAAGAGGTATTCTCACTTGTCAGCGTCCAACTGTGAGAACTAATTTCACTGAGTTAATTGACAATATTTTATATTGTTCGATTTTAGGCGACTATATTGCTGTATATACGCCTCTAACGCTTGAATCGCGTGTCACAACTTAAAAGTGCCACGTGTCCGATTTGCCTCCCCATTGAATGTTTACCATGTTCGAAGCGTTGGTAACACCTCTTGCTTTCAGCCAATTTGGCAACCAGCAATCAACAGATCAATCTAATCAAAACATTTTGAAACGTTTTCTGTTTCTTTTTTACCATCAATAGTGTTGCATTTTAATTTTTACAACTCCCCATGTTTTATTGTTATCATTCATTGATTTGAATTGACTACATATGTAGGGTGTTGTTGAACAGTTGACGTTGATTGTAGGTAGTGGTTAAAATTTTTATTATCGAAGCAAGTTGGGCATATATAAAAAATGTGTTACTTTGATGAGTTGTTCATGTATTCAAAGTGATTTCATGAAAAAATATAAATTGAGCATTGAGTAACTATACCATTACCAGGCAATGAATTAGTTACCGTTGGTATATCTGGATTACACTAGTCAACTATGGTTTTGTTCTCGTTGATGTATGCTGTATTCTAGAAAATTTTATTTCAAACGAAATTATGGGTGATTTTCGAAAATTGGATATGAGTTTTTCAATATTTATTTTCATATTTTATTAAAAATTGATAATAATGAGAAAGGAATAATAAGTACATTAAATATCACATTTTTATTGCCAATTAATACAAATTATTTAACTCTAGTGTTTATTTAATTTACATCACTGTTGAAAGAGAGAAAATTCATAAAACTTATATTAAACTTCAGAGCCTTTTATAAGATCTTCTCTATTGAGAGACTAGCAGTATTCTGCCATAATGTGACAAATTAATTTAAATAAAATGGAACACTTTTGTCTGATTTCCATAATGTTCATTTTTAATACACACAACGGGCATTCGACAGTTATGTCCTTTTCAAGGTTGTTAAATTAAATCTGGAAAGATAATTGCTGATGTTATTAAAGACGAGGCCGATGTTAGTTCGACAAACGTATTTATTTTCTGACGTTTCTATAATGGAATATAGTAATAGAAATTTGTTTGTGATCTTTGCGTTTAATAGTTCTGTTTATGTGGGAGATTTGATGCAATTTTTAATGATATTGATTTCAGTATTAAATTTGTTATGGATAGTGGAATGAAAAGAGCTGTAGGAATCAATGAATTATCAACGGCTAATTTATGTGTAATGTGGTTAAAAGAATCCATTCGAATTGTTGAGTCTGTAAATGTTTCTTTTCTATATATGTTGTAGGTGACATATTATTGAGTATAGTCATGGTTATGTGTAGTAAATTTTTTGAATTGTTGGGTTCCATTCCAGCAGAGAAGGTTAGGTTAGATTATGCTTTCAATTTGGATAATTTAAAAACTAATATACTTGTCTATTTGAGCCTTGAAAACCTTCGAAAATATCATTAACGTTTCTGTTATATCTTTTGTGCTAATTTATTACTCATTATATATTTTTCAAGATTGATCATAAAATTATCTGCAAAGAAGGGACTGCTGAGTGGGGATTCATGGGGAGTCCTGAGTTTTGTTAGAAAAATTTTGATTCAGATTGGAAATAATTTTGTGACAAACAGGTCTCTGAAAGATTACAAAATTCATTTATAATATGTGGTAAACTATTTTTTTGCTTAAAGATTTCTGTTGTTGGCTTCATATTTTTATGTCAAGAGAGACAAACTTAAAATTGAAATTGTTGAAAGTCAAAAGTTTATATTAGGTCTACAAAATTTATTGCTTTATTAGCAAATATTTTTATGAAATATCTTGGAAAATCTGGAATGAATAATAGTTCAGCACAAAACATATTATCTAATCTACTTGACATAACCATCACTGAACTCAATAATAATCTCATATACAACATATATAGGAAAGAAACATTTAAAGACCCAACAATCCCAATGGATTATCTTAACTACATGAACATAAATTATTCGTTCATAATACAATGATTCACAGTGTGCTCTATTTTCCTGTCCATAACAGACTTTAATACGGAAATCAATATCATCAAGAAATTTGCATCATATAATGATATTCCAATCTCCCACATAAACAGTATTATTGAACGCAAAGATCGCGGACAAATTTCTCAATTACTATATTTCGTTATAGAAAAATCAGAAAATAAATACGCATGTCTAACTTACATCGGCTCTGTCTCTAATAACATCAGCAATTATCGTTCCAGGTTTAATTCAACAACCTCTTTTTCCAGTGGTCCCAATAAGGGCAGATTACTATTCAATGCCATACAAAAAATTTCGAATCTAGATTCAAAGAACATCTTAGCTGATCCTCAGTTTTTGAACATATTGAATCTACAAAGCACTTAATTATATTAGAAAATTTGAAAATCCTCCACAAATGCAATAAAGGGATGATAGTGAATCTGTTGGAAAGTTTGGAAATCAACAAACTTTGTTGAAACCCAAAATTCACCACTCTCAATAGACAGCTAGAATTAAATCACTCCAGATTAATCAACATTCAAAATAAGTATAGTATAAGTCTATCGACAATATCATTAATGTGACAAATTCTTCTTGATATTATTTTTTCATCAAGTTTAGATTGTGGGAGAAGCTGTCTTTCTGTACCTCATTATAATTTCCTACATTATCAGAATATCTCTCAAGGTGACGGTGAAGAAAATTGAAACATTAGCTCATATTTGCTCTTAAAATCTCGAAGCTTTCTAACATCATATGTGCAATTTCTTTATGATTTGATACTATATGGGTACCTAGAAAATATTTTACTTCTATTACAGAACTATTCTAAGCTTCACTTTCAGAATCCTGTCTCCAATAGAGTTTGTATCCTTCATCATTGTCGAAATATTACATCCTTAGACTTTTCCATAGTTAGTTTACGAAATGTCTTACAAATGTACTTGAAGAATTCTCGTTTTTTGTCCCATGCTGTGACGCATTGTTTTTTCCTACTTAACTTTATTTTAAATTATTAACAATCAAGAATTGTCTAGAAATCGATATACAGGGTGATTCAGGAGGAGAGGGAGATACTTTGTGGGGTGATAGGAAACGCTCTTGGTGTATCGGAATCGTACTTTCTTTCAATTGTCGCGCTCTCCTTCGGACTATACAGGGTGTTTTTCATGAAAGTTGTAGATTTTTCTTGACTAACTCTTAAACGACTTGATCGATTTAGATGAAAATTTCAACCTTCAATTCAATTGATGTGTTCTATCATACGGGTTTTTTGATTTCATCCCAAACCATGACCGGATTGAAAAAATTATTTTTTCGGTTAAACGCCCAAATGACAAGCTGTATATCATTGGAATACAAAAATTAATAGATATTTGAAAACTAGAAATATGGATAATCCAAACAACATAAAACGAATTTTTATCACACCTTGAGTATTGTGTGGAAAAAATCTGATATTTCGCAAAAACATGTTTTCGTTCAATTTGTCCTCTGACTCTTGAGATCGTAAGGACAAAATTGAAAAACAACATTCAGTATAGCGCTCAGAGAAAGTATCCAGTGGGATCCAGTGTGAAACCTTAGTGATAGTAGGTTCAAATCAGGTGCTAAAAATGGTTTCCTCTTTCCTCTATGCATTTTCTTGCTCTTTTTACAATGCTACCATTGGATCTTCGAATAAGGTCCATACTATTTCTTAGAATTTCACAACAATCAGTAATGTTATGTTCTTTTGACAGTATTTTAATTTGATAAATATTATCTTTTACATAGCTACATAAGAAGGAATCAAGGTGATTCAAATCCGGTGAATGAGGTGGCCAACTTAACTTTTAGGACAAGTGTTATTCAAAAATTGACTACATTATTAGTGAAGTGAGGAGGAGCCCCATCGTGTTAAAATTAGATTCCTCGTATTTCAATTCCATTCCGGAAATTCGTTAGCGTATTCTGAATGAATTCTAGGTGAATGTCTCCATTTAGTCTATCTTCGAAGAAGTGAGGACCAACCAAAAAACCATTCACCATTCCCAACCAAATATTGATCGAAAACCCATTATGAAAATGGGTTTGACGTGTGAGTCTACGATTTTCCTGTGCCTATTCATGATAATTGCTCAATTGAATACATTGCTTTTCGTAAAAGTGGCCTCATCGCCAAATAATATTCTATACACATGTGACTGATGTTTAACGAGCCAGCGGCAAAAGGTCAGATGGAGGTTGTAGTCATTTTTTTGGAGTTCCTGCACTTTTTGATAATGATATGGATGGTACTTCTTATTTTTCAAAACTTGCCAAGTTGTTGTTCGGGCCAACCCCAGATCGCGAGCGATTTTTCTTGTACTCGTTTGAGGGTTATTTTCAATAGCTTGGAGAACTTCATTAGCTGGCTGAATATTTGTTCTTTCTAGCTCCATACTGTTTGGAAAAGTTATATTTTCCTGTAGAAACAGAAAAGTTCGAGGAAAAGTCTTACTGTTCAGATGTCTGCGTAGGGAAAACGCCTTCGGTATGTTAATCTAGCTGCTTTGCCATTTCCGTTGCATAATCCATAAATGAATACCATATTTGCATATTCTTGATTCAAAAATAGAAAAGGCATAGTCTATCAGCTGGTGAAATAGTTTTTCAGCAAAAATCGAACGATTAGCAACCATAAACACTTATTACATAAGAAGAGGATTTAAATGATATTAACACTGAGAGAAAACAAAAATACCAGAATAAGTAACTGACATTTTGTATTTATTAGGTGACCACTGAATTTGGAAATATTTGTTATTATTATAAATAATTTCTTAACATAAAAATAAACAGAAATATTTGAATTGTTGTGATCTGAAAATTTGATAGTAATCATAATTCATGAAAGCTCGTTGCCATAGAATTCAATGTGAAAATAATGGAGTGACCTATTTTTTGAGGGAAGTTTTTGTGAAATATTTGGCATGTCAAGTAATACTCTGCACGTACGTCCGCACCGTAGTCAACTTATTTTCTTCATTTTGCCAACTTTATTAGTAAAATATTTAATGATCGGTAAGAGATATCCATTTATGAGCAAGAACAGAATTTCATAAAACAGATTAATGTATCCAAATTGTCATTTCACAGATCGCCACAATGGCGTCGAGAACAATTTCGGAATGGGTTCGAAGTGATATGATTAGCAATATTAAATGTAACACCCTGTAGATTTTATTGACGTTTTCAACTGAAATCTAACATATTTCATCAAATGTTAATCGCCTAGTATCTATTCATAAAAGTGAATTTCTATAGTCCCGCCCTGTATACTGTTGCCAATGAACTTGCTCCGCTTTACTATCCTAGACAAATAAAGCGAGAATATTTTGTGTAACCACTCTGCTGACGGAGTTAAGAGCTGTTTTGAGATTTTATTATAGTAGATAAGTTCTTAGTTAATTTTCACTAAAAAAATGGCACATCTCAATTTTCTTAACTCTTTATGTTTTATTACATTTGGTCCCAACAAGTTCTCTTCTTTCACTCTTAAAGCTAATAGTTTCGTTGCCTGTTTTGATAAATAAGGATCTCATATTAGGTCGCTGATGCCATTCAGGAAATCAAAGGTGGCGTAGATATTTCATTTCCATATTCACTTCTACTTGTGTATTGTACTGTACGTTGCGAATTTGGTAACATAATAGCTTTTGATGGTACATTAACTATTTTTGTAGCATGAGAAGGTCAAAGAAAATTTTCATTGCAGGACATCTCATGGAGTGTAAATTTAGATACTGCTATGTCTATCACGCAAAAAAATATCAACCATTGAGATGATTTCTGGTCTCCATCCAGGTTATAGGGACACCAATATCTAATCAGTTGCATTACCGTTTCCTCCACAAATGTAAAGATTCTATACATGGTTTGGAAACATCATGAGGAACCCATGGCAAACCTATTTTTTCAATATGTTATCCAAAATAATCAGCATATGTCTCCTCGACAAAATTTATTATATTTTGAATCTGTTCAGCTGTGATTTAAATACCACAGATATAACAGAATGCGTCAAAGCTATATTTGTGTTTTCTCGCTAGGAAGAAATAACCCCACTTTGTAACTTCTCTCCAGCAGTTGCAGGGAGTGAGGATTGGAGAAGTAGTAAAATGATGCACCAAATCAATGCGCAAAAAGCGAACCTCAAGAAGATTGATTATATATAAACGATTATAATTCGTGCTTTAAAAAACCGCCTCAAAGTGTAATTTACTGAAAATATAAAAAACGCTATGATGATGAAAACTCCAGCCAATTAAGAACTTTTGTTGAGCTGTGTCGTGTTCCCAACAAAGTTTACAGATCATCTATAAATATTGATATATTGTGCTATAGACGATAGATACGAATATTACGGTTTAAGAAACAAATACTCGTATCATATCGTTGTTAAGTAATTTTTGTCATGAAGAGGTGTAGGAATAAAGTTGAAATTGAAACTGATTATTCAAATAAAAAATATAACTTATATGTCCACGAAATGGAAGATATGGCCGTTCATGTTGCATTTTATGACATATTTTGACACTCTCAAGGGTAACAAAACCTAATCTGTACTTTCCGTTAATATAAAACATTGAATTTGGTGAGAGGTAATATCATATACTACGAATACAGGAAAAAATCTGGAAGCTGTAAATTTGCAGTTATATCACAAAAAAAGAATTTTTCGATAATGAATAAACTCACCTTTTAACAGGGAGATAAAAAGGTATCGAGTGAATAGATTGAAACCCTGCTGGACATTCGGACATGATGTGTTCTCTTGATTCTATATCCTCCTCACATACTCTGTATGAAGGGTTCCCGATCTATACTAACTTATTGAGGTGATTTCTAAGGAACAGCGCCCCGTTAATATGGCAATCAGAAATGTAAGGTTTAGCTTGGAGAGTTTAATCCAGCCTTGGTCCACTGAAGGCAAGCTCAGAGTGCCTGAGACCTGTGAGGCTCAATCAGTGCTCCGTACCTTCAGGTCCAACCACCAGTTGTTTCTCATTCTTGCCATCTCCAGAGGAATTCCAAGCCTAGGCTCTGGTCCAGTTAGTCCCAGGGCTGTTCCTCGAGAAGCCAATGATTCCGCCTTCTCATTGCATTCAATGCCAAGTGAAGCTTGGCTGTCCTTAATGATTTTTGTTGACATACTTGTTAACCCATCCACAATAGTTAAGCACATCGGTCAAAGTCGAAATTTTTTGCTTGAAAAATATTGTATGAACCCGACAAGATAGATAGAATATTCTTGGGCAGCACCTTCACCATATACACGAGCTCCAATATCTTCGGTAATTGAAGAGCCGTCTGTGAACCAACAGGGACCCTTAAGTAGACGGTCTTGGGTGCTGGCTATTCTTCTCTGCTCGGAATTATGATCTGGAAAGGCACCCCAAGTTGGTTATGGGTCAGACTTCATATTCAGTATCTCGTTACCAGGAATTTAGAGTTGTAATGCACAAGGCATGCTGCTGAACATATTTGGGCAATTTCGGAAAAAATTATGGAATCTGTGGGTAGATCTGTAGGTATCAAGTTGAGATTGATAAAAAATCTGAGTTCTACAATCCCTGGGAACGGTAAAAAAATCAAACTTTTCAGTCAATGTATCGGCAAAATACCGCCGTTGATATCGCACTCTGCCGAATATTCTGACACTAGTAAGGGCAGAAAAACCTTTAGGGACTTGAAAACGTGGAATTCGGAGACAGGAACAAATCCGAAAACGGCAAAGTTCTAGGTACATTACAGAGGAAAAATCCTATAAAGACTTATTTTAAATTTTTGAGTGAACGCATAACGCTATAGAGTTGAGACTAATACCGAATATTCAAGCTTATAATGTCTATCACTTGTGACGAAATCGAACTTTTCTATCAAAGCAACCAGAAATACGGTTTTAATCGCTTATCGCTGAACTTTTGAGAGTCGCAAGGGAACCAAAAACAATACCGTATTTCCCTTCTTCTTATAATCTTGAAATGTGGCTAGAAGCAATGCCTTTTATCCTATGTCAATAGAAAAAAACCGAAAATTGTAGTTTATTTGCTAATAAAAATAATTTTCCAAACTATGCGACGAATAAGAGGGTTTCCAAATTTAAAAGTAATAAACATTATAATTGAAATCTATGTGATAAATTATGTGTTGAAACAGTCAAACAAGTACGGTTTTTGTCTATGTCAGCCCATATTGATGATTTAGATACAAAAGCGTTGTGGGTTCGCGGTATTTATCAGAGATCTTTGAGTTATCGTATTATTATTATTATCAGAGAATTTCATAGTTGACATCAATACAGTTTATAAGTTTTTTGTGGGAATTTTGAAGTTTACTTTCGTTTCGATGTGTACCTAAGTGGTGAAAAGTAAAGAAAAAGATTGTAGCTAAATATACAAATAATGATAGTACATCATTTCAGGACTGATTTTCATGAAAGAACTCACATCATAATCGGAAAATTCTAGTTCTGTTTGGCAGATTCTTTCGTTACACACCCAAGGAAATGATTTTAGTTTTGCACAACGAATATGGAGAAGCAACATTCGAGTAGTGGAGTGGTATTGCACTGGACGGAGAGGTAGCAGCTCCAGAGATCTAAAAATGACCCCGTCTGTTATCAATCAGTTGGAGTCGAGTTACAAAAATCATTCATGCAGGAATGGACCTCTACACCCTCATTCCATGAAAAGAACAACAGCAAAAAAGCCATGGTTCAACAAAGACTGTGACAGAGCCTCTGCAGCCAGGAGTAGGGCTTTCAAGTCATGGAAGATAAATCCAACAGAGGAAACAAGAATAGCCTTGGTACGAATACGGAACGTATGCAACCTGACAACTGCAAGAGCAAAGGCCAATTCCACCTACAAATTCTTCCATGGCAGAAATCAAGTTCAGAGTCCACACTGTGAGACGGGCTCTCGAACTGCAAAAAAGCAGTTGGTCTAGACGAAATACCGCCAATCGTCCTGACAAAGTGTGTTCCCGAACTGGCACCCATTCTTAACCGCCTGTTTCAGATTTCTTATGAAAGCCAGACTTTTCCGAGGAGCTGTAAAATAGCAAGAATTCAACAGATCCCAAAGAAAGTCCTTACCCCAAAACTACCGCCCTGTTGTACTTCTTACCATTATGTCCAAAGTGATGGAGAGAGTCATAAATGATGAACTCATCAAATATCTTGAGTTGCAGGGAATTATTAACGACCGTTAGTATGGTTTTTGCAGGCAAAGATCGACAGGAGATCTGCTCGTCTACGTCTACGTCACTCATGTTTGTGCATCAACGATGGAAAAACATGGGTAATCTAGAGCCCTTGACATCTCTAAGGCCTTCGAATGGGTTTGGCATGCAGCCTTGTTGAATAAATTTGCTGCATATATGCTTCCCGGAAAATTGCGTGGTTGGCTCGACGGTATAACATCTGATTGTTATCCATTCTATCGCCAACTTTGTTTCTGTTGCAGATAAACGATCTTATGTCATCTACAGAGAACAAGATTTTCGGTTACAGACGATTGTACCCTGGTTTCGTCTTTCAGTAGTCTGCGGCCGATTACAGCTGCGAAATCTCATCGTCAGAGATATCAACAAATTAGTAACTTGAACTCTGTCTTACAGAGGATATCTGAGTGGGGTCAGTTGAACTTGGTGAGCTTCAACGCGAGCAAGACACAAGCAACTACGTTTTCTAGAAAGGTTCCCGCTGGAGAACCTCCTCTAATAATGCAAGGCCAACAATTTGCATCCAAAGATTTAATACACCTTCTCGGAATAACGGTCAACTCCAAGTTTTTGCTGGCATGAACATGTATCAGCAATAGCTAAGTCGGCATCGGCAACTTAGTTTTCTTTTCCGAGCCAAGCGATACTTCACGTCATCTCAGCTGGTGCTTCTATACAAGGCGCAGATTCGACCTGCTTTGGAATATTGTTCCCATGTATGGGGATCTGCGCCCAAATATTCGTTGCGAATGTAGGATAGTGTGCAAAAACGGGCTGTCCGCCTCATCGACCACCCGGAGATTCCCGCGATCTCCAACAGCTGGATCACAGAGACAAGTTGCTGACCTTTCTTTATTTCACAGATATTTCCACAGAAGATACTACAAGGTGCTGAAAGACGTTATTCCGGGAAAACTCATGTTTTGCCACAATACTAGGCTGCAAGGAGTTCTCATCATATGGCGGTACATTTAACGACCCCTCAAGCCTCTCTCTATAAGAATTCCTTCGTTTACAGGGCCGGTGAGCTGCGAAACTCGCTTCCGTCCAACATCCTCCCAACATATTACAATTTTGCCCTCTTCAAGAAGCGAGTAAACAGACACCTCAATTTTTCCCAGGCGCCTACTCATGTGGTGTAACAGGTTCGCCTATGTGTATATATATGTGGGGTAGAACGCCATACAATTCAATCCTGAATTACCATTTCTGGCCAAGACTGATTTGTTGATTTTGTCAGCCAAATGGGTCTTACCACACCAGTTTATCAAATACGTGCCAATTTCTGACCAAACTACTAGAAATATCATGAAGATCAACTTAACTTCAGATGTCATTTGAGAGTACTTGATATTCGGGCATTGCGCTTCCAATTAATCTTGATAAACACTTAAATAAAAATCGAAAAAGGTGGAGAAGTAAAATTTCTTCAGGTTTTTTGAGCGATTGTGCCGCTAAGTACCCCTTAGATCGGAGATGTTTTGACATACGTCTTGGTGAACTTTACCTCATCTTATTGAAAACGCTAGTGACTAGAAATTTGAACGAGGATGAGATAATTCTACCAGAAGTGGAACCTTCTCACCAATCTGCATTCACTTTTCCCATGAAATAATGCTTCTTTTCTCCGTGTGCTTATAGTCCCAAATACCCTGAAAGAGAAAAATATAAATAATATCCTTGGCCATCCCGTCTTCCTGACGTAAATACTATTGATCATGTGGAATCCTGAAAAGAATTTTCAGAGGCGAAACTTCATCTAACATGAATAGGGGGGGGGGGTTATTTGATAGTCCATAGAGCTTGGAATAATTTTGGTAGAAATGTCATGAATTCGTGTTACGACATCGCCAAAGTGTAATCAGTAGCAGAGATGGGCTTTGTGAATATTAAAATTATCTTACTTTTTCAATATTCCTCTACAAATTTTCCTTCTATACAAGATGGGCCTTTGGATGAATTTCCATTCATTTTATTTATAATTAGTCATCGAGATATATTAGATAAACTTTTTTATTCCTTTAATATTTGGTTTTCAATACTTCTTAGTAACAAGCAAGACATTTTCACCAAACTGGACCATTTTACCCAGAATTCATTGATATATCTAGGTGTTTCCTTAACTTTTTCGAGATGTTTAATTGGATACAACTTCGATACGTTCTTAAATGGAACGACCAACCTGAAATTATCTAAACCTTTCTGGGATTCCTAAGTGAGCTCTACCTCTCTACCATTTCGGAGATGGAAACTCAATCCTTACTTTTCATCGTGTTGAGATACTGACTTAAACTCTTCTTATTCTCTGCACGCACATTCCACAATTACATTTCCACATTACTTCAGTATGTGAGCTGCTCCTCGCTCAATAACATGCTTGTAATGTTTTTAATTTTCTCTTCTCTTTATTTAGCCGTCTTTACATTTCATGGACATTACGTGTTCCATAATTTTGTTATTTCATTCACTGAGCTGCGCAATTTGTTTTTAATACTTGAGCGTATTCAATTTCCTTCATTTGAAACATATGAAAACTTTTTAGTTACAAAAATGATGTCTTGCAGCTTAATTATTGCGTAATACATAGCGAGCCGTAGGCAAAACAAGGAGATTTGCGATGTTTAAAAAATCAATGATATCGAGTATCGTTGATACATAAATTCAATATGAGCTCAATATAATTTTTAAGATATTTCTTCAAATGGAACTCATTTTCAGTTTTAACGTCTAAAGATGATTTCTTCATTGTAGTCTCTTAGTTGGGTGGGGACATGCAATTCCCTTGTGGATAATGAGGGTCAAAATTTTGTAGATAAATTCGGTTCCGAAGATTTTAGGGTCGATTGATTGTATAGGTTGATTTGGTCCGCTATATGAGCACAAGAAGTTGGCTACACAATTTTGAAGATTTATGTTTATTGATATGAAAAGCTAAATGTGAAATAAAAACGATCAAATAAAAGTTATATTCATTAAAATGTCAATTCAAATGAATATTATGTGAACAATAAACACTTTGAATCTTGATGTAAGTACCTATTTGAAATTCTTTCAGTTTTCGAGGAAAACGAAAAGATTAGGATGAAAACTATAAAATGAATCATTGAAATTTAGATGGAATGATTTACAAGTATTTATGTGGTGACCGTCTGGGTAGCAGCATGGTTGATGCGTAAGTATGTAGGAATATGCTGAGTCTAGGTGCTCGGTTCGAATCCGAGTTCGATCATGGATGTTGCCTTGAATAAAAAAGTGAATTTGACGAAGATATAAATAAGGGGTACATGGCCTAACGTCTGAACCCATAACCATCGAAGGCCAAATAAGTTGTAATACAGACTGGTGGCAGTATCATTGCACGGTTTAGGTTAGTGGTTCGCAGTCCCCTATAAACTGTAGGTCCTTAGAACAAACAACAAGTATATGTGGAACAGGTAAGTGCTCCTGAATGTTGGACCCATACTTCGGGAGGAAATGAATTTTTAGTGATATTTAGTTTGTCGATCAAATTATCAGCTTATTTTTTAACATTTTGATCGTCAATGAAAATTTCAGTAAATAAAAAACAAAATAATCTCCTACTTTATGTGGATTCATAAAATGAAAAAGTCAAGATCATTCGTAACCATGATCCAACTCCACGTCGTTTTTATTATTATTCAAACTGAGTTGTTAAATTTTTCTGAACAAAGCCTACGAAAGATGAAATCTGATACCGATCTCTGCTGCAGGCCAAACTTGTTCAATTGCCTTGTGAATGGCAATTTCAAAATCTACAACGATTTCAGAAATATTCACCTGTAGCTTTCATTTTTGCATTTTAATATCATCATGGAAAACAATTGTTTATATATCTGCCTGCTCTCTTGGTAACAAACAATGTAATATTGGTACATAATATGCGTTGGAAAAACCATGTATCACAAAAAATTGGCAAAACGAAACTAGGGAAAAATAAAATGTACCGTAGAAGTATATTCGAGTCACATTTTTCAAAAACAACGATACTGGTGAAAATTATTAAATTATCCTCTTCACTAGATATAACATAATAAAAACTGCTCACCCTTGCTCGTTCGAATGTCTATTTTGCTTAGCGCAGAAAAGTTGTTGGTAACTGTGTCGAATTATATAAATTTCTTCTAATATAACTAACAGAAGATGTAGTAATTGAGGAAGATATATCATTTTGGAATCCTTGTGGAATTACTCTAGCTTTCTTTTCAATGAATAGTCAACAGCTCTTCTCTTGCATGGTGAATTCACAATTTGGTGGTTCAAGGACTCTGATTTGGAGTCATGGCACTGTTCTGAGATATTTTTGGTCACTGTTATATTGGCATGAACTACCCTAACGTAGAAATAATGACTTACATTTTTATCCGCACAGCTCCATCGTAGTTTGTCGCTTGTAGGGAAGATATTTTGAAAAGAATATTTATAGTTATTGACAACTAGTTTTATCTTCCACTCAACACAATTGACACTCTTTATTTCTTTTAATTGAAGTATAAAGGGATAAAACCGATTTTATATGACAATTTGATATGTTATGAATGAAATGAAAAACGTTTGAGTGATTTTCACAATGTTTATTTTTAATAAACACGGCCGGTTTTGATAGTGCTCTAGTGCCTAGAGCTAAAAGTTACGAGCAAGAGGTGCTAACTATGCCTATTCTAAATGTTAAGTAGTGGGAAATGATTTTCTTTTTTTTTGAAATTTACGTTCTCGACATCATGGTCATTGACACGGGAACCAGTTAGTTACATTTTGAGTTATTTGAATATTACATTTTGTGTTCAGATAAAATATATGACAATGTTTGTGTATTGTAAGACTAGATGCTATGGTATAGTTGTAAACACCTCAAAAAAGTCTATGGAACACTTCTGAATATCGATATATCGTATCCAGAACGATCAATATGGATGATTTTTTTTAAGAAATGAACACATGCATCAATTTCACACCAAATTATGTAGAGTGCCGCAACAGATTTCAGTTTTTTATAAAAAACTAAAAATGCAGCAGATGCGACGCTACTTTATAATCATTTCATGTATTCAGTGTTTGAAATCAGTTAGTTGGCACTTTGTTTCTGTTGTAAGCACAAATAAAAGATTCAAGTTTTGTGATTCGACCATGGAAAGACGACATTTGACTAGAGAAGAGATGTTACGAGCCGTTGGCATGCTCCAAGCTGAAAGCTTACAACGGGAAGTATCCAGGGTTCTGGGAAGTAGCCCAAGTGTCATAAACCGTTTATGGTCACGTTTCAATGAAACAGGTAGCGTAGAAGAACACCATATAGGTCGTTTCAGGATTATTACAGTCGCCCAAGACCGATTTTTGGTTTTACAAGCCAGAAGAGATCGTACTACCACAGCATCTCAATTAGCTGAAGAGCTATCACGAGTTCATAATGTACAAATTTCCGACGAAACTGTGAGAAATCGACTGCACGAAGGTCAACTCCACTCCAGACGTCCTTTAAGAGTTCCACAACTAACCAATGGAAATCGCGCTGCTCGTTTAGCTTGGTGCCAAGAACACGTAAACTGGGATCGAGAGAGGTGGGCCACAGTTCTCTTCAGTGATGAATCTAGATTTAGTTATTATCCCGATTCAGGAAGAATTCGAATATGGAGGGAACCGGGAAAGCAAAACCGTCTCCAGCTTCGATTAGCCGTTCAGGGGGCTTGGAATGACTTAGGCCAAAATGTAATAGACAATTTAATATTGAGCATGCCGCGACGATGCCAAAGTGTCATTAATAACAGAGGTGGACCTTCTGGGTACTGAAAAATATAAGTGCTTCCATATCGTTTCGAAAATATTAGTTCAGGATTTTTTTTGTTTTACCAAATTTCGTCATTTTCAAATTTCACATTTTTTTATAATAGGTGCTTTGGTCAAATATTATTTTGTTTTCTTGAGAATACATTATATACAATACATCCTAACAAAACCGAAAGATTTCTATAAATTCGAATCATTTTATAGATATTGGTAAGTGTTCCCTAGACTTTTCTGAGGTGTTTATATCTTTGAGGTAGTCTAGTGTATTCTTCAGTATTGTATTTACAATAAATGCTTATATCTATAATTTTGGCGTGTGTCAGAAAAAATACAAGTGTGAGCTCAGGAAATGTAACAGGGGAACCATACTATCTTGTATATGATTCAATAATCGAGTGAAAAAACCCGAGGAAAAAACTCGTTTCTCTCTCGATATTGCATTAGCAATAGCTTGTCTGTTTATGTTATGTTGCTGGGTTTTCCTGTTTGTGTCCCAAAAATAAATAAATAAATGAATAAATTAATAATGCACCGCTATACGTACAAAACATCACCGGGGATTCCTCCGATTCCGAAAATATCATAATTTTCTAGTCTGACAAGCGAGTAGAATCTCGTGAAAAGGGTGGTAAATTTAAAAATCTTACCGGTGCAATTGAAATTCAACACTGATAGTATACTGATTACATGTAATTAAATACAATTAATAGATATAATTTATAAGTAGTATATTTTGGTTGTTATTAATATTTTTTATATGTTTGAATTTGCTGATTTTTAAAAGGATTATGGGTGCATACATTGCATAAACAACAGAAATAATACTAGGGAATTCCATACAAGCGAATATAAGTTGAAACTTGTCGAGAATTTCTCTGTATTCCTTAAATGACTTTCCATGATCAAAGTCGTGTTGTAAACAATTCTCAATCTATTTAATTGAGATTCCGAAGGTGGACAAAATTTTCGGTAGTTCAATAAGAGTATTGCTGATAAGTTTTGGGGCCCCCTGGACTTAGGGGCCTCGGGGCACTGCCCCGCCTAGAGCTTAGGTAGGTACGCCAGTGCATATTATGTTTTTTCAGAAGAATTAAACGTCTTCAACAATCATTCAAGTCCAATCTTCCACTCATAAGTTCAGAAAAATCGAAAGTAATAGGCGTTAAGAAAAGTTCCCCTCTGATTCTCAAGAGACGTAATGAAAAAACAGAAAATACTTATATTATCGATTTTTTCTGGAAATTTTTCTCTCAACTTTGACGATGAATATCTCGGCAAGATGCAAGAAAAAAATTTCTATGAAATTGAGTCATTAATGAAATCAGTTAGATTCCAGGTTATTGCCATCCCATTCTCGAGCAGACCTAATATGAAGACGTAATAATCCTCTCTCATTGCATTCATTCTTTCAATTTATTTGTACCAACATTTTTTTTTAATATAAACGTGGATGAGTTTTAGTTACAAGAGATTGAATTAATTTTTTACTGTCTTTTTCTCACGCATACGCAAAAGAACGTCAATTTCAATCCGATTATTTCTACGAATATACAGATTTATCCTTTATTGAGCGATCAGTGGGTTGTTTGTCTGAGACATCTACGATATCGCCGCGTCGAGGCCGAAACAACGCAGAAGGAGAGTGATGACGAGAAAATCAAATTTATTTTTCAATCATTGCTGGCTGATGGGCACCGTCCAAGAAGGGATGAGAGTGTCGGAAAACTCTCGCATCAAGAACTGTTTCCTATAGGGGACTTTTTAGGGGAGAAGCAAATATATATAGTGTATAGTTTATCTGAAATGTCACATTTCTGTTCTTTCGATTGTTCACATTGATTGATAAGTTGATGAACATTTCGTTTGCTTGATATTATTTAGTTTATAACATATCACTAGTGTTATCGTCATCCATAATTATTATTAAGAGAATGGAATGATCACTAGAATTGTCTTGATGCCTTTATATCCTGTAAAGTTGTGTGCACTTATAAATAAGTTAGTTTAAATCGATTTCAATTATATACCCATTATTTATCTACTTCCTAATTACAACTGGCTTCAACCTCTACACTTTAGACATATGATCACTTATGCTCATGCGCCACTTGTCCACTACATTAATAAAATACATTACAGTACTTTCCTCTTAAAATATAATATACACAATAATGATTTACTAACCTTAATCTAGTTGCTACTACTTAACTAAACATAATTTAGTCTGTTGACTAGCTCAGGATTTCGCAGTGGTCTGCTTAAAATATTAGGACTGATGGTTTTAGGCGAATGCTTCACGTTCTCAACCTTAGGCAAATGAAAAGAAGGTATAACTTTTTTTATTTGATTAACGTGCCTTCTAAAAATTAATCCTACTTCAGGTATTTTAACTAAATATACAATTTCACTTAATTTATCAATTATTTAACCCCTTAATATATATGTATATAGTCCTTAACCCATACTGTTCCATGCATGTCATAATCTACACGTTTCTTTCCTCTCTTAAAAATTTTTGTTATGCCTAAATATTCACAACTTCATTTCTTAAATTACTATAATTTTTAGTTACAATTCTTTGTTTCCTACTAGGTAATAAGATATCAAATTTAGTTCTTAGATCTCGTCCAAACATCAATTTGGCAGGACAGACTCAAGTAGTACAATGTGGAGTGTTTCTATAGTCTAATAAAAATCTGGATAGAATAAGATTTGTATTATTACCAGGATTATTATACAACGCCTTTTTAAGATCTGATTTGACTGAATTTTCAGCAGCCCCATTTGGAGCTTGTTTGTAAGGAGAAGTTATAAATTCAATACCGTTATTTTCTAGGAAATCTGAAAGATCAGATGATTTAAAAGCCGTACCATTATCAGAAACTATACATTCGGAATACCAAATCTCGCGAACATACTCCTTAGCGCTAAAATATCTAAATTCGAATTTGTAGATGTCACTTCAAGAGCTTTAACCCACTTACTATACGCATCTAAAATAATAAGGTAATATTTACCGTTAAATGGCCCCAAATGATCGATATGAATACGTTGCCAAACCGCATTTGGCCAATTCGAAGGTATTACTTCGAATTTTGATTGATTGTTACTCAATGCAGAACATGCATCAATGTTTTTCACTATTCCCCTAATATCCCTCATAATCTAATCCAGAGGTGCTCAAACGGTCGATCGCGAGTGCTTTTTGAGTAGACCTCGAGGGGAAAAAAATTTTTAATTAGTAGGTAACTAAACTACAAAAATTTATTACGTAATAAAATAACACTCTGCTAGCGGCGGATTTATCAAAGGATCGCGCGGTACTTGTCAAAGAAAAGCCGCGTTATTTATTCTTGCCACTTTTCTAAAAATTTTGGGTGGCGCGTTTGACGGGAACATTCGAGACTTTCGTTCACGCCGAAATAAATGTTGCGCCTGCAGGTATTTGAGTCATTCTGAATTGTAGCTTGAAGGCAATACTACGTCGATACAAAGTTTATTATTAAATGGTACAAAATGGGTGCAGCGAAGAAATCTAAAACGTATCATTTTGATAACGATTGGGAGAAAGAATTTTTCTTTCGTTTGGTGAAGGATAAGTACATTTGTCTTATTTCTCGTGCGTCAGCTGCAATACCTAAGCGTGGTAACTTAGAGGGGCATCACAAAACGATTCATAGAAACTATGAAAAGGATTTTACGCCACAGAGTGAATTAAGAAAACGAAAACAACGTGATTTGATATCTTGTTAGAAAGAATAACAAATCATGTTCACAACACCAGCCAAACAATCAAAAGTTGCTACGATTACGTAAAATATCTCATATATCGGCGAAACGCAAAAAACATTCGAAGATGGATCGGTTGGGAAGGAAGCATTCATTGAAGCGGGTGAGTTTTTATTTGGAGATTTCAAAAATAACACAGAAATCATGTCTGCTATTAGAGAACTTCAGTTATCTCGTCCGACTGTCACAAGACGTGTTGAAGTTATGAGTCAGGTCATGGCAGATAAACTGAAACATGATATCATGAAATGTACATTTTTTTCTTTAAGTTCGACGAATCAAACGATATGACAGGCACTGCCCAGCTGTGTATTTATTTTTATTCGGATGGTATTCAATGACATGTTGGCTGAGGAAGAATTTTTGACAATCATTCCTCTGAAGGGGAAGACCCGTGCCGAAGATATATTTGACGTTTTCTTCAATTTTGTAAAAAACTACAAGCTACCAATATATAAGTTAGTTTGCATTACAACCGATGGAGGACCAGCAATGACTGGAAACAAAAACGGTTTTGTGGCATTGTGTCGAGCTAATGAAGATTTCCCTCCATTTTCTCAATTCCGTTACATTATACATCAACAAGTTTTGTGTTCAAAAGTTTTAAACACGGAAGATGTTATGGGCATTGCAAAAATTCCATCCGTGCACGTAGCTTGCAACGGCGACTCTTTAAGTTGCAGTTGGAAGATAAGGAGTCAGCTGAAAACACTGATTTAGTTCTTCACACGAACGTCAGGCGGTTAGGTCGCGGAAAATTTCTAGAAAGGTTTCAAGAATTATTGCCCGAATTAACAGCTTTTCTAGACGAAAGATGAGATGACACTCAGATGTTGAAAAACGAAAAATGACTGACTGATTTGGCATATTTGACTGGCATCACAATGCACTTAAACACAATGAACTTGGCGCTTCAAGGTAAAGGAAAAACTATTATTGAGATGATTAGCGCAGTAAACGCATTCAAAAGTAAATTGCAACTTATGATAGATCAACTGAAAATTAAGGATCTGAAACATTTTCCGTCTTTGAATGCAAGTTTTCCTCAGTTGAATTATAATACATATGAGGCTGAATTATCGAATGATTTGAGACAATTCGAAATGCGTTTCTACGATTGCAAATATAACATCATTTATGGGTTATCCTTTTTCATGTAAAACATTGAACAATTAGCTACTGAAATAGCAAGTCAGTTTGATATGAACTCATGTTCTATTGAAAATGGGTTGGTGCAGATTACATCAGATATACATCTTAAAGCTACAGCATCTGATACAAATTTTCGGTGGTTTTATCTTAAGATAAATATCCGAATCTAAGGCAATCGCCCTTCAACTGACGGCAATGTTTGGGTCAACCTACTTGTGCGAGTCTGCATTTTCTAAAATGAAGATAATTAAGTCAAAATATCGCAATCGACTAACTGACGATCATATGTCATCATGCTTGCGATTAGCACTCAGTGGTTACGTACCATCTTATGACAAGTATGCTGGGGACATGCAGTACCACGCTTCAACATCCAAAGGCACTCCTTAGTTAAGTTTAACACCATATGTAACTCTTTTGTTCTGTAACAACCAATAAACTCACAATTTTGAATTTTTCATTGATATTATAGAAAAGAACCTAACTAAACCTAACGTAAACCTTGACTAAAATAATGTATAGTTTCTTTGATTGTATTAGGCACTTACGTTGTGATGATAATTATAATACTCCAACTGAATAAACCACATTATTATTATATTATTATCGCTGTTACTTAAATAAAATGATTGCAGAGTGGCGAAAATAACTAAAATCGTTATTAAAAATTTTTGGAGTTAAATATCTTCAGTTGGCATTAATGTTTGTAGGATAATGAATAATAAAATAAAACAAGTGACTATGTTTCAACTCTCACTAATTTATTGATGTGAAGAATGACAAAATTTTACATTGGTTGGACCGGTTTCGGACATACGTCCATTATCAACAACAAGTTAATGAAAACTGAATACCCATGTACAATACAGGAATTAACATCAATAAAATGATAGTAGAGGTCACAGTAACTTGAATAATGGTGATTGGTAGGTAATTAAGTCTACCTGGTCGTTAAGGAGCTTAATCCTTTCTACCCTAGATGCCTTGAAAATTTCCATCGATTCAAAGAAATTGAGTTTATAAGATTTATCACAGGAATGAAGAATTTTTAGCTGTTGACGTTCTGGAAAAGAATGACATTCATTCAGACAATGTGCAGCTAAAGCTGAATCATATTTCTGATGTAAGAATGACCGGAAATGTTCTTTGTATCTAGCCTTGAAAGAGCGTTCTGTTTGACCTATATAAAAGGAATTGCACTCAGAACATGTTAATTGGTATACTCCTGATTTTTCGAATTCATCGGTTTTATGTGTTGAAAAGCAGGCCTGATAATACTATCAGACAAAACTCTAGCAACCTGTTCTGATGTCTTCCCAAAATATGTTAGAGACATAAATTTTTCGGGCTTTTCTCTCTTGGATTGGGGATATATCATGTTGAATGTGTTGTTGCGTATTTTTCGATTAATTAAACTCCCCATTGTTTTTATATCGAAGCCGTTGTTCTCTGCTATCAACATAATGGTGTTAAATTCTGATTTTCGGTCCATGTCCGATAAAGGCAAAGAAATCGCTCTGTGAATCATGGATTTGAAGGCTGCTATTTTTTGAGAATATGGGTGAAATGATTCTATGGGTATGACATTATCCGTGTACGATGGTTTTTTGAAGATATTAATTGATAAACGGTTATTATTCTCCCGGGTAATTGTTAGATCTAAGAAATTGATTTTACTATCGACTTCTGTTTCTACTTTGAACTTAATTTTAGGATGAATGTTATTAATGAAATTCAGGAAGATTTCTAGCTGTCTTTTCGTTACAATGAAACAGGCTTGTTGTTGATAATGGACGTATGTCCGAAACCGTCCAACAAATGTAAAATTTTGTCATTCTTCACATCAATAAATTAGTGATAGTTAAAACATAGTCCCTTGTTTTATTTTATTATTCATTATGAATATCAACTATCACGTAGTTCAGGCTTCATCGATCAATTATTTATATAAGATAACATAATAGTAGACTACTAAACTACTACTGAAAGGTAAGATTAATGGCAAGAATATATAAGAATCATCACTTAAAATTTTTTTGAATAGAAAATTTCTTCAGTACAATATCATGTTTGTGGGATATTATAATATAAAACTATTTTCATTGATTTCCGCACGCACAAACAGGTAGAAAATGGAATTTTCCGCACTAAGAGGCGGAATATCAAAAAGGGTTTCTCGCGTTTTGGAAATGTAAATTTTTTGGAAAATTTCTTGCACCATTAGGAAAAACCTAAAAAATTCGGAGAAGTATTTCTACATAACAGAATTGAAATTCCGTATAAACTAAATCTTCCCAGGTATGCATTAAGCTCAGGAAGTTACAATAGGAAGTTACAATTTTTGAAGAAATAATTATTTTGAAACTTTGCACTGGCCTAATAATCACGAAAAATTCTTGCATGGTTTGTCAGGTGGTTAACAGTGTTTATAAAATAATTAAAACGTGAAAAAACACGTTTTTCAATATTGAGGAGGGGAGAGGGTGGAAGCGGGCTAAAATTACGTTAAGAGCTTTTTTTTTGATTACCCCACTGATGAAGTAAAGGAGAAAAATAATTTCGCGGGTAAGGGCATTTCGACTATCTCAACCCTTTTTTCACAATGGTGAAGCTATTAAAAGCAACTATCCAATAAGATATCACTCGAACTTATTTTCTTATCTAAGGATTAAGCACTACGATTGAAAGCTTCATACTACAGCATTTTTCGCTAAAAGATGTTCTTTATCAAACAAAATCCGATCTGTGTTGGAATTTTCAGTGCAGCTCCCCTGTATAAATATTTACTTTGTTTAAGATATTACAAACTGAGAATTATTCAACCGCGGAATGAGTAATTGCGTGATTGAAACTCTATTAAATATCAGTTTTTCATCCCTTTGTACCTTTTTCATCAACAACGCTGATTTGGAAAATGGTATTTCGAACAATGACTATTATACTGAGGGACAGCATTATTGGTAATTCGACATACATAGGATCGCATAACTCAATTTGCCTGCAACAATATACTGCAACTATATGGGATGCAAACGCCACTTCTCGGTCAGATCAGTGCATACAAACAAAGCACTATCTGCTAGGGCAATCTATATCCATATTGATGCGTCCACATATTCCATTAAGGGATGAATGCGAAGTAGGTTTGACGTAGATCTGCGCATATGGAATTGAATCAGTTTATCAATCAGAAGAACCTCATAGTTTCAGAAATTTATCTTCCATTTGATATCATTGTCTTTTATGTAGAGGCAATAAACAGTGCCGTATCTATTCATTATATATTGAATCTATGGTGGCTTATAATCAAGTAATAAACAGGCTATTTTCAAATATAATTATATTATTTTCAGAAATAATTTTTTGAAATGTCATGATGAATTTGAGATCTCTTGTATTGCAAGCAAAAGTATGAAAAAAATAAAATAAGAAAAATAACAAACGAGTCTATCTTCTAGTTCATCAATGTCTGAGACAGAAAGACTAGGATTTGATTCTGGAAAAGAAATCTGCCCAGGAATCCTTTACTTGATCTTTTGAGATTATCAATAAGTATTCCACCGCAATTGCCATGAAGTGGAGGAAAAAGTATCAACTGGACATATTTCACCATTTCTGGGTTACTGAAGAGACTGAACTACCCAAAAAAGAAGAAGAATAACTCATGTGAAAGTGCTCTTTTATCGGTCCTTATCGACTGGAAAATCGCTCTGGAGGAAAGGAAATGCAAGTGGTGTGCTATTTCTGGACTTCCGAAGGGTATTTGAAACCATATGCAGACTACTTCTGCTGGAAAAGTTGGAAATGTTTGGATATTGTGGGGTTGTTTTACAAAGGTTTTCAGAATATTTAAGTGATCGTTCCCATGTTACTAAATTCAGTGACAGTGTTTCAACGGCTCTCTCTTCTTGTTTCGGTATGCCTCAAGGGATAATTTTAGGTTCTTATCTTTTCATAATGTATATTAATGACTCAGTTCCAAAAGTTCATAAATGTAGCATTCGTTTTTTTGCGGATGATACACTGCTTTATTGTGTGGAGAGAATGTTCAAGATATCGTGAACACTATAAATGAGGATCTGGTAAATGTATTTGAGTGGTTGGAGAAGAATAGCTTGAGTGTAAATGTCAAAAAAACAAAATTCATGGTGGTAAGGAGCAAATATAATTCAATCAATACTTACGATAATACAGGAATTTTTGTAAATGGAGAAATTATAGAACAGGTTGATGAATGTAAATACCTTGGTATAGTTGTTGATAGCAGTCTGACTTTTTCTTGTCATGCCACTCAAGTTGCAAATGAGGTGTCAAAAAAGTATATTTCCTTAACAGAATTGGAAATCATCTTAGTACATGGTCCAAAACACTTATACAGGGTGCTTCAACGAAAACTAAACTGAGGCTATATCTACCAAGAAATTCATTTCTGATCAATACGCAAAAATAGGTCAATTTTTGTTTCAAGGGGGACATATTTCAAGGTACAAAACTTGCCTGAAATATCAAACACCTAAGCGGGTGTTGCAATCCTTGAACATTTTGAATTTGGAAGATGGGTCGAGTGATAGCTCAAAAGAAAGGTGGTATCTTTGTCTACATCGCCTTGATCGAATTTCCATTTTCAATTGAAAACTGTAAAAGATACAGAGTGAGTAACTGAAAGATAGGGAAGACTATTTCCCTGAGACTGTTCAAGTTTCAGTGAAGTAAAATGAAAAAGATCCATGCTGATCAATGGCAGTCATCATCAAGTACTATCCTCATCTCGAATTTCAACCCCTAGAGCAGGGGTGACCACCCTTGAAAATTTGGAAGAGGTTAGATGAGTCGAGTGCTATCTTGAAAGAAAGGTATTATCTTTGTCTGCATTCCCGTGAACGAATTTTCATTTTTGATTGAAAACTGTAGAAGATACAGAGTGAGCTACTGAAAAATAGAGGAGACTATCTATCGCCCTGAGCTATTCAAGTATAAGTGCAAAAAATGGATCAGTTGGAATTTGAGATGTGAATGGTGTTTCTGATGGTGACATACTTTGATCTGGAATGAATCTGTTCCATTTTTTTGCACTAATACTTGAATAGCTCAACCCTCAAGAGTTTAAGAAACAGATGTATTACTTGTTGTAAAAATTCTATTGAGATAATTTGAGTCTATGTGGAAATTGTGTTGATTGGGATATTTGTGTTCATACCTACTGTGATACGTTCTGATGAGTTTTTTATGTAATCCCAATTATGCATTTGGTGTTTATTTCAGTGTGGTAGTAAGGGTACACATCATGCAAACAAAGATTTACTATGTATTAGCTTTTTATGCTATTAAATAAATATTATTATTAAAAAAATTTAGATGGACTATAAAGTGTTCATGGTACAGAGAGATGTGTCTGACAGAGACTTCGAAACTTTGAAGCAAAGATATCATCTAACACTGCAATATTATGAGAGAGAGTAGAATTCTCGTTACATAGAGAATTCAGAAAGTAGAAATAAAGCAATATGGAAGATCATAAACAGTGAGAAGAGTACTAATTTTGCAAACATTAGCAAACCGATAGATAATTCAGTTATGAAAAACAATAAAAAAGCCATTGAAACATTGAAGGTTACGAGAGCCCCTTGTTGTTCATCCTGTTTCTTCTATACAACGATTGAAGAAGGAGTTTCTATGGTGATTAAGCCGCATGAAAGCAAACATAGTTCTGATATTTTTGGAATAGGGTTTCACCAAGTTAAGCAGCTTGAACATTTTTTGAAAAGCTTGAATTGACATCAAGCTTTTTCAAGCTGTTTGAAAGTTTTATACTTGTGAGAGTATAAAGTTGAGTTAACTTGCTAAACTCTTGTTGCCGTACCCATACAGGTGCAAAAGAAGTAAGCAGTATTTATAGTCATAGAGAATTTTTAATTGGATGCGACACATTGGGATTTCAGAACATACTTACGTTAGATCTAGTCAATTCGTTTTGCAGCGCAACAAGTAGAAAATAAAAGCTCAGCGAGGTACTTTGGTCAATTTAAAGGAGAAAGGGAAGAAACCATCTAATATTCCTTGTGAAAATATATAGAAAACTGAAACAAGTTTATGAAGTGTTGTCACCTAACAGCCAGAAGTGTAAGTATAATAATTTATCGATTAAGGTTTACTACATTTGGCGATATTCAGCATAACCCTTGCGGAGGTTGAGTGAATCCCCGAGAATCGAGATTGAACGGTGATTCCCCGAAATAAGAGAATTGGAGGAATCTAGGGACTTTCCGTAAATTCGTATATAAAAAAATGTATAAAAATATATTTGAAATATATATAAATACTAGCAGACTGTCGTCCTTGTACTCGTTCTGTAGCTATGTTTCGTTCTCGTGCCGCTCTTGTTCTCGTAATAGTCTGTCTGTATTTCTTGTTGCGATTTGTCCTGTTGTTTGCGTCGTGCTTCTCTGCTCCTGGCGTTGTTGAGGTTAGATTTTTTCGGTGGCATTTGACTGAAAATATCAATTTAATCGTTCAAATATTAGAAAAAGAAACATTATAACAAGGCTCCCAGAAGAAGAAAGGCTGGACATTTATTTTAAAAGCATCCCCATTTAGTTTTTTCTAATGCTTATCTACGATTATGTTGTTTATTATTGATACACAATTGAACCAAGAGAATTTCTTCTTTTTGATTGAGCATTTCACTCAAACTTGGAACACTATTATTCTCAAGCATTCTCTTTTCACGTGACACTAACAATAACTCTCGAAATTTGATTGATTCTGTTTTATTTTTCTATTATATTCTAACTACAATGAACAGTATCATAATGAGAAAATAATGATTGGGGTTGGGGGAGATTATCTTTTACCCTTTACCTGTGGTACTCTGGACCGAGATGAGTATTTTCCAAGAGTGATTGAAAAGGGTTAGAGGCCGAGATTGGTGCCTCCCTCACTATGATACATTCATCATCGTATCACTTTAGTGCCTAATAATCCATTGTCAGAAACAGTAGATTATTTAATTAATGTCACTCAGATCTCACTCTTCCCCAGGTTATAGCACATAGTTTATAGACATTTCTTTTCAAAATGAATGGAGAATATCATTTTTAATCCTTATCAGCCACTATGTCGAGGTCATTTGACCATCTTCCTATTGGTTGGAAGAAGCTAAGTGACTGTAATTTTCGAAAGGAGATGAGTAGAACCCAAAAGTTAACGTCCTATTGGTCATTCGTCTTTGCCTTCCAAAATAATGGAATCGATTATTTCTGATAAAATGTCGAGTTTATTCAGGATATACTCTATTATATCCACCGCAAAGGAATTGTATTTTAATCAGATTGTGGTTAAATTGAAGGATTCTTTTAGGAGTCATATTTAGCAATTTAAAGTAGTTTTCCAATAAGGTATCACTATTTTCTTTTTATAAAACTTTGAGAGGTTAAGTTAGGTTAGGTGCTCTAGGAGTTTATCTATCGCCAAGCTTTTATTGCTGAAGTAGCCTTCCTCCGAATGAATTTATTTTTCTTGAGCTAGATTTTGTTTTCATTTCACATGATCGTGAGAGACTTACAGGTTTAGATGAGTTCACTGTCACCATGCTGTAAAAATGCAATACCTGCTCAGTAACTGAAGATTCGCGATGAAAAATCAGAGATTCATCCTATGATTGATGAGGGCAACAAGTAAATCTTAGTTGCAAGGAACTATTTCAAACTTGAGCAGCTTAAGCTATTCCTAATTAGAAAATTTCGAAGGCAAGAGTTTTGGTTGACTAGTTTGGGTTACCTTTGGAACTCCAATTTGCAATTTTCACGCAAGTAAAAAATACTGGAAATTCGAAAGAATACATTTTTTCATCATCAATTGGAAAGAATGGATCAAAGATTCAAATGAACCATGAAGAGATGTTCTTCGAAGATCTTGGCAGATCATCATAAATACAGGAGAGAACTACTTCTAATGACAATAATGGTTTACAGATTTTAACTTCTTGGCAGCACAGTGAAGATCCCAAAAGGGTAATTTTTTTAAGAGAGTAAGACTACCATGCGATTTTATGTTTGGCTAACTAGAAGCAGGATAACTAAACAGTTATGCGGATGAAGTCACGGTTAGATTTAGAACGCACAGAGGTTAGTGTTCGAAAGAAGACTAGCTATAATTGAGATGGAATGGTCGTAAATTTTAAACAAACCAGGAAGGAATATTCAACAGAGTGTTCAGCAGATTATTTGAAATAATGGATGATAATTCTGGCTTACTGATTCTCTGGTAGGCTCAGATTTCAAAAAAGAAATTTTAAATAGACAAATGAGACTGCGATGGGATCCACTAAAAGTAGACCTACTAGAAGTAGGATAAGAAATTAATAGTTACTCGAAGAAACTTAGACAGCAACTACGGAATTTTCACGAAAGTTTAGGGGCCTAATCATCCGATATGACATAATGAAAAAAATGCTCAACTTGAACTGGGAAGCAGTATATAACAAAGGTTTTTACAGATCATCAGTAATAGTGGCACGATGATAATGTTGGCACACAATTCTATTATAAGGCAGAAACCACAAGAGTAATTTCTGTTGAAGAGATGAAACTTCCATGTTCATTAAAAGTAGAGTAAGAAGTAATCAGTTAGCCGGATGAGCTCGGACGGCGCCTATAGAATATTCTTGAACTTATCGGAAAGCCTAGTGATAGAATAAAGATCAGATGAGATCAGTAAGGCATCCTGGCAGGGTTGAATTAAAGTCAAATAGTATCCACCAATTCTGGTGCTCCTGTATATAAATTCCCTCGACTAAAGTCACACGCTCCTACTTCATACGCTTTCTATTCTTATTTTGATGCCCATATCGAACTAATATCATTATCAACTATGAATCAACTTTTGTGGAAATTTGAACTTTCCTGCTAGTCGTACTTTTAGTGCTCTACTTACTCGTTGTGTATAGCCTCAGTCCCAAGAATCTAATTTCTGTGATTCCAAAAGCAGTAGCGCACTTTCAAAAATTTACGCTATAAACGTATTCGGTTATTAGTGTGAATACGGCATGTACATCAAGTATTCAGGGCTTTTTAGGACCGTAATTGCCCGCTGCGTGCTTAGAGCTTTTAGCATTCGCTTCAAACTTTATACATTTTTAAAGAGCTCCCGCAAAAAGGTGCTCCTTAATGTGATGATGCGTTGCTTCCATCTGCTCTGTTTTGTTCGTCTCTGTTTATGTGTTTTTATGTTGAGTGCTATGGAAAGAACATTATTTTCCTCGCGTGGAATGAATTCGGGAGAGATATGTTTTTCTTGTTTGCAGGTAATTAACTTGGGAAACTACTATTGATTGCTTCTATTCACAAGTTAAAAACATGGAATTAGAAGTATTTAATTATCCGGAAAACATTGCTTGAATTTGAAGTTTAAATTTACTTTTAGAATTCAACAATATTGTTATATAGATACCATTTTTTTTGGGCACACATGGTTTGTCTTACATATGTATACAGAATTTTTAAGTGGTTTCTTAGAATATTTTTGACTTCTAATTTTCGTAGAGATTAGAAATTTTTCAGTAATTACGAGTTCAGATTAATATGTAGAAAATATTTTTAATAGCGTGGAAAATTCAGGTATAAATAATACATTAAATGAAATCTTGTATTTTTCCATTTTTCATTGTAGAGAGACATTTGCTAAACAACTTATTGCGTATTTTTCGATTAATTAAACTCTCTATTGTTTTTATATCGAAGCCGTTGTTCTATTTTATCAAATTAATGGTGTTAAATTCTGATTTTCGGTCCATGTCCGATAAAGGCAAATAAATCGCTTTGTGAATCATGGATTTGGCTGCTATTTTTTGAGAAGACGGGTGAAATGAATCTATGGGTATGACATTATCTGTGTACGATGGTTTTCTGAAGATATTAATTGATATACGGTTATTATTCTCCAAGGTAGTTGTTAGATGTAAGAAATTGATTTTACTGTTTCTACTTTGAACTTAATATTGGGATGAATGTTATTAATGAAAATCAGGAAGATTTCTAGCTGTCTATTCGTTCCAATGAAACAAGCTAAAATGTCATTAACATATCGGTACCAAAATAGAATATGCCTTTTCGTCAAAGGTGACGGCATAATTTTAGTGTTTTCCAAATTAGACATGAAAATTTCAGATAGAACGGGACTGAGGGGTGAACCCATAGCTAAACCATTATTTTGTGAATATATCTTATTATTGAACTGAATTGAAAAAACCATTTCTTTATTGTGGTCAATTTTAAATAATGTGAGTGTTACAGAAAATTGTTCAGAAAATGATTCCCTACATTGAATAGTACAAATTAAGGAGTCAAATTACAAAATTTTCATTTAATATACAGGGATATCCACCGGGACCGTCCGTTAAAAACTTTTTGAGTTCCAATTACAATATCAAGCTGAAATTTTATACGCGTCCATAACTAGCAATTTCCAATTGAAGTGAAATATTTTCGAAGGGATACCATTTTCGGTTATACCGGAAGTGGGTAATCACTTTGTTATTTCAAATGACAATCTACTTTTTTTAATATACATCTAGAACCGACATTTGAGCAAGGCATAAAATACCCAAGTTGTTGGCACTTATCTGTCATAACTTTTGACAGATTTAATTATTTTTGTTATAAACGCGAATTTTGAGGAACATTAAAAAAAATTGTAGCTCGTAGATCTTTTGCACTACAGACACAATTTTTGCTTGGGTGGATAGAAGAAGGATCAAGGAATGTTTCAAGCAGTCTACACGTTTCAAATGTTTATTGCCTTGTTTTGTATGATTTTTCCAATTTGGCCTTTTTCAAACAGCAATAACTAATTTTTTCAAATGGCACGTGCCAATTTTTATATCGCCGTCAGATGAAGCGTCAAATTTCAGATGGAATTGTATCAGCATGTACTATACCCATCTCTATATAGGAGGAATTATTATAGAAACTTGTGTTCCTTTAATTCTCATCCATAGGTGTATTTGAATAAAAGAGTATTTTTTTCTTCCCAAATGAATATTACATGCTTGGCAAATTTCACTAAAATCGCGAAATTTTCTAGAAATGAAAACTATTTAAATGTTCGGTTTATCTAGTAATCCAGGGGTGCTCAAACGGTGCTTTTTGAGTAGATCTCGAAAAGAAAAAAAACTTTAATAGGTAGGTAACTAAACTACAAAAAATTATTACGTAATAAAATAACACTCTGCTAGCGGCAAAAGGCTCGAGAAATTTTGTTCTCCCCAATTGAATTTTGCTTTGAGAATTATAAGTGGTCAATAAAGAGTTCAGTGGTTCACTTCAATTGGAAACAGTTTCCAATGGTCTGTGCGATGAGATCGAACGCATTCAAATCTCATTTTCTGTAATAAGTGTTAATTAAAATTGAGCGATGAACATCGTCGAAAATTTTGTTGACTCGAGAGGAACTGATTTAAGAGAGCCCTGAGGATGGAAAAATAATTTTCCGAAACGGCAATTTTAAAGACTGTTTTCCTCTAAACACTACAGGTTCCACTACCTACCACTCCTAATTGAGCAATTATAAGTGGTACCGTTAGCTCAAACCCAATTCTCTGGTTACATGTCTTCTTCAATAAAATTTCTTCACATATCCGCAGACGATTAGCCTTGAAAAAGAGATGGCATGATTATCACCCTCTTCTGGAGCCTTTTCTAATCATTCGCTTACTACGGAGTCCACCTGCTTTGAGACTGAAATCTCATAAACCGATCTCTTGTTTTTCTGAGTACTACTTTCAATGTGTCCGCTTTTTGGAAAAGAAATTGGAATGGTTATTTGGAATAAGTTTCTGATAGAAGATCCTACTCAAAAGCTCTCTGGTTTTAGTAGGAATATTTGATGTACCTTGAATCGTTCGAGAATAGGTTAAGGGCGCTGTAGTATGTTTTCAAAGTGGAATTAAGTAGAGAGTTCAAATTGCGAGTGTGGTGAGACTGAGGACTGAGTCATTTAGCCTTGGTTCTCAACATGTACATATAGAATCAGATTCCTTTTCTGCATTGTTTGGGTTGAAACTTTAAAACCAATTTTGTATTACTGAAATCATGTTTTTCTGCTGGTTTTCTTTTCTCTTTTTAGGTCACTGGCAAACCACAGCTAATTCAAGACCTGATTTGAAAGAAGTATGAAACGTAAACACAATTTTGCTGATTTCACACTTTGATCGCCATATATCAGCAGACTAGCTATTACTATTGTACTAGCAATGGGCGAAACAAGAATTTCCACAGGTTATCCTCAATGTAACCTTCAATAATATGAGATATTGTGTATCGTTCATCGTTTCTTCTCTTTTTCCTGAGCTTTTGGTTCAGGGGTGAATGTTGGAGGCTTAGTACATTGATTAGTATACTTTTTCTACTCTTTCATTATTTTCTCGTTCATTCTAATGAATGAATTATACTCTAAGTTTTATGGGTTAGGTATAACACTTGCTTGTTACTGTCGATTTATTACAATTCACTCATAGCACAAGCTGCGTTAAGGAACTTCATTCCAAAGCTTTATTTCTGATATATTCAAAAAAAAATATTGTGCTTTCTTTCGTTCGTGTTTTGACATACACAAAAATTCAACATTGATTAGTATATTCTTTCATAATTTTCTCGTTCATTCAAATGAATAAACTATACTACAAGTTTCATGGGTTAGGTATAACACTCTGTTACTGTCGATTTATTTCAATTCATTCATAGCACAAGCCGCGTTGAGGAACTTCGTTGCAAAACTTTGTTTCTAATATATTCAAAAAAAAATATTCTATGGGTATCCTTGAAATATTAAACACCTTTGTTGTGACAGGTTCAACTGTGGAACTTTCTCAAGAAGAGAATTATGGTCTTCCGTGAAAATAAAACATCAGATAAAAGTGATATCCGCGTTCGTGTTTCGTCGTTCCCCTATGTCATCCAGCCACACATGTTCCTGTCATGCAGAAATCGATATCATCCCGGTAATAGATGGAAATAAATTCCGCTCGCTTTTTTGATGCTCTAATTTGTGATCAGATGGCCCCGCGTGCTCTTTCTATTTCCCCCGATCCAGGCGAGCCTATCGCTCTGGAAAATATTGCAATCTGCCACTTTGAGTCCTCCTGGGGTGTCCCCCGCGGGGAAATGTATCGTGGTGATGTAATCGAATTTATTTTTTCCTGGATTATCGAAGAAAGTGAATTTTTCTGAATATATGTGTGACAGATAACTGCGACGTCTATTATTTTCTGTTAATGCTTATGAAAATGCTATATAAAACTGCTGTATATCTTCTCATATGAATTTTTTACGACTGGAGCGTTTAGTCTCTAGGTAGAGCACAGCACCTGAAACAACATATATCAAATCAGAAATTTGAAAAAATTATATAATGAAGTCTGATTGGAAAGAACTTTTCAATTAATTTTTTGAAATTGTTGAGACACGAAATGTTTCAGATCTTAGTCTTCATGCAGATAACAAAAAATATTTGAATAATTGGTCTAAGAATTTGGCACTCTCCTGAGTAATGTGAATTGCATGATAGACTTTTGTCTAATTTCCCCAATGTTTATTTTTGATACACACGAGTAGTTTAGACATTTTCAAGTGTTTACAGCTGAATCAGTGAAATCATTAGAAAATCCAATATAACACTCACTGAACAGAATCACACTGAAGCAATAAAATCTATTTTTAATAAATTACAGAATGAAGATCAAATTATTACGGAAGCTGATAAAGGTAATAGTAAAGTGTGCCTCGACAAGACATTACTTTGGACGTAACAAAAATCTCAACAGAATCCACAAAGCTATTCATTAAACAAATGAAACAAGAATTGGAAAAATCTAGTTATCTGGCAGATAACAAAATATAAAATATACTGTTTAATCAAACTACTCAGAGATAATAACCCCGCCAGGCCAGTTGTATTCTACATAAACACAACTGCAGATAAATTAGCAAGCTTTTCAAACCACAACTTCATGAAACTCACCAACTTTCATCCGCAATACATCGTTTCAAAGTCTGTAGACTTGAATGATAAACTTTCGACACTTTACAATTTTAATTTTAAATTTGTCTCTTTTGAAATAAAAATTTGCAGCCAAACATTCCAATAGATGAATGTTCGTTTCTAATAAAAGAAATCTATAACCAAAATAATTTTTACCACACTTTATAGATGGATGTTGTAATTTTTAGAGACCTATTTATCACAAAATTATTTCCGATTTGAATGAAAATGTTCAAACAAAATTTCCATTCAGCCCTTGGAACTTGAAAAATGAATAATAAGTTAGCTCAAAAACGTATTATTTTTTCTGCAGATACGCTGATGATATTCTTGTGGGTTTTTCCTGGCTGAAACATAAAATACAATCAATTCTTACATTTTCTGAATAGAATGCATAGTAAAAAAATCTTTAGTGCCGATATTAATGGCAACAATTCAATGAATTTCCTTGATACAACCATTACTAAACTCTATAAAAATCAGCTTCAACATACCTTTTGTCAAATTAGTCAGACGCTATTACTTTCAAGTTCTCATGGAAAAGAACTATTGGGGAGCAGATGTGAGAACGAGTCCTATTCCTTGGATTCCAGCAATGGTACCACACAATGTTATGGGCTGATTTAGTGGACTAGCCCTTGATGGTTTTCTGCAGAATTTTCAAATTTTCAATAGCGATACGAGGGATGTCTTTCAAGTTTTGCTAACATAGGGTGTTACATAATAGTATGTCACAGCTTGAGGGGATAAATCTACGTGCAATTCAAAAAAAAAGGTCATATAAATATAGGTCCGCAAAAGCTTCGTTACGGAGTTACAGGTTATTGAAATTTCAGGAAAAAATTGTTTTTTTCTTCAAAACTCCTGCAGTTTTTGAGATATTCAGCCCAAATTTGGAATGGAAGCTATTTTTTTCAGCCGCCATCATTACACGTCCTAAATTTCAACCAGAATCTACAAGGCGTTTCCTTTTCCGGAGCCATGTCTTCTTTTGCCCTTTCAAACTTCTTTCTAGCACGCCACTGATCAGCGTACAATCAATTTTCATCATCTTCGTTCAATGTAGAAACTTTTTTGACACTAATTTTTTCGTATCTCCAAGCGTTCTTGAACAGAAAATTATTAAACGATTGTATGCATTCGCTGAATCCAAAGCACTTCTAATTAAAAAAATGACTAGTAGGCTTTAATTTTGTTCATTTATTCATTTATTTTGACAGTTGCTAAAGCTGAACCAGTGTCTGCTCGAATTGTTCATTAAATTTACGATTAGTTTCAAGACTTTTGAAATTATTGCTGTAAGAAAAAATGGTTAATTTTACTAACGCCGAATTGGCTGATATCCATTACATGTACGGTCTGGCTGACGGAAACACAACAGAAGCTAGGCGATCATATCAGGCGCGCTTTCCAAATCGAGTAACACCAGACAGGCGATCATTTTCAAATATCCAGAGAAGGTTGAGGGAAACTGGTACTTTTACTGCAAATAATCATTTAAAAGGTGCAACTCAAACTATGAGATCCAGATATTGAGGAAGCAGTTTTGAATTGTATTGATTTGAATCCTCATGTGAGTACAGGAAAAATTGGAAATCAGTCGAATATTTCACATGCTCTAGTTTAGAGGATTCTCCACGACTTTTTACTGTACCCGTTTTATATTCAACGCGTCCAAACTCCTCGAGATTTTCCTTCAAGACTGAATTTCTGCCCATGGTTCATAGATAAAATTAGAGAAAATGCTCATTTTGATAGTGAAATGATGTTCACAGACGAAGCTAACTTTTTGAAAACTGCTATCACAAATTTTCACAATAATCATTATTGGTCTGAGGAAAACCTTCATTTGATTGAAGAATCGCATCATCAAAAACAATTCTCACTAAATGTTTGGGTCAGAATAATTGGAAGTTATTTGATTGGGCCATTATTTTTGCCTAACAGACTAAACGGTCCCGCTTATCGGCAATTTCTTGAGGAGGAATTTCCTTTATTTCTCGAGGATGTGCCACTTTTGTTGAGAAACATAATGTGGTTCATGCATGAAGGGCATCAGCACATTTCAGTGGAAAAGCTAGGGAATTCTTGAATAAGACATTCAACAACCGATGGATAGGTCGGGGTGGGCCTGAACCATGGCCTCCTAGGGTCCCCAGACTTAAATAGTTTAGAATTTCTCTTATGGGGATATCTCAAAAGTTTAGTTAATACCACTCCAGTGAACACTGAAGAAGAATTGAGAAATCGAATAATAACCTCTTGTGACAAGATAAAAAATACCCCAGGAATATTTCAAAGAGTGCATGATGATATGCGAAGAAGGACAGAGACCTGTATTTTTGTAGATTGAAGACACTTCTAGCAATTTATTTAGGTTCTCATTGTTCTTTTGTTTAGTTTTGATATTGAATAATAATATAAATATAAATAATATAATATATAAATAATTCTAATTCAATAATTTTTCACTCGAAAACGGGTGGAGATACAAAAAATTACAAGTGTCAAAAAGTTTCTAAATTGAACGAAGATTAAGCAAATTGATTGTACGCTGATCAGTGGCGTACTGCAAAAAGTTTGAAAGGGCAAAAGGAGTCATAGACTCGAAAAGTAAACACCTTGTGAATTTCAGCTAAAACCTAGGATGTGTAATGATGGAAGCTGTAAAAAATAGCTTGCATTCCAAATTTGGACAGAATATCTCAAAAAATGTAGGAGATCTGGAGAAAAAAACAATTTTTTCCGGAATTTTCAACACCCTGTAGCTCCGTAACGAAGCTTTGGCGGACCTATGTTTATATGAACTTTTTTCTTAAAATTGCACGTAGAACTACCCCCTCAATTTGTGACATGCTAATATGTAACACCATGTAGAGCTAAAATGAATCAATTGAGAGCTTTTGAAGACATTATTGTTTTCCGAAGTATTCTCCGGGAAGATGAATAGACTTCTACAATCGTTCGAGCCAATTCTGAAGCAATTATTCCAACACTCAATATGTCCTCTTGGAAGGCAACAACAGCTTCCTCTGATAAACTGAAACCTTTGACCTAGCAGGCCGTTTTTGATTTTGAGAAAAGTAGAAAAATCGGCGGCATATCGATCTTCCTGGATAATCCTTTGCACAACATCCACATTCCTTTGAGCCTTTGGATCGTGGCTGAGCCTGACCCTATTGCGTTTGAAGCCTCTATACCAACTGTTGACTAGTGTAGTACTTCTATGTCGAAAATAGTAACCAATTTGCCGAGACCGTCTTGTTGCAATAATTGTCTTTGAACATTGTAGAAATTTGTTCACGGTTTGATTTCACTTTTCGAAAAACTTGTCAAATTTGACAAAACTAAACACAGGCATAGAACTGAAAATTTGAAATTAAATTAACAAATCAGAGAGGTTCATTTTTATTATTGATAGTTGATAAATGGTGTCCTCTATGTCACTTCATGCAAAACATTGAAGACGTCCCTCGTATACAGGTTGGAATTTTGAATTTCAAATTCTTCTGATGCAGATATGTCTTTCTTTTTTCTTCTTTAAGTTAGTTTCATCAATATATTAAACTAGGTTCGAAGATTTGACTCATCGATTTTCGCAAAGAATTAAGAAAACAGTTTGTACTACCAAAATATCATGTTTATGCCATAGATGATAATCTATTTGTCGTAAAAGATTTCAATGAGAAAATACTATATAACCCATCAAATTCGAGACGATTGCGAAATACCCCATTCATTTAAAGACATCCAGCTAAAGAAAACGAAGATGGAAATTTAATCAATCCCAAAATCTCAACCCTCTTTATCCTCTACTTTTAGTCTTGCGCATTCAGTGCCAATTAGCCAACATATCAAAGTGAGTGAGTTTCGCAAACTTCCAGAGTTTTGATGCTAACAGCTTTTCAGTTTTCAGCTGTTCAGTTTTCAGGTTTTCCAGGCCCTATTTCGCAAACCTTCAATATTACATGAGTACTGATTAATAATTCAGATGTTCGAGAAAAGAGCCGTTCAATTTCAGAAACCTGCTTCGTTTTAAAATCTGTTAATTATTTAAAGAGCAATTGGGACGAATATTCATGTTCTTAAATCTGTTCGCTTTTTAGTACGTTTATGTCTTTAATAGAATGGACGGAGATTATATATATTATTATTATTCTTATTGTTACAATGATAACCACCTTTCTGTTGTTTTTCCAAGCAGATAATTTATTAATTGAATATTTAATTTTATAAGGAATCTACAGAATATTTTTTTTTCAGATTCTATAAGTTGCTATTACATCAGAAAAGATTGTGTAAAAGAAGTATCTTGAGTAAAGCAAGATAAAATGACATGACCTAGTTCCCATGTTATACACTGCCATAAAAGGAAATATTCGTATTGTTCTTTTGTCCTGAATATATATAACGTTCAATTTCTCAAGTACCAGGATTCTCTTAAAAGTATTCGACCTATATTCATATTTCTTCCCCTGTGTTATTCTACGTCATCTGCCTCGTGGTATCATTGGATTTAACATGGTCGACATGCCTTTTCCAGTTCTGAAAGCAGTCATGATACTGGTATTAAGTTATCGCCTTCGAAGTATTCGTAGCAAATATTTGTATCACATGTTTATCGTCAAATCTCTGCTATTGAAGCGGCGCCTACAATCTTGAAAGCATCCAACAATCGCAGAGAACTATATCAGGACTATAAGCTGTAAGTGTGCTCTGTCAAATACTGCCGTACGGGGTTAGATGAATGTGCTAACGCGATGAATCAGCCAATCACCGCTTGTCTAATGTGGCGGCAGTTTTCTACTTATTGCCTCGAACAATTTCCTCAGAACTTCGAAATTATATTCCTTGAAGCGTTAAGGAGCATACTCAGGGTGTACATGATGAAAATGTCATAGTGAATAAAAATATTACTAATTAATAATAAATAAAATGGTGAATATTCACTTGACATCGCTTCGAATTTGATGTGCTCCTGTGAAAGCGTCCTCTGCGATTATTGATTTCGGGATCATAATCATAATACCATGATTCATCACCAGTTATAATACTTTTAAACAATTTTTCATAATTATTGATCGATATCAAGTTGTCTAACCCAACCTAACACATATCAGTTTTTTCGCCTACTCGTCAAGCTTGAAAAAATATGATGAATTCAAAAAGACAACACTCGAACTCCATTCACGAACCAAGGCTTCTCGTCGGTAACAAGCGCCTTCAGGGAATTCGAAAGACTTACCATTTATTTCTATGCTCCATAGAGCCTGTGTTAGATATTATTCAGATGAGAATTAGACCTCCTTCTAGAAATCGCTCTGGATTTGTAGCGAAACATCTGGCAGATGTAATTTATGTAGTCTCAGGACGATATTATCGAACCTTCGAGAGATATAGTCAACCATAAATATTGGTAATTATTCTTGTTGACAATTCTCCTAGTTTTCAATAGTTGCGAAATAATTAACAGCTTGCTTGGGATGTTCTTGCACGGAGATGTGAAGGTAGATCTGTCATACTTACATCAAGTCTGACAGGTCTATCCAAATATCGAAATAAAGTTCTAAAATTGTCCACTTCAGGGATGTGCCCAAATTATCAGATTTGCATGTTATGTGTATTTCACCTAATCTGTCTAAGCTACTTCGTGGAGACTTTGTGAACTTCAAGAGAGAAAAATGAAATTTCAAAACAGGAAACTAGAAAAAAAACTTGAAACACGAAAAGGATTTCTTTAATGAACATATGTAATATAACGACAGAAAGTGTAATTTAGGACACTTTCGTACAGACAGTTTGCTCAAAATCGGTGGTCACTTTTGGGTGGGTTCTGTAGAAAGGCATACCTTAATTTTCCCACATGACACTCACCTATCCTCTTTGATTAGTGAATATTTTCATTTTGAAATCTGCGGAGAACTGAAATTAACACTTTCTACATCCAGAGGAGAGTTCTGGATTGTGAAGGCTAGACAGTTAGTTAAGAATATCATAAAAAATTGCCATTCTTGTTTTGTATATAGGAAAAGTACTAATTACAAAAAACTCGGTAATTTACCAGAATTGCGAATTAGGCCATGTCGACCTTTCTTGAAGTCTGGCGTGGATTACGCGGGTTCATTTAACTTGCCTGCTTCTACTGGTCGTGATCAGAAATCATTTGAAGGTTAGGTTAGGCTAGATTTGAAGGTTATATCGCAGTTTATGTATGTCTGAGTAAAAGTGCTGCACACTCGGAGTTTGTTTCTAGTTAAGCTTTAAAAAAATTTATTGCTGCTTTCGGTAGATTTACGTCTCGAAAAGGTTATTGTTCGGATTTAAATAGCGATCGCGGAACTACCTTCGTTGGGGCCAATAAAGAACTCAGAAAATTATTCGATAAGTCGACTCTTTCATTCATAAAGACTGAGGATCTCTCACAAATGAAGTTATCAGCTGGTATTTCAATTCACCGGCACTTCCACCTTTAGTTTTAGTTGGGGAAGCTGCGGTGAGATCCACAAAATACTATATATGCAAGACGAATAGTATCCTCTCATCCTTCTAATTTTGAACAGTTGTACACTTTACTAACTTAAGTAGAGACTTGCTTGAATTCTAGGTCTCTAATACCTTTGGTTGATGAAGTCAGTGAAATTCAGACACTTCCCAAGCACACTTTTCGATAGCCATCATATATTGTTTCTGAGGTTGACCACTTGGAAGGTAAGATAACTCCAGTTGAAAGCTGGAAATAGGTACAGCAAATGTTAGCAAACTGGTGACAGAGATGGTGAAGAGAGTATTTTGATATATATATATATATATATATATATATATATATATATATATATATATATATATATATATATATATATATATATATATACATATATATTGAAATGAAATTGAAATTGAAAATTGTTTCAGATGCCTTCTGTAATGAAGATAAATGGTGACTAAATTCAATATATATTTTGCAATGATTCAATGGTTAAACTACCTTATTTATTCACTTCAATTGTAGTTCAAATAATGACAATGAACATATGTTCTTTTGCCTCACATAAAATAATTAATCTTACACATTTTATGTATCTGGCGCAATACACATTACAAAGACTAAATAGCTAAAAGTGAGGTGAAAATATGTGATTATATCTCATGATGTATGATTGTGTTTGCGAGACAATTGACACAACACAAAGAAAGACTTTAATTTATCTAAAATAGGTGAACGAAATTTATGCACTTGTTCAAGTTTGGGTGTTATATTATGATATGATCATGAAGTAAGATTTAACGGATGTCTTTTTGAATAGGTTAGATGTCTAAAGTCATGGAAAAGAGATAAATGATTAGCTCATAAAATATCTCGAGTTGCAAGGTATCATCAGTGATCGACAATACGTTTCCGTAGACAACGATCAACTGGTGACCTCCTTGCATATGTTACGCATTTGTGGACATTATGAAAAGCATGGCGAATCAAAAGCCATTGCTCTTAATATCTCAAAGGCCTTCGATAGGGTTTGGTGAGCCTTGATAAATGAACTAATCGCATATGGACTTCCAGAAAAATTGCGTGGTAGCTTTCTCTTTAATTGAACAGGTGGTGATTATATATATATATATATATATATATATATATATATATATATATATATATATATATATATATATATATATATATATATATCAGATGGATATATATCCACCGAAAAGAGAATACCTGGGTTTGCAGATGATTATATCCTGATGTCTTCAGTTTCTAGTCAACGTCCTATAACTACTGAGGAGACACACTGTCGAAGATATCAAAAAGGCATGTATATGAATTCAGACTTGGAGAAGATATCAGGGTGAGGCCGGATGAACTTGGTCAATTATAACGCGAATAAGACGTAATCAACAACGTTCTCCAGAAACGTCACTGCTGAAACCTCCTCTAATCATGTTAGGACATCGAATTTCCTCAGAAACGAACATGCTTCTATTCGGCACCATAGTAAACACCAGAGTTAGCTGCCATTGCCAAATCTGCTTCTGCTAAACTCAGTTTTCTTTTCAGGGCCAAGCAGTATGCCATTACAGCTGATGCTTTTATGCAAGGCATAGGTGCGACCTGGTCTATAATACTGTTCCCATCTATGAGAACACCTATTGGATAGTGTCCAAGAGAGAGCAGTGTGCTTCAATAACTAGCCGAAGATCACGAATGATTTCCAACCTCTTGCTCGAACTCGACAAGTTGCTGATCTATTTCTTTTTTACAGATATTTTCATGGTAAGTGAAACTCAATTCTATCGAACATCTTTCCGATAACTTAAAATTTAGCCCTCTTCAAGAAGTGAGTGATAGGACACATTAAATCATCTTGGGCAGCCACAGCTGTGGCTTAACAGGCATCGCCTCCTCCCTAGAGTTGAGAATAAAAAAATAAGTTTATTCATTCAATATATTTAACATATATGATAATATGATACCTAAAAAAAGTGAGTCCAGATATTGGAAAATTTCTAAATTGTAACTGAAAATCCAATTTTTGTTATTTATAGACCCCTTGATGAAATGCTATTCTCCTGATTGAATTAGTTGTGTAGCTATGACGGCTCGATATCCAGAAAATATTGAAGCTCTGAAGAAATTCCATTTAATGGTTCTTAATTTTTTACTAAAAATTTTCTCTTCCATATTTTCGAGATTTATTTGAACATATGTATTTTCCCTTATCTGAGGACTTTTCATAGTGATAGAACATAGCATAACGGAAAGTTGCGCTCATATTTTGATCTTAAATTAGCTAGAACAAATCGTATAATGACGAAATGGTAAAAATTGAACTGTGAAAGTCTATATAGAATGCCTCTTTGAATATTATTCGGAAATTCGAATACTGAAAAAAAAAACACTTGAGGAGTTGCTTACAAACAAGTCAACGTGTTGGCAGGACACCATCTGGCCATTACACAAATTTGATCTTACCTTGTAGAATATCGATTAATTTCATGAATTTTCCCAGCCGGCATTTTTTCTAACGTTACAAGTTTGAGTTACAAAGTCGTAAGTTTCACTTTCCCTCAAGCATAATTGAAAAGCTACGAGAAAACTTCCTGGTTTAAAATTCGCACCTGCCTCATCGAAGTGAAGGCGGAATCTGCCGTCGCGTAGTGGTATCCTGAAGGCATGTAGATCCAGTTTCAATTTGGCTTGAGAAGCAACGAAGCGTCACGAAACTCGCTCGGAAACATCAAACATATTTCCATATTGTTTTCTAGCTCAACTCTTATACATGAATTATTCTGCATGTGTTACTCTTCTTCGTTTTGTTTGTTCAATGGGGAGGTAATTATTTAGCGGAAAAACGTTGGCCTCTATTTGGAAAATGCTTATTTGAATTTGAAAATTCGCTTAGGAAACCTGATGCCTTCTTTGAACGTATTTCTGAGGTATTTTTTTGGAATTATTAGATTTAATTTTCAGAGATTAAAAAAATTATTAATAGAGGAAACTCTTGTCGAAAATGCATCAAGAAAATATAAAAGAAAATTTTCTGAAACCACCGACATGTAGATTATCTGTTAATAAGTTTAACCGTCTCTATTATTTACCCAAGTACATTTACTCGGTAACGTCGCATTTTTCGCATCGAGTGATCCGGTTTCTCACTTATGTCACGAAAGTCTTGGGAAAAGTTTTTTTTTTCATGCATAGTTCCCGCAATTCGTGGAAGATCTAGTTGCCGTGATCAACAGATGTCATTTATGATTTATATTGAGTATTCCTTTTGTCGAAAGTCCGAATAAGTTCGCTAAAATGGCTTACAAATTAGAACTTCGAAGAAGTATTTACAATTTAGTTGAGTATCAAATCATCAACATTTTTCGTAGTCAGAATATTTCTAAGACTATTAATCGGGTAATGAGTGAATGTGGTGAGCAAGGAATACCATACTTGAATTTGCCAAAAAGTGGTGTACCGAAGGCTCTGAATGAAATCCGTAGAAACAGGCTCTTAGAAAGAGCAAGAGGCACAGTAGCAACATCATTGCGAAAATGAGACAATAAGGCGAGAATCACTGAATGCGGGATGTAAATATCGTAAAAGGCGTAAGTATCCAAAATATACCCAGAATCAATTGGAAAATATCCCCAGATGTTGCCGCGCCTTAAGAAGAATTCACTTCGCAAATGACAGAACCATAATTTTGGATGATGAAAAATATTGTACATTATCCCATTCTGAAATCAACTGTAATGCTGGTTTCTATACAAATAACATAGAAGACTGTCCAAAAGAAGTAAAATTCAAAATAAAGAAAAAATTTGAAGACAAGGTTTTGGTTTGGTGTGCTATTTCTGAAACTGGGGTTTCGAGACCATATGTAGGGCATGTGAGAGGTGAAGCTGTTGATACAAACCTATATACTGGAAGATGTCTCCCAAAATTGTTAGATTTCATCAATACCTATCACGCTGATGACGAAATAATGTTTTCGCTAGACTTGGCGTCTTCCCATTATGCGCGAGTTACGCGAGATTGGTTACAGGCTAATAACATCCCATTTGTACCTCGCGGAGACAACCCCCAAAACGTTTCACAAGCAAGACCAATAGAGGATTTTTGGAGTTTACTGACAAGGAAAGTCTATGACAATGGATGGGAAGCCCAGAACGAAGAAGGTTTGAGAGAGAGAATCTTTCAGAAGATACGAGAAATCGATGTGGATGTCGTCCAAAGACTGATGGGAGGCGTTCGGAGAAAATTGTGTGCCATTGAGCCGAACGGGCCCCTATCAATCCTTTAAATACGATTTTATAGAGTTTAGATATGAGATGAAATCCTAATGATATAATCAATTCAATGAAGTTTTTTCAGTAATTAATTTATCTATTCAATTTTTTTCCAATACTTTTGTGACAGACGTTATGCGTACAAAGATACAAAAGCTCATAGATGTTATTTGAGGAAAGATTTTGCAGATTCCTTTTATATGATGAAACGAAAAATGTTTTCAACAGTGGGATTGTTCGTGATGGGCAGTTGATTAAAAACGACATCAGAATAAACGAGGAAGAGTATTGGTATTTCTTATACCCAATTTGTTCCGATTATCATCCTCATGTGACACTTTTTTCCAATTTCGGAGTGTGGCCCAAGTAATCTTCTATATTTCTACCCCCATGAAATTTCCCTGGATTTGTTGAATGTGAATAAATCTACCTATAAACTTTTCGACAGGCAAAATTTTCAATGGAAGGATAAAACCTATTTCAATTCATTAAAATTCAGGAAAATTTTAACTAACGAATTCGGATCGTTTAGTTGCGTATTCAGAGCTCAAGATATCATAAGGGTTTTGTAGAGTTTCTCATCCTCATATCACCTCTGGATAGCTGAAATAACTCCTTGAAGTCCGTCAGAGACGTCGCCATCATCTCCGCCAGCCAGAGTGACTATATCGTCAGTGGACGCTTATACATAAACGTCCAGTTCGCTGATTATTACTAGGAGGTCTTCAATCAGCAGGGATTACAACAAAGCGAGTAATAATCCTCCCTTAGAGTAAGCCCTGCCAGCCACAAAACTAAGTACTTTCCTTTTCAGGGAAGTGTTGATCACTTTTAGCATGTTGCAAATACATTCCAATAATATTTGGTACACCTCTGACTTTCGCAGTTCCGCATAGTGAACTAGTGCATTAAACGCACCCTCTATGTCCATGAAGGCTGCAGCTGCAGTCTCCCTGCGGTCCAGAGACTGAGTAATTCTTCCGACTAGATTGGTAAGTGCCAGATCAGTTGACTGACCTTTTCTGAAAGGCGTATAGATGATCACTCAAAGGCTTCAGCCATAAGACCTCGGTCCTGATGAATACATTTAGCAACTTCTCCAGGGCTTTAAGAACGAAAGATATGAGAGAATTCCATATCTTCCCCACTGAAATGTGCTGGTGCCCCATCATACTTGAACCACATTAGGTTTCTCACCAAGAATGGCACATCCTCGAGCAATAAAGGTAACTCCTCCTCATAAAATTGCCTATAAGCTGGAGCGTTTAGTCTGTTAGGCAAAAAAAAAATGGCCCAAACAAATAATTTTCAATTATTCTGACACAGACATTTAGTGAGAATTGTTCTTGATGATGAGATTCTTCAATCAAATGAGGGTTTTCCTCAGCCCAATAATGATTATTGTGAAAATTTGGGATAGTAGTTCTCGAAAAGTTAGCTTCGTCTGAGAACATTATTCCATTATCAAAATGAGAACTTTCTGTTATTTTATCTAGAACCATCGGTAGAAATTCAGTCTTGAAGGAAAATCTCGAAGAAGTAGAGTTTGGACGCGTTGACTATGAAGCGGGTACAATAAAATGTCGTGGAGAATCCTCCAAACTAGAACATGTGAAATATTCTACTGATTTCCAATTTTTCTTGTACTCACATGAGGATTCAAATCAATACAATTTAAAACTGCTTCCTCAATATCTATCCACCTTCTGTGGATATTTGAAAATGTTCGCCTGTTTGGTATTACTCGATTTGGAAAGTGCACCTGATGTAATCGCCTAGCTTCGGTTGTGTTTCCGTCAGCCAGACCGTACATGTAATGGGTATCAGCCAATTCAGCGTTAGTAAAATTAGCCATTTTTTCTCACAGCAATAACTTCAAATCTCTTAAAACTAATCGTTAATTCAATAAACAATGCAACACTGGTTCAACTGTAGCAACTGTCAAATAAATAAATAAATGAAAAAATCAAAGCCTACTACTCGTCGTTTTTTTAATTAGAAGTGCTTTCAATTCAGCGAATGCATACAATCGTTTAATAATATTTTGCTCAAGAGCGGTCGAAGATACGAAGAAATTACAAGTGTCGAAAAAGTTTTTAAATTGAACGAAGATGACGAAAATTGATTGTACGCTGATCAGTGGCGTACTGCAAAAAAGTTTTAAAAGACTCCGGAAAAAAAAACATCTTGTAGATTCTAGTTAAAATTTAGGACGAGTAATGATGGAAGCTGTGAAAAATAGCTTGCATTCCAAATTTGGCCTGAATATCTCAAAAAATTTTGAAGAAAATACAAATTTTTTCTGGAAATTTCAACACCCTGAAGGTCCGTAACGAAGCTTTTGCGGATCTATGTTTATATGAACTTTTTTTCTTAAAATTGCACGTAGATTTACCCCCTGAAGTTGTGACATACTATTATGTAACACCCTGTATAAACCCATCGTGGTATCATAAAGATACTATGTACTTAGGAAAAATATAGTTACTAATCCTTTGCCTCAAATCCCTATTGAATATCAACCTTCAATTACATTATTTCATGATTTTGTACAGATTCCAGCTATTTTTGAAAATTTGAATTATAAGGAAAAAACAATAGTACTTATGACGAAGGTTCAGTTAGAAAAATCCCTGCCTCGAAAATTTCCTGTAGTCTAACTGGTGATGACTCACTTCCTTGTAATAGAAATTAAAATGATCGAGTACATTGAAATGTCATATGCCCAATAGGGATAATTTTCTCAGAAAGCCCTTATGCCGCGCTGATAGCTTTTTGACATTACATTGCAGAACGTATTAATCATCTCACTTCCTCCGCTTGCTATCTCTTATGTTCTTCGAGCATCTTATGAGAAACTCAACCGCACAGATATTCTTGTCGACTTGTAGAATAATTTGCAGAGAAATTGATAGGTTTTGGAGGAGGCACTGTTAGTCTTTGAGGTGGAATTGGGTTAGGTTGCCACACAGACTTGGTTGTTCAGCTGAATTAAAAAATTATAGCGGTGAGATATCGTGAAAAAGCAATTGAACGAATAATAAATGAATGGAGTAGATTCTGATTAGTTTTTGAGGACTATAAGTTATAATGATATATCTCATTTAACAACTGATAATTAAACTATAAATATACTTGGAAATGAGATAACTCAAGTTAAAATTTATGGTTGTTTTCAAAAACATTTTATGATTAACAATTCAATGACAAAGTAGGTACATAGTAGCTACTCGATACCAATCGGAATGTATATTTAGAGGCGGCTGATGCAGTGGGTGGTTCTGCATTGAGAGGCGGCGACCCCCTTCCTTCAACGAATTCCATCGAAAATAACATATGTCGTACAGAGCCTGTTTTCCACACATCCATTTCGAAGCGTCGTTACTCGGCAATGCGGAGGCGGCCCAGCGATGGCGGCTGCACGCGAGTATAGTGCGTGACGTCCGCGCCACGGGCGTCGTTGTCATAGAGACCGCACATAGCCTCGAGACCTGACAACTGTATTGATCAGGGAATGAGGGGACGTCGGATGTCGAATGGAGGTTTTTGGCAGTTGGAAATGGAGGAAGGAATGGGAATGTTGAAATTTAGAGTATACGTATAAATTTCATTAAAATCCACCAAAATATTAAATCACATACATATTTTGTTTTTTCTTTCAATGAAATTTTGATATTAATAATTAAATAGTTGATTTTGATCGAATAGACAAAATCAATAATTTATTGTCAGTCACTTCACACACTTACGATTAGTATTTGGATACATAGAGTGTTTCCTACGTACGAGGACCTATTCAAGTGGTGATTCCTCTGCCAATATGAGGAAGATTTGTAGAATAACTTCCACCTTCTGGGTCCTAATTTTCGGAATATGGCTGAAGAGAAGAGACAAAATCGTGATTTTAATTTTTTCTTGTAAACGAAAAAAGCAATCACATTGAAATTTTGCAGAAATCCTCAGTTTAACAAGGACTTTCATGTCAGAATTTTTCATTTACTCTCCGTTGCTAGAAGTCAGTGAAATCCTCAACTTTCAGACCTCTTGTGGAAAGTATAATTTGACAATGAAGTGATTATTTTCTTGAGTCCTATTTTGATAGTAAGCTTTTTGTCCCTTGCTTTGTTCTCGCAGAGTGTATATTTGCGGAAAAAATAAATTATGCAAGTACTTGGAACGAAAAAAGAGAAATTCGGAATGGGAAAAAATCAAGTAGGCTGCTCTCTTTTATTATCATTGCCGAGTATTGTTATTATTGCCTTTTTGTAATTCTACTTAATGAGTTGAAAGCTGTATATTTTATAAGATATATCCATATTTTGATCATGAACTGGCTGAAATGCATTATGTGAATGTGCATAAATACACAGTAATAAGCAGAAGTTTGTATGCAGAAATTTTCCAACGAAAAAAATGTTGCTACTGTTCTTGAAAGACTATGTATAACTTGAAATTTCAAATTTGATGCTAGTGAAGTTGAAAAAGGCGATCACTAAGAATTGATTAATATAAAAGTTTCTTAGAGGTTTTGCAAGAACAACCATTATACAGGTAACCGCGCTTGTGGGCCCATCAGAAGTATATGAGAAACTGGTTTATCGATCAATTTTGAATTTTGGAATTCGAGTGAATTGATACTAATCTAAAATTAGCAGTTGTTTTCGGAGCGGTACGACTTCCAGTTGTAACGAATGTCGACTACAATTTTGCTATTTTTAATGGAGTACTTTTCAATTTTTTTATTGAAGGCAACCTTTTTCAAACATCTTTTGTTGAGATTTGTCCTATCTTAAATCAAGCACCATTAAGCTACGATTTTTATCGAAATTTTCGGAATTATAGTGTTATCTTCTTCGACCAAAAAAATTTACACAGGTTTGAGTAAGATTATAACGAACAAGAGATTGTATGCTTTGTCCGAAAATTCCACAAAAATTGTAGTTAAAATCTCGAAATATTTTTTATCATTTGAATTTCTTCCATAAATTTAATATTGATATTGGTTTTGGAACATTCAAATGAATTCATTGAAGCTAAACCGATGTTGGAAATTTCACTCCCGAGTTTGATGTAGATTTCGACGGCCCAGATATGAGACTTAGTCTGAATGAAAATTCCTTCTATCAAAAATTTCCATATAATATTTTGTAAGAAGTTTGGGTTTTCTTGAGTGTGAACAATCAACATTTCGCAGAAATTAATACTAACCGCCGTGTCTACTGGATTCATCAATGATATTAATGAGAATTTGTGGGGGTGGGAATTATTTTTGTCTAGAATTTTATGAACTGATGTACGCAGTATGCCCAAATCTGCAACAGCAGCACGTACAGACGCATACGAATTAGAATAAAAATAACCGTAACTACAATGTCTCCATCGTTGACGATGAAAGTTACTATACCTCTTTCCTCTGCCCCTTGTAATTTTCTGAATAGTTTTCTGAAAAATGGTTGTGAATTCGGGGGTAGTTTTCGTTAAGTATTCCGCAACTGCGACTTATTATTTGTGGACGTTGATCATGAATAACAAATAAATTTATAATATCTTTCTTTGAGTTTTTATTTGCCATTGTATCTAACAAAAAAATATAAACAAACAAAGTTAGTCTAATTGCTATTTTCAAATAATTTCGAAATTTCAAACTGAAGCCGAAATCCATAGAACTTAACATCGAACTATGTGCCTTGGCGTTGCGATTTAATTTTTAGAAGGAATTGTAGGTTTTCGACTAAAATTTGAAGAAAAAAGTTGTTTGACAATTTAATTTTGTGTTCACAAGTGAGTTTTAAGCAGCTGTATATAAAAAAGCATCAGAAAGTACGTTACTCTCAAAAATATCACTCGTTGTTGAACTGAGAGAAAGTTATAATATTACTAAGATTTCACCCAAAATTTTTGAGCTAGAAGATGGACCCACAATCCCGAAAATTTAGTTGAAAAATTACAGGTCAATGTTGATGAATTTTAAGTAGGACAGAACTCAACAAAAGATTCTTGAAAGGGGATGCCTTTTAATAAAAAAATTAAAAGTACATTATGCTATTTGAAATAGCAAAGTTGTAACCGATATCCGGTATAACGGGAAGTGGTATCGTTCTGAAAATAATTGCAAATTGTAGATCAGTATACATTGATTCTTATTTCAAAATTTGACAAACCTGTTCTCCAGATACTTGTACTTTGTATCCATACCAGATACAAAGCGTACAACCTGGTTTACTGTGGAACTATCTTTCCAGAGTGGTGAGTTCTCAAACGTTCTTAGCCAAAAATTCTCTTTGCAGATGAAGCAACATTTCTTATAATTAATGAGTGAATTACTACGGATAATCCACACGCCATCACAAAATGCAGATATCAGTACGATTTTTTCCCAAATGCTTGAACAGGAATATTCAATAGTTTCTTAATAGGACTATTAATTTTTTACTAAATGCCTACCTAGAGGGCAGTTTATAGACATTTATAGAAGAGTCTTTACTGCAAATTCTGGAAAATATTATGATGTTGTCAAAATATGTGGTACATTCATGACGCAGCTGCCCAATTGAGTGATGGTCCGTCAACATTTGAATGAGAATTTTCCGGGTCATTGGATAAGGCGACTGAGAACCCAACCATGGCCAGCCAGAACATTCGAGCTTAACTATTTGGATTTTTCGGTTGGGTTTATTTAAAATACATAGTTTATCGTACGCCAAAAAATCTATTACAATTAATCTTGAAATTTTAAGGAATTGGTCATTTTCTTAGGAGAAGATTTGAAGCAAGCATTTTGGTAGGAGGAGGCGTATCTAATACATAATCTGATTTTATCATTTGTTCATATAAAATTAATGGCCTTCAAGAAATCATTATTCAATAAAACAACTTATCGAAGAATAAAGTTATTAAAATAAAAAGATAATTAATTGAAGAAAAATCAAATCATAATACCGTCGCTATGAACGACAGTAGTCTACTTGATTTTTTCAGATTCCCAGCTTCTTGATAGATCACTTGTAGTTTTCCCTCAAATGAGAAGCATGTTTCGAGATGAACACAATAGACAAAAAACTTCACTATTCAAACGGGGCTTACGAAATTAAATATTTCATGGTCAAATTCAACTTATGAAAATAATTCAAATAAAAAAATGAGGAAGGCTTGAAGATTTCGCCCATTTCCAGAAAGGGTGGATGAATGAATTAATATTGATATTAGGTCTTCACTAGTTGCCAATACTCGAATGGGTGGACCACAATGAAAAATTGTTTGACAAACATTCCTCGTTTTCGCTGAGGAATCACTATCTGGAGCAGGTACTTAGGAAACGCCATGTATAAATTTTTTTTATAGGAATTCTGTTGATAAGGTATTTTCATTGGTACGTTTGAAGTATTTCTTCAATGCTGAAGATTGGATGATGAGGTAGGATTGGATAGGACTCAATACTTGGGTTAAAATAAAATGTATATTTATATACGTGCCTTCAGTTTGGCATCGGAAAAACTGTCAGTAAGTATACCCATAATTAGATGATAGAATTTTTCGTTGATTTTTGATGGTATCGAAAATTCAATTCAGACAGCAACGCTCAAATTAAAGCCGAACACAAGCCATTGTTTTTTTCCTTGTTTTCATGAATCTTCAGAAAATTTTTCTGTTCGTTTTCCTGACAGAAAGCTACGTCACAAGTCTATATTCCAAAGACTCAGAGGAAAAAGTTACAATAAACAATACAATGAAGCTGCAATTCAAGTATTGTGAGCTGTTACAGCGAATCACTCAATTTCATGCAGGCATTCTGAAGCAGAGAGTGCGATACCAAAATTGAAAGTTTCGCGAATCCTCAGAAAAAATAAATTTCAACCCTATAAGATGAGTAAATCTCTGTTTCCACATCTAGGGGATTACGAGCAACAGCTTGAATTTTGCCGATGGTATTAAGAAAACACAAAATTCCGAAGTCTGAAAGTATATTATATGGACTGATGAAGTGAGGGTGACCAGTGATGGATTATTCAATCGCAACAAAGAAGATTACTGGTCCGATGTCAATCCCCATCGGGAAGTGAATGTTCACCAGGATAACGGTGCGTTCCCACACCAGACACGAAATGTTTCAGTACTTTTAAACCAGTTTTTCGGTGAAAACTGGATGGGAATGAGAGTACCACCTCGTTCGCCAGATTTAACTGCATTAGATTTATTTCTATGCGCTTATGTCAATGATGTATTATATAGACAAACTCATAATGATTTAAAAGAGATGAAATAAAACTTGAGAAATTGTTCAGGTTGAGTGACGAATATGTGTTTTAGGATTCTCTTCGAAAATAAAATTGAATTAATTGAATACTAATGTATTTGAAAACAATAATAATTTAATGTGAATATCTAGATAGTTACGTTTAGCAAAATAATTATTTCATGCATACTCATGCATTGATTCTTACGCTTAATTCTATATGTAAAAATATATAATAATTAAATTATGTTTAGGATATTTCAGATTACTTAATAATTTTAGTTAATTTTGGAAATGAGCATTTATTTTATATTATAGTAGACTTAAAAATATTTTCCACATGAGTTTTGATGTTACCTAACAGAATGTTAAACAATGTTTTTCATATGCTTATGAAAAGATATTTATCTTTAAAACTCTGATATCCAATTTTCATTGGGTAAGCAAAGCGATTGTGTAATTTCTGGTGGTATTTATTCATTATTCTTAAAATGTCCTGATCGGAGTCTGCCGGTATCCTCGAGGACGCTCTGGGAAGTGCGGATCACATGTTAAGGAACACCGCACTAGATAATTTTGTAGTGAAAACATATATTGGAGCTAAAATGAGAATCGGCGTTTGCTTTATAATTGTACCAATCGAAAGTATTTATTCTCATGCTTTTCCGACTGGATTGATCAATAAAAATAATGTGGCTAGCTACTAGGAGGTTCGATCAATTGATAATTTTCAAGTTGAAGTCAGCTCCTTCAAAATGATAATAAATTATACTCTTTAGGTGTTGTAGGGCGTGTTCACCTAATGATCAGACGAAAACGACCAGGATTGCAGAGAAACCGCTGATGGAAATGGCATTATTCTCCAAATTGCCCCCTCATGCCCCCAGTCAGATATAAATACGCAATTCCTTTCGCAAAACAGTAATAACTCCCCATATTGGTTGGATATAGTTATTCTTTCTTTCTGTTCGCGATGGTCATGAGAGTTTTGAGAGTACGAAGTACCTACGAATAAAGACTAAATCGCTGAAGAATATGAAAGCTATAATGAAGACTGTTTTCTAAGAAGGGGAGTATATTCTAGAGACTGAAAATTGATATTGACGAAGAAAAATGCCAAATATCGCAACCATCATGGTCATGGAAAGATACCTGGGCAAGAACAACGTCGAGCAACAACAGCGATCCATGACCGTTAGGTTAGATTTTTTTTGTCAGAGAACATGTCAATTGGTTAGAAGCTGACTGGGAGATAGGTTTATGTACAGATGAGTCGTGATTTTATCTTTCATTGCGGTCGACTTTCTCCAGTGTACAGATACAGATACAGATGTCAAAAGCAACTTGGTGGAGCTTCACTAATGATCTGGAGATCGTAAATAATGGGACTAATGGGAATATTTAGAGGTACGTTACATACACTTTTTGTTTATGCATGATAATGCCACAATTTACAATCTAATATCTTTAGAAGCTACGTTCGAGATCACGAAATCACTTCAATGGAGTGGCCTGCACGAAGTCTTGACCTCAATCTCATTGAACATAGGTGTCTGGGACATTCTCAATAGAAGATTAAGAAGTCATCAAGAGCAGCCAGCTACCATGAATGGAGTTTGGAACAGACTGATCAAACTTTGTAACGAAATGCATCAGTATGCTATAAGTTCATTGATTTTGAGTTTGAATCGTAGATGTCATGCAGTAGTTCTCGCGTGGGAAGAAATATCCAGGATTGAAAGGTTTTTCGGGACTTTAATTTTTCAAATTTCTTACATTCTTCATTATCAGTGTTATTTCAATTCATATGAGTACCATTCTGATTTCGAATGTTCTCGAGCATTCTTTAACGCTGTTGGATTACTGGAAAAATAATTCGTCACGTTTTCTTTGAGTATTTCTTCCAACATTTCTTTGTCGACAATGGTGTTACGAAAATAAATTGCTGGTATTTTTACACGAACTCATAGAAAATATATCTTCCTTTGGTTTCAAACTGAGGTAGAAAATTATTTTTATTTTAAATTCGTGTAGAAATGCATGTAATCGATTTTCAGCCGTTAACAGCCATTCTCCAAGAAGGAAAAATATTCAAGAAAAGTGAACTAATAAAATTTCAGCAATTATATTTTATCGTGACAGTAAAATTCATTGAAGAACAAACTTGTTTCTTCGGGACTAACTGTCGAACACTGTCATTATAAGGTACTGAAATGACGTGGTGCGTTGACGTGAATGTCAAACATTATCCTCAAGAGTGTGAATATACAAAAATATGCCATCTAATGAAAGCAGGACAGAACTTTTGAAAATGAAACTGAAAATTGCAGATGAATTTCTTTCTTTCCGTTTTGGGTTGAACAGCAAATTCGATTGGCGATAGTTCGCAACTGTCAGATATAGTAGTATGTAGGTTACGAATTCAGTAAGTTCTCGTGGTAATTTTAAGACCAGGCTTCTATCTTCAGCCACAATCAAGTCTATTAGACCAGTGCACTCTGATCGACTTAGCGAAGGCACTCAAATGAATATAAATGAATTGTTGGTAAGCCTATAACTTGAGAACTGTTTGGTCGATGTGGGTGTTTATAGGTTGGAAAAGGTTGTTAGAGCCTGAAGTGGAACATTGCACAAGGAATGATTGAGAAAGCTGACAGGGAAATAGAAAAACTCGCAAAAACTGGAAGTGATGGACATTTACTATGAATTGAAGATAATAAGTTATGGATACTTCTTTCTTCCTTTGTTTTATTCGTTGTGGCTTCTGAAATGCTTCAGAAAAAAATATGGAAAACTACAGGGTGAGGCGTAATGGAAGGGCGTTTTTGGAACGGATAGTACACGCATTCGACTCAGGAGGAGTCACCATTCAGTTCACAATGGTTAGTTGGACAAGAAAGCATCGTGCGTTAGCAGTTGAAAAATATTAAAAATCGGGACAGTCTGTCATTGTCGTGCTGCGGCACTTTCGCCAACGCTTCAACGTTGGTCGTAACGCTTCAATTCCGAAACGTGACACAATCATCCGATGGGTACAGAATTTCAAAACGATTGCATCAGCAATGAATTCGAATGTCGTCTCCGATGTGCAAGAAAACCAGCTTTCGTGGAAAGAGTGAGACAAGCTGCAATTCAATGCCCAGGGCGCTTCGTTCGAAAAAGAGCTGCAGCACTCCAAATGAGTAGTCGAACTGTTCGCTCTCACCCCTATAAGCTCATGGTTGTTCAGCACCTAAATGAAGGAGATTTTGTACAACTCCAGCGGTTTGCCGAAAGAATGCAAAGGATTATCGCTTATTATTAATGATGAGTGATGAGGCTCATTTTAAATTGAGTGGTTTGGTTGATAAACAGAACTGCCGATATTGAGCAGCAGAAAATCCCTGCGAACTGCATCCATGCCCACTTCACTTTGAGAAAGTCACTGTTTGGTACGGTACGAGCCGTCTTGGGGTGATTGGACAGTATTCTTTCGAGAATGAGAGAAAAGCAACCGTAACTGTAAACTCTGAGCGATATTTTTTCATGCTGGAGAAATTTTTTATATCAGAATTGCGTCGACGAAGAATGAACAGAAGAAATGTTTGGTTCCAACAGGATGGTACCACGGCATATACAGCCAGAGCCTTAATGGTGGGGTCACTTTTTCCTGGTCATTTAATCTCTCGTTTTGGTGATGTGCCATGGACCTCTCGTTCCTCGGATCTCACTGCTTGTGATTATTTTTTGTCTCTAACCTCACCTAAAAGCTAAGGTCTACGTCGATAAAACTCGAAATCTGCATGAGTTCGAGGAAGCCATAACAAAAAAAGTTAGGCATCTAATATCTTGTCTACGTTACGCCCAGAACACAAAATTGAAAATTCAATATTCGGAAGAAGTTCAGATATGTTTAGAATTATTTTAGAATAATTCACCAGCACTAGGAATAATAGAAATAAAAATAGTACTTAAAGAAAGTGAAATGAAACTAATATTGAAAAATGTAAAACTTTAAAAAAATCAGAGTCCCAAAAAACCTGTTAATACCAGATATTTTCATCCTTGGCGAGGATGACTGTAAGATATCTAGAAGTCATACTCAAAATGACCTTGTAACATTCTTATTCATTACGTTCCATATTTCGATCTGTTTGTACCGAACCTTATTCATGGTACCTGGCTGGTTTTGCTGGCTTCTCAATCTTCTATTGAGAATGTCCCAGACATGTTCGATGGAATTGAGGTCTGGTCTTTATTTTCTCCGTTGAAGTGATTTCGTGATCTTGAAGGTAGTTCCTAACGATTTGAGCTTGCAGAACTCTGTCGTTATCACGCATATACAAAAAGTTCTCACCCATATGGGACAAAATGTTCTTCCAAAATGTCTGTATCGTATCCACCTCTGAACATTCACGGTTACCTCACTAACGATGAAAAGATCAATGCAGGCTTTCAAAAAAATTCCTCCCCACACCATTACGGAACCTCCACCAAAACCATAGGTAGGTAAAAAGTTGCACTAGACATATCTCTCATTTCGACGTCGATCACAACGAAACATCTGTGAACCAATCTTTGTGCTTGGTATGTTTCCTGACAAAATTCAATCGAGCTCTTCAATGTGCTGCTATTAGAGGTGAGTCTCGAGCTACGACTCGATGCATCAAACCAAATTCGCTAAGACATTGTCGTTTCGTTTCAGTGCTAATGTATACCACTGTCTGTCGAAGCTACAGTTATTTCCACGCTAAAATTCCTAAATAACGATCATGGATCTCCGTTTTTGCTCGAGGTCGTCCTTGCCGAGATCTCCTTTCATGACACCGATCTCTCTGTACCTTGAGGCTCATTCAGGAATCAGTTGTATGGGACACTCTAAGTCTTTGACCTATTCTTGTACAAGTGCAACATTATGTCGGGGTCAAATTTCGTGATTCGCATTGTATTATTAAAGTGTAACATACCCATTTACTTATAGGATATGAACTAATAATGACTTTAATTAGGTAAGGTTCACACTTTGTCGTTTACCCTGCTCATACGTTTAGATGGATCGTGGATTTTAGTTCCCGTCAATCATCCAATGTTGACAGTTTCTCCCCAATAAAATGAACATAATTTACTTAAAATTATATAATTATTAAATATCTAAGCTTCACAAAGTTTGAGAAATAGACTTATATTTTAAATAATGTGCTGGCACATAAAATGGAAACTATTTCAGCAGGTTGATCTCCTCTAAAAATAATGAAGGTTGTGAAAATGAACACCTCCTAAAATAAATCTGTGGAACCGAAGGTCGTTGTTCTCTTCAAAAATAAAATGAAGAAGTCGTTTTTGTCCTCTGCAAAAATGGAGATGTTGAATTTGTCCTCTCCAAAAATAAAGCTGTACTTTTGTCCTCTTCAAAAATAATATGGGTGTTGTTGTCCTCCCCAAAAACTGTAAAAGTTTTTATACATCACTATCTGCTCGTGATAAGTACAAGTGACCTCTCATTTGCATTTATTTAAGTTTTGAATGATTTTAACAAATTAAAAGTGAAAAATAGCCTAGATAAATATATAGATATACATATGAAGAAGAAAATAAAATGGTTATTGAACACATTAGACTTGCAAATCAATTATAAAAAGAAAATCTAGATATCATGATAAAAAAATCACTTATTTTTAGGCCATTCAAATAAAATAGGAAAGCAGTCAGCAAGTAATAAATGATGTTAATAAGCAAAAGAAATATAAGATGAATATGAAAGTAAAGAATAAAAAAAGCGATGTTGTGTCATGCTGAAAGGAAATGAACAAAGTAAATATAAAATATTCCTATATGAAAATTAAGAATTAAGAACGTAAAAATCATAGATCTATGCTGTAAGTAAATTTGAGCTAAAGAGAGTATAAGTTTATCGAGGATGAATATTCAGAAATCTATGCACATGTTGAGAATATTAATTTAAAGATAGAAATTGACAATAATAACTTAGTTGTGCGAGGGATCTAGGTATTAATTCAATGTTTGCTCAATATTGAAAGAAAATAAGGAAATAAGGCGGATTACAATGGCTTATTACTTACCCAAAGTGTTATTAAACGATTCACAAATTATCATGATTAATTAATTTTGATTGGGTTCGACGAAGTCTTCTAAGAAAATGAAGGAACTCCGGTATTCTCTCAGTTATCATTCTTCGATAGTCGCCGATGGTAGAGGGGATTCTTCACGGAATGAATGGTCATAGAATCAAAGTGACTTGTACTGTTAAACCAAAGGTTATTCAGTTAAAGTAGTAGCGGCCACTGAGCACGCTACAGTAAAAAGTTTAAAATTTCAAGAAGAACAAACGGGAAACTGGTCAACAACGACTGTTATCAGTATGTGGTGGTTTCTTGCTAAATGTCAATTTATTTCTTTCATTTAAATTCACATGAAAGCAACATGTGCGTCAAGAAAAATCTCGAATTTTGTTGGCATGAAAAAACCTTTGTTAATGATTAGTTAGTTGTCTACCAACAAACAAATTTGAAATATTGAAATTTTCCGTTAATTTCTTCTTCACAGTGTAGCATCCGGCAATGCTCGTCGTGCTAAAATACTTTATATAGAGAGATTCCTATCGTATTTAGCATTTTAACACGACTAACCCTCATCGCTAGATAGGACGAGGAGGAGCTATCACATTGTCACCTAGGTCTCGAATTCAATCCTCTGGATTTTCATTTGTAGGGCCATTTTAAGAACTTGGCTCATGCTTTAGCTGTCATAAATATGCACATGTTGCTAAAAAGAATGACACATCGTTCAAATTTAATAGAGCATAATCAGGAAATCCATTGCAAAACACTCACTTTGAGTAGCATATGTTAATAAGCCAAGTTTTTTCGTTGAATGGCTTAAAATTTGCAACAGATCATAAGAATAATTTTTCTAGTACTTGGTTCACACCCTATGAGGTAAAGGTGGATATCATTATCTTTGAATATGTAATCTATTACTTTGATGCACAGATGTGTGTTTAATATTTCAGCTATTATTGTACCACTCTCAAAGGCCGATTTTTTCATGAACGCTCAACAGTCTAAAATTCGAATTCAAAATTAGGGGCTATAAAACGTTAGGGTAGTTCATCCCTTGCCTTTTTGAAACGAAACTGAAAAATAAAAAACGGACTATTATTGAGTTTCATTTGTTATTTGGATCTCCAGAATTTTATCAGTATGCATTTTTATCGAATAAAACAATTTTTGTCTCCAACTTGGTCCTGAATATCACAGAAGTGGTTAGGTTAGATCTCTTGAAAAATTATTACATAGAGTTGTGGCATGAATTTGGTAAAATGTATCAGATCCCGAATTATTGATACCTTTTCGTGTGGCACTTGTTTATGCTACAAATACAATTAAATAACTACTATAAAATAATGAAGTATTTTTCATTTGTTTGAATTTTTCACATATTTCGCTCTGAATTTCGAATTAAAATTCAATTCCATTCATAAGGTTCGATTTAGTTACGCAAACGAAGTTAGTTCTGATTCTATTTTGTGGAATAAACCATTGTTATCATAGTTTTCCTTAAGATTTTTATATCTCTTCTATTCACTTATTGAAAAGGTAGAGTGTATATCCGTAACACTTTCTTCAATAAGAGAAATTGCAATTCCTCAAATCTCATTTCTTTCTGCTAGAAACAAAAGATGCGATCATCACAACGAAATCAAGAAGTCAGAAAATGTAACGGAATATCCGCTCCTTCGTTATTTAATATCTTCTAATTTTCTACTTTATTTAACCGAGAGAAATCTACCAATCGGTGGAAGTATTCAAAGAAATAACGAGATAATGGAAAACATTCACTGAAGCTAACTCTATTCCGGTAGGGAGATTTCAGTGAACCCGTAGCGCCCGTTTGTGGCCAGAGGATCAACTAAATATTGCGAATAACTTCATAGCTGCGTACCTTTTTGGTTTTTCTTATTCACATCTTTTATACAAATGTGAATATTCATATTTCGAAGGATTGTTAGAATGGATCCTTTTTAAGATATTTCAATCGAAAAAAGAAATAAATTAGGGTTTATTTTTAGAAAGAAACAAATAAAAGAAAATAAGAGACTTTTTACGAAAATTGTTTTCTCGACCTCAGTAGCTTTTATTATTTCCTCTTGCCCTGAATTCGTCTAGGCATGCTTTGAATTCGGATTTCCACCTCCTCTGGGGTGATATTCTGCCACTATTCTGTGGCGGATTGGATGAGCTGTTGTAGGGTTCTTCGATCATCCAGCGCGATCTAATCTTCCTTTGGAGATTATCCTATAAATGGTCAATACGATTTAGGTCTGGAGAGCATGCTGGCCAGTCCAAACCAGCGATTTCCTCTGTTTCAAGATAATGTCGCGCAAGGTTGCTAGTATGCGGAGGAGCATTATCTTGCATAAAAGTGCAATTCTCACAGTGGGCAGCTCGCCAGAGTCTCCCTATGGGCTCCAAAACTAGGTCCACGAAATTTCAAGCCGTTACACTCGCAGGAAACGAAAGCAAATCTGTTTTGCCTCCAGCATAATGAACATCACACTACTCTCTTCGTATTTCGGAATTTGTCTTGCTGCTCGGAGTCTAGCTTGCCTTCCATGACCCCTTAAAACCTGAATCCGGCGATCATCTGATCGATATCGGTTTCAGAGGCGTTGCATATGACTTAATGTCTGATTATTTAACTAATTGGGAACAAATTATGGAAAAATCGGGTTGTCAAAGTTCGGGAAAGAAAGTTGATTCTGGTGTACCTCAGGGTACAGTGCTGGGGCGATGCTCTTTTGCATATATGTTGACGAAATGTTCTACTTATCCATAACGGGTGATGTTACTTCTTTCGCAGATGATGGCGCCATATTTTATTCGTCATCCTCGTGGTTGTCACTGAAAAATAAAATTGAAACAGACTTTTGTACCTTATTAAACTTTTATAGATCAATATTATTAACTTGTGATGCTGATAAAACATCTTATATGCCTTTTTGTACTGGACCTACGAGGATGCCCGACTATGAAACTTTGAGTTTCAACTTAAGTGATTCTAACATTGGTATTAAAAGTTCTTCTTCTCTTCTTCACCGTGTAGAAGGCGTAGCGCCTGTTCAGTTCCGGTTTCCCTGCAGCAGTTCTTGTGAAGTTGATTGCCAACTGTCCCGCCATCGTTTTGGTGGTCGTCCAACGGGTCTTCTTCCGTGTGGTATGTTGTTATATACGATTTTGGCTATTCTATCTGTGATCATTCTGTTTACATGCTGGTTCCATTCTCTTCTTCTTTTTCTTACCCATCTTACAATATCGCCTGTTTCACATTTTCCCCTTATGTCGGTATTTCTTTGTCTGTCATTCAATGTGTAACCGGTTATAGTTCTTAGCGTTTTCATTTCTGTTGTTCTTAGTATCCTCTTTGTTACCGACGTTTCCGCTCTTGTTTCTGCCCCGTAGGTCATAATTGGTCGCACATATGTTTTGTAGATTCTGGATTTGCATGGTATACTGAGGTGTTTATTTCTCCAAATTGGTTGTTTAAGATGTCCCGATACTGCAGCTGCTTTGTTCACTTGTCTCCTCACTTCATCTTCAAGGTATCCTGTGCTTGTTATTTTGCACCCTAAGTATTCGAATGACATGACTTGGTCTATAGTGGCGTTGTCTATTGTTAACTTTCAGCGCAGAGGTTCCTTAGCTATGGTCATGCATTTTGTCTTACTTGTTGAGATTTCTATATTGAAATTTTTTGCGCGTTTGCTAAAGGCGTATAACATTCTTTGTAGGTCGTCTTCTGATTCTGCAATGAGTACGGCGTCATCGGCATAGCATAAGATGTTAATTTTGTAGGTTCCCATGCGGTATCCTAGTCCCAAGTTTTTAACGGTCTCAACAAGTTAGTCCATAACAGTATTAAATAGTAGAGGGCTAAGACTATCACCTTGGCAGATGCCCGACGTTGTTCCGAAATGCTGCGTTAGGGTGTGGTTTGTTCGTATTTGCGTTGTTGTATTAGTATTCAGATCTTTTATGAGTCTTATATATTTTTTGGGTACCTCTTTGTTTTCCAGTATCTTGATTACATCCTTCAGTTGGACTCTGTCGAAGGCCTTCGTTAAGTCTATGAAACAAAGATATGCTGGAGTGTTATATTCAAGAGACTTTTCTACAAATTGCCTTGTTATAAATAGTGCATCGACCGTGGACCGGTTTTGTCGAAAGCCTTGTTGCTCTTCGCTCATTGGCATTGTTGACGTTATGTCATCGGCAAGAATCTTTGTAAGCAGTTTCAAAGAGGTGCTTAACAAGGTTATTCCGCGATAGTTGGCAGGATTTGTTTTGTCTCCTTTTTTAAAGATAGGTACTGTTATACTTCTTTTCCATTCTTCTGGTATTTTTCCGTGTTGAATTATGATGTTAAACAGTTTTGTGTACTCTTCTCTCATGGCTTCTCCGCCATATTTGATCATCTCATTTGTTATCTTATCTTCATTTGGAGCTTTCCTATTTTTAAGTTTACTTATTGCCATAGCTACTTGCTCTTTCGTGATTGTTACCGGTTCATTTATAATGTCGTTTTCTAAGTCTTCTTCTGGGGGTTCTTCTTCATATTCTGATTCGGTGTAAAGATTTTTGAAGTATTTTTTCCATGTTTCGTTTGTGATTGTTTTCAGTTGTATAGTTTCATTGGTGTCCTTTTTCATACCCCTTAATAATTTCCAAATTCGTTTTTGTGCTCCGTATATATTCGCTTCCATTTCAGCACTAAATCTCTGCCAGTATTATTCTTTAATTTCCCGAACTCTGTTATTCACCCTATTTCTTATTCTATGTATTAAAAGTTCAATAAAATTAAAATACCTGGATATTATGTTGGATCCATTTCTCCGTTGAGATCAACGTTGGGATTAACTGTGACTAAAAAACTAAGGCGACTCTTACCCCTTCTTAAAATATATAAGTGCTTTTGCAATTTAGCCCAACTCAGATTCTTATATTGCTCACTGGTCCAATCCATCTTATTTTATGGGATTTTAGTATGGGGGGGTGTAGAAAAAGTCCACCTGAAAAAGTTGGAAGTCATTCAAAAACGCTTCATTAACATAATATAGGATAAAAGTCTTACTTACCCATCTGATCAACTGTATGCTGAGTCTGAGTTATTGGATATGAGACAGCTTTACTGCTAGACTATGCTGTGTTGTTTTTTTAAATACAGAAGCTCTCATAGCCTTGTGGCTCACAGTCATGACACCAGATATTCAGGTCGCACACATTGTGCACCGAGAGTCCTTCAATCGGTTGGTCAGAGGTTTTTCTATTTTTGGGTCCACGAACTTTTAATTTTAAACTTATTCAAATATAAGCTGAAACTGTGGATGCTTTCGCAACAAAGAATCTCTTTCTCAGATGTTATCGAGTTAAACAACGTTCGCTAATGAAAGAATAATCACATTGCCGTTGTTTTGTTAATAGCTTGAGAAGAATTTCATTTTTTTTTTGTCATATCACCCCATGTACACGGTTTAACCTTCAAATGGGTTTCTAAGGGAATGTTGAAATAAAGAAAAATATATAACTCTAATGTAGAAATTATATATTACTTGAAGTCATTAGTTCTATTACTTTATTTTGTGTGAGATTAAGTTTTCTTAATTTTTTACTGTTGGTTAACCACAGCATACTGTGAAAATTTGGTTATATTCATCTGAATAAAGTTATTATTATTAACATCCGAAAAAACAACATTTCAAACAATATTCCAATTTTGGTGCTCGATACACCAATTAAGTTTGTTAATTTTTTGTTGTCTGGTTAGCTCTGGAACTCTTAAGGGCCTTTTGCTGTATAAACTCCTTGAACGAAGTCTTTGACTTATCGTCTCGACTGATAAATTTGGTTGTGTGTATATCCCGAAATCCGTAATTGCAGATGTAGGATAATCAATGAGAAGCAGGTTAGCGCTTAGATGGTGACTGTTGGATGTACCGCCTTCTTTCCGGGAGTTATTCTACATCATACGAATCATGGCATCCCTCGAAGTCGCTATTAGCTTCATCAACACGTTCTCAATACCTCTTCCCAAGTAAGGAAGCAGCTGCTGTACTAATTTTTCGATTTAGCCTTCAATTGTTTGTTTGTCAAAACTAGGGTTTTCAATCTTCTGAACAGGTAAAGATCGTAGAAAGCTATATCGGGACTATACGGAAGCTGACGGGGCATAAATATTTTTGTATTGTCAAATCCTGCTGCATAAGATTATCCTGATGGAGCAACTAATCACATCTTGCCTGAGAATGAGGCCTTCGTCTTCTTATTGCGTGATGCAATCTTTTCAAAATTCTAGATATTATTCCTTGTTGATTGTCTGGCCTCAATGAACTTGCTGCATAAGACCATCATAAAATAGTTAACATTGACTTGTCATAATAAGGAGTTCTGATATGTTTTTCTTGGCAGAGGTTAAAATGGAAGCTCCCACAGAGAAGGTTCATGTTTGGTTTCGGGATCATAAATTTACGATTCATCACAATTTATCTCATTTCAAGCAGATGTTCATCATTATTGATCATTTCCAAGTTGCTCTGATTGATTTCAATGCAATGAGTTTTTCTGGTCCTCCGTTAGCAATTTTGAAATTAATTCCGCTCGCATGCGAAACATCTGCAAATTTTTATTTAAATCCTCTACAAGCAATTTCTGATATAAATAGGAGCACATTCTACTTTTCGGATAGTAGATCGACAGATTGTCATTGAATGAAAATCGAACACGATTGATATTATTATTTATTTTTGCTGTATGATGTTACTCAGAGTATGGGTCGCTATCAACAAGTGTGCGGTACCTTTTTTCACCCTTTTACCGCTCCTTCAATTTTTATGTTACCTACTCTGTTTCTCTCTGGAATGAATGAATAAATAATCATCTGTCACCCACAAATGCTAATGATGCTTTGAACAATCACACACCATCACAAAATAAGACCTACTAGTATCATTCATGCCTCACAGAGGTCGCTTCAACGTTCTGGGATAATCTAGGTACATTACCAAGGTAACACAATTATGTAAATCGGAACTGGACAATTTCATATACTTACACTGCGTCAAAAAATTAGTGCACAAAATCAAATACTCAAAATTTTTCAGAAAGAGTTTAGATTTATTGAAAAATTATATTTCCTGTAACCTACCAGAATTACGAAAATAATCGAAATGAAAATGGCACTCATAGAAATTGAAATAAACTTAAAAATAAAAAATGTAAGACTTTTGAAAGAAATAAATGCCACCGGCTCGGTGGCGTATGGGATATGATGCTCGTCTCCTGCGCAGAATTACCTGGGTTCAATCCCCACAAAGTTGGTGTGATTTTTCGGATTCTGGGAATCGCTTGAGTATCCATCTTTCGGATGAGGTGTAAAGCCGTCGGTCCTGTCTAACAGAGATGTGGTGGACATTATAGATCCCTTCCCTCGACACGAGAAGGGTTCGGCAAAATTCCCGGGTTAGTGAGGTAACAGAATTCCCCGGCGTTTCATTGGCCGAAAGGCGGAAATAGAGCACGTTAAAGGAATAACAAACAAAACAAAATGCCACTAAGAACCTGTTATTTCCGGATATTTCTGGTTATCTGGACTTCGTGTAGTCTCCATAGAAGTATTACCTTACGATATGAGCTAGGTGAGATCGGGCCTTAATACGCATAAGCAAAACGTTTTTAACCCTGTTTGCCGCAATATGAAATGCCTGAGCCGTTGTCGTATAGCTTCTGTGCTAATTTGCACGTCACTGTTCTGTGGAAGCTGCATTTGAAGGTGCCTAGCAGTAGCGAATCTTTGTATCAACCAGGAAGTTCTTAAATAATCGACATGGATTGCCGTTGTTGTTCTTGGTAGTCCTTCCTTTATTACAGGTCTCCTTGTACCTGCGTATTATTCTGGAAACAGTTGAATGGACATACCAAGCCACCTATTCTTGTCATCGAAACTTACGCCTCTGCGTCATCTAAACTAACACTTCTGCTACAGCACATTATTCTCGTGTCTCGCATTGCATTTTTACCGAAAATTAAAAATTTCAAGAAGAACAAACGGTACTGGATCAACATCTGCTGTTATTAATATGTGGTGGTTTCTTGTAAAATCCCAACTAATTTCTTTCATTCTATTTTTCAAGAGAGGAACATACGCGTCAAGAAAAAACATCGAATGTTGGCCTATATTCGGACATATTCGAAAAAAACTTGTGGTAGTAATTAGTTGCCCACAAAAAAATTGAAATATTCAAATTGTGCATTTATTCGGCGCAGTGCTGATGATATGTGGCATTCACATGTAAATAAGAAAAAGAATTGAAAAACTATAAAACACTATCTTGACAGATTGAACTAAAAATTAAAAATAATTTCAATTAATAAGATTTCTAAAGCACCTTTGAAGAGTTTAGTTTTTCAATAAAATAAAATAATTTCCAAACAAAATTTAAATAATAGTGAAATGATAAACAGAAAATTATTTCATTATAAAACGGATGGGAAATTTAACTCTACTCATTTATGAGGAAATATATGAAAAATCGATATCTAGCACCTTATGTGTTTCTCATAATAAATTTGTTTTGTTCATTAATTCTTCTTTGAATTCTGAAAACTAGTCAAGTAATGAATAAGATCTACTATAAAAGTTGATTGATAACACTTTCAACTATTGATTATTTTCAATTTTTAAAGAATACAATGATAACAGATAAATTATAATTCACAATTTTTATGTATCAAAAAAGTTGAAGATATCGTTCGAAAGACTGTGAGACATTTAAGGATCATGTTAAACAGGTTATTTTTCAAATATACTTTATAGCCATTTGCACTGCAAAAATGAGAAAATCAGACAATAATTTCTCATATTATTCTACAAACTCCTATAATATATATATCATAACATGATTACTCTCTAAATCAATCAGTCTAGTTCACATTATCAAAATTAAAAAATTAAAGAAAACCGAACAAAAGTAAGATAATACTCACTGTTCATGAGAAGAAAACCAAAAATGAAAATGAAAAACAACGGTGCCGCTTTTTGATATTCTCCTCGCGATCTACGTTCTCTAGAAAACTAGTTTTGGTTTGAACAGTTAATCTCCACGACATCATCCTCCATTGCGAAATCGATCATAAGAATCCGAGAGATACCTAAGGTAGTCAGAATCGATTTTATTCGTACGATGTCTCACATTACGGCTGAATGGTAATCATACCAGGTTGTTCAACAAGTTTTGTCGTTCTTCAAGAGAGGGTGTTGCTACTAGTCCAAATTTGTTTTTCTTTTGTTGGTACACTCTTCATATGAACATATGCGAAGGTTCATTTCAATCTGTCAATTCATTATCTGTTTACAATCCATTTAGTGTCACAGTGTCACAGTATTTTCGTACAATGGAAAGAATTAAATATCGTGGAGTGATAAAATTTTGATTTTTGAAGGTGCAGTACCAAAAGAAATTCACGAACGAATGTTAAGAGTGTATAATGATTGTTCACCTACAATGAGAACAGTAGAAAGATGGGATGCTGAATTTAAACTTGGTCGCACAAGCCTTGAAGACGATCCACGTGAAGGACGTCCAAAAAGCGCATCAACACCAGAAATCATAGCCAAAATACAGGATATGGTTTTGGAAGATCGTCGATTGACTGAGGGGGATTTAGCGGAGGCTCTACACATCTCATTAGGCAGTGTGAGCCATATTTTGTGTGAAATTTTGGGTTTTAGAAAGCTGTGTGCACAATGGGTGCAGCATTCGCTAACAATGAAACAAAAACACGTTCGTTTGCGACTTTCTCAGCAACATTTGGAGCGTTTTAAACAGAATTAAGTGGATTATGTGCGTCGATTCATCACTATGGATGAGACTTGGTTCTATCACTATGATCCTAAATCAAAACAAGAGGCTAAAAAGTGCTGTGATCCTGGTTGTTCGGCTTCGAAACGAGTTCGTGTCCGGAAATCGGCCAAGAAGGTTATGGCATCAGTTTTTTGGGATGCGAAAGGAGTTTTGTTTGTGGATTACTTGCAAACTGGTAAAACAATTAATTCTGAATATTATTACAATCTTTTGAACTAGTTGAAGAAAAAAATCGTGAAAAAAGACCCGGTTTGCAGAAAAAAAATCCTTCTTCATCAGGTTGATGCACCGTGTTACAAGAGCATTTTGACAATGGCTAAACTCCATGAACTAAAGTTCGAATTGTTGGAGTATCCACCGTATTCACCCCATTTGGCCCCCAGCGACTTCTATTTGTTTCCAGATCAGAAAATGTATGCGTGGCAAGCATTTTTCATCAAACGAAGAGGTCATAACGGCTGTTGAAACGTATTTTGCAGACCTTCCGGATTCTCACTTCAGGGATGGGATCCACAGATTGGAGGATCATTGGAGCAAGGGTATTAATGTTCAGGGAGATTATACTGAATAATAGTGTATTTTGAACCATAATATTGTGTTTTTCTTATCGAACGACAAAACTTATTGAACAACCTGGTCTTTCGATCGTAGCCGATTGTGTAGATTTAATACTTGCAGATCTACGTTCATAGTTATGAGGACTGCTCAACGCTAAGATCATATATCAACCTTATCATGAGAGTCAAACGCCGGGTTTAGGTTAATACTCATTTCATAATAATATTTTTAGTGATTCTCTTAGATTTTCTGTTTTTGAACGTTAAATCGGGTATACTTGGCTCCTTTTCGACGTTGTGGAAATAGGGAACATTGGTTGAAGGAATTTTTCTAAATATTCAAATGATATCGAATCATGTAACATGTCTTCTAGTTGTTCATAACTTACAATTTGTTGAAAAATTCTCTAGGATAAACTTCAGATTCGTGAATCGGAATATCCTAGAATAATTTAATGTTATTGAAAATTGATAATTGCAGATCGTCAAGTTCAACTGCATGAAAAATATGAAATGCTCTCGATACGTTCATGAATTTGAATGAAGTCGAAAGAGTATTCGTACACATTGTTAATTGAATACTAGATTTCAAAGATCAGGAGTGGGATAGAGAATGCCACAGGATTTTAGCACGCACATGCGTTGTGCAACTACCACATAAATATCGATTGTTCATTCCAGGGTTGTTCAACCTATTTATTCGTAGTTCTAACCTCAAAACTTTCATTAGTTGTTTGTTACGAGATTTTGGAAGAAATTTACAGAGAAAGATCCCACATTCAAATCTTGGATATGTATGGTCGTTGCATTATCGATTGAGGTAAGAAGCTTTTAGTTCTTATTCAACGAATATTTACTATATTATTATCATTCAATTTAACCATAATTTTACTCAGAAGGAATTCTTGGGCTCTGTAATTTTCAAATTTTCTGGGATTTCATAATTGATTCTGATCGATTAATATTAAGTTTCATATTTATTACCAATTGGAACGTAACTGTTATTATACTCAAAATTTTTGTCACAAATATTTTCTTTATGTCAATGAAATGTCAACACTTTCATATGTTGCGTGAATAAGATAATATACCATTTTATGGTATAAATTTATATTTGAAGGAGTTGTGATCTTTTAGAAATGGAAGAGTAATAAAAGTTCATTAAATATGCAAATCCTTAGATGTGATAATTGATCAAATCTATAAACCTAAGGGTTTTTACGTTGCATCTGAACAAGCGCAATTTTTTCTATCGGCTGAGTGAGAAGAAATACTTGAATAAAATCCCAACAAACTGATATTTTTCTGATTGCTTGAAGATATTGCTAAATACAGTGTGGTTCAATGAAAACGAACCACTCTGAATAACTGAGGTGGTTTGATTCTTCTGTGACTCTCCTGAAACAAGTCGATTTTTGATTGAAGGGAATATTTTTTGCTACATGTTTCGCGCTTCCTCTATTAACCCTTGGCAGATTTCTCCCCAAATTTGTGGAAAATGGAAAGAGTCGTGTGATATCTTATTTTAAAGGTAATTCCATTCTCTATACGACCATGTAATTATTCATTTTCTAAAATAACATGTTACGAATTGAAATCGAGAATTGTTTGGAAAAATTCCAGGTTTTTATGAATTCATTCGATATCTGTATGAGGAAAAGATTCGATCAAAATTTGGTAGAATCTAAAAATTTTTGTTACTCATTTAATCATTTGCGTATCCACCCTTTATTGCTCGATTCGCTTCATTTTTTTCATTCATCGAGGATTGAGCCAACCTTCACATTTAATGTTAAGATCTAGTATGTTCTATTTTGATGGCAGGTGTCGGTTTTTAATCAATTTTCCTATGTTGGAAATTTTCTTTCAGATCTGCTAAATTCAATTACTTTTGGTTATTCGTTAAAAGATAGATGACTTGCCTTGGTAGTATTTTCCTTAGTTTTGATAACCTGAAATAACGGTGATTTAGTTGAGGATGGTATACACACTGCAGCAACGCATTGAAATTGTGAGTTTATATTTTTGAGATAATAACTGTATTAGAGCAACTGCGAGCATTTTCAACGGAAATAACTCTCGAAGAAATTTGAGGCACAAATACTTTCTTAAGTTAAAGAGTAAATTGATCTATAGAAACTGAATGCTTCATAACACTATCCCACCAGAGTTGTGAATGACGAAGGTATTGGTGTGGCCGTTTTGGGTGAAATTACCATTATGGAGAATACACAATCTGAGAAAAGATTGTCACAAATATCTGATTTCAATCGTCGTTTAGAGTTCTGCGAATATTTCAATGAGCGGATCAATAACGAAACGAATTTACTTGTTTTTCTGACAAATTAATTTTTTTTCTGAATGGTGAGATGCATCACTATAACTGAAGAGTCTGGAATTACCCTCTTTCGATTTAAAAGAAAGAGAATCATACTCAAAGACCTCAAGAATTCAATATTTGGACCGGATTCGGGGAAATCATATTTAAGCACCTTTATTCATACGGCGAAACTTATCCGAACATGTTCGAGAACTCCAAATTTATCTGAACATAACGTTGTTTATCAACATAATAGAGCATTGCTCCAACATTCTCCCCATGTGCGGAACTATCTGGACAATAGGTTTTCGGTTCGTTGGATAGGTAGAGAAAGAATAGTCGGCTAGATCGCCCTATGTAACACCACTCGATTTCTTCTTGTGGGGCATCTTAAGTCTGAAGCTAAAGTTACGTTACGTACGAGAAAGGATTGTTGATAACACCATAAATCTTCAAAATGTAAGGCAATTCGAACTTCGATTGTACCAATGCATGGAAGAAAATGAGGATCTCTTCGAACATTTGCGATTGGATTGCACCACTTTCTAGAGAATCGAGAGTCGAAACAGTTTTACTTTTTTATTAATGGCCCTTCGAAAAGTAGACTTATATTGAGGATCAGGTAACCTTTTTTATGGGAAATCTCACAATCCCAATTTTAAGGATGATAGTTGATAGGGCTAAGGGAAGGATACGCAAATGTTTAAATGAGTAACAAAAATTTTTAAGATTCGACCAAATCGATTTTGATCGAATGTTTTCCTCATACAGAGATGGAATGAATTAATGAAAAATTGGAATTTTTCGGAACAATTCTCGATTTCAATTCGCCACATGTTACTTTTGAAAGTGAATAATAACGTGGCCGTACAGAGAATGGAATCATGTTTCGAAAAAGGTATCACACCACCATTCTCCCCTATTGAAACATTTGGTGATAGCGTGTTGATAGTGGTAGAACGAAAAATGTAACCAATAGTACCCCTTCCCACTCAAAAATCCAGCTGTATCAGGAAATTCACTGAAAAATCACACCAGCCGAGTTACATAGGTTCTTTTTCATTCAGTTCAAGTTGACGACTATAAATTATATTATTTAATTATTGATGTTTTGAAGGTCCAACTGAAAAGGGCTCTAGAAGAACGAAAAAATTTACAGGGGTATCCACCGGGACCGTCCGTTAAAACTTATTGAGGTCCAATTACAATATCAAGCTGAAATTTTATACGCGGCCATAACTAGCGATCTCCAATTGAAGTGAAATATTTTCGAAGTGATACCATTTAAGGTCATACCGGAAGTGGGTCATCACTTTGTTATTTCAAATGGCAATCTACCTCTTTTATTATACATCTAGAACCGACAATTGAGCAAGGCATAAAATACCCAAGTTGTTGGCACTTATCTGTCAAAGCTTTTGACAGATTTAATTATTTTTGTTCTAAACTCGATTTTTGAGGAACATTTAAAAGAATTGTAGCTCGTAGATCTTTTGCACTACGGACACAATTTTTGCTCGGGTGGATAGAAGAAGGATCAAGGAATTTTTTAAGCAATCTACACATGTCGAATGTTTATTGCGTTGTTTTGTATGATTTTTTTCAATTTGGCCTTCTTCAAACAGCAATAACTCAATTTTTTCAAATGGCACGTGCCAATTTTTATATCGCCATCAGATGAGGCAACAAATTTCAGATGGAATTGTAACAGCATGTAGTATACCCATCTCTTATAGTTCCGAAATAATTTGGGAATATATTGAATTTTGATGAATTTGCAAGAATTAACAGACAATGCTTTGCAATATTTGAATTATGTAGCTGAGCTGGCTACGCTCACCTAACAGGTGCCTAAAATTAATGTACTTGTCACTTCGTTCATTCGAATTTGATATTTCAACAAGAATTTTTGGTAATTTGAAGTGAAAATTTTTGAAAAACACCAGATTGATAATAAAATGGCTGATTATTCAAACGAGATATGTTTAATCTCTTTTTAATTCATGGCGAATGTCAAAAAGTAGTGGATAGAACTTGCAGGCAATTCCATAACCAATTTCCAAATTTGGCGCCCATGAGTAAAACACAGTTTCGAAGGATTAGAAGCAATTTTCTGCAATTTGAAGGAACAAAATACATAGAAACTAGAAGAAAACCAATTCTCGAGGACCATGACAATCAAATTAATACGCTTGCGTATTTTCGTGCCAATTCACATGCGTCCATTAAGTCAGCATCAATGGATATTGGATTGAGTTATACTTTCATTCAAAGGATCTTTAAGAAACATAACATGCACCCGTATTCATTTATCAGACTACAAAAATTGAAACCAACTGACCTTCCCAAGCGGCTAAATTTCTGTGAAAATTTATTGATTCGGCTTCAAGAAGATGAGACAATTCTGCAAAAAATTATATGGTCTGATGAAGCCAAGTTCAGTGAAAGTGGAATAACCAACAGGAGAAATCGACATTTTTGGGCCACAGAAAATCCACATTTCATTGAGGTTATTGATTTCCAAAATAAATTCAGCGTGAACGTTTTTGCAATTTTAATGAATGATTTGTTGGCTAATTACATTTATGAGGAAAATTTTAATAGACAAAGATACCTGGTAATTTTGAGAGGAACATTAGCAAATTTTTTAGATGGATTACCCCTTACAATTCTGAGGGATTGCTATTACCGAATGGATGGTGCACCAGCACATAAAACACGAGCTGTAGATCGGCAGCTAACAGAAATGTTCGAGGATAGATGGTGGATTAATCAAGGACCAAATTTACGGCCTACGCGTTCTCCGGACCTGACGCCCCTTGATTTTTATTTATGGGGCAAAGAGTGAAGTGTTTTTTATTCCTGTAAGAAGTAAAGAAGAGTTGCTAGAGCGCATTCATAATGTTTTTCGTAATACTGATCCTGAGGAAACTAGGAGGGCAACTCATCATGTTCGTATACGAGCTCTCAAGTGTATCGAGCAAAATGGGGCCCATATTGAACATTTATTTTGATCGTAAATTAGTTTTCTCCTATGATGTTTGCTATCATTTATTCGTATTAATGTAATTATCTTCGATGATTGGTTTTCGCTTAGTTCCTTAGTTTTTATTCATCCGAATTGTAGAAAATTGCTTCTAATGCTTCGAAATTTTATTTTACTCATAGACGGTAAATTTGGAAATTGGTTATTGAGTTGCCCGCAATTTCTACCCACTACTTTTGACATTCTAAAATGAATTAAAAAAGATTAAATATATTTTCGTTTGAATAACCAGCGGTTTTATTCCAAATATGTTGTATTCTTTGAATATTTTCAATTTGAAATAACGACCGTTCTTGTTGAAATATCAAATTCGAATAAACGAAGTGACAAGTACATTAATTTTAGGCACCTGTCAGGTGAGTGTAGCCAGTTCAGCTACTTGATTCAAATATTTCAACGCATTCTGTGTTAGTTCTTGCAAAATCATCAAAATTCAATATATTTCCAAATTATTTCGGAACTATAAGAGACAGGTATAGTACATGCTAATACAATTCCATCTGAAATTTGACGCTTCATCTGATGGCGATATTAAAATTGGCACGTGCAATTCGAAAAAATTGAGTTATTGCTGTTTGAAAAAGGCCAAATTGAAAAATCATACAGAACAACGCAATAAACATTTGACATGTGTAGATTGCTTAAAAAATTTCTTGATCCTTCTTCTATCCACCCAAGCAAAAATTGTGTCTGTAGTGCAAAAGATCTATGAGCTACAATTTTTTTAAATGTTCCTCAAAAATCGAGTTTAGAACAAAAATAATTAAATCTGTCAAAAGCGTTGACAGATAAGTGCCAAAAACTGGGGTATTTTATGCCTTGCTCAATTGTCGGTTCTAGATGTATAATAAAAAAGGTAGATTGCCATTTGAAATAACAAAGTGATGACCCACTTCCGGTATAACCGGAAATGGTATCACTTCGAAAATATTTCACTTCAATTGGAAATCGCTAGTTATGGCCGCGTATAAAATTTCAGCTTGATATTGTAATTGGAACCCAAAAAGTTTTTAACGGACGGTTCTGGTAACATCTGCTGTCTCCATGAAAGTACTGGGATTCAATGTTTATAAGATGTCCCTTGAAACAAAAATTGATCTGTTTTTGCGTATTGATCAGAAATGAATATCTTGGTAGATATAGCCTCTGTTTAGTTTTCGGTGAAGCACCCTGTATATATCAAGATTCATTTTATAAAGATCTTTCAAAATTCGTGAAATTATTTTCAAAAAAAGTTAAGCTAAAATCAATAAGAACTTTGTGCAATAAAGCCACAGACACATAACTAATGTTCAGATAAAATATTATAAGTTAAAATGAGAAAAATATATAGAACTATTTAAGGACTGATCGAACAGAAATTACACATGCAACCATTAATGAATAAATTAAAATAGATAAAAATTTTAAAGGTTGAAATTGAAAACTACAGTATTCATGTGTTGAATAAAAGAATTTCAGAGTTGTGAGTTACTTACCTTATCGTTTAGTTTTTCCTGTCACCATTACAAATGAATATTTGAACGAACGAATGATACATTCCACTGCTACAGGACAGGACGAGTGCATGATATCTGATGGATAGTAATTGATTTAAAAACTTAACCTTCAATGTGTTTTCATTTTGATTTTACTAATAAGATTGAAATATGAAATATTTAGATGTTCTATATCGTATCTCCTATTAAGTGAATTACTCTCTATTTTGATTTCAACCATCTCAAGCAATAATCGTTTCTTTAACACATTTTGTCTACCCAGTATATCAACCTCTTTTTTATGACAAAGCATGTTTTGCCATATAAATCAAAAACCTTTGTACCGAACAAATTATTTCATTATTAATACTATTCAGCACTGATTTTTTCCTACTTTCCTCTCAACTTCTCTATTAGTTCTCCCAATATGTATCATCTGCCGAATGTCTCTCAACAATATGACCTTCTCGATTCTCTCCATATTTCTAGTAAGCATCTGAAAGTGGTAATTAAAAAAAGAATCGATACTCCTAGTCTATTGAATCCTAGTTCTGATATATCATTTTATTGATACTATCTCTATAATGGCAATGAGGCATGCCATTTATTCCAGAAATAATAGATTCATGAGATATTTCCTTACTTTCGCATTTCATCCACAACCCTTTGTGATGCGGTTTTGAATACCAATGTAACTTAAAACCTGGTTTATTATTCATTCTCCAATTGAATATTTATATCACTGGAATAAGAGGAACTCCCTCGCTGACAAAATGTAACAGGTGTGCCACCCTAAATCAAAAATCTTCAAATGAAGGGCTTTCAAGACCAAAGTCCCGACACCCTAGGACACTTGTGAACGACACATTTAGTACTATAGGAAACCTAGAGAGACCATATGTAGAACCCGCCCTTCTATGTAACCAGATAGATGTTATCTGATGCTAATGACTGACCCTGGGGGGTATGGAGCTCCGCTCACATACTTGTCGCCAACACCATTATTTGAATGGGATTTCAATAAAAGTTTCATTCTTTTTGTTCGGCATATTCCGTGAGGGATTATCTTGAATTTAATGATTCATAGGTTTCTGACTGTTAATAGATTTCAGAGCAAATTACATATCGAGTGTTTATTATTATCCAGAGGGAGTCTATGTTTTCCATGAAATGGTTAATTTGTATCTTTTCAACCGGACACTGAGGAAAGTATTTCAAATAACTCGTTATTCTACATTCCTCTGAAATTGAGTCAACTCTATTTTTCGAAACTATGCACATTAATATTGTGTACTAGAAAAATAGATGGTGCCCATCTCGGTCAAGGGACCAGGAATAAGGATTTGGAAAGTGCCCATTTCGGCCCAAATAAATTTTAGGTGTAATCTGTATGTCCATCTCGGTCCATATCCTTAATTTGTTTATAATTATAATATTTTTCAAATTGTAGCTTCAGAAATGAAAACACGTCTAAGAATATTAGTTATAATTATTGATTATTATATTCTATTCTGAAATTTTAAGTTACAATACAATATGACAATATATAACTGAAATGATTCGAAACAATTTCAATGCAATCTATCCTGGATGATTCAGTCTCTATTTTTCTAACTTCGATATTTTAGTTTTATGAGGAGGGTGAATACTAGTACATTTCTTATAAACCTGAAATAGAATGCTGAGAATAACATTGTCCAATGTGAAAAGCGAGGGGAGTGTACGATTAAAATGAGAATGGAATGATACACATGCATTTATCGTTCTAATCAAAGCAGCAGATGCATCTGCCAGTTTGATGGTGGAAATCTAGAAGAATTCGTAAAGTAATTTTCAAATAGATAATCCGAAAATTGCTGTAGCATCTTGTGGTTTGATCTCGTGCATTTCGAAGAAATAAAAATCTTCCTTCTCCTCGGGCTTCAAAAATGAAAACAATATCCGAGCCTTTCTCTCTATATCAAGAAAAAGAAAGCGAAGGAATGTAATAATAATAACTTGGTGCAGTATGATAATGTGCCGTCCATATTAAAAATGTTGAAATCGCATGAAAATGAAAAAATTGCAAAATTCTCTGAAGCAGCATTCATCAATAAAAATTCATTGTACTTGGTTAAGTTTATACAATGCCTCAAGAACTGCTAGGATATATTTAGGTGAAGCTGGTAACAGTTTACTGCATAATAAATATTTTTTCTACCCAGTGTACATAATTTGTAATCGAACATGTCATGTCAACTGTAGTTTTCACACATTTCCCATTTTCAATGGTTTTTCACATACATCTTAATGTGTCTTTCGTTTAAAGGGGAGCTTATATTTTGTAGTTGCTCTTCTGGTTGGTGGCTATAGTTTTCATTCAAATTCGTTATAACACGTCTCCCAGATTCCTCAACTGTTTGAAGAAATGCAGGACATTTATCTTTAACGTACAAACAGTACAAAAAACGGCTCAAATACACATACACCGAAAATTTTTTGCGCCATCGAAACTTTTCTAACAATCTGAATGCTGCCCTTCACTCGGATGTGCTTCGTGCGCCTCTGGCAATGATTACGTCGACATCATTTTTAAAATCACAGGTTCCTCTATCGTGGAAAAAAGCCTGTGTAACCGCGGTCTACAAAAAGGGCGACAAACCTGACCCTCCTCTCTATCCCGTCCAAAGACATGGAATCAATTATTGTGGAAACTATGACAGATTATTCAACAAAGTTCTCCATAATTCTAACTGAACAGCATGGCTTCGTGAAGGGCAAGTCCACCACGACAAACTTTCTTACCTGCTTAAATGACTAGACTCTTGCCCTCAAAAAAAAATTCCAACGGATTTTGACAAGGCGTTTGACGGGGTGACGGTTGAAAGACTGTTGCTTCTTCTGGATAGCGTTGGGATTCGTGTTAGGTTCCTTATCTGGATTACATGTCAGGCAGAACCTTTACAGCCAGGGTTGGTGGCTCTTATTCGCAAGAAAGATACGCAACTAGCGGTGTTCCCCAAGGGTCGGTTCTTGGACCTTTTTTGTTTATTGTTTACGCGAGTGGGCTATCACTACAAATAAAGAAATTATATCATGCTGATGACACTACGATATACGGCTACCCACTAACGGATAGGAAGCTTTTACAGAACGACCTAAACTCGATAAACCAGTGGTGCACTGACTGGTTGTTGCAGTTGAACGTGGAAAAAATGTGTTGTGCTGCACATAGGTTCTAATAATCCGTGCCTTCGGTATAACTTTACCTTATGTGATGTGTCATCGCATGTGGACCTGGGTCTGACTGTTACGTTGGACTTATCCAGGTCGGAGCATATTATCGGTATGTGCAAACGCGCTAATACTCTCTTCTATTTGATCCCTACGAAACTTAAGTCCTTTCGATTTTGGAGATCGCCGGTGCAGTGTGGTGCCCGGTACTTGTGTGTGGCGGCAACTTGCTGGAGAGCGTCCAACTTCGGGCCACGCGAGTGTCATTTGGAAGTATTCGCCCTACATACTTCGAGATATTGGATAGAGCTAAATTTCAAACTTTTGAACACCGTCGGCTTTGATGTGACCTCATACACTCTTTCCGCATGCTCAGACAAAATTATGCCGACCTCAGCTGCATCTTCAACCTGAATAGGAATCCCCGTCACCGCGGCCATCATCTCAAACTCAAACTCAACATAAGGCAACGGGTGACATTTCCTAGTTAACCGCATTTTTCTCTCCTTGGAATAACTTTCCTAGCGAAGTCGTCGAGTCTCTCTCTGTTAACGAGTTCGAGAACAAGATGGACCAATTTATGTTTAGCTCATAACCTTAATCTTCTCGTTCATACCTCTCATCTATATTATTTTCATTGTTGTCTTACCTTACGTTTCTGTTGAGTTAAGGCCTCATAGGATTCGCCCATAGCCTCAAACAATATTTAATAATAATAATAACATTTTATCTTTATGCATCATAATAGTCGACCTTATACTGTTCTGTGATAGATAGCGAAGTCGTCGAGTCTCTCTCTGTTAACGAGTTCGAGAACAAGATGGACCAATTTATGTTTAGCTCATAACCTTAATCTTCTCGTTCATACCTCTCATCTATATTATTTTCACTGTTGTCTTACCTTACGTTACTGTTGAGTTAAGGCCTCATAGGATTCGTCCATAGCCTCAAACAATATTTAATAATAATAATAACATTTTATCTTTATGCATCATAATAGTCGACCTTATACTGTTCTGTGATGGATAGCGAAGTCGTCGAGTCTCTCTCTGTTAACGAGTTCGAGAACAAGATGGACCAATTTATGTTTAGCTCATAACCTTAATCTTCTCGTTCATACCTCTCATCTATATTATTTTCACTGTTGTCTTACCTTACGTTACTGTTGAGTTAAGGCCTCATAGGATTCGTTCATAGCCTCAAACAATATTTAATAATAATAATAACATTTTATCTTTATGCATTTTAATAGTCGACCTTATATTGCTGCGATAGTCAATGAGTACTTACTTATAAGAAAATGCTACAAATATTTTGGATGGTACACCTCAATAACCTGACCAAATTTCTATTGAGATCAAATATTCCAGACTCTAGTATGAGAATGGAATGTCATTGATATGGAAAGTATTAACGATTTAATTGTGGGTTTAACTCGATACAGGGCGGTTAAAACGGCCATGTCCTATGCTAAACTATAAAAATGAGCAGAATTTTTCAGTTAAAATTTGCTCCTGATGTTTTCTTGTAAAACATCCACCATTTTCTAGGAAAATTATGGAGTATTGATCTTTAGATTCTTTTGATGTGTCTATTTTCTCTATAGCTCATGTACTTTCAATTTATATTGTTTCAGATAATGCTGTTGCCAGGTATTTTCATATTCTTTATATATTTAGTACTTTCCATCGAATGTAGAGGCCCTCATCACCCAAGAGGAGAAGCTGTAGCGCGGAAAAATCATGTTCATTATAAACCAAATGCAGATGCTGGAGAAAAGTTAACACAAGACGATGCTCTATTGCATGACAAACAACATATCGAAGTGAGTAAACTTTGATTACCATGATAAAAGTGTTGAGGTAGTTAGAAATGAATTACAACTACCGGATACCGACTGAAATCTAAGTATAATTGGAAAAATTTATATCGGAAGAAGGAAGGTTTTCTTGATACTGAGTATTCCATAGTTAGAATATTTCAGTGATGAAAACATGCAGAAATGATTGGTGTTACTTATAATGAAAGCAGCAGTATATTTGTAATTTTAAAGAATTCAACAACACCTAAAAGTTGTTTTGATAAACAGTAGTATAACAAGAACTGCTCCTGAAAGGTATTCAGTCTTCAAGTTTCTTGAAAAGGCTTGAAGAGGTGATTTCTTCAATTTTTATTATATAATACGTTATCAACATTTTTCCAAATATCAGTATATTAAATGTAATGAATTATTAATTTTAGGAAATGTTTTGAAATGCACACAGACTTAAATTTGCAGGCGTTATCGTAATACCATTCCGCCTACTTATTTTAAGGCAGCTCTAAGAAAAAATACGTACTTAATAATTATGACTTAAAAAGTTTTCAGGAAATTTTAAAATATTAATTATATTTTGTATTTACTAATTTTAGTATGAACGTGTTTCGTGACTAAATTCTTCAGTCCAAAATAAGTTGTATTTCAGATTATTTCTCGTTTAATATTGGCGATATTGTAATAGCATTATTTCCTAATTGAATAAGGAAAGACCTGAGCCGATTAGAGTTATGGTTAGATTTCAGTCACTTCATTGAGTTGTTTACAAATTGTTTAAATAATCCAAATAAGTAGAATAAGTTTTTTCAGGGATCGAAGTCAATATCTAAAAATATTTTTAGGAACATTTGGAAGATTTGGTGGACGCTCCAAACCTGTCCAAAATGTCTGACGAAGAATTAGAATTCTACTATTTCCAAACCCATGACACCGATCGAAATAACAAACTCGATGGTTTGGAAATTTTACAAGCGATTTCTCATATAATCGATGAAAATGAAGATGTTACTGGAAGTAGTAACAACAGTACTGATTTCCATTATTATATAAGTAAGTTTATTATTGGTTAGGCTATTTTGATTTTCTTTATGCAAAAAATGTATACCCATTCTCTATGCACTATACCGTTCATTTGATCACTCCCTCGAAGATTTCTGGCATAGGTAGTGCATCCACTTTTCTCAGCTATTTAGATACACAACACCAAATTTAAATGGAATCATTCGGTGTTTCCCATTATTGATTGTTTTGAACCATGGATCTTTGACTATTCGTGAAGAATGAAGCTTTTTGTTGTAAAAAAAGTGGATAGTATGATAAGAAATGTTGATGATATTGTACTCAGTCGATTTGGAATTGTGAATTTCAAAATTTAAAAAAGCCTATAATCATAATTGAAAATGCCTTACGTTGGATTGTCCGATGCGCAGAGGGGTCGAATAATTGCTTTCGTTGAAGAATGGATGACACAGAGGGATAAAGCTGCCACAATGGATGTATCACAGGTGATGATTTCAAAAACCTACGCCCGATACGTGGAGCTACAATATCAGCAAAATAGGCCTAGAAGAAGTCGTAGGAAGATCACTTCTGAAGAACAAGACCGCTTTTTATGCCAAATTGCAAGAAGACACCCTAGTGATTCGTACCCCATACTCCAAAAGCAATTTCTACTTCAAAGACTTCGTTCAAGGGGTTTACACAGAAAAAGGCCCTCAAGAGTTCTAGAGCTAACCAGACAACAAAAAATTAACAGACTTAATTGATGTATCGAGCACCAAAATTGGAACATTAAGAATTGGCGAAATGTTTTTTCTCGGATGAGACCAGAATTGGTGTTCGATCAGATGACCCCAGGATTAGAGTTTCAAGGGGTCGTGGAAGAGAAGCTAGACTCCGAGCAGCAAGACAAATTCCGAAATACCAAAGGGGCAAGTTGATGTTTTGGGGTGGCATTATGCTGGGAGGCAAAACAGATTTGATTTTGTTTCCTGCAAGTGTAACGGCTAGAAATTACGTGGACCTAGAACTGGAGACCATAGTGAGACTCTGACGAGTTGCCCAAGGTGAGAATTTCACTTTCATGAGAGAAAATACTCCTCCGCATACAAGCAAGACAAATTCCGAAATACCAAAGGGGCAGTGTGATGTTTTGGGGTGGCATTATGCTGGGAGGCAAAACAGATTTGATTTCGTTCCCTGCAAGTATAACGGCTAGGAAGTACGTGAGCCTAGAACTGGAGCCCATAGTTAGACTCTGGCGAGTTGCCTAAGGTGAGAATTTCATTTTTATGCAAGATAATGCTCTTCCGCATACCATCAACCTCGCGCGACATTATTTTGAAACAAAGAGAGTCGCTATTATGGGCTGGATAGTTTGCTCTGCAGACCTAAATCCTATTGATAATCTCGCAAAGAAAATTAGATCGCGCCAGGATAATCCAAGAAACCCACAATAGCTCATCCTCGCCGCCACAGAAGAGTGGCAGAATATCACCCCAGAGGAGGTCGAAAACCTAATCCAAAGCATACCTAGACGCATTCAGGCTTGAATCAGGGCAAGAGGAGGTAATACAAGCTACTGAGGTCGAGAAAAAACACCTACTCCGTGAGAAAACAATTTAAAATTTTTTTAATACATGCGGAAAGAGTCTCTTATTTTTTTAATTCGTTTCTTTCTTAAAATAAACCTTAATTTATTTCTTTTTTCACTTGAAACATCTCAAAAAGGATCAAGTCTAACAAGCCTTCGAAATTTTCAAAATCCCTGAGGTACTTTTCAAAATATCGAAATTATATGGAATCGGGTGATTCCATATAAATTTGGTTTGTTTGTATTATCGTTAATAGTAGCATTTCATTCCTCTTGTGATACGTGGAATAATTTGTATTCATTGTGAACTCCTAATCGTAGCACTCAATACATTTAGGCACATTTTTTTCAGCATTTCATCCTGAGTTGAATCGATTTGAATTCTGAATTTTACCAGTTTTTCTTTGCGAGTTTTTTAAATGAAAAGTTTCGTAATCGCGTTTGGCTCTTTAGAATGGTTAATTTTTTTTTATATATTTGTGATACTGTCACGATGTACATAAATAAAAATATTCGGTTTCGGTTACCAAATACAGAATATGAAAATTTGATAGATTGTTCATCGGAAACAAATGTGGAAATCAGGCTAATTTAAATGATTTTGATTAACAATGAATGAAATTATTTTTCTTGATACAATTAATTGGAGGATCCAAAACAATACTACTATTTCATTGTTCTATATTTTGACTTCTGCCGTGAGTCCCCAATGGTTGTCCACTCAGCTTTGTTCTAAATTTCATTCTGTAGAAAACATGATTTGTTTTCTTGATCCATGTAGTCATGAACGACATGCTTTCATAGCAATAGTTCTAGAGAATTTAGAACGGGGTTTTCCGTAGGGGAGCATAAGTATTCTATACTGATGGATCTGGTTTTGTGCAAAACATATACTAGTTCTCGCATCTTTAGGATCAACTCGAAACTAATCTGGAAATGTATGTTTTCTATAAACTCCCTCAGTGAAGCTGATAAGGTCATTTTACGGCTTCCCGAAAAGCTATCAAAATAGATTTGGAATACAAAAGTAAGACTAGACCTGGGCAAATGTTTCTGGACTGAGAACAACAACAAGAAAAAAGTTCCGTACTCAACAAGCTGGATCAAAAAGGTTAGGTTTTTTAAAAAGAACGGATGGTAACCTCGGCTGGCAGATGAAAAGAACTACCTTTTGTGCAATAATTTAATGAAAACAACTAAACATTTGTTACGCAAATATGCTGCTGGTCTGAATTAATAGCTGAGGCATTTCAAATCGTGGATCATAGCAACCGAGGATATATTATGGATCGGCACCAGAAATAACAATTTTTACGGAGGAGCTGTTATCTGTCTAGTGAACAGTTCCAATCGACGCTAACCTATACACTATTGACTGATCTAAATCTAAATTGTAGTTGAATTGCTCATCAGTGTAAGGTACAACGTCACTATTCAGACAGGACAACGCCAGCAGGTCCACCAGTTATCCTATAGATTATCGATTAAGGATTATGCAAAGGAAATTCTTGAACCTATATAAATTTTATGTATTCTATTCAAACTAGGGCAGCTTGTGTGTACAGATATCTGCTATTCCTACCTTCATTTCTGACAGTGTTGTAATGATAAGAATCTATAGACAGGATAACTTATTGATCATGGAATCTTATCATCATGGTATTGTAAATATGAAGAATATATAATTTGTGTAGATAGTATCGTTTAGTATAAAAAGTTGAGACAGAACCATACTGATTATAGAAAGAACAAGAAATAATAAAAAAATTAGGTAAATTAGGTACATATATATGAAATTCAAGAAACAATTGAAGTTTATGAGAAATTTTCTCATGATCAATGGTTGCAAACAAATTTTTCTGGCAATTGAAGGTTTCTCATCGAAATCGAGTAACTTATACAAAAACCAAGGGACAATCTGAAAACAAAAATATAAGAGTTTGGTATTTATTGCTTCAGTATAAGAATGTTCTAGAAATATTAGATTACAATTTCAAAACTTCTACATTGAATCTAAATAAAAATAAAATCACAAGAATCAATGATAAAAGTGACAAAGAGCGAAAAAGAAATGTTATGATAAGAAATCAATTAATATGGGGAATTTCTATTCCTTACTCTAATAACTGCGTTAATGCTCTCAAGCATTCTGAGAATAAGGACGGAGTTATGCTGAATTTTAGTTCATGATAATGGAAGTATTTCTGCCAAATACTCTACGTTTCCTGGCTGTGGCAAACGGTCATGAAGAGCTCGTCCCAGGATATTCAAAGCATGTTCGATAGAATTTGGATTAGGAAAATCTTGGGAAATGGGATTATGATGAATTAGTAGATTTTCACGACTTATTGCTCCCTTAGGTGGAAAGAATGTAACTCAACCCTATCATCACTGTAGCGGCTCGAAAATTGCGTGAAATAGTCTGAAATCATCTGGAATGTCCATCTTCCAAATCATTGTTTCTCTACAATTAACTTATTCTATCCAAATCTAAACTAGTGATCACCGGTAGCTTTGGTACTTGACGTGAGAAATGTCTAGATAACTTCTAGTTCCGATTGTGAATAGATTGCATACTTTTCGATAAAACTGGGCTAAGTTAATCTCGTTGTACAACGAGATACTTTCAGGTCGAGGAGAAACTGTGCCTGTTCCCAAGAACAGATTTTCCAGTCTACCCATCAAATTTTAGCCAATATTAATCTCATCTACAGCCTTTCAGTCGAAGTAATCTTCTCTCCATTTTAATTAAATTCGTCGTAATTACGTATTTTTCAGATAATACAGAACAAATCTTTGAACGTTGTTATTAAACTTTGTTTCAAATTTTGTATCAATCATTGGATAAAACCTAAAAATATATTATGTTGTTTAGCTAAATCAACGATAAAACGCATAAGAAAGGATAATATTCTTACTATCAATCTTTTCGAGCTCAGTGTATATTTTTCTTCTTCAATTCTTGCAGTCTCTAACTTCACTTGTACAAGATATGCATTAGGTACATACCGTTTAGCATCAAACTGATAAACTCACAATGTTTACAAATATTCTGGAAGCAACTATGTGGTAATTGAGAAGCCATTGAATAAGTTCCTCTTCATAAAAATGGCATTTATGAATTTCTTCGTTCTTTCGTTACTACGATCAAAGCAATCTCGCTTTATATTATTTCTTCAATTTGAGCTAATCTCGTTATTGTTTTAATTACAGAGCTTATAGATCAAGTCTTGGAAGAAGATGATATTGATCAAGATGGATTTTTGAATTATCCGGAATATGTAAGAAGTAGAAAAAATCGATAAAAATGTACCCACAAGTAAGAAAGAGGAAGTTCTTCCAGTAGTTGAAATGATACCATAATGATTCATATTGAATTTGTAATAAAATCTTATATAATAAACTCAAATAATAAGTTTTACTCATTCTGTTACCTGCATCAAAAATAGTGGATAAGGTAGTCATAAATATGTAATATAAGTTAAACTGAAAGATATTAAATAACTGGGAATCCACAACCATCAATTTGAATTTGGGAGCCTAACATAAAAGGGATATCAAGGCGTTATGATGAGTTGACCAGAATTGTGCTGGACTTACAAAAAGCTGGTCAATCCAGAAACAGAATGAAATGCTTTTAAAAAGATGATTTTAGTCGCGTTCACAAAATCAAGAACTAAAAAATGTTAAATCTTGTGCTATATCTAGTCACGTTGCTTGCCTATCGAGAGCTTCAGAATATAACCAAATTAATGTTTGAAAATCTTTTTAAGATTGAATAAATTTTAAATTAATTTTTTTACTTTTTAATTGGTTTGTAACACAACATATTTTAAAAAAAATAAATCCTTGTGGTTGTTAATCATTTTAAAGTCGAAGTCAATATTTTCCTAGAAATAGAGATCGGCTGCCATTGTCAATTCAGTCAATAGTAAATACAGTTTTCATCGCCAAAAAATTATAAAGAACTCCATGCGCAATTAGTGTAGAAAACAGGTTCAATCGAATTTTCTGAGATTTTGATATGTTCTAGTTTTTTGGTTCATTATTAAAACGATGTATTTTTCAGTGTCAAAGTGCGATATTTGGATATATCTATGGTAATAATTTTGTTTATTTTAAAACTCTCTGTATATGTTTTCATGGACTAATTTGTTCCTTCTTGCAGGTTTAGGCTATGATTATTCTGAAGCCAAGATTCTTTATGGAAGAGAGATAGGAATACTCAAGAGTTACAATATATTCTCATTTCGCCATCGAAAGTTACGAAAAAAACTTCCCAATACAGGTGCCATTTCTTTTCCGGGTACTTCCTTCAATGATTAATATATGAGCCATGTAATTTCACGATAACTTCGAATTGTTGTAATATGTTTTGTGAACGCTTATTATGTCCAGGGTGTCCCATCCTCGATGATTTTGCACGGAAGCTATAGGAGGTATTGCAAATGAAAAAAAAATAACTAATTTTCATCCTCGATGTTTATTCAGTGGGTATGCTGGTGCGTATTTATTATATACATAAAACATCTCCAATATTTTCCATTATTCAACACACATTGTTAATTGATAACTAATTAGCTGAAAACTTTTCGATTGAAAACTTTGAAAAATTCGACATGATAAAATGCTACACTCAGAATGGGCATGATTTTGAAGTAGCATTAGAAAATCTCACAAGTCTATATTCTACAGATTGAAGTAGAATCTTATAAACAAAAGTTCCGTCCAAGCACTCAGAGCAAAAAGTTACAGTAAACAAGATAATAAAGAATTTATAATGAAAGTTTTGGGAAATGGTTCTGCGAATTCCTCAACTTCATGTAGATAACTTGAAGCAGAAAGTGTGATATTAAAACCAAAGGCGAATCCTTGTGGATTTTTACATAGATTGTAAATCTCCAAACTTTCCAACAAATTCATCTCTCTCCCTTTGTTACATTTATGAAGGATTTTAAGATTGTTCAATAATATCGAGTGGTTAGTTGTTTCTATGTGTTCAAATATTGGAGAATTTTTATCTGAGGAAATATGTTTCTTGAATCTAGCTTCAAAACTTCCGACATAGGCTATCTGGTTTCTACGATGCTATATAGTAATTGAGAGGTTTGATGATTGTATTTATAAAATGTTTTGGTATGTTGTTATTTGAGGCAATTTTTCTGATGATAATAAGTTCTGTTTGAAAATTTTCTGTCGAAACCGGAACAGAGTAAGCTCTATGAATCATGGAGTTATATGCAGCTAGTTTGTGGCTTAAATGACTGAACGAGTCCATTGGAATCGATGCGTCTGTGAATGTTTCTTTTCTGTAAATTTCATAAGGAGTTGGTTATTTGAATTTGTTATGGTTATGTCGAGGAAATTAATTGAGTTATAATTTTCCATTTCAGAAGTGAAGCTGATGGGGCAATGTATTTCATTCAGGAAATTTAAAAATTGCTGAATTTGTCTGTTTGAACCACGAAAACCAACTAAAATATCATCTACATATCTGTACCAGAAATTAATGTGTTTTAAGCGAAATCTGTGTTTAATATTGATTTTTTTTTCTAAATTATTCATGAAAGTGTCAGCTCGTAAAGGGCTGAGAGAAGAACCCATTGGAAGACCTGAATTTTGTTTGAAGAATTTAGATTGAAATTGAAAGTAACTTCGAGATAGGCATATTTGAAGAAGATTGCTAAATTCATTAGTGATATATGGCGGTGTGTTAGACTTGGATAAGATATCTGTAACAAGGAGAAGGCACTCATTCGTTGGAATGTTCGGGTACATATTTTTGACATCGAAAGAGACTAACTAATATCTTGGGAGATTGTGAGATTTGAACATTTATGTATGAGATCTACAGAATTAGAGATAGTGTATTGTGCTTAAAAATTTGAGAGGTCTAGAAATTTTTGATTCAAGAATTTTGCTAGTTTACCTGATGGTGTGTTTATATATGATACTACAGGTCTTGCAGATTTTTCTTCCTTATGTAGTTTAATCAATCCGTACATTTTTGGAGCTTGAACATTCATTGAAATCAGTTTCCTCTTCTCCCATTCTGTGTGTGCTAGGTGTTCTAACAAACTTAGCTCTTCTCCGATTTGTTTTGTGAAAAGTTTCGTTGGATCTTTTGGTATTTCGGTGATATCCATTGTTTTCAGTACAGCCTGCATCATATAGGTGTTTATTGAGGCATACTGTACTATTGCCTTTGTCAGCTTCAGTCGTTATGAGATCTTCGGCTTGGATTTTGCTTGATATGGACTATTATTTTCAACTGATTCTGATTGTTAGTTTTTATGTCAGATTTTCTGATAATTTCTGTGAGTTTGTGTTTATGAAGGCTTGAGTTGGTGATGATATCTTTATGTTTTTGAATGACCAGCTCTGCTTGCACTCCGGTTATTTCCTTGTCGTCAAGGCGAATAAAAAGTTATATATGCTCAAAAGTATAAATCGCGGACATTTGGATTTAATTCATGTGAGAACTACTATTATGGATTAAGGTTTCAGTGCATGCTTAGCCTTTGTTCCAAATGTTAAATTCAAAATAACTAACTTATCTTATAATAAGAATATGTAAGAAAATTAAGTGCTTTATGCTCATTTCTATAGTGAATTGGACGTATTAATTAAAATATTACATGAATAGAAAAGTTTATCTTCTAGATTTTGTTCAAAAGAAAAACCTATTAGAAGACCATCATCATTTGAGAGAATATTGGGCTCTTCTGTTAGTGGAAAAGTATTTTTGACTTTGCTGAGTGATAATCGGTTAAATTTGGTATGATTCTGCTAAGAAGTTCGCAAAGTTTTGAAGTGGGTTCCTTTGAATATGAAACAATTGGCCTCATCGGTCAATCTACTTAATGTATTTTTGAAACTCCAAAAAGAATTCCTTTACTATAAGCCCTTCCGATAATAAGTGAAGGAGGACTTACAGAAGAGCTTGAATCACTCAATATTCCCCCAATGCTAGATTAGTTTCATTTGACGTCGTGAATTTGTCCCATTAATACCGGATAAAGAACACAAAATTATTATTAACAACCAAGTACATAAAAATAAATATGAGCCCTCAAATAGTGTTAGAAATGATGTTGTTAGTAGAAGTTTGTTTGAAGCAGAGTTATTTCAAATTCAATACTGAAATTAACCAACAACAAGATGGTCTTCTGATGGGTATAAAATAGAATTACTTGGAAGAATTGAGGAATATAACTTAGTATAAATCGAAATAACAACTGATTTCTAACAAAATTTTGACCAGGCACAAAGATGTTCTTCAGCGGCTAATTTTCCTTAATTTGTAGCCAGTTCTCAGTCTATTAGATGGCAAATGTTCGGACAATTTCAAATAATTTATGAAATTAAGCTTCGCTTCTATATTTATTTTTTCAAGTGAAAATATGAGTAAACTACTCGCTTGAGCGAAAGCAATATGATTATTGCTTTCTCGTGCCAAAACGATATAAATTTCTTTTATATATAATAACTAGGGATTTTTGAATTTTCTTTACTTGCTAGTTTCATTCATATCAAACGATGCGATGAGTTGCGAATTTCTCGAATTAGTACATGAGTTGGAAAGTGGTGAAGATGGCGAATTTCATAATTATATTAACACATAAGTGGCTGTTATATTGTCGCTTTCTGTCTGATATAAAACGGTAATTTAAAGCTGCATTTTGTTCAGGCTATGAAGCAGAAACAATGAACAAATGAGCGACATGTTTTCAATGGTGAAAAACGATTTGTATAGTACAATTTGAAGAGAATTTGTGAAATTTCTATAGAAAAATTATAAAGGGAAGAATTGTATCGAATATGTCGTAAACAAACGTGCACCTTCTTGCGAGTTGATACTCCTGTAGTAAATGATAGAGATGTTGAAATTGAGAATCATCTTCTTTTTGCTTGTGATATGTTTAAATGTTAAGTTTAATGGAATAAGTGGAGCAGTGGTTGAAAATAGGGATTCCAGTGTAACTGGCAGGTAAATACTGTTTTTCATATTGCATATGAATCTTTGGCGAATCAGTTCTTCTGGTGCTAAGCATTTCTAAATTGAATAGTTCAATTCAAATACTTATTTCAATAAATCTAATTCAGTTTGAAGAAGTAGGTCGCGGTAGTAGAAAATATGCGTACTACTATTGTGAAACAATATAAGGATATTGAATAAATACCATGATAACATCATAATTGTAGTCGGAATTGGACTGTACGTGATATTCGATATTGATTATTAGAATACATGGAAAAGTTTAAGAAGAAAATGATTTGTATATTACGAAATAAGCACTTTCAATAAATCTAAAATCAATTGATATTGTTAAAAAGAAATATGAGTTCTAGTTATTTAAAAATAATATATTAGTTATGAAATCAGTCACAATTTATTGAGATCAATCATTCAAAAGAAGAAATAACTAAAGAGGATTTTGAAGCGGTGTGGAAAAAGTGAATTAACTGTCTGAAATGTATATTATTCTACAAAACACCAAGAAATTAATGGAATATTTCAAATTTCTTCTTCTGACTAGTTATCAGCACATGTTTTTCATTTTGGATATGTCGAGACATATGCCAATAAAAATTCGTTGTTTTTTCTTTTCGCTCTTGTTCCTCTCATGAGACATATTGACAACAGCAGTTGATGAGCAATTTTCAGAGATACATTTGTTCTTCTTGAAAATTTTAATTTTCAGTAATAATACACGCAATTCGCGAAATTTGGCCTCGGCAGAATGAGCTGAAGTAGTGGTTCAGATGATCTAGGTTGGACTTATACAAGAATAGGCCTAAGGTTTGAAGTGTTTCATTCAACTGTCTCCACAATGATCCGAAGGTATAGGGAGAGTGGTAGCCACGAAAGGATACCTGAGCAAGGACGATCTCGAGCAAGACCGGCGATCTATGACATTATTTAAATTTCCTCGCTGAGATAACATACTCTTGGAACCTTCAAATGCAGCTTCGACAGAAGAGTGGAGTGCAAATTAGCACTGCTCTTAGCACATTAATATGACAACGTTTAAGGAAACTTGCTTTGAGGTCTTGTGTCGTAGCTTAACTTCCAGCTCTAACCGCAGCATTCCGATCGACGTTCTTTAAGTGTACATATGTCAAAATGAGTGATACGCCCATTGCAACTTTTTACCTATAGATGGTTTTGGTGGAGGTTCACTAATGGGGAGAAATTTCTTTGAACGCCCGCACTGATCTGATCATCGTAAATAATTGAACCCTGAATGCTCAGAGGTAGGTTATAGACATTTTAGAAGAACATATTGCACCATTTGCGACAAACATGAGAGAAAACTCGTTTATGAATGATACCGCCAGGCCCAATTAAGAAGCCAGTAAAACCTGACAGCTACGCTGAATAAGATCAAACAGATCGAAATTTAGAGCAAAATAGGTCAGAAAGCTATAAGGTCATTGATACTGAGTAGATATCGTCTAGTAATTCTCGCAAGGGATAGACATATCGGGTATTATTAGGTTTTTGGACATTTGATTTTCTCCAAACATTCCTTTTTCAGTATTAGTGTTATTTTAATTTCTGTGAGTACCATTTTCATTTCGATTGTTCTCAAGCATTCTTTAGAGCTGGATTACTGAAAATTTAATTCTTCAAGATATCTAAACGTCTTTTGAATAAATGATCACGCACAAAATGCACTAAAAATTGCATTCAGTGAAAGTTCACCAAATTTTCGTCAACTGTACTTCGAAACACCCTCATTACAATTCTGCAATAAAAAGCATGCCTCAATGGATTCGTTTCTGAGATACAGGCTGTTTAAGTTTAATGGATTTGAGGCGGATTTTTCCTAACTCCCCTTTTTTCAACTGTAAATTCTGTTGATAGTATTTTTGAACAGAAAAAAAAATATTTTTCAACATGGATATCATCAAAGTATTGATAAATGCATTTGAAGCCCTGTTTTTGTATACAGGGCGGACCATAAAAAATCGTGAAATTGATAATGGAATATTTCCGTTTTCTTTAAATGGAAAACTACAGAACGGCATGAATTTATTAGAATCATCACTTAGAGCATTCTTATGCTAGAGATCACACAACCGTGACTCTCCTTGAGTATACAGGGTATCTCATGAATGGCCGAATATTGAAAAACAAATTATTTCTTGGGAAATTTTTTTAAGAAAACATCATTGAATTGTAATGCAAAAGGATAGTGTGAGTGTTTGTGTGTGTCCGTATGAGTCTGAATTCTTTGTTTCAGATGCTCTTGATATAGGTTCGATGGTTTGAAGAGGATTTTCGCCAACTTCACTTTTTCAACAGTAAAATATGTTTGGGGTATTCTTGAAGAGAAGAAAAATATTTTTCCACTAAGAAATCATAAGAGTGTTGATGTTTGCAATTAAACACTTGTTTCCATATACAGGGCAGACCATAAAAAATTGTAAATTGATAGTAGAAAATTTGGGTTTTCCAGGAATGAAAACCTGAATGAGAATGTCCATAACAGCTATACAGGGTTTTCCATAAATGCCTGGTTCCTGAGAAATACTTACAATTCAATGATGTTTTCTTAAAAAAAATTTTTCTCAAGAAATAATTTTTTTTCAATATTCGGCCATTCATGAGATACTCAAGGAGAGTCACAGTTGTGTGATCTCTAGCATAAGAACGCTCGAAGTGAAGATTCTAATAAATTCCTGCCGTTCTGTAGTTTTCCATTAAAAGAAAACTGAGATATTTCATTATCAATTTCACGATTTTTTATGGTCCGCCCTGTATACAAAAACAGGTCTTCCAATGCATTCATCAACACTTTCATGACCTCCCAGTTGAAAAATACTTTTTTTTTCGTTCAAAAATACTCTAAACAGAATTTACAGTTGAAAAAATGGGAGTTAGAAAAAATCCGCCTCAACTCCATCAAACTTAAACAGCCTATATCTCAGATACGAATCCGTTGAGGTATGTTTTTTATTGCAGAACTGTAGTCAGGGTGTTTCGAAGAACAGTTGACGAAAATTTGGTGAACTTTCACTGAATGCAATTTTAGTGATTTTGTGCGTGCTCCTTTACTCAAAAGAAGTTTAGATATCTTGAAGAATTAAATTTTCAGTAATCCGCCAGCACTAACGAATGCTTGAGAACAATTGAAATGAAAATGGTACTCACAGAAATTGAAATAACAATAATACTGAAAACAGTGATGTTTGGAGAAAATCAAATGCCCAAAACCTTCACTGAATGCAATTTTAGTGCATTTTGTGCGTTAATATATATATATATATATATATATATATATATATATATATATATATATATATATATATATATATATATATATATATATATATATTTTGTCTTTTCTTTATGCATAAGTCTATCTTTTAGTGCTCAAATAATTTCTTTTCACTTGGACCAAAAGGCCATTTCACCAAAAAGGATTTCTTCATTATTTTCAGCTTCAGAATAGGTTAGAAATGAAGACAAATCATTTTCATTGTCTGAACTGACAAAGTACTTGAAGCTTTCCTGGTCTAATTTTGTTGGCATGGTTTTCTTTGACCTCATCCAGATACATATATATATATATATATATTTTCGGCAGTAGAGATAGTACGCTGGGTGGAACAGACTTTATGCGATTCAAGAGTATGTTTTCTGAGACTCCATTGTGGCACGTTAATTGTTAATAGTTAATTGATTCCGCCGTTACTACGTGATAGTTTATCATGATGCTAATAAGAAATTTAAACTATGTATTATACTTTCACGAGAGATTTATTGAAAATCAGGATTGCAATTTCGGTCTCTCGACCAACTTCAGCTAACAACAAGTTCAATACTTGATGTCAATTGAAGATGGTCGAAAGACCAATATTGCAACCCTAATTGTCAATAAATCTCTTGTGATACTATGATACATAGTTTCAATTTATTATCATCACGCCAACATTTAGCCTAATTCTCTTTTTTTCACAGCTTCAGTAACCTTTCACCTGGATATCATTCTAACCTTGTCAATTAATTTTTTTAAGTTGATCTTCAAGGCATGATGGTCAAACGATATATTGATTATATTTGATCTTGATTGAAATATCACTTTGTCCACCCTGCAACCTCAATCATTATACAGGGATATCCACCGGGACCGTCCGTTAAAAACTTTTTAAGTTCTAATTACAATATCAAGCTGAAATTTTATACACGGCCATAACTAGCGTTTTCCAATTGGAGTGAATTATTTTCGAAGTGATACCGATTCCGGTTATACCGGAAGTGGGTCATCACTTTGTTATTTCAAATGGCATTCTACCTTTTTTATTATACATCTAGAACCGACATTTGAGCAAGGCATAAAATACCCAAGTTGTTGACGCTTATCTGTCAAAACTTTTGACAGATTCAATTATTTTTGTTATAAACTCGATTTTTGAGGAACATTTAAAAAAATTGTAGCTCGTAGATCTTTTGCACTACAGACACAATTTTTGCTTGGGTAAATAGAAGAAGAATCAAGGAATTTTTTAAGCAGTCTACACATGTCGAATGTTTATTGCGTTGTTTTGTATGATTTTTTCAATTTGGCCTTTTTCAAACAGCAATAACTCAATTTTTCCAAATTGCACGTGCCAATTTTTATATCGCCATCAGACGAAGCGTCAAATTTCACATGGAATTGTATAAGCATGTACTATACCCATCTCTTATAGTTCCGAAATAATTTGGGAATATATTGAATTCTGATGATTTTGCAAGAACTAACAGAGAATGCTTTGAAATATTTGTATCAAGTAGCTGAACTGGCTACGTTCACCTGACAAGTGCCTAAAATTAATGTACTTGTCACTTCGTTCGTTCGAATACAATTTCATCTGAAATTTGACGCTTCATCTGATGGCGATATAAAAAAAAGGCAAAATTGAAAAAATCATACAAAACAACGCAATGAACACTTGACATGTGTAGACTGCTTAAAAAATTCCTTGATCCTTCTTCTATCCACTCAAGCAAAAATTGTGTCTGTAGTGCAAAAGATCTACGAGCTACAATTTTTTGAATGTTCCTCAAAAATCGAGTTTATAACAAAAATAATTAAATCTGTCGAAAGTTTTGACAGATAAGTACCAACAACTTGGGTATTTTATGCCTTGCTCAAATGTCGGTTCTAGATGTATAATAAAAAAGATAGATTGCTACTGATACCACTTCCGGTATAACCGGAAATGGTATCACTTCGAAAATATTCCACTTCAATTGGAAATCGCTGGTTATGGCAGCGTATAAAATTTCAGCTTGATATTGTAATTGGAACTTAAAAAGTTTTTAACGGACGGTCCCGGTGGATATCCCTGTATAACGATAAATAGAATATGATGATAATAATCAACACATTATCGAAGTTAATAGTAAAAACCAATGAACTAAAAGCAATAAAAATAAATGAACGTATAGAATACTTATGCAAAGAAACAAAATCTATGCGCATACAAATTTTTACTTAAATAAAAAACTATGTTGGGAAAGGTCTCAACATGGGAAATCAAAATTTTTGCGATATTACACATCGCATGAAGTCTATAAATTCCATCAAGGAGAACTGAAAATCCAATAAACGTTGAAGTTCTTAAAATTCATTATATCTTTATATGAAGCTTCACTTCCTGGAGGATATATTTAAATTTATTTAAAAAACTGTAGAAATTTTAGTATCTTTGAAAATAATATCTTTACATATTTCTTCTTCTAACAAGTTTTCTATGTTACAGCTACAATATATTTTCAATTATTGATTATCTTTTCTTCTTCAAAATAAATAATTTTTGCGACTCTTTTCAGGGGTATAGATGCCAAAAGCATAATATCTTCCTTAGCATCCAACTTTCTGTCAAGGGGATATTTTCCATCAGCTGCAGGAGCAGGATCTCAAGTCATTTCACTTAACCTCACTAATCTTCTGGTACTTGTACTTCTAAAAGCTTTGATATTTGCTGCTGGTTCCATCGGCTTAGGTCATCTGAAGGAAAAAGAATATGAATATTATGGAAGGAATTTGGATTCGGAAAGCTTACCACAATCACACAACTTAGTAATAACTGAAGATGAAATGTTACTCTACTTGGGATATTTGACAGGTTTGTAGTTTGATCCTTAATAATTGAATGAGATTTTTCAATAATGATCATTTTCCGATGAAATGCGGAAGGGTAAAAATAAATGGCTCCAGATCGCGTTTTTCTACAAACCATCCTTTATATTCAGTTCAAACATCACATACATGCATTTTCTAAATAGTTCTTCAGAACAAGGAATATTACCTAATTGAGATGCTCTACCGAAAGTTTATTTATTGCCATGATTATTTTTAAACAGAATTCAATAGACTATCTTGAGCATATTTAAGTAATGTATAGGTATAGGTATAGAATTTTCGCTAATCACATTTTTACTGAATAATTTTACAATTGAAGGAAAAGTACTAGACTATAGTTTCACAAATTTGATGAAAAAATAATTTACGATATATGTCTTATACAATTTTCAAAACCAAAAAGAAATTAAAATACTACAATGGTGTTTAAACCTAAGAAATAGATGAGAGAAGTTGGGATAAAATATTTTTATTTAGCTGGTAGTTATATTGGTGGGCTGATACAATTTCTGCGAATTCTAATAAATTTGCTTTTGTTATCTGAATGTCAAATTTGAGTGAACCCTAAAAATGATTTACGTTTATACAATGTTCTGAAAATCCAGTTGTTACTTTATTATGAATTATTGGTTCTTTATGCCCGACTTCTCTAACATTAATGGAACCAACAGTTTGACCTCTATGAAAAGCAAGACAATTATTACAATATAATTTATACACCCCGCTTTTTTTCCCTATATCAAGTGGATCTTTGTCATTTAGCAAGAGAAAATATAGATTTTTATTCATACTTATGTGTTGATCTATGTTCTATGGTTCCTTTGTTATCGATGAAAAGTGATCATAATTTTTAATTCCATGATAGATAATTATATTTTACAGGCACTGAATTTGAAAAATCTGAACTAACATTATAAGAAAAGCGTTCAAAATATTGCTCTAACAGTAAATACAGAAGTAGCCATTTACACTATCGATACACTAGAACAACAGAATTATGAAAAATCAACCTATGCAAAAATATTCTCAACATCCCATCTTGAAAGTAATAATAACGAAGTAGAGATCATTTCTCAAATTGTGAATAGAATCTCAGAAAATCAATTAGTCATATCGAAAGCCGATATGGGCACTTCAGTTACAATTTTGAACAAATCTGTTCATATAGATAAAACCGAGAAACTATTAGATTCAACAGAACTCATTGCACTTAAAGTCGATCCAGCTGTAAAATTTCAAAAGTCCATTAAAGAAACTATTTAAAACTATCGGAATATACCCTCTAATCTTTGTTCGATGAGGCCAATTGTTTCATATTCTAATGCACCCGCCTCCAAACTTCGCAAACATCTTAAAAGAATAATACCAAATTTAACTGAACATCATCTTGCATATTCAGTCAAAAATACTTTACAACTAACAGAAGATCTAAACACACCTGATATTCTTCCTAATCCTAGATAAATTTCATTTGACGTTGTAAAATTGTTCCCATCAACAAATACTTAATAGACAAATTAATAGCTGAAAACAACGCAAATTATTATTATTTTCCATTCACCCTTTCTTTATGTTCATGAGGCAATAAAATATCAGCATTGATTAAATAAATAATACTACAGGAAAAAGATTTTTCACGATCGTCGAAGATTTGACACCCTTATTAAATCAGTCAGGGGTTGTTTACAAACTTCGGTGTAACGAATGTGAAAAAAATTATATTGGGCAGACTGGTAGATATTTACAAAACGTATTGAAGAGCATAAACGTTCCATTATGAAACCTTCCTCGAATCCAAAAGCTGCTTTAGCAGATCAGACAAATATTCCAGGTCATGAATTTGATTTTGATAATGTTCAAGTTGTTTCAAAACAACCATAGCAAAGGAGATTGTTTCATGAAATGTTACAAATAAAGGCATGCCCGTCTGTCAACTTGAGAAATGATATACAGAATCTTAGCTAGGGTTATTTCTACAAACTTTGAAAAATCAATAATAAATTGATTTTGAGTGTTTGTTAGACGCATTTCAGCTTCCGCAATGACGTCGTAATTCGGTGGGGGTGCATACTGTAAGGTTTGCAAGATCGCTGGAGCTAGTAGCATTCTTGTTTGTTGTTTTCGGTTTGCTCATGTATGTGCTACAGGAAGTCGTGCATATTTGGAATTTGTTGGTTCATGTTTTTGTACGAACTGCGGGATTACCAAAATTAGTATTGTTAATTCATTCATCATTCCTCTATTTACAAATTAAGTTTCACCTATATATATATATATATATATATATATATATATATATATATATATATATATATATATATATATATATAAATTAGGTGAATTAGGTTGTTCTCGTTACATTTTCACATTTCATTCATAACCACTTCCCTACACTGTCGGTGTTTAACTTGTAGATAGAGTCTATAATATGTTTTTAACTTGTATTGTTCGAGATACTTGGCTGTTCTCTTTTACTTTGTTTCGACCTTTTAACAAATTTTTTACAATTAAATCAACAGTTGTTATAGTGCCCTGAGGATGGGAATATATTTTCCGAAACGTCGGCTAGACTGAAGAGGTAATTTTTCCTTCGGAATGGACCCCATTCCCACAAAAAAATGTTTACTGCATCATATTGTTGGAACCAAACATTTTTTCAAATTAATTATGTCCCACTAATAAGTAAAACATTTTGCCACATATTGAAACAGTTGAAAATTGAAACAGTATGTATGAATAAGAAAAATATATATTCACATTTGGTCAATTAATGAGATCGACTTGATACAGGAGAAAAAGCAGTTTATATAAATCATAATATAATGATTGTACTACTTTTTCTATAGATCAAACTAGTACTTCCATCAAAAATAAAGTTGACGAGCATACAAATCAATAATTCATAATAAATTAACAACTAGTTTTTCAGAACTTTGTATAAACGAAATACATTTCTTAGCATTCACAAAACCCCAAATTTTGAATTCGGGTAACAGAATCAGGAGATTAAATTCAGTAGAATTTGTAGAAATTTCATCAGCTCACAAGCATAATCTACGAATAACTAACTACCAGCTTGATTTCCGTTTGTTCCCACTTCTCTCATCTGTTTCTCAGGTATAAATGATATTGGAATATTTTAATTTCCTATTTGAGAAATTGGTATTCATTGTCTTCTGTGGAACTTAAACCTAGTCTTTTTCTTCAATTGTTTAATTATTTAAGTGGTAATTTTAAATGAAAATTTTCAATTTGAAGTCATATTTTATAAAGTTAATATACCAGCAGCCGAGCCATTTAGTTCAATAAATGTTCAAACGTATGTTAGGGAATAATTATCTGAAAGTTGGCAAGCAAGTTAGTCAAGACCGTAATGTAGATACTACTTATAATACACTATCTGTAGATTCAGATCTTTCCAACTGTTCTCTTTCATACAATCACTTTGATCATTTCCAATAATTCATTTCAGGAAACCATGGTTGTCTACAAAATATTGCCTGCCATCAACCTGATCAAGCTAAAAAATATGCTGATGCGGGAGAAATACTTCTCAGGGCTAGTAAACTATTTGCTATAGAAACTGGTGATAATTATGACATCGCTTTAAAGAAGCTTGAACGGGCTGCAGACATTGGTAGAAATAATGGCGATTGCAGTGTCTTCATGTGTAGCAATAATGATTATACTTGAAATATAACAATTTACGAACAGATATGTTGAATAAAAAGTTTTTTAGACGTAATTGTGATAATTTTTTTCATTATTAATAAATTAAATGTTATACTGTAACTATAACAGTTTTTGTATGTAAATAAATTCGAATTTTATGTAACTTTAAGACAAAACGTGAATACCTCTGAAGCAATGTAAATTTTCCATAGATGTAACGGAGTAAAGTTCGTTAATACGTGATTTTCCGTTACAAGATGTTATACTTTCTGAAAATAAAATGTTCATTTCTTTAAAAAACAGCGAAAAATGATGAAAAGGCAAGAACATCTATTACACTGGTCTACAATGGTTTTGTTGCCCTAGATATGAAAATGATTTTGGGTCTATTTATGCACACAATTCGTGAAACTATCAATGATTTTGAAGGATTTGCTCTGATTTCTTTTTAAATCTTTATTTTCATTTTACATAACAAAAATCGTAAAACAAGAAACAAAATAACAGATATATTTATAATGTCAGTTATGTTTTGAGAAATTCGGATACATCGAAGTAAATAAAGAGGAAAATGTCGAAAATATATTTCATATTTCCATAAAACGCCTCTTATGAGCTTTTCTTCTATAATTTTTTTAGGGGACAATATCTTTTCAAAGACCAGCAGTAATCTGCCATCATGTGACAATCCCATCGACCTTGATATCTTTCTTCCATCACTTTTAGATCTTGATGAAACCGCTCTCCTGTTCCTCACTATAATTTCCTAAATTATCCGGAAATTTATCTAGATGATTGCGGAGATAGTGTAACTTAATACTCATATTTGCTCCTAAAGTCTGAAAGTTTGTCAGCATATTTTGCACAATTTCTTCATAATTTGCTGCTTTATGATTACCTAGGAAATTTTCGACAACCAACACAAAACTTTTCCAAGCTTTACTTTCCGGAACAGTCATAACTTTGATAAAATCTGAGTCTTTCATCAATTGCCGTATTTGAGGACCATAAAATATTCCACCTTTCAATTTTTCCATACTAAGCTTCGGAAATTTTCTGCGAATGTAATTAAAACAATTTCCGTCTTTGTTCAGCGCTTTTACAAATTGCTTAATCATACCTAACTTAATATGTAATGGTGGAAGTATGATTTTGTCTCTGCTCATCAGCGGCTCCCTTATTACGTTGGCTTTACCGACAGTTAAAGAATTTCTTACAGGCCAAACATCTTGTTCCCAATGAAGTTGCTTTGCTCTACTATCCCACATAAAATAAAGCAAGGGTATTTTGTATATCCACTTTGTTGGCCAAGTAAAAAATTAACCATTTTTAAATCCACACAGATCGGCCATTGATGCTCAGAGTATTTGATTTTCTCTAAAACTAATTTTACATTTTCATATTCTTCTTTGAGTTTCGTTGAATGGGCAATTGGAATTGATGCAAATTTATTTCCATTGTACAATAAGACGCATTTTAAACTTCTTTTGCAACTATCAATAAAAAGGCGCCATTCAGTAGATTTGTACTCTTTTAAACCCATGTCTATAAGCAGCTTCGCGATATCATTACAATACACTAATCCTTCATTTTCACTAAAAAATTGTAATAACTCTTTTTCTCGCGTTCTGTATGTTGTAATTGTTACTGTTGGTGCCAATAATTTTTTTCTTTCAATCTTGAGGCTAACAGTTCTGATCCTTGTTTTGATAAATTGAGATCACGTATTAAATCACTGAGTTCATTTTGAGAAAATAACTTTGGCGTAGATGTTTCACCTTCCTATTCACTTCCACCAGTAGATGGTTGATTTCTGTGAATTTGGTAACATCATTGTTTCTGAGGGCATGCGAATTACTTTTGAAATGTATATGGGCCGAGGTAGATTTTCACTGTGTAGAACCGGACATTTCGTAGACTGTAAGTCTGGGTATCTCCACGTTTGATTTCGATTAAAACTTTTAACATCTACTACGCAAAAGTAACAATCATCTAAATGATTCGTAGGCTCCATCCAGATCATAGGAATACCAAAGTCTAATCCAGAACGTTCACCTTTTTTCCACAACCGTAAAGACTCAACACAGGACTTACTAACTTTATTAGGAACCCATGGTTTACCTAATTTATCCATTTTGAAACCAAAATATTCAACATAAGTCTCCTTGACAAAGTCTGTGATATTTCTTTTTTGTTTTTTTGGTATATAAACACCGCAAAGATAACAAAATAAATCACTACAATATTTACACTTTCTTCGTGACGAACTCATATTTTAGACTAGAAGACAAATATATAAGAATGGACATCCAGTAATCGAAACAAAATATTAATCCATGACACTTTATCCAGATTTACGTGTATATGTACTTCAATATTGTTAAATAACTGAGATCTCAGCTGTTCTGTGGAGCAAGCGGTCTGAGAGTGGGGATCAGGTGATGTTACTATGAGCGAAAAAGTTGCGCAGAAGCCTAATCATGACTGGAAAATTAAATTTTATTTCTAACAAGCTTATAATTGTTCAAAATATAAGAAATGCAAAAATCATGAAAATACGAGCACATTGAGAACTTTCATGAATATATTCGTAATCTGGGCACTTGAAAACATAAAAATTTGCGATGATATCCAGGGCAACAATAAAAAAAATTTTTTTTGTAGAGCTGTGTTATTTCAGACTGTTATACTCGTAAAGCGCCCCAAGCTATACCCTTTTCTTTCATTCAAAATTAGTTGAAACAAAAACAGAATTGCATGAGACGAAAATTGATAAGTATTTTTGTCGTTTCAATTATCGGAAGTTGGCATTCATTCCGGTTTGTTCAAAATTTGTCGAATCCATATTCTTCTTTAATTTATCAAGGCCGCCGGGCGGAACTAAATTGAAATGTTTTAGTGATCGAACAAAATGAAAATGTGATTAAGAGAAATAGAGGGTGATATAATTTTGACAGAATGAAAGGAAAAAGTATTTCTTTCACTAATTTTGCGAGATCCTTTCTTTCGTGTCATCTACGTTTTCATATTACTGCATAAGTAGGTAAATAGTATAGTATGTCACTAGGCATTACTAATGAGTGTAGCTTGCCCATAACCAAAATTCATCGGGGGTTCGTTTGCGACGAAGCTATAATAGGTGAAGAAGATTTCTAACAGAAGAAGCAAAAACATTGACAAAAAAATAATTCATATCTTGGAGTCAAGTCGATATAAAAATATTTCAAATATATCATTTCTTCACCTTATTTATGAAATCATTCATAGCTGAAGAATATTTTTGTTTTCGACATTTTCTGCCTGTATAGACAGTAGTGCCCTTAACAAAATTCTTTGGGAGTTCTTCTGCGAAGGAAGAAGTTTTTTCACTAAAGAAACCAACGTTCTAAAGAAAAATAAATTTATATTTGGGGGGCAAGTGTACCAAATTCAAATACTCACCTTATTTATTAAATCATTCGCTGACGAATATTTTAGTTTTTCGAGATTATCGGCCAGTATAGAGAATACTGGCAAGTATTTTTTTTTGTTAAGCGCTTCCCAGGAATAGGCGAACCTGTTACACCACCTGAGTAGGCGCCTGGGAAGAATTGAGGTGACTGTTTACTCGCTTCTTGAAGAGGGCCAAATTGTAGGATGTTGGGAAGATGTTGGACGGAAACGAGTTCTACAGCTCACCGGCTTTGTAAACAAAGGAATTCTTATAGAGAGAGGTTCGAGGGATCGTTAAATGTACCGCCATATGATGTGAACTCGTTGCCAGCCTAGTGTTGCGGTAAAACATTAGTTTTCCCGGAATGAGGCCTTTCAGCTCCTTAGAGCATCTTCCGTGGAAATATCTGTAAATTAGAGAAAGGTCAGCAAGTTGTCTTCTGAGAGACAGTGGTTGGAGATAGCGAGTGATCTCTGGGTGGTCGATGAGGAGCATAGCCTCATCCGCAACGAATGTTTAGGCACAGATCCATAAATGGGAACAATATTCCAGAGCAGGTCGAATCTGCGCCTTATATAGAAGCAACAGCTGAATGAAGTATCGCTTGGTTCTGAAAAGAAAACTAAGTTTAGCTGATGCCGACTTAGCTTTTGCTGATACATGTTCATGCCAGCAAAACATGGAGTTGACCGTTATTCTGAGAAGGTGCATCGAATGCTTGTATGCAATTTGTTAGCCTTGCATTATTAGAGGAGGTTCTGCAGAAGGAACCTGTCTAGAAAACGTAGTTGCTTGTTTCTTGCTCGCGTTGAAGCTCACCAGGTTCAACTGACCCCACTTAGACATCCTCTGTAAGTCAGGGTTTAAGTTATTGATTTGTTGACATCTCTGCCGATTAGATTTCGCAGCTGTAATCGGTCGCAGACCACTGAAAGACGAAACCAGGGTACAATCATCTGGAAAACCGAATATCTTGATTTCTGTAGATGACAGAAGATCGTTTATCTGCAACATAAACAAGGTTAGCGAAAGAATAGATCCCCGAGGTACTCCTGCTAGCAACTGGAAACAATCAGATGTTATACCGTCGACCACAACTTGTATTGATCTATTTGAAAGAAAGCTACTTATCAAAGCCCGCAATTTTTCGGAAAGCCCATATTCAGCAAGTTTATTCAACATTGCTGCATGCCAAATCCCGTCGAAGGTTTTAGAGATGTCGAGGGCTATTATTCTAGATTTCCCATGTTTTTCCATCAGATATTTGATGATTTCATGATTTATGACTCTCTCCATCTTTTTGGACATAATGGAAAGAAGTGCAACAGGGTTTGGTTGAATTCTCGCTATTTTCCAGATGCTCGGAAAAGTCTGGCTTTCATAAGAAATCTGAAACAGATGGTTGAGAATGGGTGCCAACTCGGGAGCACACTTTCTCAGGACGATGGACGGTATCTCACCTAGACCAACTGCCTGCTTGCAGTTCAGCTGCTTGAGAGCTCGTCTCACAGTGCGGACTCTGAACCAGATTTCTGCCATGGAAGAATTTGTAGGTGGAATATTCGGTGGTATTGCGTTAGATGAATCTAGTACAGAATTCTTTGAGAACAAGAGAGCAAAGAGATCGGCTTTCTCTTTCGGAGATGATGATATACTTTCGTCTTCTCTAACAAGAGGCGGAAACGCATATTTGCAGAAATTGGCACTGACAGTCTTCGAAATAGACCAGAATTGTCTAGTCCCGCTTGCCTGTTCAAGGAGTTTATTAGTTTCCCCTTCGTTGAAATTCGCCTTTGATCTTGCAGTTGTCAGGTTGCATACGTTCCGTATTCGTACGAAGGTTGTTCTTGTTTCCTCTGTTGGATTCATCTTCCATGACTTGTAAGCTCTACTCTTGGCTGCAGAGGCTCTTTCGCAGTCTTTGTTGAACCATGGCTTTTGTGCTGTTGTTCTTTTCATGGAATCAGGGATGTATAGATCCATCCAAGGCAAACATCATTAAATGGGAATCACGAACAGACTTCAGGCAGCTCATCAATTAGCACGGTTATAGTACCAAATGCATCTGGGTGGTTTAGGTTCTCGTTTTAGCGGCAGCACAATAATTCCAGTGGCTCTGTTTTTGTTCCATATAAGGTTGAGGTAATTTTCAATCATTTTTAATTTTTTTTTAATTTCTTTCATCAAACCTAATCGATGGGGCAAGATAAGGGAAGTAGAATGTTATCACTTACTGAAAATGGATTGGCATGGCTATTTAATTTCATCATCAATAAATCTTAATGGCATGAACTTTTTGAATTTCAGATTCTGTGCATTAGCAGCCATCTTTCTTGTCAGTCTACACTAACGACTACTTAGTAAAATTGCTTTGTGTAAATCATTATTTTCATGACTAAGGGAGTTGGAAATAAAATTATATGAAAGAGTGAAGACGCCTCGAGTAGGACTGGAGTATCAAGGTTCTGTTTAAGTTCATTTTACCAAAAACAATAAAACTCATTTATTTGAAACAATAATTTTTATAAAAAATAGTACAGATACTTGACATTTTGTAATATGGAACGATCATGTTTGAACACAAGTAAATCACACACTTGCCAAAAATGTAGGAATAACTACTATTTCGTAGTTCATGATTTAACTATAGTATTAAGCGATGAAAACATTGCCATAAACGATAAATCAAAGTATAATATTTCATCATTTTTTCTCGAAATTATATTAACACAAATAAATAAAATGAAGAATATAACCTCCTCGTGAATTGATTATATCATTGCACCTACTAGACATGATAGATATTAAGATATAAAGGGATTCTTGGGGAATAATGTACCAGGTTAATTCAATATCAAAAAAAAATTATTGCCGCTTTTGAAATGCATTATGGTCTTCAATAATGTCTCTTTGCAATGTATCCCAAGTGTGTTCAGCCGAATTCAAGCAAGGGACATTGAGCTGGTCATTATAAAATAGTGATTCCATCCAAATTTGAGGAATCTGCAATCTTCAGGCTAGAAGACCTTTGGTGTTAATCCCTAACAAGAGGTAATCGCGCAGCTCGATTTGAATGGGCTCAAAATTAAGTGTAATAATACCTGAGAACTGGTACAATACTTTATCTTCAGATGAACCTCGATTTGGACTGCAATCAGATTCTAGGCTTGTGCGATTATTAATAAAACCTGGTAATTTTCATAGATTTAGAGTAATCGGAAGTACATATCACAAATCTGCAATGCCAGAGTCTCGTCAATCTGACACAGAACTCATCTAGATTTGGTTAATAACTCTCAGAATGCAAACTTTATCAGTTAATCAGATTGTTGAGTCTTGTGCTATTATGTCTTGTATCAATTAAGGAAAACATTCTATTCATGCATAATAGTATTCCTACTTATATTTCTCAAATCTATATGGAATCAATGTTTAATGTGGCAGACCCAAGTGCCATACCTGAATCGACTGGGCATGCTTGAAATACATTTCAGAGAAGCGTTATACATGAATATCAAAAGCGGAAATAAATTTGTGATTCTCTCTGATTAACTTGGTATACTATCTCTCAATAATTTGTCCATTACTCAATTCTGATCATATCCAGGAGGTACAAGGTTGTAATCAATTCATGTGGAGGTCATATTCTCTACTAAGGCCTTGGAATTTATTTAATAGGATATTTCTGGTTCAAAATGATTTCAAGAAAACCTGATATAATATCAGTAGTTAAATAACGGACCAAAAATTACCAAATAGCCCTATATGTTTGTAGTGTGTTGCGAATGCTTGTGACTTCTTTGGTCATGCTAGAAGGTGCAGCAAAAATGGCCATTGAAGATAATTATAGCGAAGGAGATGTATTTAGTCAGAAAATAAATAGACAGCCCACCTGCACAAATGATTTATTTCTGGAACCATTTCATTGTACCATCTCGAGTGACAGTAATGACGAAATTCCAGATCATCCAAAAGAATTACAACTTAACATCCATCAATTCCATGTGAAGCTTGAATATTATCGACAAATAATAAAAACATGAAGAGAAACGAAGTTAATATGAAAACAAAGGAACAAACTTGCAATTGCAAAACATTGACCTCAGTGAGGCTGGTGCGCGTCAGGTTATTCGTTGAAAAAAGGTGGTCCAGCGAAAGGGTTATATAAAATCCCTTATTTATAGCGAATGTCATATGAATCTATTTATGACCCTGTCTGATCAGGTCAGCTTTTTCCTCTTGGGAAGTCTAGATCATAGGGTAAGAGTTCCAGTGAGATGTAGACAAGATTTCTTGCTTAACCACCTCGGGATCCCTGTAGTTTGGAGCCCCGTATCATTAATATGGGAGTCCTTATGTTTTTATTGAAGATCAATCAATCTCAAGCATGTTCATGAAGGTTTCGTCGTCCAAGTTCTCCTGTATAAATAAGGGTTCTACAATATGATATAGCCAAAATTCCGACAGACACATTGAACTTTTGAGATCTTTGAGTATGATTTTACCCTTTAAATGAGAATTAGTGTCACTCCAGACTCTACTGTTGTGGCTATGCACCTCGCTATTCAAGAAATTTATATTTTTCAGAAAAACAAGCTTTTTGAAGCAAATTTGGATCGTTATTGATTCGATCACTGAAATGTTCGAAAATCTTTAAACGAAGATCGAAATAATGTTCATTCTGCTCGTGTACGAATCTAATTTGATATGGATAGAATTGATACTTCAGAAAAATCCTGGAAATACTCCGGTATACTCCAAATATTTTTGACAATTCCCTCACAGACTGTATACTATACATCATGGCAAGTTCAGTCAAACGGCCACACCCATTCCATCGTCATTTATAACTTTGGTGGAACTGTGTTTTATTAACTACGCATCCAGTTTTCATGAATTTTCTCGCTAACTCAAGAACGTATTTGTGCCTTAAATTTCTCTCAAGTTTTTTTTTAGAAAATGCGCGCAGTTGCTCTATCACAGTTATCATTTTTCGTGGATAAACTAGCACCATCTTCAACTTAATCGCCCTTATTACAGGCTATCAAAACCATGAAATAATACCTGTGTTTTAAAGAATAACCAAAAGTAACTGAATCCAGCGGACCTGGAAACGAATTTGAAATATGGGAAGATTGATAATAAATCCACACTTGTCCTCAAAATCTATTTTATTTATTGATTCAAACGTCGAGCTTTTTCCTAAGAGAATGATATTGTACCCTTCATGTTTCCCATTCCAGATCATCAAAATTATTAACTGTTGGGAACAAAATTAACTTGATAGATCTCTTCATGAGAAGAATACTGTGAATTGAACAACCTTCAAAGAGGTATCATACAACCCCTTTCCTATATGAAAAATCTCGGGATGGTAATTGACAGGGGTAGGGGGATGATGATCTAACAACTCATGATTTCCATTTGTCACATGTTAATTTAGAAACTAAATAATTACGTAATCGTAAAGTGAATGGAATCACCTTCAAATCAAAAATCTACCTATTTCCAGAAATTCACAGAAAAATCAAAGAAACCGAGTTATTCAGGGTGGATCGTTTTCATTGTTTTCATGTATAACGCCTCATCTCTTTATACATGATTTGATGTGGTAAAACATGTATTTTCTTCGAGAGTGAAAAGAAATTTTTAGAGAAACATCTCAAAACAAAAAATACTATATGCGAGATTTCGCAATGTGTAGACACATCGAAGAAATTTATTTTTCAATGGACAATGTTCAACCTTCAGTAGAATGTTAAACATCCTTCCCTGAAGGAGCTAGTTTTTCGATCTACTCTTCACAGAGTACTGGTACAGCACGGTCAGATGACACGGATAGGAACAATGGACTGCAGTTTCGGTTTCGTTTGACCTCGTCAGCATTGTCTACCCATTCGTAACACAAGTCTATGCCGTTACCTACTGATCTCAATTCATTGGAGCGAACGCAATAATGTAAATGTCACTGCGCCCCCCAACGAACCAAAACAGAGGCTACCTCACCAACGCCCCGCAAAATGGTGAAACCAAAGAGCAGATAAAACAGGAAAACGTTAAGTGTAAGGTTGTAAACCACATAGAAAGGAGGAGCGTCGGTCTTTCGACGGGTGCTTCTGTCTGATACGTGAGTGTCACATGGCGGTATGTTATCGAACTAGTGTGACCACTTAACGTTTTCCTGTTTTATATGCTCTTTGGTTTCACCGTTTTGCGGGGCGTTGGTGAGGTAGCCTCTGTTTCGGTTCGTTGGGGGGCGCAGTGACATTCACATTATTGCGTTCGCTCCAATGAATTGAGATGAGTAGGTAACGGCATAGCCTTGTGTTACGAATGGGTAGTCATTGCTGACGAGTTCAAACGAAACCGAAACTGCAGTCCATTGTTCCTATTCGTGACATCTGACCGTGCCTTCGGTTAACGGTGATTATGAAGAGTAGATCGGAAAACTAGCTCCTTCAGGGGAGGATGTTTAACATTCTACGGAAGGTTGAATATTGTCCCTTGAAAAATAATTTTCTTCGAAATTTTTAGAGTATTTTCCCCAAAAGCAAAACTAACCTAAATTAAAACAAAACATATAAATAAAAATAAAAAACTCGTAGAGATTGTGTATATTTTACTTATTTTCATAATATAACTATAAACTATTATTCTTATAAAGTTTCAATAATAATAAATTATCAGCTATGTACAATATTTTCAACAATATCTCAGTAATTGTCTTTTGTTTCACAGAATGAAACTCCCATAATAACCATACATTCGAAAAAGGCACATAGTTAGGAATTTTCAGTAAATGAAACTGAACTGAAAAATATTTCAGTTCGAGGTCCATGTGATTCAGTCTCAAGAATTTCCATCAATTCAGCATGATTGGAAATCATGAGAAAACTAATTATCTAAATTGCCTATTACACGTTAGTCAAGATGTCCCATTTTTCAATGAATGGATGATAACGGCACCCCTTGAATTTGGTATCTCACTCCGGTCGAGTTGGCAGAGGAAAATCTCTGTCACATCTGAATCTGTAACATTCTCTTGATCTTATGGCGTTCATGACTTCTTGCAGATGGGCTGTCACTAATCCTTGCATTTCGGGATGTATTCTAGAAAAAGAAACTAGTTTAGAGAAATGAAAAATGGGAAGATTACTCAATATTGAATTGATTTTCTTCAGTCGTATTTTACGCTTAATAGGTATATTAATTACCAACCAATTACAAAGAACTGAACAAATATGACCTCGATCCTGATTATAGTATACGTTTTATTGAATGTCAATGAAGGTTTTCAGTTATATTTTTATTCTTATTTGTGATATACTTTGATTTTGAATACTATCACATGTCTAGAGGTATGGCGTCCTCGATCGATGTTTCAAATGGATCACCCTATACATCTTCATATTTTCGAAAATATTGTTAACAATTTTGAAGTTTAGTAGATGTAATAGATTATTTGGTTAAATAATATAATGAAATATTGGCATATTTACATCATTCTGTCTAGTACTAATTGAGAATGTTATTTTTTTTTTGCTGAGTAGTTGTCAATATCACTAGATCCTGCGAAAAATATTTGATATGATTTTAAATTATAGGTGAACTCAAAAAATTGTGTGTGTGTCTGTTTTCTATTGCAAAATAAATATAATTTGTCAAATAAATAAACTAAAGTATTAGTTTAATATGTATTATATTTTGAGTTAAGATACCGTAATCTATCCTTCAAACAATAATATTCAACTGTAGTTGATATGAAATTCTACTTCATTCCAATGCTACATGTCAAAGTGAATTAGGTTCATATTATTATAATTGAATATTGTATTATTGCTACATAGTGAGTACCAAAAATCGTTTTATTTCGCCGAACTGAATGTAAATTTTAGACTTTAATGTTATTATTTATATTCTATCTATATCTAATGTTAATATTATTGTTTTTTTGATATTTTATCATTTATCGCTTTCTTCTTCAATTTTTCAACGCTCTAATTGATAAATTCAATGATATACCAATTTTTGAATAAACATATATTCCCATTTTATTTCAATGCGCTCTATATCTTTCGAGTTTTGAAGTTTTTATTGTTCCTAAATTTTTAGGATTGCCTCGCATTAAAATTGAAAGGAACCATAAAAGATTTTTTATGTCGTTGAAAGCGAAAACTGTTCATCGTATACAACCTAATTCAATCGAAAAAATTGAATTATAGCTACTGGTATGTCAATGAAATTAATTTGAATATTGAATGTTTATTTCAAATATTTCGAAAATTTTTAGTTTGGTATTTGTTAATTGAACGTGGAATATGGTATCTCTTACTTGGGGTAATAAAGTTTGTCTTTCAGCAGTCAACGATAATTACCATCATCTAGAAGAGCGGACCTGGTCTTTTGGTTGTCCCGACGGGTAAGTGATGACATTGTGTTGTACTGCTTAATTAAACGAGATATTTAAGGAATCGAAAGTGATTGTGTTTACGAATTGGCAAGATCCCATGGGAAAGAAGAATTAACCTTGCAATTAACATTAGCTGAGGATCACCATCGTGAGAAGGAAAGTGTAGTTGGTTATGTATCACTTTTGTCTGATTTCCACAAAGTATATTTTTAATATTTTAATGTCCAGTTTTGACAATTACGATATTTTCAAATGTCTAGAGCTAACAATTATGAGCAAGAATGTGCTAAATTTACCTATTTTAAGGGTTGCATAGGGAAGAATGATTCAATTCTAGTTGGCTATTGAGAGTGGTGAATTTTGGGTTTTTACAAAGTTTGTTAACTTCTTAACTTTCCAACAGACTCATTGTCATCCTTTTATTGCATTTGTGGAGAAATTTTAAATCTCCCAATGTAATTTAGTTTAGTATATGGCATTATATAGTAATTTGCTTATGTTGGGACCACTGAAAAGGCGGTTGTTAAATCAAATTCGGAAAGATAATTGCAGATTAGATAGAGGCAGTATTTATTTTCTCGTTGTTCTATGATGGAATATAGTAATTGCGAAATTTGTTTCTGATTTTTTGCGTTTAATTATACTGTTTATGAAGGAGACTGGAATGTTACTACTTGATGCAATTTTCTTAATGATATTGATTTCCCTATTGAGTGTGTTATGGAAGGCCCTATGAATCATTCAATTAAAAGCGGCTAGTTTATGTGCAAGGTGGTAAAAGAATACAATGGGATTGTTGAGTCGGTAAATGTTTCTCTTTTATGTATATAGTAGATGAGGTTATTATCGACTTTATTGATGGTTATCTCTAAGAAATTCATTGAATTGTTGCGTTCAGCACTGTTATTTTATCATGAATTTTATTTAGAAAATGAAAAATTAGTTTATTTGTCTGTTTGAGACTTGAAAACTACTAGGAGTATCTTCAAAGTATCTGTACCGAAAAATAATATATTTTTGTGCTCACTTATTATTCATTATAGATTTCTCAAGATTATTCAGAGAAATATTTCCTAATAAGGGCTGAGAGAGGATTCCATGAATTTTGTTTGAAAAATTTTAATTCTAACTAGAAATAATTTTGTGAAAGACAGGTCTCTAAAATATGAAATATAACGAAATTGTTCTATAATGTATGTATAAAGTATTATTTTGTGCGAAAATTTTCGTTATTGGGTAAATTATCAAGCTTCCTTAACCACAAATTCATGGATGTCGCCTTCTTTCATCCGCAATACATCATATTAAATCCTGTAGACTTGATAGTGAAAGTCAAATATGTTATTTTAAATTTGTTTCTTTTGATATACAAATATGTATCCAAACTTTCCAACAGATGAATGTCTAGTAATAGAAACAAAATTATACCTAACACATCATTAATGAATTTTGTAAGTTTTCAGAGGCCTGTTTGTCACAAAATTATTTCCAATTCATATCAAAATGTTTCGAACAAAACTCAGGACACTGCATGGGATCCACACTCATTAGCTGATATTTATATGAATAATCTTGAGAAATCTATGATGAGTTATTGGTAGGCACAAGAACATACTATTTTTTGATAGAGATATCAAGTTCTACTTCAAGCTTGGACACAATGAAACAGAAATGTTTGAAAAATTTCGGCAGGTCTATGAAGAAAGTGTTTTGCCAAAGGTACAGGTTTTTTCGGTGGTTTAAGGTATTTTCAGAAGGAAGAGAGTGGATTGAAGATGAACCACGAAGCGGAATCCCTTCAAGTGGAAACATCAATGAAAATGTGCGCTTAGATTGACGATTGACAGTCATAATGAAGACTTCGAAGAAGACTCTTTCGTGTCCGATCAAAAACAACTAAGGGTTGCATTATGACAATGTACTATGACACACTGCGATCTCAATAATGGAATTTTCAGTCAGTAAAACATTCCTGTGGTTCCTCAGCCTTCTTATTCACCTGAGTTGAATCTTTGTGGCTTTTCCTCTTCCCGAGAATTAAAATTCCTTCAAAGAGAATTAATTTTGGGACAATTGAAAACATCCAAACAGCTGTAACCGACCATTTGAAGGCTATTCCTGTATCCGAGTTCCAGAAATGCTATGATGATTGGAGAACCGTCTCCACCGCTGTGTGGCTTCCCGAGGTAACTATTTGGAAGGATACAATATTGCATTGTAATTATATCAGATTATCAAGCAAACTGAATAACATTTGCATATCAGATGAAGTTGAAGAAGGCTGGCAACAAATGAAAACCGGCATAACAGAAGCTGCAGAATAGAAACAAAGCTAATGCAGCCATCAGAGCCATCAAAAGGGAACACTGGAGACAGTCTACCAGTGAAATGGAACACGACCTTTATGGAGCCCAAAGAAAGGTATGGAAGATGCAGAAAAACAGAAAAAGCCAGTAAATGAATACGTTCAAACTAAAATCATATCACCTGACATCTGGGAAAAATATTTTACAGAGCTGTACCAAGATGAAGAAAAAACTGATACAGAGGTTGATGTTTTGATAATTGAGGAAGAGCTGAGAAAAAGAATACAAAAGCTGAAAAACAGGAAAGCCGCGGGAACAGACAACATCCCGAACGAATTGCTAAAATATGGGGGAAAGAAACTCACCGAAAAGCTACTAACTTTTTTCAATAAAATTTTAAACACATCACAGATTCCCGAAGAATGGCGCAGCATCATCACTATTCCTATCTTCAAAAAGGGGCAAAAGACATCACCTGAGAACTACAGGGTTATAACCCTGCTAAGTAAGTCCATGAAACTGCTCACTGGCATCCTAAAAGACAAATTGGAATCACGTATCGAGAATAGAGAAGAACAGTTTGGATTTCGAACAAATAGATCAACAACGGAAGCTCTGTTCATAATGAAACAGCTAAAGGAGTAATCAATAGTTCAACAAGCCTGCTTACATCTGCTTTATAGACTTAACAAAGGCATTTGACAAAGTGCGCTCGACAGACATCCTACAAATTGTAATAAAAAGACAGTCCCCGCCCCAAATCACCAAACTAATTAAAAACTAACATAAAAACACTAGGCGGAATTAGACAGGGTGACAGCCTGAGCCCTTTCCTTTTCAACCTCTTGATGGATGAAATAATACAACAAGTCACATCCTTAGATTTGGGATACTCTAAAATATCTGTGGTCTGCTATGCTGACGACGTAGCTATTATAGCAGAAACGGAGAACGAGCTTCAGAGACAACTTTTTAAATTCTACCAAGTCAGCCAACAACTCAACATGGTAATTTCAATATCAAAAACCAAAGCCATGACATTCTCCAGAGAACCTGTCAGGTGTAAAGTGGTTGTGGAAGACAAGTCAATCGAGCAAGTCAATGTCTTTAAATATCTGGGCATGGACATCTGCAGCTACCACGATCCGGCGAAGTAAGTAAAAAGTCTCATAACTAAAGCAGCAGCTCTTTCAGGGTGTCTTAGAGATGTGATATGGTCAAACCAGCACATGGGAACAGATAGCAAGATGAAGATCTATAAGGCTTGCATCAGACCTATCATGACTTACGGCATAGAAGCACGCGAAGACACAAACAAAACTAAAAGTATGCTACGCGCGGCCGAAATGAAAACCCTAAGAACTATCCTCGGAAAGACCAGACTGGACAGGATAAGAAACACTGACATACGAGCTCAATGCGGCATAGTAGACATAGTCAGTTGGGGAGACAAAGACGAAGAGAATGGTATGCGCACGTGCGGAGAATGCACGAAAACAGATTATCGCGCATAATGATGGAGAGCAAGCCACATGGAAAGCGCCCACCAGGAAGACCCCCAAAAAAGTGGCAGGAAAGCTGGCAGTCCACCTCGCAAGAAACCATCCAGAGACGGCTTCGGCAAGCAACAGACCAATAGGTCTATTTAAAAGAATAAGAAGAAGAATTATATTTGAAATAAAAATTGAAAAAACAGTCTCGCTACTTTATTTACACACCTTGTATGTCACAAAAGGTTCGTTGTATTGAATCCAGGACGTATAATTATTATTAATCTAAAACTGACTTCCAAATCTTGTAGGTTAACAGTAACTCAGTGTGAAATGAGCGTTAAACAATGAATAAGATAATTACATCAGTCAATGGTTCATGGAACCAAGCAGTCTGGCAGTGAAAGCTCGCAATAAAGATGAAAGTTTGCTTCTTTAGATGCTTTATTTACCACATGCCGGCAATGTAAGGCAAACCATACGACAACTGACTCATCTTAAGATTAATTTCTCTATAAAGTTGAGGCCCAGTGCTATGTCGGATGATTCAAACGTGTTTAAAATTCAAATGCGTCAATGCCTTTTTCCGGGCGGTAGATAATGGTTTTCGAATAAAAGGATAGTACGTTCTCACATATGTTTACTATGTTTGTCGTTTTTTACAACTGCTCTACTCTAGGCGTTGCTCGTATATACAGGGAGAGCGTCTCAAATTTAATGGTTTTGTGGGGCAGCTATGTGAAACATTACAGATAGAAAAAAATGTCTCTACCCCCCCTTTCTAGGTATAGAATTTCCAGAAAACCTTATTGGTGTAAACCAATTTCAGTTATAATTTTTTGTTTTCGAGTTATTCCGAAATTTTCGATTTTCCGAGATTTGCCCAAACGACCATAACTTGGATACTAATTGAGTTAGGTAAAAAATATTTTCACATTCTTGTTGCCCGTCAATTGCAAACCATGCATTGAAGCCATTCCTCTCTTGGAAAAATGAAGCTTTTCATCTGAGTAATGATGTCGATTTTTTCCGTTGATCGGCTATTTCTCTCGTCGATGTTCAGGATTTTCAATTACAGCTGCAATTACGTTCGTTTCAGTTTCTTCATTATTTTATTTAGCATGTTCTTTGACTCTCGGTTTTTCTTTAAATATTCGTAGTTTCGAAAATTATTTTCCAACTATTTGAAAATACTTTTGTCGAGCTGGTTTCGCTCCGGGAGCTGCTCTTGATAAAGATAACCAGCAGCTTCACTGATATTGCTGCTTTCAATGAAACAAGAAATCATATCATACTTGTCGTTTCTATATTTTTTCTCTTTCTAACAATACAATCATCTCAAAAATGAGGAGATAATTATTAATTATTTTGACAATAATGAGGCCTTCTTTGTGGTTTCACCAATCACAAATTCAACTTGTTCAGTATCGAAATTTCTTCTCTGAGATCTTTCCATATTCACAGATTGATTCTACTGATATTGCTGTAGAGAATTATTTTTGAATGGCAAAACATGCATCTCATATGGAAATTTTGAAAATTTCGCCATAATATCATTATTATTTATATATTTTCGAAAAGAAAAAATATTCTCAACGCAACCAATTTCCTGAATGGTTTGTATTGAACAAAAAAAGAGATAACCTTGTAGCTCGATGGGAAAATTTTTTTTCTGGATTCTTTTCAAAAAATGCCAGAAGAATATGAAAATAGTTTTTACGTAACTTAATTAGTACCCGAGTTATGGTCTGAAATCTCGGAAAATTTCGTAATAACTCGAAAACAAAAAATGATAACTAGAATTGGTTTTCATCAATAAGGTTAGGTTAGGTTAGATCAAGTCGGTGGTATTTATTATGAGCTATTGAAACCAAACAAAACCATCACTGGGAAACGGTATCGAATTCAATTGATGTAATTGAGTAAAGCACTGCGTGAAAAGCGGCCACAATACGAGCAGTGACACGAAAAAGTAATTCTACAGCATGACAACGCTCGGCCTCACGTTGCCAAACCTGTTAAAACCTACTTAGAAACGCTCAAATGGGAAGTCTTACCCCACCCGCCATATTCCCGAGGTATCGCACCATCCGATTCTTACTTGTTCCGTTCGATAGCACATGGTCTGGTTGATCAGCAGTTCCGCTTACATGAAGAGCTCGAAAAATGGCTTGATTCGTGGATAACCTCAAAAGACGACCACTTCTACCGTCACGGTATTCGAGCTCTGCCAGAAAGATGGAAAAAAGTTGTAGCTAGCGATGGGCAATATTTTGAATGATTCATTAGTAATCATTTCCCACAATTAAGTTATATTTTCATAAAAAGAACAGCGAGAACTTTGTTGCGGACCTAAGATATTTTAATAAAAAATTGAAAAAATATCAGTTTCATTACTTTATTCACACACCTCGTACCTCGTAGTCGCTCAATGTTATTAACAGTCACTGATGAACAGAGCCTACCAGGACGTAGCTCATCACCGAGCAAAGTCCGTCATCTTTCAAATTCATAATACCACCGGAACAAAGCTGACCATGATAAACTTACATCTCCAAATGCTCGCTGCAACATTTCGAGATCTTGTTCTTCAATTAAATCAACTTTGTAATCGTGGTAGATCGTAGCGATCATATGTTCCCAGGACAATTCTATGTTTCGCTAAGAAATAGTCGTTATCACGTTCAGTCTGTGGAAGCAGCGACTCAGTTGAAGCCAGACATTTATAAATAAATAATTAGGGTTTTCAATAATTCAACGTTGCCTGTTCTAATTCCTGTATTTTCGTGGTATCACAAAATATACAGCATAACCCTTGTATCTTGTTATCAAACTGGACTCTTCATCGACTTTCAAATTCCACATCAATAAACTGAGTTGAAAGTACTAAGCAAGGAATTACACTCTGCAAAATTAAGCTAGATTCAAACTTTTTGAAGTGTTTCTATTGCCCTAGTCTTTTTCAGAGCTGGCCAGTTCTGTTTTGTCCGAAAATAGTGTTCATGTGAGTACAATTGTTTCATAATTGAATTTTGCAATGAGAATCATAAGAAAAACGGGAAACCATTACTTCAACTCCAATTCCTTGACTTCATGTCTTCTGCAATAAAATTCCTCCTCCCTGTAGGCAATTATTTTTGAAACTGAGTTGCTATCAGTATTATTTTCTTCCAGAACTTTTTCTAATCATATACAAATTTTGTAGTCCATCCTACATATAAGAAGAATTTTATTTTCATGAGTCCCTGAGAAAAAATCAATCATAAAACTGTATTCTCAACGAAGAATAACACACCATAAACCTTAACCAACAGATTGCCACATTCAATTAGTCACATACAGATTCACGTACATATCACTAAAAAGCGTGACTAAGCGAGAGTGGAACGTGGTAACCGATTCGGTCTAGGTTCAGGTTCAGCTAACCTTTGGAGAAAGTATTGGTATGTGCGAACCTTTAGTTGATGTGAATGACCGGCATACTGAACCCAATTCGACCTCAGGAATTTTAACAACCGATTCATGAGAAATTACCGCTTTCCTGCATCGTTCAAGCACCTGTTAATCGTATCGTAAATATTCGGTGCAACAATGGTCTCAGGATGAATCGTTGCATATGGTGGGGTTAGTAATTCAGATTGGTATTTCCAAGTGGGTTGGATTAATTCTTGTTCGGTATTCTTTAAGTGGACCAAGCGAATTTTAAGTAAAAGTAAACACAACTTGAACGGTAAGTTATTATGAATAGCGTTCGGGAGCATCAATTAATTACAGTGAAAATATTACTTTTGTGTCTTTTATAGTATTTTTTGCTTTTCATCCAATGATTTTCTTGATATAAATTTAAAGCCAGACTTTATTTATTTAGATATTAGTTCGACGTATGCTGTCTGGACGGTGTAAATTAGGCATTGTAATGTTTCAACCAGGAAGACGGCAGTTTGGTATTATGGAAAAACTAGGATTTAGCAAAGGTTCGATAAATAATTGGTTCTTTAAAGCAGGTACTGTTGACCAAAGACGTAAATGTGAAGGTCTATGTTGCCTAAACAGCTAGATGTAGGTTTACGTTGTACAACGATCGTTAAATTTACCTAATAGAGAATTGAAGCAAATGCTATCAACGTAGACGTAAAGCTCTAACGTAAACGTAAGAATCTGGTTACGTAGTGACATAAGGAATGGCTGTATTTTTAATTAAAGCATAACTACATCCGTTAGCCGTTACGTAGGGACATTTCCTTCTTCCTAACCTCAAATCAGTGTTCTGCTCAAATTATTCCAAAACTTCAATTAGGCTAATTATGGAAGATATATTGGAGTTAGGTCTTTTAATTGATGACGATATAGAAGATGCCTTTGTGCTACATGTATTAAACAACAATGAAAATTTGGGGAATCGTCGGGATTTATATGGACTGTTTAATTTAGATGATTTTCTAGATGAATATGAAGGAAAAATGTCTGAGCTGAGTGAAACTTGATATGTTCACTTACTTGTATTGCATATTTTCATCATTAGCCATAAACTTTTTCACTAAAATTTTAATTCTTTCTCTCAGTGTTCTAACACAAATATTCTTGCCTGTAGTTTGTAATGTATTAACCTTTATGGTGTCCCTCTATTGAGATCATCGTAAGGGTTTTGCCCCAGAACCCCTCTGGCCAGGTGTAGATCATCATCTTCTGTGAAATGAACCCTTTTATTACTCATGACTATTCTACAAATTCACTATCGAAAGATTGTGCGTTTTGCTTTGATAATCCATAACCTAGAAATCGCAACTAGAAATATCAACGCGTCGTTAAATAAGCCGATACGTTTGCGTTTTCAACGTACGCAGCAAAGCATATATTTACGTCAGACGTAACGTAGGAACGCAGAAAAATTGGACTGCGCATGCTTAGCTATCATTTCTTAAGGTTACGTTTGCGTATGATGCACTGCTTCAATTCCCTAATACCTAAACCCAAGTAACTAACGCCTTACGTACGGGTACACTATTTCATCTGTGCGGTTGAAATAGCCCTTCCCCTTGTTGCGCATTAACTTTGCCGGTCACGTGGCCAAGAGCTCTTAGTTCTCACTGACTTTTGAAGCTTTAAGAAGAGCCAAGCGAACAGGACCGAATCTTGCAAATTTCATTACAATATTTCTAAGTTTTGATGAGGCTGGAGTTCGTTTCCAATTTGAAAGGGAAAAATTCAGTGGGCAATCCAGGGAAATAATTACGAATGTGGTTCAATGCAGAATGAAAGTGTAATTCCTTTGAAAAAGGTTCAGGAACGTGTAGCTGTCGCAACAGGAATAGGTTTGCGAACTGTGCAAAAAATTTTGAGCGAAACGAAGATAGTTCGTCGATGAGAATGAATATGCAGGATCATGAGAGCATTCGAAATGTTCTGAGAGGAATGGGGTTTCGTTCGATTAAGATGAAAACGAATAGAAAGCTACTTATGGAAAAACCAGATATACAGCAATTACGTTTGAATTATCTAAGAAGTATAAAACGATACTGTCAAAAAAGAGATCAATAATTCACACTGACGAAACATATATTCATTCCTCCCATACACACAAGAAGGCTTGGAATGACGAGACAAACGACGGCCTACATCAGCCTGTTTCAAACGAACCAACACTGAAAATTTTGAACGCCGGTAGTGAATGTGGATTCGTACGAAACGCATATTGATTGAAATTATCAATGAAAATTGTTGAAAACCTGTGTGGTGAGTTTTTCTCTTCGTTTTCTCTAGATTAGTCGGAATCATTACGCGACAATACGCAGAAAATTGAACAATCTTTTATGGAACAAGAACCTATGCTGGATGACGTTATCGACAATTTCATAATTACTTTGCAAGCAGACGATAGTGACAGCAACAGCTGTTCTTCTATTTCTGATGAATAACTATCTGATAAAGAAAATTTTTGATTTTTCGTTATTTAACTCATTTCGTGTTTCATATTTGAATTGTTTGCAGAAATTATCTAGATAAATAGAGTTTTTACCATTTTTAATGAATTTGTATTATCAAACTGACAACCAGGTAAATCCGAATCGTTCGTCCTCACGATAGCGCAATACGATTGTACCTCTTAAAATTTCCGTTTTCTTTGGTATGTCTTTAATCCTATATAAGCCCATCGGGGTAACACAGAGATACGAGGTACTTAGGAAAAAAAAACTAATCCTTTTCCTTAAATCTACTAATCCTTTAATCCTTAAATCCTATTGAATATCAACCTTTAATTACTATATTTCATCCTATTGTACAGATTCCAGGTATTCTTGAAAATTAAATTATAAGGAGAAAACAATAGTACTCATTATGATGGTTCGGTTAGAAAAACCTTTGCCTCGAAAATTTCCTATAGTCTAACTGGTGATGAGTCTGTGACTCGAGTACCTTCGAATGCCATGTGCCTAAGAGGGATAATTTTCTCAAAAAGCCCTTACGCCGCTATCTGACATTTCATTGCAGAACGTATTATTCATCTTACTTCCTCCGCTTGCTATCTCTTTTGTTCTTCGCGCATCTTACAAGAATCTCAACTGCACAGATATTCTTGTCGACTTGTACATCCCGAGATTTATCGATAAGTATTGAATCTATGCGCAATTGTTTTCACGCACAGCAGTTGTCAAGCCAAGGTTCGTGAAGTTAGTTAGTTTATTACAAAACAAAATTCGAATATACATTCTTTTATCCCCCATTCGACCATATTTAAGCATCAAAAAATTTTGTTGATCCATGTTGATCTCAAAAGAAAAGCAAAATACTGGGAAAACCCCTCTCATTAAAGCAATTCGCCCTTTGAATCAAAAGCATTTAATATATTCTTCATCTAGAAAAAACATTTATCTAAATCAGTTTTTGAAAGAATTAATTTTCGATTCTAGGCTAACTTACTGCATTGTAAAAAAATATTTTCCAATGTGGAAAAATACTCGCATCAAGTAGAATAAGCGTTTATCCATCAATAAGATTCGCTTTTCCACGGCTAGCAATTTTTTTTGACTTGATTGCCAACTTTAGGATACAATGCATTTTCGGCAAGGTAAATTTTTGCTTTAACTATAATCGATTCATGGGTCAGAAAAAGAGTTTATCCACTCACTAGATTCATTCTTTCAGATGTAAGTAACTCTTTTATTCACCTAGAAGATACGTTTATCCATCTGGTAGATTTGTCCTTTCCCGCGAAATAAATATTTTTTCAAACTTGATTTCAAGCTTACTAGCAAAAACTGAATGTATAAAAGTGTATGTTTCAATGAAGAATTTTTAATAATTCTGAAAAATTTATTGGATAGATAAACTTTTTTTCTAGATGGTGAAACGATTTTAGTCGAAGTGAAAAAATACATTTTCACAAAGCTTCTTTGCACTGCATAAATTACTTCCATCAAATGGTTTCTCGAAATATTTTGAAAATTATGTCTTGAGTGTTTCATCTCAATTTTGCGTCGAATCTTTAATATATTTTGCATCTGAAACTCGATTTCGATGGCCTCGAGAACACCAACATTCAAAAGGAGAATAAAATTCTATTATTATTTGAGGACCAATTAAAATTTTTTTGTGTAGTGATAGCCCTCGTATTTGTATCTGGTGGGAGAGATCTATGCAGATAATGGTTCTATTACAGCGTGGCTGAATGATGCTGGACATAGATTCCATTATTTGGAGGAGAGCAATAGTTGCATATTGTTCAGACGAATATATCAAACTTCTAAGCCGCTGTCGATGCAAAATTTATTAATATAGATAGCAGTGCTCGCCCCCATTGCATGCTGCAGGATCTCTGAAAGACAAAGAAATTGATTACCAAAATCCCATAGAACATGTCAAGAGTTAACTGGGATGAGTTTTTTGTGACCATCAGTCACAGTCAGAAAACACTTTGTGTAAGGTATTAATGAATATTTCATTTATTTGAATAGTTTCAAGGCATGCTAATGTGTACGGAGTACGATATTGTACACATTGACGATTGTATTGATTCTGTGAGCATTGTGACCCATGCGAGAGAGCCTTCGTATCATTCATGCAGAATATTCATCGTTACATCCGATGCTCCTGCTGGAACATCGGACATGTAACATCTATTATACTGTGGTATACGTCGTTGACGATGATGTTTGCCGCAGACCAATAACGCCTCTGATCCAAAAAACTTCCCACATTTCATTGCCATTGGTGTACTTGATGTGGGATGTCATTCTGTATGCAGCAATTTTGCTTGCGTATACTACCATTTAATCAAATATCCAACTCGATGATGATGTTTCTTCGGCTATAATTGAAGTTCGAAATTAAATGCTCCGAAGCGAACATACGTTACTGTGTATGTTCAGTAACTTGGAGTTTAGTAAGTTGGATCTTGTATAGGTGCAGGCCAAAGTAGCGGAGTTCTTATACATGGCGATGGTTTTGGACGATCTGACATTCCTTTCGACAAGTATCTATGGACCTATTGTCTAATAAACCTATCGTATCAAAGTTGGCCTCCATACAAGAAAGCCTCCTGCTCGCAATGGATGTAGAGCTTGAATCCATGGTGTCATGCTGTAAATAACAAGCAAAACATTTGATAGACGTCTCCAAAACGACATCAGTCATCTCTTTTGACTATTCTTTTATGTATACACTTCTTTTACTGATAAAATAGAAATTAATGATTAATAATCCACGTCCAATTGAATTTTACCTACTTAATACACTTTCATATAATTTATATACTTCATTCATTATATTCATCTTAAAAACCTGACTCAAAATCGTTTATTAAATTAATTCAAGGATTACACGATAAAAATTCCTTTGATTATGACAGACTTTCTAGGAAGCGCTAGTTCGAAACTGTTTCAAATGATCTTTCAGCTTCTTACACCTTAATCACATTTTTTGTCATTATAATTATGACATGATAGTGAAAGTTGGGAAGTGAGTCTGAATCATTTAACGCTTAACACGAAATGTTGGTAGATAATGGGTAACACTTACGAATTTTCTATAACCTGAAGGATTTCTTTATGTTAAAAAAGATTAAGTAACGAAACAGATTATACATTGAAAGAGAAGGAGGATAAGATTATAACATTTACTCAATTTTTAAAGGAAATAAATTTTGACTTCTATATTTCAATTTGAAGTTTATACTATCGAAAATATTTGTGTGAAATTTCAAGTCAAAATTGTAAAAACTGAGTTACAGTCGTTACAGTGTAAATAAAAGAATATGGGAGATTTGAGACCTAGAGGAAGTACCATCATTTGCCCCAGAATGAAATATGATGATTTCATAGTAAGAGCAAACAACAGGACTGGAAACTTGTTTTCCTCAAAACAACTTTTTTCAGAGAACTCATTTTCTGTATTATTTTTTTTAGATAAGGTCTCGGATTTCGAGAATGTCATTACTCAATCTTTCTGAAGTCTGCTTATCTATCTGACAGCTAGATAAGTATAAGGAGCGTCAGCTGTTTCGATAGATCGGATCTCGCAGACTCAGTGTGTAGCGTTTCGGATAATAGATGAACTAGTATGCTTCTTGAAGTTTTATGTTCGATCTACTCTTCATTTTCATGGTTTCCCGTTGTGTGTGTGTGTGTGTGTGTGTGTCTGTGATAGAAATGTGTGTGTGTGTGTTTGTGTGTGTGTGTTTGTTTGTGTGTGTGTGTGTGTGTGTCACAGAACATTTTGGTGTGTGTGACAACATCTATTTTAGGAGACCATATAGCAAGTTATACAATATAAACTTGTATAGATGAGCCTGTCTACCACTAGAAATATAGTGTTTGGATATCAATTTCTTTTCTGATTTGTTCTAATATGGACAAAACTGCATTGTTTTCTTCTATTTTCTGTGTCATTCAGTTTAATTGTATCACACCTTTTATGTTTTTTTCTATATAGTAAAATAATTGTTGGTTCTATGTCTCTTCTTGTGAGACTTTTTTTTTGCAAGGTCTACGTTCGAAGACTAACATGTATTAATAATGCCGTATGTTTGGATTCTATCGACTTAAACATTTGTTTTTGTACCTATGAAACTAAGTTTTCGATGCATCATTATTTCACTTTTATAGTTCTACGTAGTTTTGAAAAGAGGAGTTCAACAAATAGACAACATCGTGATGCTGAGGGACCCTTCTCACATAATTACATTTGAAATTGAATTTCCAAAACTTCTTTCCATATTTCAATCAATCTAGTATAATATTTTTTTTGTCCCTATCATGTTTCACGGTACTACCTCATCATCTCTCACGTCGAATATGAGACAATGAGAAGAATAAAATAGAAAGTGTTTTCGTATTTGTGGTAGAAAAACTAAATCGGCGGCGCTCGTATAAAGCCAAGGCAAGACCATCATCGTCAACACAGTCATGGTTGAAGGTATGTAGGTTAGAGAAAGCGCCTATGGACCCGTGGAGATCACAGAACCGCATCCGACCAGACCATCTACTGCTGCGGTCACTGAACCACTCCAACTAACGCTGAAGATGCAAATGGTGAAATTCTTCAAACGATAGGATTAGATTTTTTATTTACGCATACGGCGGATACCGCAGACGATTAGTAATTGAATAAATGAATTGGATTTGTATATATAAACTTGAAGTTAATAGTCCATTGAAGATATATTCGAACCTAACAAAAATGTGGGAAAGTAAGTACGTAAAATGGAAAGTTATTCTATCCTCGCTGGTATGCAGTAATGAGAGGAAAGTAAGAGTGAATTCCTTGCTGTTATTGGCGTCACAAATTTTCCAAATTTTTCCTGCAAACGATTTTTGCAGAAACTTGTTTTCTATAACACTCTCACTCTACGCCTGCCAACTGCTACTTTTTTAGAATGAACAATTAAAAGAGTTATTTTCTTTTATGTATATATTTTGTGATTTTTATTTCTTTGAAATAAACTGTTTGAGAAATAAAAAATGCGCTTTATAATATCTCATTTGGAAGCAAAAACTATTATTGTATTTCAGTTCACAAGTACACATCGGTGTTCTCTTTTGATAAAGCTCTTAAAATAACGGGCAATAGCTAACTCGGAATCATGATCAGAAAATGCATCTCAATGTTTTCTCAGCACCTAGAAAATTCTAAAGGAAAAGAAAAAGAAAGGTAATTCAATTTCTGTCAATGAAACAGAAACTGTTGAAAATTTAGAAATTTTCAGAAAAGATTTCTGAAGATGACAAAATTTCCGATCAAAAAGTCCAAATTCTTGAAACTCTACCTCTTTTATTCATTATCTAAATTAATCGTTGAACATGTCCCGTGAACACTTGGACTTTTTGATTGGTATATTTTCAATTTTTTGTTCGATCATTCATGCAATTTTAAGTTTATCACCCACAATGATATTTTTTCTGAGACAAACTTACATTTCCAATTCTTCTGAAAATAAAAACAACTCTGAATTGTGGAGTTCCTCGGCGTGAGAAAATTGAAAATCACAGAGATTTATGAAAAATGTCATTTTTAATCAGCGGAGTTAAGACTGATTAGGTATTTGGCCGCTCATAATTGTTTTTGTTTTTATTGAGTCCATCCCATCCCACTATAAAATCAATAACTTTGAATGACAAAAATCGAGGACATTCGGACATGCCATAGGACTATTTTCTATCTAACAGAAATAGAGCTGAAGCATTTCCACTCTATCGAGCATGATTTTCAGATTGTGGTGTATCTCAGAGTGTGACTCGAAATGAAATTAAGAAAATAGAGATATCCATTTCAATTGAACAAAAACATCGAAATGAGAAAATTCAATTAGGATTTATTAATTGTTGAAAATGGCCATGTAATTCTTAATATGATAATTTGCTGACAGGCAGTTCTCATCATCTCTCTCAAGACGTCTAACTTTTCTGGTCCAATGCGTTAAACGCATTCTTTATGTAATTCTAGAGCCAAGAATATATATATATATATATATATATATATATATATATATATATTTATATTTTATATTTTTCATGAAATCAGTTTGATTGCATGAACAGATATATGGGCAACTGCGTTGTTACCGCCTATATATATATATATATATATATATATATATATATATATATATATATATATATATATATATATATATATATATATATATATATATATATATATATATATAGTCTAACGTAATTTAACACCTCGATTTTCCGATTTGATATGAAAATAGGGAGAATCGCTCCGTTTTTTATTGAAAAACAGCTTGTATCGTATCTGTATTCACTTGATTTTCATCTTCCCATAATTATTAGCTCTTCAGTGGAATAGACCCAACACAAAACAATAACAATGAATGAAAGTGACACTACGATTTTCAAAGTTCTCAGAACACAGAGCCAACTTTAAAATTTATAATTCCGGCTTCTGTCATACCCGCAATATGGAATAAAAAGAGTAATCCGATTTGAAATAATGACCAAAATCCTTCCTAGAGTAGAAAAAATTATCACAAACTTGAAAAGTCGTTCATTCTATGAATCACATTGATGAATTGGAAGTGGGAATTTTCTTGCGAAATATAACAAAAATTTCCTCTTTCTTGAAAAACACACCGTTCTGAGTCGTTTCTTGCCGCAGAAAGTATTTAAAATTAAATAATTAATCAAACGAAAAAATATAATGGTATCACTCATAAAGTCCAAGTGAAGGCAATTGCCGGTATTTCCAGAAGTGGCAGAACTACGAAAATACCTAGACTGTTAGAATATCAGTTAGGATGTTATTCACTTCCTGTTTCATTAAAATCGATAAACAATTGCAGGAGTTGAGGCTTTGGGTGTTTTTCACGTTTTTCACCCCGCATAGGAGTCCGTACGACCTTTACGACGAATGGAGTCATAAGAGTAAGAAAAGCACCTATATCAATTTTATTGATATATTACATATTAATTTGAATCTTTGAAAGAAGTAGAGTGTCATCTAAACTCTTAGTGGCAAAAATATAAGATAGATAATTTGGATGGCAGGGAAATAAATACAGTATGACCGACAGATAGAAAGGGTGGCCAAACGCATACACCAGAGGTCAAGTAGAAGAGAAAGACCCAGAAAGACTTGAGATGAGGAAGTAGAGAAAGCCGCCGGAACCAAGAACATTGGGTGGGGACAGATCAAATGTCTGACACAAAATAGGAAGAGAAGAAAAGATCTAAGCTACTCGATAAAACGTTAAAAAAATAGGAATAAGTAAATAAGTAAGAAAGTCATCTGAATTCTTGAAAGGTCAGTTATAGAAAAATTTAATCAGTAGTTTAAAGAGATAGGCAATTGTTATCGAACGAAATGTTTCGAACCTCTTTTCCATTGAAGTCCATGGACTTTAAAACATTGAGCTGAAAGAACTCGATGGTAATCACAATTGCCTAGCATTTTGAAAAAATTAATTTATAAATTGTCTTCCAGTTGGAGTTCATTCTATCTAGTATTTATGACAACATATTTCTTTCAAGCTTTTGAACCGATATTCAATAATTCAAAAAAAAATTTTGAGGTGCTGTGCTCACTTAGAAGACTAGGCACTCATGTTGAGAAAGTCGCACAGAGTCGTATAGTGAATAAAGATTATGATTAAGAGTGAGATAGAACTTTTGGATTGGAAATTTTGTTATTTTGATAATTCCTAAATTATTGTTAATTTCTGAAATATTTGCAAAAAATTGAATACCATTTTTTAACCTAATTTGCTAATTAGCTAAAAATATAAAATTTTATCGTTCCGACGTATTCGATTTTTACTTTTCTCTATTTGAATATAAAATCTCCAAAATGATTAATTACTCGAAAAAGTGAAATTTAGAGCAGAGCTTTGCTACATAAAATCACTTAAATTTGATTATCATAATCTCGAATAAAAAATGGGGATTTATCATTGAAATAACGGAATTGGAGCTACTTCCAGTAGAACTTGAAGTTTTGAAATATTAATATTGTTCTAGTTCGCGAGAATATTCCATGTAAACAAATTTTCATACAGTTCATTCTTTCCATTTCTACTGGAATCTCACGACGGGACTCACTAGATAAAGTATCCAACATAACTGTCTATGAGAAATATCTAGTCCATTCCTATTTTGATTCATTCGTTATTGTATTGCAAAAGTTTTTCTCCACTGAGATTATTGGAACAGTGACGAAATGGAATAAATAATTATGAGATTACCTTAGCACCATCATATCCATTTTCTTCTCCATCAGAACTATTTCATCTTCACTCTGCTGTACCATCACTTCACAAAACAATTTTTTCGCACAAGGAGTGTCAGACCAATATGAAGGATTCGAAAGGTACTTTAAATTCGTACTTTCAGTTCCAGAAACCAGTTGCTGCATATAGATTTCATCCCCAACGTTTCTTTTATACCTCTTGTGATTATCATCGAGTTCGTTTGGCTGTTCCATGATGACTAATATATTATTTGGCTCTTCAGAAAATCTAGGGATACGATCAGGATCGAAAGATCTCATTTGAGCTTCTTCGTGTTGTTGTTGTTGAAGCGCTCGCATTTGCTCGGGGCTCAAAAATCGACCTACTGCTGCAGCACCAAGACCTAAAGCAGCACCTCCAGCTACAAGGCCTAGCGCTGGAAGAAATATGGAGCTACCCACAGGACCGACAATACCAACTTTTTTTTGCGCTTGTTGGGGACTGACTAAACCCAAATTGTGAGAAATTTTATGGGTTGCTTCCATAAGAGGTTCGAAAACAGGTCTTGTCAATCTTTGGACTCTCTCGAAGCCTGTTTGGACATTATCCTTGACAGTTTCAGCTATTCTCATCCAAAGTGGTTGTTCAGGCTTTGGTTTGACATAATATGTGTTGTAAGGGTAATTCATTATGTCCTTTCTGAAATAGTCTACGGAGTTATCATAATATTGCTGTCTTCCACTATCGCTGTAAGAGTTTTCAACGTTGTATGCTTCCTGCATGATTTGTTCTTCTTCTGGAGTTGGTTTTGCAGGTTGAACACCAAGTTCAGGATGAGCATATTGAAGGACTGGCGCTCTTACGCCTTCTGTGAAAGTCACTGGGCTCAATTTTTTACTTGGAGTATATAACAAGGAATTTTGATAAGAATTGTAGGCAGGATATTGCAACATTCTCCGTTGAATTTGTTGTGTGGGACTATTTTGATATGATCTATATTGCCTGTTGTTGAAGTAGTCCCTTTTAGCCTCATTTTTATTGATTTCTTTTATAAAGTCCACTAACTTCGAAGAAGTACCTACTGTCCTCGTGGTTTCCACATTCGTATACGGCCCAAAGTTTGAAGCACTATCGAATTTCATGTAAACTGGAGAGGATTGTTCATACTGGTATTTCGAATGTCCCATATTATCTTCAATCGTGAAAGGACCTATAGAGTTTTTATTACTTTCTCTTACTCTGAAATTATCTTCTCTCGTGTATGGTCCAGAGCTTTTTACTTCTTCGCGATTCTTGTTCATTTGGCTTGCGTAAACCAATTCACCAACAGGTATGGCTGGTGGTGGTTTGAATCCTTTTTCATAAGGTACCAGTTCGTTGTTTATTACACGTGCGTTCCGCCATGTTTTCTTATCTGTCTCGTCGTCAGGTACACGTATACCATGAATTACTGGAATTCCATCATTATCCACGTGCATTACTGAACGGGATTTCTTCTTGGGATTCTTGAAATAAATATCTTCTGAGAGGATAGTGACTGGCTTCGGTAGGTTTGGAATTCTGAAAGTAGAAGAAAACTTGTATGATGCTACACATTTTTGTTTGGATATGGATTAGTGTTCAAGCCTCGTCAAGAAATTATGTCTTTCTGTTGGCAATTTGTTGTGATATACAGGGTGTCCGTGAATTGCGTGTACAACGTTATATCACAGATTTTTCAGAACGAAATAATTCGATTTAGGCCAATTCTTCTATATGAAAAGTTTCTTCGTTTGGCCGCTAGAGGTCGCCAAATACAAAGATTTTTTTTCATTTTTCAAATGATTCGAGAACGACTCAATCGATAGAAACCATATTTGGTTTGCGTAATCGGGTGTGCTATTCACATTTTTTAGTGATCCACTCAATGACCTAGACATTTAACAAGTGTCCCTAAAAGCTCGAACGTGTTTTTAATCAACCATAATTTTTCAACTGTCTGCGTTTGAGCAAAACTGTTTTAAACATTGAGTAGCTAGACTAATTATCAAACTTTTTTGTCATCCGAGAAATTTTGATATGATGAGCGGTTCAATCACAAAAAAACAATTTTTTAATTTCATGATTTCCTTCGTTTAACCATCTAGCAAATCAAAAATATCACATTTGACCATGCTGGCTTTCGATTAATTTCTGTGGTCTGGCAGATTGTCATTTTATTAGGCTTGACAACCAATTGTTGACACAACAGTGTTGCTTAAGTTCTTAACTAGGTACTTTGGTGATTTTTTCATCACTATTAGGCACGGAGTTGTACAGTAATTCTGAAATCGTTGATATTGTTATGGTGTACTGATTTCGTCAAGGCAATGGACGTGAAAGTGCGAGAGTAAATGCTGAAAAATTTCCAAATCGCATAGTGCCGAACTACCAAACGTTTGGAAATCTGGAGAGACGCATCCGCGAGAATGGTTGCTTCAAACCCAGGAATTTGGATCGAGGACGATAACGAACAGTAAGGACAGTAGAACGCGAAAAACAAATTTTGGACATGATTGAGGAAAACCCACAATCAAGCACGCGGCGTTTAGGTTTGCAGTTGGTCGTTCGTAAATCATGATGTCTTGAAAGAATAATTATTTCATCCTTATCACATTCAGAAAGTTCAGGAACTACTTCCCAACGATCCTAAGAATCGCCTAACTTTCTGCCGATTTATCCAAGAGAAGAGAACTCAGGATCTCCACTTCAGTAGGAAAATTCTATTTACTGACGAAAGCACTTTTACTAGATCTGGCATTACTAACCTTCACAATGAACACGTGTACAGTGTCGAAAATCCACATACTCTTACAAGTACACATCATCAGAATCAATTCAAAACTAACGTATGGATTTCAGTAATTGACAATTTCATTTATTAATCCGGTAGTGATTCCAGATCGATTAAACAGAGAGGCATAATTGAATTTTTTGCAGGAAACTTAGCCGGATTTGTTGGACGATATTCCTGTATTACTGCGTGCAGAAATGTGGTATATGCACGACGGTGAACCTCCTCACTTCACTTTAGCGTTTCGCGAATCGTTGGATCGGAAGGGGAGTTGATGCTCCTGAAAGTTGGCCAGCACGATCTCCCGACTTGACACCGTGCGACTTCTTTTTTTGGGGTTCTTTAAAATCTAGAGTTTACTCTTCTCAAATTGACACCCGAGAAGAGTTACATATGAGAATTTTAAATGCGGCCAACTCCTTCAAAAACGACCCTGAAGTAATGCCAAGGATCCAATTCATTTTCTTGAAGAGGACTAACTCCTGTATTCAGCAAAATGGTGGAAATTTTGAACATTTACTACAGTTAAATGAAATTTTGTAAGCTAATTAATCGTTATTCTGAAGTGATTTGTTTTTTCTTATTTAGTTTCCAACTGGCCAACCTGTTTTCATATTTTTGAATAGTCATCGTGAAACACTTTAAATTAAAATTTTTTCTCCGAATTTTTCGATTTTTATACTACTGAACATTGAATTTTATATTTGCTTGATCGGAATTAGCAACCTAGAATCATTTTTTCAACAAGAGGTTGTCAAGCATAATAAAATGACAATCTGTCACACTACAGAAACAAATCCAAAGCCTACATGGTCAATATGTGATATTTTTGACTTGCTAGGTGGTTGAAGAAATGAAATCATGAAATTGAAAACTGTTTTTGTGATTGCACCGCTCATCATATCAAAATTTCTCAAGAGACAAAAAAGTTTGATAATTAGTCTAGCTACTCAATGTCTTAAACAGTTTTACTCAAACGTAGGCAGTTGAAAAATTATGGTTAACTAAAAACACGTTCGCGTTTTAAGGGACACTTGTAAGACGTCAAGGTCATTGGGTAGATCACTAAAAAACGCGAATAACGCACCCGATTACTCATAACAAATATGGTTTCTATCGACCGAGTCGTTCTCGAATTATTTGAAATATAAGAAAAAAATCTTTGGATTTGGCGATATCAAGCTGCCAAACGAAGAAACTTTTCATATAGGTAAGTTGACCTAAATCGAATCAATTCGTGCTAAGAATCTGTTGAATTAAGTTGTACACGAAATTCACGGACACCCTGTATATTTGCTATAAACCTTCGATACACGATATATCTTGTATATAAATATTTTGAGTGAAAGAATTTATAAATGAAAATGCCCATCGATGAGGCTCATGTATTTCCTCGAAGAAGTCTCCATTAGTTTCTTATCGAATTCATTTAAGCTGAAAACTCTTGAGTTTTTAAGCGTAAACCTATGCAGTTCAATATGGGAACAATTTGAAATTATTTTGGACTATACAGAATGTGCTAAAGATCTGTGGAATATCATTCTTATCTCTTATTGGATCACCCTAATTTTTAGTGCATTTTTCGAAAGTACGTCGAAATCAAAGTAGAGATTATGAAAATTTCCATTTATCATGTCTAGTTTTTTCGACTTTTTATAGTTATTTCAGAAATGCAAGGCTACTAAAAAAGTTGAATAACATCTAAACGAGTCAAATTTCGTGAATTATTTTTTGGCCTAAGTCCTTGGAATACATTTTCCATCAACGAATTCCATACGGGGGGTGTATAATATTGTAGCAATTTTTTCAAATTTTCATATAGTCATAAACTTTTCTTGTTGTGATTTAAATAGAAAAGTAGATCAGAACAATTTTATGACTGGATAGAAGTCAATAGTTTTCATTCCACTAATGGTTTCTTTAATTTAAATACATTATTATTTTTCTAAATTAAAAGACATTAATCGGGCAAAAGAAAAATGCGTAAAACAGTATTGTTGCTATTTATCGATATTTCATATTTCTTGGGAAATTTTTATATTTGAATAAAAAATTATGAAAGTTCGCTCTTTTCAAGAAATGATGGCCAGAATATTGTTAGCTATTTATCAGAGGAACCTGGCCTGAAAATCATATTGAAGTGATAATGTCAGTAGTTGAAAATCCTCAAACAAGCAGTTGAAAAATTGCTGAAGAAACTAGTATTCGTAGGATACTCTAACAACAGAATTACCACTCGTATAATTTTCAAATACTCCAGAACTTATACCGCACTAATTTCTGAACCCGTTTTATTTTGTATATGGAACTTGAAAAAGTAGAGAGGTGTTTTATTTTGATTTAATACTATTTACAGATAAAAGCACGTTTTATAATAATGGTCTTGTGAACAGGTAATACTTTTGATCATTATGACAAGGAAAATCCTCATGTAGTTAGCACTGGTGACCATAAAAATAGATGACGCGTCAATGTATGTCGGTTATAGTTGGTGACCAGGTTGTCTGTCCATAATATTCAAGCAGATAATTTAACAGTTAGAATTTTTTTCTCCTTTCGAGAATAGATTTTCGGATATTTGTTGAACATATATCAATTAATGTTTGGCAAAGAATGTGGCTAATGCTGGATGGGAGATTTCTTTCTCTAGGGTGATGTGAAAAGCATAGTTCACATTACTTCCTCAGCTACTCCGGAAGGAATGAAAACAGAGTAAGAAATTCACTCACATTAATCACACCAGACATGTAGAATGGTTTTGAAATGAACGTTAGAACATCGAATTCAGTGCTTCATTGAACAAGATGGAACTACTATAGGCTTGAAGAAATGTTATGGTAGTACGATTTCCTCTGTTGCTTAATAGTTTTTCCTCTAATTTATAGTCATTATATATAATGTAAAAATTATTGAGGGTGGAAATGTAACTTAATCCAACCAAACATTTGCTGAAAATTCATTTTGAAATGATCTTGGTCAAATTTTCTGTTTCTCCACGTCTAGTGAGAGAGGATTCATCAGTCCGAAGAATTTTACGCAAAAAGTTAGGATTTTGTTTTGTCGAATTTGATAGCCACTGGCAAAATCTCATTCCTTCTTCAGCTTGTCCAGGGTAGATCTCCTAAACGTGGTGTAAGTGAGGTTAGATTGTTCGACGTATAAAAATTTTTCGTTCAAGTTTGTTCAAGGTTCATGTTGAATTTTTTTTTGCTTCTTGATATCTGCCTTTATCTTAATTTGAAAATTACTATGATATTACATTTAAATCACAAGAAAGCATTGAATTTGAGTAAAAAAGTTCATTATACTGTTTGAAAGGTAATTTAAGTTTCTATTAAAATCAAAACAAATTTTATCACCAAGTTTAGCAGGCTCTGCTCCACTCCAAGGCATCTAGATTATGTGGCTGTGAAATTTTTCAGGAAATTTGAATTGAAGTAGCAGTCAACATATAGGCAGCATTTCAATTTTTAATTTTTTAAAAACTGAAAATATTTGTGATTCCTCTAATATAAGAATGATATTTCAGACATTTTAGGAATTATATTTCAGACATTTTAGGAATTTTAGATTGATTAATATTTAGATTTCTCCTATATATTATTCAATTTTAGGATTCATCAATAAGAATTCTAGGCATATTTTATGTACAAGGTCCTATACTTATTTTCAGCTTTTATAGGAAATATTTCTTGTTTTCTGAATAAATTTCCTTAACTTTCGTTTAATCTACCAGGGCTTAATTACAATCTTAAATGCATATCCGAAAAATGGTTCATTCAATAGAAAAAGAAAAGAAGATTATTGGTTATGGAAATAACTCTGGACATCAATGGATGTTGCTTGTTTATTTCATGACAAATTTGTCGCCTATATTCTAAAAGATAATTAGTGAAATAGAAATTCAGTTCCGGGAGTTTGTTACTGTAAGACAGATAAGAAAAGCTGTATGATTTTGAGAAAAGCCACATATTTCTTGTCGACGAGTAATCCAATTGCTTCAGTTTCAGTTTTTTTTATATAACGAAAAAATGGTTTTGAATCCTTTAAAAAAGACCAATATTTTTGATTGGAAATATTTTATGTTGCAATAATTTGAGAGTTTTTACAAAAAAAATTGTTTATTCAAATTCGCTGTTTAGAGCGAAAATCTTCAACTTTGATACACCTCTGGGCTTTTGCAAGAAGAGATTAAAAGTATCTCACGTCATTGAGGTAAGGTAGTACCATAGATGGCTCACAGATGATATTCGGTATAGATATTAACTAGGGACTGTTGAGAGTATCGAGTTTGAATTATGGCATAAGGGTTTTCATCGGACCAAGAGTATAAATTATGTGAACTTGAATGCCATCTCTCGAAAGCCTGCTTCATTTAGAAAGATAATTGACTAACAGAAGTAGTATTTTTCAATGTTGGTTCAAAAATCAATTCGAAAAATGCAATCCTTTCGGGGTAGTCATCTGGGGAGATCGTTGGAATTTTTTGCAGGTGGGAAGGGTGAAAGAATTGTTTCCATATATTTCTGTGGAAAATTTTACATAAACTGCTGGCAGGCCCCTTAGCAACAGATTATAAAACTTTTACTTATTGTTATTATTTTTTTACTTACAAATAAAGTAATCTAGCATGAAAAACACTTCCTGATGAGCGTTTAAACGTATTTGTTAGAGAAATCAATCTTCCAATATCTTTGTAGATTCAATGAAAGAAATAAAAAGTGAAGTGCAACATCTATACGCTGTTAAAAATTTCTAGTCAAATCAGAGAGCTTATTCATTTCTTCGATACATCAGGTCAATGTCTAGACAGACTGTTTATGGAACCTTCCTTTGAGTCCGTTTTCTCTGTTACTGGTTAATTTTTTTGATATACAACAGAAAAACTGAAAATTCGCATTTGTGAAAATCTCCCTCATCTCCTTCAAAAGTAGACGGTTAATGAGTATATAAAATTTTCCAAAATTTCATCAAAATACGTTGAAGAAAATAAACCCCAGAAGTATAAGAGAAATAACAGAATTATGATTAAAATAAAAGGACAAAATATGGCTTTCGGAACAATGTTCCCACCACATTACTGAAGAAGGTATCAGCTTTTATTTCCCTAGATGTTGAGTAAGAAGTAACTTTTAAGAATTCACTCACCTGTCGCTATCTATAACGTTTACTAAATTATTGTTCCTCACACGATCTTCAGCATATTTATCATCACTAGCATTTCGTACCAAAGCAATTGTTTCCAAAGTTATTATTTTCGGTCGGTAATATACACTTTGTACAGGAATCCAGTTATTGAATGAGGTTCGCGTAATGGGCTGTAATTGAGTTACACCAGAATAATACTTGGTCTTATTCCTATCCAAATCTTGTACAGAATTAGATACATAGTTAGGCTGTATATTTTGATTATTAGTCGATTGTCGTTTAGGGTCTCTCTTCTTGACGATGAGCTGAGTAACTGTGCCCTCTCTAGTCATTACGTTCAGTGTTTGGGTATCTTCAGGGTTCAGACTTCGGGATACCTTGATTTCTGTTCGGGTGATAGTTGGTTCCATGGAGTGCGAGTAAGCCGAGGTGAGAATGACTAACAATTGGAGGACCTGAAAAAATTATATGATATAAGTGTGAAGTAATTATATTTTTAATGATTTTTATCACGAGGAAGTATATGAAACCTTTTAATTAATAAATCATTTGAGATGAGATATTCTCCTAATAAAACCTTTCTGAAATCAGTACAAATCTTGGGAACCACTTGACATTGATGAGAATTTTATTTCCTACGAAATTCGGCTGAAAATACCTATTTCTGATTAATTTCAAAAACTTTGTGCAACCACATTTCCTTTGCTTATTATTGTGAATGATTTCATTAACGGATAATTAGGGCAAGATGAACTCATTTCCTGCAGGAATAACTACATCTGTGGTCATTATAAATATAAGTCTTTATTGATACCTCCTGAAGTGGAACCATCTTTTTCTCCATAAACGAAAAAGTCTCCTATCGCTACACAAACCAAATAATGAAGATTTGGTAAACTAGCAGGTTGTGATCCGTACTCTGTAAGCAGTATGGGTTGACAACTATTATTCCCTAAAGCGATGGCGGATATATTGATGATCATGAAAATGCTAATAATAGCATTTTATTAATATTCATACAAGGGGGAACAGACACATTTGGACTGCATCTGAGGCATTCTAAAGCATTTCTCATTTAGAAAACGCATAGCTAGAAATTTATCCTAGCTCTTTGTTCAATATAACAATCGTTTTTCGATAAAAGTACCTGTTTCTAAGAACTAATAATCCATAGACTACTTATTACATATCAGCTAACTCTAAATTCGTCCGGAGTATCAACTTTCCTGCAATAGGCATTCCAGTTGCCCGATTGGCCTTTTTTTTATAGATCATACAGATATTGACGATAAATTGAAATCATGAGATTAAAAAAACATTTAAGGTTGAAAAATGAAGGCGGCTATTGATCTCTAGTTGAGGAGGGAGCAGTTAAGGCTCAACTTCCAAATTGCCATGCTAGAAAGTAAATATAACGTCTTTTATAACCACCTTGATACCGAAGCTAGGAACCATGGACAGAGCCCAGCAGCTACCGACCGATGAATTTAATACCAACAATGAGCAAGAATACTATTTACCGTACCGTGACGGCTATTTTCATCGATGAAGAAAATATGGTTCAACGAAGCCACCGGTATGAAAATTGAAGCAAAAAGAAATTTTTTTGCATGAAGTGGTGTTTTAAGAAGCACATGAGGGTTCTCACCTGTCTAATAACATATATGTTTGCGCTTTTTCGTTGAAGATGATTTCGCCATTATATTGTTCATTTTCTTCTATCATGTCCTAATTGACAACGTATGTGCTTCATATGATAAAGTGGTTTTAGTTCTT